>OZ020195.1:9316802-10633646 GCA_963971165.1 Philopedon plagiatum
TTTAAAAAACACCTTTTTAAAAGTAATTTACTACCTGCAGAGTAACATAGCAGACACAAGGAAACGTAAGCCTGACCGAACACAAACACGGTTCGTTTAGGTTAGTTCAGGATCTTTTTGTCAATTTTTCGGACATTTTCTAAGCTCGTAGAGTTCATAATTTAAATTTAGAAAAAGTATGTTTTCTAAAAAACGTATTTTCGGAAAATTCGAGAAAATTTTGTAGTTCCACTTACGAAAAAGCAACTTGCCAAGATGCTGTTTTTTGAAAAAATTTACTTAATTTAACATCAAAAAAGATGTTTGTTGAATGTGGCAAGAACTGTCGGATATTGGGTGGTTTAGGATATTTTTAAAAATAAAAAAATCTGAATATCTGTTTGTTTGTTTTCGTTAATATACATATTTTGTTTATCATTTATGAATTTTCAGAATTTAATTAAATTTCTGGTTCCTATATAGAAAATAGATGTCTGTTTCGAAACGTTCAGTGACTTGACCGATTATTTCGGCAAAAGACAGTTTTTAAACTTTGAGCTGACCAAAAAGCATTGTAAGATAACAATACCATTCCCAATTTTAATTAAAAAAAAGTTTTTTACACAAAAATAAATTTGTCTTTATTGTTGTTTTAAGACGTGATAAAATCAAGTTTGGAGGATTACGCCATTTTCCTTTCGTTTACAAAGGCATTACATGATAATTGCGTTTACATTTAAAATAAACGCACCAGCTATTACCTTGGGGAAAAAACGTCTTGCTAAACAAATATTGAAACTAGAAATTTTCTTCAAAAAAAGCCATTAGACAATATCTAATTTAAGCAATGTTAAAATTTTATATTTTTTGACATTTTTACTTGGGGGAATGAGATAAATAGGACATTGGCCTGATAACAATAAACATTATTCCGAAATATATTACTTTCTTGCTTCTTAAACAGTGGATCAAGAGAAATGTAAGTTTAGAATAACAAGTCATTACAAACCCAAAAAAAAAATATTTTAAAGAAAATTACTAAGATAATTTAGCTAGAATTTTTTTTTTACTTTTCGGTATAATAATAATTTAAAAAGCAGCCATTTGCCCAGAGCGAAAAGTGACGTGTGGCAGTGAAAAGTGACGACAGGAGATTAGCAAAAATAACGTTCAGCTTAACCTAAAGTCGAACAGGTTTGTCTTTCTCGGAAACAGTCAGAGGAGGAGCAATCGAATTTTTTGGGTTAACAGAAGAATAGTGCAACTAGCTTCGGTAAAAAAATCAGTTACACAGGATGTATCGTTTCAGAGTTAATAAACGTCAAAGTCGAAATTTCCGCGATTTTCGTTGAAATCGAGTACAGATCGCAAAAGTAAATTAAATCGATTTAAATTTTCGGAGGTTGTAGAGGACCCGGAGCTTCAGAACTCTATTAAAACTGGCGAGGACCGGAGAATGACAACTAATTTAAAAAAAAAATTAGGTCGAAAAATGCAATTTGCAGACCCCTCTTTGGTACCTATTAACTCGAAAACGAACCGTGGGATCGAAAAACGGATTTAAAAGTAAAACTTCACAATCCAAAATACTTTCTTTTTACAATACATTTACCTAAACCTAAAACCACTGGAAAATTGATACATTTGGGGAAAACTGGAAATTTCGATTTTTGACCCAAATTTTTCACGGTTTTTTTTTTTTGGTCAAAATGGATTCAAATTAAAATCCAATATACGTCATCGGAAAGAGGTCGTCAAAATTCTTCATTCTTTATAGGAAGGGAGCAATCGCCGATTAAATTTCGATTTTTTTACTTTTTTGCACTCGACGTCGGTATCTTTAAGTCCGTATTTTTTCCTACCTAATTTTTTAAAAATTTTTCAACAGAGGGATAATCAGACTTTAAAATGAATACAGAATGGTTCATACAGTAGTACGGTTGCCACCTTTTTAGAACTGGAAAAAAGGACATTGGAAAAGGCGCAAAACGCGCTTTCATCATTTTATCAAAATCTGTATTTTTGGGTTTACTTTTGGGGGAAATTATATACATAAATTTTTTTAAATGATTTTTTCGAACTTCAATCTATATTTTTCATTTAATTTTGCAGCTTCTGCCATTTTATTGTCATTCTTTATCGTATGATAATTCGTCACACGTCTCCTTAAAATTAATGGTAAAATCAAAATTTTATCTTTATTTAAATCAACTATGCACCTGCTTCTTTTATCTCGTCATTTAAAAAGAGAATTCGCTCTTTGATTATAAATGGTTATGTTTGTTTTATTCCCTTCTCTCTTCGTTTTGATGACGCGAACGATGAATAATGCTCTCAGCAGTCTCAGGATATCACGTAAACATCTGAAATAGACTCTTAATTTTAGAAATTACTTTAGCTGCGAAAATGCGCCAGCAAGGTCGTCTGAAAATCAGTTTTCGCCTTGGGATGGATATTTAAGGCTAAAAAAGATGAAGGGGCAAAACTCTTTAATAAATGCCTGTGTTTGATTCGTTATTGGAACTTTTTTTATTTGTCAACCATTGGTTCCTTGCACTAAATTAATAACTGTACTGTGCTGTCAGTGTTTTTTGGTATAGTGGTATTTGTTAATCTTAAACATTTTCAAAAGTAAAATGAATTATCAGATTATCACGTCGTCCATGTGTCGATAGTGTCTGGCTGAGCTCCGAGCTTAAAACCGAAATAATGCCGGTTTATTGATAGAATTAATTTTACAAAAGTGTACCCGGTAATTAATCGTAGTGCTAGCTGTTATGTGTAAAATTCTTGTGTTCGTGGGCTCTTATTTGTGGCGGTAATTGAGAAAATTAAGTTGCGGCCTTCTCTGGAGGTGCCCTTGGATCTATCACTGTGATAAAGTCGTGTGCTCGCTACATATATTTTGCAATATTTTCCTTGTTTCTTCCTGGTTCATGATGACTGGAAAAACCAGAAGTGCTTCTAGCAGTGAGGATTCTATGGAAAAACTGATACAGAGGGTATGTGCTACTTTTGTAAATCAGTTAAAGGGAGAGTTTGATGTTAGATTTAATAAACTTGAAGAACAATTGGCAAATATGTCCATCTCCTTCGACCAAATAAACTCCGAAATAAAGCTGAACAAGAGCGATATTAATACCTTGTTTACAAGTTCGGACGTATCGGAACAACTGGCCAAGAGGAACTCTTTACGTTTTCTTGGGTTTCCCGAGGAGAACGGGGAAACTGTAATCGACATGATTCTCAATTTTGTTAATACCACTTTAAATATCAGTTGTGTTAAACAAGACATTGATTGCGCGTTTCGGCTGGGTAAAATCATAGGTGTCGACAAACCACGACCTATTTTGGTAACTTTTACTTCTAATTGGTTGCGCAACGATATTTTTAATGCCAAGAAAGTTCTAAAAAAATCTAAGATTGCTATATTTGAAGACTTAACTAAAAAACGTTATGATTTACTAATGACTGCCAAAAGTGAGCATGGAAAGAACAAAGTTTGGTCCGCGGGTGGTAATATATATATTTGGAATGAGGCCGAAAATAGAAAAAACTTAATTTCGACTCAATTGACTTTCAAATGACTAGGTTTTGTTTTGATTTGCTCACGCCTTGATCATCGTGATGGGACTATAAATATATTACTGATTTTTTGTTGGCACTTTAATGCTTGTTGTAAACTCAGATGCTTATCTTGCTAATGGTTTCATTCTTAGATAGTACAATTTTTTATAAGAGTGTTTATTTTATGTTAATGTTCAATAAAATTCGGAAATGCTTGATATGTTTAAATATTTATAAAAATGTATGTTAATGTTAATAAGGTTAATATTCAAATATTCTGCTTTGAAATATGCGAATTTTCATATTTGATGCTTTACTATTTTAGCACTTAGTTTCTTTCACCTGTGCTATTCTAGTATCCCGCATTAACATAACGTGTTTCAGTATCCTGTTTCTTTTATCTGTTCCTAGTAATAGCGCAGGATTTTTCTAAATGGGTTTGCTTTGTATGTAGTTTTAGTTATTTTTTAGGTAGGTAATAGTATGATAAGAATACCGGTATTTATTTATTTAAAAATCTTATTTCTTTAAAGTTTGTTGCAAGCTCGGGGTTGTTGGATATGCCCGATATTTGGTTATGGTTGATACGGGGATAAATTTTTCACATTTTAATGTGCGATCCTTGTGTGCGGGGTTCGATCTTTTTTCGGTTTTTATGGCTGGCGGCTCTTTTGATGTCGTCGGGCTGTCTGAGACGTGGTTAAACTCGGATATGGGCGACGAAGGTTTTCAGATTGAGGGTTTTAACTTAGTTAGAAACGATCGAAATGGACGTGGTGGGGGAGTGGCTTTTTATATTAAAAAATGTTTTAAATATGATGTGGTAGATCTTGGAGGTTTAAATACTCCTTTAGAACAACTTTGGGTATCAGTAGGGTCGGGGGGACGGCGATTGTGCTTGGGTACACTGTATAGACCTCCGAACACTAGCCTAAATGAATGTATTGATAGATTGGAGGACTCTTTGGTAAGTATCATTCCACAATTTGATTTTATTGCATTTGGCGGAGATCTTAATGTTGACCTTAAGTGTGCCGATAGTGCTGGGAGCTTATCACTATGCAATTTACTTGATAAATACGGTTTAAGTCAATGCGTTAGGGATCCTACTCGTGTTACCCCTGTCAGCAGTACTCAGTTGGATGCTCTTGTTTGTTCAGATCCGAATCTTGTTAAGAACGTGTCCTTGATTGACATGGAGGATATATCAGATCATAAACTTGTTAACTTCTCGATCCAAACAATCAAACCCAAGTCCAAGCCTACTTTTAAGACTTATCGCGATTTTTCTCACTTTGACTATAACGCTTTTTTGCAGGATCTGTTTATGGTTAATTGGGCTCATATTTACTCTTTAACAAATGTTGACGAAATGGTGAACTATTTTAATAATAATATAATAAATCTTTTTAATACTCACGCACCGTTTAAAACCTCTAAGATTACCAAGCCTCCTGCCCCTTGGTTAACGGATAATTTGAAGTTTATGATGAAGCTTAGAGATGGGGCTTTAAGTAGGTTTAAAAAAACTAAAAGTGACGCTGCACGGACCGACTACAAGGCTTTGCGTAACCAGGTTAACATTGCTGTCAGGGCTGAAAAAAAAGCTTTTCTCCAATTTACGTTTAAAAGGGATCCTAAAAATTTTTGGCGTATGATTAAATATTTGAATCTCAGTTCCAGCTCTGAGTCGTCTGAATCCCTGTCGGTCATAGGCAGTGGTGATGATTTTAACAATTTTTTTATTAACTCACTTCCTAGCGTTGGCAACATGGACAGGGATTTCATCGATCAAAACTATAGTAATGATTTGTTTAATCAAAATGATCGTTTTAAATTTAATCAGGTTACAAGTGATGACGTTCAGAAACTGATAAATAGCTTAAAGACCAATGCAGTTGGAGCCGATGGCATCAGCCTGAAGATGCTGCTTTATATTACCCCACACTTGACTGAGTTTATTATCTACATAATTAACCAGTGTCTTTTGTCTGGCTATTTTCCGAGTTGTTGGAAGTCAGCTAACATCGTGCCGATCCCTAAGGTGTCTAACCCTGTTCAGCTCTCTGATTTTAGACCAATAAGTATTTTACCTACTTTGTCGAAAATCCTTGAAAGGGTGGTTGCGAATCAAATAACCATTTTTTTAAATATTCACAATATTCTTCCCGCCACTCAATCGGGATTTCGAAAAAACCATAGCACAACAACTGCCTTGCTTGATGTTACTGACGATCTCTTTATGGGTTGGGACAACGGTCAGTGCAGCTGTTTGGTACTGCTTGATTACAGTAAGGCATTCGATACAATAGATCATGAGATACTACATATTAAACTCAAACATTTTGGCCTTGGGGATGTGGCGCTAAATTTTTTTAAAAGTTACTTTTCCGACAGATCTCAGAGGGTGGTAATTGATAACAGCTCTTCAAGATCTATTGCTATTAAAAGAGGTGTCGCGCAGGGAAGTATTTTGGGGCCCTTAATTTTTTCTATTTATACATCCGATTTCTCTAAATTTCTTGAATACCTTGAGTCTCATCAATACGCTGATGATACTCAAATGCGCCTCTCCTTTTTCCCCTCTGATTTAGCTTCTTCGGTTCAAAAAATTAATCATGACCTTGAGATCGTCTCTAACATCTCCAAGGCACATAGATTGGTCTTAAATGAAAAGAAAACACAATTGGTGGTTTTTGGCAAGTCCAAAGCAAATATAGTTGAAGATCCACTATTTCAAATTTCTATTAATGGAACTGTTTTAAGGCCCGCTGATAAGTGTAAGAATCTTGGACTGACAATGGATTCTGAATTGAGATTTTCTGATCACGTCAAGTGCTTAATTCAAAAAACATTTTTTAAATTAAAACTTTTATATATGCATAGGGACATTTTTGACACGGCTACCAGATTGCGCTTATCTGATTCTCTTGTCTTATCACATTTGGGTTATTGTGATGTTGTTTACTGGCCTACTCTCTTACAGAAAGACAAGAACACCCTTCAGAAACTTCAGAACGCCTGCCTAAGATTCTGTTACAATGTTCGGAAATTTGACCACATTACTCCATGTCTAAATGAATCAGGTTGGCTTACGCTGGAAGAAAGGTTTAAACTCCATCTTTTGCATTTGATATATAAAATTAGAACTAACCAAACTCCCAAATATTTGCTTGATAGACTGGTTAAGGGCTCTGATGTTCATAGTGTCCAAACAAGACATCGTGATTTGTATAGTGTTCCCAGGCACACGCACGCTCTTTTCCAGCGCTCTTTTAGCTATGTGGCAGTTACCACATTTAACTCGTTGCCCGACGATATTGGAAGGGCCTCAAGCTCTGGCGCGTTTTGTAAACGTGTTAAAGAACTTTTGTTATCTGGTCGCGGCCCGCACTGAGGATAATGTATCTAGCTATAACTCCAACCTTACTTTCCCCTTTATGTGTTTTTTCATGTGTTTTTTACAGCAACAACCTTTCTTAATAGTTTGTTTCTGTTTTTTTCTTCCCGGAAACTAATTATTATCATTACTATCATTATTTAAAAAAATCTATATAATATTGATTTCTGATTTTCTTTAAAGGTTTATTTTCACATTTCTTCATTTCGAATATTTTTTAAGCTTATTTTTATATTAGGGTGGTTGTATGAGCAGCAGTAGTTGGATACCGCCACCCATTTAACTATTGTATGTAATACTTTGTTGAAAATTATAAATAAAGACATTTATTATTATTATTATTATTATAAAAATAAAATAAGCGGAACTATTTTTTGATTCTGGTCTGGGTGCCCCCCTACTATCGATCGATTTCTGGGCCCTTACCCTTCATCAGGCAGGCTTACACCCAGGGTGTTTTAAGCATAGACAACATATTTACCAGAATCAAAATAATATATATATATATATATATATATATATATATATATATATATATATATATATATATATATATATATATATATATATGTATATATATATCTATATATATATATATATATATATATATATATATATATATATATATATATATATATATATATATATATATATATATATATATATACATATATATATATATATAAACAGAATTGATTTTTGAATATTCTTCTTTTCTTTTTAGATGGCGTACTCGTAGTACGTAAAATTTTAGTATACTGGAATAAACAGTTTGAAATTTGAAAACATACAACAAACAGATGCCGTGTCGATTACATAAGTATTTTGCTTTTAAAATCCGTACAGAAAAAATACCGATTTTATACTTTTACTTTTTGCCTGTTCAATATGTGGACATTGTGACTAATGACATGAAAAATCACCAAAATTAATGTTTTTAAAGTCAAATTAAAGCGCTTTTAAATGACACAATTTGTTTCACAAAATTTTAAAAATCGAAATGTGATCGCTTTATGGTAATAATCTTTTTATGTCGGGCTATATTAAAACGACAATAAATTTACTCGAAAGAGTTTATTGTTAAAGTTAGCGTAAACAATCCGTATTGTATTCGCAATACATATTTTTGCCGAATTAATTTATATAAACAATAATATTAACGACAATATTAAATGATAGGGCATTCTCGGTAATTATCTGTATATACATACTTATGATTAAAACTATTGAACTCCTGATGGTCATCACATGTGAAAAAAAAAACTCACGAGTGAAAAATCAAAAGCTTGGATGCGTAATAAATCTGTTTATACGAGTATAGTAACCGCTCTATTACTAACCCGTAAAAAGTTTAACCCGATCACTAACAGTGCAAAATATTTTTGAATTAAGCAGATAATAATAACCTTCGTAACAATTCTATCTGCGCTTTACCCCAAATGGATTTTTTTCTTTCATTCTTACGGCTATAGGTCATGCAGTGATTTATTGTATCGGTCCACAATTATACTGACACCCCGGTCTGCACATCCAGGTGTTATCAACCACTGTTTTCGCGGAACCTTAGTCATCTGTGCAGTCTATCCAGTGGGGAATGTAAAACGAGACATCCGGTCTCCCCGGCATTCCGGTCTCACCCGGCATTTAACAGACTTGACTAGGACCGTTCTGACGTCAATTCATCTTACACTCTTAATTTCATACACACAAACCCACACACACATAATGTATTCATACTGACGCGATCACAAGATATCCATGGTCGAAGTGGGATTCGAACGCGCGATTTCTCGATTGCAAAGCTAGCACCGTGCGAACTCGACCACCGGAGACCCCCAAATGGATATCTTAAAATTTTAAAATATCAGATTTTTGCTATTATCCAACCCAAGTAATAGAACACTATGTGTGAATCGTCACTTTCGAATGGATGGAATCTATCGGATGCAAATCCTTCCAAATCGCAACATACACCGTCGCCATTGGATAGAGTATTTTATCTCAGTCCTGTTCCGAAAAAGATGGAACGGGACTGAGATGGGTGGAACAAAGTTCGTATAATAGGCACTATATTTAAACAAAACAGGTCCACAAATAAATAGCTCCCCTATTTAATATATTTTCACACCTTTTACCTTACATACAAATTTGTAAACAATAGCTAGTAACTAAGAGGAAAACCGAAAAAAAAAATCAAATCGGGATTTCCTGAGGTACCTTCCCTCATAAATGGTTCAGTAGTACCAAAAAAGTAAAAGTAGATCATACATCGTCCTATAATGATAACATAATAAAATGGTGTGGGTCATAAGTCGTCACATTGTGTTCAATTATTCACAGAAATTAGAAATCTTGTTTGCTAATTTTATTAAAACGAAAAATTAAATATACGTGTCCCTACATCTAGATTTTCCCTTCTCAAAACCTAAAATCCCTAGCTAAGTAAGCAATAAACCTAAAATTAACAAGCTAATGTGTGTGAGCGGTTGGATAATTATGAAAATGCAAATGTGAAGCATACATTAACATTTAATGTTTAATAATAAAATATTCATTACACGAAAATCCGTTTTTAAACAGCTACCTGTGGCTACATAGAATATACCTACACATATTTCGTTATGGTATTACCACACATTCATTGTTTTTAATTATTTCAATAATTTTAAGATTTACCAATTGTGATAAATATATTTCTAGTAAAGGGTTTTCCAATAAGAGGTGTTATTTTGATATTCAAAGGAAAATACCATTTTTTGAGATAAATGATCGGATGTTTATTTCATTATAAAGAGGAAGGTATGCCGTTAATAATGGAAAATAACATCTGCCAAATGACCACCACGACCACGCCTACAGGACCATATCCTTTTCATGAAATTTTCCATAACCAAATCGCAAAGTGGCTGCCCTATGTCCTCGATAGCCTCACGAATTCCATCTTTGAGGTCTTGAATCGACGCTGGGCTGTTGGCGTAGACCTTCTCTTTCACGTGGCCCCAAAGGAAGAAGTCGCAAGGTGTTAAGTCACAAGATCTCGGTGGCCAATTGTGATCACCTCTTCGAGAGATAACACGGTCCGGAAACTTTTCCCGTAAAAGATCAATGGTTTCGTTGCTTGTGTGGCACGTAGCGCCGTCTTGTTGAAAGTAAACGTTGTCCAGATCAATACCATCCAATTCCGGCCATAAAAAATCATTAATCATCTGTCGATAGCGCAATCCATTCACCGTAACTGGTGCTCCAGCCTCATTTTCAAAAAAGTAAGGTCCAATGACCCCGCCGGACCATAAACCGCACCAAACAGTCACACGTTGAGAATAGAGAGGCTTTTCAACAATAACTCTTGGGTTTTCCGAGCCCCAGATGCGACAATTTTGTTTGTTGACGAAGCCACCGAGGTGGAAATGGGCCTCATCAGTCAAGATGATTTTTCGATGGAATTCCGGATCATTTTCATGCATTTCAAGGACCCAATCGGCAAAGACACGCCGTTGTTGATGATCGGCCGGCTTGAGTTCTTGTGTTAACTGAACTTTATAAGCCTTAAGACCCAAATCTTTATGCAAAATACGGTGTAATGACGTTTGTGGAATGTTTAATTCCAAAGAACGACGAGGAATGGACAAACCTGGGTTTTCTTCAACATGTTCGGATACAGCAGCAATATTCTCAGCTGTCCTTGAGCGACGTGCACGGGTTTTATTCTTCACATCACTAACTTGTCCCAACAGCTCGAATTTTCCCACCAACTTCTGTATTGCGGTCCGACAAGGTGCTTCACGACGACCCAAAAATGTTCGAGTTTTACGAACCGTCTCTGCCAAATTTTCACCATTTTTATAGTGAATTTTAATAATTTCAATGCGTTGTTGAAGCGTGTATCGTTTCATTTTTATTAATGGCGTAGTTTCTACTTGTCAAATGTCAAAAAATTACAGCTCCAAAAGTGACATCTACCGAAATAGCGGGCTATTCAAAATAACACCTCTTATTGGAAAACCCTTTACATTATTTATAAGGAGTAATGACAGTAATAGTTTATGTGGAAAAAGTCATTTCTTAAAATTTGTTTTATTTATAACTACAAAAGTAATACACAAATTTGGCAAATACAAAATTAGAAGAAAATCGTTAGCGCTTTATATGAACACTTCTGTTCACCGAATTCCTACAAAAAAAATATTTTTTCATTATCAAAGGCAGTGTAATCACTTAAAATCAGCTGGTACTTTTCAAGGAACAAAGGTCACTGTGCCTAGACCTATAGGAATAATCAAAAGGGCGTTTTGCTTTCAGTTTGATATAAAACTAAAACTAATTTTCTAATAGGTACTAAAAATAGTTTTAAAAACACGTATTTCTTCTTTCAGTGTGCCAAGAATCCGCCAATATTCAATTTTCACAAAAACAAACGGCTAACAAGATTTACCCACAGCGTTAAGAGTTAAACAACATCGGTCTTGACTAGCCGTTATTGATTGAATTTGTTGAAGATAAATGGTTTTCACTCGACACCAAAGAATTTTCCTGAAACTAACTGGAATGCCGTGGCAGCTAACACTCTTTGCGTCAACAGTGATTTAGAAAAATGCTTGTTGGTATTTAACTAGCAGCTTTAGGGGAAGGTTTTCGGAGTTGTTACATTTGGTAAACAATTGTAACCACAGTATCGTATAGGGTCGATTAGCGGGATTTTTATAAAAAAAAATTATTAAAAAGCCGAGACAAGAGGCAATCTGTCCCTTATTACTAGGTTATATTATTTTAGATTTCTAAGTATCAAATTTTATGATAGGACCGGGTACCAGACCAGACTAATGACTTATTGTATCATTTCTGCAAATGCCTTGTTTTCCTAAAAAAAATTACCCCTAATGTATAATAAGGAGTGACCTCATATCGCTCGAACAGTCAGAGAATACTTAAATGATGATAACATCCTACAGATTAAATGGCCACCACACATCTCAGATCTGAACCCTATCGAGCAAATCGGGGATATACTCGATAGAATAATTTGAATCCTAATACATAAACATAATTTTACCGAGAAATTTACCAAGACAAGGTAAAAGGTGATATTATTTTTACCATTATTATTTTGTAAAATTACATATTCTATATAAATTATCATGTAATATAATGGTTATTTACATACGATGCGTAATGTTACGAAATTATTGTAAAAGATAACACCAACTTACCTAGTTTTGGTAAATTTACTTTTATAAAATATATCCAATTAGTTCTGGCAACCCCTTACCAATGATTCTTACTGAGTTTCACTAAAGAGTAGTTTGCAGTGTAAGACGACCATAACAAATCTCTTATATCTTACCTATTCAAAACTCACCGATAAGTAAAATGTATCATTTCGATTTTAGTTTAAAAATCTATTTTTCAGACTTCTTTTCGTAAAGAAAGCATTACAAATGCAAAGTTACTATTAAGGGAGTTGCCTTTTGGGTTAGGGCAGTCTGATGAGTCCCACTACAAGCGAAAGCCCATAATCAAACCTGCCAGGAGTTGTCCATTGTTTTGGACTTCCCGTACTTTAATGCAAGAACAAAACAAACTCCTGCTCTAGTCCAAGAAGCCACTAACGCGTTCTTTTTTCTTATTAATTACACACTCAATATTCTGATGTTATAAATCATATCATCAATACAAACCCTATAATGTAGCAAATTAAGTTTCTTACAAACGACAAAGATACAGTGCACCATTAATATAAGCTAAGTAAATGTTAAGTATATTGTATGATGTACATGATACCTATACGTCCTTGGTGATAACACCATAAACTAAACCAATCATCTAACAATGTCTAATGACATTTTACACAGATAAGTTGGTAATTAATCAAAATGTAATCAAGCATTGATTAGCTCAAAAACATCCTACACAAGTTGGGGATGTTTGTCATTATATAATAAATAAAGCTAATATTAGGAAGCGATAAATCCTGCTTAAGTTATTAATCAAACTAAGGCGATTTTGAATTTTACGTAGATATAACATATTGACGAGGCTTACGAAATTGTCCTTGCAGAGACACTATACCTATATACATATTATATTATACAGTGTGAATTATATTACAGTATTATCCATTTCTCATATAATTTTATTCTTAGTGTTTCTTATCAAATTAGAGATTAACATATCAAATTTTATGGATCGGTAGACATAGAACGTTACATTGGCCTGTAAATAGCCCAGACCACACACCTTTAAAATACATTTCTGTGGGGTAATTTTTAAAATGTCGAATACAGCAATCATAATGAAAATATTGAAGAAACTCAAAGGAAGGTGAGAAATAAAGTAAGAAATCTGAACGAAAATGATGCGGAAAGTATTATAAACACACTTCAGAGGCAGAGAAGAATGTATGAAAAGTGCGAAGAATTAAATGGCGGACATGTTAAAAATTTCTATTGATATTTATTCGCCAACGTTAACATTTATCTGTTTATGTTATAATTCATTTGTTATTGTTTATAATCACTGATTATTTCTTTCAAAAATTAAAAACTAATTAAAATCAACTTTTATTGTTTAATAGAATTTTGCATAAAAATAAAATTATAAATTCACGGTGCCTAAAGTATTATTGTCAACCTTGACATTAACTTTGACTCATCTACGAAGAAAATTTAAAAAGGTAGAAGGTATTTCGTTCGAAACCTTGATAGTTACGTTTAAAGTATATTTATGTGAAATAGTTTTTAATTTCGAAAGACCGCATAGTGTATATTATACAAAATATGTCTAGGACTTCTCCTAAAATCCAAAAATATCATAAAAATCATACCATCCAATTTAAAATAAGCGAGAAAATCGATGTTTTATACTATATTATTTTTATTTCATGCTCAATTATTTTGCTGATAGGATATATCAATGATTCATAAAAATCCCCAAAACTTTCAAATTTAACATTTTTTCACAACTTTAAAAATAAAAAAGTTATAAGGCCTGTTCACTTTTATTTGGATATCCCTGTACACAGTAAAATAACCGCCACAGCTTCATTTTATACTTTACAGCACTTAGATTTAATTTCCACTTCCGTCAACCGTTTTATAAATATTTACTGTAATAGCTATAGTACTGAATGACAAAAAAGATTAATTAACAAAAACTTTAAAAATATTTTTGCCACCAACCAAAAGATTACCAAAGAGATAAAAGTGATTTAACTGTCAACTTAACCATTAATTTCGCATGTTTTATTAAAATAATAAGTCGCGCTTTTTCCGGTCGAAATAAAAGATTCATATTCTAGTACAATATTGGATTTTTGTTTACTGATAAAGAAATATTAAAAATCACAAAGAGCTTTTAAAAGCGGCTTTTAACGTCAATAGCTGCGTTCGATGCTAAAAATTGCTCTTTACTTTAATCAGCTATTTGGGATTACTGAAAATCGCAAACAATATAAAATTTATATGGAACAAGACCGTAATTTCCAATTTAACAATATTAGGTTTTGTCCTTAAACAAAGATAAACACCCAATCATTCAGTATTAATAAAGCGGAATTCCCCAACTCGAGTCAAAGATGAACATAAAGTAATAAGTAATATTCCTTTCAAGTGTCTGACGCCCCGGAGCGACTCGCCCCGGACTCACTCGACACCATTCCGAAAGGAACAAATTGACAAGTTTGACATTAAGCTCAATTCAAGTAATGCATGAGAGGGCAGGGGGGATAGGGCTCGAACGGTTCAGGTGCTTGATGCCCCAGTTGAATGGAACAACTGTGTGCGGCTCAGGAGCTGTACGGGAGCTCCTCCTTGGGGTGAAAGGAAGATTTGGCTTGATAACACAGGCACACAAAAAAAGGTGTATGTTTGGTAGACTAGATCTCCTACCCCTATTTATTTGAAACTGCTGAACACGAATTCGACATCAGAATTACACCGTCAGGTCCTAACCTCAAAAATAGATCAGAATAGCGAAAAATGGTGCTTTATTCTGATGCAAAGCTAGATAACTCAAACATAACTTGCTGACATCACCAAAAATACTGGGCGTGTGATAAATTGATGAAAATCAATGCTAAAATAGGGCTAAAATTGGCGAATATAGGTTAGGATTCCAACCTAACCTCGAAAAATCTTACGTGAATGCATTCAAAAACAAATTATTGAAAGTTAGGAGATGGAAAGTTTCTGGTACGCTTATAAATGGAATTCAACAACAGAATCAAATCGAATGATGACCACGTTCTAACCTCAAAAAAAAATAGTAGTCGAAACTCTGTATACGTAGACTCGGCTAAACGCTCGATGACTGCGTGAAGTAAGAGGAAACGCAATAAAATATAAAAAAAGCTGTGGATTTGAATGCTCAAGGATGCAATGATTTTAGGGTATGGATGGGAATTTCAATCTAACCTCAAAAAATCGCATGTAATCATTTAAAACGGGGGCAGTAAGATTAAAGCAAATATTAGATCATATATAAAGCCTCAATAAGGCATCTGCAGCTGCCGGTTTAACACATGTTTTATACTCTGAATATGTTTCTGCAACTAAAGGAACTCCATCCCTCGCTGCAAGTGCAGAACATTTTATTTCCTTTCCATTGTACTTTATGTCAGGCAACATATTTTTATATTCAATACAGGCAATACAGCGAAAAATATATTACGAGGGTGTAACTTTATGTCCTTACTGTATAATGAAAAGCACAAATTGATCCCCCATCCATCAAAAGCTACCTTAAACATTGAAACTGACCACGTAGTTTGGGATATTTCAGAACTTTGCCCATACGACGAATATCGGACGCCATTTTTCAAAATGGTGACCAAAGGACAAAACTGCAAAAGTGGCTCCCACCCTAACTTTTATCCTTGGTAGTCAAAAATGAAATACAATCGTAAAAAAGGTCCCTAGGGCCCAGATAGATATATTGCTTATATCCTTGCAAATTCATCCATCTCATCTCTATTGTTTAACCACGATAGTGCCCTTTGAGAAACGAAATTGCATTTTCCGGCAGTAAATTATCATATCGACGTAAGCCGTGCCCTGGCTCAGACGTTCATTTGTCTTTTAACAAAACAAGCGCTAACAGACTGACAGATAAAATGGAACACGATCAGAGAAGCAGTATTGACTGCGCTGCTTTTGTACTGTATGGTTATTGAAATTGGGAAATTTAAAACAAATGTCAGGTTTAGATTTTTATTATGCCATCCAGTTAAGTCTGACTTCACTGGGAATAGTGGAAATTGGAAATAAGTTATGCCAACTCCAGCTGCAATTTTATTGGCCAAATAGGCAGATAAAATTGAGAATAAAATAAATTTGAACTTATCTGAACCATAGATAGTTAAAATTTTTGCTGGTAGAAAGAAGATTCAGAAAATGTAAGGAATGAAAAATGTCTTTTTAAGTATTTTTGTCTAATATTGGTTTTGCTTTTCTTCTCTTAAAGTTTAAAAATTTTCGACAAAATAGTGAAAAATTTGTTTAGAAAAAATAATAAATGAAATACCTAAACGTGTTCATGTTTTCCTAGGGGGAGGGGGCGAACCAAAATTTCAACTTTTTTCGGAAATTACAAAATATTTTTTTACCAAAACATTCCTAGTAGGCTTACTATTAAAACCCCTGAACTTGGCATGGGTCCCGTAAGTAGCAACATAGATATACAACTTTAAAGTTTCTGTATCCGCCACTTCAATTACCTATATCTTTTGAACATATGTAGATAGAGAGGCTATTTTTTTTTTATTTATAGATAATTGCATTATCTTTAAAATGAATTTATAAACCATCGTATTTGAACGTACTATTTAAGCGATAAGTACTAAAAACTGACGAAAAGCTCATTTTTCATCTTTTTTAAAGATTATCAAAACTATTTAAAAATATTAAATATTTCCACTAGGAACATATCGTTTCCAGGACTTGAAAGAAGATTATACGCCGTAAAAGATTTTAATACTATTTTTCGTAAAATAAAACCGCTTAGCCTAAAAAAATAGTAAAATCAAGTTTTCTTTTCAAACTACTACACTGTCGCACCACACTTGCAGAGTGGATAAGGCTTAAAAAGTTCGACAAGTTATCGAGAAATGTGGATCCCAGGAGTTGAGATATCCACTTTATAGTACGGATCTAGCACTCTGCGATTACTATCTCTTCCCTAAGTTAAAAAGAAACAATTACGAGGGCGGAGATTTTCTTCTGATCATGATTTGAAAACTACTATTAATAACTATTGTGAGGAAAAAAACAATTTTTTTGAAAATAGAAAGAGTTAGGGATAGGGTATGTTGAATAAAAAATGATTAGTTTTTAATAATATATCTACAAACTTTAAAATATGCAAGGTGTTATTTAAAATTAACAAGTTGATATTGGTTACCATGGTAACCAAAAAAGTTAGAACTATATTTTATTTGAAGTTAGCCCATCAAGAAACATAAAACCCAAATATTAAAATTTAGTATGGTCTTTCCTCGTAAAATTTTAACGCAAACTCGTTGTGACACACACTGTACAAATACATCCTAATAGCGGCACTGTAAACAATCAAGCGACAAAATGTCCTCCAGTGTTTACTGTCAAAAACATAAAAACGGATAAAAAGAACATTCTCTGTTTTTAATCGGATTTGGTTGTTTGTTCACCCCTTCTAACATCTGAAGAGCAGCAATACAAATAAATTTTATTTTTTTAAATAAAATTTTACTTGTTTGAATAGAGGAAAGCATTGTAGATTGTGAGAAACAACAGGTTGGTATATATTTATTTTTCAAATAAAAAGGTTCAGATCAGTATTTTTATTAATAGTCTGGGCAAGAAGGACTTTTGACCTGTTACTTTAGGGTATACTAAAGGAAAAGTTAATCATTGAGTCCGTTACACTCAATCGAATTTATTTTTAAGTAAAACAATAATGGGTAAGGTGTAGTTTATCAACATTAAATCAGATTTTTCTTAAAACAAGTCTACGGCAACATATTGAACGTGAAAAATTGAGAGGATTTAAAAGACCCGCCATATTTCACACCAATAAAGTAATGTATCGATTTGCGCTGTTGACATAATATCTGACATATAATACAAAGGATTCGTAATAAATCTGTTTCATTGCTCTCAATAATCTACATAAAGTTCCGAGATAATCAAAGATGTATGTCCGACTCCCCTTCAATATTACTCATTAGAAAAGGATAGCTTAACACCGTTATCGGCGTTGAATCGAGAAGTTCGCAATGAATGTAATCGTGGCACAAACCACTTCTGTCAGGTAAGGTGATAGTTGTCAAACAATATAACCTAACAAACCTGCTGAACTCTGTGTTTGTCTTATGTTTTCGTTGATTTAAAAAAAAATTTATTCGTTTGTATAAGTGGTTTCACCATTAGTGACAGCTTATTCAGTGGAAAATGGATCAAGGGTTTGAAAAAGCTGATTCGGGCAATTTTCCAAAGGTTACTATGGACATGATATATGAATATTTACTTTCTAATGCAGAATATTTTAGCGCTGAAATACAGCATGTAAAGTTAAAACGGTTAGTACAAAAAAGCTATGCTTCTCACATTGCTCTCTATAATTATCTATATTTCCTAGGAATACTTACTTCGTAATCAGCAAATTTAGTTTGATTTCAGTATTATTTTCTCAAGAAGCAGAACTTTATATGAAGAATAGCTTTTTTCCGTATAATCAATTCACTTGTTAAAATAGTTTCTGGACACGCTGTACATATAGACTAATACTGTAGATTAGAGTAAGGCAACTCTGTCATTTATTTAAAATGACATTACATTTATTATTTCTAAATAATAATTTTGGTCCTGATAATTCTTAGGAGAAGGGTGGCGTAACATTCAAAATTCTCTAACGCCCAGACTAACGAACATTCACGCTGTTTCAGCAATTCACTTTGAAACCCCAATCTCTAAAACAGTATAACTTGGCGCGGATTGGGACCAAATTTAGTGTTCTGGTCCACATTCGGAAGCCAATTCTAGAAACATTGCTTTCTAATAAAACGGCCCAATTCAACAGTTTATTTTGGGCTTTTTAGGAAAGTTCGACATAATAAAACGGCAATATCCATTCCATTGATGGAATAAGAGAACAAATGTCGGTAACGTTCCCCACGACACAATTCCACTTTCTACGAATATATAGACCAGTAATCGAACAAGAATTTTTAAGTACAGTTGGGAATAATAGTAATAGTAATAGTAATACATGTAGTTTTTATTGTATAAATTGTACAAACAAATCATTACAAACCCAGAAATGTTGTTTTATAGAAAATTATTGGGATTTTTTTTTGACGTAACAACATTCGAATTTATTTCGTCTTTTTGTAATCACGTGTGCAAAAGCAACCAATGACAATAACATTACACTAATATACCAGCCCATGGGTTGTTATCACTTACTTATCATCATACGTTACCATGGGTTTTTTTGACAATTCTGTAATTGTTACAATTTAAAATGTCATCACTTTCGTCAAGGTTTGGTGAACAAACTAGTGCTTCAATCAACAAAATTATTGAAGAAAATACACCAAAAAATACTGTTAACAGTAAAAAGTATACTTGGACAATATTTATGGAGTTTTGAAGCAAAATGTATAGTGGAAGAACTGACATTGATTCTTAAGGATTGGGCGGTTAATATGAGAAAAAGAGATGGTACAGAGTTTAAGGAGGCTACAGTTAAAACTATGTGGAATATAACATGTAAATTATTAGAAGAAAAGTACTACAATGAATACAAAATCATAATAGATCCGTTCAAGAGTGTGAATTTTAAACAAGCGCGTAATGCCCGCGACGCAACACAGAGAATTCTACAAAAGGATCCTTCTAAACGTAAAATGAGATCTGCGGCATTAAGTTCATTGGATATAAATAAAATAATCAACTTCTGGAATGAAAATACCCCTGAAGGACTTCAGCGCCGTTGAATTTGCTTGGAGATGTGGCGAAGACGCTGCTTGTTTGGTTGAATTTTTTCATGTCGAGAGAAATAATGATGGTTCTCCAACAAATCGCATAGAATATAATCCAGTTTTTAGTAAAACCTGCCAGGGGGGCTCAAAAAGCTGCACTGGCAGTAAATGGCTAGTTCGAAATAATAACGACGCATGTCCCGTCGACTTTATTACTGCCAAGAAGTTGATGGTGGTCATTTTGAACAACTTTTAAAGTAGTAAGAGAAATAATTAATTTTAAATTTTTTTTTACGATTTTTAATTTTTATGGGCTAGCCATTTAAAAATAAATGAAGATACGGACCTTGGGTTTGCGTTAAAATGTTTTTTTAAGGCCTTTAAAATAAACGTAGAAATACAGAACATAAAAAAGTAGATTTGTTAACCAATAAGATACACCTAAAATTTGGTGTCTCTATCAGTGGCGGCTCGTCGTATGAAGCAACTGAGGCCGGGCCTCACCACATGTTATAATGTAAATTTTTGATACATCAGTTGTTTAAATATAAAACGTTTTACTACTAACTAACTAATTTCTAACAACCAACAAACATTAAAAGTATCAAAACATCGAATATCCATCAAGGTTTAAAATATTATCTTTCAAATTTAGCGCGCACCCCTTCCAACTTTAACTCTAATAAAGGTTTCAATCGTTGCCGGACCCAAGGGTACTAAACTAAGTTTAGTACCCTTGGCCGGACCGCATAGAAGCAAATACAATCCTAAAAATTTGGGCTTACAATACGTCACACATCGGCGACAAAATGCTATGCACACCCCCACCACTATATTGCACAAGACCGGGGCTCTAATCTATGGCTCTAATACGCAAATTTACGTCATATCTGAGGCGCGATTCCGGCGGCGCGTATTTCCATTCTATACATGGCCAGAACGCGGCCGTGCGCTAATCGTACAGGTAAATTGGGGCCAAGCGAATCGGAGGACACCCTAAGGTCGGAACAGGGTTAGCACCTGGTTAGGGGCCCTGACCAGTCTCTTTCCTCGCACGTCAGGGCCCCTAACCAACGGAAAAATGCGGTCGGAACAGGGTTAGCACCTGGTGACCTGTACGTTGGCCTCTTGTTGCCAAATGTACGCTGTGATTTTGGACAAGCACACTTATTATTTAAATTTATTTTTTAAAAACATAAAAAATATGTCGGAAATGATTGATAAATGTTTCTCCACAACCATTAAAGAATGTAGAAATTCCGAAATCATTTTTAATAATGGAATATATACATTCTTACTCTTGAGTTAGAATATTTATTCTGAAACACTTACTTCTTATGTGTTTCGCATGTATTTTCATTCCATAACAAGGTACGGTATGAATATTCTGTAATCGAACCAAATGACATAGATTGCCGTGGATTTCAAAATTGTCAGTGACAGATGCAAATGGTGGCGGCGTCATAATTTTTGTCAGAAAAGCTTCAATTTAAATGAAATAATGAGTGAAAAATCGAATGAATCAGATATAGAATTTGACAGTACTCCACCTGAAATAACAAATTATGCAAATAATATAAGCGAAAACCTGCTGCCGCAAAAATCGAGACAGGAATGTGAAAAGTATTATTTCAAATTTAATTTAATTATTTTTGATGCATACTTTCTGGTCGTGGAGAAAATATAGTCTGTTACTCAGTTAGAATGAAAAAACTCAATACTCGTGGATCCTCACGCTCGCTAGCGCTCGCGTTCGGAATTTTCCACTCGTATCGAGTTTTTTCATTCTAACCTTGTTACAGAATATACTATTCCATTGTCCTATGATATATTATTTAACAATTAACACCCACCAACAAAGAACAAATAAAGAGTTAAGATTACTTGTTCTCTAATCCCTATCATTTCAGGTGGGTGCCTGTTTGACACTTGGCAACGTTGTAGAGTCAACTTCTCATCTCTCATCTCTTCTTCTTGATCGCCCAGTTTGGTAGTTGGTTTTATAACAACGCGTGACCGTGATCAGTGCCATGTTTATTTGGTAATTTTTAATGTTTAATTGGAATAATACCTCCCGGGTGATGTGGAAATTTATTCATATTAAGACAAAATATACCTTACCAAGGGAGCTTATAGGGAAGATAAGGCACTTGCGCCTGCTTTACCTGGATTCCTTAACCTGTTGTTTTGGTTGTAATTTTTTAATTTATTTAAACTAATTTTTCATTTGGCGATCTAAGAATAACATTCTTATAGTATGTATTGGAAAGGGTGTAGACTGGAGGGGGAAGAGTGAGCCTTTTTATACCTTTTTTATAGCCTTGGTATACTTATTAAATTTCTGTGTTATTTATTAAGTCGAAAATGCGCCCAGAGTGCTTTATTATTTACCAAATTTGTTAAAATTTGGGCGTGGTCCAAACAAAATTTATGGCGGGCTCTTTTTTTAGACTGCGCCTCACTTAAACTAAATGGCACGAGCCGCCACTGGTCTCTATCTTTACTAATAGCAAAGATATTTGCCATTACTTGGACTTTTCGAACATCCTATCTAGGATAATACTTTATAAAGTAATGTGGGTCCCATCGTTCCATCCCATTTCAACTAAACAAAATATGGGATAGATCAGGAAAATTCCAAGAGATAACAAACCTTTACAAAAAAAACTTTCTCCCTACTTGTGGACCTTATTTAATAAAATACTTTGTAAATTATGGTTTAAGGCTTCGAGTAATTTTTAGAAGAACTGCTTTTTTCCAAATATATTCCTCCAAAGTGTTCACACTGTATTTAAAAGTCTGCGAAAATAAATGAAATACGCATCGACTTTCTATTATTAATTTTATTTAGCTTCATATTTTACCCGACACGTTAGGATTGTGACAGCAGCAAAGTGAAAATTTAATAAACTTTTCGGGAGTTTTGAGAAGATTGTTTTCAGGGTTGGAGAATATAGGGAAGAGAAAGAACAGAATGAAACTTTCAGCTGAATACGATTTGATCATTGACTGGATGTTATTTATGTGAATGAATTCATTGTGTTCCCACTTGACTATCTTTTCATCTTCATCACAAAAGTCATAATAATAGCCAAACGTAGGGCGCATCGGTTTTTGACAATATCCAAATATCTGACACCACTAGTGGCATAGACGGAACGATATTAATGGGCGTATATTATCCTTACCTTCAATATAAACAGAGATGTCGACTTGGGGAGTTTTCCCCCCAAAAAAGGGGAGCAATATGCAATCACGGGATTTTTTGGAGGGTAAATTTTTTTAATTCTTTTGGCAAAAAATTTAACCCTGTTCGTCTGATTTTTATTCACAAATCGATTCTAGACAGCTGATCCGTAAGAAAAAATCCACCAAAGTCGCTGTTTCGCTATTCTCAAATTGGTCTTTTTATGAACAGAGCTTCAAATGGCGCTGTGTTAAGCCATTATAAGCTATTCTCATTCCATTTGATATTTGCATTGAATTAAAATTAACATTCGCATGATTACACAAGTATTTCGCTTCACGAAGAAGCTTTTGTATTGTGGCTTATGTAGCTTTTGTGCAAACTGCAAACAATGGAGATTGTGTTTTACCTTTGGTCATTTTGAACAACTTTCAAAGTAATAAGAGAAATAAGGGTATTGACTGCATGCCCGAACTCCGCTTCGCCTCCTTCGTGCAACGGCAGTCGCGTGCGGAAAATATCACTTTGCGCACTTGTTAGGAAAAGAACTATTTAGACTTAGAAAGTGGAAATTTCGACTTAATAAGTTCAAATTTCACATTCTCGAACTGATGACAATGAACCTATTCATATTATGTATAACGTTCAAGACAAAGTCTACTTACGCTCTAATCGCCTTTAGGTTCACTCACGCTCCGTTGGAATTTTCTCAGAGAGATAATATTTGACTAGAGAGAGATTTCCTGTTTTGAGTATCTGGGTTTGTTGGAACAAGCTCGTAAAATTGCGTTAAAAAAACGTAACCTTTTAAATAATCAATTCGAGGGGATCAGGATTGGACTGAGACCAAACCGTCAATACACCATGGTGTGGACTCAAGGAAATTGGAGGTCTCTGACTTCCTTGTGTGGATCTGGCTGGAGATTTACCGGCCGGTGGCTCGGTGGGTATCGCCGCTCTTCTGGTGTTGTACCAACAAACAGTACAGAAGCTGCCACTCCGCACACCCGATTAAAGGGCTGGTGATATCCATTTCCAGCACTAGGTATGTGAGTCGGCATTCCACTATATACAACCCACGGCTTTTAAGATTTTCAGTATCATATCATTTGCTTCCGGAATTTAAGATGAAAAAATATTTTTAACACAAAAAATGATTTGCAACAACAGGATAAATAAAATTATGCTGCTATTGTTAAATACTATTGTTTTCCAGGAAACTGTTGTTAAAGCAAGCAAACATAAAAGAAATCAGTGAAAGAGAACAAAAGCCTTTTCGACATGAGAACCAGCAGTATGTCTGTAAGGAAATCGTAGGTTTTTTAAGTTATGTGGTGAAACACGTCGCTGATTGAATGCAAAAGTGGCACAACTAGACATAAATCGCCTTTTAATTTATCACTGTAATGTACATATGTAACTGAGCTTTGAAAAATTTAAGTTACAAAGTGATTTTAATTAAAAATGATAATTTAAAAAAATTGTAATCTACTAAGCAATAAAAATAATCCAAATATTTCTTAAATTTATTTAAAATTTTGAATAAACGTTATTATATACTCGACAAACAGTTCCACGATTTTCCGTGAATCGCTGTTAACTATGTTCCATAAATACATTTAGTCATGGCGTCGCTGAAAATATAATTTCGAAGAAAAAGACCTGAAGGCCATATTTTCTTTATGAATCAGTTCAATCCTTACCCCAGATAAATGTAGACCAAGAAAATTTGGGTGGTCTGCTCTGCTCAGGTTTTGTCCGTTATTCCTGGGCTTCCAAAAAAGTCATATTTATTAAAAAATATAGAAATTTTTTTTCAGTACTCTTTTTGTGGTTTTGGCGCCGCTAAATGTTGGCGCCCCCCCAACATTTCCCCTAGGGGTAGAGTTTACGAATTTTAAGGAAATACGTAATTGAATCAAGAATGGTAGTAGAAAGAAGAGATAAAATAGCATTGGAGTGTTGGAGCTCAGAAGTGTTCCTGTCTCTGCTGGTTGCTTAGGAAAAACGTCTGAACACTCGGTTACACGTACGTCTTTGTCTAATGAACTAGAAAAGAAAAAGTGCGACTTCTAGATTTATAAATGACTCGGAGCGACTTTAAATAAACCTTTAGAAATAATATAACCTATACATAATAAAACCTTTTTAACTTAAATTTATTATTATTTAGCAGAAAAATAAAATATTTTAGGGCTTTTATTACTTTTAGTAAATCTTCTGATGCTTCTAACGTATTTTTTGTACAAAAATACAAGGTAAAATAAGATGTGCCCAATGTTTACAAATTGTGTTTACAGTGTCGATTAGAATGGTTTGTTTTGGCTTCAAAGAATGTTAAATCATCCCGTATCCATTCTTAACAAATCCATGGTGGGATCATATCGTTTGCCGCGTTATAAATAACTTGAGAGTCCTTGATTACTCTTAAATAAAAGTAATGGTATCTATACTTGATTCGAAATTAGGGTTGCCAACTGTCTAGAATTTCGGTGGACGTCCACCATTTGAGCTTATTTGTGCAGCGTCCAGACAATACCTCTGGCTAGATGTCAAATGTCCATACGTTGGCATAGTTTTCGTTTGGCCTTTTGGAAGATTTGATGTTTTATAAAGCAACATGTTTATATTTTAAATTTACCATTTATTTTTAGTCCCTGCTTGAACCAACTATTTCATCTTTGTTGTTTCAAAGTAAGATTTTATACTAGAATAAGTGTTTTTCTACTGACTAATTAAGTGTTTAAGCTATACTGAACTGAGAGTTCTGTATTGTATTTTCCTATGTTAGTAAAAGTTGGCGACCCTATTCGAGATCCATGCTGATTATTATACTTCAACATAACAAACTATACAAGCTTATAAGACCATAAAATAGGTATTGTGATGTATGAGAATTCTCAATTGATAGAAAGAACAATAATTTACAAAGGACCGAGCAAAGTAAAGGGGATCACAATTAAACATCAGCAGCACCATTCCAATGCGGCTTTGTCAAAAGAACTTAATTTCACGCTGTCCTTTGTTGATTTCGACGATATTATTGTCGTTATAGTCAAGCGCAAAAATGGTATTTATCGCTGAAATATGCCATCTATTTATGAAGCATAACAGAAATAACGTTAAATTTTTAGAACGTGAAAATATGCGTATGAGTATGTCTCCAAATTATTGGCAAATACAAGTATAGCGGGGATGACGGTAAAATGAAGAATGAAATGGAACAGAAAATGTTGGGTGTATGAAGCGTTTAGTTAAAACACAATTTTACGCAAATGATTACCGTGATGTCTATAACAAAAATAGAGCTGTTGTTACCGGTTGTTAAGGACCAGGTATTTTCTTTGGCATTTGTTTAGATATGATATCATAAGAGAAACAATTTTGTCGGGAATTTCATCTACCAGTCAAAATCAAGATTTTAACAAAAAATCCAATTTACATTCCCCGAAATATGCCATTTTAGATTCTCATCCTCTATACTTCTTGTGGATTAATGACTCTCTAGCAGAACAGTACTACCACATACACAAACGAAGATATTTTACAAATAATACAAAACACCAAAGCAAAACTAAACAGTATTTTTGGTACCTCTTTACTAAAGTTTTTGAACAATTAAAATAAAAATTCTGTTGTTATGTAGGCAATTAATTCTGACACATCGACAACGACAAGACCCCTATCTAATATACGAAACAATATTACTTACGTACATCATTTGAAAGGTAATTTAAAAATTTTGATTTTGAGGTATTTTTCTTAATTATTTTTACACACGGAATGTTATGGGCAAAAATGTATGTACAGCCGTGGACAAAAAAATCGTACAGCTAATTCACAGCCTAAGTAGTAGTTCCCTAAGAAAGTCCATTAGAAAGTGTTTAGACTGTGAATTAAGTATTCAAATTTTTTGAATTAATTATCCTACTAAACGGTAAAAGATTTAACAAAACTCTTCTTTTTCTTTTTTTATCTTCTGACAGCTCACGAAGACCGAAGTACTATGTACCGCCGGTGTACTGGGGAAATCCGACTCACACATCCAGAGCTGGAAACATCCGTATGAATTTCACCAGCTCTTTAAGAGGATGTGTAGGGTGGTAGTACCTCGGTCGAGGAAAAATTCCTCTACAATTAACAATCACAAAATAGCCATGGTCGAAGCGGGATTCGAACCCACGACTTCTCGGTTGCAAAGCTGGCGACGTACCAAGTTGGCCACCGGAGACCCAACCTAAGTCCAAAAATAATAAGAATTGACTAATTGGATGAGGAGATAAACGTTTCCGCACAATGTGAAAAATAATTTAATATGCTTTTGCAGTGCCCTGGGGCGAAATTGCAATCGGGCACCTTTCCCTTCCAACGCTCTCAATTATCGATTTCTTTTGCAAATCCTTCATTTATCGACGGTTTTTGCAAGCGATCGACCTCTTTTTGGAACTATCCTGAACTATCCAGATATCGACCTGTTTGGAATTATTCCAGAACTACAGTGTTGAAGTCTCTTGATGCACAGTCCCTTGCGGTGCCTCTAAGCCTCTGGCGCGCCCTGCCTTACTTGCCTGTAATTTAATATAAACTTTCTTATTTAATTATTGGAAAACGCTGGAATTTCAACTTGGAAGAGAGGTTTAATTTTCACGTAACAAAATTAAAAATACCGCAAGTAACAACCCCCACTGAACAAGAGTCCCGATATTGTAAAAGTTATGGAATTAAAAAATATATATTATTTTATTGGATTACTTGTTATTTATTTACCTAAGAAATTTCATATGTGTATGTATATAGATATACCGACATTCTAAGAAAAATAATAATTTTTGAGATTTGTTTACGACAGGAAGAGCCAATAAAATTACAAAGAACATTTTTCAAGCAAATTTTATAATTTAACGGCAACGTTCCGCTATGGTATAAAAAAATCGTTTAAACTGAGTTCTAGATGTTATCTGAAATTGAATGGTTTAATAAATTGCGAACTGATGTAAAATATGCAGCGCCAGCTTTAGAATAGGAGCCATTTTTTATTTTAAGTACTGTGTCATTCTATTTAATTATATTTTCGCATAGACAGAAATATTATAGTAAGTCAACAATGAATGAAGTCTACTTGTCAGGGGTACATATAAGTACGTAAAATTGAGAATAAGTTCTCTAAACCAACTGAAAATTCCTTATACGATAAGGATTTGAACAAATCATGGTAAAACAGTTATTCTGCGGGCTATATGCCCCTCCGAGCGCTGGATTACATACCAAAATTTGCCGTATTTTGACTAACACTGTTAGACAACAAAATACTTGGTTTGACTGCAAGAAACTACCAGGAAGAAGGAGCTTTTTCTTTAGTTATAGGATGTCGTTACCTGCATACCGGTTTCGAACTCTTTAGCTCTCGTCAGTACAGGATAAACGAACATCCCTATCTTCCGAAACAGCATATCCTTAAAGCTAACCATGTCGAACTGCATCAGCAGTATAACACAGGCAGCGCCATCCATTAGCAGTTTCAAGCAGTCGGAGTATAATTTACCGTGAGGTAAAATATTTCAACAATAAATGAAGTCTACTTGTACCCTACATGTACCCCTCACAAGTAGACTGCATTCATTGTTGAAATATTTTACCTCACGGTAAATTCTACTCCGACTGCTTGACACTGCTAATGGATGACGCTGCCTGTGTTATACTGCTTATGCAGTTCGACATGGTTAGCTCTAAGGATATGCTGTTTCGGAAGGTAGGTATCTTCGTTTATCCTGTACCGACGAGAACCAAAGAGTTCGAAACCGGTATGCAGGTAACGACATCCTAACTAAAGAAAAAGCTTCCTTCTTGCTGGTAGTTTCTTGCAGTCAAACCAAGTATTTTGTTGTCTAACAGTGTTAAGTCAAAATACGGCAAATTTTGGTATGTAATCCAGCACTCGGAGTGGCATTAGCCCGGAGAATAGCTGTTTTATCATGATTTGTTCAAATCCTTATTGTATAAGGAATTTTCAGGTGGTTTAGAGAACTTATTCTCAATTTTACGTAATTATAGTAAGTATTACGATTACGGGTAACGTAATGAAAAAGCTCATGTATGTATGTGCAGTTACGGCAACTGGAATCCGGACGGCACTTACTTATATTGTAAATTAATATTACTTACTATTCTATTTAGCTTGTAACACCTATACCTATAAATACCTTAAATCGACCTAAATTAATAATGGTAGTGTCAGTGTAAAAAAGTAGCATATTTTTCTGTCTTAATAAATACATACATTTGTGCCTGACCTTGGATGAATTAGAAAGGATTCGGTGTTCCATATACTCTGAGCATATCGAACGTGAAGCCTGTTTATTTACTGTTTGTTATGAAAACATGTTACCCTAGAGGTCCAGTTTACGAACTGTAGGAAATACGTAATTGAATCAAGAATGGTAGTAGAAAGAGATAAAATAGCATTGGAGTGTTGGAGCTCAGAAGTGTTGCTGTCTCTGTTGGTTGCTTAGAAAATACGTCTGAACACTCGGTTACACGTATGGCTTTGTCTAATGAACTAGAAAAAAAAAGTGCGACTTATAGATTTATAAATGACTCGGAGCGACTTTAAATAAGCCTTTAGAAATAATGTATTTAAGAGCTTTCTAACCTAAATTTATTATTACTTAGTAGAAAATAAAATATTTTAGGGTTTGTATTACTTTTAGTAAATCTTGTGATGCTTCTAACGTATTTTTTGTACAAAAATATAACGTAAAATAAGATGTGGTCAATGTTTACAAATTGTGTTTACAGTGTCGCCTAGAATGGTTTGTTTTGGCTTCAAAGAATGTTAAATCATCCCGTATCCATTCTTAATTCATCCAAGTGCATGACTATTGACCATGCCCCGCTCTTAAGCAAAGAAAAGAAAGCCAAGATAGTCACACCAATTGACTAAGTCCCGAAGAACTGTAGGCGACAAATAAAATATAATAGGTTAGAGATAATTAATAAGTACTACGCTCTCAAAAGGGATTAAAATAAAGATTTTATAAATCATCAACACAAAGCAAACAACAATGAGCGCTATGAACATCAAGAAAACCTGAAGATAAACATAAAACAAACTGCGAAACTGAGTAATTTATAATTTCTGCACTTATTATAATACACAGTAAATTTTTAACAAATTACATTTTTTTATTACAAAAACGTTTGCAAAAAAAAATCACTAAGAAATTTTTGCAATTGTAAAGTTTGAAAATGCTTATTTTTCTTAGAGGTTAACGAAAAAAGCACAAAGGAGCAATTAATAAAAACTTCTTGGACACAAGATTGATGTATCTGTCGTAACTGAATTTATTATTGTATTCGGAAAATCGTGGTAAAATATTGAGTCTCACTCTTTATCGAAAATTAAATCTCTTGAACCCTTTATCTGAAATTGAATATTTTATTGACTTATTGAATAATCAAAAAAAAGAAAAAAGTTTTTGCGACACATGGGCAAAAATATTTCAAGAAACTGTACATTTGGATCACACATCGCACGACAGTCGGTTTTCTTTAGATATTGTTTCTGTGATGAACCAAGTAAGTTGGTATCAAAATGAAAATAATCCTTGGTGGGTTATTAAAATAAAATGGAATTTTCGAAATTTTTTTGAGGTTACTTGGTTTTATTTCATGCTAAATGGTTATTCGTCGATTTTTTGGGACTGAGCAAATTTAGTTCGATGGTCTAAATGATATTTTAGTGTTATATATGTCCAAAATATTTAAACCCTTAACAAATTTGAAAAAAATTACTGAAAACGCCTTTTTCGTCCGTTTTTAGGGCATATCTTTTAAAAGAAACATGGTACGGCATAACTAACCGACTTATCTTGAAGCTTATGCAATTACCTTTGAAATGAGTACAGTTTAATACTTCTAGATGAAAACTATCGCAGGCTATAAGTCCTAGAACAATTAAAATAAAAGTACCGGATGCCAGTTTCCTTACCTTGTTCTCTTCCCAGCCCTCCCTCTGAGATCCTATCTCTAAAGTTCTGTTTGGTTTTAGAATGGAAATCATGAAATTTAACTGCATGAGTAGCATCATAGTCATCTCTTCATTTTTTGTATTTACAAATAAATAGTTATTCATGTAAGTAAACTCTTACCACATACTAACAGTTAGGATAATCTAGTACCTAATTCTAGAAAGGCAATGGCTATGTTTTTTTATTTTAAAATATTTTCGTGGTAATAAACGGCAGCTAATAATATTTTAGTAATAAAGAACCAGCTCGCGGAAGCTGCATGCATTATATGAAACGGCAAAAAATAAAATAAATCAATTGTTTCATTTTGTATGTTTTTCTCCCCAATTTCGTTGTTTGTTTTCGTTATAGCATTGTTGTTGGATCCGGTTTGTCAGTTTTCGTTGATTGATATATATGTATCATTTTTCGATCTGATTTTTGCATTGTTCATCACCCACGTGCCTCTTACCAATTTTGTACATAAAAACTTATTTCTAAGTTTATGACATGCAGATTATTTTTTTAACATAACTTCATTTCTCAAAAGCGAATCAATCAAGCGTGTTGATTGCTTTGAGTACTTCAGAAATAAAATATGGTTTCCTGGTCCTGGTACATATCTAAAATATTAAACAGTAAATCCATCAGTTAGTTACAATAGTATATTATATATCAAGGGAATAAAGTAGGTCTTTAATCCTTAGGGAAAAATTTAGTTCCGGAGCTAGGAGCACCAATTGCACGAGGTATTAAAAGACCTTTTAGTCCCATGGTAGTAACGCGATGAAGAGACGCCATTCATTTTTATCGTACGGTTGTTTCATCGCTTCAAATAAACTGACGACATTATTATTGCAATAACACATCTCATTCTTTTTTTGTGAAATACAGCGTCAACGCTTCATTCCTATTTCTGTAAAGGGTCACTGTCGCTTCTCCGTCGAGATATTTCCATTGATTCATACGCGATGCTAGCAATTCTGCTTTTTGTTCGGATAGGTGCAAGTCTCGGATCAAATCACTCAGTTCAGCTTGCGAAAGTAAACGTTTTTCGTCCATCATAGATTCTCTCGCCTATTGACCATTTGTATAGCTTGGTTCGACACCCGTTGCAGAACAATTTTGGTACCCATGGCTTTTCTGTGCCACTTATACTGAATCCGAAGTAGTGCAGATAAGCATTTTTCATCAAATCTGTTATGACATTGCCGTTTTTGAAAACGATATACCCGCCACAAACATAACAAAAATTCTCTGCACTGATTTTATACGACTTTTTTGGCACTTTCACTAATTACTTTTCGATGTAGAACCATAAAAATACGTCTCGAATACGAATGAAACAAACTTACTTCTTGGTATTTTTATTGTTACCACGGGGATTAAAAATACATTTTAAAGGGATTTAAAGTATTTTTAATTGAAATGTTTTTTACAAATACAGCAAATTTGAGAACGGGTTTGCTTTTCCCATCCCAAGAAACTCCCGCCTACTACATGCCACCAATACTATACAAGCTTAGTCGGCCATGCCTGGGCAATTTCGGCATATAAAAGTGAAACATGCCATAAAAACAAGACTTTGTAGAAAGCTCCACTTAAAAGCAATCAACATAAAATCTTAAAATAATGAAAATCGCCTAAGTCATTAACTCGCCTATAAAAAAAACTTTTTGTTTCGCCTTCAAGGGGAAAGTAAACCATCCTACTGGCCTGCAGCCTAAAAGTAGGAAGCGCATCTGTTGTCATCTTAGGCTCAGCTTTTTATTATCCGCTTACCTTTATTCCATAAAATTCTAACAACCCTCTTTTATACTATAAGGTATTTTATATTTCCTTCTATATGTAAATTTAATACTTTAGGAATATAAAAACCCTCAAAAACGGATAGAGGTTATTGTTATTACAAAAGAATTTAACGAAAAAATAGAATCCCTTTTAAATGTTTATATAAAACTTTATATATGCCATTTTCAGCATTTTTTCAACAAAAACAGAAATATCATATGAACATGTGTCTCCACAGAAATAAACATTTACTACATCCAAAAGTTCTAGATATTTTTAAATTTGATAGCAACAGCCCTTTTAGCAAGAGGGTAAACATTTTGGTTTTCGCGTCATAGAATTTACGAGAAGTAATTAGAAGGCACAATATTTGTACTTTGCCCTGTAATATAGCTTTCTAAATCTTGGAAAGTCAAACTTAATTGACTTAAGTTGAAAAGCTTATGAAGTGAACCAACCCGTTTAGTTTTTCTCGATCAGAAAGAACACCTATTGTGTAGACTGTTTCACTGTCATATTGCCAGCTGTTTATTCTGGCATTACAGAGCTATTAGCAATTTAGTTTGACTACTCCTCATCAGGGCGGGTAGCGCGTATACGTGTAACAAAATAACTGGAAGGAAAATTTTAAATACAGAGTCGAAAATATACTTGATATTGAACTAAAATATATTTAGGTGCATATATTCCACATATTTAATTTTATCAGTTATTAATAAAAGCGATATTCCAAGAATTTGCCTCGTGTCACCCTATATTTAGCATTTATTTAGAAAATAAATAAAGGAACTTGAAAATCTATAAGTCATGTATTTACGTCTCTATCCCTTGGACTAAAATGTAAAATGCGATGCGTAATAAAACTAATAAAACTGAAATTATTAATTTTAGACACCTTTCAAAATCTGCTGGAAGTCCGACAGAGAAACACATAAGATATTTACACATACCCTAATTTCAGTGAGCCTCAAAGACCAAAAACAAATACTGACAGCTGTGGCCAAAAATACTCACTTCCAGATAATCCTCTTTTTGGAAAGAAATCAAAAATAACCAATAAATTATTATGTTAAGATAAATTATAAAAACGCGGGCTAGAGATTCAGTTAATTTTTTCATAAGTTAAGTAAGCAAACAAAAGCTAAATTGTGAATTTATGTTGGAATTTATCATTTGGAACATTTATCCGCTAGATTTAACTGCAATCTCAGCCAGAACATTGAACCCGACTGGTCAGTTTTTATAGACCTGCAAATAGTAAAAAGGATTTTATTTAAAATTTTATCAGAACTCTCGCACAAACCTTTGATATTGTTGTAAAAAAAATAAAAAGCTTTATTTACTTGTTTTGGTATTGTTTAGATTTGTTTCACTAATGAAAGAGGGTAATGCCAATAGTAGTCTAATGTAAGCTCCAGAAGTTCTCTATCAGAGACTATAAATAAAATTCTTTATAGTCTCTATCTCTATACAATTCTTTGACAGAACGTCAATATAATTTAGGAAAGGGTCAATATGCGATAATTTCGTGCCCAAAACTTAGTTATTTTATACTAGCTTTTACCAGCAGCTTCGGTCGCGTATAAGTTATCCTTTATATATTATTCAGCACTGACATGTGTAGCCTTGTGGCGTACCTCGTATATGACTTATCAGGACCAAATCAACCTGTGTTTTCTTCTGAAGTTATTAATCAGTCTACATCGTACACCCTGTAGTCATGACACCCCCTGTGACTAATGACTAAAACACAAAAATAGCGGTTACCATTTTCATTTAATGAACAAAGCATTTTTCATTTCGAAGTAATAGCAATAAACCAAGGCCATGTTTCGTAACACACTACTTATCAGTATACTAGCCTTTAGCTAGTCCAGGTACTAAGGAACTTTTATGCTAAATTTAAGCCAAACATGTGATCCGCTAGATGATGACAGTTTTAAAATTTTTCAAAAAATACATATTTACAACACATAACAGGAATCGCTGAATAAAAAAACTTTTTCATCTTCTTCCTGAGGGGAAATTTGAGAAGTTTACCGACCTTAATTGGCCTGTAGTATAAGAGTAGAACCAGAAATCGCATCTGTTGTAACCTTGGTTGAGCTAATTATGATCCATTTATCTTTTTATTTTTACTGTATAAAATTATTGTAACAATCCTCTTTTCTATGAAAGGATATAACAAAAGGAATGGTTATTTTTAGATTGAATAAAAACATGTCGTCCATGCAAGAGTATATTTGTGATTCAAATTACTTGGCAGAACGAAATACGTGCACACATAAATTCCAGTGGGTGTGTTTAACCCTCGGATGAATTAAGAAAGGATTCGGTTTTCCGTATACTGTGGGCGTATGGAACGTGAAGCCTGTTTATTTGTTGTTTGTCATGAAAACATCGTACCCCAGAGGTCCAGTTTACGAACTTTAAGGAAATACGTAACTGAATCAAGAATGGTAATAGAAAGAAATAAAATAGCATTGGAGTGTCGGAACGTCGATCACATTTTTGCCAATCAAATACGGCTCTCACGAGTGTTGCTGTCTCTGTTTTCCTCTCAACAGCTGAGCGGTTGACGTCAAATTACCTTGGATGATCCTTTATTCATCCACGGTCTAAACACTCGGTTAAACGTATGTCTTTGTCTAATGAACTAGAAAAAAAAAGTGCGATTTATAGATTTATAAATGACTCGGAGCGACTTTAAATAAACCTTTACAAATAAAATATTTAAAAGTATTTTAACTTACATTTATTATTATTTCGCAGAAAATAAAGAATTTTAGGGCTTTTATTACTTTTAGTAAATCTTGTGATGCTTCTAACGTATTTTTTGTACAAAAATACAAGGTCAAATAAGATGTGGCCAATGTTTACAAATTGTGTTTACAGTGTCGCTTAGAATGGTTTGTTTTGTCTTCAAAGAATGATAAATCATCCCGTATCCATTCTTAATTCATCCAAGGTTTAACCCTTCTTTTTGCTACGGCAGAAGAAAATATTTAAAAGTTGCCCTTTTTTTACAAAACAAGTTCTTTTTTGTGGCTGACCTTACAGACGAGTGTATTAGCCAGACAACCTGTGTAGTCAACTAACATAAAACTGAAAAAAAGCATGCAGAGGTAAATTTTCCCTAAAACTCTATAATATCAAGAACAAATACGGAATTTGTCTCGAAGAGATCCTGTTATAACTCTCTATGGGTCTATTTGAGATGAAGCGAAAAGACTAGATTTTTGTTTATGACTGGGAGGCCACATTTTAAGTGGATATATCCATTTTTATAAATGTATTATGTTTTCTGGTGAAGTAAATGCTCTACTAATGGAACTGTAGCATCCCAGCATGTCAGGTACTGGCCCCGAGAAAACCCCGAATTAAAATAAATTTTTACCAAAAAATATATTTTCTTCGCAAATTTGGTCCAAGGAGGATTGGTAAAAATCCCAAACCCAAGAAACCCCGACTTAACGTTGGCCGATATGTTTCTATGAGGCTATTTAAAACAAATTGTTTATATATCATAATGTATTGAAAGGCCGAATTACCCAGGCTGTTCGTTCAATATCCCAGGAAGAAATCAGAAATTCCTTCAGATATCTAAGAATGCAATTATTAGAAAATTGTGTTGAATATGGGGGTGGAGTTTTTTAATTTTGATATCATTATTGTATTGCTTATTATTTATATATATATATATATATATATATATATATATATATATATATATATATATATATATATATATATATATATATATATATATATATATATATATATATGTATATATATATATATATATATATATATATATATATATATATACATATATATTGAGTTTAATTAAATGTCCGTATTATTTAAAAATTACACCTGAATGAGAAGTATTTTACGTATCTTGCGAAAATTTCGTCCATTCGTCCTCTTCTATCATCTAAACTCCATTCCCGGACGCACTGTCTATGTTTATAATAACACTTAATACATGTCTATTATTAACCATCTCTCATTGTAACAGATTTAACCTGTAGCTCACATAAAAGGCTGAATACTCAAATATGTCTAATTACATTTTAATAATGGATACGAAGCGCACCATATTCTGTATAATCTAATACCGCAAAATTAGTGTAAAAGTACCGCACAAAAAAGTACGAGAGTTGAGCGGTGGGGCGAGAAATTTGACAGCAACACCACTTATTTTTTGAATGACATAGTTTTGTATCGGCCTAACCGAGAACAGGTGAATAAAGCAAATCCTATTGTTTTATTATTTTGAAATTTATAATTAAAATGTTGTTACAGAGCATGAAAAATAAATACTCATCGACAACACCGTTCAGTCGCCTCAAAATGATAATATTCGCGTAGAAAATATAATTTAAAACGACTTTCAGGACATTTCTAGCGCTAAGAAAAATTCACAAAAAAATGTTGTGCATAATTTTAACTGATCTGTCTAATAACCAACAAAAAAGAAAGAGAAACAGATCAACTGAAGCAGAACCAGTAGTGTACGTTAGAGAAAACTTAAAACGAAAAGAAATTTGAGTTAAAATTCTATAACCGAAAGAGCAAATCAAAGATAAATTGTAGACTTGTATTCTCACCCTGTATAATTCCTTTCCCGAAATATCTTTGTGAAAATCAAACCTATTATATGTTAAAATGTTCAAGCATCAAGATATAAAACCTTAAATGTAGAAACTACTATTATTTTTCTTTTCTCTCCATCCCGTGGGAATTTTTTGCCGGCCGGCCAGATTCCTCGAGGACAAGAAAAAGGCAATTATTTTTTGGCATATTACCACAGACGCGCTTCTTTTTGTAATCGTCAACTTTGTTCCAGTTTGTTGAGGATAACAAGTGTGCCATTAATCTGCAGTGTTCGTCTTTTGAGGAGCCTTTTATGGTTATTTACAAAAGGTGGCAATCTTATTGTTGCCCAGTTCTTCTTGTAGGTGAAATGGCCATGAAATAAACATTCAAACTTAAGGTTAGTTTTAAAGCCGCTTCGCTTTCAAGCCAGCTACAAGTCGTCGATGTAAGCATGGGATGTATGCAGCAATTTTTTTAATTCATAATACAGAAGTACTCCACTCGATAAGTTTCGTCCCAGAAACTCTTGAATTTTTAATCAACTTAACTCAAGAGGAGGTTATTAATTCGACCTGCGTGTGCGATTTTTTTATGCATGTATGTTCGCGCATAATGCTTAAGGTGGCTCTACACTCATGGCGCGAAGACCCGCGCATTCAAGGGCGTGTTCATTTTTTTTCCCATGGGGGCCCCGCAAAAATTCTACTTTTTTTCGCAAATAGCAATTTTTTTCTCTACCAAAACATTCCTAGTAGGCTCACTATTAAAAAACCTGTACGTGGAACCAATATCAGCTGTTGATGTCATCTGTAATTGTCAAATGTCGAGTTTTATCATAAATTTAACTCTAACAGAAGAAGATGCAGACGAGAATTAAAAATAGTCCGCCATTTCTCTTGCGGTCAACAATGCCTGGTGTCCTCATTTGGTGTGTTTAATTTTTGCTCAGGTTTGCTTAGGACACCAAGTCTTGTTTCATGTCTCTAGTTAAAATCCAAAGTAGTCAGAATAAGCGTTGTTTACAAATTCCGATATTTTGAGTCGGTTTTCTTTAAAGTTGTATTCACCACAAATGTAACGAAAGCACTCCACGCTATTTACACACGTCCTCCGCGACGATGCCATTTCGCTAGAGTGACAGAAACTCACTAATTGCAAAGTAACTGTCAAAAATATCCAAATAACTTCAAAAATTAGTTATATTTCAATATCTCAAAAAATTGAGCTGATGACGGGAAACTAACAGTACATTTAAAATCAACGTCCACTATTTATTTAAAATCAATAGAGAAATCTGATGCAACAGACAAAAAAGTCAACTTTGTTGTGCGGTGAAGTTTAATGAAAACCGTCTCAAGACACCGGGATTTTGTAAAAAGCGCTTATTCTGACTACTCTGGATTTTAACTAGAGACATGAAACAAGACTTGGTGTCCTAAACAAACCTAATGCATTAAACACACCAAATGAGGACACCAAGTATTGTTTCATGTCTCTAGTTAAAATCCAAAATAGTCAGGATAAGTATTAACAACATCGGCGGAGGACACTCGCCATAGACGATTTCCTCCTAAGATGAAAAGAGAAAGAATGTGTATTGACAGAATTACGCGAACTAGAAGATAAAATTTGTGAAGTATCTGTTGGATGCTCAACTAAAAGTTGGTCATATAACAAGCCTTAAAGTAAACGAAACCTGACTACGGTTAAAAAAACTTTAAGCACCATCAACGACAAAGAAGTTTCGAAAATAAATAAAACTGGAATTGGCTTACAAGTGTTGTTTGTTCGTTTACGGATCTCGGAGTTAACAAACTTTTTAACGTTGGGTAACTGTAATTTAACACACCACTTATCAAAAATGTTCAACTTTTCCAATAAATATAGACAAAAGATAATGTTGGTTAATTGCATAGGTATCTTACTTAAGGAAATACTGGAAATATGTTGAATTTTAGTAAAAATTAGCAAAAGGAAGAGAGTTGGATGAGTGGTGGACCTAGAGCTATCAGTATTTAGTATTTTGTACCTATATATATATATATATATATATATATATATATATATATATATATATATATATATATATATATATATATATATATATATATATACTCCCCATCAAAAAAATTGCCATCCTAAAATTATTGCTGTTTGATGTTTTATAACTATTTTTAATTTTAATCCGGTTTTTATCAGATTTAGCAGTTTGTGAATTAACTATTGAAATTATAGTGTATTTGTTTAATAATAAACTTTTTTTGTTTAGGTCATGTTATACAGGTCTAAACAAAATGTTGTTTTTTGTCGTTAGTGCACAACACCCTGTGAAAAAAGTGAACCAATTTTTTTTGTTGGGTTATAAAGTTACATGTATTTCTAACATTTTGTTTTTATTTCATCTCAATACCTCTTTTCTCGTAGGAATTGTACATGTTTAAATAAAACGCTGATAATTTTATAGCGTTTCTTAAAAACGGATATTACCCAGTCGTAGTCGATTTAAAATAATCAAGGCGGTTCCATTGGTTTGGGCAGGTATTCTAGTGAAGCATATACCAACCTTGTATTTGTTGAAAATAAGCCCATCGTTACATTAAAGACTCTTATTCCACTTGCTCCTTTAACTGGAGACCAATTTATACTAATGCATAATAACGCTAGACCCCATATGGCAGGGGTTTTAAGCGATTTTTTTGATAAAGTGGGAATGCAAAGACTGGAATGGCCCGCATGTAGCCCAGATCTAAACCCCATAGAACATTTCTGGGATGAACTAAAATGTGCCATTTGTCGTTGTCCTGTGCAACAAAGATCTTAGCGTTAAAGCTAGCACTGAGCAAGGGATATCAGGAAATTCCTCAAGAGACGAACCAATCTTATTCAAAACAGAAAATAATATTACTTTATTATCTTTTTGTTACCAGAATCCGATTCTGATAGAAATGTCATTTGTTCTTCAGACACCCGGGGTGTAAGCCTGCCTGATGAAGGGTAAGGGCCCAGCAGTCGCGATAGTATTGCACCCACACCAGAATCAAAAAATAGTCCTTATTTTTATTTTATTTTACGGTCTTATGCTTGCACTAGCGAAAGAATTATGCTTGTGCATTGTGCAGCAAATGGGATTTTTTTGTTAGTGGCATTACCTAAATCCTAAATATAAATACCACCAAAAGTTGATGCATGCAGTGCGAGCACCAAGTTCGCCGCTCGAGGCGCAGTCGAAAGCTGGGATGGTGCGAGTGATTGCAAGGTACACACTATTTTTTTAAGACTATAGACTAAAAACACAATAATTTTTTTAGTTACCCTTTTTTCCTAAATTCAGTGCTTATGACAAATTGCACTGCCAATATCAATTTTCGCACATTTTCTTCCACAAAATGACGCAATTTGTGGATTGCTGTAATGAAGGCAAATTTTAAAATCTGCCATCTTCATTAAAATTCCATTCCGTAGAAAAATTGTTATCATTAATGACACAATGTGGTCCAATTATATTAAAAGCATTTTTGTTATATTTATTTAACTTTGACCAAAAAAAAATACTAATTATTATTGAACTGTTAAAACCAATTACACGAACTCAAAACCTGGAACAAAACTACTGACAATGAATATATTTTAAAACAGAGCAACAGTGTTAGTATTTAGGTATAGTTAAATTGAAATGCATGTCAAGTTCAGCGTTATAGGCGAGCAAAAAGCAAAAAATTAACGAACAAGTCTGTGTGTATAAAAATAGTCTGGCGCACCGAGACACATAGTTGGCGACAGTCCAACCAATGTAAAATGAATTCTGGACCATTATTCATGGAAATGGTGAGGAAAGGCCTGATAATCGTGTTGAGGTGCGGAAAAAACGTAAAAGGTGTTTACTGTTTTTGTGCTACAATAATGTGTTTAATTGTACAGGGTGGGCAAATAAGCGAGGTAAGCGGCTGTATCTCAGAAACTAATGATCGTGGAGAGTTACGGTAAAAAATTTTATAGGTAAAGTGGGCAAGGGAAACTGCTGGAAATTATTTTCAAGTTTCCAAGATGGCCGCCAGTGGGCGTTTCCGCCATCTTGAATTACATAAAGCTACGTTTGTCGCGATTTTCCCCAATGAATGTAACAAAAAAGTATTTGCGTTTTAATGCTAACTTAAAGTCGAACATGTTTTGTAAAAACAATTTTTCTCTATCTTTCGAAATAAAGTGGTGGGGGGTATTTGAATGTTGTTTTAAATAAATGCCTGTAACTTCGAAACGGCTTAATGGATTTGGATAAATTTGGTATCATTGGAAAGAGCATTTCTTGGGCTTTTAGGTTTCTCGTAATCATGACAGTTGTGACCTACACGACCGCCGATAGAGGGCGTTATTCGATATTATAACCAAAATATTGGATTTTCTCAAAAAATTTAAATGCGATGATATGACTTTTTTTACACTAGAAAATAGACAAATGACCAACCAATAAGCCTGCGCAAACCGCATCTTAATATCTTTTTCCTAACTCAAATTATTAAAAAAAAATACTAAACCAGGAAAATTCATATATCCCCATTTAAAAATGCATCGGTTCCTTTCGATAAGAAGGCAAGTAGTAGGCCATGGAAATAAAAGACAAACTCCTCTCAAAACTATTCACAAGAAATATCGGTTTATTTAGTGCTGTGATTTTAAGTCACACGTTTTCGTATTTATAAGAGATTTCCCTTTTAAATAAAGTTGTGGTCCTGGAAAGGACCGATTTTGAAAAACGATTAATGCCTTCTGTGTTCAAATTGCCTTCCGTCATATTCCACACATTGTTCCAGTCTTTCTTGAGTCGACAGAACCGCAGCCTCGATTTCTGCCGCTGATATTTGACGAATTGAGTTTCGAACTCTGTTTTCCATATCCATTCGTGTTGTTGGTGGAGTTTGATAAACAATATATTTTAAGCGTCCCCACAAGTAAAAATCAAGACATGTCAAGTCGGGAGATCTTGCCGGCCAAGGAAATAGGCTTCCCCTTCCTATCCAGCGTTCTCGAAAGGTCCCGTTAATATGGTTTCGGACATTAATTGAATAATGTGCCGGACAACCATCTAATTGCAGAAACATAGTTCTCCTAGTTTCCAGTGGCACATCTTCCAACAAAACTGGCAAGTCGTTGATCAAAAACTGTAAGAAGCGGTTACCAGTTAAAGCTTGATCAAAAAAATAAGGTCCAATAATTCTGTCCCCAATGATGCCGCACCACACATTTAGGCTCCAGCGACCCTGGTGCTGCACTTCTAGTAACCAATGCGGATTTTCAACGGACCAATAATGCATATTATGACGGTTTACCCTACCATCACTACTAAAGGTAGCCTCGTCGGTCCAGAGAATTTCCGTTAAGAAATTTCTGTTTTCCTCAAGCATGCCTAGCATCCATTGACAATAATTTAATCTATTGTCGAAATCTTGTTCATTTAGCGCCTGATGCAAGACTATGTGGTAAGGATGTAATCTAAAAGTAAAAAACAACATATGCGCAAACATAATATTATCAGAATAACACTGAATTGTGTATTTGCGAGTATGTGCTAAGATACTTGGAAGAAGATAAAATTATTTACCTATAATCTTTCAAAATATTTCTAACAGTTGTTCGTGCTATTCCCAAGTGTAGAGACAATGTTCTAGTTCCTACATGTCTATCAAATTCTATGTAAGCCAAGACATTGATAATGTTTTCTTCGGTCCTTCCATTGCGACGCCTGCGAAGTTTAGGACGACGAAAACTTCCAGTATCGCGTAATCGCTGTACCAAGCGCGGAAACATTCTTCTCCCGTAATGACGGCGATCTGGATACCGTGCCGCGTACTGTCTTGCCGCTATAGCTGCATTTTGAAAACACTCGAAATAAATCGCAATCATGTCAACAGCTTCATTATTTGTGAGAGGCATTTTGATTAAAAAGTACTCAAATTATACTCAATCAACAATATTAGCCTGCGTGTGACAAAAGTTTGACGTTACTTGGCAATATTTTTGTTAGGCGATTGTCGTGTCCATGGCCTACTACTTGCCTTCTTATCGAAAGGAACCGATGCATTTTTAAATGGGGATATATGAATTTTCCTGGTTTAGTATTTTTTTTTAATAATTTGAGTTAGGAAAAAGATATTAAGATGCGGTTTGCGCAGGCTTATTGGTTGGCCATTTGTCTATTTTCTAGTGTAAAAAAAGTCATATCATCGCATTTAAATTTTTTGAGAAAATCCAATATTTTGGTTATAATATCGAATAACGCCCTCTATCGGCGGTCGTGTAGGTCACAACTGTCATGATTACGAGAAACCTAAAAGCCCAAGAAATGCTCTTTCCAATGATACCAAATTTATCCAAATCCATTAAGCCGTTTCGAAGTTACAGGCATTTATTTAAAACAACATTCAAATACCCCCCACCACTTTATTTCGAAAGATAGAGAAAAATTGTTTTTACAAAAAATGTTCGACTTTAAGTTAGCATTAAAACGCAAATACTTTTTTGTTACATTCATTGGGGAAAATCGCGACAAACGTAGCTTTATGTAATTCAAGATGGCGGAAACGCCCACTGGCGGCCATCTTGGAAACTTGAAAATAATTTCCAGCAGTTTCCCTTGCCCACTTTACCTATAAAATTTTTTACCGTAACTCTCCACGATCATTAGTTTCTGAGATAAAGCCGCTTACCTCGCTTATTTGCCCACCCTGTACAACAAAATATTTGAATAAATACGTTTTTAAAAAGGCATATTATTAATGAATTTTAATTACTTTCTAAAGATAGTTACAAACTAAAGCAGCTATTTAGGTTCGTAAATTATTTCACCGAATTCCGCTTAAATTAATTCAAAAATTTGAAATTTACAGCATTATACATCGTCAAAATTAAAGTAATATTGTTACGGACTTCGCTAAAGTTTAAAGACTTTTTAGCTTTAGGTTATGTTTGTGTGTTTTGAGATTTATTTTATATTAGTTTAGTCGTTAGTTTAGTTATGTTACGCCTACGAAAGAAGGTCTGAATCTTTGTAGAATATTCGATTCTGTTGTTTTCTGGATGGAGCGCCTAGATAGGACGCCTGTAATTTACCACAGTCTTCTATTTTCTCCTTTTAATGTTCCTTTTATCCTCCTAAAATGTTTCAGAATTCTCCAGGACCAGCAAAAGGGTAGGTATATAAAGGGCCCAGACGTGCTTTCGTTGTTGATTTTTAGTTTGACCTTAGATACGCAGTGGCGTATAAACAAAAAAAAATGCTATAATATTTACACTTCTATATTAATGAAACAATTTGTCCTGTCGCTTGTAAGTTAAGATGGCTAAGTATGGTTTCGCTGAATGCGTCTGGCGGCAGCGTCCGACGGTAACCTCCGGCGGTAACGACTGGCGGTCGCGTCTGTGTGTTTTTGCTAAAAGCGTTGGCATTTTGGCGCTTGTTTAGAAACGACAGTTAAGTGCAGTATCTCGTACAGTAGATGGATAAAAAAGAACTCGCTGCTGTACTCTTAATTAAAGATGACGAAGAAGAAGAGGAACTGGCTTTACAGAGAAAAAAGCGTCAAAAAGTTGATCCCATTTTTAAAGCAAGACGAGCATCAAAAAGGGCGGGATACCTTCTAACTTCTTTAATTAGTAATTCGTCTTCATTTGCAGTAAATTGTGGAGCCATGATGTAAAAAAAAAGCAGTGAACACCGAAAAATGCTTTTACAGACTTAAAACAATTACCTAAACTGTACCGATTGCGCGACCGTCGGCGGCTAGACTGCTACTATGAGCAGTCGAGACAGGGACGCGCGCGTTCGGATGTCGGGCCGCGCGGCTCAGACGCATAAATGAAAATAGCGCCATATAAAATATAGTAAAGCAGTACGCTACCGCTAGCGGTTACCGCCAGACGCACAAGTAAAAATATACCTTAACTCTTTTAGCTGTTCCTTTTTTCAACAAATATATTTTTAATGTTAAATTTAGTCAAGTTTTTTGAGAAACTGCTTCTTCAAAAATATTTTTTTATAAAAAGAACCTTTTAAACATACATTTCCCGGAAATATATTTTTTAGAAAACATAGTTTTTTTTTAAATTACATTATGAATGAATGAATGAAATGTCAATGAAAAAATGACAAAAAGACCCTAAACTAACCTAAACGAACCTTTTTTGTGTTTGGTCAGGTTTACCTTTCCTTGTATTTGCTATGTTACTCTGTAGTAAACTACTTTCAAAAAACGTTCTTTCTAAAAGCATGTTTTCTTGAAAAAATTTTATTTCAAAACGTGGTTAAAAAAATTTGATTTCAGAAGAAAAAATTTGAAAACATCCCTAGTTTTCGAATATCTGTATTATTGAAAAAGTTCTGTTTTCGAGAAAATATATTTTCGAAAAATGTGTTTTCGTAAAATTTTCATATATCAGTCCAAATGGACAAAAGATATAAGTAATTAAAAAAATGCTAGAATATTGGTAACTTGCATTGAAGTGGTTCCCTATAGATGGCGCTCGCGCGTATTCTGTGCCGTCGTTTTTCAAAGCAATCTAGTTGAATAGGCGAAATTGTCATTGGGGAAGCTACCCTAAAGCTACGTCAGTCACGGTCAGTCTGATGATCACCAACAAGGGTGAGTGATCATACTTTATAATAATGTGTTTAATTGCATAACAAGAATATTTGGCTGCATGCGTTCCTGAAAGTTATATTTCTAAAACTACACAAAACTAAATTACAACAAAAATTAGGTTTTTAATACCCTACAATAATAATTGTCCAAAGGCTTATATTAGAAAATTAAAAAAGCTAAGGACTAGCAGCTGCTAAATTACGAAGAAGTTTCTTAAGAATCACTGACCTGGAAAATACTCACCACAAAACGGAGTGTATTTATTAAGTTCTGTACGATAGCAGTTAATGCTTAATTAGGAAAAGGAAAAGGCCTTTTATCGAAGCACTGTCAATCATGAAAAACACACAAAAAGACGACACATCCAAAGGATAGCCGGCCATGCCCGGTCTGTTCACGCGGTGGATTCAAAGTGAAAACTCTGCGCAACGAGAAGTAGGGAAAAAGCAGAAAGGGTCTAGCCGGTTAACTATATGAAAAGTGCCCCAACGCCCCAACGTCGTTTCCATGTTTTTACCTCGTAAATTATTGTTCTTTGACAGAAACATTTTTACACCAAATTTCAAACCCCTAATCTCAGTAATGAGGGAGATATGGGGGTGGCAACCCTGAACTTAAAAATTCATTATCTTTAAAACTATTTGAGATATCTCAATGAAATTTTAACGGTGCATAGTTATTTATAAGGTTTATATAATATAATTTTATTCAGATTTTTATCTCATTAATAAATGGTAAAAAACAAAATGTTTAATTTTTAGGGGTGGTTTATCATACTTACCCCCGGAGTGACACCAACTAAAAAAAATTAGTATAATCGCCTATTCTCTAGTAATAACATAAAAAAAGTACACGAAGCTCGAATAGGTGGAACATGGTTAAAAAAAATAAAAATCAATGTGACATATAAAATGAGGCATATATTTTGACGAATTAATGTCAGTAGGTATAAGTCGTACAAATGAAGGAATCCGGAATAACATTGATTTTTATTTTTTTTTAATAATGTTCCACCTATTCGAGCTTGTGTAATTTTTTTATGTTATTACTAGAGAATATACGATTATACTAATTTTTTTAGTTGGTGTCACTCCGGGGGTAAGTATGATAAATCACACCTAAAAATTAAACATCTTGTTTTTTACCATTTATTAATGAGATAAAAATCTGAAAAAATTATATTATATAAACCTTATAAATAACTATGCACCGTTAAAATTTCATTGAGATATCTCAAATAGTTTTAAAGATAATGAATTTTTAAGTTAAGGGTTGTCACCCCATATCTCCCTCATTACTGAGAGGAGGGGTTTGAAATTTGATGTAAAAATGTTTCTGTCAAAGAACAATAATTTACGAGGTAAGAACATGGAAACGACATTGGGGCACTTTTCATATAGTTAGCCGGCTAGACCCTTTGTCGAATACAGGGTTGGAAATAGTAGAATAGATGCATTGTCAGCAAGATAGCAACCCAAATACAAAGATACCTTACCTAGTATGTATTCGAAAACGGCTACTTTGCGACAAACAATTATTTATTTTAAGATGTTTTTATTTACTTCCAGCAAAATACACACCATTTTGTTTGTTACTGCCACCCTGAGCTCATTCAGTAATTAACGAAACAAGAACAATATTCGGAGAAATCCAATTAAGAAGACTTATTATTATTAACACGGAATTTAGATAACAAATTTCCGTCTCAGACTTTTTGAAACTTTTTTAGACCAGTTTTATATTTTATATGTCCCTAGAGAAATTAAACTTTTTCATTAAATGCTAAATAATGGAGCAATGGATTTTAGCAATAAATCAAACGAACAGGGCTTGACTTTAACTTCTACCCAAAAACATTTAATAAACAAGTAGCAACCATGCAGGTACAGTCTCTTGTCACTTTTAAATAGCTGTCTGTAGAAGGTGATTTGAATTATTTAGTGAAACCTCTGAAATGGCATATACACGAGTGACATTTTCCACCACTGACTTAAGTTCTTAGGTACTTTTCAACCAGGCGCGGCCCGTGAAATTTTAAAGTTATATATCTCTGTTGCTAGTTATGGGAACCTATGTACTTTTTGATCTATTAAAATTAAGCCAAGGTAATAACATTTAAAAACCTTATGTTATAAATTGGCGAATGCGCCAGAAAAGTACTCTTATGCAACAATTACTATTGGTAGTTTTTTTGGGTTGCCTATCCTTTGTTACGCAATGGATCAAATAACTAATTTAGGCTAGAGTCAATGGCATATAATGTTAACCATGATACAAATAAAAGAAGGTATGATACCAAACCGTGTCAGATTCGTCCGGGTTTTTTTGAAAGTTATAACGCGCAATATAGAGGTTACGTTAGTTATAGGCGATTTTATATAAATTCTATTGGCGATATACTTTGCCTCCTGCTTATAATACAAATTTTATAGTATATGATTTAAAATAATCATATAAATAAAGGGATAAATACATACATTGATTACATTGATTGATTGATTGTCCACATCACAACCATACACAGCACATCTCATTTTTACTTTTAAACTCCTAAAAGTACCTAATATAAAAACACCAAAAAATAGTTGAAAACACAACGCGATCTTAAAAAAGACGTGTTTCGTTTACAAAATATCGCGGAATTGGTCACGGCGTGACGTAAATGGCCACGCCTACCTGCGCGGTCTTGTATCTTCTTTTATTTGTATCATGATGTTAATGGCTAGTTGTGTTGTTTAATAAATCAATAAGTTTTTAGTTTTTCAGTGCTGATAGTAAAAAAATACCTCGGATTCTTTTAAGTATTGTGTTTTACTTAGCTTGTGAACCGTTTTTTACATTATTGGCTATACATTCTGTTTTATTAGTGTCGTATCATAATATTTTTGTTTATATTTTTATTTATTATTTATTAGTGTTGTATTCATAATATTAAATAAAAACGCAGTGTAATATTATTTTAACTTTTTAAAATTAAGTGTTTTGAAAGAGCTGGTAGGTAGGATTTCTTTCTTTAAAGGTAACAAAAATACTATTTTTTCAAACTTGTTACATAGGAATATGGTAGAGAGACTTGGCAATGCCACAGCGAGTACTAACGTCAAAACAAACCTTTTTTTCTGATATATGCAGTGATTTTTATAACACCCTGTATATCAATACCCCCACGTATATGCATACTATAATATTATAAAATATAGCAACCTCCTACTCAGTGGATTACAAATTATTTTACCCTGAAGAAAACCTACTCTGTCATAAAAAAAATTGAAATATACACCTGCTTATCGAATGAAATTTATTCAAAGTTTTCCCCTCGGTACACCGTTTTTTCATAATCCTTTTGTGCTTTCCCTTAAGAAAGAGCTTCTGCACGAGTGAAAGTAACTTTAAAGCCAATAATAATTATACACATATAATGGGACTGAGGGTTGCTACACCAACGTAATGAGGTTATTTCGCAGCCGTTCAACTTTTAAAAGGTGTCGGAACAGGATAGCAAAGTTTCACCAACGTTTAAATGTTTAAATAAGTATGTAATTATACAAACTACTCCCTCTGTTTTGCTGTCAGGAAATAATGTCCCACTAAAGGGCCGTTAGGACTTCCCTATCTGTGTAGCCTTCTACTTATCATAAAAATTGCAGCACTAGAAAGAATCTAATGAAATGTTACAGATTTTAAAAAATTTCATCACTCAACAAGATGTATCGTATGTATTAGTATTATGAGTTATATATTAATTAGAAATATATTTTTAGTAAACATGTTTCATAGAAAATAATAATTAAATTAATATTAGTTAAGAGTTTTACTTTTTAGCGGCCTTTTCCGTTTGTAGTTAATTTTTACTATTTTGCCCCAAAATTTAAACAAACCGAACACATGAAATCAAATCTGTGTCTGTCTGTCACAATCAGTCCTCGTTCTCCAAGACCGTTAAACGTTAAGAGCTGAAGTTAAGCATATGTATAGATCAGAATAAAAGCAGATTTAAAATACAAAAAAAAAATTAAAAATCTCGGGGTTATTTTTTTGGGGGTAGACGAGTGACAACTTTTTTTTATTTTCAAGCTCAGTGTCTGGGGTATCAAATAAAAGCCCACAAAATGGGGAATACAAACATATATATAATTTGCTTATTTAATAATAGCTTCAGCCCGCGACTTCGTCCGCGTGGTATAGATGGTATACTTTCACGTAGTTTCAAGGTAATAGAACCTTATGCAATTATTTTACTCCATGACAAGCTTTGAACCCCGATTTCATCCCCTTAGAGGTTATTAAAAACTGTAAAACACGTGTTTAAACATTTAGGTTCATATTTACTAAGAAGGTTTAAGATTTAGTACTGGTTTGAATTAAGATCTTATAGTTGATCAGTTATGTTTTGACAGGCTTTTGTCCTGTCATTGTTCATAAGTCGTCGTTAAAAAGTTATGAATCATACCTAATTATTTTGATATTTTAACGATTTGCTTGGTTTCCAAATAATTTTTATCTTTGAACGAGTTGCTGTAATGAATTTAGTTTTAGTATTGTCGGAAGTACGTACTAAAATTGCCCTTTTTATATAGATTTGCGAAAAAGCTCAGAACTAAATTCATGGTATAAAACTTAGTTGTCTTATTCTTACCCTTGTCAGTTTAAAACTTTTGGTTGTCAAATTAGATCGGGCTAGCGTTGGAGAATGTGGCCGTTATTTTTTAGAGTACTTCCATAAAGTGTCGACTTAACAGGACCATCTAATATTTTTTCTTCATACAAAATTTATACCCCTATTTCATCCCCTTGGGGGTAGAATTTTGAAAACCCCATTCTTAGTAGATACCTACGTTATATAAGGAACCTCGGTGCAAAATTTCAAGTTTCTATACTCAGTGGTATGGGCTGTGCATTGATATGTCAGTCAATCAGTCAGTCAGTCAGTTTCTTTCTTTTATATAGGTATACAGAAGATTACCCTTGTTAAGTAAAATTGATAAAATCAGAGTAGAACAAATCTGACAAAAATCAAGGGTTTGTATAAGGATGAATAATAAAAAGTTGTGGTACGAAAGACTTATCACCCTAGCTCACACTTCACCATTTTTTGTATAGTTTGTTTACAATAACTTTTTTTTAAGTACAAAAATGCATTTTTAGTTATTAATATAATTGATGACCGCACTCTCCATATAGTCGGAACCACTGTAGGTAGAAAACACTAGAACTTGCTAGATGCCACATAAAGAAAGAGACTATAAATTAAATAAAAGCTTGTGAAATAGCCCAAAGGCACAAATGTTAAAAATAAAGGTTACTTACGCCATGAGAGTAGACCAAAACATCTTGTTGATACCATTAGGAAAACCAAAAATCGAAACAATTCCACTACATTTAATTTTTGTTTAGCAAGCAGACCAAGCTATAAATAAAATCTCTGTGAAGGTACGGATACTAAAATTATAATAAACACAACAGTAAACACTCCGTTTAAATGATTAACTTTTAAATACACAACACTATTTAAGGGATGCCGATTTTTTTTAAACAATAGTTGTTTTGTTTTTAAAAATATAATGAGAGTGTCACATCCTTAACAAATACACAACTGAAGGGAACATAAATTTTCCCATACACTTCAGCAAAAACTTACTATTTCCCGAACCAGTCAAAACTTTACAGTAAAAAAGTTTTCTTTTCGGAAATGAAAAACGATCGGTCTTTTGTTAATACCCCCGGCGACAGATACGAAAATACAACTCGCAAGAAACGTGTTTATTTTTGGCGGAAAATGAAAGCGACCGTTCCACGCTGAACACGGCGCACAAACTGGCGTTTTCAGCTTCAGCAACGTGCGAGTTTTCAGTTTTCAGGATTGTGTAATCCCGATGCGGCACCGTCGGAGTCTGTCTGTAGCTGAAACCCGCAGCAAGATAAATGTTATGTGCCGAAGGGAAATGAGGTATATATATTTTTGATGGACACGCTATAAAGCCAAAAGCGTCTGCTAATTTATTCCAGTTTCGGTTGGTGTTAAGATAGGCGTCAATTTGGAAACAATTAGATATTGTTGTTGAAAAGGGATTCGACTAATTCACTGCATACATGTCATGTACATGAAATTTACAAGTTTTCCAATTAAAATGTTTAATAACTTGGCACCAGGCCCGTCCAGAGGGGGGGGGGGGGCAGCCGGGGTGATAACCCCTGGGCCCGGTTAAGTCAAGGGGCATGGCGAACCCCGTCCTATTACTAATACTTCCAAATTTTAGCTTTGGCATTTTTACATATAATATAAACAGATATAAACAATAAACAAAAAGAAAAGTTATCAATAACGCGGCACCCTTTAAATTTCTTTATAACTAAAAAACAAATTAAGTATTTCAACGGCAACCAGTGACGTATTCAGGGGGGTTTTGTTTTAAACATATAAATATATATGTCTGGCGAATGCGCCAGATAACTATTAAAGCAGTACCCATGCGGCACCTTAAAATTAAATGATTTAAATTAATATGTTAATTTATAATGAAATTTACATAACGTTGTAGCAAAACGCTACAACCTGCAAAAGAAATTAGAAAACCCAGATTAAAATTAACCTGTAGATTTCTGTAGATAGTTTCGCAACACTCTGCATATGATTGTGTCAGATTCATTCTGGAAGAAACTACTCGAGTTTACGCCACTCCATTGTTAGAGAAAAAATTAATAATAACGACTGTCGTATTTAAACCTAATAAAAACAACACAAATCTAATTTGCCAGTAAGTTTTAACGTAAAAGGTTTATGTCTGGATGTTTAAAAAAATGCTGTGAGATTTTTACCAAAATGCAAAAGCATTTATGTTAAGTTTTAACTCGCATACAAAACAATTCTGTTTCCAGAGATTATTTTTGAAAGACAAAGACTATAAGTATATGTAAAAATGAATCTCAGATTCTTTTTTTTTTTTTTGTTAATAGTAGGTATATTTTTTATTTTTTAATAATTATGCAGATGCAGCTAGATAATACGAATTTTTAAGTTTATATTAAAAATATAAGAAAAATAAGCTTAGTAGAGTCATAAAACAATAAATACTAACGTTAAAGTAGATTAGGATCAGTCAGTTTTTTTTTCATTAAAGGTCAATGACAAATTAGAATATTTTGGACGATAGGTGTTATTTCTGGGGTCCAATTATTGAAATTGTTAGAAAAGATTCTCATGTGAAGCAAGAAAAAGTTCACATTAAATTGTTCAGATCACGAAAAGATTTAAAACGCTTTCACTAATTAAAAAGGTGGTTTTAAACCACCACGTCGATCATTTTTTTAAAAAATACGCTGTCAGTAGGTACCTCATAAAAATGCAACCCTACGAGAAACTTCTTGTTTTGTTTAAACTATATTCTTTTTTATAAAACTCAACGCATGAAGAAAAGCTAGTTTTGACACCACATTTGAATTTCTTGAAACGCAGAACATGCCAAAATCTAATCGTAAAATGAAAAATGTTTAGCATAAAAATTAAAGAATATCAAAATATAGGTAGGTAAAAGGGTTTTTTAAAAATTTCGTCATACGAGTTTATACGAAACTTGATTTTCTTGTGTAATATATTAGTTTTAGTTTACCTGTAACTATATAATACGAAATACTTTAAAAAAACATGAAGGAAATGCCTGAAAAGAATAATTTGGGTACCAAATCTATAAAAAAAATGATTTTTGGGAAACGGAAAGTGAATGGAAACTTTAATAAGAAAGGTATTTGAAGTTTTTCTATAAGAAATACAGCTGAAAAAGTAAATAACATGTTAATTCAATCAAGAACCGAATTTTCTAAGAAATCATCAAAAAGTTTCACTCTATATGTTTTAAAGTTTATGGGAATCATTGTATAAATAAAATTATATAAATGTCCACTAAAAATTTTTATACTGGTATTAAGGGAACTATTAAAAATAAAAGCTTTAAATAATATAAACAAGCAAGACGTTGCCAAGCCAAGCAATATGTTCATAAGAAATACATATATACTTAATGTGTACGTTGTTTTTTAAAATTAAAATGAAGGTATTGAATCCAAAAAATATAATATGAGGTTTTATTATTAAATCGCAGCTGTATTAAACTACGGAGCTATCATGATACAAATAAAAGAAGGTATGATACCAAACCGTGTCAAATTCGTCCCGGTTCGCGCATGACGTCACGCCGTGACTTATTTTTGAAATTTATAACGCGCAATATAGAGTTTACGTTAGATAAAGGCGATTTTATATAAATTCTATTGGCAATATAGGTACTTTGCCTCCTGCTTATAATACAAATTTTATAGTATATGATTTAAAATAATCATATAAATAAAGGGATAAATACATACATTGATTACATTGATTGTCCACATCAGTTTTATCAGAGTTTAGGACCAGGATTTCCTATGACAGCTTTGCTGTGGTTTAGTTCCTGTACTTTGTTATCACATCTGGTTTACAAACAAATTTGCAGCGTTGTTTAAGCCTTCCCTTGCATTCTTTAAATTATTCTGCTGGTTGCAGATATCTTGGGCAGACAATAGTTGAGATTTCAAAAAAAAATAATGTGATAAAACTCGATACTTTTAATTTTTAAATTTTTTAATAATATCTTGTCCTTGGGTTTAGGGTTTAATTTAAAACATATTTCACATTCGTTTTTTTTTTTTGATTGAAAATGGTAAACAAGGTATGTTTACTCCTACGCAAAATAACGTTTTCGTATTTTTATTCTCCCTGTATAAAAAATTAATTTTTTTTTAAGGTGAATCTTATTTATTTTACAAGCAAAAACTTTCATTAGGAGTGACATTTTTACGTATCTTGCAAAATTTGGCCCATTTGTTCTACAGTATAATAAAATTGACAAAAATTATTCTTGAAAACATAATATGTAATGCACAACGATATTGGCTAAAATCTTGGTTAGAGACTGAAGCATTTCTAGAGACATAAAAATTGAAGAAATCTGAAAAACTTAGGGCTACAGAACTTTATATAATGTAGGCAAGACAGAAAATTTTTTATTATGATAATTTTTTTTCAGATTGAAGATCTGGAGAGCTGGCATGGAAAACCGCGTTGTAGAGCACATCAAATCGCTTATTAAAAATCCAGGGCCTCTACAGATTCATCCACAGAGACCTCTGAAAGACGGTGCCCCAGTTGTTGACATTTCCAATATCAAACTCAGTTCTCCACCTAACTATAAACTAGGCGAAAGCATTGCTACCCGTGTCGCCTATGGTAAGTTGAATTCTAGTCTATCCACATACTTTACTGTGTTTAAGTTTACTGAAGATTTTATGAACAAACTTCTTTAAAGTAAGTAATCCAGAACAAACGTTTTACATTTGTTCTACTTTTTTTCACCAAATTTTGTAATATTTGAGGGGCCTCGCCTAGTTAACGATGCAGAAACAAATCATAACAAGATGAAAATGTTTAATAACAACTAGTATCCAATTGATTAAGCCAGCATAAACCATCTTTTTACGTTTCTATAGTCTAAATTACCTCTGGTAAAACCCAGTAGTTTTATATAGTACTGTTGTGGTTGTGTGAAACTTGCTAAACTTTCTAAATACGTTTACCTTATCAATGAATCGAAAGTAATTTAAAATTAAACCATATTTTTATTATCGTCAGCAGACTCATAGTTCTCGTAACATAAACTCCTAAAAAAACAATGAAATCAGCGTATGCACGTCTTTATTTGGACTAAATAAGTTTTTAAAATATTAGAAAGTTAATTCTTTCGATTAGTGGCTTTTGATCCTTTGATTCTAGGATGGTGTACCTGATTTAACAATAAGGTAATTATTCGGATTACCGGAAACAGCGAATTTTTTCATGAAATTTTGCACAGACCCTAATTTTGGGTCGTAGAACACGAATCCGAAGTCAGTTTTTGGCGGTCTCGTAAAAATTTTTTTTAAACTTTTAGGTTAGCTTTTTCAATGAATTTCTTTAAATTTGTTGGGTGAGCAAAAAGGTGGTCAGGTTTGCTCAGTTTTGATTGATATCGATACATATATATCTATATCAATCAAAACTGAGCAAACCTGACCACCTTTTTGCTCAGGTTGGGTGAGCAAAAAAAAAAATTTTTTTTTCGAGACCGCCAAAAACTGACTTCGGATTCGTGTTCTACGACCCAAAATTAGGGTCTGTGCAAAATTTCATGAAAAAATTCGCTGTTTCCGGTAATCCGAATAATTACCAACAATAATACGATTATTATTAATAAAGCTTTGGGTGTGTCTAACAATATAAATGATCCCTCACCAAGTGCAGAAAAGCTGGAGGTAATAAAATGGTTAATTTATTACGAAATGTTTGAAAATCCTAACAAGTTGACAATCATCATAACCTCACAAAATGACAAAATCAATATATCAGGGCGTAAAGTAGGCAATTTGTCATACACCTGGGAATTTGCCCAAGAATCAACAGGAATAACGGGAATAAATCGATTTAAACTGTGCCGTAGAATGAATATTGGCATAGGGTACTCCAATAAATGATATTTTAATAACGTATACGCTGACAACATCGTTCAAGGCAGAATTTTGAATATTTTTGTAACTCTCACTTACCGGTAGCGGTGGTACCCATAATACAGTTGCAAATCCCATAAGAACGAATAAATCTTTGAACACTGAACTATCACTGCACTATAGATTGATTTCTTATCTTTACAAAACATCTAACAGCGCCATAAATTAACTTTCTTTAACAAATTGTTAAGAATTTTTTGAAAGCGTCACCAGTAAACGGGTTGTTTTGAGAGCCATCTTGACTTTGACAGTCACGACAATTACCGATGCAACCCCTTCGCCGTTAGCCGAGTCCCCATGCCAACCGGACGGCGGCCATACTTTTTCTCGTATTTATGAATGAAAATTCCTGAAGGGGAAATGACCTTCCTCTTACCCCTACTATAACGCCCCCGCATAGTATTTCTCCCTCCGGAATTCCATTGATAGTTTCATTCATAAGGAGTTCTGTCGCTCTAGGAGTGACATATCTGTTTATTTTTGAAAATAATTAGGTAAATACTAATTAAACGCCTTAATTTTTGCGTAAATTAGTGAGAAGAGGTGTAAATAAGTGATAAAACACATTTTATTCGTTTGTTATTGTAAATTTTCATGTGAAATATACAGGTTTTTGTAGTAGATCCGTATGGGCGCAATTTCTCAAACTAACGTGAACTTTGTGGGCCCCCATTGTGAAATTAGCATTGGGGAAGATGGTCCCAGCCAAATGGGGCTTGAAGACTTAGCCATGTTACACTAGGCACTTTACAGATAAAAACAATGTCTCCATTAAAAACATAGACTGGGAAAAAGCAAAGCAGAACTAATAAAAACACCTCATAGTTTATTCCATGTAAGAAACTAGTGCCCATAAAACAAACGCACTTGTATCCCATTTGCCTATATATGGTTAATAAAGGATATAAGTGTTGTAAATATCCGTATTCTTTAGATAGCCGAATAATACGGAATCGGAATCAACTAATATCCGTATCCATCATCCGAATACGTATACATATATCCATTTCTTGACCCGCGCGAAAGCGGTTATGAAACATTTATACGTATGCAACACCAAAAACATTTTCTATACGGATACGATATGGTGGATCATATGATTCGAAGTCGAAGTTAAGGCAAAGTTTACTGGTATATGCTGTCTATTTTTAGGAAATGTCATTAGAAAAAGAAAGCATGAAATCAAATGTGCCGAATTGCAGATCGTGTCGTTCGCTTACACACGATCCCTAATGCGAATTTATTTCGATTCCGTATCCGTATCCAAGTTCTCGACCGGTTACGGATAATACGGATTCTTTTGATATTCGTATCCAACGGATTTTAAATATGTTTCCTTACATCACTAATATAAATGCATTCAGTGCCCACTGACCAGTGGAAAACACTATTGCGATTCCGTTTTCCATGTTTATTCGAATGAAATAGTTGGAGTATTTTTTATTCTGTAGTACATAGTAAAATAAATACTCTAATTTTCTTTCTAGCGAGAAGCCAGATATATACGACCTGTTTGTTGTGGTAGATTCATATTTTTCTAGTTCGGTTGTGTGTAGTTCACACAATAACTTAAATTAATAAACATTTCATTCTTAATTTTTATTATTATTTTTACAATAAGAAAATAAGACATTTCGGTTCTTAGTCTATTGCCGTTGCGTTGTGTTACAATCTAAAAATCAACAACAAAACTTATGTATGCTTATTTATTTAGTTGGAAAAATAATTTTAAAGAAATGTTCACAAAAAAAGCATCAAAGATTTTCTAATTCGGACACAAAGTATGCAGAATTGTTAAAATCGATTTATTTTTGGTATAATTCCATATTTGTAAAATAACTTTAGTTATTTTTACGACTATTAGTTTCAATGATCGTGACCAAGTATGAAAAAAGAAAAATAAAAAAATCAATGTTTTATATGGACTTTTTTTAATATTATACACAAATTGCATAAAATTAATGCAATTTTTTAAAATATTTCTCACCTCTACGATTTTGCCTCGACTCTCATAATTATTCAATATTTTTTATATAACATAAGTTTTATGAAAAATGACTTGTTGTGGTAAAATAAAAAAACTTAATAGTTATAAAACATGGTACGAAAATAAATAAAAACATACAAGTAAAGTTCTAAATCCATGTGTAAAAAAAACTAAATACCATACAAAACTTTAAATTTGTAAATAAAACATAATAGCTATGTTCGCATAAGAATCATAAATCTATCAGATCGAATGAAATTATTGGAAATTAATTTGTGAATAATTCTCAAGTCATGTAATTACGTTTTTATAAATCTTAAGACTCTTTTTCGATAGAAGAATGTTAAAGACAAACTATAACAAATAAGGTATGCAACATTACCTTTTTCTGTATTAATATTACGTTAGCAAGGTTCTTATGCCAAATATTTGACCCAAAACTCTAGGTTATGCAATACTTTTTGTCAAAGGATCTTTGACTTTATTATCCTGAAAATAATAAATTCTGTTTAGCTGAGAAAAAAGATTACTATTCAAATATGTGTGATGTACAACAGATACATATATTCAGAGAAATAGAATGTCGCCTATTAATCAAAGAAGTTTTTAATCTATATGAAAACTGCTGCAAGAAAATCAAAATATTAAAAAGAACAATAATTACCCATATGAGACCTTCGCGAAAGCCGCCTCATTCATGTTCCCTTAACTTTTACGAACAGTATAGTCAAAAATTTAGGTTTTTAAGTGGTAAGTCCAAGTTTTTGTTTCTATATTTGAGTTCAAAAAAGCTGTGCCAATATTCGGAAAGAAAACAATGCATAATTGCTTAGAAAAGGTATTTTGCAATCAAATTCTTTTAAAAAAGAAAAAAAAACTCTTTTAAAGTCCAGTACACTGTATACAATTATTAACTTCAGTATTAAGGTAACGTCATTCCAGTGTTAAAATTCTGTTTAAGTTCATTCATTATTTACTGAAAGGCCTATGTTACTTAATCACATAACATAAATCTGATTTTTGGCATTTTTTAAAATTCTGATCGGTGAAAATAGATATACAACTTTAAAGATACCTTTTTAGCAGGTCAGATAAAACATTTTGAAAAAATTACCCTTATATTTAAACAGAAAATAATTTGTATATATGTTTAATTTTTTACATTCTAAATTAAAGTAAAAAAATGTATAAAAGAAATCGTTCCTAATCTAGCTTCACTTATATCTACATATTATCAAACCTGCTAAAAAATTAAGTAAAGGCAATTATTCACTTTTAATAGCATGGGGGGCCTCAGCAAGTCCTTTCACTTTTAGTCTATCGGCTGTTTTTAGGAAAGCTGGTAGTTGTTCTTGACTCACATTTACTTCACCTGCATACATAAATTCCAGTATGGCCTGAAGATGACTGTAAGCAACGTCCTTTAATATTATTATTGGATGTTTAGATGGATTTTCCTATGAAACAAATACACAAAGTATTTTAAAGGAAAATTTATTTTTTATTTATTAGTTATAAATAGAGTCCCATTAGATTAGATTTGGAAAGGTAAAGAAACCCCAATAGTGTATTTTTTAATTTTTCATCTAGCCGCCAAACGCGGACATATTTGTCAATGTCTTTATTAAATGAAGCAATTATTTAATTCAAAATAATAATAATAATAATAATAATAATAATAATAATAATAATAATAAAGTTTATTTAAAGTAATTACAATTTAAACATGATTTCACATATGTATATTATAAATAAACTTGTTAAAACTTAATACTTCTTATTCACATGCAATTTTTAAATAATACGAACATTTAATTAAACTCAAAAGAATATAATATAAACTTAGCAATACAATAAAGATATCAAAATTCAAAAACTCCACCCCCATATTCAACACATTTTTTAAATTACTTCCTTAGATATCTGAAGGAATTTATGATTTCTTCCTGGGATATTGAATGAACAGCCTGAGTAATTCTGCCTTTAGTACGTCGATATTATTTGGTATTGAAATGGCATAAACAATTTGTTTTAAATGGCCCCATAGAAACATATCGGCCGACGTTAAGTCCGGGCTCCTTGGGGGCCACAAAATTGGGTCATTTCTACGAATCCACCTTTGGACCAAATTTGCGGAGAAGCCATTCTATTTCCTCGCGAGCACAATGTGCTGGACAACCATCTCGAAAATTCATTTTTTGGCGAAAATTTAATGACAAATTTTTGAGTTCATCGCTAAAAAATGTATTCAACATTTCTAGGTAAGACATTCTAGTGCAGGTGTTATTAAAAAAATATGGGCCTATAACGTCATGGACAGACATAACACAACACATGTTCACTTTTGTAAAATACTGTCTTCGTCTCATTACTCTAAATTCGGAGTTTTCTTAAGACCAGTACCTGACATGCTGAGATGCTACTGTTCCATTGATAGAAAATTTACAATCATCAGAAAACATAAAAAATTTATAAAAATGGACATTTCCACTTAAAATTTGGTCTCCCACTCTTAAACAAAAATTTAGTCTTTTCGCTTCAGATGTTTGGTTAAAGTGGGGTTTGAATGGAAATAATTTATCTTCTTTTAAGATCATCTGAATATGAGTTTTTTTCACAAATTCTAGATGTTTAGCACGATTTCTAAGGGACATCACAGGAGTTTCTCTAAAAGACTGAAGACCTAATACTGTGGCAGCATTGTTTTGGTAATATTTCTTCTTCTTCTTGAGATTTAAAACCGAACCAGTTCTTTGGAACTTTTTTATTCTGTTGTAGATTGTCATTTCAGTTATTGGGCCTCCTACAAATTTCTCGCTAAATTGTTCCATGATGTAGGGGTGAACATTGGATTATAAAAATCCTTTGTTCAGTAGATAGCATTTTGATGAGAAGTATTTTAAATTAAATAATTGCTTTACTTATGTACTAAAGATATTGACAAACAAGTCCATATGTCGTTACCCTAGAGTTACACTGGTGTATGTCGCAGTTTTGTCAGATCGGACTTTTCACTATGACATAAGTGTATGTCCACATGTCTGTGGTTTCTATACAATTTCAAAGTTGTAACATCAAGGTTAGGATGTAGGCAAACAGAATTACATAGTTGTATGAAAGGTAAAATATCATGTTTCCAGTTACTAAATGGTATGTCTCACTCACTCAAAAGTTAATTGATTTTACATACAACAGTGTAACTCTAAGGTAACGATGTGTCATTACTGTTTAATATTATGCAGAAACTAGTACTCTGGTTAAAGGTGTGAAAGAGAATAGTTTGGACTTTAAAAAAATATTGTGATAAAACTCGTTAGGAAAAATAACGTTTTCATATTTTTTATGCTTACTGTATAAAAAATTAAATTTTTCATAACATGAATCCTATTTGCTTTACAAGCAAAAACTTTTATTAGGAGTGACATTATTAAGTATCTTGCAAAATTTGGTCCATTTGTCCTCTTCTAAACCTGATCCGCAGACATACTGTATATTTTACATCATATTTGATTTACTGTCAGCACAAACAAATGTTTTTATTCAAACAGAAGCTTGCCCAAGTTTGTGATTATTTCATTTTCCTGTGGAACAAGATAAACAGATGGAGTGCATTATAAGTAATGGTTGCCAAACTATCTCGAAGCAGAGTTGTCAATTAAGCTTCATTTAATTGGGGTTTCTTTACCTTTTCAAAATCAATGATAGCTCTAAAGACCATGTAGTAAGCAGTTCTACAGTGTAAAACAAAAAAAAAAACTAATGAGATATTGTTACATGCATGTGAAAAACTTAATGAAAAAACATAAGGAGCAAATTAGTATTAACTCTCTGCCATTTATCTTGGTTCTTGTGTCTTAAATAAGATGCTAAAGAAAATGAAAGTTAAGAGAAAAAAACTCAAGATGTAAATACCCAGATTAACTTAGTATTTAAGGATTTCTAAATGTAAACTTAAGCTACAAATATCCGTTTTTAAACATCTTTAAAGTGATAATTTACCTCCAATAAACTTTTAAAATATGGACTACATGCTGATAAAACCATTTTGTGAGCTTTGCAAGTTTGCCCTTCACAAGCTAGAGTAACATCAGTAAAGCTTTTTTCATCCCTCAAATGTCGGAACGACGATACCATATTGCTTTGAAAATCGTTCCATTTTAAGAAAAACTGTTGTTGATCAGCCATTGCTATTGTGTAATCTACAAGAAAAAAACATAAATTTCTTAGTGTTGATCCTCTGTGGGTTTTATCCTACATAACCCCCACGCTTAAAATAATAGTTCCTGATATGATATAATAACAATATTATTAAAGATTAATCTATTTACTTACTATTTAACTAGGTAATTTAACTAAAACGTTTTCCAAAAGAGTTTTTTTTATCAATATTTTTTACAAACTACCACAAAGCATTCCGACTCCGGAGACAGCATATGTCAACAATCTTCTTCCTTTAATATCGTGGCATTCGTAACGGAGTTTGTAGGAGGGACTCTTCATACTCTTGGTTCGTCCGCCGGTCGAGCAACATGTGATCTGGGGAGGTTGGTTTTGGTGGCCGGTGGCCAGTCTCTCTCACGGGTAGTGCGCGAGAACGCGGGAAATCGGGGTTTTGTTCCCCGGGGAAGAAGGAAGAGTCCAGGTTGGGGATCGTGGAAAAAACGGGGAAGATCGGACAGGACTGATTCCTAAAAACTTGACACGATCCACCTGCAAACTGCATGGTCTATGGCGGCCAAGGAGGAGGACTTACGGTTGGGTCTGTCTGTCAAGCTTCTGACAGAAAAAGGATATATCCGGTCCTAACCAAGTAGAGTGCTAGTGGAAGATAAAATTAAAAGAAAAATTGGGAGTCTTCGAGGTTTAGGCCCGACTATCCGGAGGCTCTGTTACGACACCCAAACTGGAAGACGTGTAATTTGCCTGGGAGGGTCGCCCGAGATAGCAAATAAGCGCCACACCGGGTATTTGAAAAATAATTGGCTGGATCCCGATCAAGCAAGAGGTCATGGAAATTGTCGAACAGAGCAGAACAGAGTTTGTAGGATGTTACTGGACCACAAAGTTTACAAAATCTTTTTTTTTGTCTTTTATAGCAAAATTGAAACAGATGGGTGGTATATTAGTGCTTCAGGATACTTAAGTTTCTTAAATAAATTTGAAGTTTACGACTTCCAACTTTGTGCAGCCCCAACTAGCACATGCCATGAAGCTGTTCCCGTACGCCACTGGAAGGAATTTTTTAATCATATGAACTACTGAAGGGTCAAGGACAATTTTAAATAAATTTTTAAACTTTCTACAAGAGAATGAAGAATGTAGACGTAGCAAAGCAAAGCAGTATTAATAAGTTCCAGGTAAATGATAATTGTAATGTTTAAAAAACTTCCAATTCAATAAAATTTTAATAAAACATTACAGTTCGAAATAATGGCTGAAAAAGTAATTACTATGGATAAAAGGTAAGACAAATCAACTTCCCATTCTGTGACCTATTTATGATTTGTTTATTTACAGTTTTAGAAACGTTTTATTTGGAATAATTTGCTTTTTAACAATACTAACGAGATTTTATAAAATTCATGAGCCAGACCATGTATGGTAAGTGTTTTAGTATATGCATTTCAATATAATTCATTAAAGCAATATTAAAAAGTATCAATTTTTAGTTGGGATGAAACACATTTTGGAAAAATGGGAAGCTGGTACATAAATCGAACATTTTTCTTTGATGTTCATCCACCACTTGGAAAAGTAAGGACATCTATTAATTATTGAACATAATTTAGGCATTAACACAACAATAAACAAACATTTTAACCATAAGATACCTATACTAAACACTAATTATTTGTAAACAAAAATATAGTCCTGGACTAAACCATAGGACTGCCATTTGTACTTTTTTAAGTGGGTACATAATTAATGTTCTATTAGTTTCTGATAAAATAAAGGGTTTTTAAGATATCGTAAATCAACGCCTTTAGTTTTTCTTAAATTTTAATTTTAGATGCTGATTGGCCTATCTGGGTATTTAACAGGCTATGATGGAACATATGCCTTTGATAAACCTGGGGATAAATACGGAAACACAAGTTACATAGGAATGAGGGTATTTTGCTCTGGTTTGGGTGCAACCATTGTACCCATGGCATTTGTAATTGTAGACCAAATGACTGACAGTCCAGTTGCAGCACTATTTGCTTCGTTATTAATTCTGTGTGGTAAGCTTAAAAGGTTTTGCACAAAATATATATGAGAGCAAATTTTTTGATGGTCATGGTCAAAGTTAAATTGAAGTATACATAATCTAAATTTAAAATGAAACTATATTAGCAACATTACAATCAACACAATTGTAAAGTGAAAAATAACTGTTTTAGATGTTGGACTTATTACTCTTACTCAGTACATTTTGCTGGACCCAATATTACTGTGTTTTATGGTGGGTTCAATTCTTGGAGCTATAAAAGTATCCTACAGCAGTTCAAAAGAATTTTCTATTAAGTGGTGGGCATGGCTGGCATTTACAGGAATTATGTTGGCTTGTTGTGTATCTGTTAAATTTGCAGGCCTATTTGTTGTGTTTTTGGTTGGCTTAATAACTATAGCGGACCTATGGAATATTTTAGGGGATATGTCAAGACCAGTGGTAAGTTTAACTGTTAGTTACCCTTAAGTATAAATAAGTACAATTAAAGATAACTTTAGGATCAGAACATGGCTTAATCTACAACTTTGCTTAAGCCAAAATGTTTGTTTAAGTCTGATAGTTTAATTAATTGATACTGAATTTGAAATACTCGCTTTGTGTTCTTTTTCAGTAGTTCAAATAAGTTTTTTTTTATCTGTTTTTGTACTGTTTTATGTTTTAATTGTTGAAATAAAGTCTATTTTCCTTTATAATTAGTACTAACGGTATTATAAAGTGTGATCATTAATATGTCTTACAAAAATGCAATATTGCAAACATTACTGATTGACTTAATAGGAAAATAATTCTATTCTGAAGAAGGCCCGGTCAAATTGTCGGTCAATTGACTGGGTAATTGGACAAAAAGTTGTTGACTGATCAGGGGCACAACTCTAGGAATAGGCAACAATATTTTCCATTTCATTTCGCAGGATGTTTTTCGCTTTTGTGTTACCTATACCTATCTTCTGAAAAGTATTTAAAGCTAAGGTGCAAATTGTGTGAATATTTCAATGGACACAAATTTTACCTTTTTTAAACTAATATTTTTATTTTAAGTGGGAGCAGTAAAAATTTAATGGTTTTCTTATTAACTTTTTTATTTAGATTTTTATCATTTTTTTCCAACAATCTTTTTACAATACTTATTCATTATCATCACACTTATAAGCAACTAATTCACTAAAGGAATAGAGGTAATTGGGTTTTCAACTGTTACATTTTTCTCTGCATTTTTATTTTTTAACAAGTTACCCAAAACAATTCCACTAAATAATATAAACCCTACCCAAGTATTTGAAATAAATTTCTTTGAACAATCAGTGGCATTATTTATATCTACAGTACTTATTTGATTGGCAAGATGACTAGCGACTAAACCTACAGCGGCATAATATGGCCAAGTTTGGGAATTCAATATACCTGATAACACTAATGAACTCGTCATGGCTACAGAAAATCCACTTAACCATAATTTTGTATCTTCGTTAAATTTAATGGCAGTTGATTTAATTCCTATACTTAAATCATCAAGTCTGTCTTGATGGGCATAGATTGTGTCATATATTATGGTCCAGCAGACACCTGCAAAGTACAATGGTAAACAAATTGCAGGATCAACGTGTCCTTGAATTGCGCTGTAGCCAAGTAAAGTTCCCCAGTTAAAAGTAAAACCTAATGCTAGTTGAGGCCAGTAAGTAAAACGCTTCATTAAGGGATAAGTAATAACTAAAGCTAAGGAACTTGCTCCCAAAAATACACTATACCAGTTTAGTTGTAATAAAATTGCTAAACCAACACTAAGCTGGCCTCCTAAGAAGATCACAGCCTGCTTCATTGAAATATCCCCATTAACTAAAGGTCTCTCTTTAGTCCTTTCTACTTTTGCATCGATGTCACGATCCCACATATCATTGATTGTACATCCAGCTCCACGCATCACTAGAGCACCAGCGCCAAAGAGTGCAAGCATATAGAGATCAGGAATACAACCAGGAACTGCTGCTGTAGCTATGCCCCAACTGCCGGGCCAAAATAATAGCCATGATCCTATAGGTTTGTCCAAACGCATAAGTTTAAGGTACGGCTGAATATTTTTTGGTGCAGAGTTAACCAACCTGCCGGCTAGCTTTTCTTTAGTAGTGTGATTATATGCATCTACCTTAAAGCTTGCAGTAGATGCTGTAGATTTAATTCGGTAAACTTCATGGAATTTGTATTTGCAAACCACGTTCCTAACCTCACATTTTGTCGCAACGTTATGCACTTTGGAAACCGCATTGATTTTTTGTAGATATCTTGCGACGAGCATTATGGAAGCGTTTATCTCTTCTGTGGCTCATTTTTAATAGAAAACATGGTTTAATTTCACCTTAAATTCCTTTTTCATAAAAATAATAAACCTTGACATTCATTCTTTGTTGTATTTGACATTGTGTTGACACTTGTGCATTTGAACTACGTCTATATCAGTGGCGGACTGCAGCAATTTCATATAGAAATGCGAATTTTTTCTTAAAGGCCGGTAGACATGATGCATTTCACAGAAATTCTGCATATATTTTTGCACGAAATTATTGCAACATGTCTACCTAATCCACTACAAATTGTGCTAAGGAATTCTACCTTGAAGTAGTTCTAGCGCGTACCTCAAACAAAATAGGCGGAGCGCTTCTCATTGGCTAGATTCTGGGTACGTTGTACCATAAGAATAGCCCCTTATAGGTTTTTTATCCCACTCCCCAAAATGAAGAGGATCTCATTTTTACTTTTAAACTCCTAAAAGTAATATAAAAAATAGTTGAAAACACAACGCGATCTTAAAAATGACGCGTTTCGTTTACAAAATATCGCGGAATTGGTCACGGCGTGACGTAAATGGCCACGCCTACCTGCGCGGTATCATATCTTCTTTTATTTGTATCATGTATTGCGCGTTATAAATTTCAAAAATAGGACACCGCGTGACGTCATGCCCGAACCCGGACGAATTTGACTCTGTTTGGTATCATATCTTCCTTTATTTGTATCATGAATTCGACCCATATCTTTCAAAATATTTGTTCGCGCAGATTTTCGACGTGACAGCCTATTTTAAAGAAATTGTTTTGCATTCGAAGTGTTCTCCAAGCTGGTCCCATTTAATTTTTTTCGCGATCTCCTTACCGTAAGGGGTTGGAAATTAACGGTTAGTGACTAATTTTGGTCAAGTTCTGCCGCAAAGTATTGACAATATTTTGTTCGCAAAATATTGACAACAAAATGTATATTGTGCGACAACATATTATTCTTACAAGGCTGTGTTAAAGATTTTAGCCTTGTTTTCCTTCAATAGTGGCAGAGGGAGGGGGTTAATTAGCCATACCCTAGAAATGATCAAATAAATGTCGATTTTGTGTTACTTTAGCTAATTTAAAATAATTTCACCCTGTAGCTCAAAAATGGTATAATAAAATTATGTCGCTAAATATGAATACATCTGTTATTTTATTTAGGCAAAACGTTTTGTGTGATTTAATAGGTAGACTAGCAACGCTGTAAGTTAAACACCGCAACGTCATCAGCCGCGAACTTACTGCCATGGTCGAGTGCCCGAGTGGCGACGTTGCGTTGTTTAACTTACAGCTTTCGATACCAAACATCTATGTATCGAATCGATGTCCCAGCACTACTGTAAGTCAGTGGCGTTGGTTAAGAAAAATCATTCACCGATCAACTGGTCCCCCTAAACGACTGCCCCCCTCCCCCTTTCGCGGTAGGGTGTCCGCGGGGGTGTACGTTACGCCGCTAATATTAGTATTATAATTATAGGATTCAGTTAAAGTCTAGCGCGGGTCCAGGGGGGGATCATGGGGGCATGACCCCTCTCCCCCAAATCATCAATAATACATATAACTGTTAGAATATAAATATAAGTGGAAAAAATATTAAATGTTCCCTGAATGAACCCCCCCCCCCAAACGAAGTTCTGGAGCTGTGCCTGTTAAAGTGTGAAATGTCTATGACTGTGAATAACAGTAAATAATAACGCAGGGTTTTGTAGAGCTATAATTATTTATTCCAAAATTTTGTAATTAGTAAGTATCAAGCTGATGATTTCCAATACCATTTTTTTTTTAATTTAGAGTGACACCATTAGACACCTGTTAGCCCGAGCACTATGTTTAATAATTCTGCCAATATGCTTCTATATCTTTTTCTTCTATATTCACTTGAAAGTACTTAATAGAAGGTAAGTGAGAGTTTTTTTATCACTACTTAACTACCTACTTTTAGTATGGCGGCGACTGCAATTCTATGACTCAAGGCCATAGCCAGGGGGGGATAAACGGGGTTTAAACCCCCCAGAAATATTTACTGGCTTGATTAAAATGCTTTGAGAAACTGGCTACAAATTTTTTTGACGAGGGATGAAGAATATCCGGACACTAAACTTCCCCCGAAATTTCTCGCTGACTACGGCCTTGATGTCACTGAGGACAAGAAAAGTATTTCTTATTAATAATCAATTGAAAAATGAACATTGGGTAAATGGTAAATAAGAAATCATTGGTTTGCCTTGTCCAATTTTTCAATAAGATATCAGTTTTGGATATTTTTTTTTAATAAAAACACATTACAAGGTACAAACATATTTTTTAAATTTAATTTAAAAGGGGCTCATTAATATTAGGCAAAAAATGGTTTACCATCTCCTACTTTGTCCCAAGCTCCCGGCAAGCCACTCTAGAAATTGCCATTTCATCGAGGACCAAGAGAAAGCAAACATAAAAAGAAATGTGGCAAAAGCTACCCTACTATGGGGATCATTTATTGCAAACTGGGACAAGGATGTGACAAGCCTACGATTTCTTATTTACTCAGTGTCTATTTTCCCTAGCAAATAGTTATTTTCGCCGCTTGGTCTATTTTCCATGAATAATTTTTAAACGTAGGTATATTATACCTAGTATACTTAATACACTTCGTAAAATTTCTTGAAATATTCGTCCATATTCCATAAAAATATTTAAATCAAAATTATTTTTATTTTCTGATTAAATATGCCCACTTAAGAAAATATGCGATAATTGTTTTAAGTAGTGTATATTTAAATAATTAAAATTTTCGTGGCTCGTTTTATTACAAAATTCTTGATATAATTATAAGCTTTTTTTTTGTGAAGCGAAATAAAATTTAATTTTAGTGGAAGTGGCGATGGTTTTTACAGTTCAGCTTTTCAATCTCAGCTGATAGGAAATAGTTTATACAATGCGAGCATGCCACACCAAGTGGCTTATGGAGCTATAATAACACTAAAAAATCACAAAACTGGAGGCGGGTATTTGCATTCTCATTTTCACCTATACCCTGAAGGAATCGGCGCGCGACAGCAACAGGTAAAAATGTTATGGTGGATAGACTCTCTAATTATTTTTACAATGCTCCTTGTTCTAGATAACTACATATACGCATAAAGACGACAATAACAAATGGCTTATTAAGAAATACAACACTGCAGAAGCCGATGGCATAGAAATAGTGCGCAGTGGTGATTTGATCAGATTAGAACACGTGGCATCCAAAAGGAATCTACATTCACATAAAGAACATGCTCCAATAACTAAAAAGCATTATCAGGTCACTGGATATGGTGAAAATGGAACTGGTGATGCTAACGATGTGTGGCGAGTTTTCGTTCAAGGTATTTAATTCGCTGAGCAAGCAAAAACTTTTATAGAGAATGACCTTTTTTCGTATCTTTCACGTTTTGGTCCATTTGTCCTCTTGTCTACCCCATACACAGGGTGATTCAAAAGTACTTTGACAAACTTCAGGAGGTGATTGCTGGCATTATTTTAAGGCGAAAAGTTCATATAAACAATGGTCCTTGGCGGCTTCGTTACGGAGATACAGGGTGTTGAAAAATTAGATGCCGCCATCTTGTCTGTGGGTGGACATTTCCAACAATTTATTTAAGGCAATTTTATAACTGTTACTTATTTATTTAAATAAATATTTGTTATTTTAATAATGTCTGAATGTTTGATCAATTCAAAATAAATGTTTTTGATCAATTTAAAATAATTTTTTTAATACATTTGTATAGCCGAATAAAATAATGATTTACCTTTAAACCGTTCCCCGTATGAAAAAAACGCAAGAGACTTTTTTTGTTGCAAATAAAGCAAGGACTCACAAAATGACACTCACAATAGTTAAAATAAAATAAGTCAGTGGCGTGGCATAGTTTTCACAAAAAATGTTATATGAAAGTTTCGTGCCGACGCCACTGGATAAATTAAAGTACGCGATATACTTTTAAAATGAGTGTCCTTAGGTGCTTATCTCATCCACCGAATTTCATAACACAAGCTCAAAACGTTTAGAAGCTACTTAAAAATTCTTATTTTTTTTTTAATTTTTCAACACCCTGTATCTCCGTAACGAAGCCGCCAAGGACCATTGTTTATATGAACTTTTCACCTTAAAATAATGCCAGCAATCATATATATATATATATATATATATATATATATATATATATATATATATATATATATATATATATATATATATATATATATATATATATATACATACATATAAGATTTTTTTAGGTGCTACAGATGGTACGGAAGTTACAGCAGTTACTGGCAAACTTAAATTTATCCACTATTTGCAATCTTGCATGTTAACAACCAGTGGTAAACAGTTGCCCAAATGGGCCTATGAACAGCAAGAAGTTTCGTGTAATCCTAATCTTAGGGACCGTAATGCGCTATGGAATGTAGAAGAGAATATTTTTGAAAAATGTAAGTACTACATTTAAATATTAAAAAAAGTTCTAGGTATACTTAAGACGAGAAAAAATCGACAAATGGCTGTCACGAAACATAAACGAATACTTTCATTCTGCTTTACAATTACTATGTTTCTTCGTTAGTTGTAAGATAGCCGATATTAGCTGATAATCTTGTTAAACCGTTCCTACTCCGGACTCCCATAAAGGCTTGATAGGATGCACTTTGACAAATAAAAATACAATGTTGCCACATGTAAGAAAGTTTAGTGGATTAATAAATTCTCTTTTGAACACTTAGGACCATTTTTAAAAATAATATTTATGCAAATTAATTAAGATAGTGGGCAGATTTTTAAATGTATTCCTTCACTCCTTTCATATTCTGTCCTTGTTAAATGACAATGTTAAAAGGGGACAAAACACGGCATGGGAGTTAATTGTTGAATTTATTTAAGGGCCGATCATTCTTACACTGATGATGTACCACTTTTTTCCGAAACATACAAATCTTGATCACCGCTAAAAAATATTTGACAAATTATAGGAACAAACAAAATTCTTACTTATAACATATTTTCGGCAGACTCTGTATATATTTTAATAGGAATGTACCTCTAAATAAAACTTATATTAATTATTAAGTATTTTTTTTTTATTTTATATAATTATTTACATTTTCTTCTCACGTAAATAAATACACAGAAAGCAATTGGCAGGCAATTTACCAATATCTATTATTTTAAATTAATTTATCCCTTTATTTACATGATTATTTTAAATCATATACTTTAAAATTTCTATTATAAGCAGAAGGCAAAGTGTATTGCCAATTTAATTTATTTAAAATCGCCTATAACTAACGCAAACCCTATGTTGCGCGTTATAAACTTCAAAAATAACTCACAGCGTGACGTCATGCGCGAACCCGGATGAATCTGGTCTCATATCTTCCGTTTATTCTATCATGACGCGAACTTAAATTGCCCTTTTCCCTATAAATTTGCGAAAGGACTCGGAAATAACCTCGTAGTACAAAACTTAGCTGTATTATTCTTACACTTGTCAGTTTAAAACCCTCGTTATCAAATTAGGCCAGTTTTCTTTTTTTCATGCGCTCTGCAATGCTACCACAATCAAAATTTAGTGAGAAAGACAAGAGTGTTTTTTTTACAAATATTGCTTTAATTTTGATGATTTTTAGTACCAAATGTTAGCTTTGATGTTTACGCGCCGAGCTTTCTTGAACGATTTCTAGAATGTCATGCAGTAATGTTTCAAGGAAACTCTGGATTAAAGCCTAAAGAAGGTGAAATTACTTCTAGGCCATGGCAGTGGCCGGTAAATTACAGGGTGAGCAAAAATTCTGCAAAACCGATAAAAGAAAAAATATTACCCTATTTGCTTTTTAGGGTCAATTTTTTTCCGGATCACAGTACAGAATTTATTTGTTGGGAAATCCCGTCATTTGGTGGAGCAATTTGGTATTTATTGTACTGTTTTTAGGAGTATTTTTGATAAATGCTATAAAGTTGCAAAGGGGATACATAAAATCTTTTACAGGTAAAACTCCAGATTTTTATTTTAATATATAGTTATTAGATAATATTTAGGGTTTAAGATAGCGACAAATAGAAATTTATTAAAATATTGTTTCCAGTGGCGTATTTGGTGGGGGGGGGGGGGGTCCGAACTTCCCCGAGCAGGGCATTTTTTTTAGTGTGCAGGAACAGATTAAGGGATTCGAGTAAGGGATTTTTTGACAATATAAAAATAATTTTGACTTAATACACCCGCGAAAAAGCTATCGTATTTGGGGACACTTATTTTTTAGACAGTGTGCTAAACTAATAAGGTTTGCTTGGGTTTGCTAGCCATAAGTAGTGTCCCAAGTTTCTGTCACCGTATTTATTGAATCCAGATTCTTGGACCTTCCCGGACACAGAATCTCGGTTCGCGATCGGGCAGCGTAACACCTTACATCGGTGAGTATCTTTCAACTACTCCTTTCCTAACAGGAGTCTTCCCGCTTGTATAGAGAAAATTCTCATTGATTTCTTTTGTTAACAACCACTCCAAGAAATGAATTTGACAACATGACATTTACAACCCCCTAATTTCTTTTTCCCCTTCGTTTTTTGCCGCGAATTCAATGAGTGGGCGACTTTGTTTAGCAGGCAAATGAAGGAAAATTATCGGACATTAACCACTCTACTTGGTAAGTGGGTAGCTTGTTTATTGCTCCCTGCATTTTCTAGAGACATTTATTAGCGTGTGCCATATACAAGGTATATAAAAGAAACAATAAATTTAGGTTTTACGATGGCGCTATATTTAGTAATACTTGAGTACCAGGGATATGCCAATCGGATAAAACAGAGAACATAATTTTACTGTTATAAAAGGTAATTAGGGAGTTTCTTTCAAGCGGTGGAGATTTTCTCCATTGAGAGTATCGATGCAAAAGGTTATAAATAATAAAGTTTCTTAAGTACATCTCACATGTGCTCATCCTTATGTGGAATTTGTGTTCTACAGCATTTTTCGGACCGGTAAAGAGTACTCTTTTTAAGAATACGTTATTTATTTTTGGCAGGACCTCATAGGCAAAAGCTGAAAGCCTGCGCGTGGCTTTTCGTGGGCTGGCTGCTACACTATGTTCCCTTTTGGGCGATGGGTAGGGTGCTGTATTTTCACCATTATTTTCCTGCTTTGCTTTTCAGCTCCATGATAACTGGTAAGTCATTATAAAAAATTCTGTGTTAGTTTTTTTCTGTTTTTAATATTTTATCATACTATTATTATATGGAATCAGATGCTACTAATAGTAAAAAAATACAGTAGTAGAATACTAAATGAAACAGAGGTGAAAAATACTACAATTATCAAACAATTTTAGGTATAACAGTTGACTATCTCCTGGATGAAATTCCTAAGCTTTGCAACGAACAAAATTCAAAAACAATTTATCACACAATGTTTGGTATAGTTTTATCTATCATCGTTTATAGCTTTTACTTATTTGCTCCACTGGCTTATGGTATGAATGGTCCAACGGCTAATGAACCGAACTCTACCATGTATGGTTTGAGGTGGATGGATACATGGGAATTTTAGATATCTATTATTGTTTTTGTACGAATTTATTTAATAATGCAATGGATTTTTTAATGTTGCATTAAAATCCTTAAAAACAGGAAAATGTTTCAATTTTTGGAAATTATTGGAAATTTATTTTTTCAAAATAATGCAGTTTTTTATGCATTTTACCTAAATACTATAATGACTGAATTATTATTGTTTAGTGGCATACGTTACATGAGGGCATTCCATCGTATTATGTGTTACATATTACATAGCGCTTAACATAGGTACCCTGCATGTCTACAGTACTCTACAGACAACTTGTGACATTTTAAAAGAAATATCCTTGGTAACACCTCATGTTAAAAAAAATTGCCCTCACTAATCATTTTTTACTTTTATTTAAGCCCTTTTGTAAGGTGTATTATACTTTAAGACTAACAAATTGATAATTGTAAGCGTTTGATTTAAAATTTTATATTTTTATATAAAAGTATATTTATTGAAAGACAATAAATGCAATTATTTTTAATAGACCTTTTTAGTTTTCGATTAAATATTTGATCCCAACAATAGACTTCAAAAGAATCAAGTATAATATGAAAAATTCATGTACTTATACAAAATTCTAATATTCATATTATTAAATATTTGATCCCAACAATAGACTTCAAAAGAATCAAGTATAATATGAAAAATTCATGTACTTATACAAAATTCTAATATTCATATTATTTTAACCCAACCCAAGCAAACCCAACCCAACCCAACCCGACTGCGGAACGCATAGAATATACATTATATGCATTACATTATATGTATGTATGTATGTTTGTGCGCTTCTACAGTTCAACCGGCTCAATCAGTTTTAACGAACAACATGTCAAACGATTCATGTCAGTCTCGCTTGTGGCATAAGCTATATTAAATTGAAAAATAAATGGCGGACTCAAGAAGCCATTTTGTCCAATTCGAGAAATTAAAAATTTTGCATAGATACATTTTTCCCGGGCTTTCGAATGAAAATATTGGATTTTGCGAAAAGATGCAAAAAGAAGGTGAAAAATCGATTTAAAACTTTGAAACGTGAAAATTTCAATTTTTTTTTAATTCAGCCTTAAAGATAGTAACTTTAATAAACTCTTAAACGTAAACTTTGCATATTATGGGCCTAGAAACAAAAAAAACCTAAGCAAACCTCAGCAAATTTTTTTATAAAGAATAACGTCGAAAAATTAAATATTAGATCTATTTCTGGTGTAGTTAACCCCATATATATATATATATATATATATATATATATATATATATATATATATATATATATATATATATATATATATATAAAAAGAGAGGAGAATTATTGTGGGCATGTCCGCTAGCAATGAACAGTAAAATGAAAAGTTAGAATGGTAACCCGTACGACACGTGTTTCTGCTCATTGGCTTCATCAGGCCCACGTATGTGACTGTGCCTCTCAACATAAGTCGAGATGCACAACGTCACATACGCAGTTACGGGTGTAACCTTAAGAAAAGGGAAAAAAAATATATTTAACGAGGACCACAAACAGGAGCCAGTGCACCAATTTGTGGCTTCATATATATATATATATATATATATATATATATATATATATATATATATATATATATATATATATATATATATATATATATATATATATATATATATATATATATTAAATATGGTTTCAAAATATTAGCCCCAGTCCCGAGAGTGACAAAGGTAATATTAAATTTAAAATGCACAAAATGACGGAGGTGAGGTTTCGTATGTGTTATGTTGTAAACATAATAAAAATAACATTTTACATACTCGAAAAAGATAACTTTAATATCTATAATTTTTTAAATATAGTTTTATTATTTCTTAAAACATAAAAAAGATTGTATAAAAAATATCACAAAAATCATATATCGGTGTTTGACTTCCTTATTTATCATGTACCAAATTATTGCCCTTGAGCATCTTCTGCAGATTTTCGATCTTTTCCTCCAGTTTTTTGTAGTCCAGGTGTTTTCGGCCTTTGGATCTTCTTGAAGATGCTCTTGAACTGGCTGCAGAACTGTTACCTAGGCAGATTTTTTAAATAGTTCTACTGAATTCAAAAAATATACAATTATAGGTAATTTAGAATCATATTGACGATTAAGTAATAAGGAGCAATAGGTATACGAAAATTTTTCAAACTTATTTATTCAAAAACTTGTTTCGAAAATAAGTTGCATAAAAATAAAATTATAAATTCACGGTTCAGTGAGTAAGGTATTGTTGTTGTGTCCCGCATTTTCCCCGCGAATTTAGGAAACCGCTGATTTTGATCCCTCAGCAAGGCCTTGCAGAAGCCCCCAATTTGAAGACACTGGTAAGACCATTTTATGCAAGGGATTCTTTTCGCCGCTATAATTTTTTTTTTGTTTTGGAATTTAATCTATTTTGCTGAAATGACCAGCTATTTCCCTATTACAATAAAATACCCTAACAGAGATACGTTTGGACACATGGCTTTAGTTAAAGAATTAAGAAGCAATGCTTCCCAGATGTTAAAAACTACTTGCGAATGGCCGATTCAGAATTTGATCATCTTTTGGGTAAGTTGAAATTAACTTTTTAATTTAAATTTTGACATTTTTTAAATTGACCCAGTCAATTAGTTTTCAAGCTATAGCTGTTTAAAATATTTGGATGTTTTAAAATATTTATTATTACAGGCCTGGCCGCCAGTGCAAAGGATTAGATCTGTCAGTAGTTTGTAAACAGTGAACCAGATCCGTCGAAAGCGATGCCAAAAAGATCGAACCTTTCATTGTTCTGTAGGATTTGGCCATTCATATGGATGGGGTAGTTTCTTATTTATGCCTTTACCTGAACTACATCTCGATTTAAGCAGTACGTTTTTGGTACGACTTAATCTCGGTGTGACGACTGGCGACTCGTGCATACTGGGACCGGCATACCCCGCGTGTGATTCTGCTTCCGGGTCTAAATACTTATTAGCGCTGCTGTTGGAACTACTTCTACTTGTAATGTGCTTTGTGCTTTTCTTGGATCTGGAAATCAGTTACACAATGAAAGAGCTTTGATTTTAGTTTGAAATTATATACAGGGTGTTACCAATTCCATGTTCACCACTGAGATCCCGTAAACGGTAAGAGATACCGCAAATGTTAAATTGGAGCAAAGTTACACCAGTTAGTGCCGAATAATATCTTGTCAAGATTGAGAAATTCCGAGCACTTGCGATGATATTCGTAAAAACGCGATAATCGGAATTCTAGGTTTTTTCTCTGACCTGATCCTGAACCTGACCCGAAAAGTACGATTGAAAAGAATTTTTTTAATCCACATCAATAGTTTAATAACAGCAAACTTAAAAAAAGTTCGACCAGTTATAAAGAAGTCGACATTTTTTCTGGGAGAGAATTTGCAGAAAAAGGTCAACAGTTTGGGATTTTTATCTTTGCATAGTTGCATATTTTTTCTCCACTACCTCCCCCCACCCCTTAAACACGGTGCTTTCGAATACTTTCGATACGCCCCTGTAACATCAATATTCTACATAACATTATCAAATATAAAATATTATCCAAATTATCCTGTCTTGTTAGGCATTTCTACCTAATAAAAATATGCTTTCAGTAATTGAGTCTTGAATTTTGGGTAGGGTTTATCGCCGGATTAAGATATTACCGAACGACTAGGTACAATAAAAAATTCCAACATTATGTAAATTATACAGACAGCCTTTTTCCTTCATTGTAAAAGTCTTACCTGGCTTTACCCCAACGACTTTCGGACCTAATCCTTAATAACTCCTCGCGGGAACTTCCAGCCTTAATGTCATTAGCTTCTGGGAAAATGGGCGAATCTGATCTTTTGAACATAGTTCGAACACTTTGATTTGATAGTCTGCTACAAGGCGGCTTTTTACAGTGGTCTCCTATTCCAATCCTTAAAAATTATTATTATTTAGGTGATAATAATGAACAGGATGTTTCCAAATACTTGAGGATGTGGTAAAAAAATTTATAAAAACATGTATTTTTAGAATGCAGAACATGAAATCTTTCATTTTTTCTGTGTGTCGAATCTCGAACGTTTTTAAGAGAACTAAATTTTTTACAGAATTAAATTTTGTCACTATTTCTAAGGAAACATAGAATCTTCCAAAATTATATACCGAGTGACATTATTTTTTGGGTTATGACCGAAATGTAGCAGAAAATTCATTAAAAAATAAACTTTATTTTTTCCACGACTGTACCATGGGTTTTGACGTCACTCTCTCTTAGTCCATAAGAAATACGTTAATTTTTGGGTTAAGAAAAACATCAAAAAACCTACTTTGAAGCTTGACTCATAGCTTTATTTAATTTCGACTTCAAAGATCTTTCCGAGCATTTAACTTTTTCCAATTCTCTTGCAAGCTGTAATTTGTCTTGTCTAAGTTTTTCCACTAGTTCGTGATGGGAGTTTCTTTCCAATATCACGCTTTTTTCCAAGTTACTGACAGCTTTCTGTAAGCTAAATACTTGTGCCTTTGGTTTCTTGTCTAAGCATTTTGTCAGTTGGTGTATTTCGTCTTGTAATTGACCATTTTCTTCTGTTAATTCGTCAAGACTAAAAAAATTAAATTAATTAAAGGAGAAGACTGATACATTTTTCTTTTTCTTTTAGTGATTGTTATCTTTTAGTTTAGTTATAGTTTATAATTAAAACTAAGATTTTTAATTCGCCCATTCTATTTATATGTTACTTCTTTGCATGGTAATTTTTATCACCGTAAGTTCTATAGACAATATTTTAGGATTTGTGTTATTTCGCACCGTTTTTGCAAAAAATATATTTTCCTAGCTTCACTGTTATTACTCCTGAGGGCAAGTTCCTCCCTCGTTTTAGCTAACTCTATTTCTAATCTTCGAATTGTGGCTTGTAAAATAACTGGATCTGGGGGACCACAATATTCTAAGGGTAAAGGATACCGAATCCTGCAAAAAACAGTAAAAAATATGTAGTGTTATTAAGTGTATATCAAGAAAATAATGAAACTTGAATGGGATTACAATAGTTCGGAAGCTAATGAACAATTTTGTGAGTGAACAAGAGGTTCACCTGATCGGACTATGAAAATTTTCGAAATTGGCATTAGATATTACAGGATTATGAGTTTAACTGTAATACTAGCAACTTGAAAATTTTAGAACGACTAATTTGGTGAATTCATCGATATAAATATGGTTAGTGGGAACAGGCCAGTTATTTAAAGAAAATCCTTTTATTTTCAATGCCAATATATAAATATTATATTATGTTTATAGCAAAATTTTACTGGCTCCCGGACTATATGTATACCTATCTAAGAAGTTATATTATAATTATAATCTCCAACATTATATTAATAAATAATAGAACTTACTTGTCGAATTCAACTACGTATGTAAGAATAAGATATCTTCTATTATTGTTAGCTGGACCTACTGACTTTGTTATTTTTCTCGATCTTAGAAGTTCTAAATCTTCAAACGTTAAGAGATCCAAACTTACACTTTCGCTGGTCTATAAAATGTAAAAAAACTTTATTTTTTAAATAGTTGATCCCAAACCTATTTTTGTTTCTGATTTTAGTTCATAATTTCTTGACCGAAACCCAAATCAGTCCCAAAGCCTCAACCAATGCTGCAGCTCAACCAGTGCTGCAGCACCCCCCCACCCCCTCCCCCTCCCAACATCCTAGACACCCACAAATTTAAAAAGTTCACTACTAATTGAAGAAATCCACCGAATTGCATTATTCGGCCCCCCCCCCCCTACCAAGACAAATCAGCCCCCAAGACAAAATCCTGGGTGCGCACATGCACCTATCCCTATCTCAAGATCTTCAATTAATTTTAGAGGGGTGCCAAGAACCTTGTTCAATTTAAGCCTTCAAAACCCAGTCTTGCTCCCTCTCACGCAAGAATTCCGGCAAGACTTACCCCATCCACATGAATTGCCAAGCCCTATAGAACAACGAAACCGTTCGAATATTGTTGGCATCGCTTTCAAACATATCAGCTGGCACAAACATATTACTTCAGTAGCCACATCGGCAGCTAAAAAGCTTGGTTGTCGCTTTCGAATCAGAAAATTCTTCTCCCCTTCCAACTTACACACTCTTTATGTTTCCCAAATAAGACCTAACCTAGAGTAGTGTTCCCACATCTGGGGAGCGGCATCGCCCTCGACACTTAACATCCTTGATTCTTTCCAAAAGAGAGCCATTCAACTCATCAATGACACAGTTCTCACAAGAAAACTCCCTTCTCTCGCTCATCGCCTCGCTGTTAGGGATTTGTCCCTTTTCTATCGGTACTTCCACGAAATTTGCTCTGAAGAACGGCTAAAATATTTTTTTACGCGCGCCATGTTGGCAGATTTGGCGTTTTATAGCAGACATACAATCGCAATGATTTTTCCCCTCGCATAATATTATATCTGTCTGGAAAAAGCAGTAGACATTTTAATAAATAACTGGACTGTTGTCATACAAGTTTTAAACAAAAGTGTTAGAGCCTTTTTAAGAAAATCGTAATTTGTCCCTGGTTTCAGGCTCAAATTCTGGACATTCAAAGATTTTTATCCTGGTTTAGCGAATTTAAAGATTGAGAAAATAGATTTTTTTTGATTATTTATTAGCAATCTGGGAGGCTTAGAAAAGAAATTAAAAAGAAGTTTCCCTCTTAGCTCAGAATTCTTAGAAATCAATGACAACAATTATAATATTAAAGTTAGCAATTTTTTGGAAACTATAAGTTTGTAAATTGTCCCGAAATAAATTGGGTAACATGAGATATTTTTTTTGCTTACCCTAAGTAATCCGGATTTTAACATAGCCACAAAAATATCAAACTGTTTGAAATTGCCTGTCTTCTGAGTAAGATTTTCTATATCTAAAACAAACTGATATTAATTTTTTAGCGCAAGACAAATAGCTTAGATTTCGCTTACAAGTGGCATCGTAACTACACTGCCATTCTTCACCAGTGTTTTTGTCCGTAACTAAAATTTCCAAATTGCTGTGCAAAACGTTCATCTTAAATAAGTACTCTTGTCCGTGAAAGGTGCAAGTCGTTACCAAATTGGGATCGCCCATTTTTGTAGAGATTTTTTGAAGTTTCGTAAAAAAACTGAAAATTTTTTAGAAATGTCTGATAAACTTCAAAGATGTTACGGTTCGAAAGGTTGACGTTTTCCTTCAAAATATTGTGGATATACAGGGCTTTCACAGTTTTCATAGACAAGGCATTTATATTAGTCATTTATACATTCTGTCTAAAAGACTATAATGTAAAGTATAGTTCACATTATACCGTTGACCTTTTCTGCAATAAATCAACTACCTGCTTAAACCCCATTGTGTAGGTCCCAACATCTTCAAACCGCAATAAATGGGTGCAGGGTCGGCTTGAAAATATGAATCTATTATACATAATTATTTATTTTTATTTAGAATTAAAAAGACATTTTAAACCAAACGAAAATAAAGATCAATTAATAATATAAAAATAATAATAATAGTAAAATTAAATGTATATATTGAGATTAAAATACAGCACAGTGTGTGTACAGAGAAAAGTTTTACAATAATCGACTTAATTCTGCTTTACTCTAAATTTAGTTCTGTGTCACTATCACTATCTTCATCTACACTTATTATTAAGGGTGAACATTAGTACTGATACACATATAACAATTTTCCACCTTAATTACATGTTGTATACAGTTTTTCCAGCCGTCAGCTGTTACTTACTATGTTTTTTATTAATTCTATTACAGATGTATTTAATGTTGGGGAAGTATTATTCCTTCTAATATTTGATTTTACTTGGTGCCATATTAGTTCGATTGGATTAAATATACAATAGTAGGGGGGAAGACGCAACACTGTATATCCGTTTTCTGTTGCAAGTTTATCACATACGTATTCTTTATTAATTTTAAATTCTGAAATAATTCTTTATCGATTTTCTACTCTATATTGTTTAATAGCCGTTAAGTATTTTTGGCGCCATTCCCGTAAGCGTTGAGATTCCATTATGGTTTGTCTTTTATCAATTGTGTGATACTTAAAACCCATTTGAAGTAAAATTCTCCTTAGGCTTGATAAGCTGCATGAAATATTTGTTTCGTCTTTTGCTAGCCTAATTTTTAATGATTTTAATGTGGGTACAGATTGTTCTTCATACATAGCATAAATTTTTCTTCTTAATAGGTCCTTATCACTCTCGTCTATACTTCTTAATTGGCCAACGTCGTTTCGTTGTTTTCTTGCATTAATAGGTTTCATTGTGATGTCCTTAATCGAAGTTAAGGGAATTTTAGCTAAAGCACTAGTTTCTGCTAAAGCAGCATTTTTATTCAAACCCCTTCTTAGTAAAGATGAATATACATTTTTGACTATTTCTTTCGCATCGGGTGATAAATGCTTTCTTTTTAAAGATACACTACTAGCTGCACCATCAGCATGAGTCCATGGACGCCACATTATACTTAAAAAATAGTTTAACTAAGCAAACTAAATAGTTAAAATAAAAAGACAAAATTAGCGCACACAACTCGCACCTCACACAGGAAAGCTAAAAAGGTGACTGAAGGTGCCTTAATAAAATATCATTATATATTATTAATATTAAGTGCTTAAGTTACAGGTAATTAATTTAATTACCTGTAAAAATTTAATTTTAACCATTTTTTCCTAAAATGAATTGGAAAATAATAATCTTAACAATTGGTATAATTCATGTCGCAGGTAAAATATTAAGGGCCAGCCCTGTCTGAAAGGGATGGACATTTATGAGCTTTTATAGCCTAAGACATCATTAAGGATTTATTGCAGTCAAAAAATCAACGGTACATTTTGAATTTTACTTTAATAGACTCTTGATATTCCTGCTACAGCTGCAAAGACATGACAGAAAAACCATTATCCTTATTTTGAATATCATTCGGCATCACACTTCTCCAAATCTAGGCTCTTACTCTTGTACTTAAACCAATGATTAGTCTTGCAACGTAAGAATTAATGTCATCAGAGAATACATTTATAGCAAATCTTATTCTTTGGATTAACAGACCCTAAATTATGCTCAGTTGACCCATGGTCTCTATCCCAGAAAAATAATCTTAGTCTCCACTAACGCAAGGAGACGTCTAGACAGAGAGAACAAATCAGTATTCACCCTTTATTTACGAGTTTTGGGTGGTAAAGTTGAGGTTTTGGATTTGTTCTTTAATTTGTACCTAAAACTCTACCTGTTTGCCAAATTTCTTTTTCTCTGTTCACTGGAAATACCCTTTAGTTATTTAAGCGGTATACAAGGTGTTATTTAATTGTGGTTTTGTTGCTAAGATAAATCTTTTTTCATTCCGTAGCAATTTTAGTCCCTCTTTTTAGGGACTAAAGTGTCACTTTTAATCCCTGAGAGATTAAAAATACTTGAAATGCTTTTAGAAGGTATTTTTAATCCCTGTAGTAACAATAAAAATCCTAAAAAGTAGCGGTAGAAATAGGAGTACAATATTTATTTATAATGCCACTTGGCAACTAACTTATTTAAAACGTCAAAAATAACGTAGATCAAAGAAACCAATGATATATTGTTTTTAAACTGGAGCATCGCTTTGATCATTGAATACTGATCTTTAACAAAAGTTTCACAGTATACAGTTAATCTTTTTAAAGCGGGTCATAGATTTTTACCAATAAGTCATTGATTTTTACATGTTAAATCGACAGACGTATCGAATTTTTGCAGGGTGCGAAAAACTAGTTTTTGCTCTTTTTCAGTCCGTGCTAGAGGGGACGAGGACCTCGCGCAACAAGGAAAAATTTCAGGATTCCTTAGTGACATCTTCAGAAACCATTTCGTAAAAAGATTCTTGTATTTTTTTCTTTTACAAATACCTGGCCTCTGGTCTATTAGAGTAGGTAGTACTGTACCTCGAGTTTGCCTAATTGTACTATTCACATTTTCTTTGCTACCTATTAAAGGTGGTGATCCGTGTTTACCTATTAAATAAACCATTTTAAAATGGCCTGTAATAAACATTAATTTGTTTATAATTCTGTTCTGATAGCGGGTGGCAACTTAGGTGTAAAAGGGTTGTTGTGGTTATTCCATCCCTTGGTACCTGTTATGAAAATTCAAACTGATATGTAGAAATCAGCTAGTTGTTTAGTTCTTGTTAAGCTGAGAGGAACTACAAGTGGTTTGTGTGAATTTTAGTTGAGGGTTTTGTATCGTGTTTATTGGACTGAAGTTTACCAGAAATCAATATGGATAAGCTTTCAGTAAGTAAAAAAAATTGTTTAACATTGTTGATGGGGAAATAGTTTTTTTGTAGGAGGTTTGCCGTTTTTAACTATATAGACGTGCCAATTTTCAAAAATATATATTCAGTAGTTTTTGAAATATTTGCAATATTCCAGACTTTTTTGATACCCTGTATATACGCCTCAAATTCATTTCGAGAATAATAATTAAATCAATAATATCCAAAAAAATTAAGTTTGGTGTGACTTTTTGCATTGTTTTGTACACAGATTATTTTAAAGTTAGTCGCACTCAAATGTGAAAATTAGAAGTTCGCGATACATTAATTTGTATACACGCACTTAGGTTAAATTCCCCCTTATAAATCGTTTTCTCCTATAAATAGCACCCAATGTTAATGTTTCTTTACTTGTAGAAATCACTTCGTCTTCAGAATGGTGTAGTCAACTTTGACCAAATCGAAGAACTTGATAACGCTTCATCAGCGTCATCATCACCATTACTTTGCAATAGGTCAGATGACTCTGAATATAATGAGCACAACTTTCTTACGGCTGCGCTTGGTGACGAGTTACAGCAAACAGAATCATCCTGTGTAAGTGTTTAGCAATAAAATTGTGAATTATTTTTCAGCTTTGCTTCCTATTTTCTTTCATATTACCTGGATATGAAAAAGTAAAGAATTAAAGGATCATGACCATTTAACCGGAAAATCTCGAGGTCCATGGAGCATATGTAATACAGATTTTCAAATTGCCTATTTTGTTCCCGTTTTTTTTCCATAATTTTAGATTAGCGTGTCTAAATTTAGGAAAACGCGGCCTAAAAGTTTGTACTGTTAAAGCTGCCCCGAATTTTGCAAATATATTTTTGACACGAATTGGCTATTTCAAAGTTTAGTAATGATATTTTTTAAAGACCATTTTGATTAAATTTTGGTTGGGTTTTTTAAAAATTTTCAATCCCAGTGGCGGCTGGTATTTTTTCTAGACAAATTTTATAACATTTTGTCGAAAATCTTTAAATTTGAAGAGAAAAAAAATTGTTACGAGAAAGATATTGAATGTTTTAAACCTAAAATAACCTAAAATACATATGTACAATACAGAAATTCAAATGACTATAACTTTCTACTATCACATTTTTCTCTCTTAAAATTTAGCAATTTTCGACAAAATGATGTTAATTTTTTCCCCAGGGGGAACGGGGCAAAAATTCAACTTTTTCCCAAATTATTTTTTTTTACCAAGACATTTAGTAGGCTAACTATTAAAACCCCCGAACTTGGCATCCGTAAGTAGCAACAGAGATATAAAACTTTAAAATTTCATCAACCGCCACCGAAAGCGTATATGTTCTGCTCCATATACAGTGTGGTCCACTATAAGTGTGCAACAAATATTTTTTTTATTAGTAACGCAACCTAAATATAAGTACTACCGAAAATGGGTGGATGCCTAAAACCATATTTGCTGCATTTGGAGTCGCTTAAACTCAAACAGCATACAGGGTAGGCCAAAAAATATTAATGTTGTTCAAGAGTACCCTTATTTCACAAAATAGGGCAAAATAGGATAAAGAAAAGTTTGAAACTTAAAAAAAAAATTAGAGAACATTCAAAGTATTTTGGTTTTTTATTATTCAACTTAGGCATCTATTCCATATTCAATATTAAAAAAATTCATTTAAATCGGCGTTGATTTAATTGAACTTTTTGTAAGAATCCCCAGACTTTACGGCCATGGGCGCCCATAGGGAGGGGCAAGGGGGGCAACTAGGAGTGAAATTTTTAAAATTGTAACAATTTTTTATTTCAGGAATATATTTATCCTCAGACTGGAAGCATCTCTACCGATGAAATTTCCGAGTTGCTGTCATCAATTAATTCATTAGTCAAGACAAGACGTCGATGCAAGAATTGCAAATCAAAACAAACTCTATCCAGCACAGGCAAAAAAACATCTCTCTGTAAGAGAATCCTACAAAAAGCAACAACTGGAACTCATAACCACGAAAAATTACCCACTACAGATGTACAAGAAAGTTACGCATCATATGAAGATATCACAAATTTTTATCAAACCATTTTGACCGACCAAGGCAAAAAGCTAGCCAAGAACAGAATTTTTGTTCTTGAAACTATCATTGGCCAAACGGAAAGAGCTTTAGAATATGGTCGTCGTAAATCCCGACAATTTATTGGCAGCGCTGCCCATTTGGAAGCTGAAGGGAACCTTCTTGTATCAAGTAAGTATTGGAATTCTTGCAGAAAACAAAGAAATCTGTAGTTACTGGTAGTACCACAATTGCCTGTGCCTAGGTAGTGTTTCAGATGAAAGTTCTAGGGCTTTTAAAATTCTATAACTTTAACTTATATTATAAATGTATACACAGTGTGTATATTTATTGTACCTAATATAATTTTAATTTTAAGATTCCCTTTGACACATAATAAAGCAAAGACGTTCTTTTTTCAGAAATTAAAAGGCAAGTTTTAATTAACACCCTGTATTCGATTCCGGAAAGTCCGAGTGAAACACCTGGTAGAGTAACCATTGGAAATCTGAGATGTACTTTGAATAGTACACGGTACAACCGTCACTCACCTCAGCTGGAGCATTATTATGTGTGTATTTTGCAACACAAAACCACCGTTTACAGTACAGGAATTGCCACACCCAACACGCTGGGCCAGATAGACTTTGGTGGCTATTTTATTTTTGACGATGTGGCAAATACGTTCAATATAAAAGTAGAGTTGCATGCCATACAACTCCCGCATGTGCCTCAAAATTGCTTCGCCTTTCCTTTATTACGGTCTACTTTTCAGTTACCGATGATGAAGCTTATTGGAGAAACTCAGATTGGTATAATGAACAGAAAAAATGAAAAATTTTCGTTTACGAACTGTAGCGGTGAGAGGTACAATGAACATAAGCTCAGTGCGTCCATCCAGACATCCATCAAATGGCCAAGTACCTTAAAAGGATTTCTTACGATTGGAATCGAGAAACCGGGCCATCACCCAATCTGGAACAGAAGATGGTGTCTTTTAGAAGACGGCAAACTCAAATATTACAACCATCCATCAGACGAAAACTACTGTAGACCAGTTGGTGTGCTGGATTTGGAAACCTGCAATTGCTGTGATGAAAGTGACAGAAAATATCTAAGACAAAAAACCTTAGCTCTGTTTATTGACAACGGCGTTGAATGTAAAACTTATTATCTGAGCACCGATACAACAGAAGAATTCAACTTGTTGCGAAAGAATGTGGAAATGGTTTTGAGGCTTATAACGAACTGGAATATGTTTTAACCAGACAGACAATTCATTAATTATTTAATATATTTTTTTTAAATGTACAGAAACCTGACTGCCTCTAACCAAATCTCAGTTAAATCGCCAAGTACATTGAGAGAATTCCTTACAATTGGAATCTACAAGCAGGAAAATCTAGTATGGAACCAAAGATGGTGTGTATTAAAAAATACACTAAGTCATACAAAAAGATCCCAAATGCGACTCTTGGAAAAATAGCCATTAAAAATCTAAGATGCATTGTACCAGAAATTCATTCGTTTCAGTTATATCTGTTGTGTATTTTCCAACCACAACCCAACCTGGGTCTACTGCAAAGGTGACTACCAGAACTATTAAGCTTAAGAAGTGCAGTCGCCCAAAGCGAAATCTTAAATCAATATGGTGATAAGTAAAATAAGATTTTGTCAACATTTTCAAAGTTACTAGGAACAGAACTTAAGTGTTATCATTTATCAATAGGTTTAATAGAAATGTATGTAAAAATTAAGATACAAATTTTCTAATAAAGTATCTGTAATTAGTATTTCAATTGTTTTTTTTTTAAATAGTAAATGTTTTAGTAAATGGTGGAGCAGCAGACTAAATTGAGAAGACGCGCTTTCCTTTCGCTTTCAAATCAAACCAAACAAAATATTTTAAATTAAACAAGAATATATATATATATATATATATATATATATATATATATATATATATATATATATATATATATATATAGAAAATGAGGAATTTTCTTCGGTCGATATAGGTAATATTATGTATGTATATATCAGAAAATGCAAAAAATTTAATTCTTTCGCTAGTGCAAAACACAAGACCGTAAAATGACATAAAATAAAATAGTAGGACTATTCTTTTTGATGGTACGTGGTCTGTTCTTCAGCTACCCTGGGTGCAAGCCTGCCTGATGAAGGGTAAGGGCCCAGAAATCGCGACAGCAGGAGGGCACCCAGACTTGAATCAAAAAGAATAGTCCTACTATTTTATTTAATGTCATTTTACTGTCTTGTGTTTTGCACTAGCGAAAGAATTAAAGTGTTTGCATTTTCTGACATATACAGGGTTGTGATAAATTAGGGAATAAAATAAATATCTGGAAAATCAAGAAATTAACTTTAAAATCCTCAAACACGTTGATTTATTTTTGTTTTTGCGCATGTTCTAGAATTATTATGAATTGTGAAACCTGTTGTGTGAATCAAACAAATGGATACAATAAAAGAAATATCTGATTTATTAACAACTAAATATATTACACTTCAATCCAAAGCAGATCAAACTATTGTGTAAGATGAAAAAGGGAATAATTAATTTATTAACAACTAAATTCTTTATAATTTACTGTAAAAACTATAAAATGGCATCTTATAGTTTATTTCTTTCTATAATGTCAACTTTTTTAATGTTGATCAAAGCACATATGTAGGTATCTGGACACAACAAACGTTGGTAAACATATTTTAGGTTGTTTAAAAAAGTTAAAGGTGCCGATTTCCTTCATTTATAAGTTACTGATTCTTAAGATAAGAAGTAATTATTTATAGATAATTTGAAGGTTTTTACTTAAGTTTTTGACTTAGTGTTTGTTTTTGGTAAATTTGTTCAAACTTCGGTGTCTCCGAAACTTGGGGACTGGCAGAACTGATCTTCGTCGATTTTAATGAAATTTGGTATACAGGTAGAACAAATATATTTTTTAGCTGCAGAGATTCACATTCAGGGGGTAAATTTAAAAAAAAATACCATTGTTGGCTCTAATTAAAAAACTAGGGACATCTGAATGAATCAAGAAGGAAGGAAATGTTTTTGAAATTAATGTTTTTTTATCATCTGATTGTGAGAGGGGATAACAAGGTGGAGGGTAGGGGGGTAATTTTTTTCGCATCTCCGACATTATGTTGCACTACCCCTTTTGAAATCAGATTATAATGTAATCTCAAGAACCATTTTCTCTTTGATTCATAAAATGTGATTTCTTGACAGATTTTAAGGTCAATTTCTACCCCCTAAATGTGAATATCAGCAGGAAAAAAATATCTTGTACTTTTCGATGTCTTACCTGTACACCAAATCTCATTAAAATTAGTGTTGACAAGTTCTGTCGATTTCTGAGGAAAACGCGAGGGGGGTACTTCAGATAATGTTGTACAAGGACGTTGTTAGTGTCAAATAGTATATTTTCAAGCTAACATCAAGGCAAAATTCTATTAACAAAGGTGTTAATGTCAATTCAGGGTGTTTGGTAACAAATGGGCCATACGATTTAGCCAGTAGCGGCCGGTACATGGCGGCTCTGGGGCGCGAGCCTCCCCCATCCTGGCTCATTATAGATCAATTTGACATAACTTATCTTTTACATACAGTTTCGAAAATAAGACGTGCGCGTACAGCGGTCTTACTTGGAAGTCTTGGTTCTATGCATTTTTCCTTATCTCAAAATTCATCCTGTTGAATTACTCAATACAACTGATACCCACAAATGAAAAATATATCATCTTTTTTTATTTGTGGCCTTTATGATGCAATATCAAATCATAAATATTAATATTCTTTAAGCTGGACTTAAACAAGGCCAAGCTTAACTGACCACCTTTGCATCTAGTTTTGTAATTATTAAGTAGTTTAAAATGGAATAAACAGATTTTATCTTTCTTTACATACAAAAGATTTGGAGACTTTCAGCAAAGTTTTTTTTATTAAACTCAATAAATTACCTTAAAGTAGATAAGTACCGACTAATTTTACGTTCTCTGAACTTGAATATGGAATTTACAAGAAGGTAAACTTTGTACTTCAGCTGTTACCAAACACTGAATATTTAAATTTGCTAAACTACCCCTTATAACTCCACATGTAAAAGCAACATATCTGGGGGCAACCTCAAGATACTGCTTCCCACTGGACATGCGACTTAAAAATCTAAAAGAATTATCTTGCAGTACATAGACTCCTTGGTGATTTGTTCTTAAATTATCAATTTGTTTTTTGTAAATGGCTGACCAAAAATCCGTACATATAAATTTCATTGTATCCAATTCATCTTTAAAGCGAGGCATTTCTTTCGTTAGCCTAAAAAAAATTGCTTGACAATTACAATAATTTATCTCCATGTTAAATATATGATTAACAGGACTAATTTTCGATATTGAAAATAAAAACTACAAATAATATTGTTTCATTTTGAAAAACAATAGAATTCCTAAACAAATACAGATGTAAGACAACACTGCTCTTAGCAAAAATAATTGTATATTAAGTAGGTACACATTTTTATTATAAAGTAAATTTTATCCTGATCCAAAAGGTACCTATATTTTGAGACTTTGTAAAGTTAATATAGTTAAACAAACATAAAATACTTAAGCAATACAAGAATTTTGCACAGTATCTTTAAAGTACCATGTAAAGCCTTGTGCTTGTGCAAGGGTGATGCTTATATCAACTAAACTCTAACTTCATTTTAGAGACATACCGTTCAATTATTCTATATCCTGTGGAAAATCCAATATATTCCAGGTTCGACAAATCTTCATCCTAAAAGAAGTTTCATCAAAAAATGTTTTATACCTAGAATCACAACTACCTTTTTGTCCTTATCTTTGCCTTGGTCATCTACATTTTCTAATGTGTAATTGACTATTTCGGAATGTAATAAATCAAGAAGAATATCATCAGCCATTACAAAACTACAAGTCTAACAAAACAGTATTGGAAATTTAGTTTTCCTTGTCTAAGAAAATTTATTTAAACAACAGACCAGCTGTCACTTATAAAAAAATGTTTAGGTTAGGTTTAAAATTTCTTCCATTATCTGTCTCGGTCTCCGGCGTTAGCCGCCAATACTGTCGTCAGTTCTTTCTTTGGTTAACATGATATACAAATTACCTCTCACGTCATTCGGGCAGCTTTTATTAGCGTCTATTTAGAGCTGCTCTTCTTGCTCTGATTTCAATTCTCTCAATACTGTGAAAAGCTTTCTAAATTTTTATTACCCACAGAAACATTGGTCATCGTAGGAAATAAAACCATATTGTATTCAATATACCCTAAAACCATTTTCATTTCTAGTTAAAAGAGCACACAAAACCAGCCCAAACTTAACCCACATTTTGTTGTGCCCAAACGAACACTCCAAGGGCGTGTACCGTTGTGAACTTCGGTTACGGTTTTGTGTCCCGTAACTATCGGTAATCTGAAAAGTTGACAGATTGGAACATATGTCATTAATGTCACCGAAGAAACCGATGCGGTTAACCAGGTTTGACAACGGTACACGGCCCAAGTATCAACCCTTGAAGCGTATTTTTGACAAATGAAATTTTAATGGAAGTGGGAAGTCGGTCAAAAAAAATTCCAGTGAGAAATCCCAAGAGAAGTCGTTTTTGTGTATTTCCATAAATTAAAGGTAAATATAAAATTACACCCATAATTTTTTGTGTAAGTTCTCAAACTTTATTTAAAAATATTACTTTCGGTTTATTTACAAGTAGGTTTTTGATTCTATTTCTAGAAATAATAATATATTGTATTTTAAGGTTGATTATTGGTAGAAGATATTAAATAATATAGTTTAAAAGTACTGGCTTTTCGACCTGGTGAATTTTTTTTTAGAGGCTGTCACAACAAAGGCTAAACTTGCAAAAAATCGACAACAATTTAAAGAATTTACATCAACAAACCAGCTGTCTGGCAAGTGGCGCTACCTGGAGAATTTGAAGTCAAATATCGATTTAAATGTCGCTGAACTACATGTCAAAAATCAGTGAGTGGATCATTTGAAAAATGAGTTCGCAACCGGGAGTTTTGCCGACAGGTTGTTTTGTATGCGGATCGACTGAAAGAACACTAAGGTGCGCTAGGTGTAGAGCAATCATTTATTGTTCTAAAGAGCATCAAAGAAGAGACTGGAGACGACATAAAGTAAATTGTATCCAATATACAGAACACACAACCAGTGGTAGTGCTTCTACAAGTACTGCAAGCGGAGCGCTCGAACATAAGTATTCCAATCTTGACTCTAACTTACTGCCTATTGAGGGAAGTTCTGAGAGCGAAATTCTAAGTGCAGCGGGTGAAATTCTAGGTGAAACTTTGACTTTAGTACTAAATAACAATCTTGAAGAAAGAAGTGCTACTGAAAAGGCTCTAAAAAACGCAAGATCAGTCATGCCTATTGTAGGAGAAAATATTGTTCAGCCTAAACCAAAAGGCCTAAACTACTTTCCTGAAGTAACTTTGGGAAGTGAAGCAGTTCCTTTTCAACACAATATTGAAGATGATGTGTTAGATGAAATGTGCAAAAACATTATTCAAGACTTAAGTGACTATGGGTTGTGCGTGTTAGATAATTTTTTGGGTTTTGAAGAAGGCAGCAGAGTTTTTGCCGAAGTATTAAATATTAAAAATAGAGGGGCTTTCAGAGATGGCCAATTAGTTTCTACAAAAGGCTGCAAAGCCAAGGAGGACATTAAAACAATAAGAAGTGATAAAATTTGTTGGGTACATGGAAAGGAACAAGACTGTGAACATATAGGTTACTTGATAGGAAGAGTTGATACCTTAATAACTAGAGCAAACAGAATGGCAAGCAATGGGAAACTAGGGCAATATAATATTAATGGCAGAACAAAAGTAAGTACCTGCGATTTGTTATGAATATTTAGGTACCTAAGTAGGTATTTCATAATTTCATGTTTACACTTTTTCTGTTCCTGATAAATACAGTTCTCAGAAGAAACTCAAAAATTGAGTTGCAATAATTGGTAAAGATTTTTTTCAATTTTAGTACGACAAAAAATATCCAGTTTAAGTGTGTCAAAAAGAACTCCCATTTTGTTGGACTTTCTTCAGACTTCAGTCATTTTATCAGCATTAAAACCTGGGTATTGTTTTAAAAATTTCCATAAGGTTTACTTTTCAGTTATTTAAATAAATAGGTACTATATTCATAATCGGTAATTAAAATAGCTGTTTGGAAATACCTATTCTAAGAAATATATCTACTTATATTAAAAATCAGTCTGTAGTTTTGTGCGTGTACTTCAGGACTTGGCTGAATTAATCTAAATCCATGAGAATGTATGTTATAATATGTAATAACAGTTAAAGGTGATCAAGCTTTAGAGAAATTATTTCAATAAATAGGTACTCAATGAAAGCAACTGTTCCAAGAATCACCACCTAAAACTCACCCTTAACCTTAATTTTTCCATATTGGATCCCTATCATTTCTGAGCCTTTTTTTAAAAAAGCTAGGTCCCTAGGAATACAGCAGTTATACCATAAACTGTGTTCAAGTGCAATGGAAATTTACTAGAAAAGATTAGTTAGCATATTTTGATGCAGTTTTACCAGGCAGAACCAAGTTCTATAAACTACAGGCAGAACAACATGGAGATATGTTCATCACTTTGTCTTAAAACTTTATGTGACACTTTTACTGCTCTGATTTAGGTTTACTTTGGTTCTCATTGAGGTGCATGTTAAAAAATTTAAGTTAGGGATGTGAGTTATAGGGATTGGTTTTTGAGAAAGTAATTTTGTGGCTAACCTTTTATCACTTTGTAGGAGATTAATATCTCCCATATAAAATAGTTTTCAAGACAGTATTTATTTAAAAACAGAGTTCAGATAATACACTCTATTTATAGAGCAATACTTTTGTGGTTGATATAATAAAATTCATGGTAAAAATCATGTAAAATGAAACTAAGATAAGTGGCAAACCAAATAATAAGCAACTAATGTAGGACAACTCAAAAAAAGTTCCACAAGATACAAAGATAGGTCTACTACACCTAAACTAATTAGGGTACTACTTAATTTTTTGTAATGGATACCTGCCACACATTAGCAGTTTTGTACCTGATTGTTTTTAAATAGATCCTTAAGTAGGTACTTCAGATTTATTTTGTAAGAAGTTACATATTTTTTCCATTATTTCTGGCTTGGACAAATAATTTCAGTAAAATAGTACCTATATTTATATTGATGTTAAACATAAAATCAATTGTTATTTAATATTTTGCGCGTTTCAAAATCAAGAATTTTAATTTATTCCTTATAGTATTAATTTAATTAATGGCAATAACCAATAACCTATCATCATTATAATATTATAAAAATTAACCTAGCCACTATTAAATTATGACCTCCAAAAATACAGTCACTCCCTCTTATTTATTCAACGACAGAACAAACAATTTTAGCAAAAATCACTACTAGTTTGAACTATGTGTTTACAAACAGTTTTAAGTGTTTAGAGAAATAGTTTATTACACGGTGGTCAATATGCAGGCTTGTTCAGTAATTGATAATAATGTTTTATAAATAGATAATGTGTTTGTAAATTTGCTTAGTGTCTTTGAGAAAATGAAATTATTTATTGAACAGAAAATTTTGGCTTGTGGGGACCGAGGGGCGCACAGTTGGTTTTTCACTGGGTTTTCTCTGATTGTACGAGATGTCCGCTCTGCGAGCATCATCGCCATCATATTACTATCTTTCCCTTTCCCATTCGTGAAATTTTCTTAGATGTTAACGCGTGGCGATACGATGATTTATGAACGAATAGTTTTATCTGTTCTTTGCTACATCATCTAAAGGCTGAACTATATTCAATGCAAAAATGTTCACAATATTTTGGGTGGTCTGACAAATGGTCAACAAAAAGGAAGGGTTAAAAATTATCATTTGTTCATATTGTTGTTTACATAATGATATTTCTAGAGTAATGCTTCCCAAATGGGGGGTCAAACCAGCGACATACAGCGGGTCAAACACTCCCTAGGGCACGCGGCCTTGATCATCATAATCCTGTATATTTTTTATCCTCGACTTTAGACTAACTTTTAAGAAACTCAGGGTCGCGCTACCACCCTCATGTTTTGTATTACGTGTGCACGTAGTCTGTTCAGCGACACTCTGCAAGATCTAAGCTAAGAATTTTTCTAACCGCAGCATTACCCTAATATTTTCGTGTTCCACGCAAATGAAGCTGCGGATAAAATAGAGCCCATGATAGTCGGCAACGTCTACATTATCCACCAGTAAAAGAATTATTCTAATGGGTTCAGATTTTTTAATCTTTTCTATCTCATACGGTTCATAGGTATTATTTTCCGTGCTCCATAAAGCCTAAGCAAAATTATAAATATTTTATGACATCCATTTACTCGTTAGCCAAGACGAAAGAGCAAGAGTAAGTTATATTAACCAGTAAAATATTTTTAAGCCAGTTCATAGTTTCTGAGAACAACCGAGTACACACACATTACCTTTTTCTTGGTATAGATTTGAATTTTCTGATTCTGATTAAACAATCTGTTCATGACCTCACCCTGTAGGCCATGTGTATTTGCCAAGTATATCTCCGCCCACTGGAGCGTCTTCTTATTCTCTCTTTTCCGTTTGCCAGACGTACTTTCTGTGCGTTATCGAACGTATCAACATGTGAGACTAGTCACGTACACCGGCAAATTTTGTACGAGGGTTGCTTGAAAAATGCTAATAAGTCGAAGGATTTATGAAATTCCTCGGTTATGTGAAATTTTTATTAATTTTATAGTCATATCAATCGTAATTATTTTTTATTTAGAATTCAGAAGTATTTTTGTACAGGGTCATTTCGTGTAATCGGACACGTACGTCCCAAATTTCAACTTTGAGATTTTGACGGATTTTCCTTCTTTACTGTGTATGTCTATGTGTATGATATGAATGTCTGTCTCTTAGCATGGCGGAAACCAATCAACCGATGTCGGTTTAATTGAAAATGTGGGGTCCTCTTACAAATAAAGCTACATTAAAATATATTTTATTCAGTTATAATACTATAATTATTTGAATAGCTTGATATACATAAACGCAATTTATATGTATACTGAGGGAACATCCATATCCTTGCTTTGATATTTTTATTTTGATATAATAATCTTGTAGTAACAAGGCCCGCCCAATTTTTTAGGTCAGTGTACGGGGGTTTATCCAATATCAAGTCACAAACCTAAGATATTATCATTGTTCTTAAAGTGAATGAACTTTAAAAGTTCGTTAAAGTTAATTTATTCCTAAACCAATCCTTATTTTTGCAATAAATTTCGACCATGTATTCGTTTTAAAGTTTGTAGAAAACAATATTTTGCATAGAGAAAGAGACAGAAGGAAGTGTAGTTTACTGTTAGTTAGTTGGAAAATTTTTAGGTATAGATCTGCAAACGAATTAGCTTCGTTATTACAGTTTCATTTACATTTATAACAGTTACTATAGCGTCATAAAATGGCTATTAAAAGACTGGTTTGTAGGTTTACCAAGTCTTCAAGTATGTATGGTATTTAATTTCATCAGTATAAACAAACTAAAATGAGCGAAAGTTAAATTTAAGAAAGTAGAGTCACCCGTGGACAAAAAATCGTCCTACATTTAAAAAAGCAAGCATAGTATTGTGGCATAGGTGGAACTTTTACGAGTTTGTGTAAGAGAACTTATTTTGTTTTCTCCAAAACTACTTAGCTACAGTTCCATTAGTAGAAAATGTACATTCATCAAAACACATAATCTTATATATAAAAATGAATGTTTCTTTGTTTGTCCCTTATGCAGTCGTATACCGCGAAGGTTTTCTGAATTAGTACAAATAAAAAAAAATAATTGAAGAATTAAAACACAAACACTTTCTTTCTTTGAGTGGCATTGCCGGGTACTTTTTTTGTAAAGTCGATAATAAAAAATTAATTTTATTTTTGGAACCTCCTGTATGTTCCAAACCTAAATCGCTAACATAAAAAAAGTTAACTCTAGTACATTTACAGTGGCAGTTTACCTTTAAATAACGATTTTGTGTCTTTAGTTTCACGTGCTCGGACTTTTACATTTTTGAGCCACCCTGTATGTCCTAGATCAAATTTTGAAACGACGATGCTATTTTCTCATGATGTAGAACTTTTTATGAAGAGGCACTTTTTTCATAAAATCAATATTAATTTTTTCCATATGGTAAGAACTTCCGGAAACACGCTGTATTTGGTAAATTTTGCCAGAATGCGAATTTTGTCCTCTAATCAGGATGAAATTATGTCCTTTTCCCTATAAATTTTTTGCTGTTTGGATCGATAATCGATTAGTAGTTTTTTTACAGTGCAACTTATTGGCTTGTCTGGAAGAAATGCGATGGGCTCTCCTGCTTTATCACCCTCCAGTCTCTTGCGCAGATGCTATTCCAGTTTTGATTAAACTATACCTAATGTAATGTATTATGTGGCTTATTTAAAACAAAACATTGCATTTAAAAAAGTGTTACATTGTATTTTTGTTGTCTCATCTGTTGTCACCTGAAACACTAAAATGCTTTGTTTAAATAATGGGAAAAACCACAGTATTTGCAGTAAATGTTTAAAAATGTTATCGCTTTACGCATATGTAGATGGATCTATCTTTGGTTTACGTGACAAAAGTGTGAAAGTTGATAAAAATGTATTTAAAGTGTCAAACACAAATATATTATTGAATCTATTCGTCTTTCTCTTTTTATCGCTCCTTTAAGACGGAATAATTGAATTGCAATTAAGACAATGTATTTACTTCTAGATAAAATTCACAATAAACAAACACTAATATGAATGGAAGCTATGGGATTTAAAAGGACTTTCATTTTACGTGACATATGTCTGGCGCAGACTAAACCAAGCTGATAATGACTGTGTTTATAAATAATTATAAATAAAACAGCTACAATAAAAATTGTAAATTATAAATAATAGCCTATCATTAACTAAACGTGAAAAACAAGAACGTTCTCTATTTTTCACGGGGTTTGCCGACGGCATACATTTTATGGCCAGAATGTTATCTTCTTTTTCTTCCTACTCTCCGTATTTTTCCGCCTTCATACGACGTCCCGGTCCCAGAATTCTGTTAAACATTTTTCCAAAAAGCCATTCACCCATCTCTGCTTTAAGGGTCTTCCTTTACATCTTCCACACAGTTCCATTTCTATTATCCTTCTGGTCATACCATTTGGTAGGGAGTATAGAAATAAAAATCAACTTCACAGGATACGAATTCTATAGACTATCCCTATACGCCATATTTTTAGATTTTGTATTGTAGGCTATGGTGGCGTGTTATCCTGGATCTGGTGCCCACTACGTCAAACATGTAGATAATCCAAATAGAGATGGTCGATGCATAACAGCAATCTACTACCTGAACCGTAACTGGAATGTTAACAGAGTAGGAGGTCTTCTAAGGATATTCCCCGAGGGGTGGAGAGAAGATAAGGTAAACTATCTCGTCGGTTTACGAGCAAAACACACTAACAGCGGGTTGCACAAAACTTTTAATCAAGTAGTAAATTTAATTGATGTTTAGAATCATCTTTGGCAATGACGTTAACATGAGAGCTGTCACATTACAAGTGTCTAATTAGTTTAATTCGTGATTAAATTGTTTGTGCAACCCGACATAAGTCAATTTCTTTTTAATTTTGACTTATTTTTACCATTCTTTGGAAAAGTTTTTTTTGTAAATATTGTAGTTTAGTTCTAAAATTTTGTTTTGAAATTAGCTCCAGTGGAGGAAGATATATACGCACACTTAACATGTACCATAGTGCTTATTTTTTAATTAACTTTGTAAAAATTTCTTTGCAATGCTGAAGATGGTTTAAATTTGAAATAATCTAAAATTTAAACTGTATGAGGCATTTATTTATATAAAGAGACCGAAAAATCCAAGAAAAATAAATTAATATATATGTATATAAATATTTACATCAATCGGTCAGAAAATATTAAGAACAACAATAAATAAAGTTATCACAAAACTTTTATTCTTAAAATAAGTTAGCAATATCAGTTTGTAGCAAAACTAAAAATATAGTAAGCGTATAACTATGAAATAAATAGTCTTCTGTATTAAATATAAACCAAAAAAGTAGGTCTAATTGCTAACGGTGCGTTATCCAAACCTTTCGTCGCATTGAGGCCAGGCCACGCGGCGCCGCTACGTGACAAAACACACACCCTCTTATTTGTGCCATTTTTAGAACTTAACCGCGAAAAATTAGTTCGAAACCTTGTAGTCGCCAGTTAGGTTTAATCACAAAATTTACAGCGTGTCCAGAAACCATCTTAACAGATGGGAAACTTTTCTATTTTTGACTTTACGGAAGATATTCTTCGTGAAAAGTTCCGCTTGTTGATGCCCACAGACCTTTCGAAAACATAGACCATTTAGAGAGAATTATCAGAGAATGCGTCCAAGAAATTTCCGCTCAGATGGTTAGAAATACAGTGGCGTAATTTTCACGCGACTTCAAAAGTTTGTATGGAAATAAAATCTTAATAATTAAGAACAATTCTATTTTTGTAGATCGCCGACATAGAACCCATATTTGACAGACTCCTATTTTTCTGGTCAGATCGACGAAATCCCCACGAAGTCCAGCCAGCATATGACACACGATATGCGATAACGTTATGGTATTTTGATGCTGCGGAGAGAGAAGAAGCCGTAAGACGTTATGATAAAGAACGTAAGTAGTTTTTCATTTTAAGTCTAGAAATTTGCATAAAGTTGACCAAAAAGTTCTTTTAAGAGGTGAGGTTTGTGCGGTTTGCGATATCCTCTTACATACATTTTTACAGGACTACTGTCGCTCGAAAGTGAAAATAAAAATAAAGTTTACATCTCGTCAAATTTAATAAAACAAGCGACGCAAACATGACAGCTTTTTGTTTATCAGAATTAAGTCCTAATTATTTAGCAAATATTATCTCTGGGTATTAACTTGGTATCGATTTTTTGTGGAAAAAGAGTCAAGTTATTTACTAATTGACAAATATTTATAGGTGTTAAGATAATTACGTAGTATTGATTAAAAAAACTCAAGTGGTAGGTGTAGATACTCGACATTTTTTTGTATCTTGCCTTTTACTGCAAATCCTGCTAGGATTAGAAAACTTACAAAATTAATAATGGTATTTACGTATCTATTGTCAAGCAGACTAACAAAAGCAGAGGCGTCAATAGAAAAAATTTCTTAGTGGGGAGAGGTTAGTCTATACGAAAGAGTGGGGGGGGGGGGTGATGAACATGCATTTAAAAAAAACGATTAGAAACCTTGATAAATAGCTTTACAAAATGATTAAGGATTTAAGTTTGTTACAATTTTCATTGTCTTTTTTACCATAAGTGTATTATTTTAAACGTAATAAGTAGATAAGATAAACGTCACAGTAAAATTATTTTGTTTCAGGACTAACCGTGGAAAAATCGAGTACGTCAACTTGACTGACAGTAAGTAAACGTCAAAAAATTGTTTGACGAAATGTATATGGCATTAACAAATGATTTTAGGCCCAGAAACCCCCTGTATATTCTATCGTGTTTGTACCTAAGATAAATATAGGATTTAAGTGTAAAATATGTGTGATATTTACATACTATTTTATTAGAGTGACAAAATGAGTATTTCATTGCAGAATATTTTGAGATTTTTACCAACATACATAAGACTACATGCTTAGTTAAAAGAAACTAGAGTAAGATCATAGAGACAAATGAAATGTGCAAATTTCGAATAGCGTTTGCAGAAACAACAAATGTTTTACCACGAGATCTCAATACGTTTATACTATATACAGGTCTAGTCGGTTACCTTTTTTTTTTTTTAATTATTAACAAGAAAAAATTGTCCGGGTGATACCAGCATGGTTAAAACTTAATGGATAAGAGGACAATTATGGATTTGTTGGTATTAATTACTACTTTTATTATTGTAAACTGTCTTGTGGTTTTAAAAGAATAAAAATTCAACATTCGAACAACAAACAAGTTTGTTTATATTTCAATACATTTAATTAAAAACTGGTAAATACCAGTGATTTTTTATCAAAAAGACGAAAGAAAGTTTATACTAACACAGGTCCGGAAGTGCTGGGTTTCCGAGATACAGGGTATTAAAATTTTAAGTTTTTAAAGTACCTACAGAATATCCTAGTACCTTGCGGAAAATCCACAGGGTGATATTTTTCGGAGGGCACGATTTTTTGACCCATGGAATTTTCGTTTTGACACCGACTTAACCCGGTTAAATTTTTTAATTCATTAATTTTACAAACCAAATATTTGCTGATCGTTTTTTGTATATCCCATTTTAAGGTAAAAAATATTTTGTTAAATTAACAAATATTAACAAACATATGTTTGGCCTTAAACTAATGGTTTGCACACAGAGATATTTTTTAGGATAAACTGTTTTTCAAAAAAAAGTGAAAAATGAATAGGAAAAATTTTAAATCGTCACCCTGTATAAATTTTAGAAACCAGACATTTCCAACACTGTATTAATAGGAATTTTTCTCTTTAGAGAAGAAATCAAAAAATAGCCGAATATTCCAAAACCCTGTATATCTTGTTCATTGCGTCTTTTACATAAGCGAAACATTTTTTTTTAACTTGATACAAATAAAATAACGTAAAAATTAAAAACATCATTGCTTTAATTAAAAGAGAAAAAGACTGTTGCAGGGTGACCACTGACCACAAAGAAACAATCATTGCCCGCTATAGTTTAATTGTTTTAATGAAATTTTTATTAAATTATTTTTAATTTCAAGAAAACTCTGGATATGTTGCATACTCAAAATAATGTCTAATAAATGGAATAAATTTCGAAACTTGAAGATATTGTAAAATTACTTTTCATCGCACAGGTTTGCACGTAAAGCAGATACCTTCTTTGTTATTTATTGTCATCCAAAATACTTTATTCTGGTGTAACTCACTAATAAATTTCAAGCTGAAATTTATTTTTGCTTTAACTGGACCTTAGGGGCAAGTTCACAAGTCATTTTCATATAAAATGCATTAAGATATTGTAACCTGTCAAAAATAAGTAATTTTTTGCATGTCTTGAAAATATATATTCACCTTTATGCATATTATGTTTCAAATATATCTAGATCACCCTATATGTATTAATCAAAAAAATTTAGTAAGCAAAAGATTTCATTAAAAAGTGCAACCTAACTTTATTCCAGATAATTTTGAATGCTAACTGGGTTTAGTTACAAAATTGGGCAATATTTATGATTAAAAATGCTTCTGTATTTAAATACGTTTCGATATTTAAATAATCTGTATTTAAATATCTTTTAATACAAAATATTTGTATTAAAGTACAAAAGATATTATTTAAATATGTTGTGCTTCAAAAAATCATTAATTTGAAGAACTTTGAACATTTTCGGGTTAAAAAAGTATTTAGAAATGAAATAGGTACTTTTTTAAAAATATTTGTTTAAGTTTGCCTAGTATTACCCAATAGTTACAGCAGCAGATTAATTTTACAAAAATGTTTTGTTTAGAGAGTGCGTCACCCTGTGACGAGGCAACGTAAGTTGATTGATTAGAATACATACATTGATTTTTAAATAACTCAATATTATCAGCGCACCTGAGTAATATTTGTCCCTATTAAAACAATAGTACCGTACTTGACTAAAGTAGTTTAGATATCGATTTTTAGTTAATATATTGGTAATATGACTTGCACTTATCGATACAGTCAAGGTACAATAATTCCGCTTTTGAGCACAATTACGAAAAAATTGGCAATTTTTTGGATTTATATTTTAAAAATATAAGAAATTTTAAAATTTATTTCGAAATTTCTTGTGATTTTTTGCTAAAATACGTCGTAATAATAGATTTGTGTTCCAGTAACAAAGAATAAATTTATTTTTTCCGTGTGAAATACAAATTACATTTAGGTTTCAGCTCTACAAAACGATAATTATCCCAAAGCCAGTTAGTATGCTGTACATGAAATTTTGTTCTTTTAAAACGAAGAGATTAAAATATTAGAGAAACAGTGTTTTTTGTGTATTATAATGTATGCTTTACAAAAGTTTTCAAAAATAATGTGGTAATAATAACTTCTAATTATTTATTATCCTTAATATGTTAGGTTTTTCGTAAGAGGATATTGTGTTTACTCTGATACCAAAATAATTGTTAGGCATTCAGTCTTTGATAGAGCAAGCTATATATATATATATATATATATATATATATATATATATATATATATATATATATATATATATATATATATATATATATATATATATATATATATATATATATATATATATATATATATATATATATATATATATATATATATATATATATATATATATATATATATATATATATATATATATATATATATAGTCAACTTCGGATATAACGACCCCCGCATATAACGAACCACCGGTTATTACGAACAAAAATTATGGTCCGGCCAAAACGCCATAAGAATGTATGTATTTTTTGTTCGTTTATAACGAACCCGGCTATAACGAACTATCGGCTGTAGCGAACCCTATATTGATTAGATTTTGCTTGTGGAAGTTCGGTTATAACGAACTGTCGAAATTTCACATACGTATCACTTCCATATTCGTAAAGTAACGGCCGAGGATTGCAACCATAGAGAAGTGACAAAGACAATACAAGATTTCACAGGGCATGTGCGACGATAATGTGGACTTCTGTCTATACCGCATCATTAGTGTGACGAAATATCTTTCTCCGTTCAATATTGTGGATACGTGTCTGCCCAAGGTCAGCAAAACTGGTTACCCTAAATATCAAAGGCACCGACACGTTTTGTCGCTTCTCTATGGTTGGTATTCTCGGATAACGGGTCGAGTAGCGACCTGTCAGGCGCCATTTCAATTTGTAGTTTAATTTCGGCAATAGGCGAGGGAATATTGTTCTAGCATGGAGCAGAGCGCGCCAAAATTCAGCAAGCGAAAAAGCAGAAAAAATTGACATAATTACAAAACTGCAAAATGGGGTTGTAAATGCCTAAATCTGTAGGGACTATCAGTTACAAAAGTCAAAGACTATTAATATTCGTAAATTTTAATAATAATAATTTTGACAACAAGAGTGTTGATTGAGTCTGGTGATTACTTACAAATTAAAATTGAAAAACATGTACTAGAAAAAAAAAAATTTAAAATTACTGATTTTGTATAAATTATACAAATATGTATGTTTAATAAGTACATAATTTAAAAATACTATTATGTATTGATTATAATAAACGACTCATAAAAAGTACCATACAGTAATAATGTTGGCTGGATGCCGGACAGGCGAGAGGCCATAGGAATCCTCGAACAGAACCATACAGTACATAGTACATATTTCTTTTATTCTCTGCACTTCGGATATAATGAACGCCCTGCTATAACGAACTGTTTAAAGATCCCCTTGGTGGTTCGTTATATCCGAAGTTGACTGTATATATATATATATATATATATATATATATATATATATATATATATATATATATATATATATATATATATATAACATTGTTACAACTTTACATCCTCAAACTTTTTTTTCTGGGACCCTTGCAATTATTTCGGTACTACCAAAATGTAGTTCAGTGTGTTTGTTTACTTGTTTCTTTAATGTATAGTCATTGACAATTTCAGCTTTCAGTTGTGTTTCCATTAGACCTGAAAGTTTAAATGATCAGTGGCGATACCTATAAGCATTTGTTGAATTTACGCAGGTTAGTTTAAACTTTTTAGGTATCAAAATTTCGGAATTTTTCTAATGTTGCATGTATAATAATTTTGGTGACTGCTTCCTGGACCCTGTCGAATATATTTTGCTTTCTTTTGAAAATAATGTATATTAAAACATGAAGTAAAAAGGATACCAAGGCAAAAGCGTTGCTTTTTTACAATATTTATATTGCCTAGCTATATATATAAATATTTTTGTAAAAATAGCAGCAGCTTCACCTGGTAATTTTTCTCATAATAACTAATATTTCACCAAACTAAAACTTTTAAATAGATTAATTTGCATGTTGCTCTAAAAAAATTAAAGAGGTTTATGTTAGTGATGTAACAGAAGTTGAAGTGACTATTACAAAAATAGGTTTTAAAAAAAAATCATACGTAATTATGATATTTCTTTATTTGTAAACAGATCTGCGGTTAATAATAAAGAAACACGCTTTATTTCAAAATCGGAAGTTGAGCAGCCTTTTTTCTGTGTAGTCTACTGGCAACACTACGCGCCCAAAGTTAAAGAGTTCCGTGAAACTTACATTAAAAAATGCAGAATAGGAAGAGGAAACAGAAGTACTGAAATAATGCAGAACTTCCGCATTTGTGGAAGCAGAAGCGGACGTCTGTTACATCACTAATTTAAATATACAATATACCATTCAAATGTAAATTTCTTCGAGTTGAGCGTTTTTAAATGATTTATTTATATTTTAATTATAAATATTTTAAATTTTTTTTACTCTGACTATTTTTTTTTTTCGGCATCTCTTCGTTGTTACGCTATAAAAATGGGAATATATTCTTAAAAACAATAAGGTTTAACAAGTATCTTGGCCAGTCAGAACAATATTTTCAATTCGCAATTCGTTTCTGCTAAAAATCTCTGTAGCATAGATGTTCAATAATCGAAAATTGAGTTAACAGGGTCGTGTTCGAAAACTACACTGTACGACGCCCCAGTGTAATCGTCACATGACTGTAAATGAGCAATTTAAATACTGAGTCACGTGATAGTCTCACCGGTGCGTCGCACGGTGTAGTTTTCGAACACAACCCAGAGCAGAACATACTGTTTGGGGTTTAGGCAACAGTTACAAGAATTTTGACATATTTTACTTAAGTAATACACCTAAATATGGAAAATTTGTATAAACAGATATATTATCAAAATAGTTAAATAAGCCTATTATTGAGAAAGGAAATTATACTAGCCAGTGTTGCCACACTATTTTGTTTCTCAGTATTATGGATTTTTAGTGCAGCATTAATCGAAAAGCAATTTACAACGAATTTCAGTTAGTTTAAGTTTTCAGTGCGTTGATTCTCAAAGTCACTAAACGGATTCAGTTGTGGCAAGTAAAGATGAATTTGGATGGAAACTGACGTCTTCCTGTCGCTTATAATCGGTTTCTTAAAGCAGTTTAATCAAGGATTATCCATCGGGACACTAATCTGACGGCACACATGTTAATGTGTGCCAAATCTATTAGTTGATTAAATGCTTTAAGAACCGATCATATGTCTTAATATTTTTGTAAATACCTGACTAAGCAGTAGTTTGAGATAGCGCTAAGGGAGTGTCATCAACAGTAATACCGGCGAAGCATCTTTAAGCCAAATAAAAGCTACCATTTACTGTTTAACCCGTTTAGTGACTAGGGATTATTTACAATTAATGTCTTAATCTACAAATAAACGTTTTATTAAAAATCGTCTGCTAGTTATCTTTTGAAGGCTCATAAACTTTATTAATAAATCATATTGATCAAGTACATTGTAGATATCTGATTGCATTGTAAAAAGTATTTAAATAAGAGACGTCATTATTTTGTTAAGAGATAAATAAACTTTTTAATCAGCAAAACGTGTTTTTTTTGTTGGGTTTTTATGACAGTTAACATCGATGGAAATAGATTAAAAGATAGCGGTTTACTATTAAATATACATGTACAATGATAAGTATTATTTTTTGTTTAACCAAGCCCAGTGAAATATTACGTTCAAGTGATTTGATTTAACCTGTGGCGTGTTCAGAATTTCGTTTTGGAGGGGATCCCATTGTCCAAGACATCATTGCTTCGATAAAGCTAAAATCAAAATATCGAACGTCCTGAAGTCTACTACACAAAAGACAAAAATCTGAGCAAACCGGATCCCCTGGGGCTCCTCTTAAACACGCCACTGGATCTGGTAAATCTAAGCGAACCAAGGTTTACTTATAACAAAATACACAACCAAAATATTCATTCGTTCCTTATTAGGAACAGCTTTACAAGCAAGTCCATCTGACTCAGTGGCGGTCCCAGGGGGGGCGATCGCCCCCCCCCCCCCTACCCTCTTAACCCAAGACACTATTTTTAACGAATGAAGAAATAATTAATAAATGATCGATGCGGGTAAAACAAAAAATTTAAAACCGTTGGTGCAGGCATTACACGTCTCTAGAATTGACTGTGGCCTAGATAAAATTGCATGCATGCTTTTTTAATAGAAATTTTGAAAATACATAGGTAATTTTTTTTTGTAACACACTAACCCGACGATTGGGCCAACCCAACACCTACTAAACCGCCACCCCCCCCCCCCCTTGAAAAAAGCTGCGACCGCCACTGATCTGACTATACATCCGTGGTCTGAGGCACTCCGCCGCACTCGCAATGTAACCTCAACAAACAGGCGCAAACCAGCGTGAATTCGCATCTTAGTATAATTAAATAATCTTTTTTCAGAGATTTTAAGTCTGTAGAGATGGAATTGTAGGGTCGCTCAAAAAGTTGTGACAGATCAAAGCTAGATTTACTTAACTAGAGTACTCCATTTTTTGCTTTACTTTGGAACACTCCCTATATCCAAACCGATTAAAATTAAATAAGTGTATTATTCCACAAAAAATACCTCCACTCCTTTTTATTGCAGTTTATTACTGTTTGTAAATAGGCCAAGCAACAGAGCAAAATATTAGCAATTTTTTGACATTAATCCTATTAGAAAACCGCCTGTGCCATCATCTGAAAGACGATCCGTAGATGATTCCTGTTATATTTCCAACTCTGAAATTTGTTCCATTAATTTGTTATAAACATTTTAAAGCAAAAAAGCGATTTTTGTAGTTTTTTGCTTATAAAATGGAAAGTAATGAAGCAATCTTAATGGTGGATGGATTTGTTGGACGATTTGTAGAGAATAAAAACATGAACAAAGTGAGAGGTCGAACGTCCCGATCGGATAAGTAGGAATGGTGAAAAACCGGAAAATTAAGATTTTTTTTAAAAAATTCATACATCGGCCATTTTTAAACGTAGAGGCCTCAAACTTTGGGAAAAAGTAGTAATTTATAGCTACTTTATGTGTGCAAAACCCCGACGCTGTCCGACGATTAGTTTTGCCACAATCGTCATTTTAATTTTTCAATACACTATTTTGCAACAGGTCTGGATGCTCTATGGATCGTCCGATTTTAATTATTGAAACCGATGATTGAAAAATTGTATATTTTAATTTTTCCCTAAAATGCTACGAAACCACTTGGAAATATACGTAAAAATGAGTGAAAATGGCCGAGCGCGCGAAAGCGGTCGACTAGTGGGTAGAGCAGAGGAGCGAAGGAGGGCCGCTTTCGCGCGCTCAGCCATTTTCACGCATCTTTACGTGCATTTTCAACCGGTTTCGTAGCATTTTATGGAAAAATTAAAATATACATTTTGTTCAATTAAACTTGTACTTTTCAAGTCCGTTTCAATAATTAAAGTCGGACGATCCATAGAGCATCCAGACCTGTTGCAAAATAGTGTATTGAAAAATTAAAATGACGATTGTGGCAAAACTAATCTCAGACAGCGTCGGGGTTTTGCACACATAAAGTAGCTATAAATTACTACTTTTTCCCAAAGTTTGAGGCCGCTACGTTTAAAAATGGCCGATTTATGAATTTTTTTAAAAAATTCTTAATTTTTCGTTTTTTCCGGATTTTCTCCGTTGCTACTTATCCGATCGAGACGTTCGGCCTCTCATTTTGTTCGTATTTCTATTCTCTACGAATCGTCCATTTACACCATTAAGATTGCTTCATTACTTACCATTTTATAAGCAGAAAACTAAAAAAATCGCGTTTTTTTGCTTAAAAATGTTTATAACAAATTAATGGAAAAAATTTCAGAGTTGGAAATATAACAGAAATCATCTACGGATCGTCTTTTAGATGATGGCGCAGACGGTTTTCTAATAGGATTAATGTCACGACAAATCGCTCTATTGCTTGGCCTACAGTTAAATGAAAGAAATACAAATTTAAAAATTATTTAATTGTACAAACAACTAGCTCCGATAAAGATTTATTTCTAAAGTTTTTATTAAAATTTGGTGTTCTTATTGGTGCAAACATGTTAAGTAATGAGCCCATTATTTCTCAATGAAGTCAGAAAAATAGTACCTAAGTAAAAAATGGGTCAATAACGAACAATTTGAATGCTCTTATAGTGATTTGAATTTTTGAGTTTTAATTCCTTTTTTGAAACATGTTTTTTAGGGGTGCTTACGTGGCAGCTTAATAAAACATTGTTTTTTTTTTATAAAACACACATTTATTCCAACGATACCCGACATCAGCTATCCTCATTCTCGTCTGTGTTAATTGCACAGTCCACTATAGCATCTTCAACATCATTATTAGGGTAATACATAATAAAATCTCCATTACAGAATTGTCCCTGAAATTGTGAAATGTTTTATAAAGACGAAATTATCAACGTTGACTAATTTTTAGTATATTATTTGCTGCAATTTTTAAGTCTAAAAACAAGGACTTCCGTAAAAAAATAACTAAAAAGTACATAATTTAACTGGGTTAGAGACTGACTAAACTAGTAAGTTTTCTGGGATTATTTCGACTACTAGTGAATTTGGTTATAAATACTGTATATTATTAGATATAAAGAATAAAAAACTTACTGGATTCGCAACAACACAATTTTTATAATGGTCTCTATAGGCCGCCGACTTATCACCAGTAACCACCAGATCAGGCAGTGGGTAGAGTGACAAACAGTAATCAAAATCCCAATGTACCGTTAAAGCATTTAAGCTTAATGGGCTTAAATGGCCTTGACTAACTATAGTTCTTGTAACCTAGAAAAATAAAAGCTTGTTAAGATGTTTTACCGCCTTGTTTATCAGACGTATTTGCAAGATACGTAAAAATGTCACCGCTTATAAAAGTTATTATTTCATTATCATTATTTATTTTACAAGCAAAATCTTTTAAATTAGGAGTGACATTTGTTGCAAAGTTTGGTCCATACTTGGTGATGCTTACACATTTGGCGAGATCGTCTTTGTCAGGTTTGTGCAACGTTCCTTGCAAGAATTTTGCCAAAATATCGGCTCTAAATACCACTATTTCTTTGCTACAATATTGTATTCTACAAGGATTGGTGGCAAAAATCGCGTTCGGTAGAATTTTTTTCATGTCTTCCGTGACATAGTTCGGTAGTTCAAGTCTAAAAAAGATGGTTGCGGCTAAAAAATCGCGCTGTTAGCTTAGTCTCACATACACTTAACGACGCGGGCTAAGATTGCCCTACCTTGGAACTATATGGGGCGTACATGGATCCAATAACCCAGGAACAAAAACGAACTGGCTAGAACTCGCAACCATATGGTACTTTGATATCAGTTCTCCCAGTCTTTTGAAAAGTTTTTTCAAAACCATCATTACTTCACTACCATGTGACTCTGACATAAAATTACCCATAAAAACAAACGCTATTGGGGCCATAAACTGTTCCATTTTGTCGAAAAGTTTTTCTAAATTTTCAAATATCTAAAATATAATATATTCTAGAACTGTTGCAAGTTTTAACCATCAATGGTTAAAATATTTAAATAATATATTTTACCTCTGGATGGTCCAACCATACATCTGACAAAAGTACAAACATTCCATCTTTATTTTCAAGCAAGTGTTTCTTTAATCTCTTTGAATCCTTCAATGGTACATTTGAACTACCTCCGAAATAATTTATATTTCCAAAGGTTGGCCTAAAATTTAATACAGTCTGTTCTTATTTACAAATGGTCAAATTTATAGCGATTAATTAATTAATTAAGCCAAAACTCTTACATACAGATGCTCACTGACTATTTACTGTCACTCCCTGTAGCACTGCCTAAATTCTTATACATCTAGTTTTTCTTTCACAATAACACACATACATTTAAGCACCCACACAGACTAAAAGTACCAGATAGTTTTGCTTAGAAGGTGAAATGAAATATTCCTGGAGAAAATAAATAAATAATGCCTTTATTTTCTACTCGGGAAGAAGTCCAGATTTTCAAATTCAAATTCAAATTCAAATTCAAATTTTTATTTGGTGTCAATGTACAATGATAGTACTTACACAAGTCAAAAATACATATATATAATACAAAGTCTTTGTCCTAGTCTAAACATAGAGATTATTGAAATGGTCAAAACTTATAACATCCATAAGACTAAAATACATCTATACTATTAAAAAAAAAAAATAAAAAAAACATGCAAGTAATAATATTCACAAACACAATTGAACACAAAATTAAGATAAGAAATCTAAACATCCAAAAACTCGCCATAACTGTAGAAGGCTTTCTCGATAAGGAAGCCTTTTATTTTTGATTTAAATTCTCTAATTGGCAGATTCCTGATACTAGGAGACAGTTTGTTATAAAAGTGTACAGCCAGGCAACCGGGGCCGTCTCTGCATCTAGTCAAGCGACGATAACTCGGAATGAGATCATGCCTATGCCGTGTGTTATAGTGATGTAAATCTTCATGTGCTGGGTAGAGCAATAGGTTACTTTTTAAATATATGAGGCTTTCATATATGAACAAAGATGGAAGAGTCAGTATACCCTGTTTTCTGAACTCTGTCCGACAGTCAGCTCTGTATGATAACCCGGCCAATATTCGTACCGCCCTTCGCTGAAGTCCAAAGACCCTAGCAGCACCAGGACTGTGTCCCCACGCAGTTATTGCATAAGCAATATGAGATTGACAGAGGGAAAAGTATGCCTGCCTCAAAACTTGCGTGGAGACACAGCTAGCAAGGCCCCGCAGCAGGAATACATTGGAACTCAGTTTTCTACAGCAGGCATCCGTCTGCACATCCCATCGCATTCCACAATCAAGCCGAACCCCCAAGAACTTGACACTATCGCTTACATTTACATCCTCCGGTACCCCTCTAGTAGCAAAAACGATGGACTGTGTTTTGGAATTATTCAAATACAGCTGATTAGCTGTAAACCATTTTTCGGCCCGTGATAAAGCAGCACCTGATTGCTGGATGGTCAACAAGCAATCGCCTCCACTACAGGATATCGTTGTGTCGTCAGCAAAGAGGGTATAGTGGGCCAAGGAATCAAACAGTGGCAGGTCGTTTATGTAAACAAGAAAAAGCAAAGGGCCCAGGACAGAGCCCTGAGGAACTCCTATAGTTACTCTCCTCTCTGTTGACGTCACCCCGGCAGCCCGCACAACCTGGTATCGGTCAGAAAGGTAACTACGGATGAGAGATATGCTACCATCATCAAAATTGTAACGTTTCAACTTGTCCAGCAGAATCTCGTGGGACACACAGTCAAACGCTTTACTAAGGTCGCAGAATCTGCTAGACAAGTAGTTATGCTCCTCAAAGGCCTCCTGAATAATCGACACCAGATCAAGAATCCCCAAGGATGTGTTGAGTCCTTTGCGGAAACCAAACTGCTGCTCTGTAAAAAGATTGTTATTTTCGAAAAAACTCGAAATTCGGACTGCAATACATTTCTCAAAGACCTTGGAGAAAATTGGCAGAAGGGAAATCGGTCTGTAATTTCCTATGTCGTTTGCATCTCCTTTCTTAAATATTGGAACGACTGTGGCATATTTCAGGATCCCAGGAAATACATGTTCTTTGATACAGAAGTTTATTATTTTAGCCAGAGGAATTATGATAATGTTTTTTATATTTTTTATAAGTTCAACAGAGAAACCAAAAGGATCTTTACTTTTTTTATTTTGAAGTTGGCCTAATATTTCCCTAATTTCATTAAATGTTACACTGTTAAATTCTCACTGTTACATTCTTTTTTGAACAAAGGAACATTATTAACGGGATTAAATTCTTGTGCGCCTATTTGTGATCTCAATTTTTCTGCAACACTGGTGAAAAAATCATTAAATTGTTCGGATGAGATATTTGACTCTGCCTCCTTAGTTTCTGAAATGCCTCTAAAGTTATTTATAATTTTCCACATACATTTGACTGGATTTGGAGAGTTGGAAATCATGTGGTCATTAGAGTTTATTTTAGCAGTTTTTATGGCATTTCTGTAAGCATGTCTGTAAGCAGTAAGGAATTCTTTGTGTTCTTCGGAGGGATACTGGCTGTATATTTCTGAAAGAAAAGACAGGGTTTCACGCATGGATTTCAGATTATCATTAAACCAGTTCGTTGTATGGACCTGGTTTTCACGTTTATGAAAGCTTTTTTCAGGAAACGAATCAATAAAAGCCGAATGTATCATATTAATGAATAGAGAGAACTTCTCCTCTGCTGTATACATGCTACTATCTACAAAGCCCCATTCGATCCCCTCTACTAGTGTATAGAATGATAGCTTACCCCTCTCCGTGATAGGCCTACAGATTACTTTGTTAACCTTGTTTGTTGTTGGCATTAGTGGGATATAAATCTCAATCATCTGTCCAAGATGATCAGAACATAATGTATCAAGACAGGAGGATTGAAGAGCCTCATCACTAGAGGCGAAGTTTGAAAAAATGTTATCTATACAATTTCCCTGTCTGGTTGCCTCATATATTAATCGTCCAAAACCATAAGATTCCAGCAAGTCACACAGTTCAGCACAATCTCGAGACTCGCCCCCAAAGTGGACATTGAAATCTCCCGCAATGATTATTTTGTTAGAAAAGCCAATAACATTTAAAGCATTCTCCAAGACCTCGATAAAAGTGCAGAAACTGCCCGCCGGAGGTCTATACACGCAAACTATATATATTTTAGAACCTGTCAAGTAAAGAGAACAAAGTTCTATTGAACCTTCTACAGTCAGATTAACATTTAAGATTTCCTTAAAACTAGTATTATCTTTAACTAAAATAGCTGAGCCTCCACCCTTGCTGCTAACTCGGCATGTTGCTACACCTGGATTCAACCCCCTCAGCCGGAGATAAGGAAACTCGTGCGTAGACAGCCAGTGTTCAGTCAGACAAAGTATATCTATATTTTTGTCAAAAAGGAAGGCTTCAAGCTGACCTACCTTATTTTTGATTGACTGTATGTTGACATGAAACAGTTTAAGCCTTTGTCTTCCTATAGCTTGGCAGGAGAACGGCGCTGTATGTTCTGAAAATGGTTAATCAGTATGCCCGTTGGCCAGAGGTCACCATCCATAACTTGTTGTGTCTTCTCAGTTGGAACACCTATTTTGAATGAGCTACGTACTTTATCCTTTTTGGTAGTCATTTTGAAACACTGACATGCTGCCTCCAAATTATTATCTTTCAGGAATCTCATTACATCTTCTTCCTTTGTATCAGGATGAAGACCTGATAGAAATATCCAATCTAATTGTTTTTGTTGTTGAGCCATTTTTAGAGTTGTGATGCTCGTGTTTGAGCCCCGTATCGGTGTTGGTCTGTTAATTTTTTTCAAGAAAGGATTTTTTGTTCTGGTTACTAATTTCCATTCTTCATCATTTTCATCAACAGCAAGTTCCTTACTTCGACCACCTAACCTTGTTCTTTCCGTACCGCCAATTCTGCCATTTTGGTTTTCAGTACTCACTGTCGCCATGTCATGTGCTCGTTGTTCAGGCACTTTCCCCTGTTGTTGATGAGAATGCAGCATAGGAGCGGATGCAGCGCTGTCTACTAGTGGTGGTGCAACAGTCTCAGGAATTTGCAGGATTATAGGCAGACATTGTGGATCAGTCTGCTTATTATTTTTGGTGGTACTCCTTTGCGTCTCATCCTGAGTTTTCTTTTGGATCGCATTAATGGCTCCCAGTTGCGGTGATTTAGATGGACCCTTTTTTGCCGCTTTTTCCTCCATGCAGAGTGCATTTTGGTTGGGATACCTATCGGGATTTTTTGTAATTTTATCGAGTATCTTGTCCTGTTTGTCCAACACACTACAATTTTTCTTATTCAAGTCCTGTAATTGTTTATTCATCTTCATGATTTCTTCCAAGATATCTCCAGGCTGGCTTCTTAGCTCGTAAAGCTCATTTCTCGCTTTTTTCAGATCTGATAGAAAGCATTCATTTTCTTTAGTAAGTACTTCTATTGTTGTCAGCATATTATCCTTAGTTTGTCGCAAATTTTCGATGTCTTTGCGCAGGCAAAGATTTTCATTTTTACATTCATTGACTTTTATTTGTAGACCTCCATTCTTTTGTTGGAGCAATACAATTTCTTTGTCTTGCTTTTTGATTCTTCCTTCGTACTCCTCTATCTGTTTTGTATATGCTTCCTCTTGGCTAGAAACGATATCATTGAATTCCTGGGTACTGCGTCTTTGTTTTCGGATGTAATTTTCCTTATGTTCGTTTTCCTTGGTTAGTTTATCCATTTCCCCAGAAAGTTCCCTAATTTTCTCTTCATGTCCGGTCCTTTCCTCCTCTAATTCTAGATCTTTTGCTGCCAGTTTCCTCTTCAGCTTTCCTATCTCTTCCAGTAGTTTTGCCTTCTCCCTGTTGTTATCCTCATGCCCCTTTCTACATTCTTTTGAACACAATATCTTTCCAGGAGCAACATCGTATTGGAATGAAAATCGATTTTTACAGCTGACATGGAAGATATTCAGGCACTGAATACAGCATACATTTGAACATTGTTTGTTGCTACAGCATTTAAAGGTATATTTGGTTCCATCATCTTCCAAATTTGATGTAGACATTTTAGACAAAGTGAAAAAAAAACCAAAAAACAAAAAAAAAAGGAAGAAAAAAAAAAAAGTATTAACACGGGCTAACAAGGAGGAACCACCTACTCAGTTCAGCAGTATCCCTGCAGCATACCGAATATGAGAAAGTAGATTGAAATTTAAAATTTAAATTGAATTGAAATATAGGTACCACTGAAAGGCAACTTAAAATATATTGTGGCTAACGTGACAACGTCGCAAGGTACAAAGTCCGAAATCGATTAAATTTAGCTGCTTTCTAGTAGTAGGGAGTATTCATATTTTGGCGGGAACTGTAACTATTGTTGGTTAATGTGGTAATTATGTGAAAATAATAATGTTGTTTTACTGGTTTTGCACTTGTTCTTAGACTAGACACTTTTTAATAGTATTAATTGTCGGTTTTTATAATTTAAAATGGAGAATAGAGTGTAATATTCAATTTTTAAGCCAAGAATGGAACGTAAACAAACTACCTCGTGAGCGCGACGTTGCGATGCCTGCTCCACTTTACTGAAGAATAATTGATCGAAACATAATTTTTACTTTACCTGGAAACACTATAATCTTCACCAGGTGGTGAAAGCATTGTGGCAACATGCAAAACCTTATCTTCATAGTAACCATTTGCAAGAACAAAACTGTTTTCGACATAAAACCCAGGTTGATACCTGCAATGAAGATAGTATGTTTCTTAATGACTATTAATTCCCAAATTATCAAAATGGAAGAACGAGAATTGAGCTAGATTTTTTAATGTGTGATTGCATTAAGAACTAAAAGATTTTTACTTAATCTTAGTTAAAAACCTTGTAGGTACTGATACTGAAACTTACTTAGCATGTTTTAAATCCAATTGTACTTTCCCAGTAGGATCTTCTAAAAAAAACTTTCCCTCAGCGACTTGTAACAGCGATCCCAAAATTAGAGTACGATCCAACTGTAATTCTGAAAGTGTCAACAAATAATCTACTGTTTGAAGGGTTAACCGATTTTTTTCACTGTTTAATGATGTTTGTGCAAATGTTCGTTTTGTCCTTTGTAGAACAGCTGAATATCTATCTAAAAACATTTTTGCCTTAACTTCAGCGTCGGACAATAAAATGCTCTTTCTGGTATCAAACACGTATATTTTCCTATCTTGATTGTAGTACAATCTTGGAAAATCAAAGGCATTGATCACGTTAAATAGAGTCTCGTTATGATCATAGCCAGATCGCAAACAAACCTAAAAATTCAAATCTTATTTTGACAAGAGTAAAGACTTTTTGCTGCATCACATTTTTAATGACATAACGTAAGATAAAAAAAAGTCCTCGAAGTATTCCGTGGAATCAATCACACATATCTGTAGCAATAAAAGTTCCTTTTACAAGTAGGGTGGTTTAATATCGGATTTTAAGTTCAATATAAAATATAGTACCTCTAAAGCTCTGTCGATGTGTTCTTGTTCAATACTTCGGCCAGAGAGGAACTGGTGTTCTAAACTGTTGCAAATATTTTTAACCATTTCATCAAATATATCACTTGATTTCAAATCCACCTTAGATTCAGTAAACTTTTCTACTAGCTGACTACAAAACTCTCTAAAATAGTGTAATAAGTAGTAAACATTATAATTTATATTTAATCAATTGGTCATATTCATGCTGTAGAAACTAATGTAAATAAATGTTGCTTATATTTGCGGTTATTAGGAGTATAAATTAGGGGACTAAGTAGGTGCGTTTTTGTTATATTTTTAATGTAGTTGTGTTATTTTTACATGAAGAAATTTCTAGAAAATAGAAGTATTTTAAATTAAGTTACTTACCGTCTAATATTAAAACCGCTTAGCTTAAGAGCATTTTGTAACTTCTTTTTTATTTTCTCTAAGTCTTGAGCCATTATTTGCCCACATAAATAAATAAATAAACAAAATGTTTTAAAAATTCTACATAACCTGGTTTTTCTCTTTCCCGCGATTTCTTCTTTCAGTTTACACGAGTTTAGATACTAGGGCTAATAGTTCATGAATATCCAGTCACCATTCAGCACTAAAGATTACTGCCAGGCAGTGCCAAATAATACGGAGTAGAATTTGTCCATAGCCTTAAAAATTAATTTTTTTTAATGTTTACTTGCAATTTTTATATAGTTGGTTTTAAATAAAACAAAAATAGAATGAATGTTTTTAAACGCCCAAAAATAATACTTAGAATTTTGTCAGTAAGCGATATACCATGTTTAACTCAAAATATTCCTTGCAATATCTGCACTGGGCATGTTATCGAGAAGCAAATATATAGGTCCGAGTATCTCATCATGGAACCATTATTTAGAAGACTAACATATTGTTCTGTTAGGCCCTATTGTACGAGTTCTAATAAAACTCACTCAAATCTAGCAAGACATGAAGAAACTAAATCTTATTTGGAACATAACAAAGAAAAACTATTTGATACCGAGCAGAGTCTAAAACAAAGAGGATACAATATATTACAAGATATTAAAGATACAAAAAATAAAGTTAAAGAGAAAGTGGATGAAGTAATAGAGGTATAGGTACTTTCCCTGAACCTTTTAAGACGGCAAGCAAATAATTAGTCATAACTGATTTAGAGGAGGCATATTAGATCTGTAGGGTCGAAAAGGCAAAAAAAATTATGCAATGGATGAAACCAATTGGAATGGGTCCCTAAAGGTGTCCAGATGAACATATGAAACTCTTTATAAAAATATCTTGTTGCTAGTTTTTTTTATTAACAATTTATTGCAAAAACGTCGTTTTTTGTTCAAGTTTTCTTTTCGGTTTTCCGTCATATCTCAGTTATTTATTAAAATAGCGGAACGCCGTTGGCGCTATCAGAAAGGTGTACAAATTTTACACAATTTTGCTACTGAGCACTTTTTTCTATGACCATCTGATTTGTCAGTATTTAATAAATAAAAAACCGCTCAAAAAGTACCAGTGGTATAAACAGATCCTCATATAACTTTTGATCAATTAAAGATCTTTGGATAAAACAAAATTACACATATAAATAATCACCAAGACATCATATTTTGAAAGTATTTTGAATGGGGGGACCAAAAAAGGGACCAATTCCAATTATTGGTTTCATCCACTGCATAATTTTTTTGCCTACTTTGACTCTCCAAATCCAACATGGCTCCTCTAACTGTTAAGTAAAGAATTTGTTTTTTCAGAGAGAAAATATTTACACCATACCAAACCTTCTTTGTATCTCGCGAATGTTGGTATCACCATATTTAGGATTTCTAATTATCCAAGGTAACTTTGATTTTGCACTTGGTGTCCTAGGGTTGGCAGCTGTAACTGATTTGGTATGTCATAGTGGAACAAATAGATGTAGATTATCTTAATTTTTTCATTTTTAGCTAGATGGCTGGATAGCAAGAACCTGGGAAAGCCAATCATCGAAAATGGGTAGCTTTTTGGATCCTATGGCAGATAAAATTTTGATAGCTACTTTGTTTTTGACATTAACGTATGCAGATCTTATCCCACTTGGTTTGACTGGGTTAATAATTTCTAGAGATGTCTTACTGGTTGCTGCAGGCTTTGTGATAAGATATAAATCTTTACCACCTCCAGTGAGTTAATTTACTTCTGGTATTTCAAAAATTAATTTGCTTTGTGTGCTCATCAACTGCAAAAAAGTCACAAAACTACAGAAAATCTGCATTTTGATTGGGATATTTGTGATTGGTATAGTTTATTGTTTAAATTTTAGCGGACATTTGTTAGATACTTTGATGCCACCCATGCCACTGCTCAACTAGCTCCTACTTTCATAAGCAAGGTCAACACAGCAGTTCAGTTATTATTAGTTGGGACAACTTTAGCAGCCCCCGTGTTTAATTACATTAATCATCCTCTTTTACAGGGTTTATGGTAAGTACCTACATTCCTACATAACAATACAGTATGTAAAAAGAACAAAACTTTATGTAAGAGTACCTATACTCAATATCACCCAAGATTTTAATGGCGGCCGTTGACACATGTCAAACAGATTTGCCAATTTATAATTTAACATTTACATGTACGCGACGACGATATATATTCCGCATCTAATCCTTGCAGTCGGAAAAGCGTCACTCGAATGCCGCGTAGATCGACTTCCTTTTCTTACGCCTTTGCACCGGCATATATCATTCCGGCAGTCTTCAACCCGTCTTGTCTATTCCGCGTTCCTTCGCTGTTTACAGAGCCGTCCCGTCCGATTTTGATTGATGACGTGTGAAATCAGTTTGTTTTTAGGAATATTGTCGTGCGTGTCCGGTGTTTTCAGAAAGCATTTTGCAATTATGTTGTGCTTATTAGAAATTTTGGGGAGTCTATTGTTGGACTTTGTGTATCTGTAGGGTTACCAGACCAAAGATTTTCAAGCCAGAACAAGTTTATAAAAAAATCTGGACAAAATCCGGACGTTATAAAATTTCTTCTGAAAAAGTATGAGTAGTTATTTTTAAATGCAGCTTGTGGTATCTATCTATTTGATTCGACATCAATGGAATGAAGCCATTTTAAGGTGATGTTTAAATATCATTGCAAATTCAGAAATTCCAAAAAAGTAGACTAATTTCTGAAGATTCATTGGCATTTCCACATCACCACCTAGAGTAGTTCTTTATTGTGACTTTTGCCAAAGCTATACAAGTACAGGAGCCAGTAATTTTTTTATTTTATTTTTAGGTACATTACAGGTGGCACAACAATTGCAGCTGCCCTTAGTTATGTTCTGTCAAAAGAAACTTATAAAATACTTAATAAATCTAGTCCTTCAAAGAGCAAGTAAATAGAAATAAACTTAAGACAATATTTTTTGTTAAATTTTAATAGATTTTAAGTATATATTTTCATACATGTTAAAAAAAATGCAAGATTTTTGTGAAATCATTAAAAACTACCAAATGAAGGTTTTAGTTATATTCTATATAGCAATATTTCCCAAGGTGAAAAAATCCATAGGGTAAAAAGAAAACACTGAATACAAAAAAATAACATTTATTAAGTGTAAAAAAATTAATTATACTCCTTTTCAACATAAAATTAATATTTTTTTCTACAACTAACAGAAAGTACCAGATTCAGGTCTACTGGCCTGACTCAACATGTGCACTACTCTGCACATGTTGATTAATGTCACCATACTTAATATTACATTTAAAAAGTTGTGAAATTATGTAGTTGATATAATTTATAAATTTCTTTTTTTCTAGTAAATAATTTGTGTTACAGTCAAATTCCGTAGTGATAAATCAACTGTTTATTAGGCGGGAAAAAAATATGACTTCATACAAAAATTACAACCTATCGAGCTTTATAAAAAATGTACAGCTTTTTCTTAAACATATACAACTAAGTTAATTTCCCTCCTAACTGTTTACAGTTATCTACCACTGATGACTAACATGGTTAACTTATTTTGGTGTGTGGTAAAACTGTATAAAGTGTATAGAGTTGCAAACATATGTAATTCCAGGGCTGTATCGGTAGTACAAAGCGACGGCGCGCCGGCAGTCGGCAGAGCGACTAGTTTTAGTTTCGCAGTAGCAAGCATTGATGTCACGGCGGGTTGCTTCGCGTGGCCATGCCAACGCGTCGTCGCTTTTTGCCGTTCGGGTGCAAAGTTATATCGCTTTTCTGACCTAAAGTACTATGGAAACGAAATAAAATGTTCTATTAGTGACCCCTACCTACGCGTTTCCTCGTGTATTACTTTAACCAAAGGCTTTTCGTATTTCGCATTTTCAAATTACACAATGTAGGTAAATAAATATTTGTATTATTTTCAAATCGGATCCTAATTATATTTCCAAATAGTGTAGAGACGCCCCTGGAATAACCTATGTTTACAACTCTTCATTAATAAGGTAAATAAAAAAAATTAATGATTGATAAGGTTCCTTCCGAATTTTGGAATTGTGAAAAATAGTTATTTTTAAAAGGTTTAACTGCAAACTAATTACAAACAAAACCTTATACATTTTCATTATCTCCAAGACAGAAATCCAATCGCATAAATACTTAATACAATTAATTCATGACAAGACAAAAACCTGTCAAAACTTAATATACCAAGTTTTGTTGGTACTTGAAGTTTTAGTTTAAAAAAAAAATGACTCTGTAACCAGCAGATTCCACTTTAACAAATAACATTTTTTATGCTACATTTTATGTATTACTATATTTCATACAGATTTTCAAATTAATAAATTGGCAGTAGAATTAATCAACAAATTTTTTCTTAAATATCAATAGATATGTATTCATAACCTAATAAAATAAATGCCTTTTAACACATAATTATTTGTTGTTAAGACTACCATTTCCAATTTTTAATTCTAGATTTTTTTAGCGCTTCTAAAGACTTCAAAGCCCTTTCGTCAGCAGATGTCCTCACTTTTAAACTCTGTTGCTTCTTGCCACCGTTTAATACTGACTCATGTTCAAGAGCTGCTGAGACCCCCTTCTTTGAAAACAAATGTTCTAAAATATAATTATCTTGAGATTCGGATATTTTGGCGCGTTTAGATACTGTTCTAGTTTCACATTTTACCAGACCTTCGACTGTCTCACCACTAATTGCGCCTGAAGTATCTATGTGTTTGCGTTTTTTAGATTTATGTTTTCTATCATTAACCCTAACGCCACTGTCTTTAGAATTGTCATCATTATCTTGACTCGCTGATGTACTAGGAACTAACTTTCTAATATCAGCATACTTAATTTGTCCAGATGTTAATTTTTGATAAAGATTTGCCGTTTTAGAACTGTGTTCTAAAGCTTGTTCAAAACCCATGTTGCTTACTTTGTCATCTACCTTGTTAATGGAAGAATCCTCTTGATGTGTTGCCTTCCACCTGTTGTAGTCTAGTAATTCTTGATTTGTAAGTTCTTTTAATTTCTCCTTATCTTTCAACCTTTTTTGTCTTTCTTCTTCCAGTTCCAATTGGTAAGCGTTTTTATTTGGCTCTTCTTTAGGTTTTGAATTGCCGGTAGGACTTTGTGATAAACTTTTTGCAATTTGTTGTGCCAGACTCTTCATTTCTTGTATTTTATCTTCAGAAAATCCTAAAGTTTCCTTGTCCTCAGGACTATTTAAAGATGTTTTAGATTTCTTTTTATCTTTATGTTTTTTCTTTTCTTTAATTTTTTCTTGTATCTTTACCCTCGAGTCTCGGAAAATGTTAGTGGTTTCAGGATTTTCTTGTGGTGATTCTGGCATGGAAAAAAGATCAAATAAGTCGGAGGACTTGAAAAATTTGTTAGTGGTTGGATCAATTAAAACCTTATTGCTAAGTAGTTGTTTCCAGACTTGCCTTTGATACATTTTCTCTTCAACTGTACCAGCAGAAAGAAGCCTATACACAGTCACAGACTTTTCTTGTCCAATTCTCCAAGCACGTTCTTTGGCTTGTGCATCTGTTGCTGGATTCCAGTCTGGATCATAAATAATGACCCGGTCAGCTCCTGTTAAATTAACTCCCAACCCACCTACTCTAGTTGTTAATAAAAATACTCCATAACTAGTATCTTCATTAAACTTGTTGATCAGTCCTTGTCTAGCACTAATACTAGTACTTCCATCCATCTTTAAATACTTATATCCTTGTTGTTCCAAAAATAACTCAAAAATTTTCATTATATACCTCCCTTGGCAGAATAATAAAGTTCTGTGTGCTTGCTTCTTCCATATTTTTAGTAATGCTGATACAACAACCATCTTACCTGATTTTTTATAGTAACCATACATCTCTTCTATAGGAATTTCATTACTCTGAGCAGTCTGAGCAAGTTCTTCATCATATAGAAGGAGATCAGGGTGGTTGCAAATTTTTCTTAGAGCTGTTATAGCCATTAACATATTTGCTTTCATAAAATTTACACTTCTCCAATTCTTGATCCCTCTCCCTAATATGTTATTTACTTGCTCACTCATCAAGTAATTTTTGTACATATCTCGTTGTGTATCAGTCAATGAACAAAACAGAACCTGCTCTGTTTTATGAGGCAACTGAATGTGATCTTGTACTTCACTTTTCATCCTCCTTAGTAAGTATGGTGAAATTATATTTTTTAAAGTTGATGCAACTGAAAAGGCAGTTGCTTCTTGTAGAGGGTTTGCATTTGTAAAACCACCCTGCAATATGGGATTAGCAAAATGCTCTGTAAAAACAGCTAAATTCCCCAACATTCCAGGATTTGTAAAGTCAAACAAACTCCATAGCTCAGTAAGATTATTTTGCATTGGACTGCCAGTTAACATAATTCTGTGTGGTGTTCTAATTTGCTTGACAGCAACTGTGATCTTGGCAGACGGATTTCTTATTTTATGACCTTCATCTAAAATGAGGTACTGCCAATTGTATTCACAAAGATTTCCTTTATATTTTAAAATTGCAGCATAAGTAGTGATTAATATTCCCTTACTTCTATTTATTTCTTCAATTAATTTAGATTTATATCCTTGATAGCTACCTGACTGATGAAGTATTGCTACACGAAACTCTGGTGACCACTCATGGAAATGTTTTACCCACTGATGAATAACAGTAGCTGGGCACACTATTACAGTAGGTCCAACTCCTATAAAACTACAGTGTTGGGAAATGTATCGACTGTATTGAAGAGCGTGCAAAAATACTATAACTTGAACTGTTTTACCCAAACCCATTTCATCACCTAATAAACCACCAGTAGAGCTTTGGTGAAGTTCCCATAACCAGTAAACACCTTCTTTCTGATACTCATAAAGCCTATTCCAAACTACTTTAGGAACTTTTAAGCCTCCCTTTAATTTTTTGTATTCTTTTTGTTCTTCGTTATTTATACCTAAAATGGCAAGTTCTTCTTCAAGTCTTTTATAGTAATTATCCAGTCGAGATTTATAATTACTTTCTAATGCATCATCTGTTACTTTAGAAAGACGTACACATTTACTAATTTTTTTTCTTGTTCGTTTTTGAGAATGTGTTTGATTTATTTGCTTTGATGATTGTGGTAGTTCTGGATGATAATCTTCATCTGAAAGTTCACCTTCACTAGGAACATATTCACTACCAGAACCCTCAACTGATTCTTCTTCCACTTCTTCCTCACTAATTTCATATTTAATTTTTCTTGTAGATGTTTGTTCTTGATTAGCGACGTCTGTATCCAAAGCACCACCTAAGGAAAAGCTGGTGATATGACTTACAAAATTGTTTTTATCATCATTTTCTGTTTCATTAATGGATAATTTATTGTTCCCTTCTTGTAAAGCATCTTGTTCTTTGGAAACATTTTCAAGGTTTAAATTGTCACTAACAGAATAGTTTGAATCGTTATCTTGGTCAGATTTAGCATTTGTATTAGTTTCTTTAACAAAAATTTGGAGCTCCTTTAGAGCTTGTTCTTCTAGGACCTCTTGACTTGTACCCCAAATCTTGATTCCTTCAGAATATAGGGATTGTAGGTCATCCTACAAGAATGTTTATTTTTTGTTATTATGATGTTGGTATTTGTATTGTACAATTTTTAATTTTTGTCATAAATATGTCTGCCACAAGAACATTACAAAATCTACCGAATTTACCTAGGCTATTGATGCCAATTCTCACAAATTTTCTTGCTTAGATGCTTAACCCAAAAATGCCTCGAGATTAGCTATCTCAAGAAGAAAAGTATTTAGCATTAGAATTAATCAAAATTCACTATAAAAACTTAAAAAACACTAATTTGTTACAATTTATAATAAAGTTACATGCTACAGCAGCTCCATTCAGTGGTACACTGTTTTCTGAAGGAGTTTTAGAAACTACCGATGTAATTAATTTGTGGACAGAAATTCATAAATTACAAGGTTGTGTAACTGAAGAAATAAAAATAACTAAACAACTGCATATGGCATCTTCATCTTTGTCAGGAGTAAAATGAATATTTTCATCTTTTAATTTAGTACACAGTAAACTGCAACTAACTAAGTACCTACTGAAAAAGCTGCAAATCTTGTGTTGTTACATATCCACTAGGGAAAGTTCCAATAAATTCAAGCAAAATGGAACATATAAAAAAATGCGCTGCATATGTGGATAAAGAACTTTCAGTTTTATGCTTCAGTACTTCTTTGGCCAACTACCACCAATAATTACAGACTAAACATAATAATGTGTAAACTTTCTTTAATATATTCACAGTTAAATAAAATCAAAATTTCTGATTTTGACCCAGGCTATGCAGAAAAGAAGGATTGTAAGAGGTCTCTAGGATGAAGTGTGACCTTCATAGTAAATAAAACAAAAATCCGGTTTTCACTTCATATGTTCATCATAAATATATGAATTGACAACCTGTTTTTTTTTCTTTTTATTTACTACGCAGAAAAGACACTTGTCCATTTTTTGAAAAATTCTAGAAAATACAAATTACATTTTTTAATTTAAATCAGGTTGTCATTAAATTAAAAGCACCTTAAATTATCCTTTTGGTATTTCAATTCGAAATATATTAACTAGAAGATTCCCAAACTTTTTTTATTTTCTCAAAAATTGATTTTTTGGACTTGTGTCGGTTCTGCATACCGATTCAATTTCTTTACCTATCTCGTATTAAGTTCCGCAAGAAATCTAGACAAATAAATTTAGGGATGTTGCACAATATTAAAAAATGTTTATAATCTACTATAATACCTGATTAGAATTATCGAACGTAGCTGAATCATCCATGTTTTCTACAAGGCAACTTTTATTTACTCCTCAATTTTTCTTAATTTTCAAAAATGTTCCTCAGATTTTTTTCTGGAAGTAAAAAAATTGACTTTAAAATATCTTCTTCTTTTTCATTCATGGCGAAAAGCATTTGGGTTGTTAGTTTCAGTTGCTTTCTTTTACACACGTTCTGTCTCAACGGGTTTGAGCGATGTTTATTTGTTTGACAAAGAGTGTTGTTCTGGGACAAGTTTACCTTTTATAAAGTTCTTAAATTATCTCCGAGGTGAGAAGACCGAGAAAACATGTCCAAATTTGATCGTTGAGCGATTTAAGAACTTAACAATTAGGTACAGTTGTTCGCTCCGTATGACTATTGTTTTGTTTGTGAACTTACTCTAGATGTGCTCTGGCTACTCGGATTAGTGGCGGAGTAACTCCAAAGGCAATTGGGTTTTTAAGGACAGGGATGAACTAATAATTAATTTGTCAAATGGCATGGCCTCCGGATGGTACGAAAAAATCAAAGTGGTAAATCTCCGAGCAAAAAATCAAGAAAGAGTGACCCCGATGCTTCGCATAATGTGATGTTTAGTTCATATCCTCGAGGTTCGGTTCACAAGCGAAATTTGTATATCGTTTCGTTTCCCATAATCTTTTTATTTACAATTTTGCGTTCTTTGTTATATCAGATTTTCCTCATCCTACGTTTCATTTACTGCCGCTCGTCGAATTATCTCGTCCGCGGTCGTAATGAGCAAATTCATTCTGACGAAATCGAGAGCAGCAGTTGTATTTTAGTAGAAGAAATATCAGAAATGGCTCAAGTTAGAAATACTGGTCCAGGTCCAGGAGATCCTCTTTTAGCCAAACAAAAACACCATCACCGACGGGCATTCGAATATATTTCTAAAGCATTAAAAATCGACGAAGAAAATGAAGGTTAGTATCGCTGATAAATATCTTCCTAATAAGTCAAATCAGTTTATGGCTTTCAGAGTAGCTGTATAATTGCTTTTAGATTGCATTGATTTAGTGTCTTTTTTTCTTCATTAAATAAATAAACTTTTGCACATTATGCTAATTGAGTGGTACATTGCTATTACAGCTACTTTATCTTATTGCATTCATCTTTGCAAGTTCTATATGAGTCAGTGACAAAGACACTCTCCCAATTTAAATTAAGAATTAAATATTCCTCTTATAATTGAAGTTAATATTCCTTTTAACAGTCACAATATATACAAGGCGTCCACTAAAGTGATAATTTTATTGCTTAAAATTTCTTTGTTATCTAGGTCAGAAGGATTTGGCTATTGATCTTTATCGAAGAGGAATTACCGAGTTAGAATTGGGCATTGCTGTTCAATGTTGGGGGGGTAGAGGAGAAGTTTGGGAAAGAGCCCAGAGGCTACATGAGAAGATGAAAACCAACTTGGCAATGGCTAAGGATAGACTGCAGTTTTTAGGTATATTTTGTATATAAAATTTAGTGATGCTTAAAGTGTGTACTGTAAGCATTACAGAATTTATGAAAAATTAGCCATCATCAAGGTAACATTTATTTCCTAGTGGGTAACGTCGAGTGGTATAGAAATAATTTTACAAAATCACTTTAGTTTACTGAAAATTATTGGTATACAGTATGTCTGTGGAAGGGGTTTAGAAGAAGACAAATATACCAAATTTTGTAAGATATGTAAAAATGTCACTCCTAATAAAAGATTTTGCTTGTCAAATAAATAATATTTATGTTATGAAATACTGGGAAAAATATCCACCTTTGACTAAATCTGCGGTGCCATTCTATTACCTCGTGAGCGCAATGTACTGGACAACCATCTTGTTGAAAATACATTTTTTGGCGAAAATTTAATGACAAATTTTCGAGTTTATCACTAAAAAGTGTATAAGTAAGATATTCTATTGCAGGTGTTATTAAAAAACTATGGGCCTATAATGCCATGGACAGATATCGCACACCACACATTCACTTTTGTAAAATATAGTCTTCACCACATTACTCTAAATTCGAGGTTTTCTCGAGACCAGTACCTGACATGCTGGGATGCTACTGTTCCATTAGTAGAAAATGTACATTTATCAGATATAAAAATGAATATTTCCACTTCAAATTTGGTTTCCCACCCATAAACAAAAATCTAGTATTTTTGTTTCATTTTTTCATCTCCCTCTTCCAGTGTTTGGTTAAAGTGGGGTTTAAACCCCTCTAGAAGACGTTGATCACGATTTATAAGGGACATCACAGGAGTTTCTATAACAGACTGAAGAACTAAAACTGTGGCAGCATCGTTTTTAAAAATATTTAATGAATGTTACTATGAAACAAATTTTAAAATAAAAGAAAATTCAAAGCCTTGGTTTAACAAAGAATTAGCAAATATGATGAAGATCCGAGATAAATATTACAAAATAAAAAAGAAACACCAAGAAAGTGAATATTACAAACAAATTTATAATGATTACAATAAACTTTTGAAAAATCAAATAAAAACAACCAAACAAAGTTATTACAAAGAAAAGTTTCTTACAGGAGACCAAAGAAATATATGGAAAAACTTAAATTTTATTGTAACGAATTCTGAAAAAAAGAAAAAATCAACAATTAATTATATCATTAAAGACAATAAAAAAATTGAAGATACTGAAGAAATATGCGAAGAAATCAATAACCATTTTATCAATGTAGCAGAAAAATTATCAGAAAAAATTCCAGTAATACATAATATAGATGACGGAATGGAAGTAAATCCAGTATCCATGTTTTTAAATTTTGAAGAAATTACAAGTGAAGAAATAGAAGAAATAATTGATAAAATTGATAAAAATAAAGCAACTGGTTTTGACGACATTTCTGTAAAAGTTGTTAAAATTTTTAAAAATAATTTACTGTCAATTCTTAAACATCTTATCAAATTATCTTTAAAAACTGGTATTTTTCCAGATAAAATGAAAATAGCAAAAATCTCACCAGTGTTTAAAGATGGAGAACATTTTAACTGCAATAATTATCGACCAATTTCTATTCTCCCAGTGTTTTCAAAAATTGTAGAAAAAGTTATAAATTATAGAGTGATAAATTTTTTGGAATCAAAAAAAATACTTTTTTCGGGGCAGTATGGTTTTCGTAAGGCTAGAGATACAGAGACAGCAGTAGCTGATGTAATTACTAATATCCAGCAAAATGTTGATAACAATCAAAGCTGTTGCTTCTTATCCTTAGACTTATGCAAGGCATTTGATACTGTTAACCATACAATTTTATTACGATGTTTACACAATACAGGCATAAGGGGAATACTCAATTTGTGGTTTCAGAATTATTTGTGCAATCGAAAACAATTTGTTCAAATAGATGGCATTAAAAGTTCGCACAAAAACATAACATGTGGAGTTCCACAAGGCTCTACATTAGGGCCTACTCTGTTTTTAATATATATAAATTCAGTATCACAATTAAAATTAAAGGGTAGCATTAAGTTATTTGCTGATGATACTACTATTATATATTTCTCTCCAAAAATCTCTCAAATATATAGTGACATAAAATATGACCTAGATGTTATCTATAAATGGCTTCAGAGATATAAATTAACATTAAACTTTAACAAATCAAGCTTCATGTTCATAAGTAAATCAAAAATTAATCAAGATATTCCTCCAATTTTATTCAATAAGAAAGAAATTAAATACACACAGTGTATAAAATTTTTGGGCTTATACATTGATGAAAATTTAAATTGGAAAAAACATATAGATTATTTAAGAAATAATATTTCACCCATTATTGGAATTTTGTTTAAGGCAAGAAATTTTATTAACATCAAATTTTTAAAAAATATATATTTCTCATTAGTTTATTCAAAATTGCAGTATCTAATTTCAGTATGGGGATCTGCTTGTTCGAATGCTTTAAAACCTTTAAAAAAGTCACAAAATAAAATAATTAAATGCATCCATAAACTCCCCTTTTTAGAACCAACAACAAATTTGTACAAACCTCATGGCTACCTAAACATAGACCAACTTTATAAATTAAAATTATGTATATTAATACACTCTATAAATATTAAAGAAAAGTATTCTAACATATCACTGCAAAAAACAAAAACACTGCATAAACATAATACCAGACAAAATGAAAATTTACAAACAACAATAGTAAAAAGTAATTTTGGAAAAAGTCAATATTATATACTGGAATTTTAATATATAACAGCATACCTAAAGATTTAAAAGATATAAAAAATTTAACAAAGTTTAAAAAACATTTAAAAATTTTTTTTTTTCGTAAAGAATGATTTTTTTTTTGATTCTTTTTGATACTTTTTTGTGTGTGTCAAGAAATTGTTAAAACCACTATGCTTTTTGTAATATTTATTTATATATATTTTCAAATGCTCTGTATTTTATTATATTATATTCCCTGTAATGAACTTTGTAGTTAGTTGGGAATGAATAAATAAATAAATAAATAAAAATAAAAATATTTCTTCTCAGTTCTTTGGAACTTTTTTATTGTGTTGTAGATTGTCATTTCAGTTATTGGGATTCCTACAAATTTCTCGCTAAATTGTTCTATGGTGTAGCGGTATGATACTTGGCCATCCCCATAACACTGGACTATAAAAATCCTTTGTCCAGTAGATAGCATTTTGGTGAGAAGTATTGTAAATTAAGTAATTGAGTAATGAAATAATAAAGACGTTGACAAGGTCATAGGTGTCATTATTGTTTAATATGTAGAAACTAGTACTCTGGTTAAAAGGTGTGAGAGAGAATAGTTGGGACTTTAAAAAATAATGTGATAAAACTAGTTTTTTTTAAATTTAAATTGTTTAATGAAATCTTGTACTACGGCTTAGGATTTAATTTAAAACATATTTCATATTTGTTCTTTTGGTAGAAAATTACAAGCACGATATGTTTACTCTTAAGAAAAATAACGTTTTCGTATTTTTGATGCTCCCTGTATGAAAAATTAAATTTTTCATAATGTGAATCATTTATTTTACAAGCAAGAACTTTAATTGGGAGTGACGTTTTTACATATCTTGTAAAATTTGGAGCGTTTGTCCTCTTCTAAACCCAATCCGCGGAAATACTGTATAGTAATTTATCATGAAAATTAGAAGCTAACCAAGTTTGACAAAATTAGTTTTTGTAAATACCAAGCTCCTAGTCTAATATACAAACCTCACAAATATTTTTCATTCCCAGTTTTATCTTATTTTAAAAGTTTCTATGTGTAACTATATTTGCTTTATCTGGGTTTTCAAGTAGATTTTTATTTATAGAAAATATGGATAATATGCAGCAATTGGAGATGGAAGCTGAATCCAAAGAAACCCCTAAGCTAAGCAATATTCCTCTCAAAGTAAATGTTCCTAAACCTCCAGGTATTTCATGTTTTATTTTTTGATGGCTTTGAAACAGTTGCCGTATTTAAAATTAACTTTCTACTAACCGGAGGTCTAACAACTTCCATAATATTTACCTTCTACTTTTCTTAGACTTCTTATGACTTTAAAACCTACAGTAATTTAAAAATAAGCAATAAAATAGCAACAAAAATCATAAATGTTGTTCAAGTTAAAGTATTAGAAAATATGTCAAAATTAGAAATTCTGCTGGATTAAAAAAAATAGAATATAAGCAATGTTTCTCAAGATTTTTAACAAAAATCTAAAATGCTAAAGACCAGACTACACTCCCGCTTTGAGTTGTACCTCCCATGCATGTTTATCCTTCAACTGTGACTTCAGCATCCCGTTATAGATAAAGAGTTGTTATTGAAGTGCTTGCATTATTATATTACTAACAACCTGCAGGAGAATATTTATTGGAGTGCTCCCATATAATTCCATATTTACAAACAAAATGCACCATATTGATTTTACCTTGGTGGCGTTCGTGCGATCTCTACTTACAATTTTTTTTTTAGAATGATGTGTAAAATATTAAGATTATTGAAAAATAAAGCATTGGATTTAACTTAGGGAAAGCGGTCAAAATAAAGGGTTGTTTCTATTCCTAAAATAAACGTCTTGCAATAGAATTTTGTCCAAGTGTCGGTAAAACACAGTACGAATTATCTTTCATGTACTATGTTTATACCAAGGAATGGCAGTATATGCTATATGGCTGTATTTTTCTTCATGGTTCAAGGTGGCGAATTTCTGTAACATGATCCGAGTTTTTATAATTTTTAAATTTTAATACACTAATACACCCCATTTATGCCGGCATCTCAACTGGATGAGATCGGATATTATCTCGGGGGGGTGAATGAGAAAGTAACACACTCCCAGTGCCCATATTCTCGAAAATGGGAACGCGATCACCGGTGATGTTGCTAGACAACAACCAATAAGTCTTCATACCTTGCCAACATTATCGAGAGAACGTTCTCTTAAAGAAAGGGCGGATTTACCGGGGGGGGGGGGTGTTAAGTACCCCATGAATTACGAAATTATAAAAAAAAATTGGAAAAACGTTGAATTCCTATTATGGTTCGATTACTCTTTGATTTAATAGGGAAACATTCAAAAGTGTCGTCAGTGGGATTTTATTAATTTTAAATGATCTGCTAATAGAAATATCAATATTTGTTTGAAATACATTTCACATGAAAAAATCGTTTAGCTTCAGGAAGAAAGCTAACAGTCGCCGGTAAACGCCCCGCTAATTCTACTCTTTCCAAGAGCCAAACACTGCCTAGGTCAATGGGATCGCGCTCCGCTCCGGTTCAGCCTGTCAGACCCTTCAACAAAGTCTCGTCTACTCCACCAGCTGTCAAAAAACAACTGAGTATTCCAGGGAATGTTAGTTCTCCTGCTAGAAGAATGAACAACAGTAACAATGTCAATGCTGGTAAGTAATTAATTGTTAAGTTTATTAGTAGACATGCAACCTTTTCCCCATTTTATTCTACATTACTCTTATAGGAACATCTACTAAACCAGGTACGCGAGGCCGATCTCCAACCTTAAAGGGCGTGGATCCAAAACTAGCTCAATGTATTCTGGACGAGATTGTAGAAGGTGGACCCCAAGTGCTGTGGGATGATATTGTAGGACAAGAAACAGCCAAGCAAGCACTGCAAGAAATGGTTATACTGCCATCTTTGAGACCGGAACTTTTTACAGGCTTAAGAACGCCTGCTCGGGGCTTGCTATTATTTGGAGCACCAGGAAACGGAAAAACTTTGTTGGCTAGAGCAGTAGCGACGGAGTGTAGGGTAAATATTTGTCAACAGATTAAGTGTATATTTTCTATTATAAAATGAGCTTTTAAGAGATTACGTACATTTTGAAGACTGAAAAAGATTATAATTTGTATTGTTTTCTATAAAAATGTTTTATTGAAGATTAAAATTATAGACTATGATGTGTTAGAAGTACCGGTATATTCCAACAAATTTTCAGATTATAGATTTTTGATATTTTTGATATAGATATGTCTATCTAATCCAAATAATTTTGGTTTTTGTTGATGTTTTAGGCTACCTTTTTCTCTATTAGTGCGGCTAGTTTGACCTCGAAGTATGTTGGAGACGGCGAAAAAATGGTGCGGGCACTCTTCGCCATCGCTAGAGAACTCCAACCTTCTATAATTTTTATAGACGAAGTCGACTCCTTGTTGTCTGAAAGATCGAATAATGAGCACGAAGCCAGCCGTCGTTTGAAAACTGAATTTCTGGTGGAATTTGACGGGTTACCAAGTAACCCGGAAAATGAGAGAGTAAGTTTTGTTTTGAAGTCTAAACGAATATAACCGCAAATCGCCCGCAACACTGCGGAATAAAACAATGGACAGCTGGGCTCAATTATGTTATTAATTAGGTTTTAGTAATGGCTGCTACCAATCGTCCTCAGGAATTAGATGAAGCAGCTTTAAGACGATTTACCAAAAGGGTTTATGTTACCTTGCCTGATTTAGAAACGAGAATAAAACTACTGAAAAAGCTTCTTGCCAAACAAGGTTGCAGCCTTACTCAGCAAGAGCTTAAAAGGTTAGCAACTTTAACAGAGGGATACTCAGCCAGTGATTTAACAGCTCTTGCCAAAGATGCTGCTTTAGGTCCAATAAGAGGTAGGTAACATAAGATATGCATCCTGTGATAGCTGTATTAGGTATGCGTCTACTTTATAACCTTTTTTTAGAGCTCGAGCCAGAACAAGTAAAACAATTAGATCCTAACGCAGTAAGAAGTATTACCATGGCTGATTTTCTGGATTCGTTAAAACGGATTAGAAGAAGCGTTTCTCCGCATAGTCTCGTGGCTTATGAGAAATGGTCATTGCAGTACGGCGACGTTTCAATATAACCATTCCCTCATTTCTAATTAGATGTCTTTAACTATTATTTTGTCTGTGATACATACAGTTTGCGTTCGAGTTAGTGTTAATCCTGTGTGGAGAAAAGTATATATTTGTTAACTTGAATTGATTAAATTTTTCATCAACCTATGCTAACGATAAGTAAATTAGATACGTTATATAAAAGTATGTGAAAATAAGCTTGTCATAGACTATTGTAAGACCTGTCATGGCCAAAAGATCAATTCTTTAATATTAATAGAAATTGAGGTATTTTGCGAACCATTTTAGGTTGTTTCAGCGATGAAACTATTATGTGGCGTGATGATTATTATTAGTCACGTGATTTTAAATGTCTGCTGATTTGGTACGTCACCTGACCCATCCAAAAGTTAATGACTTCATCGCTTCTAAAGTTTTTTTTTGTTTACAAATTGTAGAATCTATGCTTCTGTATTATAAGAACACTGTTATTGTTTTCGTTATATATTTCGTAGCCGTTTCGCGTTATTAACTTATCCGTTTCATGAAATGTCTAGACAGTTCATGAAGTGTTACAAAATTGTCAAATTATGTATTGTTTCATTAAGTGGCTAGAAATTTTAGATATTACATATGATACTAAACTGTTTCATATAAAATTACATCAGATGGCCGAATTAGGCGTTTCATGTAATGTTCCGATTCGTTTCTATCCTTTTTAGCAAAAGGGGCATTAGTAAAAGACAAATAAAAACGATGTTGTTGCCAATAAAAAATAATAATTAAACATTTTATCACAGCCGCCTTTGTTTGTGCAAGTATTTCTGGTTGTCTACTTTGAAAGTTTTATCGGAATTGCCATAAAAAATAAATTCCTAATCTAGAATGAAACAATAATTTTCCTCACTATATGATAGCGTCTCACGGTCTAGACATTTCATGAAATGGCTCAATACCGTGAACGGCTACGACATACAAATTCGACACGTTTTATTAAAAAATATGTGTTTAGTATCGTATTAAGGTTTGTGTGCCCATTTTTGTAGGCGCCTGAAAGAAGTATCAATGTCACTGTAACAATTATTGTTTTTATCATTATTTTAATGATAATAATATTAGGTGCACTTAATTAGATGATTTTCATATAAAAAGTTCTTTAATTAATTAATTATACTGTGGCTACTTTTAGAGAGAGTCTGTATTATATTTTGTGATATAAAATACTTTCCTCCACATACGTATATTAATGTAGTGTGTTCCACGTAGTTTGTAATAATTATTTACTCCCCAGTAATGGAAAGTCCTAGTTATTTTTTAATAGTTTTGTAGCGTTATAAGTTGCACAGTAGCACTATTTTGTTTGTTTTTCTTGTGTTCAAAGGCCAATTTATTACCTAAGAATATTACAGCGCCATAGGTTTTGTTGTTAATGTTCTAAATAAAACCTTTTGGACCAATGTTAACAAACTACGCTGACTGCTTCTTTTCTATTCATATTTATATTTAAAATTACACTTTTAATAAAACATTTAAACGTTACTGTGTGCTTATTAATACCACAATTATTTTTAAAGATGATTATCTGTACCAGCCAGCGTCGCCAGTAGGACTAATGAATTTTGCGTATTAAACGAGATTACCAATACGGAAAACGATGTCGGTGTCTGTATTCCACTCTTCTTTAAAGGCGTGTGGTCTTAATGGCCGCTAAACAAAAGTCCCTAATTGGTGAAAAGAGTTTATTACTATTATAAAGCTTTTTTAAAATAAGTACTGTACATCTTATATTAATAAATCATTGCGTAATGTAACAAAAATTGCAATTAATACTGTTATTAGCAAACACACGCCCATTTTTTAAATATTGAACGAAGGGTGCGATAAAAATGTTGAAGTTAAAACCTGTTCACACGTTTAAAATTAATTCTTAACCGTCTAATTTAGCAGAGTAACTTTTTATAAAGGGTATTAGTAATAATTAAAGAGGTGTAAACATAGGTGAGTCCAGGGGCGTCTCTACACTATTTGGAAATAAAATTAGGATCCGATTTAAAAATACAATACAAATATTTATTTATCTACATGGGGAATTTGAATCTGCCAAATTTGAAAGGCCTTCGGTTAAAATAATAGAAAAATATTTTACTCACCCAATGTATATATATATATATATATATATATATATATATATATATATATATATATATATATACAGGGTGTCCCAGGATAGGTGTTACGATAGGACAAATGGGTCAAAAATTTTTGAATTTGAAAATGGCATTTTGGGAACATGCCCCGCTTGGTCCAAAACTGAGGAATACAAAATTTCACTCGGATTGGTATTATACAGGGCGAGTTATAACTAAAAATATGAAAAATGGCCAAGCGTAAAGTACTCTTATTTGTCCAAATGGAACAAAAGCTTAGTAGAAAAAGTTGTTCAGAAATGTAACTAATATTATAATTTGAAATTACAGCTTTCTAGTCAATATTTTTATTTTTGTCAAATTTTTTGAAATGTAATAGTACATTTTCCACCACTATCGTATTCGGTTTTTTATTATACTTTGAAACTACGTTTTCTAACATGTAATATGTACATTTACCATGTATAGCCTAATAATGTATTGTAATACGATATTGGTGGAAAATGTACTATTACATTTCAAAAAATTTGACGAAAATAAAAATATAGACTAGAAAGCTCTAATTTCAAATTATAATATTAGTTTCATTTCTGAACAACTTTTTCTACTAAGCTTTTGTTCCATTTGGAAAAATAAGAGTACTTTACTCTTGGCCATTTTTCATATGTTTAGTTATAACTCGCCCTGTATAATACCAATCCGAGTGAAATTTTGTATTCCTCAGTTTTGGACCAAGCGGGGCATGTTCCCAAAATGCTATTTTCAAATTCAAATTTTTTTGACCCATATGTCCTATCGTAACACCTATCCTGGGACACCCTGTATATATATATATATATATCATTATAGAGAAAATACAAGTAGTATTGTATATATTGGGCAGCCCGTTGCGACAGTAACTTGCAGTGCATAGGCGAAGTTAGGGGGGGGGGGGTGCTTAGCACCACCAAAACTCGATTAGCACCCCCAAAATTTACAACCCTCCACTATATGAACAACATTCTTGGTCATATGCTGAATAAAGCCTATGGCTTAAGCACCCCTAAATTGTCTGCCTAACTACGCCTATGTTGTAGTGTTTTAGATACGCAAACATTACATCTGTGGATGTAGAGCGTTCATTTTCAAAATTCAGTGCAATCTTTACTTCAAAGCGTACAAGATTAAGAGTCTACTGTAGAAGGTATTTTAATGCTACAGGCGTTTACACAGGCTCAAAATTAGATTACACGCGTTTGGCCGCGGGTATATTGTGGTATCCATACACTGGGTGAGTAAAATAAGTTTCTATTACTTTAACCGCATTTCCAGAATACACAATGTACTCAATGTAGGTAAATAAATATTTGTATTTTATTTCCAAAACTCACCTATGTTTACAACTCTTCAGTACAAGATTCCGGTAGAATATCGATGACAGTCCGAAATTTTTTTAAATTTAATACCCTGCATAAAAAATTCTCAAGCAAAGCCACAAGAAACAGCTGATGAATTATAAAAAAAAACCTTAAATTTCAAAGGTCAATCATGAAGCCCGTAGAAAATTTATTCAATTCAATTCTTGCATCTCTTTCGGTCTGAGTCATGGAGCAGGATAAAAATATAATCATTGAATTTTTCTTTATTCTTTGACGGTACATACGAAAGAAATGCCACTTGTCATATAAAAATTATCTTGGAATAAGCTCGGCTCATAATGGACTCGCCTTCGATCGCACGAGACATCTTCCTCGAGAAAAGAGATTCTGACAAATTATCTGCTTAATTCGGCATATAAAAAATCATGTACTGGATTACTTCACTATAAATGTAAAGAAAAAAAAACAGCGGAGATTTGTGGGTGTACATTTCGCTGGTTAAACAGTTTTAATACTGACGAAGACATTTCAAGGAAACCTATAAACTATTAAATTTACAGAATAAATGCATAAGTTAGGGTGGCTATAAATAAATAGTTAATAAATAACAATAACTGTAAACGTACTATTACGAAAAATATGTATCTGTAAAAACAAAAAGACTATATATTAACAGTCAGTGAAAAATATTCAAGATTAACTAGATAACTATGACATTTACCACTAATTAGTATCACTACAACAAAGTATATAAATAAAATTTATTATCTTACAAAATATATTAGTGTAACCTACGTTTGGTGTTTCTACATAACATGTCCCAAAGAGTTGTTGCCAAGTGCATCTTTTATTTTTCGTTTTATTCATAGAACAGCGATAGTGATGTTGCCAAATTTATATAGGGTAAATTTTTTAACGGAATAAATTCGATAACAAAGAATCCATCCATTCCTTGAACAAATCCAAAAACACTGGAACCTTTTTTTTGAATTTCCGTGAATTTTACCCTTCAAAGGAAGGACGAAGGGTAAAATTCACGGAAATACAAAAAAAAACTCGAATCACTAAAAAGGTATCCGTGTTTTTGGATTTTCTCAAGGAATGGATGGATTCTTCGTTACTGAAGTTATTCCACTTAAAAAATTCACCGTGTATTTGTGTTCTTCACAACACATTTTACGTAGGTATTTTTAAACATGGTTAACTTTAGCTCTAGTAGCCACAGTAACTGTGGAAACACTAATAAAATATTGTGAAACTCGGTATACATATAACAGACTTAGTTTTAGTTAGGTATTGAACAGACTATAGATAAATCCAGCCTTATTCTTCCTCATAATGTTTCATTTCCAAAATGGCTTTTAATACTGTGACGTTGTACAAAAATTGATTGTTTAATAACAGCGTTAATATAGTCAGATTCATATATATATATATATATATATATATATATATATATATATATATATATATATATATGTGTGTGTGTGTGTGTATTTTTTCTGATTTTTATCGTAATATGTATGTAATTATACGATAATTCCTAATAATTTTTTTATAAAAAAGTTCTAAATTTTAGCCCTGCATAGTTTTAAGACAATTATCTCAGAAATAGTTTAAAATAAAAAGAAACAAGAGCAAGAGCATTTTGAAAATGAAGCATTTTGGGACATGTTTATATAAACTCTTTTACCTAAGGAAAGTCCAAGAATCACACCTTGCAATATTTATTAGGGGTACTACATACTGTATACACAGTATCCAGGGTGTCCGAAAAGTTTTAGTATGGGCAAATATATTTGCTATTGGTAAAGATAGAGACATGAAATTTTAGGTTAATCTTATTGGTTAATAAATCCACTTTTTCAACCCTCTTGAGGGGCGACGCTAGGGCGTTGAGGTCAAAAATTTTAAATGCAACCTCATTTTAAAGGTCTTCCAAAAAGAAATATTGTACCGCAAACCCGGAGTCCGTATCTTAATTCGTTTTTAAATTGCAAGCCTCTAGAAGTTAAAAATCGTGAAAAAAAATTTAAATACCTTTATTTCCCCTATAACTAGATGTTTGCCCATACTGTCTTTTCGGACACCCTGCATAATATCATATCCCAAATATTTTATGGGAATCTTATTTTTAGGCCAAACGCAACTTTTTTTAATAAAACGAAAAAATCCCATCTGCCAAGAACTCTGAGACCCGCTGTATAATTAGAATGTTAAGGTTTTTATAATGACTTGAACGAAAACTCTATAATAAATAAAGAGGATTTTTGGCGTGCAGTAATTATAAACTTATTTGGAATGCTCTAAAATAAACAACACAGAAATGGTTTGTCTGTAAACTCACAAAATGAGTCAACCGAAATTGTAAAGTTTGATTTGTGAACGACAAACTTATAGTCTTTGCTATGTTTTTTAATGAACCAGAATTGATTAAGTATATTCACAGTGTATGAATTTAAAGATTCACTTTATTTGTAATACTCGTACATTGTATAAACAAGTTGGAACCATTTTGTTTTTCATTACAGAACAAATAATAACAAAACGGACTGACTCTACTTCAAATGTTTTCTTTTCTCGATGTAATTATGACGATCACAAATTGTTATTAACAATAATAAAAAAATTAAAATATACAGGGTGTTTCAGGACGGACGTACCTAAAAATGCCGGGCCCCCACATGTGAAATCGGGGCCCTTCCATAACAATATTTTATTTTTTTATTTGTTTTGAACTGGGTTATAAACAATTTATTGTTTGATTTTTAACCTTTTTTTGAAAGGCAGAAAGTTTAAGATCATCTTGTTAATAAATAACGTAATTTTGTGTTAACGGTGCAACATAACTTGTTTTCTGGTTACAATTTCAACCGATTTCACGAGTAGTTCATATTTTCCCATATTAAGTAAAGAAATTGCTACCTATTAAATTAAAATACACATTTTTGGTAAAATGCGTCTGTGGAATTAAAAATATTTTGGATTATTTTCGGTTCTCACTAAAAGTGATAAAATATGAGATGTCACGATAATATTTAAGTCTGACTGGATCATTTGTCTTTTCTTTATAATATTAGAGCCTGTGACGTCAGGCTCTTCAGAAGCGTCAGATAAGTGTCGGTATTTGGGCATTTTTAAAATAAAAAAAGTGCGACTTGAGGGGAAAAAGCATTGGATATGTCTGTAGACTGCCCCAGGGGTCACCCATTCAAATATATGCAATTAATTTTATAACATCCTGTATTTTTAAGTTAGCAAGCATCGGCGCATCCCACTACAACCCTGTTCTAAAAGATATTCGCGATCTGAAACGGCTATAGATGGTAGCACCAGTTTTACAAGATGGTGGTAACAATTAGGGTAGATTTTACTGATAATTGATATTGTTATGTAAAATATATTTTTCTTGAAATTTTAGAAAAGCAAGGTGGTACTGAACAGTACCGTTTGCCTTTCTTTTTATCCAAATTACATTGAAATATTACGAAAATCGTGGAAAAATATTTTAAAACTTAAAAACATAGTCAAAAACTAAAGTCGAAACGAACCCAATTCCTGTGGTTCATTGCGAGTGACAGTAACGTCGCTTGAAACGGCGAATAGCCGCCGCTACGAGATTTTGTAACCGATTGGTCAATAGCATTGCAGCAGATGAAGTAATCGTTGCTTATAAGCGACGCATCTTAAACAGAAATTTACTATAGGTTCAGGTACTTTTGAGCAAAATTATTTTTTGTTTTTGAAGCCTTAAATCCAACACACAAGAGAGTAACCGCTCTGGTTCGTGATATACGACAAAAAAAGAAGAAATTCGTAACCCTAAGTGACGTTACAAACATATTTAACTATATTAAACACCTATTTTTTCCTAGTCATTTGTATGGGGCTCTCTGGGGGTGATTCGGTAGGGTGCTCTTGTTTAAGCGATTTCTTGGAGTTTTTCAAATTGGTGCCCAATTTCTTTAAAGGTCTGGGCGATATACTCGACTCGACGTTTTGTAAATCCGAGTGATTTAGCCACACGTTTCGTGACGAATCGTTTGCGGAAACTGAAAAAAAAGGGGCAACTGCAGAACAACATGTTTGGAAGACTAAAGTACTGTAAAGAATTAAATTATTTTGATATATTACCTCTATACTTCTGGTCAACTCTTTGCCCTTTATGAGAATGGCCATGGGAAGAGTCCAGCAACGCTGCTGCCAACATGGAGGAATTATTACTGCAAGAGGCTCCATCAGAACATGGTGTATTTGATGCTCCCGAGATGTAAAATGGACTCGGCGTTGAAACAGGACTGTATACTTTTGATATAAACTCTTCAAAGGTCGTACTGCACTTGTGCTTCGTTACGACGGTTTCCAGGGAACGAGAGCGTTCTTCATAACTAAAACAGGGAAATTTTATAACTTCATTATATTTTGATAGTATATAAAATGTTGGTAACATAGGTTTTCGTCTCTGCATGTTTAAAATGAGACATTTTCTCCCTCAATCCCCCTCAATTTTGAAATTTGAAAGTTGTATATCTCTGTTGCTACTAACGGGACTCATGCCAAGGTCAGGGGTTTTAATAGTGAGCCTACTAGGAATGTTTTGGTAAAAAAAATATTTTTGTAATTTGCGAAAAAAAGTTGAAATTTTGTTGCGCATTTCCAATACTTTTTACCCCTGACGTAGCAAGAGAAAGGCAACCCAAAAGAAACTACCAATATTTATTGTTGCATAAGAGATAGGAAAAAAGTTGTGTGGAAATAATAGCAGCGTTCACCAATAACTTGTTTCATTTGGTAACAATTTCAACCGATTTTACGTTTCATTTGGTAACAATTTCAACCGATTTTACGAGTAGTCAATATTTTCCCAGATTAAGTAAAGAAATTGCTACCTATTAAATTAAAATACACATTTTTGGTAAAATGCGTCTGTGAAATTAAAAATGCTTTGGATTATTTTCTTTTTTCTCTAAAACTGATAAAAAATGAGATGTCACGATAATATTTAAGTTTGGCAATGTCTCTAAACTACCCCAGGAGTCACCCATCCCAATATATGCAGTTAATTTCATAACACCCTGTATATATATATATATATATATATATATATATATATATATATATATATATATATATATATATATACTGTTGGATGAAATTGTTAATGTATGTACTTACTACTGCTGATAAAACTGGTATGTCATTCTTTTGGCTCTACTAGCACACACTGCTGTAGCCCTAACTACTCCTGCTAATATGTTGGTCTCTACGATCGATTCGTTAAACAAAACACCAAAATATGGAACCTAAAATCGCACAACGTTAAAATTGATTAGGGTTAAAATGTCTTAAAAACAAAATTGTCTACTTACATCTGCTTTACAGTTGACCGTTACTCTGTTTAAATTGTTTCCTAACGGATAAATTATTATTAATATATCACAGAACTCAGTGGGAATGATATCTCTTCTATAGTCTCTATTATGCTCTGACCATACTATGTGCACTTCATCATTTCCCAGATGTCTTATCTGGAATATAAAACATCCTTATGTATTGTATATGCGAAAATCTGTTTATTGTTTGTTTGTTACTCAATTACGTCTTAACGGAGCAACGGATTGTGATGAAACTTTGCATACAGGAAGCTTACGTCACGGAAAAGGATATAGGATATACTTATAGGTAAAAATTGTTACTTGTCTTGTAAAATTTGCTCAGGTTTGCTCTTGGTCTATACAATGGCAGCAAAATCAAAGTAAGAGAGCCAATTATCATAGAAATTTAATTACCTTACTAAGTACAGCCTCGGAACCTTCTCCCGGCATTCTTGTAGCTACATGGAAAATAGCTTCCATAAAACTAGTCGCTTCGTAGGGCGCCGTCATGCCCGTGGAACCCTGTTTTTGTAGACCGCCCAGAAACCCTGTATGATATTCCAACTCGATTTCCCAAGCCAGTGCTGCTAGGAATTGTTCATAGGCTGCACTTCCACTTTGATTAGACAAAATAGAATTTTTATCTTCCTGGCCAGGTGCAACATACATCACCGCAAACTACAAAATGGTATAGGTTATGAAATACTTCAGGATGATTTTTATTAATATAATTAAGCCCTGGAACGGCTTATCTGAAACATTTACGCTAGCTTATCTAATTTTTTAAATAATCATATATGTAATAATGTCAATAAATAAGAAAGTTATTTTAGGACATTAAAGAAAATCTTAAAAGCACTTCGGTTAAAATACATTAGCCATCTTACCTTATGTGTTTCTCTACAGCTCTGATTGTCTAAATTTCTAAGCTCTCTTAAAAGTCTATCGTTTTTATCCACAAGGTGAACTTGCTTGCGACGCTCCCATCCTGATAAACCGAGTTGAGAAAACAGTAAACGACATTGCTGAAAATCATTTTGTTCTGTGTTTCCAAAATAACCTACAAAACAGAGTTATATATAACTTTTTTATAACCTTTTTTTTTTAAAAAATAAATTTTGTACCTAAATTTGACTTTGGTCTCTAATAACCAAAAAAAAAATACTATTCTTTTTTAAATTTTTCTTACCGTGCTGAACAGATGACGTTTCCGAACTGGTACTATTCCGCCTAGCATTTTTCGAATTAGGCCTAACAACTGGTTTTCCCAACACTGAGGTTGTATGTTGAATTAATCTGGTCTCCTCCACTTCGATGTTCCTCTGGCTTATAACCGATGCTATAACTTCCTGTTCAAGCTCAACTGACGTAGGGGGCGCTGCAGGTTCGTTAAGTTTTATATTAGGAGATTCTAAGCATTCTGGACTGGTGTAGCCTAGATATTGCAGAAGCTGAAAGGCGAATAATTAATTATCTGTATTGTAGACACATTACCAATACGATATACTAACTACTACTTACATCATCTAACTGATCCAAGTCAGGAGCGGCATTTGACAGTTCGGGCAAGACACCCGGTGGTCGATGCCTCATAGCCCTTTGAGGTAGATTTTGCGGAAACAGCGTTCCCACCATCAGACTTTCTGGTTGGGCGTTATTAACTAAATCGCCAATTGCAAAAGATGCAGGCATTTCCTCCTCAGGCTGAAATGAATGAATCATCATTCAATCATTCATATTACTGTCACAAGTGGAATAACCAATAATATTTCATAGATCAATACTTGGAAGTTCAATAAGTAAACTATAATCCTATTTTACTTAATCATAAGTTATTGCCCTGTACATTGGCGGGATGTAGCTTATTTATTGAATATGCGTTAAAATTGCAACTATGAAATGTTACAGTTCCTTTATAAAATCAAACAATTACTTGAAATAATTTATTAAAACGCCGCTTAATTATTAAGTCAGAAGAATTGAGGTTTCTGACCTAAAGTCAACGCTCCTCAAAAAAAAAAGGGGGGGGGGGGGAGAATCTGCTGACTGGGTAATAGGGCGATCGAGAAATTCAAGAGTCGGAAAGGACACTAGTGCAACATCCTCGGTCCGACACGTTGTGATTGTGATAGTAGAAGAAATGATCTTCAAATCTTTAATGTAAGTAATAGAAAATTAAGTTTTGTTTATGTCATTGAATGTTCCTATTTTTTGTAAATAAACGAGTTAAGTTTGTTTTTAAATCAATTATATGAACTGATTTGTTATTCTAAGTTCATGGCTGAGCAAAAAGACATATCCATCGTTCCTTATGTTATTTAGGTTGTTATTATTCAAAATAAAACCAACGATTAACAAAACAAAAATAAATATTACCTCTTGAACGCTCTCCGGAGTTCTATATAGGATGGAAGCATCCCAGCTGGCTTTACCTGACATATCTCTTAATAAAACTCTTACTTGTTTGTCGGCAGTAAGCAGACCTGCAGTAGCTCCGCCTCCTGGAGAGTCCAAAGTCGGGAGTTCTATTAGACTTGCAATGACATTTTTGGACAGTATAAACAGCTGAAAAAATGACGAACATAATAGACATTTTAAGCTGAAAACTGCCGAACTAAAATCTCTCACGGTTTTCCGCCCCTTTTATTTAATAACTTCATAATTTATCACAGTGAGAAGGGAATAAAAGTTTATTCGGCTATGATGCATAAAATAGAACAAAATGTGAGTATTACTTTTTTTTATTACTTAATACTTATTTATGCTAATTTTATTAGATGAAAATATAGTCAAATAAATGTCGTGTATGTAAGTTTTAGATTTTCGTCTGAAATTTGAGAATCCGTTGACAGAGAATACAAAAGTTACATAATACATTACCTGTATATTAGGCACAGAAAATATAACATTAGACAAATCATCCGATGATAAATTGGGCACATCATCGTGTTCAGCCACCAGAGAACTTAAACGTGCGGCACCGATAGCCATAGGGAAATGACCCAGATGATTGACCAAGTGCGCTAAGACGGTTTCGGCACATAATGCCACTGCTTTTTGACACTGGATACTCTTCGTTTGACTTTTTGTTGGCGACCGGTCTCCTGCAGGAGCACGTTGGAGGTCATCGGCAATAATGGTGGGATCGAAATCATCAGATACACTAGGAAGAGGTATGCTTCCTTGGGATGCACTACCGGTAATTAATTTATGCAGAACCTAAAAAAAACAAGAATAATAAACATGTTCAAAAAACACAACTAAGAAATGGGAATTTTTTTTATCTTCTGACAGCCCACGATGACCGAGGTCTAAGTACTATGTACCGTGGGTGTACTGGGGAATCGACTCACACATCCAGAGCTGGAAACATCCGTTGGGATTTCACCAGCCCTTTAAGAGGATGTGTGGGGTGGTACCACCTCGGTCGAGGAAGAATTCCTCTACCACCTTCCAAAAAAAAATTAAAAATCGTAAAATTAGAAAAAGTTCTAGAGTCCATAACGTTTTAGGAAAGCAACATTTTACATAAGCATTGTTCCATTTTGACCCAAATATGTCCAATTCCTCGCCGAACAGCCTGTAAAATTATACACGAGCGAAACCGCGGGTAGCAGCTAACTTAAATAAAAAGGTAAACAACAAGCAGTTTATGTAGGTCAATATTTATTGACATAGTTACGTATTTGTTGATTTGGTTTTAATCTCACAAGTACTAGAGCATCGCCATAGCAACACGTTAAATCAATTATTACCTTGACGCTGTTACTTCTGTTACAGAAGTATTATTTTAATTTTAAAATGGCTAATATACACATTATGACACCAAAACACAGTTCCAAATACTTGCCAAATCATTTAGATAAAATAAAAGTGGAAGCCCGAGAGAGAAAACGCAATATCCTTTATCTGATTTTAAGCTATCTGAAAGAAAATATACTTGAACTTACTGCAGAAAATTTGATGAGGGAAGCACAACTTGATAACGACTACCAAGTATGTGAAAATGTAGAACTTGATATTATACTACAAGAGTATCAAAGTTATTATTATACGAAATTCCAAAAATATCCGAAAATAATTCGAAAGCTGGACGAAACCGAACAAAAACATGTAAGTCGAAGTGCCAAAAGAGGAAAGAGCGCCAAAAGGCCATCTGTAATACCTGTGCCACCTAGAGATAAGACTGACAGTCCTTCAGAAAATGACGCAGACTTTCAATTTGAAATTATATCACTAAATGGTACTAGTTCAAAGGAAATAAAATCTAATGACGCACTAAAACATGAAAAATCAAAACCGTTCGTTCCTGAATTAGAACACTACTCATCGGATAACAAAGATTTAATAAATCAGATATCTAATCAAGTTATAACACAAGATATTGACGTAAAATGGACGGACTGCTTAGGTCTCGAGGAGGCTATAGAGATTTTAAAAGAGTCTTCCATTTATCCACTGCACTATCCTGAACTTTTTAAAGACTTAATTCCATGGAAGGGAGTTTTGTTACACGGTCCACCAGGTACTGGTAAAACTTTGTTAGCCAAGGCTTTAGCTACAGAAGGGCATACGACTTTTTTTAACGTTACAAACAGGTAAACAGTAATTTGTAGAGACCGCACGATATGACTTTATTTTGCCGATACGATATATCGGCCGATGGGATATTTACATGCCGATATACCGATACCGATATATCGTATCGGCAGACATACGTACATGTTTCAATGTTTAGTTTTTATCAGGGTTGGAAAAAGTCATAACTTTAATAAAAAAAAGTCAAGGCTTAAATCATGTAAATTAATTCATGCCAACCCTGGTTTTTATAACGTCGAATATAAATAAAAAAATACAAAATACGGTTCTGAACCTCCAATTCGCTAAATCCTGTACGTATTCCGTATCAATTTCCGTTTTTCGTTCATGCGTTTTCTGTTGGGGCGAAAACGAAAATCGGGGAAGTCCCGGTTTATCATTCCGTCACGCGGTAACGCGGTATAACGTTTCTGATTGGTGAAGTTTCGGGGAAGTCCCTGTTTAATGTTTTCAGTATTGCTTTGTGAAATTCTTAATTTATTTCTCCGGTAAAAGGCCTCAGTTATACTACAGTTATGTTATAAATGATTAGATATTATTAGTGACATTAGAAGAGGCACAAAAATGTATTTTATTTTATTATAGTTACGAGTATTACCTTTCGTAGGTATATGCAGTAAGAACCCAAAATTCTTCGTTTTATATGTGCCAATATATCGGCAAACTTTCTGCCGATACGATACGATACGATACCGATAATCGGCAACAACCGCCGATATGCCGATACAACGATATCAATATGGGTATCGTGCGATCTCTAGTAATTTGTCGTAGTTTTTGTGAAAATTAAAAATTTACTAATTTTAATTAATTTTTAGTACTTTCATAAGCAAGTGGCGAGGAGAATCAGAAAAAATGATAAAATATCTGTTTGATTTAGCTAAACTTTACTCTCCCAGCACTATATTCTTCGATGAAATAGATGCGCTAGTCTCTGGAATAAAGGACTCACAGCATGAGGCATCCAAAAGATTCAAAAGTGAACTTCGTAGTACAACTCGATGGGAATCTCATCAGCAGACGGACGAGTATTTGTTCTGGCTTCCACAAATTCACCGTGGGATTTGGACAACGCATTATTAAGACGATTTGACAAGCGAGTTTTAATAGATATGCCTACTAAAGAATCCCGAATTCAGCTCTTAAAACATTGTCTAAAAAATGCCAATACGAAAGTTTCCCTGGAAGAATTCGAAGAGTTCGGAACTTTAACAGAGCAATATTCCGGCTCTGATATAAAAAGCCTGTCTAAAGAGGTTACTATGTCTATTGTAAGGGAAAAAATTAAAGGGATTGAAAAGGGAAATAAGAACTGTACTAGCAGAGTAATAACGTCTTCTGATATCAAACGAGCCTTGCAAAAAATAAGACCTGCAACAAGTAGTTCGAGCTATAAGAGATATTACCAGTGGCAAAATGAATATGGTGCCTTATAAGATGCACTAACTTATTGATGAAAACATTTTAATTAAATAAAAAATCCTAAAGAATATTATAATACAATGTTTATAGATTGCTAAATATACTTATAATATTTACTGAAAGTTCCTTCTTTTCCTATAGAACTAAACTTATTTTAGCAAGAAGTTTTAAAAACAGCTTGTATAACAATAAATAATAAAAATATTCTTTACTCCAGCACAATAAAATTTTTGGGCTTATATATAGATGAAGAATTTAAATTGGCGAAAACACATTGAAAATCTTAGAAGTTACATATCACCACTAATTGGAATATTATTCAAGATTCGCAATAATATACCTATATAATATTTACAAAATATTTATTATTGTTTAGTGCATTCAAAATTGCAATATTTAATTTCAATTTGGGGATCAGCAAATAAGATAAATCTAAAACCATTAAAAATACTTCAAAACAAAACTATTAAGTGTATTTACAGACTACCATACCTTGAACCAACAATAAACTTATATAAACCATTAGGATATTTAGACATTGATAATTTGTATAAATTAAGAAACATGTATATTCATTCAATCTTCTAATATTAAGTAAAAAACAAACAAACGTACAGATTTATCCCATTAATGATTTACATAATCATAACACGCGAGGCAAACTGAATTGTTGCAAACAGCACCTGTAAAAAGCAATTTTGGCATGCAGTCTTTATTACATAATGGCATAAAAATTTATAATGACCTTCCAAAAAACATAAAGAGAAAATCAAGAAATTACAGTTATTTAAAATACATTTGAAGAAGCAATTTTTAAAAATTTGAATGTTTTTAACAGTTTTTTAAGGAATTTTAAAATACACCTTAAAAAGTATTTTACAAAATTGACTGTTTTAATAGTTTTTTCTTTAGAATTTTACTAGTTTATTAGTTTTTCGTAATTCTGTTATATTTTTTAATATTATATATTTTAATGTTATGTTATATATATTATATTCCCTGTAATAAACTTTAAGTTGGTTGGGAATAATGAATTAAAAAAAAATATTTGGAAACAAAGCAAACTCCAGAAATATTAAAATATTATATGTTTCTAATGACGATTTATTAACAGTAACAGAACAAAAACTTCTCAAAACCTAACGGATCAAGTAGAAGCTCTAAACGTCAACCAGAACTAAGTCTTACACCATCTCAGTGAACCCAGGGGTGGAATTTTAAGAGTTATAAGGGTAGTTCAAAACAGACAGAAACACACTGTATAAATTTTAAGTCTTACCGTAAATACTTGCAGTAACAAACAGGTCCCTCTGTGTTCTCCATATTCATTAGGTTCCAGTAACCGCTCAGTCCCCACTCTCATACACCACTCACCCAAACAAAGTAGTAAAGCTGTGCAAAGAGATCGATCATTTTCTGAAGATGTAGAACCTTAAAATATTAAATTTATGTTAAGTTATGTTGATGTTATTTTTATACATATACATTAGGTTTGTATATAGGAAGTGTTACATAAAGAAATTTAAGCAAAAAGTAGAGTATTCCATTTAAGAAAATATAACTTTAATCCGTCACAACTTTTTAAAATCATCAGCTGGCCCAGGACTTTCACGCACAGTGTACAATTTTAACAAAAATTATAACTAGCACAAGAATATCTATATATGATTAGAAAATAAAAATAATTATATTTACCTAAAGGAGCATGTCTCAATAAGGCAGCACACAGTTCACTAATGACAGCATTTCCAAGCCGAGGGTACTGAGCCCATAAGAGACCAGCATGATCGCAAAGCAAAAACAGTAAATCGCTGGCTAGCTGGGCTATAACTTTATTATTAAACTAAAAAATAAACAATAAGATAAAAGTTTATTGCTGTTAAAGAAATTAATTTTACAGGAACAGTATAGTATGTATGTTTATTTCTTTTCCATTCCTTCCTACTTGTCCAGAATAAAGTAATTCCAATTAAAAAACTATTTACCTTTAAAGCTAACAGAAGTACGTTTACAGCCTCAACAATTTTTGGGTGGAATGTACGATTAGTAAGCTCCTTGTATATAAACATACCCAGCCCAGAAAGTGCTATACATCTGGCTTTTCCGGAAGGTTCTCTTCTTCCTGCTCTCAATAAAATACTTACGACGTGTTCCTAAAAGATATTTAAAGAGAATATTTTACTTTCAGAAATCTTCATTTTAAAAGACAATGGACGTTAAAAAAGGGGCGCATGCACCAAATTAAATTAAAATATTAAATGATTTTGTCTTTGGGATATATCAATATATATATATATATATATATATATATATATATATATATATATATATATATATATATATATATATAATATACATATATACATATATATGTATATATGCGTATATATCATGATATATTGAGTTTCTTTTTTGGAGTTATGACTTAAAAAAGAATCCGTTCTTTTCACTACCCACCATGGAAGTTGCCAGTATTTACAATAGAATTTCATTACTATAGATACTTCAGTCAAATATTGTTTTACCTCTTTTGCTGCTTGTGCCATATTATCTCTATCTTTTCGCAATCAAAAGATATTACCACTGCAAAAACTTTTTAAAAAATTTCGAATATGTATATGTATACAGGGAGCAACAAATAACTTTTTAAGAAAAATTGTTTTTAGATGTACCAAAAAATATTTGGAATATTGTTACTTTTACTAATATTTTTGTAGCAATTTTTTTACTAAATTCTGAAATTTAAAAGAAAACCTTCCGAGAACTTACCATATATATATATATATATATATATATATATATATATATATATATATATATATATATATATATATATATATATATATATATATATATATATATATAATATTATTTTGGTAGTCTTGGCTGACTAGTAAGTAAACTCGATTTCTTGATTTTTTTTTTCTGGCTGTTACCCCAAAAATCAAGAAATCGAATATATATATATATATATATATATATATATATATATATATATATATATATATATATATATATATTGAAAAATTGTTTTTACAGGTACTAAAAAATATTTGGAATATTTATACTTTTAATAATATTTTTGTAGCAATTTTTTTACTAAATTCTGAAATTTAAAAGAAAACCTTGAGATATATGTACATCGAATTTCGACGGGGTTCAAACTCGCAAATGATTAAAACAAATTTTTGGGACACTTTAATAAATTATTAAATTTTCTTACCTTTATATCAGGACAGTTATTCATTACAGTAATGTGAGGTTCAGGTTGCAGAACAGATATCGAGCTTAAATCATCTGGCAAACTTAGCAAGTTAGTTAGTATCGAAACCGCTTCAGTTCTGGGAGTAGAGTCGAATTTGTCCGCGACATTTAAGATATCGTTGCAAGCATGAACTATATCCAAGAGCAGCAGAGAAGATCCAGGCAACTGGAGTGATAGGAAACGGGGTCCGAGGTATTTTATCGAGGTGTTTTTCGTTGATTTCGTAGGTCCAGTTAAAGCTGAAATAAAGGCAAATTTATATAACAAATCAGACAATTTTTTTGACTCACAGTGTTACTCATCGTGTGAGGACAAATATTGATAGCCTGTGACTTTCAGGAGTCCGAATTTGCCAAGATGATGGTAACACGCAAAAATTAATCTTTTTTTCCCTTAATATTACCTGAATGTATAAAGCGATAAAACTGCGCAAGAGAACTCCTATACTTCGGGTCACAGTTCAACATTACGGTAATCAACAATCTCAAAGCGTTCAACTTTCCTGCTTCGTACTGATCCGGCAAACACAACGCGCCGAAACACCAAGGAAGTATTAATGTTACGGGTGGTACTAGTTCTGGTGCTTGTGGAGTGCTCACGTTATCCAACGAAACGCCTTGGTTGTGTTTGATTCTTATCAGAGTTTCTGTCAATTTTATTAGATATTCAAACACCTGAGCGTGCAACTTTGGATCAGTTATTTGGTTTACGTCGCCCAGAGCGCATAACATTCTCTTCCATAGAATTACTGCTACGTCAGGGAGCCAGCCTCTAACTGAACCGCCGCATACAACACCCCTAAAAAAGGTTAAAGGAAAAATTATTTGTCCTGAGTTATTCATCCAACAATTTATTAAAGTTAATGGAATAAATAAAAAACACTGTGTAACAACTGTTGAACAACTTTTAAAGTAATAAGAGAAATAAGGGTACTTAAATTTTTATTTTTTTTCTCGATTTTTAATTTTTATAGGCTTGCCATTTAAAAGCGAATTAAGATACGGACCTCGGGTTTGCGGTAAAATATTTCTTTTTTGAAGACCTTTAAAATTAGGTACCAAAAGGCATAGGGTTGCATCTAAAATTTCTGACCTCAACCTTCTAGCGTCACCCCTCAAGGGGTTTGAAAAAGTTAAATTATATAAAAAAGTAGATTTATTAACCAATAAGTTACACCTAAAATTTGGCGTCTCTATCTTTACTAATAGCAAAGATATTTGACTTTTCAGATACCCTGTATATTTTCTTAAAAGAAAAGAATTGTTTACTTGTACTATTTGACGTAGACCATAGAGAAACGTAGACTAAGTAGGACTTACCGATGAATCTATTTATATCTTTATTTTCTATGAAGTGGTAAGTTCTATAAACCTAACACACAACAGGTAAAAACTACTTATAATTACCATATTTAATGGATAGACTAGTTGTTATTACTACTTATTACTGTTTACAAACTGAGATAGTAAAAATAAACAGGACCATTTTATGGCCAATATAATAAATAATTTTACCTGTATTAAGCACCATTATAATTTTATATTATCTGAGAGGTTTAAATATATTTATTTAACAATTAAGCCACTGTGAATCATAAATAATATCCCTTAATCCTATGCTTAGCAAAACTGTAGATACACATTGTCTGCAAACGAAATTGGAAGCTATTTTCTAACCTACTTCACTTTATTTTATACTAGGCCAAGCAACAGAGCAAAATATTAGCGTTTTTTTGACATTAATCCTATTAGAAAACCGCCTGTGCCATCATCTAAAAGACGATCCGTAGATGATTCCTGTTATATTTCCAACTCTGAAATTTTTTCCCTTAATTTGTTATAAACATTTTTAAGCAAAAAACGCGATTTTTTTAGTTTTTTGCTTATAAAATGAAGAGTAATGAAATAATCTTAATGATGTAATGAACGATTTGTAGAGAATAAAAATACGAACAAAATGAGAGGTTGAACGTCCCGATAGGATAAGTAGCAACGGAGAAAATCCGGAAAAACCGGAAAATTAAGTTTTTTTAAAAAAATTCATAAATGGGCCATTTTTAAACGTAGAGGGCTCAAACTTTGGAAAAAAGTAGTAATTTATAGCTACTTTATGTGTGCAAAAACCCCGACGCTGTCCGATGATTAGTTTTGCCACAATCGTCATTTTAATTTTTCAATACACTATTTTGCAACAGGTCTGGATGCTCTATGGATCGTCCGATTTTAATTATTGAAACGGATCTGAAAAGTACAAGTTTAATTGAACAAAATATATATTTTAATTTTTCCATAAAATGCTACGAAACCGGTTGAAAATGCACGTAAAGATGCGTGAAAATGGCCGAGCGCGCGAATATTGGCTTCCCTTCGCTCCGCTGCCCTCCCGCTACTCGACCGCTTTCGCGCGCTCGGCCATTTTCACGCATCTTTACCCGCATTTTCAACGGGTTTCGTAGCATTTTATGGAAAAATTAAAATATACATTTTGTTCAATTAAACTTGTACTTTTCCAATACGTTTCAATAATTCAAATCGGACGATCCACAGAGCATCCAGACCTGTTGCAAAATAGTGTATTGAAAAATTAAAATGACGATTGTGGCAAAATTAATCGTCGGACAGCGTCGGGGTTTTGCACACATAAAATAGCTATAAATTATTACCTTTTTCCAAAGTTTGAGCCCTCTACGTTTAAAAATGACTGACTTATGAATTTAAAAAAACAACTCTTAATTTTCCGGGTTTTCCGGATTTTCTCCGTTGCTACTTATCCTATCGGGACGTTCGACCTCTCATTTTGTTCGTATTTTTATTCTCTACAAATCGTCCATTTACACCATTAAGATTGCTTCATTACTTTCCATTTTATAAGCAAAAAACTAAAAAAATCGCTTAAAAATGTTTATAACAAATTAAAGGAAAAAATTCAGAGTTGGAAATATAACAGCAATCATCTACGGATCGTCTTTTAGATGATGGCACAGACGGTTTTCTAATAGTATTAATGTCACGACAAATCGCTCTATTGCTTGGCCTATACTGTTTTAGCTTCTATACGCTTCGCTTCCGAGATACAGGATGAACAAATTTTTCTAATTTCTTTTACACTTTTTTAAAATCGCGCGCACACAATACTTTTTGGAGTATCTATGCAATAACCTTATTATTCCTCAAAACAGTCCACAGAATGGAATATTTTTAAGTATCACGATATTTTATAAATTATTTTAAAAAATGTAATTAAATTAACTCCAATGCTTTTCAGATTAATCATAAACTATAGAAAATAGATACTTTTAAAAAAGGAATTTCTTCAGTTCTCTTGTAAACATTGTTAATTATTTTATTTTTTTATTAGATTTTACAGTAAAAATTAATAAAACAATTATACCTGTTTTCACCAGACTGATCAGATATGTGGTTCTCTGTTAATACATCTAGCTGAATAGGAGAATCCTTTATCGAATTACTTTCTATTCCACTGGATGGTGCTGGTGATGGTGATCTAGTACGATCTGTCGATTCAGTGTCTGGTGGAGGGATAAATTCTAAAGATCTGGACCGTCTATGTTTTACCTGGAAAACAGAAAAATAACACATTTTTAATTTCTAATATCCCACTACAAATATGAAATTTTAAACCAACGGAAAGAAAGCGAACTTACATGCCGAACGACAGGCCGTGCTTTAATATTTAAACTAGTTTCGCTATAACTTCTTGGCAGTCCGGACTTAACCTTCTTGGAGGAAAACATATTTCCATCAGGTAACGATGAATCCTGTCTAGCCACCGGCTGATGTAAGGAATCACCTGCGGTACTGTTGGACGATGACGAAGTGTTATTTTCAGGGCGCATAGTTATTCTTCGAGTGCGTTTGGATTTCTGTTCGTTTAACCTATCCAGAGGTAAATTTGTCAGATCTAGATTGTATACGTGCCTTGCTAATACTCTCGTGAGCGTTTCCATAGTTTTCTGAAAAATGAAAATTTTTGTAAAGGAACAACCTCAGCAAGTTCTTGGTATTAAGTATTCCTGTTTATATATATATATTTGAATAAACATTATTATTATTATTATTATTATATATATATATATATATATATATATATATATATATATATATATATATATATATATATATATATATATATATATAGTGACTTCTAATTCACGACCTTGTATAATTGTAATAAAAAAAAAAAAAAAAAATGGAATAACGGGAATATAGGTCACAGGAAAGACTATTTATTTCACAATTTTAACATAAACCAAGCTTTCGCTGAATTTTTCAGCTTCTTCAGGGCTACAATATTATAACATTATAACTATATAACATTTATTATATAAAAAAAAAAAAAAAAAAAAAAAATTTAAACTTACTTATACGTCAATCATTCAATTTTACAAAAAGATAAAACGTCAAATATTTTTATATACATAATTTATACATATAATAATTAACAAAAAAACCATACAGCATCCACATTGTAACATAATTATTTCACAAAAAAACAAAGTAAGTTTAAATTATTTTTTTTATATAATAAATGTTATATAGTTATAATGTTATAATATTGTAGCCCTGAAGAAGCTGAAAAATTCAGCGAAAGCTTGGTTTATGTTAAAATTGTGAAATAAATAGTCTTTCCTGTGACCTATATTCCCGTTATTCCATTTTTTTTATTATATATATATATATATATATATATATATATATATATATATATATATATATATATATATATATATAAATATATAATGTTTGCAGAACGAGCGAAGCGAATGTGCCAACCATCCCCGTACAGTTTGTCTTTAAACCTTCCTATAATCAAAAAATGTGCTAATATTCTGCTAAGAATAGATAATACATTACCGCCCATTCTCTAATAAGCTCCTCCCAATTGGTCAAAGACGTTAGCACGTCCAAAAATCTATCCCAAAGCTCTCTAGAGATAGCAACGTTTAAATTTGCCTTTATCCATGTCACTATGAGAGTCTGAAAAATTGCCGGTGCCAACTTTCCACCAAGCGTAAGCATTTTCTTCTTTGGGGGAGTTTCTCCAAGAACCAAAGAGGTTATTTGTAGAAGCACCAGTAATAACTGTTCCCTAAAATCGTATTTTATTATATAGTTTTCTAAAACATGTTGCGTTATGTCTGCATTTTAGAAAGAATTTCCCGTGTTTCGTCCGACTGCAAGGTGTCATCAGTTCGTTTTGATATGGCCTAAATGTATGTACCAAATTATATTCACTACATTTAAGCCATGTATTACAATCAGTAAGTTTTTTGAGATTATTTTCTTTATGTGATTCTCCGTATATTAACATTTACAACAAATAAAAGTTTATATTAAAAAGACTGCATTTTTCAGTTTTGTTTAAAAATAATAATATTTACTAGATGAAGCACTAAAAAAAATCTTGTTGGTAATTACCTTTTTGGATATAAAACACTTAGAAACATTGTATTATGCCTTAGTTAAAACTCATTTGAATTATGGGATTTTAGGTTGGGGAGGAATAAGTAGAATTTTAGTGAAAAAAATAGAAGTATTACAAAAAAGATTTCTAAAAATTATGTTTAATAAAGACTATTTTTATCCTTCAAAGGAATTATATTCAGAAACAAAAACAATGGACGTTAGGCAAATATATATTTATAATATTTTAGTATACGTTTTTAAATATAAAAATCTAATACAATTTAAAAAACATAACCATGACACGCGTCATAAAAATGAAATTTCCATTAAACCAAAAATACATGTTTATTGCACAAAAGAATTATAAATATTTATGTTTTTATTTAAACGATTATTTACCAGTAAATATTAAAAGAATTATATCATTAAAAAATATAAAATTGAAATAAATGCTTGGATATTAACAACAAACGATTTAAAGAAATTTTTGGAATTATGTACTTTGATATTATTTTGTATAATATAAAAATTATTTATTTATTTTTCTCTAAGGGTCTCTCTTGTCCTAAAAAAGAAATATGTGTATGTACATATGTATGTATTTGAATATATAACATATTTAAATTGTAATTAATGTTTATTTAGCTTTATTATTATTATTATTATTATTATTACTTACCATGTATTACTGTCCATTCTAACATTCATTACCATATACCTATAGATATTAAGTACTCGTTTACAGGCATCAGTCTGTTCCTCCAAAAGCCGCGGAATATGGGGATTAACTTCTAGTAAAAAGTTATTTGCAGCATGGGTCATGAAAAGTTGGTAGAGATTCTAAAAGAGAAATGAAATGATATTGTTTTATATTACATTAAGAGAAATTTGTTGCCATTTAAATTGTTTTGATTCTATTATATTGCTTGCTTTCGTCTGACTACTTCAAATACTAAAAAGTAAAAAATACTTTGTTTATAACTTATATTTGACTTGCTTGCGTAATAATCTTTTATGTGCAACTAACAATCCAAATTTGCTTGTATATTATACGGAATAAAGCATATAACACTCAGAAAGTTCCAGTCAAACCAGCAGCAAACGATTTTTTAAACCAGGTTTAGCAGTCGTAAAATTTAATTTCCCGTGTTCCACGTGAACGAAGCCGCGGATAATAGTCGTATATAGCCTATGATACCCAGGAAGGTCTTAGCCACATACCAATAAAAAAAAATTCAAATTGGTTCAGTGGTTTCCAAGATTACCTTCAACATATAAACACATAAATTCACACTCTGTCTTGATACAGGGTTGATATCGCCTTGTAAGACTTGTAAAATCTCACCCTGTATACAAGTAGTGGTACAGATTATTATCTACAACAAATTTTTATTTTGGTTCTTTACCTGTATTCCAGCTCTAACCAACACATTCTCCTTGTGAATCGCGCCCAAATACGAGTCATTTCTCAGCCTGCTACTTCTTCCATTCTCGCTTATTTCCTGCTGGTTTCTAGTTGTATCATCAGGAGGTTCTAAAGCATAAGGCGGTAGCTCAGTTACATTTCCTTGTATAAGATCTTTGTAAACAAGAATGATCTTCCTTATGGCCACAACATGACTAAAATTCAATAAAAAAGCTTGACGATATACTTCATGAATAAAATTTACGTTTTCGCGTGTGGAAAAAAGCACGTCGCGAACTATTTGCTGGGCAAGTTCCTCGTCGGTGGCAGTCTTATTGGTTTGTATGGAAATAGCTAAAAAAGAAAAGAAAAATACAATGTAAATATGGGTCTTCATATAAATTAATTCAATATGAAATTTAAAATTGTCCAAGAACCCTATAGCAGAAGAAGCATAGATAATTATACAACTTACTAGAATCCAAACTAGGATGGGATGATTCACTGGCCTCTTCTTCGTGAACAGGTATTGAAGGTTGAAAACTGCCACTCTGCTGCGACTGAGAATGAGTTGATTGCTGACTGGATTGACTCTGCTGACTTGGTTGATTCTGATGTCCATGATGATCCCTCTTTGTCTGGTGTATGTAGTTAGTAACCCACATAATTAAAGAGACGCGACAGAAAACGAACTCTGTTTCGTTTTCCATTTTTCTCATTACAGGAAGTTCTAAAGCAGTAAAGCATCATTTATTCGTTTGAAATTCATTAAATACTTGTCAAAACTTACCTAAATTAGGTCTATACAACGATGTTTCGTAGTTGAAACTAAAACAAATCTTTGGTAGGTAATAAGTTTTAAATTGTTCCAATAAAAAACTAAAACATCTATGGTGATGGGACGTTTTATCTTGCCATTCTAGTTTGACAACCGTGTGTACCATGTGATCTAATAAAGCTTCTAAGTAAAATCTAAAATGTAAAGATTTATAAAAATCCAGGATTTGCACAAAATAAAACAAAAAAATTTAAAGTAAAAATAAATTTAATGCTGAAAATTCTGGACCTACATTCACACTAGTCACTGTAGATTGCAGTTCATACCTGCTTGGATGATCCGGAGGTTTCTCTCCACTGGAAGGAGGTAAAATAGGGAGCATCTCAGGAGCACTTACTGGCTGTTGCGAATCATGAAAAATACTGCCCGTTGTTTGCGAGGATGCCGTAATCAAATGATTATTAAACCCTGGTACTAGAGATGCAAACATTTTGTGTACATATTCTGGAGCGTTGTCGTTTAATGCTTGATACCTTATAAAACATAAAATTTTTGTATGTTATACTTTTTATTAAACTAATTTGAAAAATAGAAGGAAAAAACTTCAGTAAGTTCACCTTTTACAAAAAAAAATAATTTTTTTGTTTTGTGTAATTTTCTGCCCTTTGCTTGGGTAAAAGTCCAAAATAAAATATTCATATTTTACATTTAAGCTATTTTAAAATATGTATAATTATACTGCTTATAACTTATAAATTACCACATCAAGAAATATTTTATTCCCTGTCTTCTTAATCTGAGGGAATTCCCAGAGTGTAACAACTTGGCTAGCATCCTTCCCATTGAATGCAGCTGCCATCTTCTGTGTATTAGTTCTGGTAACAGACATATTACTTGCTCAAGTATCCAAAGAGTACAATCAAGTTCTTCTTTGTGCGCCTTGTGAACTAAAAACACAAAAATTTTAATAAATAAATATTTTTCGTTGATATGGTGGTACTTACCAAGATGAAAAGACAGTTCTGAAAGCCCATAAAGAAACAAAAATTCTTTATTAGTGATAAGTAGTTGCATAAAAGTGACAAAGCACAATAGAAGCCTGCTAATTTTATATACAATTTAATAAAATTACACATATAATATGAGATATTTACAAATTTGATTTCACTATGATTATTGATAACAAACAGTTAAAAAAAATTAGCAAACTTTTCTAATATATAAAGACTAGAGACCACTAACACATATACAGAGTACATTTAGGTAGCTTGTGATTATAACATTGAATTTACCAAAAATTAAGCAAAAATACCTACACACAATCACAAATTATTAGATTTTCAGTTATTAGAGCTGTACAGGTTGTTTATCCTCTTCCTGATTGCAAATAAGTACACATATATGTAATCACAAGCAAAGTAACAGGGAAAAGCTATTTTTTTTTTAAAACTTTGAAAATTTATTGAAAACATTCCAATATCATCCATTAATTATTAATTTACCTAGTTGTCAATTTTAAATTTGCAATAAAAATTTACCATTCAATGTTATTGTTATTAGTCATAAGATAAAATTTTCTGTTTTTATTTTAGTTACTATATATTTGCTGCACACTAAACAGGTGGTTTATTAATCATATGTATACTTTTAAAAACTTCATAAAGCATGTTGACCATGACATACAAATTTAATGATGTTGTCATTTTTGCAAAGTTGTATTATCAAATTACAAAAATCAAAAGTTTTGTTATTATCATTATCATAGTCTTTAAACTATATACCTCTCTTTATGCCAAAAATGAATTATAAATAGAAATGAAATATAAAGAAATATCAATATATTGGCAAAAATTTACCGAGCAACAATGTTCATGTATGCAAATTTTATTTTAAACAAACCTACTTTTTTGGGTTCATTCACTAACAAAAATGAGGAAAATATTTGCCTTAGCCACCTAAAAGCTGATTTTTAAGCTGAATTATTTAGTAGTATGATGTCAGAAAGTTATTGGCAACACAAATTAAGGAAGTCAACTGCAATCAGCCGATTTTTAACGGGGAAGAAGGGCTCACTAGACTACAAAACTGACAAAAATGCACACAATAACACAATAGTGAAGACAAAGACGAAATGAAATCATTTCCCATTATAGTAGTTAGCAAATCGACTGAAGAGGGCGCCACTTTCTTAATTTGAGTAGCCAATAATGGACTGTTTTTTTTACAAAGTATTAGAAGTAATGAACTTTATTATTCGTTAAGTACTAAATAGCAAACTGCTATTTTTAAAGAATTTTTTAATAATGAAATCAAATATCTAGATCAACCATCACCAACCTACAAATTAGTGTAGCAGTAAATTAATAATGTTGTACAAATTAATTAGGTACTGATTAACAGGTGTAAATGTGCCAAATAAATATAACTGGTCAAATGTGCTACATCAAATTAAAGAAGTAAATAGGTGCTGTTTAACATCTAGTTACAGCGAACATTATAAATAGGCAATATAAGAAAAATCAATTTGCTTTTAATAACGCCAAGGGTTTTAATTATTAGAGCACCAAATAGGTAATGCATTATACAAAGAAAGACTTTTGTATTTTCATTTACTGCCTACATAAAGCATAAATTATTGCAACAAAAATCTAAACTACCTCTTTGTCTCAGATTCGATTCCATCTGAAGAAAGCTTTCATAAAGGATATTATAAATATGACTAAAATTGGCTTCAAACAGTCCCTTTGCCTCGGCTGTATCAACATTATCTAAAATAAAACATTGTAGGTTTCAAAAATATGAGAAAAAAACGTATCATAAATAAAATAAAAATTATAAATACCTAGGATTAATTTTAAATGTTTAATACGGGTTGCTGTATCCTTTTTGGGGTCTTGCAGTTTAGTAGTGGATTTTTTAATATCCACCAAGTTCTTTTTGCTAAACATATTTTAACTTATTTATTATCAATACAAAAAAAGCAAACACTTAATACGATTTTATATACGTGAGATTATATTTATTCATCTTTTGGTCGGAGAACCCTTAAATTTTCTACATTTTTTAAATATTTATTTAATTCAATTTTAGTTGACGTTTCGAAATTTTATCCAAAACACCATTTGACAGGAGATGTCAAATTCTTCTTCTTCCTTGGCCTAATATACACATATACTCTATGGGCTAAGAATTAGGTAACTAAAACAAGTTGGAGAAAACTTGGATCCTTTTCGACCTAACCTCAACCGTGAACCAGCCAACCTAACCTCAACTAACCTGTTTTTTTCTATGGTTTGTGGTCGTGGAGCGAAGTAATATCTGTAAATTAATGTATTTACATTAAACATGGCTCAAAATAAACCTCTCTTTAGAGATTTAACTGCAGACGATCCAGATCCGGAAGCTACAATTGTAGAATCCATGTGTATGAACTGCCACGGAAATGTAAGCAGAATTACCTTAAGATTGTTTTCTAGTGAGATTTATTCCTTGCAGTAGACTAGTAGGATTAAAGAGTTTGATTGCGATATGATTTTCCCGCTTACTAATTTAGACTTCGTCCAGAAATTCATATTAATTACAACTAGTTACTTTGTTTCCTGTTAGTTAAATATCAACGATAAATTTCGTATTCCTAATATTTTTCTTATTTTATTCATACTAAATAAGACTAGTAGCTCCTCATGTCTTAATATTATGAGACAAAGGGTTGTTTATGCCCATGGATGAAAAAGAAAATAAGTATTGACCCGGTCAGTATTTCTTTCTACTATCAACCCGTTAAAGTGAAGCGTGTATACTTATTCAGGTCGATTCTTGAACTAAAGGGAAGGCTGCAGTCTAGCAACGTTCTAATGTGACTGTTCTCTTCAACTCAGCAATCTGAATCCTGAAAATTATTTACCATGTGGTAGTGCTGTTTCTCTCTTGGACAAACAGCTGACCAGGACAAAATTTGTTTGCATTGCAACTTAGATTGTGATGTAGTGGGTTTGTTTTTGCTACAAAATATGTAATCTCATTCCATATCCTTGTTTCTTTTTTCATCATGTTTATGATTGCTTGCAATTTTATGAATATTTAGGTGGTAACTTAAGTCTAAAATAATATTGTAGGGCCATACAAGGCTGCTTTTAACAAAAATTCCATTTTACAAAGAGGTTGTATTAATGTCATTTACATGCGATGAATGTGGATATGAAAACAATGAAATTCAATCTGGTAGTGTCATACCTGAGAAAGGCGTCAAAATCACATTAACTGTAAAAGACAAATCTGATTTAAATAGACAGCTTGTAAAAAGTGACTACACAAGCATAAAAATACCACAGGTTGATTTGGAAATTCCTTCGCAAAGTCAGAAGGGAGGTATGTATAGGGTAATAAAGATTTAAAACTTTATTCTTTTAGGCAATTATATTTTTTATTTATACACTTTATAAGGACCAAATTATCTATTATATTATGAAAATTTGTATCCTAAAATGATTGACTGCCTACAGTTACAAATCCTGTTTTTACAGAGATCACAACAGTAGAAGGTATCATCAATCGTATCATTACTGGTTTAGATCAAGATCAGTCCAGGAGAAGAGAGCAGAATCCTGAAGGTGCTGAGCAAATTGATACTTTTATTAAAAAATTGGAAAATCTTAAAGAGTTAGACAGACCTTTTACTCTGGTAATTAGTATTTAAAAATGCCTAAACTATGTAACAAAATGTTTTTAGTTGACACACAAACCTTTAGGTTCATTTGTATGCCTGAGACATTTGTTATGTTTATTACTGTTATAATTGCTGTATTGTTAAATAAATAAATAAATAAGAAATAAGAAATGGAACCGAAAGCGGGCGACCTTTGAAACATTTATGTGGGTTTGCTGGTTTATGGTTTGGGAATTTGTTTGTTCGCCATTATATATCTATATAGTACATATAAACGCGTGGATATATAATTGTGGACAAACAAGTTTCTGAGCCACCAGTGGACCCTCAGGATGTCTCAGTGGATGCCCACTTTTTGGTCCATTTTTGTTACACGCCAGTGTTCGTCTATGTATTATTTAGTCTATGGTGTAATGTGTAACTCATGCAATGTGTATTATTATATCCTCTGGCAGGCAAAGGCATACACATTATTAATATTTTATTAAATATTAACAAAACAAAAAATAGTATACCTAACTAAATGTGTTTTTTATTGACTAGGTGGTACAAATAAAGTTTTTATTAATAAAAAAAAAAAAAAAAAAAATAATCATCGAGAGCTTATAAAGAAAACTAAAATGTGCAGAGGTATTTTTATTGCAACTAAAATATTTTATGGTGCACAGAAAATAGTTATTTTTATTTTTAATAGTATACAGGGTGTTTTCTAATTGAATGTCAATATTTAAGGGGGCGATTTTTGGGTCCATTTTAAAAAGAAAACTTCATATGACTGTATGTCCTAAACGTCTTAACTTTTGAGATACAGGGTGGTAAAGTTTTCAAAAATAAATAGTTTTTTATTAATATCTGTAATACCACTTTAGATGTTTTAATTAAATTTGGCATACATGTACTATGTATCAAGAGGCATTATTTAGTGTACCACAATTTTTTTTATTTCCACCAGTGGCGTTCGTACGGAATTTCACCTACCTATTTTGGCAGACATTGATGGTACGCCACTGATTTCTCGTCATACTAAAATTTTTACTGAAATCCCCAATCATTTCTAAGCAAATTTGATCTCTTGAATTTTTTCAATCCGATGCACGGTTTTCGCTTAAAAAACTAAAAACCTTTTCTCTGCATGATCATAACAATATCGTTAATACAACATCACCATGCAGATAAATATATTTTATTTTTTAGATCAAATTTGCTTAGAAATGAATAAGGATCTCAAAAATTAACTTCCTTATTCATTTCTAAGCAAATTTGATCTAAAAAATAAAATCTATTTCTCTGCATGGTGATATTGTCATAGTAACGATATTGTTATGATCATGCAGAGAAAAGGTTTTTATTTTTTTAAGCGAAAACCGTGCATCGGATTGAAAAAATTCAAGAGATCAAATTTGCTTAGAAATGATTGGGGATTTCAGGAATAATTTTAAGTTTACGAGAAATCAGTGGCGCACTATCAATGTCTGCCAAAATAGGCAGGTGAGATTCCGTACGAACGCCACTGGTGGAAATAAATAAAATTGTGGTACACTAAATAATGCCTCTTAATACATAGTACATGTATGCCAAATTTAATTAAAATATCTAAAGTGGTATTACGGATATTAATAAAAAACTATTTATTTTTGAAAACTGTACCACCCTGTATCTCAAAAGTTAAGACCTTTAGGACATACGTTCATATGAAGTTTTATTTTTAAAATGGACCCAAAAATCCCCCCTTTAAATATTGACATTCAATTAGAAAACACCCTGTATATTCAACTTCTGATGCTGTTGACGGTTAGGTGCTTAACAGAACTTATTTTTTTTTAGATTTTAGAAGATATATCAGGTAACAGCTTTATAGAAAACATTAATGCTCCAAAACCAGATCCAAACTGTATTAATGAGTACTTTAAAAGGACAAAGGAACAAGATCACCACTTGTGCATATTTTCCCAGGAAGAACTGGCAGAAGAAAAGGAACCTGAAACATCTATTCTTCATCCTATAAAAGAAGGTCAATTTTCCCTTGAAGACATGGAAGGAGAGGTTTTAAAGTTTCCCACTAATTGTCCTAGTTGTGGGTCACCTTGTCAAACAAATATGAAGATGACCAGTATCCTTTTTTTTTTGTCAGTTTTGGGTAGATGTAAAAAATAAGTTATTTAAATGGTAATAAGAAAAAGTTGTTGGTAATATTCGCTTTAATGCGACTCGTATGTCATCACAAGGCGGTTTCTTGTTGTGCCAATCAGATAACCAGATATACCAGGGTAATTAGGGAGGTGTCTTTTCGGACGGGGGTGAATCTTTCCCATAGGCAACATCAATGCAAACGGTCAGTATACTCCAACTTCTTGAAATAATCGGCCGATTTAAGAGCACTAACCGGTTTTGGAACTTAGAAAACTTTTCGCGGATCTCGGCGGAGCACTGTATTTTTTTAAATTTTTCACGATAAAAGAAGTTAGAAGTTCATTGAAATGCTCATTAATATAAGTTTTTACTGTAAAAATGAACAACTCAGAAAAAAAATTGGTAAATACAATGACAATTTATAAAAGAGTATTTCACAAAGTTTTGCCTCTGCCAAGGTTTGTAATAAAAATACAAAAACTATAAAAATAAAAAATTAGGTAGAGTAAAGTTGATAGCCCTTTTTACCTGTGATATAGAGAAAAGTTTCATAAAAATATTATTTGTTAACTTAGAAGCTTTTTGTGTATACCAAGTAAACACAAAGTCTGTTATTAAAAAATTGTAGCCTATCTGGATTTTCTTAGCTAACAAATAGATATTCCTCATTTTAAGGAAGTAGTAATAATGGCTACTAATTGTGATGTTTGTGGAAATAGAACTAATGAAGTTAAATCTGGAGCTGGCATTGAGCCTGAAGGTGTCGCTATTGAAGTTAAGGTCAAAAGCAAAGATGATCTTACAAGGGATGTTTTAAAGGTATTCTAAAATATATTTTAGTATAAATAATCAATAAAGGAACTTGTATCCAAGTTCCTATTTTATATTCCTGTTCTATATTTTCTAATTAAACATAGCATATTATTTACATTTCTCATCTCAGGATTATTTTGGAGTATAAATGAATGGCGGTCTTTTAAAATTTCTATCAGTTACCTGAGTCCGACCCCGATTTTTGCGTCATAATATTAAATATTGAAATTCGGTCTTTAGATATAACTAACCTAACATAACCTAACTCATGTTTCATCTATTCATAATCACGACATCAAAACTACACTATTATCGTCCATACCACGCGGACGACGTCGCAGGCGAAAACTAGTAACTTAATTGCTTGTAGAGAAATATACATCCATCTTTTTAAATTATATTATGTGTGTTTTTTCACTGCTGACCATATTCTGTGGTAATAATTAGCCTGTAATCTGTATTTTAGTCGGAGACATGTCACTTAAAAATTCCAGAGCTTGAATTAGAAGTAGGACCACATGCTCTTGGAGGTCGTTTTACCACGGTAGAAGGCTTAATTTTAGCAATAAAAGATCAATTGAATGACCCTAACTACTCTCATATATTTGGTGATTCTGAAGAGAAGAAGACAAGAGACCACTTTCAACAGTTTTTAAAGAAATTTGATGATATTATCGAAGATAAGTTGCCTGTAACGCTAGTTCTTGATGATCCATGTGGTAACAGTTATATACAAGTCAGTATACTATTATCTGACACATTTTTTGCTAAATTGTCTAATTTTTAAAATAATATTAGCCGGTCCGGAACTTTTTACACACAGTGTATAATTTACAAATCCAGTCTCATATTTTTGTTACTTGTATTTAATTAAAAATACCAAATGGGACTTGAAGAAAATCAAAATTTGTTAATAGGTTGGTTCAGACAAAACCGACTACAACACACAGGACTAAATTAGAGACATACCTTTTTGACCTAAGTACTATTTGATCTGTTCTTTTTTAGAGTATGAAAGATAATGATGAAATAGACGACCAATTGAAGATAACTCATTATGAAAGAACTTTTGAACAGAATGAGGAATTGGGTCTAAACGACATGAAAACAGAAAATTATGAGCAATCGTGATTTTAGATGACGATTTTTTATTGTTAAGCATTAAATAAATTTTATGTGAATATAGTTTTTTAAAAATTGTCATGAATTTCATTTTCTATTCGATATTTCAGTATACCTTCAATCATTACAATTTTTTGTGTTGTGCACTGGGGTTCCTAAAACTATATTAACTTGACTATATAATTTATATTTTAAAGGTCTTTTAACGTGTTTTTAAATAATTTGGGCTACCCAAGGACCATCAGCCTCTGAACAGCTTGGAAGAGTACAAACGTATTTAGAAAACCCTTTCTATTGTAACAGGGCTTCAATTTTAAAAATACGCGCTTTTAAAGAGTAAATGAAAAAGCAACAACACAGAACGGTCATATATTTAAGAAACATTTTAAGCAAACTAAAATTTACTCTACTCTCTAGGATACTGGGTGATGAAATTTTATAATACACTTCCTCAGACCATTAAAACACTAGATTATAAAAAAAAAATCCAGACTGAAGTCCAGAAGTTATTAATAGAAAACCCATTTTATTATTTTGAGGAGTACCCAAGTTTTAATTTTAATCATTGACTTGATATTTTTTTATCATGTTTTATTCTGTTGGCAAATATTTTTAATTTTATGTATTCTAGATGTAGTTAGTGGTTTTGCTGCCTATATTTTGATGTGTGTAGACATGTAGTGTATTGTATTGCAATGAATAAATTGAGTATTAAGAAAATAATAAACTATTTAAATCATCACAGTTTATTTACAAAAACGGTCTTAATATATCACTTAAACCTAAAGACAACCTAGTATACTGGGTCAGGTGTCTGCGTTTTTAATATACCAAATCGACTCTTTATAATAATTCTTTGCTTGGAATATTTGTCTTCAGGTGAAAATCGAGCTGAAAATATAAAATAATAAATTTAACACACTGAACATAGCTTTTGATTTTTTGTTGTTGGTAAGTACTCTGTTTATTTTTCATCTTAATGTGTACCCTGCTCAGAGACAGGTAATTGTGTTTCGAAGTCATTTTACTTTTTAAAAAAATGGTGTCACTTAAAGCAAATTTGTTTTGTAAATTTTTGATTTTTGGCAATCATGTGGACTTAACTCTTGCAACTTTAATACTATATAATTCTTATTAAAATTAAAAGCATTAAATAATTCAGTGTTGCTTACCAGGATGTGCAGACTGAGTTGGTTTGCCATAAGGGTCAGTCTTCTGAAAATAAAAAGTAAAACAATAAGTTTGCTATGTAACCAATTGTGTTTTTTAAATCTTTGTTCTGATTTGTCTCTTCTTTAGTCTCCTTTATTTAAGAAAAAAATGCAATGATCTAATATAACTTATTTTCAACTGGTGTTTCATAAAAATATCTCGTAAAGAGTATTTTTGCCTTGCTCAAACACAAAATTTTCAGTGCATGACAATGATGACAGCGCCGACGTTATAGGCCCCTCGGGGGGACCGATTTGATGGTCTACACCCTAGTTTTTAGACTCTACAAAAAAGTTTCTATTTCAATTAGGTACACACATTACAAAAGTGTAATGATAATGAATAATGGATTTCTTTGGGAAATAAACTGATATAAAATCTACATACCTTAAGGGTGTAAATCCTGTTACCACTATCATCCAAATAATACATTAAATACATTTTGTTAAACAAATATTAAAGCAATGCAACAAACACGTGTGTACAAAAATTACAAACAATCTTCCTCTTTTCTTGAGATGGGCAGCAACCACGTGAGTAGTTCATCCTAGCCCACGTTGCAAAATCTAGAGATTGATGGAAAACATGTACATGTCACTTCGGTCACTGTCAGTTATGTCATGTCAGTTTGTCTTTTTTTAAGAATTGAGAAAATGTCCGGTGAAATAACTTATTTCTAATATTTGATGATCCCATTGCTTCTTGTGCGATTTTTAACATTTTTTTATAGTTTTCAACTTTCCAACAATCCCAAATTATACCCTATAATAGACATAACATCCAGAATTGTATGTTCTTGTGTGGGTCAACTTGAATGTTAATTGACGCCGTGGCTTTTCATGTTTTGTTAATTTATTATTATTGTTAACGGGTATTCGCATTCATTGGATATTTATAAGAATCAAGTCGAAAAATGGTACGTATAAATATTATTTTTCAAAGTATGAATTATGTATTGAGCATATTGGTGGTTTGGCACATACTTACAGGCCATTTGTATGTTTTAGGATGCTAAAATCAAAACTGAAAAGGGACACAATGGAGAGGGCGATGGAGAGGTGAGTATTTTTTTGCGTAAAAAAGACCAATATTTGTCTTTTTTCTTTGTGATTAGTTATTTACAGCATTTAGAAAATGCAACTTTTATCAATCTACTGAAATATATATTTATTTGTTTTGTCAGTATTTTCAAGTATAGAATTTTTGAGGGTTTTTTAGTTAATGTTATGAATAGAATAGAAACAGTTTAAATTTTTCAGTGAGCTTGTAAGATTGTTTAGAATCATAACCTCGAATTTGTATTTGTTTAGTGCAGCACGTCAAGAAAGTTATGCTTAGAATATTAATTTTTCTCTGTTTATTACCTTCTTTTTTTAAGCAAATCATAGTGCAAACTTGCACTATGAAGAAAAAATAATTTTATCTAATGGTACCTAATAATGAATAGAGTTTTTGCAGTACATACTGTACCAAGAAATATAGACTTTTAGTTTATGTAGAAGTGTTTGTATTGTGCACTAACACAACTTTGAAAAAAAAAATAGAAAAATAAGTACTTAATGTTTATCTTGATGATGTAAGATTAAGATGTAGCAAATTCAAACATTCGTTTTTGCTTTACCGCTATAATGAATGTAAAAAATGAATGTAAGTACTGGCAACTCTGTCAAAACGTATACCGTATAACCCTTAGGATGATTATAATGTATTTTAAGTTAATTTTTAAGGTACTTACAAATGTGATTTGCGCCGCGTCGTAAATCGCGCACAATTCTTCAGGCTAGTATGTTTACCAAATATCAAACTATGAGCAAACCCATTTAATGATAATGAGATTGCTATCAAATCAAATCAAATACAGCTTTATTATCATAAGAAAATATCTCATTAACAAAGCAGACTTAAAGTAAAATGAGAAGAATAAAAGTTACTTACTATTTTTCAATTAGTCTAGTTTGGTTTAGAGGAACCACTGTCAGGAAATAGATATACTTATTATGTAAAATAACAAAGAATTAAAAAAATTCCAATAATTAAAATATACAACAAACATGTTAATTTGCGCTTTTCTTTTAGCATTTTCTTCAGTTCTGTCAGTTGCTATTGTTGCTAGTCATATTTCCCCACAAGGATCAGCTGCAGCCTGACTTGTTTGTTTAATTTAAATTGCCAGAATAAATATTGGTTCATAAAAATCCGTTTTTAAAACAAGACTTCTAATTACTAATTTATGTATTGCAGTGTTTTGTGTATTTTTTAATTACTCATCATCCCATATTATGTTTAAATGGCTTCATACTACAAGACTTTATTAATTCCTTTTGTTGGCTGGTTGGTTTTCAGTCTTGTAGTTATTTGTCAGGGAGAAAACCTTTAATTGGAAACTTAGGTATGAAAAGTAGAAAAATATCTAACCATGGCTCTTTATAGTTTTTTCAGATTGTCTTTGAATAGCAGTTTTGATCAAATTTTAAAGAGGAAAACATTCTTTTCTTTAGAGTATTTATGAGGAATTTTTTTAAAAAATTGAAAGTTATCCCAGGTTCATTGGCTTTTTTTGGGTCTACCACCAATACTAATTAAAGAAGAGTTGTCAGCTTTCTGTACCTTAATAACACTTTAATATACCACTTAATAATAAGACATACGAATTATTAAACAGAACGTGGGAGTTTGTTTATCTCAGAAACTACTGAATTGATTTGAAAAATTCCTTTACTGGTGCATGGCTAGGACCTTCTTGCTATCGGCTATACTATATACAATTTTTTACCTGCGGTTTCTTTCACGTGAAACACGGCAAAAATGAATTTTCTTAATTATGCGCTGCTAAAGTTTATTTTAATTTATTTAAAGTTGCGGGTAACAGCTGGTATTTCATATAAATATTAGGCTTGTTCTTTTGTGTCACCCGGATGTCCACAATCCTTTCTCATCAAATTGATTTATTTGCAAATGGTGGCAGTCGCTGACGTAATCTTCAAAAAACCTTTGAATTCCCGAACCCGAGAGATGTTTCTCTTTCACAGGAGTTTTCTGCATATCCAGTGGAGATTTTCCCTGGCCCAATATCGACAATTATGCCTATTAACTTTTCCTTTTAAAAAAATTGTTGATTCCTCACAGAATATTATTCGGTGGACAAAATCTGAATTGGCGTTGCAACGTTCCATCATGGTTTCACAAAATTCAAAGCGCCTATCGTAATCATCTTCTGAGAGCTCTTGCACAAGTCTTATTTTGTACGGATGGATGTTTTCGGTTTTCAGAAGGCGGTCTACGGATATGTGTGAAACGTTGTTTTCAATTCCCAGTGTTCTGGTAGAAAGATGGGGATTTTAATCTAAACTGAGTAAAACATTCAAAGCCTTATCACCATCTGTTGCACTTTTAGGTCGGCCAGAGCGTATAGCGTTTTTTACGTTTCCAGTTTGACGAAATTTTTGCAGTAGATTTAGTTAATGGATTTCTGTCGGGATATTTGTCATTAAAAATATTACAAACTTCTTGTTGCGTTCGCATTCTCTCTCCGTAACTCAGTATTATTAAAATATCAATTATTTGGGTTTCTGTTAAATGATCCATTTTTTGTCAATAAACGAAACTGACAATGCCGGACATTTCATGTAAATTTTCGTGTGCAGGTATTTAAAGGTAAAATACGCTAGAATAACGATTTTTGATCACCATTTTCTCAAAAACTGTTAACTTTAGGATTCAAATGTTCCCAATAAGAAGTATTCAGAATTTTAAGCTGAATTCGAAAATCGAATAAAATAAAGAGCATTCCATTTTAAAAAAATTTCCTGTCGATTTCAGGAAAACGGTAAACTTGACAACAATGCGGAACTCTCTATTGAATCGGGCGTTAATTTCGCACGTAAGTGTACAAAATTTCATTAAAATCAGATGAACGGTTTGCAAGATATTTCGAGGTCTCCATATTTTTGATACACACTATAGTTTAAGTCTGAAAATACGCCACATATCTGAAAGCCTGGCAACAGCCGTTCTCAAAAATTAGGTGGGGGAGGGGGGCATATAGTTAGCCAGATTAAGAATAAACCTGGAATCTCTGATTGCTTTAAAATCTAAATTATTGTATTGTCATTGTTTCTAAACCATTCCCCCAATGTTCTAGGTTTTAGTAACTTGTAACAGGATAGTAGGCCAAATTTTACCCAATTATTCGGTAAACAATAGTAAGGCGCATAGGCGGTTCTAGACCTCTATTTTTGGGGGGGCTTAAGCCCCCGGTTTACATATTTGGGGAGGCTTAAGCCCCCGGTTTACATATTTGGCTATACATTACTAGGTCACTCAGTTGGATTTGGGGGGGCTTAGCCCCCCAAGCCCCCACCTATAAACGCCTATGGTAAGGCGCCATAAAAGCTGAGACACGCTGTAGTATGTGTACTATTGTGTAAAAATAAACGTCGGCGCCCATTTTTAACACGACCGAATCAATTATTTTAAGCTTTTTAGCGTTACGTAATCTTATTAACTCCGATCGTCGATTGTCGTCGCTGCGTCTTTGTTTACCTCTACGTACTAGATTTGCGGGCGTTTGCAAATTTTTTGGCAGCCGTTTTTGTTTTTGTTTTGGAATCGTGTCGCGTTGTCGGTGCACCGCCGCCACTGATACGAATCCACAACAAATAAAAATGTTTTAATTTTAACGTATTTGTACCATTGTACCTACCCGCTTACACAAAATGCACAAGTCGTACGTGATTCGTTATTTGCATTAAACTGTAATCGTTAATGGATTTTTAAGTATAAAAACTATAAAAAGTGTGTTTGTTATGTTCGCGAAGTCGTAAGTTAATGAACGTATTATAATTTAATTAAATATATACATTACTGGCAAGGAGAGGTTTAGTTTATGTTGTGCCAAAATGGATATCGGTAGTATCTTCAAAAGAAGGAAAAAAAGCGCGTTTGAAAGGGTAAGAAAACACTAATTGTAGGAAAATTTCATTGGTTTTAATATAAACGATATTTTTCGGAGTTTGTTGACCAAATAACTGCTACTTCGTTAAGAGATAACGATCTAAAATAAAGGTAATTTAGCTAACGACTTCAACAACAAATAATTCCTTTAATAACAAACAAAATGTATTGAAGTATTAATGAATTATTTATTTTAATTTAATTATTTGAGGCTTTTTTACTTTTACTTAAACGATTTTTTTCCTATGTTATTTTTAGTTGCACTTTATCATCGATCAAGGCAGAGTTTTGCGATATGTCTAAAAATTAACGACACTGGGAAGAGCTTATAAACCGTAATAGTGTGTGCAATATATTATCTGTATTATAGAGGTCGCTTTTTAACGTTTCAAATTATTTGGAAACGAAAAACGAAATTACTAACATAAGCGCTATATCATGGTATAAAAGCAAATCGAAGAAATAATAAAGTTAAATACTAGTTTTGAACTGGGGTCATTTTGGACAACTTTTAAAGTAATAAGTGAAATAAAGGTTTCTAAATTTTCTAATTTTTATAGGCTTGCCATTTAAAAATAAATTAAGATACGGACCTCGGGTTTGCGGTAAAATGTTTCTTTTTTAAAGACTAAAAATGAGGTATCACAGGGCATAGGCCGAGAAGCATAGGGCTGCATTTAAAATGTTTGACTTAAGCTCCCTAGCGTCACCCCCAAGGGGGTTGAAAAAGTTAAATTACATAAGAACGTAGTTTTATTAACCAATAAGATACACAAAATTTGGCGTCTCTATGTTTACTAATAGCAAATATATTTGCCCATACTAAGACTTTTCAGATACCTTGTATATCGTCTGGGTACCTGGCCACACCGGGATCCATTGCAGTGAGGCTGCCGATAAATTAGAAAAAAGGAGTACTCGTAATCCCTACGGGACTGAACGTATTTTGAGAAACCCATCTAGTGCGGGTGCATTCCTGTATTCAATATTTTTATATTAGTGATTCTCTCTATTTCTGTATCATTTTTCTTCTACACTAGACTAGACACCACAGTCATTACCTTTTAAAAATCTACTGCAAATTCGATTCAAAAATTACTTTGAAATCTACCACTACAATTACAATTTTTGTATTTTTTAAGAACCCCGAACATAAAATCAAAACTTTCTCATCGTGAATCTTTTTTTGGCAATCAAAAACTTTTATTACGGCTTTTTTTTTAGTTTTTCGTTGAAAATTTGGTTGATTTGTCAGCTTCGCAACCATATCCGTGGACATACTGTATTACAAGAAAATATTTATCATAATATCAATCAATCAAAATATGCTTTATTGTCAAAAGACATAACATCTTTATAGACAAAGCTAAAAACTAAAAATATAAAATAGGTATATAAATCAATAATACTATAAATCTAATAATACTACATAATGATTTAATTAAATGATTATGACAGAGTATCCTCAAAATACTCATTTAATGAGTAAAACGCCTTCTCCAATAATAATTTCTTAACAATTTTTCTAAATTTTTTAAATACAAAAATATTTTTCATACATAAAGGAAGTTTATTAAAAATCTTTTTAGAATCATATTCAATTGATTTTTTTACAAGACTAGAGGAAGGTATAGGTAGACAAAAATTATAATTTTGTCTTGGATTATATTGAATGCAATTATTAAATTGATTTATATGTTTTCTATGTATTAAACAAACCGATTCTAGTATAAAAATTGATGATAAAGTTAAAATTTTGTGAGAGATAAATAAAGGTCTATAAGAATCTTTAGAATTTGCTTTATAAATGTATCTAATAGCTCTTTTTTGTAAAATAAATATAGAGTGAATAAAGTAATAGCCCCGTTCGCACAAGAGTCACAAACCAGTCAGAGCCAATGAAATTACTGGAAACCAGTCGGCAAACTGTCACGTTACCAACTACCTAAAATTTTATTGGCGCTGATCGGTTTGTGATTCCATAAACCGATCAGCGCCAATCAAGTTTCAGCTATTTGGTCACATGACAGTTTGCGGACTGGTTTCCAGTAATTTTATAGGCTCTGACTAGTTTGTGATTCTTCTGTGAACAGAGCTTATGACTAGAATTTCCCCAGAAGCAAATTCCATATCTTAAGAAAGATTCAATTAAAGAATGGTAATAATAATATATCAAATTAAGTGCATTGCCAACGCCACTGCTTATTTAAGTCATAAACATTTCATCCGATCCGAAAATAAAATATAAAGAATGCAGATCGTTTTAAATTAAATTATGTGTCATATCATTTTTTAGAATAAATATTTCGCGTAATCGTTAGCCCGCGATTAACAGAATTTAGGATCCCTCAGGTACATTACGATAAAAACCATTGACCTTCAACAAGAGGAGACGCAGCCGTTCATTCATAACTATACTCAATATCAGCTGAGATTTTAATGGCGGCCGTTGACACATGTCAAAATATTTGCCAACTTATATTTAAACGTTCCCTAATTCATAAAACGCCTCGCGGACACAGACAGTCGCTGAATTGATGAGAGATGGATATATATATATATATATATATATATATATATATATATATATATATATATATATATATATATATATATATATATATATTGACGTTTAATAGCTCCGAAACCATACACCCTGTATAACTGAATTTCTTTACCGAAGCTAGTCGCACTATCCCTCTATTAACCCAGAAAGTTCGATTGCTCCCCCTCTGACCGTTTTCGAGAAAAAAATTGTGAAAATGTGAAAAGCGACGACAACAGACTTTTCCTCGTTGTTATTTTGCGTAGTCGGGTCTAAGCTTTTAACTTTATTATTTTAAATTTTAATCTTCAATACAATATTTCAGCCAAAAAACAACCTTCACCAAGGTCCTCCACCCCCAACGCCTTTGAACAAAGCGAAGTTAACGGCCGGAGCAATTCAGGGGCCTCTTATTAAGAAGGACAAGAGACACTCGAGTTCCAGGTTTAACATCACTAAGAATAGGGAACTGGAAATGCTCCCGCCTTTAAAAGGTAAGTAGTACTTTTTTAAATATTTTCAGTGTGAAATAATGCTCTTAAACCGATGCGGAAAAACCCTTAAAGCAAATAACACAGTTTGAAATACAAGTATGTTTTTATAAGTTTCGTTAATAACTTGTCTTTTGTGTAATTCTGAGTAATTCGCTTGTATCATGATTTAAAACTGTTTTTGAGTTAGTGACATCTATAGACTGAATACAATAGCATGTTGTTTGACTCCAGTTTAAGTCTACCAAGGCTTAAATTAAAGACTTTTTGAATACAATAAAATAACGATTTTACAGTCGAATCGCATTAATTACTGCATTTTAAAATAATCCTTGGGTGTCCAGTACTGGGAGCATTGCTTTCATGAACTGCATACCCTCGTGTTTTGCAGTGTGAGTTCCGAATTTGCAAAAATGCTGAAACCAAACCATACCTACTTATTTGTATTGCCTTTGAATCGCCCTGTTTTTTTTTTCTAAAAGAAGTTTAACATCAATTGATGTGTATTATCATAACAGTTATACCCATCATAAAATGGCGAGAGGCGTCCGACAGTATAGGCGTTACGTCGTAAACGTCCGTACTAAAAATAAAATCAATAGTTTAGATGTGCTATGAATTTTTATATCTCTAGCGACCTTAGGTTCCAGACGAGTTTGTCCACTGGGGGAAGTTTTGAGAGTAAACAATAATTATTTATGATTATGGACTTTCAGGACTGAAATATCCATGTTGTTAGCCCTATAAGAGCTGTGTTACATGATTTTTTTTATTTCTCCCCCTCCAGTGAGGTAGGGTAGACTGGGAATCAGCCTATAGCCATTTTTATAAGTTGAACTTATCTGTGATGTGACGTATGTAAGGCAGAAAAAAATCCTTTATCTGGGGGGCTTTGGCAGGTAGCAGGTAGTACTAAAGGTGTAAAAAAATGATTTTTTAGTATGCTCAATAGGACGGTATTTTAAACGCATATTAACAGTTGCCAGACGCTTTTCACGGATCATAACTTCCGCCAGACGCTTCTAAGCTGTATAGATAAGAGTGGCATTTACATTATAGTATCAAATCTGAAGTACAGGCAACTGTAGTCCTCTGTTTTGCCTATTTTCTTGAGATGATACCTTAAAGGGCAATGTCCAGTAAGAAGACCTGTAACAAGTTTTAAGTCCTATGTAAGAGTGGTTCTCTAGTAGGATTCTAGTTGATTCTTTTCCAGTTTGTAGACATTGTCTAACATGTAGCTTTTTGTCACCCCAAAAAAGGGTTCAGGTCGGCAAATCGAACCCTTAGCGCCTTCCTTCGCGAGGACGTCAGCTGTCTCATTGCTTGCTATGCTATCGTGCCCTGGCACCCACATCATTGTGATATTGCTCGCTAGTATCACTGATTTCAGTGCTTTCAATATTGTGTTACTGTCCAACACTATGGGGATGTCATCCAGACAAGCACAACCCTTGTTGATTCGATGTGTTATTTCTATACCGAATAGTTTCTATTGGCAAGGTATACCTACTTCCAGCTTTTAAGTAAGGTAAGCAGTGACTAGAGGTTACGTTAAGGTAAATGTGACTTCGAAATATTTTTTTATTTATTATTAAAGTATAAAATAAAACTTGCCATACCAGCTGGTTTCTTACGAATTACTATCTGTGATAGTTATAAATAAGTGCTAACTCTCAACGTACTATACTTGAACCCTTCCACTGCAGCTATTTGATCTATTGTGGCTCACTCCTATTCCTATTTATTGTTCACGTCCAGCTTTCTAATAATAAAGCTTGTTAAAATGCTGGAGGGGATAAGAAGATGTCATTCAATGAGAACTCGATTCTAGAGGCTGCAGTGTAATTAGGAATGTAGTTGTTTTGTTTATAACCTCTTGTGTTTTGAGCCATTATATTGTGACGTAGGTGAAGCTTTTGCGATTTTTATAAGAATACTTATTACGTATTTTATTATCTTAAAAACTCCTTAACAATATCAAAAAGTAATAACGTCAAAAATTTAATTTTTTCCTTGCTGTATACATTAACACCAAAATCAAAATTTAGCCCAGTCTAAAACTGTTTACATTTTGATTCACATCTGTATGATCTATGCCTGTTATAATCCCTTTATTATTGACTGGAAACTAAAGGACAAAGCTGACGTCCTTTCCAAACGCAAACAGGTGGCGCCTGCGCCTTTAACAGCTTACTTGGGTTTGCAGGGATGCCAATATTTATATATTTTACTATAATATTATGCAAAATTTGATAGGAAATCAACCCCGGGATCCATTAAAAAGGTTTAAGACTTGTTCTGGTTTAAATTTAGATGTTCTAGTTCAGGGGTGGCCAACTTGGTTAGACCCAAGATCTACTGTTCACTGACGACACCCTGTGCGATCTACCAATTACATACTTCTTGAAATCTTAAATGAAACAGCATAGTTCAGTACACAACAGTCTGTTCTACGTATTTATATTTTTTGCTTTGCCACGATCGACTGGACTAATAGCCGCGATCGACCAGTCGATCGCGATCGACCGGTTGGCCACCCCTGTTCTAGTTGATCTGTTACAGGGCTGGATTAAGACAATTCGCCGGCCTAGGTTAATAATCAAATGGCGCCTATTGGAATCTCGTGGCGCCTATTTGCTTCGCGGCGCCCTAGGCCATAGCCTAGACTGCCTAGTGAATAATACAGCCCTGATCTGTTAGCTTGCTCGTTCATAAATATGTCAGTTTAACGAGCATTTGCTTGGAGCTTCTCTAGAATGTTACATTACATCAAATCCGTCTCCGCCTTTAGGAGAAAGGGTTTTACCAAAGAACAGTTATGTTAGAATAGTTCTCATTCTCTATAAAAATTAGACAATACATGTAAGATTATCTACCTCTGTTAATTTGGTACTAAGAAAATTGTGAAAATTCTATAAATGATGTAAGTGCAATAAAATCTAATTTAGCCCGTCCTTGAGATTATTATTTATAGTAATAGTCGCAAAAATTGAGCGAAATATAAATGTATTACATATTTACATTTTTCCAACCCGTTCGCGCTTCTATTTATCATCTCCTTTCAAACACGACAATATTAGTTAAAACGTACGCACATACATTATACATCACATTATTTATTGGTCAAAAAATTCAAGATGGTTTAAAAATAGATTATATGAATAATTATTTTCGTTTGTTTATAATTCGCTATGAGATACTGGAACTCGGATTGAGGACGGACGGAGAAATACAGTAAGAGCGGGAAATCTTATAAATGAAGCCATTCGCTGGTTCGGCAACATTGCAAGGGCAATAATCCATACCCTCTCCTCAGTTTTTCCGGATTGCTGTCGCTTTTCACACATCTGTGTTTTTACATTCGGGTAGATCAGGGCACCATTACATAAAGTAATTTGACATAACCGCGAAAACTACCTCGCGAACAGCACGGTTAGCTACGTGAAAGTTTAGTATTTCTAATATTTCTGGTTTGTTGACTTTTATTACTGTCTATAGGTATGCTTGACGTCAAAACTTTCTACCCTGTCCATTTAGAATTAGTCCGAAACGGTTGTAGAAATGTAATTGATAAATTTTGTGTTTCATAGATACATTGTAGGTTCCTTTTTGTTAAAATTTTAGCATATTAGGGAGGAAATACTGATATATTGATAAACAGCCTTTAATAACATGCTAAACAATTTATAAGAAGGATTATTCAGATTTTTTTTTAAATAAATTTTTGCACTAATAAATGAAATTTAGAATGTCACAAATTTAAAGGACATTATATCAGGCTTCCAAAGGGCAAGGAAATTTAGTGCTATTTTAATCTTAACAAGACAAATATTGGATTACTGACGAAACTTTAAGATATAGCCCAAATATACCTTTTTGTTGGGTGATAAATTGTATGGTAACGCTAAGCTATTAACTTGAAATTTGTATTATAGGTACCTTGCGTGTCTGAATATAGTCAATAATCAATATATCAAAAAATCTTAAATTTTTCAGAAGTCTTTTTGGACATGACTTCTCTTCTACATGCAGTTTGATGGGTTACAAAATATAAGCTGAGCACTTTCTGCCTGCAAATATATAAAATTACCATAATATTTCACATATTTCAACTAAACTCAAAAGATCTTCAAAAATATTTTCTTCCAGTTTCTGTTTTTGAAAAGATTTTTTTAAAAAGGTGCTTAGTTTCATTTGTAAAAAAGTGTTACTTAAAAGCTTTGACTTAGTTGTTCTGAGTAGGTTTGCAAACCTCAGTATGTGAGTCCAAATCACGTTACTAGTCAGTTTTAATTATTTTATCAGGGAATTAAAACTCACATTTAAATAATATAGATTAAGACAGGATTGAAACAGGTGCAATACCCAAAAAATAAGACAAGCGGTGTGATGAAGTTTTTAATTTTAAAAATTTTTTAATCCATCTCCAGTAAATCTGTTATATTACCAAGAGTGGTTATTTTGATAGCTACCATGACAATAGTTATTGTGGAAAAATTAATGTTGTTACCTGATCAACGGGTATCCATAGTAACCGTTGCTTTGGTTATCATCACCATAACAACTGTTGTCATGGCATCTGACTTAGTGAATAATAGCTTACAAAAATGTTTCCTTTGTAGGGGTATTTTTGACATTTTTTGGATATCGTAGCAATATCTATTGAGAAGTAATTTTTAGACTTATTTTCTGGAATAGACCTACAGTAAAGTTACCTGAAGAACTAAGGGATACACTCTAGAAAAGATAATTATAACGGACATGCTTTTTATACGACAATAAAAGTTTTGACCAACATATGTACGTACAGGAAGTAATGTGAGACTTTTTTCCGATAATAGCTACCAAGACCTAGCTTGAGGTGTCCTAAAAATAAATAACATAAGAATATTTGCTTTTATCCGAATAAATAGCAATTTGTCAGCAAACCAGAAACCGATAAATCATATATTACCCTGGATCACCGTCGCTGGACTTTACCAGAAGCCGTAACCGGCATTATTAAAATCGTTTATAAGGTCAGTGATAGGTTATTATGGGTGTATTATACAGGGTGTTTAAAAACATGTATCATTGTTCGTGGGGAGACTCCTTCCCCAAAAATATCACAAATAATGCCTAGATGATGTTAATTTGTTTTTTAATACCACCAAAACAATTTGAATGAGTTCTGGGTTGTGAAAAGTACCTAAAATTGTACATATTTTACTATTAAAAAGGTGTGGATAGCTTCACCAGAGGCGTGTGTACGGGCTGGCAATGAAATATTTTGTAAAAAAATATGCACATCACTGACTTATTTATTTCTTGATGAAGTATATATTATGAATTCTCTCACAAGATGGTGGCCAAGTCATGTGGTAGTAATGGCATACCTGTTTGATTCTGGTGTATTTCGTTTTGTTAGGTTGGTAGTATAAATTTCAAGAGTACCAAAATATGTACTATTTTTAGTACTTTTCACAACCCAAATTTTACTCATATTGCTATATTTCGGAAATATTTTTTAAAAAACTAACACCCTGTATCTTAGAAACAATGCAAGATAGAACCATGTTAATAGTAACTATTTGTCTTATTGTTAGATGATGAATCTTCTCACGAGCGATGCCCCATTTTTTGAAACACCCTCTATATGAGCAAATTTTTCCTTAGCTTTGAATTATTTCATGACATTCATTTAACATTATTATATTAATATTTTTCTTATTAACAACAGTGCCTTGCATAACAACGAAACGAAACGTATTAGTATGCAAAATGATAATCGATGTTGACCCTTTAATGCGTCATATTTGTTTTTCATAACAGCTTTGTGATAAAGAAATTTCCATATTTAATTAAACTAGAACATTTAGAATGCACTGACATTTTTCTTATTTCTTCTAAGTTTGTTTTAGGAGAAATTTCCATACGTAAATTAGAAAATACAATATGAATTTACATTGGCCCTAATGTTTTCTTTTAAAAACATCGTTGTTATATTTTGCCTAACTTACCAAGTTCTACCAAGATGTTAATGATTCTTCTGAACAAATTTTCATATGTAAATTAAATTAGACATAATTTTTTCATATTTTTTTAACAAAATGATTTTGTAGTTTGCCAAAGTTTCCTGGTTCCACCAGGATGATAATGATATTCTGGAAAAACTATGTATATTTAGATTAGAAACTGGTAGTTCTTCCAATTACGCAAAATGAGGGTACTCCTAATACAATTTAAAATTTTTTGACCCTTCCTGGGTGGTTAGTGGTACAGGAATCACAATAAAACAAATTTATTATACTCAACGATAAAAGTTTTTCCCGTATGATGCGCCCTTTTTGACCGGGCATTGTATACTATTCATTCAGGTTTTTTACATTCATATTTTACTCCCACATCCACTCCCAGTTCTCATAATTTCAAATACAGGTATTTTATATTCCATTTTATAGACGTAGCTGCTTAGAATAGACCTTTTCTATATGTGGACCAATCTAATAAGTGCGAGGGTGGATCATTGTGGGTTTTGCAAAGGGCTGTGCTCATATCAAAGACCTGGCGTGTGTTATATAAAGGGATTTAAGGTTCTTTGAAGTTTATTAAATCAGGTATAATAATACCACAGTTACGTTGAAAAATTACTTTCTATTAAAGCAACCAAAATGAACTGATTTGGTTTTAATATTAAAAATCTTTATAATTTGAATAGCAGGTTTTATAGGTTTATTTTGCTTCGTGGCTGCTTTTTATTACTACATAACTTTTAATTATTAACATAGTGCATTCGTTGACAGATATACAGGGTGTTCTTAAAAGTCTAGTAAATGTTGCAGGTGGACGATAAAAACTTTTTAGAGATTTTAAAAAGAAGTTTTAATTGAATAAATGAAGGGGTTATATGTATCAAGCATTGCAATCATATAATACATGGCAACACTGCGGCGAGCTAGAGTGCTTGTGCATCTTTGCGTTTTAAAACTTATAATAGGCAACTATTTTTGTTTATTATAATATTTATTATCATTGACTTGGTAGAACTTTGTTATGGATCATAACATAAAGTACCTAACTTTATCCTTATTGCTGTAATACAAGAAAAAATAATAACTAGGAGCAGTACTTAGCGTCAGCGTCCATTATTACTATAAGGTGTTGCTCTGTTATTTGGTATAAAAAAATCGATGTCTTTTCCAGAAATCAAAACTCCTTTTAGACCGCGTAACGCAAAAATTCGATATGCCTGTGGAATTTTTGCGGCGGTGTCTGCACTGGAATGTCATTGTTTTTTTTAGCAAATAACTTGGCAACAGTGTTGTAATAATGGACGCTAAATACTGCTATTAACGTAGTAACACCCATCACTGACACTATAACGTACCTATACAAATAGGTTTTAGATAACGTATGTTTACCGATATCAGCGCTTCTTCTACCTTCTGCCTTCCCATCCTTAACTCTTCCTCACAACAACCATAGTCCTGAAGAACCTTACCGTCCTCCTCCTTCCGCCTACCCTCCTCAGCGTTATCGCCAGTCACGACCTGGTCGGAGTCCCCCTGCATCCCGCCGCCGCTATGCGTCGCCTGTGGTGACCAGCACTATGGTTCATTCGTCCAATTTTTACCAGCAGGTAGGGTTGCCAACATCTGACATTTATGTACGTATATAGCGTTGTTTGAATAAATAGTAGTGATTATTGTTATGATAAATATATTTTATAACGGGCGCTTATACATTCTGTAAACTTCCTTTCTTATAAAATGGACAATTTTGCCAATAATACTTCGCTTAGATTATGTAGCCCAAAACAGATAAAACTATTCATTCATAAATCATTCTATCGCCACGCGTCGACATCGTTGCGGCAAAACAGATGTAAATAAATTTATCTGTTCTTTACTATATAATCTAAGGTGTTTCACCTGAAGCAGCAATGGATAATTTCTTGGAAACAACTAAAGATAAAATTCGATAGGCAGATGGGATCAAACTCCTTTATTTTATATAAAAAAAGAAAATAATTCGACGCCCTTCGTGATCTAGGCGTCGCGAATGAACCACCCTGTAGAGTACCTAGTTCGTGCGTTCGGCGTTTTTTTTTAAATTCTGTTGTATTTTTATTCTGAAAAATCCGTACCTAATAAATATTTATGCAATCTTATTTAGTCTATATTAAATTATACTCATTGTATGTATAAACGCCCGTTTAATTGTAATACAGTGCGAACATAAAATATGTTACGTTAGAACAACGAAACTTACAGAATGTCCACACTGTAGTTACTTCTAGATATAGTAAAGAGTAACCCATTAATGGGTTACTCTTTGGATAGAGTTAGATTAGACACCTTTAACATTCATGTCAGGAGCTGGATCAAGATTGAGATATTTTAATCTTTATTTACTTATACGTTAATATCCTTATTAAATTCAATTACCTTTATCTATAAATGTCTACACAGTTTTAGTTAAAACCTTATCTAATCTTATTAAACCGTCAGTTGTTTTAAAACAGTAAGATGCTGTCCGAGCATACTTTAAATGTCCTCAATCCTGTTAGTCTTTGTCAGACAGGTACCCACATTGTAGAAAGACATACGAGTACACTTCTGCAAGCAGAAGTTCTGCTTGAGACTGTTGTACGCTGTCCAAAAGAATAATGATTTATAACACCGAAACCATGTGCATCAGTTTTTTTTTTCTTGCTTAGATCCAGTTATCTAGCTTCGCTACAACTCTACCTAATCTAAGACTGTTTAGTTTTAGAACTGGATATGGAATCATGTAACCTGTTTGTAGTCTTAGGGTCTTTTCACTTAATATCCAGTTAAAAGTGATACAAGTACTTATGGATTGCAACATTAGAAAAATTTATTTATTCTTGATCCAGCTCATTGATTGTAAAAATATTTGATGTTTTTAATTCCTCAATGTATATTTTTGAAGTTACAGCCATTGACAACTCAAACTTTCCATTTTACACCTGAAAGTTTGAATTGTCAATGGCTGTACGTTTATAGAAAAGTTGTATCCTATATATTTTACCATTATAACCCATAATAGACGTGCTGATTTAGTTCTTTTGGTTTCAAAGAGCTGGCAACCCTTCCCGCAAGCTCAAACCGGAAGAGAGTCATCGTGCGGGATTCCCAAATCGCCCTCGTTCCACAGCGGTCTCGACCTCCTGGTGGCGTCTGCCAGTGTCGATTCCCTAAAGGCTTACACCCTAGACCTCGAGCTGAAGAACATGGCAGAATCGCCGGGGTTCGGTCAAAACGGTTTGATCCCGAAGGAGTTTAATGGTTGGTTTTAGCTATGGGAGTTCGGTGCAGTCTACGTATATTAATGACTGTGATGTTCTTTAACCTCCAATGGATATTCTTTAACCTCCAATGGACTCTTTCACTAAACCCAAATTTGATATTTTTAAGGCCAACTTACTTTAGGGTAATTTTATATGCTTTGCGATAGCAAAAGCAATGTGCTCCATACTTTTTTAATCGAAAAATAGAAAAAAAATAGAAAAAATAGAAATTGACGTCGAACTGACGGCTAGAGTCTGCTCTTCCGCGGGCGGGCAGCCTATTGACTAGCTGATTCGTGTGTGATTGGCATTTTGCGGCAACGTGGTTGTGTGCGTCAGTTGGTTTGTGCAGACATCATAGGTGGTAAATTTCCAAGCAGTTTTTGGTAGGAATGAATTTTATATATATATATATATATATATATATATATATATATATATATATATATATATATATATATATATATATATATATATATATATTTTTTTTTATTTGAGGGTTCTTGGGTTTTTGGATCCCGGGGAAAAAATTATACAAATTTGTTGGTTCTTATTCACATTATATTTACGTTTCGGTCGTATTCTTCGACCTTCATCAGAATTTTATTTGTGTTTTTTGAAAGCTTCGAACGAAACTTCAGCGGTGCACTGGTAAACCATCACAAATTATATTTACATAGGAACAGTGACACAGACATAATTATAGTTAAAAACATTTAATTTATTAATATATATATATATCTAAAACAACGTCACATTCAGCACCATGTAGGTTCATTGGAGAACAATGAACCTACATGGTGCTGAATGTGACGTTGTTTTACATATACATATATATTAATAAATTAAATGTTTTTAACTATAATTATGTCTGTGTCACTGTTCCTATGTAAATATAATTTGTGATGGTTTACCAGTGCACCGCTGAAGTTTCGTTCGAAGCTTTCAAAAAACACAAATAAAATTCTGATGAAGGTCGAAGAATACGACCGAAACGTAAATATAATGTGAATAAGAACCCACAAATTTGTATAATTTTTTCCCCGGGATCCAAAAACCCAAGAACCCTCAAATAAAAATATATATATATATATATATATATATATATATATATATATATATATATATATATATATATATATATATATATATAGTGTGTTCACAGATAAGGTGTAAATGTCAAAAAAATTTCGAGTTTGGTGGTGACATTCTAGGAAACGCTCCTGCTTGATCTTAAACTAAGATGTTGAAAAATCAATCAATTTAATTAATATACAGGGTGTTTTGTGTTGTGTTAATCAAACCTAAGCAACTTAAAAAATTAAATTTTGTTGATTTGTGCTCTAATTAAAACTCTATGTAGTGAAGCAAGGATTACTTATTAATTTTGCATAGGTAGGTTGTTATTATTTATGAAATTAGGTGTAATTTTATACAGAATGTGCCCGTTAAATTAAAAAAAAAATTAGCTATAGTGAACGGGTCCATATGATTAAAAGTTTAAAGGAATGAAATTCTATTAAAAAAAATGTCGCAAACATGATTCTAAATAAATCTGTTGTATATGTTAAAAGATATCCTGAAAATTGTTTAATTCCGAAATATTTGAGTTCTATATTTATCCAGCTCATCCAAATTTAAACATTAATATACGTAGGCGGGACAAGATGGTTTACAGTTTTGTTTTCTTTTTAATATTCCACGTGAATAGTACAGAAGGGATTGGATATTGCCATTTCTTGATTAATATTTTCATTTAAATAGGAAAAGAAGACCTGTTGGAAAATCGCACTGTATTCTGATACCAAAATTATTGTGGTGACTCATTTTATTTAGGAGTGTGGACAAGTGGGAATCCAGGATTGCAGTGGTGTGTTACTTATCAGTTTTTTTGTATGAGTAATTCCTATGAGATGTTTAATACGTGATTCAGCAGGAATGCGCTTGAAACCTTAAGAATTTTTTTTGAAGACTGGTTGTCATTAGGCAACATTTTAACTATATTTGAAGCCTATTTCACGAAAAAAAACCGAAATTTTGTACTACTTATTGACAGTGATAGGACAAGAGCCAGTCAGATCAACTGGAGGATCTTAATTTACAACTAGTACTAAATCTGAAATCTTTTTAGTGAATTTGAACGTTAATTTTTTTTTGCCTAAAATTTACTTCAAAATTTAAATATCTTATAAGAATCAACCATATAAACATCACAAACATTTTTTTGTCGTTAAAATAATTGAATTATCCAACATTCCACTCACCCCCTACTAAAATTACTCACAATAATGTTGGGTTCAGAGTACTAAGAACAACTTATAAATTAGCAATTTTTACCTGCTACTATAAAATTTTCAGGATAAAATGAGTTTATAGGAAATATTTTTTATATGATATTATTATGTAGGAATGTAATTATTAGTAATAGAGCTATTATATCAGCTCAATTGATTTTACAACAAAGTTACACTAACGCTTTGATCTAGGTTCAGTAATTGTTAATATCACAAGCTTAATAAACGATTTCTATACAATTTTTATGAGATTTGGAATTTTGCGCTCTAATATCCAGTCCTTGGCAATATAGTAATTGTTTTGCTGAGATCTTACAACAGCATATTTAAGGCTCCAATGGAAAGGAAGCAGTATCGTCGAGTGATTCAACGAAAAATGGTTTAGATCGAAATAAGTTGACAATAGCGGCCTTTCGGGGGTCCAGTGCGGAAAGACCACCTCCTATTAAACAATTGCCCCTTTTAAAAGGTAAATAAAAAGGTTTTATGACGATTTTGAATGATATTGTTTTGTTTTTTTAAGTACATGCTATATGCGTCTCCCACAAAGTTTACAAATCTACACAAATTTTTCGAAAATATTATTTCGAACAGTTGTTGAAAAATTGTATTTTCGCAAAAACACTGGTCAAGTTTAATGTGTTTAAAATATATTGCTGGTGTCATAATAATAATATTAAAATATTGGAATACTTAAAATCTGTATTAGCAGAGACTATAAAGAATATAGACAGACATTCGAATACACCGAAAAGCCGGTCTCCCTTGAGACATTTGATGGGTTTACTGGTTTATGGTTAAAAAGTTTGTTTGTCCACCATTATATATACATGTAGATACATAGTATACATATGTTTATAATGGTGGACAATAAAACTTTTAAACCATAAACCAGTAAACTTATAATGGTGGACAATTAAACTTTTAAACCATAAACCAGTAAACCCACCAAATGTCTCCGGTGAGACCCGCTTTTCATTGCACGGCAGTGTTCGTCTAGGTATTATTTAGTCTATGGTATTAGCCACTAAACTGTCCATTCATATGAGAATATAGTATGGCCTTTTTATTGCTATTATAATTGCAAATGTATACATATTTCATACTTAGTTTTGTCCAAATCATACTGTTGTGGTTAAAAACTGTAAATATTCTATGTAAAATACTTTTTCACTGGACTTCAAACTTGCAGTTTGACCAATGGTTAAAATACGTATATTATATAGAAAAAAACTAACTCAAAAATATGTAACGCTATTTGAATATTTGCTTTAAGGTTTTTTTATTTTCTTATCTATGAATTTAAGATGTGCTATTGTTTTCTGCTAATTGTAACTTCCAATAGTCGTGTTACTAGTGTTAAGAAGTTTAATTTTACTTTAGATGCCGGTCCCTCAGAACGCGAAGAACTTTTTATTCAAAAATTAAGACAGTGCTGTGTACTTTTTGATTTTGCATCAGATCCTCTGTCAGATTTAAAATGGAAAGAAATAAAAAGGACCGCCCTTACGGAAATGGTGGAATATGTGACCCAGAATAAGGGCGCCATTACTGAGAATGTTTATCCTGAGGCTGTTAATATGGTAAGGTTAGATATTTCTAGTGTGACCGTGACTTTATACAAAACCAGGTTCTGATCTGAAAAAGTTTTATTTGTACTGTAACCATTGGCAGAAATATAAAGGTACAGTGCTAGCATGTACAGCGTGTCCCTAAAAATATAAGCGGACCCGACAGATTGCTCATATTTTTAGGGACACTCTGTACATGTATAAACAAACGATTTCAAATTTGAGTGATCCTACTTTACCTCAAAGAAAAAATTATTTATTTATTTATTTAAAAGTGTACACGTCATGCCATCTTGTTCGTTCTTTCTTATTATTATGTTAACTGTTCTAGTATTTGTTATGTATTATAGTTTTCTGTGAATCTCTTTCGAACCCTTCCGCCCTCATCGAACCCCAATGGAGCCGAATTCGATCCAGAAGAAGATGAACCGACATTAGAAGCCGCCTGGCCCCACTTACAACTTGTCTACGAACTATTTTTGCGGGTTCTTGAAGCGCCCGATTTTCAAGCTAACATTGCCAAACGATACATTGATCAAAAGTTTGTACTGAACCTTTTGGATCTGTTCGATTCCGAAGACCCCAGGGAAAGAGATCTGTTGAAAACCACATTGCATAGAATATATGGAAAATTTTTAGGACTGAGAGCATTTATTAGAAAACAAATTAATAATGTTTTTTATAGGTGAGTATGAATAGGCAATCTGTATATAATCCATGATACAATAAAAGGGAGGTATAAAGTACAATTTTCAATTTTACAACTAAAAAATCTTGGTGACTGTTCTTGAAGCTTTTTGTTGTTATAAAAACTATTAAATGTTTTAGGTTTATTTATGAAACGGAACACCATAATGGTATAGCAGAGTTATTAGAAATCCTTGGATCGATTATCAATGGATTTGCCTTACCGCTTAAGGAGGAGCACAAAGTTTTTCTTCTGCGGGTATTAATGCCTTTGCATAAAGTCAAATCACTGTCAGTCTACCATCCACAGCTGGCCTACTGTGTAGTCCAATTTTTGGAAAAAGACCCTTCTTTAACCCAACCTGTTATTAGGAGTTTATTAAAGTATTGGCCCAAGACCCACAGTCCGAAAGAGGTCATGTTTTTAAATGAGCTGGAGGAAATTTTAGATGTTATCGAGCCTGCAGAATTTCAAAAAGTATGTATTTCGTATACTAAAACCAGTCTATTAACAATTTATAAGAACCAAATTGTGTACTACTTTTGCCATGTGAGAGCGTCACTTTTCTAGAATTTTTCTTCTAGATCATGGTTCCTTTATTTCGCCAGCTGGCAAAGTGTGTCAGTTCACCTCACTTTCAAGTAGCAGAGAGAGCCCTATACTACTGGAACAATGAATATGTAATGTCATTAGTTGCCGAAAATGCAACCGAGATACTGCCACTAATGTTTCCTAGTCTCTATAAGAATTCTAAAACTCATTGGAACAAAACAATCCATGGGTTAATTTACAATGCTTTGAAGTTGTTCATGGAAATGAATCAGAAGTTGTTCGATGAGTGTACTCAGCAATACAGACAAGAAAGACAAAGGTAGGTAAGCCAAGCAAACCCAAGTAAATCTCAAAGTATATCGTCTTGACTTTTGACATATATATATATATATATATATATATATATATATATATATATATATATATATATATATATATATATATATTATTTACAACATGCTAACAGGTATTTTACGAGTGGAAATCAGTGACATATTAAATGTTAATAGTCTTAGTTCCAGAAGGATAGATACACTTTGTAATGGCACTGTGACTTCAGCTTTAAACTGAAACCAAACGTTTCTAGGGCGCAATTGTCCCTCCTTTCTCAATAAATAAAGAAATCTTCTGTGATATCCTCTGTTCTCAACGTTATATCGGGTCGGTGTTCCGGTTACTCATTCCCATAACGCCCGGTCCAAGTAATGTAAAGAAGAACAAATATGTACCTTGCGAAATATTTCAATAGTTGTTAGTCAGTCGCAGATTTATAGACCACAGGAATTTAAGCTGCTAATACTTTAAATACACTTTTTAGGTATATTTTTACACTGCAAAAACAACTTGGGACAATCTTTAAATAATTTGATTAATATGTATCGTCATGTTTATGTTTCTCATAACCTAACTTTCTACCATTTGTAAAAATTTTACGAGTATGACAGAGAAAGAAGACGAGAGAGAAAAATGAGAGAGAGATATAATTGATCTCTCTGTTGTAAAATGGGATTCTGTCATCATTCTTAAATCCCATTGGATACAGTATAGTAACATAAATCGTAGCGTCGTCTGCCGGTTTAGGCTTGACCCGCTCTTAGACTTGCTGCACTGGCTGAGACACAAACCGTCATAGACTAAGCGAGGCTTAAGTCCAGACCGGCCCTGTTTCGGCTATTGCAATACTTTTTATATTTTCCCTTGAAAGTTTGATTTTAATAAAACTTAATTTATATGTCAAGTACCAATAGTTTTAACTAAAATGGTACTAACTTTTTAGAGAAAAAGAAAGACAAAATCAACGCCAAGAACTATGGGGAAGAGTGGAATCTCTTGCTATGTGTAGACCAGAGTATGAGTTAATTAAGCAAAAGAATATAGGAGACTGTAATAATGTGATAACAAGTCCAGAAGGTGAAGACGAAGTTAATTTAGACAACTTCGAACAAGAAGCGCTAGATGTAAGTTGCCTATTGTGATAGATTCACTTAGTGTCTAATTCACTCTGTACATTTATATTGTAAGCGTTTACAGTACAGTACTTATTATTATTATTTTTTGATGAATTGATTTCTTGTAATATTTTAAATGTAAGATATAGGTGCAGTTTAAAGGGAATACAGATTATATTAACTTGGTACACAAATTTTCTAGGTCAAAAAGGTCCGTAACAACAACAAACCTCTCGTCCGTCGTAAATCTGAGCTCCCCCAGGACCAATACACCGTCAAGGCCCTAAACGACCACAAACGGGCTGACGAGTACCTCTCCACACCGCCAGACGTCAACAAGTGCTAGTCATACCTATATCTTACTAAGCTTAGTGCCAATTATACTCACCGAACAATTCTTAAGTTATAGTACACTTAACGACCGTAAGAATTTTGACGTTTTAAAGATGACAGTGCCTAAAAATCAAATGAAATTCTTTTTGTACGTATTAAAAATAATGTAGGACCGTAGATATATTGGAATTGCTTTAGAAACATCAAAATTCTTAACGATCGTTCAATGGGCTATAGTTATGGGCAACCTCATCGCGGTGTTAAATTATTTCTGTGGCTTTTTTTAATGATTTTTAATGGTAAATAAAGCTACGCTAAATTAAGTTCAAGATGCGCAACAGCCGAGAAAACACGCGAATAGTTGTAGTTAGTACTAAAATTAATGAGATTGGTGATGAACATTTAAAAAGGTAAGATAGAATTATTTTAATATTAAATAGTAGGGTTAGGGTTGTGGATGGAACATTCTAAAAGTAGTGTATATAATACAAAATTAATAGGAAACGAATTGGATTACAGGGTGTAATGGAAATTAGTAATATATTTAAAGGTTGATGATCATATTAACGAGCATGGAAATGGGGTTTAAAAATTTTAAGGCTATGTAGTAATGAAATTTTAAAAAGGAAATATTTTTTTCGTTAAAAAAGACATAATGTAGGTGATATTATACCTGATACAAAAGAGGGAATGTAAGCAGTTAAAAATTTTGAAGTTGTAGGATTTTTTTATACTAAGAACTTGTTTTCCAATCAGATTCCCTTTGGGAGCGTAGGTTCGGATCCTACCGACTGCGCCATGTTAAGCCATTTGAATGCCTTTTTTAAGAACTTGTTTTGACTTCTTTCGATTGCATTTTAGGAAAGATAATCTGTTGGTTTCCCTTCCAATTCGCTACTTCATTCTGGTGTTTTAGTCGCGATCTCAAACGACTATAAGTCCCAGCACCAAGATGGCGGTTACAATTGGGATAGATTTTACTGATACATTAACTGTTGTTGGTGATTTTAAACGACCTATTCTTAAGGGCTAAGTAATATTACATGTTCAACCCGTAATGTATTAAGTACTGATAAAGTGAAATGATGTACCGACATGGAAACAAGAAATGCTCCTTTTTAAAATGTAGATTGCACACATTCATACACAAGGCGGGGCTAGCGTGGGAGGCGGGGTTATAGGGGGCGGGGATATACATAAAAAATATAAAAGTTTTGGATTATACAACCACCTTTTATTATTATTTTTATGTATATCATCCGCTGATCCCCGCCTCCCCACTACCCCTGCCTCCCCTCTAACCCCGCCTCCCACGCTGACCCCGCCCTCTCTAGCCCCGCCTCCGGAAAAAGTGCCGCAATTTTATGTAGAACCGCCCTATTTAATCTACTCACATACATAATATGTCCAGAAGTTTGGAATATTTCGATTTCTTGTATTTATGCCTATTTTTTATTTCTTTTTTAATCCAAAGTACTTTACACCATCAAGAAAATATTAAAAATACGCTTTTCCGGAATGTTAAGAAGACCTCTTTTTATCCATAGTACATTTAGACATTAAGAAAGTGGTAGAAAGACACTTGAAAGTCCAAAAACTCAGTAAAAAAGGTCAATATAACCCAATTTCTTTAATTTACTGGGAGTGGCAGCACAGTAGCTTGAGATCGCGAAAGGCTCCCTGCATAAAACTTTTTGGTTATTATAGTTAGATGAGTGAATGAGATATGCTTCAGAGAGTTTAGGGCTGAATAGAGAAACATTTTCAGGCACGTTGTATAAAGGTTTCATGATGTATTTTAAAACCAAGGTTTCAAGATTCTACTGTGTGTCCTCCGAGTTTGTTCATTTACAATAAAAAATTATAGATTATCAATATTCACAGGACTATGTTGAAAACGAGAAGATACTGATACGCTCGAGAAGTGAAGAAAGAAAATATTAAATTTAAGCTTTGTCTTGGTATTTTTAAAGTATGTAATTGCATATTTAATTGTTTTTATCATTTCCTTCGGTTTTCGGACATTGCCACAAATCTACGCGCTAAAACGTCTACGTTTTTTATTGTCAGGACGGCAAAATATGGAAAGACGCTTTATTCAATAATTTAAACAGTGGCAAAATCTAAACAACAGTTGTCACCTCTGAAAATATATTAAGTCGTTTTCATAATACCCTGGCTGTCGCTAATTTTCACCCTGCATTTTAGGTAAACATTGAATTTTTTTTTAGGAATTTTAGTTCAATTAATGTATGACAATATTGCAGATCAGAATATTTAAAACAACGTTTTTACCTCTGTGTTATCTGTTACAAAATTTGGGTACAAATTTTCACACAAGCTTAAATAGAATTAAAAATAATACAGAAACATCGAGGTAAAAATGTTAGTTGCACTATAATAAAGTCTGCTTAATTATTATTAAGCGGTGAGGTTTGGTGCCGGTCTTCGATAAAAATGGCTACATCCTAAAATCGCCACGAACCCCTTGTTAATGTATTGTCAAACATTTTACCTGCAGAGGGTATAGCCCAAAATCGCCACTACTCTTATCTTCTGAATAAATTAAATGTTTAATTCAGTATATTTCTAGCTGTTGTTTGCTAAGCATTCTTTCAGATTGTTTCCATCAGTGAGGAAGGAATATCTTTGACTATACCTTCACACATGTGCAGTATCTCTCTCTCTCTCTCTCTCTCTCTCTCTCTATCTCTCTCTCTCTCACTGCTTCTGTATGTAGTTTTATTTTGTAAAATTGTATCTATGGCAAATAATTTATTATGAACTATAAAGTTATTAAATATATATACTATTATCTTATAAATAAAAGGCTCATGGCGATTTTGGGCTATAGGTGTCCGGGTAACTCTGTAAGCCGTGGCGATTTTGGGCTGCCAATTTAAGGGCAAGTAATTATAGTGGCGATTTCGGGTAACACCGATAAAAATAGGCATTTTGTTTATTGAGCCGAGAAGAGTCTATATTATTAACTTGGTATGTTAGTCAAAGATAAATTAAGTTTGTAAAATTGAATGAAATTAGGTTAATCATATTTCTTTGTTTGTTCGTGGTCTTAAAGATTCTCTTGCCGAGTCCAGATGTTTCAGAAATTTGTGACATTCTTCGAAAATACATTTTTTTGAAAATGTACAATTTTTCCAAAATTGCATTTTGAATTCTAGTACCCAAACGGTTAAGAGCGACGAGGCAACGCCATGGCCACGCTAAAGGAGAATGTATCTGAAACTAAAAATAGCCGCTCAGCCGACTGCCGGAGTGCCGACAATCGTCGCTTTGTACTACCGTTATAGCCCTGGAATTACATATATTTGCAACTCTTTAATAATCACATAATCCATAACATATAAACTAAATTTATTCTGAAAAACTATTTTTTATTATGAATATGGATTACTGATATATGTTTTAAAAGATTTTAGAAGGGAACTTTCTTGTCGCCCTTCACTATTTCTCTCACTGTATTTTATAAGCCAAAGAAGTTAAAACTAAAGTACTGGGGATAATAAGAACCTAAAATTAAAAACAAGTATTTCTAAATAAGCATCAAACAAAAATTATAACTTAATGCTATATTAGCAGTGGATGTAGAACATAAAATGGTGTTCACGTATGCACACACACAAATCAGCGCTTCCCTAAAAGGCATCGAATTTTTTTCATGCTTTTAGAACTAGATTATCGACTTTCTGCAAATTCTTTGTTAAGAACAATATCAATATCATCGATCAATAATATTATTTAACAAAAATTGCGAAATTCTCATCAAGATCTACTTTTTTATTATCCCTAGATTAATTTTTGCCATGACCATGATTCAGCCTCCAACCGAATATTCTGGGCGCAATTTTTTAATAATCATGATTTGACCGAAATCCTGGTTACGTTCATGATTAATACTTATAATATCATTAATATATCAAGCCGAGAAATAGCTTTAAGTTAAATATTGGCAAACATGAACGCGAGTAACCCTTTACTAGCCATTATTATTAGTAATTTACAGTATTGGTAGTTACATTTATTAATATATGTAACGGCATGACTACAGGACTGTTAAAATCAGGGTTTGAAACCCTGGCCCTAAGCCTAACGAAGTACTACTGCAAGCAAATATAAACCCAAACTTTTAGGTATTAGAATAGGTTTTATCATAGGTAGTGTACTTTCGAGGTCTAAATCATATTTACATTATCATTACATTAATAATTAGTTGTTGGTTTTTGCGACAATTGAATGCCATGAAAGTACTCGGCCTGGTAAAATAACTACTTTATAGTATTTGTAGAGAGGGTAAAGAAGAGTAAGATGGAACTGTAAGTGCCGCGTTTATTTTATATTGTGTATCGGTAAAAGCAAGGCCGTGCCCAAGAAGGGGAGGAGCGCTTTTTGCAGGTTTAACCCCTCATATTATTGTGCAAGCAAATTGATACACAAGACGTATCATTTGTGGCGGCCTTTACATTGTTCGTAATTAAGTTTGTATATTACAAAGTTGGATAGGTGCTCTTAGTTCTTGGGAATATTAAAGTTAAAATTTTAAAGTAGAAAATATAATTTGGGCATTTTAACTTAATAGATGAACCGCGATATGCCAAATTACGTTACGCTACATATCAAATTTTATGGCAGAACTAAATCAAGTTCATCGTCATTTTGTTTTAAATAAATTAGCTGGTTCCTTAGATTTGCTTGATTATTATTAGTATCTAATACTACGATCTAATGTGTGTGTACATTCAAACAGTTAAAGAATTTTACAAGAAAATAAATTGTGTCGTTAATAATGGTCATATTTAGCAATGATCCAAAAAGCCCAGGTGCTCAAAAAAATCTAATAAACGAAGTAATAAAATTTATTAAATAGTAATAAAATTGTATTTATTGATTTTATAACATTAAATATTTCCCTCTTACTCTGAATTAACCTACTCTTAATTTATATTATGTTTATTTTTAGGATATATTCATATTACTCAGAAGCTGTAAATATGTTCTTACTTTTAATATATTATAGTATTCCTGTTAATAACTGTGTATATTTTTAGAGCATAAATATATGTAATTTTCAGGAAATCGTTAAAGGTATAAAATAATGGTTTTACAACTTATATTTTAACGTTTCTTATTAAGATTGTAGAACCATTATTTCATACATTTTAACGATATTAAACCGAAGCAGACGCTGCAAAAAGGCACTATAATATTCTTTAGATGTATTGGGATGATTTTACCTGGAATTCGATGGGGGATCTTAAGTGATTATAGTTTGTTACAACTTTGTACATTGTAAGAGATCTTTTATATGTATCAAACATCTCAAATTTTCAAAAAATTATTAGATTAGTACTGCTTTCTGTGTCAACTGATCCTTGTAACAAAAAAAGTAGGTCTAATGTTAATGTCGAAATACATTCAATAATTAGTTTTAAGGATATACACTATTTGGTAAGATGAAGGAATCTGTATAGTACTGTTAAGAAGTTGATATTGTATTAGACAGTATTTTTTTAATGTACAGCTTTGCTTTATGATAATATAATATTGTTTTAAAAGTAAATTAGGTAAATTCTGTGTTTACCTTAAAATAGAATGTTATCTTGGATCGAGAATAGCGACTAAATATTTAGTGAGAAAGACTGGAACCAACGGATGACAGCTTAATATACAGTATGTTTGCGGATATGGGGTTTAGAAGAGGACAAATCATTTTCTACCAAACGAACAAATATGAAATATATTTTGAGTAAAAGATTTCATTAAAAAATTTAAATATTAAAAGTAAGGCCCAACTATTCTCTCTCACATCTTTAACCAGAGCACTAGTTTCTACATATTAAACAATAATGACACCTATGGACATCTTTGTCAATGTCTTTATTAAATAAAGCAATTATTTAATTTAAAATACTTCTCATCAAAATAATATCTACTGAACAAAGGATTTTTATAGTCCGGTGTTATGGGGATGGCAAAGTATCGTACAGTTACATCATGGAACAATTTAGCGAGAAATTTGTACGAATCCCAATAACTGAAATGACATTCTACTACACAATAAAAAAGTTCCAAAGAACTGGCTTGGTTTTGAATCTCAACAGAAGAAATATGACCAAAACTATGCTGCCACAATTTTAGTTCTTCACTCTGGTGGAGAAACTCCTGGGATGTCCCTTAGAAATCGTGCTAAACATCTAGAAGTTATGAAAAAACTCATATTCAGATGATCTTAAAAGAAAATAAATAATTTCCGTTCAAATCCCACTTTAACCAAACATTGGAAGAGGGGGATTGAAGCGATAAGACTAGATTTTTGTTTATGGGTGCTAGACCAAATTTTAAGTGGAAATATCAATTTTTATAAATTTATTATGTATTGTCTTTCTTAAATATCACCAAACGAAAAGTAGAAAAAAGTTAGGTTTGCATATACAGGGTGTCCAAAAAGTCTTAGTATGGGCAAATATCTTTGCTATTGCTTATAATTAAAAAAGATGGCGCAAACATGCGCAAACTTTTCTGCTTGAAAATACAACTAGACAAGTTAATTTATCACAAAAAAGCAAAATGTTAACTCGGACTTACTCGGAACCCAAACAAAACATTACACAAACGATTTGTTACTATCATTTTTGAAGTAAATTTGACTATGCTCAACTTTTTTTCCTACAAATACCTTAAGTAATGGTAAAAAATCAGTGTACTAACCTGAATGTATACGGTATATCATCCACTGCAAAAACGGTTCAATGTTTTACAATTCACAAGACAGCACTTTGAAAACAACGCACTGGAACCTCCTATAGTCGCGTACAGAGGAAACCCGTAACAACACTAAGTTATGACAGGCGTAGCAAAACGCAGAGCAAATTTTCGAATATTTTGGTAGTAGGTACGGCTGCCGACAAGTCTAAACTTGCGTTTCCCTTAATAATGTCGCGTCGGCGATGTCCGGACGTGTAAGTATCAATCCAAAAGTCATTTACGTAGATTTTTTTATTTATAACGAATAAAGAGCCTGCAAATATATATTTAAAAGATAAAATTAATTAGGCTTACTATCAAGAGATTTTTAAATACAAAAATTACAAAGATACAAAATAATACATCAAATGTAACATGGTAAGGTTAAAAATTAATTAAAAAATATAGTACAATTTTCATTAACCAAGGATAAACATTTAATACCAGGTATATTATTTGATCTTATTCTGGTAGATTTCTGATTTAATACTATTTCTAGAGTATTTTTTAATAAAAGTCGATAAATTACCAAAAAAATAATTTAATAATAATAAATAATAATTTTTATCAAAATTTAGATATGTAACAAAAAACTCAATTTTGTTAAAAATATAATAAAACTTTCAAAACATTAATCTGTTTACTAATTACTGATCCCCAGGGTAAGACCAAATTATATCCGATTTTTAAATATAATCGCTACTCGCCATTTGTTAAGTATATCCATGAACAAAAAATCTTACCTCTAATTCACAATCTGAGTAAAAACATCTTAAACAGATGCATTTAGAATGTGACTTAATATTATGACTTTTTGACCACGCTGTACATACATAAAATTTACAGTTAAAATTTAAAACCTCACTAGGGCTGTAATAAGACTTTACAGCTTTTTTACATGGTAGATCATTGGTAATTTTTGGGGTATAATTTCACCATTGTAGAAAATCTCAAATACGTGTGGTACATGCAGCTTTTACCACTTCCATGTGATTACAGTACTCTCTTTGACTAGTCTGGGTGGCAAAAATAAACATTTAATGTATGTATAAACTTCTCTAGAAGTTTAACACCTCTAACGTGCGCCACTGAGTAACAATTAAAATTGCTTGTTTGTGGATATCCTACAGAAGTTTAAATTATTCAAAAGCAAAATAACTTATTATTTTAAACAAAAACAAATAGTAAAATTATCTGTAAAAGTTGGTAATGTTTAGTTTTTATTTTGAAAGCAAAATCTGTAAAAATATGAAACTGCTATACTACTATATGAAAAACGTTATAAACAGTTATGAAATAACATTAATTATTATTTATCAACGTTCATGATATATTTATAGGTATATACTGAAATAAGAAATATTTTTTCATGGTCACGATTCGTATAGGTCGTCGTACAATACATAGGTATTCTGTTAAGTCCTGGCATTTAAAAATGCGAAAAGACATAAAATGTTTTGTCAAAGACTTATGTACACAGAGACATAGTTAGTTTTATTTTTGAATTTACAATCTAATCAGCAATAAAAAAAGGATTGTAAATTCGGTGACGAAAAAACCTCTGCAGGCAGTTTTGATTGGGTTTGATTGGGTAGGAATGAGTACTGTACCTGGATAGTAAAGGGTGGGTATATTTGACACGTTTATTTTTGTTCTGTTGAGAACAGCTAAAGAGAGAATGATGAACGCTTTTCTTGTTTTCCGCGTTGTAAGATTTACGACAGATGGTTTTCTTGTTTCAGGGTTGTTTATTATAAGTTTCTCGCAGAGATTCACCATATGATAAATCGTTGAAAAAAGTATAATTACTGATATATTATAGAGTAGTAATTTAGTAATTACCTGTAAAATTAGAAAAATAAGTGTAAAACATCTTTTTAAAACCGGACGAGACCAATAAGTCGTTACCCATTTAAGTACTGGTTTGCCTTTATAAAGACAGCCACTTAAAAACTGTCCAATGCCCAAATATCGAATATACGTTGAAGTTATACCGTGCATCATTTTCAAATCAATTTAAACCTTCTTAGCACCTAATTTCATAGGTCCGCCTCCAGTTCTACTTGCTCTTCTAGCTTCCAGTTCCTTATGTCGCTGTAGTTTCTTTTCCTCTCGCTTTTTCCTAGCTTCTTCTAGTTTTTGATTACCTGAAAAATAGAGTGGTCAAAATCGCTCTTACGGAAATCAATAACCAATCAATCAAATCAATTAAAGATGCTTTATTGTTGTAAGATTAAGCTCTTACTAACAAAGCTGTAAAAAGACAAAAGTAGTCAAATGAATTAAAAAGTCCATACAAAAATGGTACCGAACCGATATGAAAATAAGAATAACAATCATACATATATGGATTTAACATATATGGTGCCATCACAGACCCATTTAACACGACTAGATGCGAAATAACACTTACATATACATATGTACATAAAACAAGATGAACACAATTACCCGACAAAAAAAGTATAAATATATATATATACAGTGACCGGCAAAAAGTTGGACACATATGGGAAAATTTTTTATTATTGGAATATTGAAAAAACTTTTTATGCCGATTGTCTCTGCATGATGGGTAACCTAAAAATTCATTTTGACATTTGTTACGTGATTACTCGTTTGCCGGCAAAATTGAAAAAAATATATATTGTCATGGAAAACTGGTATTAGGTGACAAGATATTGAAAAAAGTTATTAGAAAAAAGTGTTCAGATTTTAATTTTATACTCCTTGGTAAAGTCTGGAGCCAAAATTTAAAAAAAAAATATTTTACATTTTTTGAAAAAAAAATGTACAATATTAGTTTCATATTCCCATGAATTTAATAAAAATGTGTTAAATGATCGAAAACCAAGGTAATAACCTATTATCTCAACATTTTTGTTATTACTTAAAAGTTTTATTTGATAAAATTTAAAATTTAGCTTTTTTCCATGTACATATTTACCATTTATAGTTACTTCTGGAACAATATGCTTACGAAAGACCGTTTGCTCTAATTTTGAAGAAATTTTAACGTGTCTACCAAAATGGTTGCCAGATACAGGGCCTGGCCACACCCAAGTACATGGAAAAAAGCTAAATTTAAAATTTTATCAAATAAAACTTTTAAGTAATAACAAAAATGTGGAGATAATAGGTTATTACCTTGGTTTTCGATCATTTAACACATTTTTATTAAATTCATGGGAATATGAAACTAATATTGTACATTTTTTTGTCAAAAAATGTAAAATATTTTTTTTTTAATTTTGGCTCCAGACTTTGCCAAGGAGTATAAAATTAAAATCTAAACACTTTTTTCTAATAACTTTTTTCAATATCTTGTCATCTAATACCAGTTTTCCATGACAATATATATTTTTTTCAATTTTGCCGGCAAACGAGTAATCACGTAACAAATGTCAAAATGAATTTTTAGGTTACCCATCATGCAGAGACAATCGGCATAAAAAGTTTTTTCAATATTCCAATAATAAAAATTTTTCCCATATGTGTCCAACTTTTTGCCGGTCACTGTATATATATATATATATATATATATATATATATATATATATATATATATATATATATATATATATATATAAAACGCAAAATTATTTACAGTATAAATAACAATCAGGATTTTATTCTGTTCGACTCTGTCCCAGGAGGAATTAGCGGAAAACGTTTTTTCTTGCAACACTGCATTCTGAAACTGTTGTAAAGGTCAAGACAACGCTAGTAAAAGTACATTTTAACGTGTCATTATTTTGTTGATGTTTATTCAATAATAATAATAACTATAGGCCTATATCTATCATCCCTATTTTTAGTAAAATATTTGAAATAATTCTCAAACCTAAAATCTGTCAGTTTCTGGAGAAGAATCAGCTTCTTAATCCTAACCAGTTTGGTTTTAGACCAGGCCGGTCAACTGTTGGGGCGGTTACAAATTTGGTGGAGAGCATAGTCGGGGGCTTTGAGGAGGGTAAAAATGCTGCAGTTACTCTGTGCGACCTAAGCAAGGCCTTCGACTGTGTTGATCACCAGAGGCTGCTCACAAAGCTGGAAAACTTTTTTAATATCAGGGGGATCTGTTTGAAGTTCTTCTCGTCTTATCTTCTTAACAGACATCAGTGTGTTGGATCTTGTGATAATTATTCTGAAATAAAAAGGGTAACATTTGGAGTTCCCCAGGGCTCTGTATTGGGGCCACTGCTCTTCATTATGTATATTAATGATCTATATTACTTTCTTCTGCCTGAAACCTGTATTTTATATGCTGATGATACTACGGATATCTGTACACATAAGGATATTGGTGCTTTACAGGATAACATTTCTTCATTAGAGGACAAGGCCGGTTTATGGTTTCTCCATAATAAGCTTAACATGAATACAGATAAGACTCAGCGGCTTACTGTCTCGAGTGACCCGAAACTGACTGAGGGTGGAAAAGTGGTGATGTTGGGTATATCACTTGATGATGGTCTAAGATGGAATGGCCATATAGACATCCTTTGTAGAAGGTTGTCCTCTGGCGTTTTTCTACTGAGACGATTAAAGCATCTTGTCAGTGGAAGGGCGCTTAAGTGTTGCTACCATGCTCTTTTTGAATCCCATATTTTGTATGGAGTTAGTCTATGGGGAAATGCGACGGAGTCTCGAAGGATCTTTATCCTGCAGAAGAAGGCTGTTCGCATTCCGGCAGGTGCTGGTCTGAGAGATCACTGCCGTCCTATTTTTAAAGACCTTGGCATTTTAACTTTTCCCAGTCTTTACATCTGGTATAGCTTGATAGATATTCATAAAAATAAATCTCACTTACTTACAAACTCATACTATCATGATTATAGTACAAGACAGGTACATCATCTGAGACCTAAAAAGTTTCGACTCAATGTTTCAGCCCGAAACTCTGCACCTGTACCTCTCTACAATAAGCTCTCTCTTGAAACTCAGAATTTAAACTTAATTCGTTTTAAAAATAAAACTAAAACTTTCCTTGCACTAAATGCCTTCTACAGTATTAATGAATTCAAGCATTGGCCGAATCCTATCTGAACTCTCTTAATATAGTTTATTTAATAACCTCTATCTCCTGCAACTCTGTACACCTTGATAATCTGTATAATGCTAACTGAATAGTTTAATGCCTCTGATGGTTTATCTGGGATATAATGTATGAGTTTAATTTCTGTACCACTTTTTGTTTTTGGTTCCAATTTGTGTATTTCTGCGGTTATATTTTTATGTTGTAAATTGTTTTTTTTCTTTTTTCATGTATTGTATGTTTCACATGTTTTGTGTATATACCTATGACGATTGTATGACAAAGTTTGTCGAGAACATGAAATAAATCTATCTATCTATCTATCTATCTATCTAATAATTTTATTCTCAAAGTTTCTCACAAAAGTACCAAATACACTCATGTGCTATTAAAAATTTTGCCCTAAAAAATTGTCTTTTAAAAAAATAGTATTAACAAAATTAAAGTATAAATAAGTATAAACACACCTAGCTAATTCTAAACCAAATTACATATTTAAAAAAAGTACTAAAAAACGAAAAAAGATAAAGTATCATCCGAAATCGCACGACTTATATTATTTTTGAGATTAACGCGCTAGCCAGGATATTTAGCAAGAACGCTGCTGGCTACGAGTGGTGCAAGATACTACAAGCTAGACCCAAAAGAGCTGGTGCGATACTTAGGCACCGCAAATCTTCTCAGTATGTCTCTCAGGTCCCTACGATGAATACACCCTCCTGGAGTTAATTTGTTGTATAGATATTTATCAGTATGAAAATTATAAAATTCAGTTATAGTGAAAAAGCATGCTGATCTCAATTATTCTTATCTTAAGACTCACCAATGCTAGAGTTCTCATCAATGGGTTCAAATTCTGTGTCTTCCCAAGCAGACTGTTGTTTACGGTTTGATATAATAGACATATTATTGTCTGTTTTCGGTGGGATAATGGGAGTAGTATCAGAAGGACTCCATGCATCTGATGGAGAAGTCATTTCAGCCTCGGCTTCCTAAAGAAGTAAGCATGACTTATATAAAAGGAAATAGGAATAGTAGTAAAAAGATTTATTTAACAATAAATGGTACAGACAAAAAGACTAGAGGAAAAAGACTGAAGAATTGAGTATTTTCAAAATCAAAAGAAAGTGTGTATAATATTTAAAATCTAAATTTACCGGTTCTTCTTCCAAACTTCCCCATTCTTCATTATCCCAACCGTCGGTCACTTTTGCTCCACCTCCTGAACCTGACGGCGGACTTGTTGGATCACTCTGAGTTCCAGTTACACCCCCACTTCCACTGCTACTCGCCATTTGTCCTCCAGTCTACAAGTTAAACTTTTACTAATAAAATGTCTTTTACTATTACAAATGACCGACTAACTCCAATTCTTGGGAAAAAGGTAATCCGCCATCTTGTGGCGGCCGCCATATTGGGTTTGGAATGACGTCACATAGCTTGTACACTATTAAAGTCCAAAATTGGCTAATACTGGGTTAATCTCAGTACAGTTAATAAAGTAAGCTATGTCACTGTCGATATGCAATGTAACAGAACTTACATTTTTGAAGTTACTTACTTCCATATCTCCCCAATTATCATTGTCACCCCAGTGATCATAATCATAATCTGACACTGACTCATTTCCTCTACTACCTTCTTCATGTTCAAGAGATGTCATTGATGTAACACTTGATGTTGTAGTTGATATGCTACTGCTAGATGGTTGCTCTAAAAAAGTGATTTTATAATAATATACCAAATATACCACAAATAGAATAATGTTTCTTTAAAGTTACCTAAAGATCCAGGTTTGTTTAACATTTTGTTAGCAAATGTGTTCATTGATTTCACAGTATCTGACTGACTTCTATAAAATTTCGCAGTAACGGCGGTTACTGCCCATCCGGCCCATGTTGCTGCTGCATTACTGAGACTAGGAGTTGCTGTATTAACATCAGCCTCTAGAAAACAAAGAACACAAAAATAAGATCCTATTAAATAACATGTATTAACAAGAAGCAGAAAAATATGACTAACTAATAATGTAAAGGTTAAGAATTAAAATAAAAATATTTTCTTCACTAATTATTAAAGAAACAAGTCAAGTCTTTAGGTTATCCTGTATTAATAAAGTTATAATTCTTCATATTCTTACCCATGCTCTCCCGTAAACTGGGATCCTCAGAAACCTTTTCAAGTTTTCCTAAAAAGCCTTTGATAGTTCTAAAAACAGAATCTCTAACTGATTTTTCAGGATCCAATGCTAAATGACATAATGCGGGCAATATTCTTTGGGATACCTCAGCTAGTAGATAATATTGTTGGGTGGCTGCCAAAGCCAAAACACCTACAAGATTTTTTTTTTGTTAAAAGTAGTTCTAGGGGTATGTTAAAAATGTGGAAAATCCTTGGTCTAACTTACCTATTTAAAACTGGACCAGAGAGATAATTATATATTGCAAGCTTCCCTATTATACTTACCAGCATTTCTAGCTGGAGGGAAAGGATCTCTCATTGCCCTAATGAAAGCTGATATCAATACTTTTTGTCTAATTTGTGGATGCAAGTGATGGGCAATTTTCCCTAGACAAACTGTGGTATTAGTTCTAATTCCACCCTGGTCATCTTTTGCTTGTAACCGAGCAAAATGCCTCAATACTTCAACATTCAAATTGTTGTAGCTTAACTTAGGGGCTAGATGTATCACAGACTAAAAACATTGTGTCATATAGTTCTGATGTTCATTTGTATGCCTGAGACATTTGTTATGTTTATTACTGTTATAATTGCTGTATTGTTAACTAAATAAAATAAATAAAAAAAAAAAAAATAAATAAAATAATGATAGAGATAACTTTGTGCTCACTAAAGAAAATACAGAGTTATACAAATTAATTCTAATCTGCTTACTTTGACAGTCTGTTCACGAATAGTTGGATTAGTGTCCATAAATCCATGAGCAACTTGAGGAAATATCTGATCATTAACAGTGCTTGCTTGCAGATGACTAATGAAATGTTCCAACTGTTGCAAAAGACGGGACCTGGTAGCTCTATCATTACTACCAAATAATTTAACTACACATGGCACAATCTTTTTCTGATATTCTGCTTCATCCAGAAGTCTTCCAAGCTTAAATAAAATATAAAAAACCACTATTCAAATAAACTGGTTCAAACAAATTTAAAATAAGATTGTTCTTAAAGTGTATTAAAATCAGTTCTATTAAAGTATGTGGAAAATACAAAAATCCAAATATATACCTTAAACATTGGAGCCAAAACTGCAGAACCTGCATCTCCATACTCAAATGCAGTTATAAGCTGTGGCAATATTTTATGTTTACAAATATTATCAGGGAAATTATCTAAATGGGGAGTTAAATTTGAAAAGAATCTGTTCTTTTCATTCTTATCTTTTATTTGTATTTCTTCCAAAAATAATAACGTGTCAACTAGATCATTTTTAAAATATCCACCTAGTTTTCTACACCTAGTTATAATATCAGCTGGGTTTGGTCTAGATTGAGGATTAGAGCCCACAAGCTCAGAATACAGATTTGTAAGTTGCCTTGGGATCTAAAAAAATAAAATGTTAATGATTTCACCCTTTTCTAAGTACCTACTTATTACTAATAAGCTACCTTTTCTGAGTTTCTCAAAGCACTTTGTTGATAGAGTGGGCCATTAAAAACTTCCCATATAAGGCATCCCAAACCCCACATATCAGATGAGCTAAAAATTTGTATAAGAGAATGTAATTTTAATCAAAAATACAGATAGCTTACCATTTTGTTATTAAACGCTGTTTACTTGGATCATTTCTTTCTGGAGGGTCGTACACCTCTAGAAAAGGAGTAACTTTATGAATGGAAATAGTATTCTCTTGTGCACTGGAAATATATTCCACACCTCCCAGTTTCCACTCTCCCGAGGTGTTAACATATACTGACCAAATATTAACATTGTTGTGCCGTAAACTTCCATCATTATTTAAAAATGAGAGTCCTCTCTAGGGTATAAAAAAGGCTTTAGTTCTAATACTCTATTAAAAGGTGGTTTGTCATTACTTAAAGATTTTTTGTGAACACTTACAGTTATCTGAAATATTCCCCAAGCTACATATAGTTCCTTTTGAGGTTCTTCAAGAGGAAGTTTTTCCAAATGAGTACTTAAGGGATCTATATGTTCAGTGACTAGATATACTACTTTGTCTGACTCAAAGCTATCAAGATATGTAAGAATACTTGGGTGACGAAGTGTTTTTAACCTTTTTACAGCTGCTTTGGCAACTTCCAGCTGTGCATCAGAACCATTTTTAATATCATAGGAAAACACTGAGACTTCTTCACCAGTGCCCTTAAATACATTTTTTATTAAATAGTTGGTCAACAGACAACAAGTATATTTAATTTACCTTTTTCTTTCCTTTGTGAAGGGTCCAAACAGTCTTGTTTTCGAAGCCCGAAACTACTTCACCAATTTCAAAATTAAAGTCTTTGGAAGGATCTCGTGAGAAAAATGACCACATATTAGAGTTTTCTAATTATTTGTTAATTTGTACATTAAACTAATTATTTACAAAAACATGACGCACCTAACCTAAGACTACACATAGTCAGGTATGGCAACAGCATTTCCGACAGGACAAATAACTCTTAATTAAAAACTACGATAAGCCAGTTTTTATTAAAACGCGTTTCTGTTTGCATAAGACTATTTAATTTTTCGAATTATTAAAGACGTAAATGAAAGAGAACTTTGTATTTGTTGTTTATCTAAAATAGATTTATTTTTAACATTTTGACCTATCATAGTCCGGATTTCCACAAAATTATATTTACACAGCCATCATAACTGTAGCCATGTCTAGTGTTAAGATGTCAAAAGTGACATAGTAACATTCTAACCTTACTTTTTGGAACCAAAGTTCCATAAAATATATTTTCGTTGGGATTTTATGATGTTTGGGGAGTACTGATTTTATTTCATTTCTTCCAAACAATGAACAGTCTTTTCCGAAGTGTAATTTCCAAGTCAGATTTTCTAAATCGTCTAGGCAAAAGAGGCATAAGCACCACAAATAAAGTTTGTACGTTGTGGGAACGCGATGATAAAGGTGGCTACAAAGACAAACGACCTCTTCCAGCGTTTAAAGAACGCATGAGGATGGGCCTTTCCGAACTAAAAAAGGAAATAGACTTATGGTCTCAGGAAATGAAAGAAACCTGGGAAGGTAAGATCTTAATGCATTTTTTTTAATTGGACTTAAAACTAGACTACCTAAATAGGTGACCCAATACTTGTCTATCGCCCTGGAGAAGTAGATGTAGCTTGGAGGTTTTTACAGGATGATGCCTTGGATAAATGGGTTGTTACTGCTGATTCAGATCACAACGAAGGATTTAGTACCTGTAGTTTAACTCGAACTAATTATGGAAAAGGATTGTTTGCAGGAAACTTATGCTTAAGAATACCTAAAGATGGACGAGTAAAAAGGGCTGGATATTGTAATATTAAAACTTTGCGCCACAGGGTAAGGAAATAGTCGAAGCCCAGAAATTTATCTAACAAAGAAATGTTTCTTTAATTCACCTGCATATATGCGGGTATGTATACAGTATGTCCACGGATGAGGTTTAGAAGAGGACAAATGGACGAAATTTTGCAAGATACATAAAATGTCACTCCTAATACCCTAATATCTTGTAAAATTTGGTCCATTTGTCTTCTTCTAAACCGCATTCGTGGACTGTAGTATATATATTATTATATTACTTTTCTAGAAATCTTTCAAAAGAGAAGCCTATTTGGACTGGACACCCTATAACATGTTAATTATGAAAGTCAGGGGAGATGGTAGATCTTATTTGTTAACTGTATCAGTTAGAGGATATTTCGATGTTACTTGGAATGATGTATATCATTATGTGTTGTTTACTAGAGGAGGCCCTTATTGGCAAATAGCAAGGGTAAGTTGCCATGTAAAATTAAGTAATCACTAAATTTGATAATTGTGAGCAGAGTTGGGCAAACTACTTGCAAAAAGTAGTGGAGTATAACTACTAACTACTTTATCAAAAAAGTAGGTTTACATATTTGGTAGTTAAACTACTTCTTCAAAAAAGGAGCTAGACTACTAAGTAGTTAGAAGATAAATATTTAACTACAAACCAAACCAAACATGTACCATTGTGGCTCACAAACCCAGTGCCGTAGCCATACTTACAAAAATGATTACAAAAAGTACGTTTTGTTCAATTTATCCGCGCCTAGATTTGTATTAAAACAATAGCTTACAGCTAACTTAAATTTATAATAATTTTTGTGTCTGGTCCGGCATTTTTTACTAAACTTGTTGGTGATATATTTACTGATTTATTTTCGATATCTTTTTTATTTTAATTTATTTCAGATACCATTTTCAAAGTTCTTTTTCGCATCAAAGGGGCGAATTCAAGATAGGCAGGCCTCAATGCCCTTGGACAAAATAGCATCCTTTGGAATATCTGCTGCAGACAGATATGGCGGGGACTTTTCTTTAGAAATAGATTATATTGGGCTAGAATATGATAACAGACATACAGAACAATTTGCATATGAGATGTACGAAGTAGGACCGGGAATTGTACAAGTATAAAGTAATATAACTATAATTTATTTAAATATGTATTTTCATTTCATAAAAAAAATTATGGGCTCGGTGTTGTCATATTTGGACCTTTATCGCAAAGTATACATACAATCGTAATTTTCTTTTTTTCTCACCTATGTATGTCAGGAAAAAGCAATAAGGACCTTTTATCAGGTTAGTAATGTACTGTTATTATATAAATTTTAAGGAAAAATGTTAAAAGCGTTTTCCCGAAAATCGACATTTTTAACTACCCTAATATATTTTTTTGGAGAAAACTATTAATAGAAAATTGTTAGATTTGTCCTGTTAACTTACAAAATTTGAGAAAATTCGTTGAAGCCAGGGTTGATAAAAATCGTGATTTTTTTTCAAAAATCAGTGATTTTTTAAAGATTCGTTCAATACTACTTTGTAAGGCCAACGCAAAATATATAAAAAAAATTCGGTCAAGTGCACGCTATACTTGCACAATTAGTGTTCCGTGCCATCAGCCCTCCACTTAACCTGAGCAAACCTCGGCCGCCCGATCTCCTATCTGCCGCGCTACCCACCGCCGATGGCACCAACGCCGTATCACATCGCGTACGCGCGGAGCTTTGAAAAACGTATAAGGACAAAAGTTGTTCCGTACATCGTGACAAATATTTTTTGTCAGAAAACTTCGCTAAAACCCATGGTTCAGCAGTTATAAGGAAAGGCTCCCCTGGTTTTATACTTACCTTCAAATAGATTTTCAAATCTAACAATTACATCTTTTCAGAATATCTCTGGTTTCCGCTAGAGCAAAACCAGAAATCTCTACAGTAACAACAAAAGAACGTTTTAAGTCATTTAAAATTAATCATATTATTTAAAAGCTAACAATCATACATTCAGCGTACAACTGGCAAATATAAGAAATGAAACATGATGGAAAAAATGTAATTTTGATAAATATGTACACAGAAAACTTAATAATATAATACATACAATACAATCAGTGATCATAATTGGTAAATTACTGAGAACAAAACCCTACATGTAATAAAGTCTGACACGTGATTTTAATGATGCCAATAAAATTTAATTACAGGAGAACCATTACGATCGGCACTAATGTATTCTAGTTAAATCTTCTACTGTTTTAATTAAGTGTTCAACAGTTACCTGAAAAAAAAAAGTGCTTATTAAGTCCTGAAACTTTAAGTTTTTAGTTACAATTATTAAAATATCTTTTTTCCTGTATCACTTAACAGCATACACTGACCAACAATATTAACCCACCATCGGAAATTTACACTTTGATGCAGTGGCGGCTGGTGAAATTTCAATGTTGTATATCTCTGTTCCTACTTACAGGACCCGTACCAAATTTAGAGGTTTTAATAGTGAGCCCACTGGGAAAGGTTTGGTAAAGAAAAAAAACATTTTGTAATTTGCGAAAAAAAGTTAAATTTTTACTGGGCCTCACCTGGGAAAAAAATGAACACGTCTAGGTATTTTATTTATTATTTTTGCTAAACAAATTTTACATCATCTTGTCGACAGGTTTTAAATTTTGAGAGAAAAAAACGTGTTAGTAGAAAGTTATAGCCATTTGAAGTTTTTTAAGTCTAAAATATAATTTAAAAAAAAATTCAAATGACTATAACTTTCTACTAACACATTGTTTTCTCTCAAAATTTAAAACATGTCGACAAAATGATGTAAAATTTGTTTAGCAAAAATAATAAATAAAATACCTAGACGTGTTCATTTTTTTCCCAGGTGAGGCCCAGCAAAAATTTAACTTTTTTTCGCAAATTACAAAAGGTTTTTTTTCTTTACCAAAACTTTCCCAGTGGGCTCACTATTAAAACCTCTAAATTTGGTACGGGTAAGTAGGAACAGAGATATACAACATTGAAATTTCACCAGCCGCCACTGCTTTGATGATATTTATTTTCCGACCCAGTGCTCCGATTTGAGTAAACTTTTTTTAGATTGCAGGTTCATTCCTTAAGGATGTAATCTTTTTTATTTAGTATAAATTGTGATGGAGAAATTCATAGTTTTGCAGACGATACTGTTATTTTTATAGTGATACAAACTGGAACAACATACATAACAAAATTACAAAAGATTTTAAAATAGTTAAAAATTGGTTTGATAATAACTTATTAACAATTATTTTAACAACACAAATTATCTTCCTTTTAGTCTAATTCCAAAATAATAACACATTAAATGTGGATAGTATTAAAATAGACGATGATATTCAAATTTTAAAAGCTAACAGTGTTAAATACTTGGGAATAATTTTTGACAGTAAATTAAATTGGGATTTACATGTAGATTACGAAACTAAAAAATTAAGAATTTTGCTACCAATATTCAAAAATGTTAAAACCTTTTTGGATATAAAACACTTAGAAATATTGTATTATGCCTTAGTTAAAACTCATTTGAATTATGGGATTTTAGGTTGGGGAGGAATAAGTAGAATTTTAGTGAAAAAATAGAAGTATTACAAAAAAGATTTCTAAAAATTATGTTTAATAAAGACTATTTTTATCCTTCAAAGGAATTATATTCAGAAACAAAAAAATGGACGTTAGGCAAATATATATTTATAATATTTTAGTATATGTTTTTAAAAATAAAAATCTAATACAGTTTAAAAAACATAACCATGACACGCGTCATAAAAATGAAATTTCCATTAAACCAAAAATACGTATGTAAGTTTATAGCACAAAACAATTATAAATATTTATGTTTTTATTTAAACGTTATTTACCAGTAGATATTAAAAGAATTATATCATTAAAAAAATATAAAATTGAAATAAAAGCTTGGATATTAACAACAAACGATTTAAAGAAATTTTTGGAATTACTTTGATATTATTTTGTATAATATAAAAATTATTTATTTATTTTCTCTAAGAATCTCTCTTGTCCTAAAAAAGAAATTGTATGTATGTATTTGAATATATATTTTTTTCAACTGAATAATTTATATAATTAAATAATGTAATGTTAAATATAAGATTTGCCCCCAACAAGTACGTCTTCGGGGGTTTTATCAAGTTTATTTATAATACATACATACATATATATATATATATATATATATATATATATATATATATATATATATATATATATATATATATATATATATATATATATATATATATATATATATATTATATATATAACATTTAAATTGTAATTAATTTCAATAAACTTTATTATTATTATTTTCATTTTATACTGGGTGTAATAAGAACTAGGTAAATAACTAATAAACAAATCTTCAAAGGGATCTCATGCAATCACAACGTCTAAATATTACTCCACTTCGACCTGGTCTTATCCCAAGAAACACGATTTTATGGCTTCTACTAGTATTTAGTACTTTTTTTACATGTTTAGAAAATAAACTTTCCGTTGAATATGATGTGAAATTTTTACAGTTTAAAAACATTTGATTAATTCTGTGAAACCATTATCAATCACAGTCCGTTCATCAAATAATTAAAACTTAAACCTCAAAACTTGATTAAAATAGGAACACTTACTCCTAATGAATCGGCAACCTCTTTCATTTTTTCTGGAGAAAGATCCAGAAAGCTTTCGATCAAATCGCCATCTATAAAACCTTCGCTAGTCTCAGTCTTTATATCTGTGTGAAACGCCCTCCAGAATGAATGATCTATTCGTCCCACTGACTTAATTGTAGACGCTAATTTGTTTTGTAAATCTCTCAATTGTTCATAGAATTCTTGTGAAATTTGTGTTACTAAACCTGTAATAAAATTTCCAAAAATTATTTCCTGTTATTAAATATGTATCCAGTCTGGTCTGATTAAAACTACCCAACTTACCTATAGCCCCACCAACAGTTCCAAATAAAACACAACCCCTCGTTGGTGTTGAAGTTTCTCCAATATTTTGCATTACCAGGGATCCATGCCTAAAAACGTTAATCATATCGCCAATGTGAAAATGTCCCACTTGATGCATCTGCGACCGCTCTTCGTCTGTTGTTGCCGCGCTATCTTTTTGACAGACGAACATGTTAAAACAATTTTCGGCTCCAAGAAATATTTCATCGTCCAGGAATTCGACGGCAGTCATCCAATTTGGATTGTAGTCCCGCGCTAAAAATGTTGCTCTATAAATTATCGCATAATGTGCATAAAACAATTTATAAGTCTGATAAAATATAGTAATTAATCGAGTGATTGTCACAAAAGCACGTCATCCAGTTCCCTTCCTTAGAAAAATTAAACTAATCAAATTCTCAATAGGAATTTCAGTGTTAGTGTATTTAAAGTCCCTTACCTATCTCTTCGAAACTACCTTCCATAGTTTTGTACTGTAACAGAGTCATACTACGCATTAAATCTCCGACCAAGATAAAATCGCCCTTAGTCTTCAGATACAATGATACAATATTATTGAAATGTGAACACTCTAATCTTAATTCCTTTTCTGCAGTCCATTCAAAGAGTCTTACTGTACTATTAATACTGGCCAACAATTTTCCATTAAATTCTGCAAGGGAGTAACATGCGCCTTTTATTTCTTTTTCCGAGACTTGAATGAGTTTGTTGTCATTCCAATGGAACACAATTATCCTGCCTTGTTTTGGTTCCGATTCTTCTGGGTTTACTGTGGCAGTACCTAAAAAATAACTTATATTACATTCGCAGCCATTTATTTTAATTTTACGATTATCAATATGAATTCTTAATACACAATTAAGCTTACTCTTAAACTCAATAAATAAGTAAAAATAGAAAAAAAACTATTTTTTATTTTTAGTGTACAAGGTTCCCAGCGAGTTGCTAAAAGGATGACATTTCCCTGATCTCCCTGACACTTCTACAGAAAACCCCTGACTAAATGACTTTCTTCGGTCACATTTAAAAACTGTTTTTCTCTACGAATATGTTAACTTTTCGAGAAACGCGACTATTTACTGGACATCACTAGAATAAACATGAAACATACTCGCGAACAGAATCGCGATCTGACGCAACTTTAGCTAAAAAAAACTAAATGCGAAAACGATCGGCAAATTATGGACGAGATTTATTCTGCATCTTTATTTCACTTTTAGTAGAGGTACATTTCTTCGTCGTTCCCATAACGAATTCGATTGGTCAGAAGGACGGGACAAAATATCCACTACACGATGCCCATTTTATTTTCTTTTTTATTTAATACATTTATAGCGTAACAAGCTGTCTTTCTCTAAGAATGCGAAACTTTACGGATGGTTAACGAGTTGCCTACTATCGCGAGTCACCTTTCCGTACTACGAGATGCGCTCGAGATATTATAATATAATACATACCTATTACGAGGCGGTACCGCGAAATACCGTACCTATCAATTTCTTGTAAAAAAATAAGTTTTTAAAAATAAAATTAACGCAAGTTGCCATTTTCTCTGACTTTAAGAAAAATATCTTTATTTTTACCCTCACCCCTCTCTCTATTTGGGGGGTTAGGGGTATAACTTTGGAATTTTAAATATGATGATGTATTTTTGTTTATAAAATTCAATATACGTAAAAAACTACCTATGTGTACAATTTTTTTTTGATTTTCTCTTTCGGTTACGGAATTATAATTTATTAGGTTATAAAATAAAAAAATATTTACCATTTAATTTCAATTTATTTATCGTCTGTCATGCTTGAGAAGTTGTTCGAAATGTTCACCTTCGACTTCCAAACACTTTCTCACTCTTTTCCTACATGAATTTCGTACCCGCTGTGAAATTTCAGGTGTCACTAATATGCAGCAAAAGCGCATTTGGTCTTTAATATCATCTAAAGTTGTAGGTGCAGTCGTCATCACTTTGTCCTTTATAAAACCCCGTAAGAAAAAGTCAAGGGGGGTCAAACCCGGGGACCTAGCAGGCCAGTTGATCGGACCAGCTTCTCTGTAGTTTTTTCTGCACTCTCCCAAAATTAACAACATATCAGCTTGCACATTAAAATTCGCTTCCATGTTTAATTGAGCAATTAACTGAGAAATAATCGTTAAAACGCCAAAATTCTCAACTGACTTAAGTAAAAATAACGCATTTCCGTGGAAACGAATAATAAATCTGAAATAAGTAAACTTGATTTATTGGTAAAATTTTATTATATTGTATTTATTTTATAAATTTAATTAAAATTTAGTTACCCATAATTATTCCGTAACTGAAAGACCAAATCAAAAAAAAAATTGTACACATACATGGTTTTTTACGTAGATTCGAATTTTATAAACAAAAGTACATAGTCCCATTTAAAATTCCAAAGTTATCCCCACCCCTCTAAATAGAGAGGGGGTAAATGTCAAAAATATTAAATTATGTTTCCTGTCTCCCTACTAACTCACCAAAATTTCATGAAAATATTATAAACAGTTTTCGAGATATCGCCTTGTGACATTTTAAACAACTCAACCTGTATATGTATACATGATAATTTTGAAGAACATTTATAGCGCAGCTCACCCTCGCCTTATCTTGTCATGAATTTTTTAAAACACACTAAAAAACAGCATATTAACACATTTTAGAAAAAAGATTGTTTCCTTCATCCCACTTGCTTTAATTTTTTTTACGATAATTATATACATATAACTGATTTTTTTTTGGGCTCAAATAACACTAAAAACGACATATGAATAAAGGAAAATTCCTGTCCACTCTCCTCCACGCCTTTATTTTTTATAACATTTTCTATGTGAAATTGAATCCTTTGACACCGATTATTCTAAAAATCATACAATACACCACATATCAACCCCTTGTGACATGAGTGGGTCTAAAACCTTCCTCGGTTTGTCTTGTCTATGGTCTGGATCGTCAGAAGCGATGTTTAAGCGATATTTTAACCATTCCTAATGAATCCAACGTTAATAACGAAACGCATAGCAAGTGGCACAAAATGTTTGCTTAGGTGTTGCTTTGAAAAAATATGTAAAGAATGTTATTACGCTAAAAGTTCCAGAATCCCACATAGTTGACCGTACTAGTTTTGATTCCGTATATCAGATCATCTAATTACTTACCAACAACAAAATATGTACTAGGATCGTTGCTTAAATGACATGAAATTAATGACATTGCATATTCTTGCTGCATAAACTGATGTGCTGCCAATACTTCAAAGGTGTTCTGATCAATAATCAGTAAATTATGTATTTCAACTTCCTGGCCATATTCGGTTGCAGATCCACCTAGAACAAGATAATAATTTTAGCAAATTGGGTAATACTAAAAAATAATGATGGAACTGACTAAGTGAAAGCTGTGGCAACACTGTCGGGGGACATGTGCAAATGTAGCGACCTCTGAGATGGGAGGTCTTCATAAGAATATATAGATTTACGTTTGTCTCCTAATGGCGGCCAAACCGTCTCCAATCGGGGTTGTCAATTCTGCTTCATATTGGTCATTCTTTACCTTTCCAAATTTAATATTTATAGTTAAAACCAAAACTGTAATAAATGTATTATAGTTCTATAAAAAATATATGATGCGATATCTCGGTGATATTATCGTAATTTTTTTACCTGTACTAGCTGAAATAGAACTGCTTCCTCCAGATTTACTCATGGCTAAACTAGCGACGCTACTCGACACTGTAACAGCTTGTGTCATCGTCGAGGCACTCTGTCTTACGGGATTCAGGCCTGTCGAATCCTGTATGTCAATTCGACAAGTTGTTACACCAAATACCTAAATAGAAGAAACATTATGTGCTAAAAATAATTTTAGAAATAAAATTCTTATTCAGCAACTAGGTATATTTCTTATGGTGCTCTTACACATGGATATACATTCGGTAAAAATGGATGGGGAAGTGTCAATGCCAATAAATTTTTAGACATTGTGTCATTATTATTTGCCATACCAAAATTTTATAAGTGTGAGAGCACTTCTACGTGTGAGAGTTCTACTGATATTCAGACGGAAATCATTTTTCGAAAATTCCCAAAATATTATGAAAAAATCTGCTTACTTGACTGCTTTCTTGATATGCAATTCTTCTAGGCGACTCTTGCAAGGGAATCGTCCTTATGTGAAGCTTTTGAATTTCATCTATCGTCCCTATCGTAACAGAGGTTGCAGTAGCTAAAGCTAGGCTATAAATATAAGTAGCAGCATAAATAGTATAAGAACACATATGTATCTAATACTTAATTAATTAAAATTTAATAAAATATACAGTATGTCCACGGATGTGGTAGATACGAGGACAAATGGACCAAAAGATACGAAAAAAGGTCATTATTTTTTTTGTTTTTTTTTTAATTCTTTATTCCCAACAAACTTAAAGTTTATTACAGGGAATATATATATATATATATATATATATATATATATATATATATATATATATATATATATATATTATATACATATATAACATAACATTAAGGTATATAACAGTATTAAGAAAAACTAATAAACTAATAAAATTCTAAAGAAAAACTATTAAAACAGTCAATTTTGTAAAATACTTTTTAAGGTGTATTTTAAAATTCCTTAAAAACTGTTAAAAACATTCAAATTTTTAAATAATGCTTCTTCAAATGTATTTTAAATAACTGTAATTTCTTGATTTTCTTTGTTTTTTGGAAGGTCATTATAAATTTTTATGCCATTATGTAATAAAGACTGCATGCCAAAATTGCTTTTTACAGGTGCTGTTTGCAATAATTCAGTTTGCCTCATGTTATGATTATGTAAATTATTAATGGATAAATCTGTACGTTTGTTTGTTTTTTATTTAATATTAAAGATTGAATGAATATATATGTTTTTAATTTATACAAATTATCAATGTTTAAATATCCTAATGGTTTATATAAGTTTATTGTTGGTTCAAGGTATGGTAGCCTGCAAATACACTTAATAATTTTGTTTTGAAGTATTTTTAATGGTTTTAGATTTATCTTATTTGCTGATCCCCAAATTGAAATTAAATATTGCAATTTTGAATGCACTAAACAATAATAAATATTTTGTAAATATTGTATAGGTATATTATTGCGAATCTTGAATAATATTCCAATTAGTGGTGATATGTAACTTCTAAGATTTTCAATGTGTTTTCGCCAATTTAAATTTTCATCTATATATAAGCCCAAAAATTGTATTGTGCTGGAGTAAAGAATATTTTTATTATTTATTTTATTTTTTCTTTATAAACACATTTTTGGCATCGTGGATCTTATTTTTAAAGCAAGCAAAAACCTTTATAAAGAATGACCTTTTTTCGTATCTCTCACTTTTTGGCACTTAAATCTCAGTGAATCTAGTTGGATCCATTGGATTATGAGCTCCTAAAAAAGATCAGTCTATAGATGATTTCAAAAAAGTGTTGTACGTTCGAAATTTCGCATCAATAAATCTATCATTCTCTCATCATCATCATAACAAAGGAATAAGAAAAAATGTTTCTTTACCTGTCAGAATAAGCTTCTGCATTTAGCGAACACATCTGATTAACCTCTTTTAAGTTGACGTTCGAAAATACCAACTTATGGTTGGACGAGTAAATGACGGTTGGCCGATCTGAACAGGCGAATACATTCGTCGAATTGAGCGATCTGAAAGTCCTTAATATGGTCGGTTGGGTGCCCAGTGTTACTTTCTTTTTATCTCTTAGTATACCCGATTCCTTGTGTAGGGAAAAATAATACATGGAACCGTCACCGAGGGCGCAAAGTAGGTAATCGTGCCCTTCAAAAGTAGCCATAAGAATGGAACGGGGCATTATATCTGAAAGAGATAATTATTGTTTACAATAGGGTTTATCAAAGTTAATTTATTTAGAGTTTTGGAGCATAAACTAAAGATATTGTAAATAGTGAAATTTTGCACAATGTCTGAGTTACAATCCTACTTACCTCCTCCAAGTAACTCTTTATGAGCCTCTGTAAGATTAGGTAGGCACAAAATCCGAGCTGATATATCCGTCCATAAACCTACTGCAACAATATCTGAAGATGTATCATTTTCTCCCAAGGGACTGATATCAAGACATGATACTTCAACATCTAAGGTCGTTTCTCTAAAATATCACCAAAGAAAACAATGTTTAAAGAAACCTTAAACTTATAAGAGTGCGTTCTTGGTTTTGCAAATTAGAAAACTTTTTTGTGACAGTGATTCTAACCTAACAACGGTACAGCACGTTGCTAGTTATATATAATACTGCTCACCCTTTTAAGATTAATTCATTTGGATGAATTTCTAAATAATATAATTGGTTGCCAGTGGAGACAATTAATTGTTTGGTATTGCACGCAACAACAATAATATGTTTTTCAGTAGGAGGTTTCCATTCTGACACCAAATTCTTGTCTTCAATGGATACTAAACGGGCTGACACTGGTGTAACCTAGAACAGAAGAAAAAATTAAGAACACACCCTTTGATCTTAAATTTTTGTTATTTTATCAAATAAAGTCACTTAAGAATATTATACAGGGGGAGTTTTTTAAAGTGTTTCAAGGCGATATCTCGAAAACGGTTTGATCCGATCCGATCTGATTCTACGTTCAGATAGTGACTCCAAACCCAGTCGTCGCAGCAGACCATCATAGGATTCACCAGGCAACCTAAAAATTATATAAAGGCAGTCACTAAGATACCTAACTATTTCTCTGCTGCCCTGTGGTGGACACACACCCAGGTCATCATTAACACAGCTGACATGAGGTAAATTGTAGTCACCTAACAAGCACAACTTCTGGTTCGGATATTTTTGTGATATGTGGGTCTGGATAATAAAATAAAAAAAAATTACCGTTTAATTTAAACTTATTTGTTGTCCGTCATGCTTGGGAAGTTGTTCGAAATGTCCCCCTTGAAGCTAAAGTTGAAAGGGGCCCCCTCAACTTCCAAATTATTTCTCCTCTTTTTCCAAATAAATTTCGTACCCGCTCCAACATATCAGGTGTCACTAATAAGCAGGCAAAGCGGATTCTGTCTTTGATATCATCTAAAGTTGTAGGTGCAGTCGCCATCACTTAGTCCTTTATAAAACCCCACAAGAAAAACTCAAGGGGGGCCAAATCCGGGGACCTAACAGGTCAGTTGACTAGTCTCTGTAGTTTTTTCTTGCACATTAAAATTCGCTTCCATGTTCAATTGAGCAATAAACTGAGAAATAGTCGTTAAAACGTTAAAAAATTTAGTTAACCATAATCCCGTAACCGAAATATCAAATAAAAAAATCGTACACATACGTAGTTTTTGAAGTAGATTCGAATTTTATAAACAAAAGTAAATCATCCCATTTAAAATTCCATTGTAACACTTCAAAAAACTCACAACAACCAGCTTCAAAGAATTCGATAGATTACCTACCTGAAGAAGCTGTTCATGAGCCACATTTCCACAAAAGAAAGTTTGTTGATCAGATGTAAATCCAGAAATATCAGTTTCTTCAACCTCCTCTCCATTTAAACTTAAAATACGGGTCTGGCCAACAAAGGAAAGAACCAACGTGTCATCCAGTTTACCTCCTAAAGAGTTGTGGATATGATACATATAGTAGAAAATTATAAAAATTTAGAAGATATTGGAAAAAGATATTAACTATTTTTTGACCAAATCACAACTGTACAAGCTTCGGCTGTAATCCTATCTCTACTACATACCATTTGCCTGAAGCGCCCACATGCCTTTAATGCCCATCAGATCGATCGAGGCATGCTCTTGAATTCCGATTCCATTTCTAATTATTCTTAGAGAACCTTCTTTGAATGCACCCGAGCAGGTAACTAACTGGCCTTGACTCTGACGTTCCAAATCGACTACGCACATATCCAATACTGGTGCTAAGTTAGTAAATGTCTCCATCACAGTTACGTAGGACCCGTTTTCGTCAGCTTTGGTGTTTAGTTTGATCAGTTGTGAATCTCCCAATCGAGAACCGATGAAAAGTACGCCATTGTCAAGGTAAGTAATGCATTCGGGAATGGCGATTTCACCTGAAATGTTTTTAAATACACTTTTAATCAATTCACCGTAAAAATAATTGTACCAATCATACCAAATCATAGATTTACTCTCACGCAGAGAGTTTGGATATGTTCATTCTTCTTTTTCTTATATGAAAAAAAAAATAATAAAGAATATTTACGGCAAAAAGCTTCAAGTCAAAATGCTACCTCTCACGGATTTTCTGCATGGATTACAGATACAGTATCAAGCGGTTTGATATGTTATTATATTATCACTAATACCTGTAAGACCAGAAAATCAAATCTAACATTAGAAGCAAGTCTTACCCAACATTTCTACTTTGAGATCTTTTACAATTTCTTGAGCATCACCCCTGTTCTCCGTTTCCAAAAAGAGCATAAACAGATGCCCAGCCATATCTCCAAGTAGATAACGGAAACCACTGGGATCGACTCTTGCATAACATGTAATGGTGCTTTGCTAAAAGAAATACTTTGTTACAATAACTTAAAAAAGATGCTTGTGGTTTGGTAGTCAAACTTAAAATATTATTTTATATAAACTGGTCAACATAAAAATCGGCAAAAGCGATTTTAACTCGACTTTTCGAACCTATAACTTTTTAAAAACTTAACTTTTTTGAGAGCAGTTTTCGTATATTGATAGCTCGTCTTGCCCAGATTAAGTGTCAAGAAGTGATTTTGCAATGGAAGTGACATTTTCATGCTGTACAGGGTAATTAATAAGGTAATGTAAAATTACTAAAAGTTTAGGTGTGTGCCATATTGCCAATAATTTTTTTTGGTCGTTCCGACATAGCACGTTAGTAAGCTGGTATCAATATCTCCAGACGTATTCGCCGGAATTTTGATTAATGGTCTCTGGCGAAAAATACAGGAGAAAACAAAAAAAGCATACAAATTTTGGTAGTCTCATTTTGACAACGCTGTAGCTGGAAAACGGATTGATAGACTTTGTCGGGCTTTTCAGGTATTAAAAGCCCTTTCGTGTGGTGTTTTATCTAAAAACAGTTTTTTTTCAAGGTCAAAAGGTTTGCGTTGTATAGGGGCGAACTAAAAAGGAAATGAAAACCATTGTTAAAAATGTTTTTTTTTTAAATTTGTGAAAATTGAGCAGTATGTGTTTGTTTTCTTCCAAAATGAGGGCGTTTTGTCCACCTCTCGGTTAGTTATACAGCGTGTCCAGAAACCATCTTAACAAATCGGAAACATTTTATTTTTGACATTACAGAAAAAAAGTTATTCTTTATAAAAAGTTCTGCATCGTGAGAAACTCACATTGCAATTCAAAAATTTGATTTAAGACATACAGGGTGGCTCAAAAATGTAAAAGTCCTAATCCACGTGAAGCTAAAAAGACACCAATCGTTATTTAAAGGTAAACTGCCACTGTAAATATAGTAGAGGTAAGTTTTATGTTAGTGAATTAGGTTTGGAACATACAAGAGGTCCCAAAAATAAAATAAATTTTTAATTATTGACTTTACAAAAAAAGTATCTTCATAAAAAGTCAACATTGTGAAAAAAGAGCATAATTATTCAAAAACATGATATAGGACAATACAGAGTGGCTTAAAAAGCTGAAAGTCTCAATTTACGTAAAGTTAAAGAGACACCAAATCTTTATTTAAAGATAAACTGTATAGGTACTTTTTTGTAAAGTTGATAATAAAAAATTATTTTTAGTTTTGGGACCTCCTGTATATTCCAAACCTAATTCACTAACATAAAAAGTTAACACTAGTACATTTGCAGTGGCAGTTTACCCTTAAATAACGATTTTGTGTCTTTTCAGCTTCACATGGATTAGGACTTTTACATTTTTGAGTCACCCTGTATGTCTTAGATCAAATTTTTGAATGGCTATGCTATTTTCTCACGATGCAGAACTTTTTATGAGGGATTACCTTTTTTGTAAAGTCAAAAATAAAAAAAAGTTTCGCATTATTTGTTTAGATGGTTTCTGGACACGCTAATCGAAATTTGAGCAAAACGCCGTAGTTCTGGAAGAAAAAAAACGCATACTGCTCAGTTTGCACAAATTAAAAGAAAACTTATTTTTAACAACACTTTTCATTTATTTTTTAGTTCACCCCTATACAACGCAAACATTTTGACATTGAACAAAAAACAGTTTATTAGGTAAAACTCTACACAAAAAGGGCTTTCAATTCCCAAAAAGCCCGACAAAATCTATTAATCCATTTTCCAGCTACAGCGTTTTAAAAATGACGCTACCAAAATTTGTATGCTTTTTTGTTTTCTCCTGTATTTTTCGCCAGAGACAATTAATCGAAATTCCGGCGAATACGTCTGGAGATATTGATACCAGCTTACTAACGTGCTATGTCGGAACGACCAAAAAAAAATTATTGGCAATATGGCACACACCTAAACTTTTAGTAGTTTTACATTACCTTATTAATTACCCTGTATAGCATGAAAATGTCACTTCCATTGCAAAATCACTTCTTGGTGCTTAATTTGGGAAAGACGAGCTATCAATATCCGAAAACCGCTCTCAAAAAAGTTAAGTTTTTAAAGAATTATAGCAGTTTGAAAAGTCGGGTAAAAATCGCATTTGCCGATTTTTTTGTTGACCAGTTTATATATATATATATATATATATATATATATATATATATATATATATATATATATATATATATATATTTCTACTTTTTAAGAAAAAACATTTATTAGAAGTGATATTTTTACGTATCTTGCAATATTTGGTTGAGTAATTTCTGAGGTTTAGTTCAAAATGTATACCTTTATAACAGCAGGTGCCACAACTACAGATGTAATGCCATCATGATATAAAATGCTCTCCTGACCAATAATAATGGCTCCACCCAGAGGCGATGGTACTGGTATAATAATGGAGGCTTCCGTTTCAACATTATCCTGCCTCCAAGGAGTTTTAACGAATTCCTTTTCTCGAAGTGATATTTCGTGAGTTTTTACATGCCGGCCGTTTACGTCTTGGTGAATCAAGATTAATGTTGGGTTGGCGCAACCGTGGAGGAATTCTACGTCGTGGACTTGTAACTCGTCCATTCTAATGACAATAATAGTGTTAAATAAAAGAAAAATTAATTAATGACATTGAGAAGAAATATTCCCAGGGGGTAATAATACATGGGGTACCCGGCAAGCTGGTTAAGCGTTCACGGTTCTACAAGGTAGACTTAAGAAAAGTAATAAAATATTTAAAAACTCACTGCACCATGTTGAATTCTAATTATTTACATATTTGAATAATTTAGTGTTTAAATTAAATAATTTAAGCCTCTTTTAATTGTTGTTAGTAAATTTATGGTGGTAAGTAAGCCCAAACCTACAACACAAACTAACCTACCTGAAATTTGATGCTTTAAGTTCATAATTATCTTTCTCCAGAGGTATAATTTTAAACAAGCCATCGTATAGCCTTAAACCAATAACTCTCGCTTTCGGATCGATAACCGCAAGTATCCCTGTTTCAGACGGTTTTCCAATACGATCAGCTACATTCCCGTGGGCTTTTGTAATTATATCTAAGTTATCTCCGTCACTAACACATTCCAGAATCATTGCATTATATCTGTACGTTACGATGAAGAGCAAATCTTTTTTCTCATGCTAAAAATTAGGAATGAGTGAGAAAAGAGCATAAACGATATGTATTTTATATTCTAAATAAAGAGGCAGAGGTGTGAACATTTTAATATTCCTAATAAGTACATAAGTACGGAAATAGTAGGAATTCTCCAAATTTCTCGACGACATCTTAGAAGGAAATAAATCGTGCAACTTTGCCCGAATTTAACCTTTGCTGGAGTTGTTCTTACCAATTACGAGTTTCCAAGGGTGGACAGCGAATTTGTAACAACCTGTAAAAATCTTATCTAGAATATTTGTGTTTTTTACCTGAGGACGAAATAATTTCATCACAGCCACTTTACCATATAATCCAATTTCTTTTATGGCTCTTAAACCTTCAGGAGTAACAAGATAGATATCAAGTCTATTATTTTTTGCCACTATTAGGTTCAGATCAGTGGATGATGTAAAATTACCTAGAACCAGGGAAAAATGTGCAGTTTATTAATTTTTGGTTCAAAAATGTTTGGACAATATATATATATATATATATATATATATATATATATATATATATATATATATATATATATATATATATATATATATAAATTGTTTTAAAATTTGCACATCTTTTTAACTATTAAGTTACAAATACGGACCAAAGCTTATAACAGAGCCAGTTTTGAAAAAGAAGGGATTTTTCTTTTATGCTGCTGGGGTTTCAGAGAAAAATGAATTTAAAGATTCAGTAGGTCTCAAACGATTGCATGTTCAAAATATAGGCTGCTATAGATTTAAAATATGACAATAGGACTTAATTTATTTTAGCAACACAAAGACAACACAACACACAAAATCAACATAAAAATGATTTGGAAACCAAGGAAATCGCTAAAATAGAATAGCTCATGTTTTTAGTGACAATTTCTTAACACACAGGACAAAAACTTGTCAAAACCTGACTGATCAACTAGATCTTAATTTAAATCAGTACTTAATCTCGGGGTAAAATTTTGATAATCTATAAAACCTTATATTAAAGACAAAGCCCTTTAGGGCTTTATTAATATTTAGGTATAGACTTCTTGTCTTAGAATGAACCATAGAACATTAACATCCACATGTACTGCATTGTAATTACATGAGAAAAAAGTACTTTTCCTGTTTAAAAATAGTGTGTGTCTTTTAGGGGTGTCAATCCCGACTGGTTTTCTTAGTCCTGGGATTTTCGAGCTTTTGTGGTCTAATCCCGGGATTACTCCCGAAAAAAAGGGATTTAAATATTGAAATTTTTATTTATTAAGTTTAAACATAGAAATGAACTAAAAAGCAACTAAACGACTCTAAATACAAAAAGTATATATGTATAAATTTATACTTATTTGAAAAAATGTCGCCAAAAAAATATTAGGGCGTCCGAAGTTTCGTCTTTCAGGCTAGAACGTATTTTGTTGCAAAAAACTCCTGCGGAAATAAAACATCTCTCGGTTTCTATGCTTGTGGGCTGAGTGGTTAGTAGGAATTCAAAGACTTTTTGAAGATTATGTCCGCGACTGCCATCATTTGCAAATAAATCAATTTCTTGAGTAAGGATTGCGGACATCCGGGTCTTATTACTGGTTTGCTTTTGTAATGGCTCTGAATATTTTAGTAATGCTTTTCGCAGTTTGCCATTGAATGGTTCATTCTCTTCTTCTCTCAGAATTTCTGCAATGGGAATGTCATCTTCGTCGATAATTTCTGTTTCAGTTTCCTTGTCCAAGAACCTCACTTTCGGAATCCTAATTGGTGTTATGTTTAGATCTTTTTTTATGAAATTCTCTAATAGCGTAAAATGCTCGAGCATGTCAAGTAAGCTGCCCCATCTCGTTTTGCAATCTAATATAACTTTTAGCTCTTTCACATGATTATTTTTGATAAACTTTTGTAGTACCTATATAATTTTTAGTTGGCGATTTTCTAAATGTTCGAACTATTTGTCTAACTCTAGACACCAATACCCAGAGGTCATGATTATTGGTAATGATTACTTCCAAAAAGTCAGTTTTTTCCAAAACTTCCACCTTATCCATACCTTCAGTGTCTTCTATATCGCTGTTTGTGATACTAAAGAACATTTCGAGATTAATCCCGAAAATATTAATAGATCCCGGGATTTTCGAGTCCAGTTTATACTGCGGGATCCCCGAACGTCGGGATTTCGGGATCCCGGGATTAACACCCCTAGTGTCTCTATTATAATTTTTGGTCAGTGATTGTGATTTAGTAAATAAAATTTGCAGTTGGCGATTTTCTAAATGTTCGAACTATTTGTCTAACTCTAGACACCAATACCCAGAGGTCATGATTATTGGTAATGATTACTTCCAAAAAGTCAGTTTTTTCCAAAACTTCCACCTTATCCATACCTTCAGTGTCTTCTATATCGCTGTTTGTGATACTAAAGAACATTTCGAGATTAATCCCGAAAATATTAATAGATCCCGGGATTTTCGAGTCCAGTTTATACTGCGGGATCCCGGAACGTCGGGATTTCGGGATCCCGGGATTAACACCCCTAGTGTCTCTATTATAATTTTTGGTCAGTGATTGCGATTTAGTAAATAAAATTTGCAGGGAATTATTCAACCTGTCCAGTGCAACTAGCGCAGCTATTGTTGAATATGTGAAATATTTTGTAACACAAATGCAGAGGGGAAAAATCCCATGTTCCTGTTACCATACAAAATATAAAATTTTTAAAAATTACTAAAAATTTCCAATATTTCTAGATTTCTTCTTGGTCACAATCTTTCTCTAAATGCTTGAAATATAATAAACTAAAATATACGAATAGGAATATAGGAAAAGGAAATCTTAGGACAGAGTTAGTGTTTCATGTTCGATCATCTGTTTAAGTAATTGTAATTTAAATTTTTTATGATATACAGAGTAACACAGTTTGAAGAACCAAGAAACAAAAATCTACACAAGTCACTTTTTACTCTTATTGCATAAAGTCCCCTGGGCAGCACGCAAGTGCGTACCTAGGATCTAAACTAGAGGGAGGCAAATCAAATTATTTTCGAGGAATGGGGCGAGATGCGAAGATCAGACTATTTTTTCTACTAGTGGGGGGGGGGGGGGGGGGGGTGTCAGCACTCCAGGAAGAGGGTGGGATGCGAATTCAGTTTGTGAAGATCATAGATAATTTTTTCTTCAAGGGGGGGGGAGCTGCCTACAGCTGTATACAAAAATTATATTTTCAAAAATCTAAGAAAAATATGTATTTTATTGGATTCAATCCTTGTAAGCTTAGGCTATGCTGTGGTACAGAGCTTCTGCTAATGAAAAATGTAACAACAGATGCATTACTAAAAATTACAACCTCTCCTCCTCTTTTTGCTGTGTAGTTTAGCTGTAATTTCATACAAAGGTTTGCTCAGTCACCGAGGATAGGTATGCTTTTTAAGACAAGGACTCATTTACTAAAAATCTAGGTTTCTTGAAAGGAAAGCTACATGGTTTATTGGCAAGTGCGTAAAGTACAAATTACATAACATACCTGAGCCCCTTTAAAAAGCCTTTTAAAGTACAAGTATGTGATGGACCATTTTATGACCACACAACTAATGAAAATATAAGTTAAAACGTTGCTATAAATTAGATGACACTGATTTGATAGTTTTACGGCATTATTAATACAAATCAAGTCTCTATTTCGTACTCAATATTACAAAGCATCAAAAATGAAAATAAACTCTTACCTGTAACACAGGCAGTCACCGCCGTCGGCTTATGAGCCGTTACAACGTAATGGTATGCCATAATTACCCTTTAGGACACAGCTAGAGAGTGTTTATAATTTTTAAGACATGTAATTCCTTCTAAAAATGATCTATATATTAGGAATTGTTTATTTCCTCTGTGAAAAGAAATCCTCGCCAAGCTCAATTCACCACTTCAATCCCTGACAGCAACTAACCTGTATTTCTTTAATCAATTCTGGGCGTTAGTTTAACACTCTGGCTCATCGCGAAGCAGTTAATGCTATAGAACAAGAAGGAAGAAGAAACTAATACTCGACCCCCGTAATAGAAATAGGAGGGGACCCTCTCTTTTCTCTGCCCGTAACCCCCGTTTTCTTAAAATCCTTTATTTTTCTGTGGTTTTCTGTTCACACCATAGAGAAAATATATAGTAGAGAAATAATGTCAATTACGAATGCGGCAAATTTACCGAGCTGAATCCGTAAACAAAGACGGTCCTCTGCGGGCTTGCGCATTGTCGAACGTTTGCCTTGTGATAGACAGGACCGTACTTCAAAATTTATTTCACATGACGTGAATCTTTTATCGAGTAATAAATGCTAAATATATTACTTGTAATTATTCTTTTTATTAATGATAAAAATGTAACCATTAGTGAGATTTTAACAAAAAGTGTATAGTTTGTTGACTTAAATGTTAGTTTTCTTGCTATACAAAACTGTCGATAATTCCTCGAAAATAGCTCAGTTTATATATATACAGTGCGTCTCTTTAATTTCCCCCCCCCCCTCTTAATTTTTTAAACGTTACATTTACAAAATTGAAAGTTGAAATAAAATATAAACATAGTATTCTAAACAATAGAAATAAAATATGCAACTGTTTTAAGAAGTAAAATAGTAAATCAAAAAAATTACATGTGTATATTTTATTGGATTGGCATCCCATCCTGTATAATTATTGAACAAACCAAGTTCTAGGGTAAGATGTAAATATTTTTACACCTATTTACAGTGTGTGCACTTGATACTTTGCTGAAAGCGCTACTACTTACGGCCTCATGTCAATCTAATCCACCGATATCTTAGCGATCCTTTGGCGAAAGCGCTTTTTTCTTTCGCCATCCCTTTTAAAATACTCCCCTCTACCCTAATCCACTAGTATTTTTAGTGCCCCTTTGACGAAAGCGCAAATATGCCTTTTGGACACACCCTTCTAATCCACTGATATCTTAGCGATCCTTTGGCGAAAGCGCTTTTTTCTTTCGCCATCCCTTTTAAAATACTCCCCTCTACCCCAATCCACTAGTATTTTTAGTGCCCCTTTGGCGAAAGCGTAAATATGCCTTTTGGACACACTCTTCTAATCCACTGATATCTTAGCGATCCTTTGGCGAAAGCACTTTTTTCTTTCGCCATCCCTTTTAAAATACTCCCCTCTACCCTAATCCACTAGTATTTTTAGTGCCCCTTTGGCGAAAGCGCAAATATGCCTTTTGGTCACACTCACCCTTATGCAATATAGGGGAAGGAGGCATTGACACTATATATGACCTTCTTACACCATCTTACCCCTTATACAATGCCCCTAATACACACACACCCCATCAGTGCCTTTCTGACACCTTGACCACACTCAATATACGTCACTGACAAATATTTCTACTTCTCCGTGTGTGTATTCACCTCAACACCGTAGTGCATTTAAGATAAATTATATTTTTTACCTCCTATTCTTTCACATATTGATATAATTTAAATTTGGAATTAAACTATTTGTATTTATGCACTACTTGTAAGAAATAGACTACGAAATAATTCCTTATATTTAAAAGTTGGATACATAATTGGCGAAACATATGAAATGTCTGTAACACTTTGTAAAGACTATTTTTGTATCGAAATAACAAGCTTCAGAGGTTCGCTATATTCGCCACCCCAACCAAAAATACTATAACATACAAATGACTGAGATTTTTTCGGCCCGGTTCTGATCGCCGCGTTGCGTCATTGAGTTCAACAACCACTTTTACGAGACGTCCCGAGTGCGCATGCCTCGGGAGGACCGTCGTTTAAAAATCTGACTGGCGCCCAATGCGTACAAACGCACTTTTTCGCCCATACATTGGACGGATTCAGCTGGTGTCGCGAATACGTTGTGATGGTCTAAATATATCTTGTCTATGGTTCACACATGTTCAAAAATTGAACTGAGCAAAATCATTTGACAACACTCTCATGATATTTTATCTTTCCAGTACTTTCCACTACATATCCTTCTTGTTCGTCAACTGATCTGGATCAACTCAGTTTTTGTCAATCAAATACGCCTAGGTTGAATTCACGGCCCAATGCATTTTTAATTATTTATCCGTCCAGCGGACGAGTACGACTACCAATCAAGAAATATAAACAAGATCCAAGAATTTTTTAAATAAAGTAGCGAATATTGATAGATTAATCGAGTTTTAGACAATATTGTTTAAAGTGTTGATCTCATTATTTTACAAGCCGTAGTGTAAAACTTAAATTGGTTTATTTAAAATTTAATTGTCCGGAGTCCAACAGAAAAGAAGTTAAAGGTAAAAAGAGCCTGTGTAGTCCTCTCTCTATAATTTTTAAAGCCTAAGCAATGGCCTAAGTAACTTTTTGACATAAAAACTGATTTTCTCTTATAGTAAAAAGTTTTGCTACTACATTTTTACATTAGATACACTTGTTAACATTTAGGCAGTACAGCAACATTTTTTTTGTATAAAATGAAAAATAACGTTCTTAAATGTGTCTAGAAGTGTAATCACCATCGATAAAATCAAATTTTAGTTATAAACATTTAATTACTATCAAAAATGGCTGACGTACGGGATATTATGGAGCTGGAGAGACCACCCACTCCAGAACTTACAAGGGAGTCCATTCTCGGCATGGATAAACCGAAAAAGAAAATCTCATCTGGGCCAAAACTTCCAAAACGACCAGAAGGAATGCACCGAGAAGTCTTTGCATTACTTTATAATGACAATAAAGATGTTCCTCCATTGTTTCCTTCTGATACAGGTACGCTATGCAGTGTTTATTCTTATAAACCAATAAAACATTTTAATTCAACACATAATTAAGCATGTTTCCCAAATAAGACCTAACCTAGAGAACTGCTCCCACATCTGGGGAGCGTCATCACCTTCGACACTTAACATCCTTGATTCTACCTAAAAGAGAGCCATACTATTTCCTATGATTCTAAAAATTTACTTTTGGCATTGTAAACTAAGATATTATTTTACCTGTATAGTTAGAGGCTAAGTTATTTAATACTTTTATGTTATTATATATTTTACGTCTTAAATAAATTGAATTAAATTTCTTTTTTTAAAGTTGGCAATGGCTACAAACAAACTAAAATTAAACTTGGAATGAGAAAACCCAGAAAGTGGAAGTGGATGCCATTTACCAATCCAGCAAGGACAGATGATGCTACATTCTACCACTGGAGGAGACCAAGTGATGAACCCAAGGAATATCCATTTGCTAAATTTAATAAGGTTTAATTTTTTTTAGTTCTAACAAACTGCTATAAATGCTACTTCAATAAGGTAGACCATTAGTTTACCTTTTTTATATGGCATAAACAATAGAGATAAAAGGCAAGGATTAAAAAAAAGTCTACTTAATTTATTCTAGTTATTAGTTGAAAAATTCTAACTCTTTTTCAAAATTTATCTGAAAGTATAATAAAAAAAAGTTGTGGAACATAATAAACAAAGTTTGCAAAATTTATATAACTTTTTTTATACCTGTAATTATTTGAAATAGGTCTTGTCCTCTTACAGAAAGTTGAAGTACCAACATATACAGATGTTGAATATCAACAACACCTCACCAGTGAATCGTGGTCAAAGGAAGAAACCGATCACTTGATGGATTTGGCTCAAAGGTTCGACGTGAGATTTATAATAATGGCAGATAGATATGACACCGAGAAATTCACAAAGCGTTCAGTTGAAGATTTGAAGGACAGATATTATAAAATACATGGAATACTTGCAAAGGTAAAATAAATCCTTGTACCTATACAATTAAATATAAAGTAAATGTATATTTTCAGTTGAATGGTGAAAAGAAGGTCTATACTTGTGACGCAGATCATGAAAGGCGACGCAAGGAACAGCTGAAGAAGCTCTATGAGCGTACACCCGAGCAGGTAATGTATAGTTCTATTTTTGTCTGTATTATTAATTTGTTCTTAGACTTGTAATTTTTATTATAAATATGTATGTTCATTGTAATCTATCATCTATTTTATTATTATTTTATAATCAACATTGTAAAAATTGTGTAACCATTTATCTATATTGAGAGATGGCCAGTATGGTGATTTCGCTTATACTACCCCAAACATTGTTTATAAAGAGGTACTAAAATAATGCGAACGAAGTACGGGTACAAGCTAGTAACTAAATAAATTATTGTGTATTTCAGATTGAAGAGGAACAATTTCTCTTGAATGAATTGAAAAAAATAGAAGCCCGAAAAAAGGAAAGAGAAAGGAAAACGCAGGATTTACAAAAGCTTATCAGCCAAGCAGATAGTCAAAATGACACGCCCAGAAAAACGGACAAAAAGTTGCCCAAAAAGAAAATAGCCAATCCTTTAAGGCCTTCCAGGGTTGACACAAATGTAAGAAAAATCATATTTTCCTAAAGACTTATTTTTTTAATGTTATTTATATGTTATTAGGTAAATCCATTTTAATTTTGTCTTTTCTAGTACATTTTACAGGCTATAGAGACGGCAGGCATCAAATTTCCAGACTATAAAAATAGTGGAGTGTCTCTCCGGTCACAGAGGATGAAGCTTCCAGCAAATGTTGGGCAAAAAAAGTCCAAGGGTATTGAGCAATTGCTGCAAGAATTAGGACTAGGTAAGAGATCTATAAGTAGGACTAGCCAATTACTGGTAATTAATTTTTTTTAATCGATGTGTTACTTGATTTTTTCATTCCTTAGTTTGTTATGCTGATAGATGCCTAAGTTATTTTTGGATCTTGTTCTTTTTGCAGAACTAAACCCGACTCCAACAGAAGAAATTTGCCAACATTTCAATGAACTAAGAAGTGATATGGTATTATTAATGGAGATCAAGTCAGCATTGAGCACTTGCGACTATGAACTGCAGTCATTACGGCACCAGTACGAAGCTTTGGCGCCGGGAAAGGTAGGTAATAATCTTTCTGGACAAAATTGGATTGGGTTTATTTCACTTTTATTTTAATGGGATATTAAACAATGCTGTCAAAACAATTTTAACTTATTTGTCATCAGTTATGCTTGAGAAGTTGTTCGAAATGTCCCCCTTCAACTTCCAAACACTTTTTTACTTTTTTTTCTAAATGAATTTCGTACCCGCTGTAACATTTCAGGTGTCACTAATAAGCAGGCAAAGCGCATTCGGTCTTTCATATCATCTAAAGTTGTAGGTGAAGTCGCCATAAATTTGTCCTTTATAAAACCCCACAAGAAAAGTCAAGGGGAGTCAAATCCGGGGACCTAGCAGGCCAGTTGACCGGGCCTGCATTGCACAATGGGGTCGAGCTCCATCCTGTTGGAACCACGTCAGGATTGATGCTTTGGTTTGATAATTGGGGTACCTAATTGGTTTCTTAAAAAATCTGTGTACATTTCTCCGACACTGCACACAACTAAAACCACCCCTTTGTCCCCCTTCATCTCCAGACGGTATCAGACAGCATGCTTATGTCCTCACGCTCGGCGGACCAATTAGGAATGCATCTGCCCTTCTAAATCCACCGCGCTGACGTTTGCAGCGATTTTGTGAATGGGCACACCTTATGGAGCTCGCCATCTACTAGGCATGATGCTGCACTAACCACCGCACCGGTTGAATAACTTTAAAATACAAAGACAATGCTTTTATACGCGCGCGGTTGAAAACAGGACAATTTTCTTGCATAGATATGTCCACTTCACAACTTCGACCTTAACTATGGACTAATTTTTTCCAATATAACATACATATTAAAGAAGGATGACATTTTTGTATTGCCTATAATATTTTACATTAACGTTTTCTTTTAGACATTGATAATACCCTCTCAACTAACAAACAATGAACATGAAGCCAAAATAAGCACAGGGGAAATTATTGATGTGGTGGGATCTCCAGGGACTCCATTGAATACATAGCTAATGTTGTTAAGGATTTAATAGATTGTTAAGGTTTATTCATTAATTAGAAAGTAATTAAAAACAGGCAATTACGGATAGTAATTTATACTGCTTATGGGGAACTTAATGTAAAATGGAAATAAACACTTATTCAAAAAGTCTGAATGATTTAATTTTTGCCTTACGTGCGAGATTATTATGGATGCATCCACTAACAGCTGAAATAGTGTCTTCTGGCCAGTATTATACATTAATGGCCAGATAATACTTTTTAAATGGCAAATACGGAAATACGGAAACGCGACTCGGTGACACGGAGTGGCCCGTCTGTTCGGACCCTTATAGTTTTTATTTTACCAAGCTTTTTTATAGGACGTGGAGGACAATAAAAATACCAATAATTAATATTTCCAGTTTAAATTTATTTTACGAGATGGCCAAATTTTCAAAATATTTCCCCATATGCATTATTTAAAAGTATATAAGACCTGTATGCGCGGATCAATGTTCGCGCAGTAAAATGCATAATAAATTCATCTATGGTACGTATGTCCATTTAATGAAATACCTTGTATCGACGCATGGTCATACATTATCATCCTATTTAAATTAGGTTTTCAGTATCCTGTTATCTTACAGGATGGGCACAAAAATTAAATAGTGACCCAAAAAATATGTAACAAAAATTAAATACCCTACCTATTTAATTTTAAATAAAACTACTTAACATTACTCCGAATACGAGCCCAGTCGCATATGAACTGGGCCAAAGAAATCTATACACAACTTTATATTTCTTGTATTACTTAATTTTTGTAACGTCAGAAAATATAACCAAGTTTATTTGATACTATGTCACAGATTACTCCTACCAGATGCGAATCTCTTAATAAATTTCCTATATGAAGATTCCGCGGTCTTGGCGATACGGACAGTGCGGCCAGTCGCTTCGAGCGTCGATGCCGAGAATGGAATTTTCCACGCGTTCGGTAGGTGTTAATTCAGAGAAATTATGGATTATATTTTAAAATATTAAAACATGATATTGTGTGGCATTTTATATAAAATTATATCATTAACAAATACAAAAACGTATATCGTTTATTAAAATTACACTACAACCTAGTATAACCACAATTTAAACCATAAAATCAACGCAACAAAACTGATGTAATAACATTTGCCTGCTATCCTATCTATTCCACCAAGCCGCTCGCACCGACAAATTCAACGTTTGGCAACAGATTAAATACGGTGGCGGTAGACACCTTACAATGTAAGGTGTCTACCGCCACCATATTTAATCTGTTGCCAAACGTTGAATTTGTCGGTGCGAGCGTGTGCGAACGTCTTGGTGGAATAGATAGCAGGCAACATACAAGTTCTCTAAATCGGGTCACCGTCGAAAGCGTAAGATTCGCATCTGATAGGAGTAATCTGTGACATAGTATCAAATAAACTTAGTTGTATTTGCTGACGTTACAAAAATTAAGTAACGACTACATCACAAATATAAAGTTGTGTATAGATTTCTTTGGTCCAATTCATATGCGACTGGGCTCGTATATACTTATATACCCTATTTAGCTTAAGTTTGAACGTTGATATTCGGTCAGTATTATCAACTGAATATAAATAAAAATTTTCAGTAATGCATCAGACAGTAAACTTTCGTCCTGGTTTGCAAACGTGTATTCGAGAATGACAAGATCCGGTGTAGTATTAATAAAAGGAACGTTTTATTTATATTGAGATGACATCACTCATAAAATTCTCCAACGCTAGTCCGATCTAATTTGACAACCAAAAGTTTTAAACTGACTAGTGTAAGAATAAGACAACTAAGTTTTATACTATCAATTTGTTTTTTTTGCAAGTTTATAAAGAAAGGGACAATTTTAGTCCGTACTTTCTACAATTACAGAACTAAATCCATCAACACGATGAAAATCATTTGGAAACCAGTACAACCTTTTTAGTAAATCTGAGCGTCTATGTTCAAATTTGCAATAAATAGGGTATATGAGTATATCTTCAAAATTGACTCAGATTATATCCCATCTGCAGAACATGATGCAAATAATAATAACAAATAAATTGTATCAGTCAATACAAAGAACTCATTAGAATATAAAAAAGAACAAGTAAGTTGTTATATTTTTAGATTCTTCTTTCAATATTCAACGCAGCATGTTGGATGAAATTAAAAATAGCAGCAGCATAAAAAAAGCTCGATTTCACAATATGTCACATTCAAAAGTTAATAAAGTTTCTAATGAATTAATAATTACAATTTTTTTAAACTATCGCCACCCTCCTAATTTGCAATATTTTTAAAGTTTATAAAATATGTTTGATTTTAAATCTAAACATTTATAATAGATTATAGAATCAACGTCATTTTTCATTGATAGCAATTTTATTTGTTACTCATTACAATATTTAAAAAGTAATGTGTTAAGAGTTAAAAAATAGGAGTTGGATTTAACATCAACCTCATGGTTGTAAATAAGGCAATACAATCAGGTGTTCACTAGGCTAGTCTCATCAGAATTTTTTTTTATAAGCTACATATTCAGTAATCCACTTATTTCGCCTAGTTTTTGGGATAGCTTTATAAATAAAAAAATAGAAATATTTAAAACACTAATTTAGTAAAAGCAAATTTTACAGTACAATAGCTATATACACAAAATGATGATGCAAGAGGTTTAGTTAAAATCGAAACATTCAGTATTTTTGTTACACTTTAATTTGTGCAAAGTTCTAAACTTAATAGTAAAACAATTATTTATTGTTATTAACAGGTTTCCAATAGCTTTAGGTAAGTAAATATTAAATTCTTTAATACGTAGGATGAACTAACCTAGCATTAACGGTTTGGTCTTTAAATGCAAGAATCGGAAATCTTTCTCAGGGTTATATTACTACACTCATCGACTAAAATTCCGGATATCCATAATTTTGATCAAATTCAATGTGATAACTTTTTGTTACATAGCCCGATTTCAATGGTTTTTTTTTTCAAAATGTAGATAAATGTTTCGGTTTTAATTAATTTTCAAAGAAAAGAGTTTACATGTTCAAATATGCAGGAAAATATAAAAGTATATTTTTTCCCTTAAGTTTGTAACACCCTGTAGAGTAATTTTCCAATTTAAACTCCACTGGATGTGTTTTTCTGCAAAATCTGATTCATTCTTAAGCTGGGCATTCATTCTCCGACGACTTACACGGACGCGTAGAAGTTATCATACATTACATTTCATCAAAATTATGGTTGTCCCGAATTTATGTCGGTCAGTGTATGTCAAAAGCACACATATCAATCTTCTAATAACCCAAGATTATACAAGCGATGCTTTTCACAAGTCACCCAAGTAATCTCTAAACTGGTAAGTTTATAATCAAAACTATTTATAATACGGGAAGTTATCATTTAAAATACCTATGGTTTGTGTTCTAGAATGTGTACTTGATATCCTAGATAAATATGAAAATCAGGCGAGATATAGAGCACCATGTCCATAATAAATCACACAGTTTACAGACAAACGAGGAGTATACAGGATGCCCTTTAAAAAATAAGATAAATGGAATGAGCATTTATGAAACAATGACATCTTACTTTAGGTAAAAAAGTGATAATATAAAATAATAATAATGTAAAAACAGATATCATTCCAATACTAATAAATTGTACTCATAGTCTTTAGTCTTATAAATAAAGGACACATTGTACAAACCTAATGTTTTAATTATATACAAAATAAGACTTAAAAAAATAAAACATACAACACACCCTGTTCTCTTAATCCAACATACTGTGATTTCCTTCAAGTCTTGGCCTCTTTCGACATGGCTCTGGGTCGACAGGAGTAACTTCTCGTTTTTTGGTGGCATTCTATAGACAAAGGTATAGTGATCAAATTAAAAAGTATGTTTTATTGTAAGAAAAATTAATTACCTTCTTATCCCAATGTTGCTGCATGTATTTTAAAAGTATACTGGTCTTCTCGGTCACTATTACTAAAAGAAAAATATTTCCTTTATTATGTTACTCTGATATAAATAGTACTACATTACGGAGAAACTCCAAATAGTACTACCCATACAAAAGAAAGAAAACAAAAAGAGAGAAGAAAACAATGTAAAAAGTACAAATGCGGTAAAACAAACTTATCCGGTCCAACAATACAACACATCAAAAAGTAATCATTAATATCTTTCCACTGTTCGTTACCCCATTCCACAACAGGGATAAGAATTTATATAATTATATAGTAAGATTGTCAACAATATTTCTATTTTTATTTTTAAAAGTTACCGCAGAACAGCTAAGATTCAGATTATATGGTAACATGTTTAAGTACGACATTATTTGGATAATGGTGCTGTTTTTTCCAATATCAGTGCGACTATGGTTTATAGAAAATAGTTCTAGTTGCCTCTTACGGCGATGTGACACTAAAATTGATCAAGGCCAAGAGGTCCGCGTAGTATACCCCATTATTCAGCAGTATGTGGCCAAAGACCAAGGTTTACACAAGCTTTAAGAAGTGGCAGGTGCCCAAGTTCATGAATTATGTTAAGTAATAAGTAAATTACGAGGTAAATTATTTAACAACTGAAATGAAATCTGCATTTTTTTAAAATCTAGAACATTTTATTTCTCTGGCCTTTATATAAATAAATTACAAAAAAGGCCTAAAAACTTATGGCCACATTTGTGGGCAAATATCTTGATATAAGTGTAGTGTTCTACATATAGGACCAAATAATCCTAAGATATCATTTAGTCACTGTAACTAGTGATTTTAAATAGGAAACACATTGCAAAATTAGTGAAAAAAGCAAATAAACCTAGGTATATCTTATTTAAAGTATTGAAATGATGAAAATTTATACTATTTTTATAAGACCAATCAAAATAAGAACCATCACAGTGTATTTGGAATCCCTATTATGTAAAAGATATAGAAGCCTTGGAAAGAGTTCAAAGAAAAATACAAAAATTCCTTTAGAACTTGAAACCTTCCCTATATAAACAATGATTAAATAGATTAAGATTCCCAACTTTAAAGGAAAGAAGATTGAAAAGTTACCTAATACAAACTTATATAATTCTAAATGGTTATTATTCTGGTAAAATTGAAATATATTATAAGACAAGTCAAATTCAAATTTTAAGAGGCAACAGTAAGAAAATACAAAAGGAAAAGTGTTCCAAATTATTAAGAATAATTTTTTAAGTAAGCACATACCTAATCTATATATGAAATGATCTACAGATCACAGTTTGTGCTTTATCAGTACAATTTTTTTAAAACAGACTGAATGGGGAATTCGTTCAAATCACTAGAAATCTAATACATTATAGTTCTTAGGTTATTGTATTTAAATTGTAAAAATCTTATTATGACCGTTTCATCAGTTATATGGCCTACTGTCAAATTAAATAAATAAAATATGAATACTTAACATATCTCATATCTTCCAACAAAAAAGTAAACCACTTATCTTTAAAATTAAACTTTTGAAGAAATGAAAAAGTCCGACTTTTGAAATGAAGTCCAAATTAAAAAAAAGGGTCATAACTTAAAAATGTTTACATTTTTGTATACATTTAAGAGAAACTACCAGTGTCTTATTAGTTTTTACATTTAGCAATGCTAATATTTTGGCAATTAAGTACTCCTATCCAGAATTAGTTAAAAAAAATGTGAAGCAGAACATAAAATATTGATCTTATACTGATACAGCTTTTACAATTAGAAACATTCAGTTTCAATAAAAATAATATAGTACATACAAACCACGTACCATATGATTAGAAACATTTAATTATAGTTCAGATCTGGAACCACAACTAAAGTTTTTTTTTGAGTTTATAATATTGTAATTTTTCTACCAGCCTTACTTTGTTCTGGTGGGTAATCCTTTGTTGGAATGTATACAGAAGGCCTTTTCGAAGAAGATCTATTGCTGCTATCCATGTGAAATTTGGAAAAATTTGTTTCATTGTAGGAAGGCAATCCAGCTAGGAATTTCGCTACAGACTAAAAAATATAAAGGTGTTCACTAGAAGCAAGTGCAAAGATTACTAAATAGTAAACTCACCATAGTGTTTCCGATTTAACAAAAAATGCTCGTGGTTTAAAGAATGCAATATTAGGAAAAAACTGAAACTAATTTTCCTCTTTGTCCTCCAGTATTTAAGGAAAAAGCTGGAAAAACTCTTAAATGTCAAGACAAGAACCTCGATTAGTTCGAATGACCGTAGAGCTATGACGTTTCAAAATATTCCCTTTACTCCCCTCGCCCTTCTTCTACTTTTTCATTTTGCGGCGTTAGCTTGATGGCTGTTGTTGGGGAGTATGCGAGTATGTTTAGATCAACACAACTTTCTGTCGACTTCGGTTCACGCGCAGCGGTTTTCTTTTATGTCAGTATTTTTTTCCGAATCCATTTAAAAAGGTACGTTCACACGAGTCGGTCATAATTATGTAGGTGAAGTTTGCCTCGTGGCTGTCTCAAACAGAAACTAGAAGCAGGCTTATCCAAAACTAAACATTTTGTCGCAGTTTTTCACTTTTACATGGAAGAAGGGAACAATCCGCGGCTTATGACATATTTTTATTTAAAAAAAAACAGGGGAGTCAACATTGATAAAAATACATACAAAAATAAATTCCCCTCCCTACCTGAGCAGGTCTTCTCCAAAACCAAAATATTTCTCGCCGGTTTTTTCACTTTTATATTATGAAAGAAGGGAACAATTCATTAAAACAATCTAGATGGGCCACAGGGAAAAAAATGATAAAAGGCTTTTAAGGTTACCTTAAAGATATCTTTAAGATGTCGTAATGCTACCTCAAACAGAAACTATTTAAATCTTCATTCTTTAAATTCAAATACAACTTTACACAGGCACTAAAAATAGCACCGACTATTTTTAGAGATGTCCGAAACATTTAAAGAGAAATCGGTTTTAAAAAAAAATATGGAAAGCTTAATTTCTGCTACTAATAAATATTTTAAAGTTAATATTACCATTTATTTTTCTTCTGCTTTTCTTTATCAGTTTGTTCCTATTTTATGACCCCCTGAATGTTTTTAAAATAAAAATATGTCATGCGCCGCAGACTATTCCCTTCTTTCATGTAAAAGTGAAAATACTGCAAAAAAATATTTAGTGTTGGAAAATATCTGCTTTTAGTTACTGTTTGAGGCTGCCTTGAGGAAAACTACATACCGGACATCTTAAAGATATCTTTAAGGCAGCCTTAAGGAATTTTTACCGTTTTTTGCCCTTGTGGCCCCTCTAAATTGTTTTGAAGAAATAAAAAGATGTCATAAGCCGCGGACTGTTCCTTTCTCTCGTGTAAAAGTAAAAAAACTGCGACAAAATATTTAGTTTTGGAGAAGACCTGTTTCTGTTTGAGGCATTTTCGTTCATTTTTCGTGTGCAATAAATAATACCGTTTCGACTACCTTGTCGTGCCGTACCGTATAAGTGAACGAGCCGTTATAAGTTCGATTCTAATTCAAGGTTACTCCTGACCCGCCCCTGCTGCTTTAAGGGAATACTACCCGAGAAAAATACTACTACATCTCACGGATTTCGTAAAATAATAAATTATTTTAAGACGTTTATGCTACATCTACATCTTTGACAAGAGAAGAGAGACTACATTTTAGTAATATTCCTTTCAGGTGTTTGTTTGTTGCCCCAGAGAATATAATTTTGTCTATGCCCCGGAGCGACTCGCCCCAGAGTGACTCGACACCGTTCCTGAAAAGAACAATTGACAATTTTGACATTAATCTCTAGTCATAAGTGATGCACGAGAGGGCAGGGGGGATAGGGCTCGAACGGTTCAGGTGCTTGATGCACAAGTTGAATGGAACAACTGTGTGCCGGTCTGGACCATCTGGACCTGTACGGGAGCTCCTCCTTGGGGCGAAAGGAAGACACCTTTTATTCATAACCTAAAAGATTGTTTGTTTGTTTATTAATTTTTTAATTTCATAAATTTGTATCTCTGATTTTAATGTTTTGAATGTTTAAATTTAGATTTTATCAACTTTTCTTCGGTTTTAATGTTATAATATAATAAAAGTTTCCTGTAAGTATTTTTTGGCAACCATAACCAGACCATAACTAAAATGAATGTAAGTGTAGAAAAACTTATTTTTCCCGAATTTATAGAACCAAAGTTTCATGTAAACTTTCGTGTAATTAGAAGGTCAACACAAGACGACAATTCAACAAATTGCAAAAGCTATGATACAATTTGCTGGAAAATAGAAAATGAGAAACTTGTAAAAATCAGAAAGGAAAATATTGGAATACTATTTGATAGTGAATCTTACATAGTGCAATGTTTTTTTGATTTAAAGATAGAAAGCCAAATTGTTAATGAATCCCTGGTATACTACTGGAAAGGACAGCATGCTATAAAGGGATACACTCCTTTACCATCAGAACTAGAAGAACAATGTCCAGTTGAACGAATTGTTCAGTGGAGTGAACCTGCTTTATTTTACCACGGTTTTCAAAAGAATATAGTTTTTACTGGGAAGGAGCAAGAATTTGATTTTAGTACTCCACATTTATTACTAGCAAGGGGAGAACTTGTGGATGAGATCCATTTTTATGAAGTACCATGTAAAAAAGCAAGTTTAAGAAGTAGGGCAAGCTTTTTGCTTGTTGTTCCTGAGAAGAAATCTTTTTTATACTGGCATGGTTCCCAAACGTCTTTTGAACAAAGACAGAAAATTGTTAATCTGTGCCAGCCTCATAATTACTTAAAAGAATTCCAAAATAGTTGGTCAAATTTTTTAACACACGAGGAAGAAGAAAATGAAGAAACTAATTTATTTTTAGATGTGGTTGAGGATGATAATTCAGATTATACTCACATAAAATTAAAAACAAGCGTTACTCCAAAATTATTTTATTTGAATACAATCACTGGAACTTTTTTAGCTACTGAAGTTGAGTACCCACTTAGGGCCCAGAGTGAGATTGCTTCATTTCCATTTTTACAAAGCCATCTGTATACAGCAGTACAGCCAGGTACCTAATTATAGAAAAAAAAAAATTCAACTGAAATATTGATTAATTCAAGAGGTTAAACTGTATGTATATTTCTTTTAGCCTTATTCCTTCTGGACAATTATACTGAATTATGGCTATGGGAAGGGATAAAGACTACATACAGTGATAATAAAGCATTTGAAGAAGAACTTAACTTAGCCAAAGAATTGCAGCAATGTTATGCAGAAGCAAAAAAGAATCTAACTGCTGAAAATCTTAAGTGTTTTCATATTCATGCCAATCAAGAGCCACAGGAGTTTAAAAATATATTTCCATTTTGGGTTGAGAGTTAAACCTAAAATAATATTTAAATGTTATATAATGTAATAATCATAATTTAAAGCAATGTACAGTTTTAGAATTCCTATAAATTTTATGAATAAAATATTTGTTATACATATACCTACATACTACGTATACTTATTTAAGGATAAACATTGGGATAAACACGTTTTTTAAAAGAATTTCTTCAGATTTTAAAACGCGCCTAGCAGAACCCGCCCATTCTCAAATGGGATCGGTCGAGTTAATTTGCCCAAGGTTTGTTCTTTTGTGCTGCACTAAACTTATGTGAAGTTAGCACCGCTTTTTTTAAAAACCAAACTTCTTGAGAGTGCCCGGTAGAATTCACATAGTTCTAGACTAGAGTTCCGCAGAATTAAGCTCAGAAATTGCAAAAAACCGTTCGAAGGCGCTAACTTCACGCAGCGCCGTTTCTTTTTGAAAAAAAGAGTTCTGACCGGCTTAGTCAATGGAAAAAAAGAGTACTAGAGTTCCTGATCTTTTTTAGCAATATTTCCGGAGTTTTTTAGAACTCTTTCGGCGCTACTTAGCAGAACTCCTCTAAGTTGAACATAGGTATCGCGCGATAATCAGAAATTATGGAAGCTGGGACCTTAAATTTGTTAATGACGATTGCAATAATTTTTTTAGCAGAGTTCTGACTCCGTAGATTTGTAGAACTCTTTCGGCGCTACTTAGATCTCCGATCAGAACCCCTTAAAGACGAATATATCGTGCGATATTCTCTTAAAAAAATAATCTATATCTCTTAAAAAAAAATAAAAAACGGCGCCGCGTGAAGTTAGCGCCGTCGAATGGTTTTTGCAATTTCTGATCCTAGTTCTGCGGATCTGCGGAAGTCTGCACTAACCTGCACTTTTTTTATTCGTGGAAGATACCCATAAGCAAAAAACAGTGCAGTTTCGTGCAACGTAAAAGAGCAAATCTCAAATATTTTATTTTTCTGTGGTTGTTTCAGCCTTGGTTGTTTCAAACAGGAAACAACTTCAAAAGTGTTCATGTTCGGCAATTCGTTCCAGCTCCAAGCGATCGCGAATAAGTAACGGAACGTACCTTTGAATGATCGATTGAATCGAAATTCGGTTAAAAGCGGTGGGGGAAAAGTCAATTTCAAAAATCTGACACCCGACATTTTTTGTGACGGATTAAGCTGTTGTGTTTCGTAAAAAAAAGTAGAATAAATCATTTTTTGTGTTTTTCAGCCATATCAAAAACCGTTCGTTTAAGCTGCATTGAAAAGCAAAATTCCTGTCCTAAAACTATCACACCCTAATTTACTTGTTTAGCAGGTAACTTTTCGCCTTGTATATTCCATTTAAGGAAAATGATTCATTTGTATACAATTTGTTGAACTAATTTTAATTCCATCGGTTATTTTGCAGATGCACTTACAATAATCATACAAACAGAAATGGAGGACGAAGAATACAAGAAACTTCCAGCTGAAGAAAAGTGTGTCCACAAATTATGGAAAGCCAGAGTGTGTGGATACGAAGAAGTATCACAACTTTTTAGACAAATTGATGATGAAAAATCGCCCGAATTTGGAAAGTATTTGGGCTTAGTAAAGAAATTTGTAACTGATAGCAATGCTATGGGACAAGAAAGGGGCTTGGAAGCTACTCTAGCTTACGTAGAAAACTATGCACATGCAGGAAAGACTGTATCGGAAGTTATGTCTGGCATTGTCACCAAATGTATGGCAGCTCCCAAAACTAAAACCAGGGAATTGGCTTTACAGATTACTTTGATGTATATGGAAATTGAGAAATATGAAGCTGTAAGTTCTTTTTGTATCTAAATAATGTAGTACATGATCACTTGTCAACTTGATTTTATCCGGTACTCCAACATCTGTCTCTTGAGTTAAATTTAGCATTGTTTTGAATATCATTTTCACCAGTTATTTTTTACAGTTGACATCACTTAATATAGTTTTTTAAAATGTCATAGATATGCCTAGAGGTTTATTTTTAATACAATTTGAATTTTAAATGAGATGTTATGATTTTTATTAATTTATCAATTTAGCTGTGCTTTACAATTTTAACAGTCCTTAATATCTGTTAAAGTATTTGTTATTTAAGATCTGAAAGTAGCACTAAAATAAAAATAGTTCAGGCATGGTACCTGTCTGTACTGATAGCTGTATAACTGTTTCTGCAATGCATAACCGCCGCACATTGGTTCTGACTATATGGAGAGTGTGGTCATAATTATTGCAACTAATATTTTTGAAAAATTAATATCTAAAAATGCAGTTTTGTACTTAAAAAAGGGATATTTTAAAGTCTGAGTCCAGCTAGCATGATAAGTGTTTCGTAATACAACTTATTGTTATAATGTTTCTACTGTGTGCATAACGGGGTTGGGCTGATTTAAATCAATTGATTTAAACCAAGATAAAAATCATGATTTAAATCAACTGATTTTTTTAAATCACAATTTAAATCAAAGCCAAATTTTGAGAAAATTTATTGAACAAAAATAAATAACTTAGTCAATCTTTATTAATTACAAAAACAAGAATCAAACTTTCACAAGCAAATGCCTGCAATGGAAAATAAAAAATATTAAACCGAAATGTTTTAAAAATTTTGTTGACTAAGTAGGATGCGATTTTTAACGATTTCAACTTTTTTGACTAGGTTGCGATATTGGGCGATTTTTCACTCGGAAATTGGCGCCAAGAGATTTTAAAATCTGACAATACTGCACACAACTAAACCCACTCCTTTGTCCCCCTTCATCTCCAGACGGTATCAGACAGCATGCTTATGTCCTCGGACCAATTAGGAATGCATCTGCTCTTCCACATCCACCGCGCTGACGTTTGCAGCGATTTTATGAATGGGCACACCTTACACTAACCACTGCAGTGGTTGAATAACATTAAAATACAAAGACAATGCTTTTATACGCGCGGTAGAAAACGGTAAGTTACAGGAATTTTCTTGCATAGACATGTCATTAAAATAGTTCAAAAAAAATGGATATTAACGTTGACATTAAAAATTTTGGTCCTACCGTGAACTAAGAAGAAAATCATGATTTTTTTTATTCAAATCAAAAATTTTTGATTTTTTTAATAAAAATCAAGTTTTGCCCAACCCTGGTGCATCATTATACAAACCCATGATTTTTGACAGATTTGTTCTACTCTGACTTGACAAAGTGTAGGAAAGACACAACAGTTATAACTTTGTTTCAGATTTTAATTAACGAGGGTTATATTAAATAAGCAAACTATATATCTATATATATAATATATATTATACACTGTCGGCTAAAAGTGGAGAAAAAAACAGTTTTACCTTACATAAAATTTGAAAATAACATTGAGTCAGCTACTGTAAAACAGTTGGTCTTTACTCATAGAATAAAAAAGCGGTAAATGTTGTATTTATTCTTGCTTATTTGGATATTTTCGAACCTAAAACAATGCCTACCTGACGGATTCCTGACAATACATATTTTGAATTATGACCTATTGCCGGAACCATTGTGCGCCGGCTCGGGAATCGACTGGACACATGTTGACGGCAAGCGGCGATGCTTTCATTGATGACGCGCACGCCTATGCCGCGTGGGAACAGTTATACCGCTCTACAGAATATGTAAGTGCAAACAAAATTTAAATATTTCTAACAGTAATAAATAGTTACTAATACTACAACTACCTACATATTAAAAATATGAATAAACTAAAATTTTATGTTACAATAGGTTTTTTTAATTATTTTTTATTATTGATAATGTAATTCTATAAAAAACTACTAATGTAGTCAGTTATTGTTAAAAAGAAAGCAAGAAAATACAATAGCTCCACCTCCACATGTCCTAAAAGAAATTATATATTTTTATTATAATTAGGTACCTAATTACCAGACTTTAAAACGATTTTAAGATTTTCTTGAGAAATAATTGGAAGAGTCTGAGAATTAACTAAATAAAACTACTTATTGATCACACAAGGCAAAGTTTTTATTAACTTTTCCTAATTTTTTTCGATAAAAGTTATCGTTTTTTGCAAAAACGTGTTATAAAATGATACATTTTTTATTGACCCTATAGGGCGATTTTGGGGAAACAGAATATTCAGAATTCTTTTTGTATAGGTGTTCATTTCACAACTTCCCAATATATTACATTTTTCCTAAGCTGTATAACCACATTTTGCCCTCTAAACACAGAAAATTGTATTCAATTGATCCTTATATAAATCTTTCTGGTCCAGTGCTTGGTTTAGTGTATTAATCACAGTTTGACAATGTTACCTCCATTTTTAATTCAGTACTTACATAATATAGTATTATTGACATTGTTGTTTAGAGTAAAATTATAAGTGAACTACTAATGATAACATGGGCCTTAACATTGTCCAGTGAGTACTATTAATGTTTATGTCTTATGCTCACCAAACTTTTTAATTTAATAATCGACTTGCTTAAGTAAAATAAAATAATTATTGGGACACATTGAAAAAGTTTCGTAGCATAAAAAGATATAGTTACACAGAAATTTCGTTCAGTTAGATGGGCTTAGTGTATTTAAATAAAATGTAAAAAATTCTTTTTAAAATTATTTAGATGTACTGAAATGAAAAAAATAAGTCTAGTTTTTTCATTGTTTCACTGAAACAGATATAGTATGTTAAATTTATTGCCTTAAAAGCTCGTCGCGCGCGAAAAGTTTATACAGGCATTAATTTTGTTTGGCAGGAATTGTAAGTAGATACCTAAGTATTTTTTTTTTCATTTCTATTCACGGTACAAGCTTTCAAGGCAATGTTTCAGCCCAGAATACCTTATCTACAGGTTCAGTGATAACTTTGATACTACTTTTATTAGGATCCACCCATGCCACTGTGATAAAACTATACTTATTTTTTTCGTTTTAGTACATCTAGATAATAAAAGGTTGTTGACTGTCAGAAGATTTTAAACAGTCAAAAATTAGTTTTTTGAATGAGGCTTTTTAAAATAAATTATCCGCCAACACATTTAAGAAAAACATGATAACGACAGCCAGTCACCATTTTGACTATTTAATTTCACTTTCTGTTTAAAACGTAGTATGTAACATACATTTAATTTTGCCAAACTCCAGTACTTACTAAATATAAGAGTAAAAAAATAATGACATCATAAGAACTTATGATATCATATTATAATCATTTAACGCTTGAATAAATGATTAATATGGTCCACGAATAATTGATGCTGTCGGATTGTTCAAAAATAATTAAGCATTTAGGAGGTGCCCAAAGATAAATGGTCCTGGCATTTAATTTAGGTGTTTTCGGACCTCACTTTCCGCTTTTACTTCTGCATTTTTACAACAGAAGTTTAACAGAACTTTTTAAAACAAGTGAGCAAATAGGTATTTGCTCATTTGTTAACGAAAACGCAGCTAATAAAAGCTAAAATTTGGATATTATTATGTCATAATTACTGGAGCTATGCAAATACAAGTGATTCCAGTGTCGTTACCGTTTTATTTATTGGTTTGCGGTGATGTGAATAAAATAAATATATAGGGTTTGCCTGTTGTAAAGCTGGACAACTGAGAATCAGTTTAGCAGAGGCGAATTTGGGCGACAACGCTTGTGGCTTTTCTTTGTCGTTGATCAGTTCATAGTATTGCCTCGCACTAGTGATAAATCGGCACCGCGACTGTTTGCTACTTGCGTTAGAACGATTATTACCCGATTCCCAGATTTAAAGTATGACGGTACAAAGATCTTTTACGGTTTACGTCAGCATAATTTAATTGGATGGTCATCGTATAACTGTAAAAGACATATTGGAATTGCTCGCCATCAATGCTAGTTTTAAGTTTAGTAAGTGTTTGTAATTTGAAGTTACTGTTGATGCTTTATAAATAAATAAAACGTACTTTTGAGTGTTCAGGGAAAATAATGTCCTTGGCTGGCCAATTTGACAACCAAAAGTTTTAAACGCCAAGTGTAAGAATAAGACAACTAAGTTTTATTCTATGAGCTTATTTCTGAGCTTTTTCGCAAATTTATCAAGAAAAGGACAATTTTAGTGCGTATTTTCAACAATAATAGAAATAAGTTCATTACAGCAACTCGTTCCAAGATGAAAATCATTTGGAAACCAAGTAAATCGCTAATATATATATATATATATATATATATATATATATATATATATCAATAATTCATAAGTTTTTAATGACGACTTATTAATAATGACAGGACAAAAACCTGTCAAAACATAACTGAACAACTGTAAGATCTTAATTTAAACCAGTACTAAATCTTAAACTTTCTTAGTGAATCTGAACGATAATTCTTAGTATGAAGCCATAAAAAGAAATCGCATGGGGTAAGGTCGCATGATCGAGGTGGCCAGCTTACTGGCATATTCCTTCTAATAATTCGGTCCTCAAAAAATTCTTGCAAGAAATTAAAATAATTTCGAGTCAGGTGGATGGGCTCCGTCTTGCTGAAAATATCCTTATCGAACTTCTTCGTCATCTAATTGCTCTATAAATGGTGTTAAAATTTCTCGTAGGCATCGTTCCGCATAAGAAGTGCCTTCAAAAAATATTGGCCCAAATTTTCTGAGGATGTAGAGGCTTTTCTGTAAAAAAAATGTGGATTATTTGAGCTTAACATTCTCGTCTGCGGCGAATTCACGTACCCAGAGAGGTGAATCCATCAGGCGCGGCCCGTGAAATTTCAAAGTTGCATATCTCTGTTGCTACTTATGGGACCCATACCAAATTCAGGTTTTTTACTAGTGAGCCTACTAGGAATGTTTTGGTAAAGAAAAAAAATATTTTGCAATTTGCGAAAAAAAGTTGATTTTTTTAATTGACCCACCAGGATAAAAAATTAACACGCTTAGATATTTTATTTATTTTTTTTTCTAAACAAGTTTTACATCATTTTGTCGACAATTCTTAAATTTTAAGAGAAAAAAATGTGTTAGTAGAAAGTTATAGTCATTTGAAATTTTTCAACCGAAAAATAATTTAAATTTTCGGTTGCAAAAAATTCAAATGACTATAACTTTCTACTAACACATTTTTTTCTCTTAAAATTTAAGAATTGTCGACAAAATGATGTAAAATTTGTTTAGAAAAAATAATAAATAAAATATCTAAGCGTGTTAATTTTTTACCCAGGTGGGTCAATTCAAAAAATCAACTTTTTTTCGCAAATTGCAAAATATTTTTTTTCTTTACCAAAACATTCCTAGTAGGCTCACTATTAAAAAACCTGAATTTGGTATGGGTCCCATAAGTAGCAACAGAGATATGCAATTTTGAAATTTCACGGGCCGCGCCTGGAATCCATGCCTCGTCGCTGAAAAATATCAGTGTTTAATAATTATTGAAGTTACTAGCAATGCAATTCGAGTTGGCCAATTAAATTAGATTTTGCTCTTTATCCATGACTAATTAAATTTCAGATATAAAGCCACATAGATCTGTCATCAGAACCGTCAATAAAATAATATTGTTTATAATTTTAATAATAAATTAAGCAGCTTTATAGAATCAAAAAAATTACTCTACTCAGGTCAATACGGCTTTCGCAAATCTAGAGACACTGAAATTGCAGCATCGGATGTCATTTCAAATATTCAACAAAATGTGGATAATAATAAAAAATGTTGTATAATGTCTCTGGATTTGTGTAAGGCCTTTGATACCGTAAATCATTCAATTTTATTAAAAACTTTATACGAAATAGGGGTTAGAGGAATAAACTATAAATGGTTTGAAAGTTATTTATCTGAGAGGGTACAATATGTTCAAATTAATAGTAACAAAAGTTCAGTTAAAAAAATTAACTGTGGTGTTCCTCAGGGTTAAACTTTAGCTCCTGTTTTATTTTTAATATACATTAACTCTTTATCAAATTTAGATTTAAAAGGTAAAATTAAACTTTTTGCTGATGATACCACTATTGTATATTTTTCTGAAAATATTATGCATATCTATAATGACATAAATCATGACTTGAATATTATTTACGATTGGCTAAAATTACTTAAATTGACAATTAATTTTCAAAAATCTTCATTTATGTTCATAAATAAATCTCAAACAAATCAAAATATTAATCCAATAGAGTTCCTTAATAATACAATAAAATACTCGAACTCTATTAAATTTTTAGGTTTATACATTGACGAGAATTTAAGTTGGAGAAAGCATATTGATTACCTAAGGTGTTGCATAGCTCCTTTAATTGGAGTTTTATATAAAGTAAGAGATTACATTCCAATAAAATTTTTGAAAAATATTTATTTTTCTTTAGTGCACTCTAAACTTCAATATTTAATTTCAATATGGGGATATGCAAATTCTAGTATAATTAAACCATTAAAAACTTTGCAAAATAAAATTATAAAATGCATACATAAGTTGCCTTTTCTGGAACCAACAGTTAATTTATATAAACCAAATGGATATTTAAATATAGCAAATTTATACAAATTAAAAATATGCTCTCTTATTCATGCAATAAATTTAAAAGAAAAAAGTTCTAATATGCTGTTTAAAAAAGCAAATGCTATACATAATTATACCACCAGAAAAAATACAAATATTATTCTTCCACAAATTAAAAGTAACTTTGGAAAAAAGTCGATATTATTTAATGGTGTTGTTTTATATAATGAACTACCAAATAATTTGAAACAAATAACTAAATTAAAATTATTTAAAAAGAAGTACAAAAAATATATTTTAAAAGGTTAAAAAGGATAAATTTAAATGATCTTTCTTTATACACTAAAAGGAGTTAATTTTTATTTTTTTTTTTTACTTATATAAATATTTATAATTAATCTTAAGTTACATTTTTCTTTTTTATGTTAATTTATATTTTCCCTGTAATAAACTAATTTAGTTTGTTGGGAAATAAATAAATAAATAAATAAATAAATATGTATGTATGTATATATTATATGTTATATGTATGTTTATAAACGCATATGGTGTTAGTTTGTACAATAATATAGCACCCTACTAGAAATATGCTATGTTTTTAAGGTTCAAGAAGAACTAATGAAAGGAACAGAACAGAAAAACCCCAAGATCATCGCAGCTTGCATTCAAGCACTAACAACAGCTTTACGTGAATTTGGTTTCAAAATAATAAATCCCAAACCGATATTAAAGAAAATTGGGGCCCTGTTCTCAGACAGAGATAAGGGTGTCAGAGATGAAGCTCGTTTACTGGTTATTGAGCTTTATAAATGGATGGGGCCCAGCTTAAAGTAAGTTGTTCATTTTTGATACATCTTTGTTGTTATATGTATACTCAGTGATAGCTTTTTCTATAGACTAAGTGTCCTTTTTTAAGCGGGATCCTCCACGAAACACCTTGTAGAAAATATAATTTTTTTAAGGAACCATTTACAAGCCGCAAATTTGCAGCCAGTTCAAATGGCTGAATTAGAAACGGAATTTGCCAAGGTTGAGGGTCAAAAAGCCATTCCTTCAAGATATATTAGATCTCAACAACAGAGACAGGCCAAGTTAGCAGCAAGCGCTGAAGAAACTCACGGTATTTTATAAAAATAGATTTCATTAGTATTTTTAACTGAGCCATAATTAAATTTAAAAGAACAAATATTGTGTAGAGTGTCTACTAATTATTATTCATTTATTTCCAACCAACTATGCAGTGGATTGCAGGAAATATGAATAAATACAATAAACATTATATACAGCGTCTCCAGAAACCATATTAACAGATGGGAAACATTTTTATTTTTGACTTTACAGAAAAAGTTATTCTTCATAAAAAGTTGTGCTTGTTGAGAAAATATCACAAATCAAAAATTTTGACCCAACATATACGGGGTGTCACAAAAAGTAAAAACAATAATTGCTGTAGAAGGAAAACTATCTTTAATTTGAATTTCAAAGTGCAGTAACGTAAGAAAGTGTCTTCCAGAACTGGAAGGTGATCGAATATGAAATTTGACAAAATAACTTTATGGTCATTCATATGTCCCAGTGTTTTGAAATACATGTTTTTTAAATAACATGTTACCAAAATAAACAATAAAAAATTATTGTTTTTACTTAAAATATAAAAAATATTTTCGGAACGTTTTTCATTCATCTAGTTTACCTGGAAAAGTACAAAATAAAGTATGGTACCAGCTACAAAAACCTAAAACATCCCACTTTCTTATTTCTATATAATTAAAGAATATGCCAAAGATTTTTGATATTTTATTGAAAAATGTTTTTATAAGAGGGTGAAGATGAAGGCGACGAAGATGTTGCGCCACAAGAAATCGACCCGTATGATCTCGCCGATCCGGTTGATATTTTATCGAAACTTCCCAAAGATTTTTATGACAAACTCGAGGCTAAAAAGTGGCAAGAAAGAAAAGAAGCATTAGAATCACTGGAGAACCTTTTAAAACATCCTAAGTTAGAAAATGGTGATTATGGAGATTTAGTTAGGGCGCTTAGAAAGGTAAATCATAGTCAATTTTTTCTTTTTCTTTCTTTAAAGGTAAGTCTGAAAGAATTACATACAGGGTGTTTTAAAAAATATGTGGCATTTTTCTTGGGAAAATGCCTCGCTTAAAAATAAGGCAGTTAGTTCCTATGCTCATACCTTTACACTCTAAGTGTAATTATTACGATTATAATAAAAAAATAGATGTTATCAACATGGGTCCTCCTCCAGCTGCGAAAACCTTTTTTTTGTAATTTAGGTGGTTCAGAAAGATTCCAATGTGGTTTGTGTAGCATCAGCAGGAAGATGCATAGCAGGTCTAGCGTCCAGTTTAAAAAAGAGGTTTCAGACGTACTCGGGAGCATTGGTATTACCACTTTTGGAAAAATTCAAAGAGAAAAAACAGAATGTTGTTACAGCTATGAGGGAAGCCATTGATGCAACTTATCTCACGGTAAGTAGGAAGGGATGGTGAATATTCAAAATATTTTTATAAAATTTTGTTTTTGTTACATTTTAGTCAGAGCTAGTCAAAATTAAAATTAATATGATAAAATAAAAAATACTTGAGGGGGACAATATACATACTTTCTGGAACAAAAAAGTCGTCCATCTAATTCACAGTCTAGAATTAGGTGTACGATTTTTGTTCACGGGTATAATTATAAAACATTTTGTGTGAGTTTGTCTTTATTATATTCAACCAAATTGTTAACTTCATTCAATTTGTTAAACATAAATTTTGATTTCCCTTTTTTATTTATAATATTTTAGTATACGTTTTTAAAAATAAAAATCTAATACAATTTAAAAAACATAACCATGACACGCGTCATAAAAATGAAATTTCCATTAAACCAAAAATACATAAGTTTATAGCACAAAAGAATTATAAATATTTATGTTTTAATTTAAACGATTATTTACCAGTAAATATTAAAGGAATTATATCATTAAATAAATATAAAATTGAAATAAAAGCTTGAATATTAACAACAAACGATTTAAAGAAATTTTTGGAATTACTTTGATATTATTTTGTATAATATAAAAATTATTTATTTTTCTCTAAGGATCTCTCTTGTCCTAAAAAAGAAATTGTATGTATGTATTTTACTTATATAAATATTTATAATTAATCTTAAGTTACATTTTTCTTTTTTATGTTAATTTATATTTTCCCTGTAATAAACTAATTTAGTTTGTTGGGAAATAAATTCTTTTCTATTTCGATGGCTTCTCGTATTATCCTAGTTTTACAAAACTAGGATAATACGAGAAGCCATCGAAATAGAAAAGACCGGTCATCTAAACAAAAGGGACGACGCTCTGCATTTGTCCAGTACATGGAAGACAATAGTAAAACGGCAAGCCGAAGCGCATCAACTCGCAACCACATCACAACAAACAGCCAACGAAGCAACGACTGAGGGGGCGGAGCCAACGCCAGCTAACCAGAACCGCTACAACCTCCGGTGCAGGCCATAAATATCGAGAGTCACGACAAAGATTCATCAGTTTACGACTTGACAGCAACGAGTAAGCATTGATAATGCCAAGTGAGACCTTGGCGAAACGTCTGCCAGATTCCAACAGGAATTTAACAAACGAACGGATGTACTCCCGGATCAATATTTCGTCACATTTCTCCATCCGTGAAAGTCTACGTTCAAACATATATATATATATATATATATATATATATATATATATATATATATATATATATATATATATATATATATATATATATATATATATATATATATATATAACATTTAAATTGTAATTAATTTAAATAAACATTATTATTACTATTATTTTAGACAACCTTAGAATCCATATTAGACGACGTATTGGAATCGCTTAATAATAAAAATCCTTCTGTTAAAACAGAAACATCTGCATTTCTAGCAAGAGCTTTCACCAAAACCCAACCGGCATCAGTTAACAAGAAACTTTTGAAAGCTATTACGGCTCCTTTAACTAAAAACATGGGAGAATCTGGTAAGAAAAGTGTTTATTTGGATTAATAATTTAGTTAGTGGTATTTTAGTTACAAAAATGGACTTATGGGCGCTTTCATTATAACTGAATCTCATAATTGAGTTGCCACAAAAGTGTCAAATGTGTTTACTATGACTATTCTAATCATAATGTCTAATACAAAATTTTAGACCCCTCCGTCAGAGAATCGACAGCAGAAGCTTTAGGAACCCTAATGAAATTAGTCGGAGAAAAGGCCATCGGACCATTTTTGGTGGACCTTGAAAAAGATAACTTAAAAATGGCCAAAGTAAAGGAGTTCTGCGAAAAGGCGGAGATTACTGTTAAAGTTGTCACTGGCAAAAAAACGAGACCGCAAACCGCACCTTCAAAAGCCGCTACCGGTGATACCGCACGTGCGCCTCCAGCGAAACCCGTCAAAAAATCGGCTCCAGGTAAAAAGGCTATTGAAAGTCTCTTAAAATATCCCCGGCTTCAGACATGCGTACTCGAACGTTCGTTTACTCGATGAAGCTTCTCTACCACCTTACTTTTGGTAAAGCGATCACCACAACAATTTTAGTAATTATCAATAATTGTTATAAACTTATAGTAACGTGCATATAATTTATAAAATTTTTAATTAATTAATATAATTGATAATGAATATATATTATATATATATAAAAGGATTTTTTTTCCTTGGGTAGCAGTCACTTGACTGCTACCCAAGAAAAAAATCCTTTTTTCTAACTATTCAGTCACGAATACACATCCCTTAGTATATATATATATATATATATATATATATATATATATATATATATATATATATATATATATATATATATAGTAGAAAAATGGAAGATTTCTTGGCCTATAGGTAATATAATCCTTTCCGATCATTTTGGATATAAGGACTCTCTTTGATTCTGGTCAAATCGTGGTCTGTTCTTCAGCCACCCTGGGTGTAAGCCTGCCCGCTGATGGGTAAGGGCCCAGAAATCGATAGCAGGAGGTCACCCAGACCAGAATCAAAGATAGTTCTCATTATTTTTATTTTTCATTCACGGCCTTTTCGCTGCACTAGCGAAGAAGTAAATCTTCGCATTTACATTTATATATATATATATATATATATATATATATATATATATATATATATATATATATATATATATATATATATATATATATATATATATATATATATATGATAGCTTTTATACAGCTTTTATTTAAAATATTTATTTCTATCGTTATATATTTTTATTTGCTCTTGTATTCATTGCTTGTTTGTATTTATTTTTTTAGTTTATAATTTTAGTTTCATTTTTTTTTTCGTTTGCTTTGTTAATCGCTAGGTCCACCAAAAAAGAAACCTGCAGCAACTAGTGTTTCCTCAGGTTCGGCAACGGTTGTAAGGTCAAGGGGCGGTAAGGCAGCCACCAAATCTCCGCCAAAAGTTGCGGAAAAGGAGTTGGAGGATATGGAAGTTGATGCTATTATTGAGGATCTGCTTCCGAGTAATGTAGTATTGGAGTTATCAAGTCCTATGTGGAAAACTAGGTATAGTTTTATTTTTTTTAATATGTACCATATTATATAGAAAATGAGAACACTATCGTTTATTTTACAATATTTTATTATTTATATAAAAAATTAATTTTCCTCGCCCATTCTTAGACCACATCATCATAAACGCTTTAGCCTTTTTGTATCCTTCGTGTATATAGTCATAAAATTATGTAAATTTTAATTTTTTTGTGGTAGTGCTTAATTATGCTTTTTTTTTAATTCTTTATTCCCAACAGTGGCGGCTTTTTAATAAGAGCTGCAGAGCTGCCAGCACTGCCTCAAATTTTACAAAAATGGTTATTCTATTTTTTTCTTCATTCTTAATCTAAATTAACATTCAAAGTCAAAGTCAAAGTCAAAATAAGCTTTATTGTATATATTCTACAATATGTATTTCAATTAAAACTTCTATATGTACGAACTTGTCGGCTATGTAACCACATGGTCATCGCTGTTAAAAAGCACCGTCATCCGATCATTGGCGACCGAAATTTCAACATCATCCCTGCTAAAAATCGGCAGCCTGATGGAAATTTGGCCTTGAGCTGGCCAATCAGAGTGCCATATTTTCTTGAGATTCGTGCTGCACTTTTCGCCACCGGGTGGATGTATTCTTGAACCGAGATTACTATTTTTGGGGGTTTACCATATAAAAATAGTTTATCCAGGAATAATTTTGTCAAATTAAGAATTCATCCCCAAATATATTTTGTTAGTATGGTTACGTGAGATGCGACAGGTTATAGTGCAAAGTGCAAGAGTTTAGTAATTTTGCTTGTTAAAAATGGACATTATAATAAAATATAAGGATTTTTCGCGTATGTCCCTTGACGAGATACTAGAGATTAAAAGAAATGAACGCCCTACACCTGAACTAAATATAGAGTGTGATTCGAAAAGTCGCGGCAAAAGCTACGTTAGAAAATTTAATAGGTATAAATATTTATTCTAAATACAGTTGGATTTGCGGTTGTTGCGGTGTAGTTATTTGTAATTTTGAGTTGTTTGCAAAAGACTTTTTGTGTTAAAATTTTAAAATATTGTTTACATCAAGAACATTTTAGTTGAAGGTTGAAGTTTTAAGCAATTTGGTTAGTAAATACCGTTTTTATTGTATAGTTCAAAAGTAACTTAAAAAAAAATTGTCATTCACTTTTGACTGGATTTGTATGCAGCACTACCTGGTCCTAACATCACAAGCCGCCACTGATTCCCAATCAACTTAAAGTTTATTACAGGGAATATAATATATATATATATATATATATATATATATATATATATATATATATATATATATATATATATATATATATATATATATATATATAACAACATTAAAAAATATAACAGTTTTACGAAAAACTAATAAACTAATAAAATTCTAAAGAAAAAGTATTATAACAGTTAATTTTGTAAAATACTTTTTAAGTGTATTTTAAAATTCCTTAAAAAACTGTTAAAAACATTCAAATTTTTAAATAATGCTTCTTCAAATGTATTTTAAATAACTGTAATTTCTTGATTTTCTTTATGTTTTTTGGACGGTCATTATAAATTTTTATGCCATTATGTAATAAAGACTGCATGCCAAAATTGCTTTTACAGGTGCTGTTTGCAATAATTCAGTTTGCCTCGTGTTATGATTATGTAAATCATTAATGGGATAAATCTGCACTTTTGTTTGTTTTTTACTTAATATTAAAGATTGAATGAATATACATGTTTTTGATTTATACAAATTATCAATGTTTAAATATCCTAATGGTTTAGATAAGTTTATTGTTGGTTCAAGGTATGGTAGTCTGTGAATACACTTAATAATTTTGTTTTGAAGTATTTTTAATGGTTTTAGATTTATCTTATTTGCTGATCCCCAAATTGAAATTAAATATTGCAATTTTGAATGCACTAAACAATAATAAATATTTTGTAAATATTGTATAGGTATATTATTGCGAATCTTGAATAATATTCCAATTAGTGGTGATATGTAACTTCTAAGATTTTTTAAAGCTGCTATCTTTAATTTAGGTTAGCTTCAGTAGAGGAAGTCATGTCCAAAATACAATCAATGGACGGCAAATCGGTCCCGGCTCAGGCCTTTGTCAAAACCCTCATGAAAAAGCCGGGTCTTAAAGATACCAACTTTCAAGTATTAAAAGCCAGACTAGAAGTTGTAAAGGTAATATATTTTTACTGTAACTTTAATGTTTATCCTTTGAAAATATACACACTCGAATTAGCACCTGACCCCCAGGTTGTTGTTTTTCTTAAATAGTTTTTGCAACATTGTCAGATGTATATATGTATATATTAAAATGTTTCGTTCATTGATATTTTTATTCATACCGCATAGCGGTGTTGCCTTATCTTTAATTTGATTCGCCACATTGCCCGCTACGTTCAGGTTGGGTTGGGCTATCCGTCCAACCGACGTAATTTTTTGTGTGCGTGTTTTGATTGACTGATTGTGCAATACTATTAACATATTTATTGAAAACGCGAAATGACTGAACGAAGCAATATAACTAGTTGCTTCGTTCGTTTCCGGACACCCTGTACACAGGTTTCAATTATCGAAGATGTTAAATCAGCCTAAACTAAATACTGTTGTAGTACTTGGCCGAAAACACTACATTCTCAACTACGACGGTGGACTGTTGCATCAACGATATTGCTGAAAAATTCGGCGATCCTAAAAATGGCACTCAAGTATGCGAGACTATAACAGCAATGGCTGAAGCTACTAACTTAGGGCATGTGTCTGCCGCTGTATTAGATGCAGCCTTTGCCCAGAAGAGTCCTAAAGTGCAACAGGAGGCGTTGATTTGGTTATCAGTGTCCGTTAAAGAATTTGGAATTGGGTGAGGTTTTTTTAGCGTTAGCGTTAGATCTGGAGAGTCGAAATAAGAAAAAAAAATATGAGATTACAATAGCCAATAACTTAATATTTTTACAGAGGTGTGAACATAAAGGCATTAATCGACTACTGTAAAAACGCACTTGGTTCAAATAATCCAGGTGTAAGACAAGCTGCAGTAACGATGTTGGGAGTCATGTATCTCTATATGGGTGCCGCACTGCACGTGTTCTTTGAAAACGAGAAGCAAGTTCTGCGGGATCAAATTAATACGGAGTGTGATAAATACGAGGGTGAGACTCCACCGAGCCCTATACGAGGTAAGAAGTTAAACTTGTTTTATTGTTTTTTAGTTTCGAGCGACACTAATCGTCCACAAATTCGACTTTCAGATTTTGACAGATATTGGTTCCTTAATATATGTATATATATATATATATATATATATATATATATATATATATATATATATATATATATATATATATATATACAGGGTGTCTAAAATAGGTGATACCACTATTTCTATCTCCGAAACGGTAAAAGATACGAGGTCGGTTAAATTAGAGAAAATGTGCCATTTTTAGTCCCTACTCATATTTCGTTTACGAAGTTGCCAAATTCTCTATAGTTTCTTATCTACAGGGGATTGTTTAAAAATAGCCAAATATTTAATTCTTAAATATCTCGAAAACTATGATAGTTAGAAAAAAATTGTTTTAACAAAAATTACACGATTTTTTACGTTCTCTCAAGCCATGTTATTGTTTTGTTTATATCATTTGTTTATATTGAGTTACTGATACTAACTCGCTTTTTTCAAATACGGACCTGGACTTTTTGCTGCATTTTTTGAAAGATTATTTCATACCCTTTACATCTGTTTATCACCTGATTATGGTTTTCGACGTTTTGGTGAAGAATAGCATGATCAGGATATTCTACCAGTCCGGACCTGGCATTTTTCAAGTAAATGCGCCATTTCACAACCACAAAAACCACAAACCATAGCGATAGGTTGTGAATTGTGCCTTAACATGGAAGATTCCAGGTCCGTATTGTCAGAAAATTCTGATGATGTTACTAGTCGTGATCAAAACGTCGGAAAATATTTTCGAGTTATACACAGTTGTAAAGGGTATAAAGTATTCTTTCAAAAAATGGAGCAAAAAGTCCAGGTCCGTATTTGAAAAAAACAAGTTAGTATCAGTAACTCAATAAAAACAAATGGTATAAACAAAACAATAACGTTACTTTCTAGAAGGTAAAAAATCGTGTGATTTTTGTTAAAACAATTTTTGTCTAACTGTAATAATTTTCGAGATATTTAAGAATTAAATTTTTGACTATTTTTAAAAAATAGATACGAAACTATAGAGAATTTGGCAACTCCGTAAACGGAATATGAATAGGGACTGAAAATGGCACAATTTCTCTAATTTAACTGACCTCGTATCTTTTACCGTTTCGGAGATAGCAAAGTGGTATCACCTATTTTAGACACCCTGTATATATATATATATATATATATATATATATATATATATATATATATATATATATATATATATATAGTAGATACATTTTTTTGTTAATTAGGCATGGTACCTAAATCAGCTAGCTCAAATAGTTTGGACACAGAAGAAGGAACTATTGAGCAGCCAGAACCTATAAATATTCAAGATTTATTACCAAGGGTAGACATAAGTGGACAAATAACCGAATCGTTAATGAATGAACTAGCCGACAAAAACTGGAAGGTAAGATGTGTGGATAGTTTTCTAGGTTCCTTAGCTCAGCTCATGTTTCATTTACCATTCAAAAGACAGTTTGACCAGTCACTGACAGACAGAAAACATGTAAAAAAAATAGACAGGACCGTCTTAGGAAATATGCATATAGACACAACAAAAACGCCTTAAAAATGATGTGTTACTTGACGCTTTTATCAGTAAGCTGATTGATTTGGTAGCTAATTTTTTCAATACCTTTCCAGGAGCGGATAGAGGCTTTAAATAAAATCAGTACCTTAATACAAGAGGCCAAATTTATTAAGTCTAACCTAGGAGAACTGCCGCAAGGCTTAGCTACTCGACTTACAGACAGCAATGTCAAAATTGCTCAGACCGCACTCACTATTTGTCAGTCTATTGCTAAAGCTATGGGGCCACCTTGCAAGCAATACGTACGGACATGGTTTCCTGGATTTTTGCAAAGTACGTTTACTTTTCGTTTTTTAAAATTTTTCTCAGTATTAGGAAGGTATTTTCGAGATGTGTTTGTCAACAAGAAAAATCGACAAACGGTTTTTATTTTTTAGATTTAGGTGATAGTAAAAGTTGGATGAGATCGACAGCTATGGATACCATTAATGCTTTTGCCGAACAGGGCGGATATAAAGAATTTTTCGAAAGCGAAATGGTCGGAGACGCTTTAAAATCCGGGTCGCCGATTCTTAGGTCAGAATTGTGGAGTTGGCTAGCGGAAGTTTTGCCAAAGAGTAAGAAATACTTGCTTATTGCAAAAGACATTGAATAAATTTTAACGAAACATCATCGTTTTAGTTCCTGTGAAATCTGTACCCAAAGAAGAACTTTTGCTTTGTGTGCCTCATTTATTTACTAACATTGAGGATAGGAATGCAGATGTGAGGAAAAATGCTGGGGAAGCTATATTGGGAATTATGATTCATTTAGGTAATTTGTGCGGTGTTCTGAATATTAAACATGTCTAATTTTTAAAATAATCAGCTGGTCCGAGATTTTTTACACAGTGTATAATGCTTGTTTAATGCATACGAGTACTTAATACTTTTAATTTGGTGACTGATTTTCTATTTAGGTTATGAATCCATGTTGAAACAAACTGAAAAAGTTAAGCCTGGTTCAAAAAGTTCGGTACAGGCAGCTTTAGAGAAAGTCAGGCCGAACTTGCCTGTTAAGCCTCTTCCCAAGAAATCAGCACCAGTTGAAGAAAAATCTGTCAAAGGAACGAAACCAGTAGCTAATAAGCAAAATGCCGTCAAACCAAAGGTAAGAATTTACCTATATACAGAGCCCGATGATCGAAACATTAAATCGTAACCTACATAATTCTGTAAATATAAAACTGTAAACATTTTCTTTTTATAGGGTCCAAGTGCTCCTGCAAAAGCTACTCCTGCCGGTAACGGCAGGAAAAAGGACGATGACGTCGATACCTCACCTCTGTTAGTTGTAAACAATCTCAAACACCAAAGAACCATAGACGAGTCCAAACTTAAAGTTTTAAAATGGAATTTTACCACGCCACGAGAGGAGTTCGTCGATTTGCTTAAAGATCAGATGACGGCCGCAAATGTCAATAAAATGTTGATGGCGAACATGTTCCATTCAGACTTTCGGTATGGCACAGTATTTGTTTATGTATCCAATGCAGAAAGTTGGTATTTATAACAATCTAATTGGGAATATAACAATATTTAATATTCTAAAGGGCTTGACCGTTGCAATTATCTAAAAATATATAATAATAATAATAATAATAAAGTTTATTTAAATTAATTGCAATTTAAATATGTTATACAGTGACCGGCAAAAAGTTGGACACATATGGGAAAAATTTTTATTATTGGAATATTGAAAAAACTTTTTATGCCGATTGTCTCTGCATGATGGGTAACCTAAAAATTGATTTTGACATTTGTTACGTGATTACTCGTTCGCCGGCAAAATTGAAAAAAATATATATTGTCATGGAAAACTGGTATTAGGTGACAAGATATTGAAAAAAGTTATTAGAAAAAAGTGTTTAGATTTTAATTTTATACTCCTTGGCAAAGTCTGGAGCCAAAATTAAAAAAAAAAAATATTTTACATTTTTTGAAAAAAAATGTACAATATTAGTTTCATATTCCCATGAATTTAATAAAAATGTGTTAAATGATCGAAAACCAAGGTAATAACCTATTATCTCAACATTTTTGTTATTACTTAAAAGTTTTATTTGATAAAATTTAAAATTTAGCTTTTTTCCATGTACTTGGGTGTGGCCAGGCCCTGTATCTGGCAACCATATTTACCATTTATAGTTACTTCTGGAACAATATGCTTACGAAAGACCGTTTGCTCTAATTTTGAAGAAATTTTAACGTGTCTACCAAAATTGTTGCCAGATACAGGGCCTGGCCACACCCAAGTACATGGAAAAAAGCTAAATTTTAAATTTTATCAAATAAAACTTTTAAGTAATAACAAAAATGTTGAGATAATAGGTTATTACCTTGGTTTTCGATCATTTAACACATTTTTATTAAATTCATGGGAATATGAAACTAATATTGTACATTTTTTTTCAAAAAATGTAAAATATTTTTTTTTTTTAATTTTGGCTCCAGACTTTGCCAAGGAGTATAAAATTAAAATCTAAACACTTTTTTCTAATAACTTTTTTCAATATCTTGTCACCTAATACCAGTTTTCCATGACAATATATATTTTTTTCAATTTTGCCGGCGAACGAGTAATCACGTAACAAATGTCAAAATCAATTTTTTGGTTACCCATCATGCAGAGACAATCGGCATAAAAAGTTTTTTCAATATTCCAATAATAAAAATTTTTCCCATATGTGTCCACCTTTTTGCCGGTCACTGTATATATACATATATATATATATATATATATATATATATATATATATATATATATATATATATATATATATATATATATATATATATATGTATATTATAAATAAACTTGATAAAACCCCCGAAAACGTACTTGTTGGGGGCAATTCTTATATTTAACATTACATTATGTAATTATACAAATTACTCAATTGAAAAAAATATATATTCAAATACATACATACAATTTCTGTTTTAGGACAAGAGAGATCCTTAGAGAAAAATAAATAAATAATTTTTATATTATACAAAATAATATCAAAGTAATTCCAAAAATTTCTTTAAATCGTTTGTTGTTAATATCCAAGCTTTTATTTCAATTTTATATTTTTTTTTTGATGATATAATTATTTTAATATTTACTGGTATATAATCGTTTAAATAAAATCATAAATATTTTAATTCTTTTGTGCTATTAACTTATGTATTTTTGGTTTAATGGTAATTTCATTTTTACGACGCGCGTCATTGTTATGTTTTTTAAATTGTATTAGATTTTTATTTTTAAAAACGTATACTAAAATATTATAAATATATATTTGCCTAACGTCCATTTTTTTTGTTTCTGAATATAATTCCTTTGAAGGATAAAAATAGTCTTTATTAAACATAATTTTTAGATATCTTTTTTGTAATACTTCTATTTTTTTCACTAAAATTCTACTTATTCCTCCCCAACCTAAAATCCCATAATTCAAATGAGTTTTAACTAAGGCATAATACAATGTTTCTAAGTGTTTTATATCCAAAAAGGTTTTAACATTTTTGAACATTGGTAGCAAAATTCTTAATTTTTTAATTAAGTAATCTACATGTAAATCCCAGTTTAATTTTCTGTCAAAAATTATTCCCAAGTGTTTAACACTGTTAGCTCTTAAAATTTGAATATCATCGTCTATTTTAATACTATCCACATTTGAGGTGTTATTATTTTGATTTAGACAAAAAGTAAGATAATTTGTTTTGTCAAAATTAATTGATAATAAGTTATTATCAAACCAATTTTTAACTATTTTAAAATCTTTTTTAATTTTGTTATGTACGTTGTTCCAGTTTGTATCACTATAAAAAATAACAGTATCGTCTGCAAAAATCTGAATTTCTCCATCACAATTTATACTAAATAAATCATTAATGTAAATATTAAAAAATAAAGGTCCTAAAATTGTTCCTTGGGGAACACCGTATTTAAATACTTTTGAATAACTTTCTTCTTTATCTATCATAACATGATTTGGCCTATCTTTTGGATAGTTTGTTATCAACTCGAATGGTATTCCTCTAAATCCAATATTTTCTAATTTTTTAATAAGTAAATTATGGCTAACAGTATCGAAAGCTTTTGCTAAATCCAGAAAAATAAAAATACGATGTTTTAAATGGTTCATAAAAAAGTTCCATCCCGTATTATTGTTTTTCTATTTCGTTTTCGATCACTTGAAATTTTATATCTAGATTCATAAAAAAAAATTAAAAACATTAATAACCCTCAGTGCGAAATGTTAACAAACGCTGTAATTTAGTAAGAGCCGTGAGTTAATGTTAATATTCGTCATAATTGTTAATGCTTGCAGATATCACATAAAAGCAATCGAATCTTTGATGGAAGATTTACCGGAACACACTGAGGCTTTAATGTCAAATTTGGACCTTATACTGAAGTGGCTAACCTTAAGGTTCTTTGATACCAACCCGTCGGTCTTGCTTAAAGGTCTCGAGTATTTGCATTCTGTTTTCAATGTGCTTATTGAAAAGCAGTATCACATGTTGGAAAATGAAGGATCTTGCTTTATTCCTTACTTGGTACTAAAGGTAAATATTTTCTATCTATAGCAAACTGACCCCTTTTTTTCTACTTTTTAGTTATTAGTTAGTTATATCCATGTTATGAATTTTTGCAGAATCAAATAAGGTATCCATACAGGACGTTTCAAAAAACAGTTACATACACCCTGTTCAAAATTTTTACGTTTTAGATTGGCGACCCAAAAGATTCCGTAAGAAACGGAGTCAGATCTCTTTTGAAACAAATTAGCGGCGTGTTTCCGGTTAGTCGTCTCTCGGTGTATGTAATGGAAGGCGTTAAATCCAAAAATGCTAGACAGAGGGCGGAATGCCTGGAAATGATGAGCACTATGATTGAGGATTATAGTATAACAGTATGTCAACCTACTCCCGCTGCTTGCCTTAAAGAAATAGCGAAGCAGATTTCGGATAGGGACAATTCAGTAAGAAATGCGGCATTGAATTGTCTTGTTCAAGCTTACAATATTGTTGGAGAGAAAGTATATAAAATGGTTGGCAATGTAAGTATAGTTTAATTTTTATTTTTGTATATTGTATATTGATACGATATTTATATCAGTTTTTAAATTATTGAATTCTGTTTCTGTATATATATATATATATATATATACAGTGACCGGCAAAAAGTTCGCAACATATGGGAAAATTTTTTATTAGGAGAGTATCGAAAAATCTTTTCCGGGGGATCGGTTCTGCATGTCCGATTACCTAAAAATCGATTTTGACATACGTCACGTGACCACTGGTATAGCGGCAAATTAAAAAAAAATTGTGAATTTACAAAAAGTGAGGTTAGTTGGCGAGATATCAAAAAAATATATTTGAAAAAATTGCTTAGAATGAAATTCTAGGTCCTCATGCAAAATTTTAAGATTTTATTTTAAAAAATTGGAAAACTCAATTTTTTTTTAATATTTTTTTATGGATTTACAATTTTCCAGTTTTTATCGTTTAGATAGCTTGGCTAATGTAAAGCCCATGTATTTGGATGAAAATAAACGAATGTAGTAGTTTTCTCTACAATTGACAGAACAAAATCGAAAAAATAGGTGTTCGCCGGACGCTCGGTGTTGCAATGGTGTGTGCAACAGGTAATTTTTTATTTATTTTTTATTTGAATCCCCTTAACTTTACAAAAAGTCGAACTTCAGATATATTTAAGACGATTAAGCTTTTTTCATTGTAATCTCATTGAAATGTCTCTAAAATTTTGACACTGTTGCTAAATACAAATCATTGCAACAAAATTTTCCCATATGTTGCGAACTTTTTGCCGGTCACTGTATATATAGGAATAATTTTGTCGCTCCTAAATGTTGGCGCCCCGGGCAGTCGCCTGACCCTGGGTCCGGCCCTGATAATAATATGTGTAAATAAGAATTACAAAAGTTAAATTTTCAAATCCGTCCTTTAGTAAAAATAAATTCTCCCATTATTTTTTATTTAGATTTCTGACAAAGACATGTCCTTGTTGGAAGAAAGGATCAAACGCTCGGTAAGAAAATCGGTAATACCCAAAAACCCACTCGTTAACTTGACAGTTGCCGAGGTGCCGCCACCTTCGAGAAATGGCTTAAGCCTTAACGACACAGTAGTGATGAGAAACGACGAAGACCAAGACATGGACGAGGAAGAATCTTTACCTGTTCCCATGTAAGATTTTTTGTGGAAATAATGTGTTATCGATGTTATTTTAAATGTAGATCTTGTTAAGAACCGATTTTTGTATTTTATGTCGGTACAGAAAGTTGCCAAAATTGACAAAAAAAATCTACAGCCAAATCTAATCAAAATATGCCATATTGTCAGGAAATATACTCTTATAAACAAATTATATTACAGAAACTGTTTAAATAGAAAATATAAGAATATATGTACTTATACAAAACCCATGTATCGACCAAGTTGCAATTGAGTATTCTTTATAGGTTACCGCCAACAGTTGCACCAGAAGTCCCCAAAAAAGAGGTGCAAGGACCATTTAAACTTGAATCCGATTTCATGAACGATCTGGACAAAATTACGCCATTCTTTCAAAAATTACCAATTGAGACCATTGATACGGAGTTTTTAAAAGAAGAAGTAAAGATGCCGTCATTTTATGATAATAAAGCAAAGTAAGTACTCATTTCTTATAACAGTTTATTAGTTGTAGTCCAATTTGAAAGAAAATTTCCATATTCCTCTCGTAGAAATGGTAGGAAGGGGGGGGGGGGGGGGATTTTAGGTCCTCACTGTATGAAGGAGTCCATATATTATATTCACTTTTTATTATAAAACTTTGGTTATAATAGAATTTGGTTTATTAACTTTGAACATAAAAATAACCATAATTGACAACATTACAATTACTATATTAATTTTTGTACATGTTTTTAAAACCACAGTTATATTTATTTTAAATTTGATTAAATAACATTGCACTTCCAGAATAATGCCACTATCACCTCCAAAACCTGTGATTGCTAATAAATACAGTGTATACCAGGGACTTACTACCGCAGATCCTGAAATTGTAAAAATCATCAAACTTATAGATACACAAAATCTAGCCATGGGATTACAGGTATTACATATTTTTAATAATAAAACATATGTTTATTGAATGAAAGTTCATAACAGTAACATTCGTCTTCTTAAGCCGTAATGTTAAAAATATCTTAAAGTTAATTTTGTTGTGTTTTTCTTGCACTCCCTGTAATTTTTTTGATCTTGATAAATGTATACAACAGAGGTTGGTAAATTCCATATCTGTACCGTAGAGAAACAGAGTAAACAGAAACAAAAGTATTTTTCCTGTTTTGTATCTACACTCTATATTTTTAGGGACTTACTCAATTTTTGGAACTTATGAACAGTCCTACAAAAGTACAAACATTTACCGATTTCGAGGAAGATTTTGTAAACGCCGTTGTATCTTTATTGAGGTACCTGCAAACTTTGGACCCAGTCAACGACCCGACAGTTGCACGAATCTACAGAGATCTGTTTAGGAGTATAGATACGGTAAGTGTACCATACCGTTGAATTTGGAAAGATATGTTTAATCTTACATTGAAACAAAATAATAAAAGTGAAAAAAAGGGTTTTTCCTCATAGACTTGATAAATTTCTGTTTGTTTTTTAGTTTTACCAAAAACCGCAATTAGGCAAACGTGTTCCTGTAGCCTCGTTAAAACACCTCATCAATCAACTGATTATGTTACTGGTCGAGGAAAAGCTGGAAAAATGTGGCGACGTGTACGTCAAAGTGATCAACGTCAACTGTGTTAAAATCATTGAACAGTCGGATCACACTGCGATTTTGTGGTATGTACTTTGTATAAAAAAGCTGTAAAGTATTTATTTACAAAATGGCACAGAAGTTTTATAACAGCTTTTAATCAGATTTTGTTAGAAACCTGCTGCTGTGCTATTATTAGGGCTCCCCAATTTTCCTTGTTCTAAATTTTGTTGTTTAATTCTTTATTCCCAACGAACTTAAAGTTTATTACAGGGAATATGTAACATAACATTAAAATATATAACATTAAAAAATATAACAGTATTAAGAAAAACTAATAAACTAATAAAATTCTAAAGAAAAACTATTAAAACAGTCAATTTTTTTAAATATTCCTTCAACTCCTTCAAAAACTGTTAAAAACACTCAAATTCTTAAAAAATGCTTCTTCAAATGTATTTTAAATAACAGTAATTTCTTGATTTTCTTTATGTTTTTTGGACGGTCATTATAAATTTTTATGCCATTATGTAATAAAGACTGCATGCCAAAATTGCTTTTTACAGGTGCTGTTTGCAATAATTTAGTTTGCCTCGTGTTATGATTATGTAAATCATTAATGGGATAAATCTATACGTTTGTTTGTTATTTACTTAATATTACAGATTGAATGAATATACATGTTTTTAATTTATACAAATTATCAATGTCTAAATATCCTAATGGTTTATATAAGTTTATTGTTGGTTCAAGGTATGGTAGTCTGTAAATACCCTTAATAATTTTGTTTTGAAGTATTTTTAATGGTTTTAGTTAGATTTATCTTATTTGCTGATCCCCAAATTGAAATTAAATATTGCAATTTTGAATGCACTAAACAATAATAAATATTTTGTAAATATTGCATTGGTATATTATTGCGAATCTTGAATAATATTCCCAATTGATGGTGGTATGTAACTTCTAAGACTTTCAATGTGTTTTCGCCAATTTAAATTTTCATCTATATACAAGCCCAAAAATTTTATTGTACTGCAGTAAAGAATATTTTTATGATTTAGTGTTATACAAGCTGTTTTTTCATTTATTTTTTGTTTATTAATAAGTATATACGCTGATTTATTTAAATTTAACGTTAATTTATTTTAATTTTTGTTCTAAACCATAAGCGCAAATTACATACAAATATATATTTATAATATTTTAATATACGTTTTTAAAAATAAAAATCTAATAAAATTTAAAAAACAACCACGACACGCGTCATAAAAATGAAATTTCAATTAAACCAAAAATACATAAGTTTGTAGCACAAAAAAGCTATAAATATTTATGTTTTTATTTAAACGATTATTTACCAATAAATGTTAAACAAATTGTATCATTGAAAAAATTTAAAATTGAAATAAAAACTTGGATATTAACAACAAATGTTTTAGATAAATTTTTGGAATTACTCTAATAATGTTTTGTATAGTTAAAAATATTTATTATTTTTATCTTTCTATAAAGAACTAAAAAGAAATTATATGTATGTGTGTGTGTGTGTGTGTGTATGTATGTATGTGTATGTATGTATGTGTGTATGTATATATGTAAGTATATGTGTATGTATGTATATGTATGTATATATGTATGTATATATATATATATATATATATATATATATATATATATATATATATATATATATATATATATATATATATATATATGTGTATATTTAGATTGAATAATTTATATAATAAAATAATATAATGCTGAATATAAAATTTACCCCCAACAAGCACGTCTTCGGGGGTTTTACCAAGTTTATTTATAATATACATATGTAAAATGATGTTTAAATTGTAATTAATTTTAAATAAACTTTATTATTATTATTATTATTATTTATGTTTATTTGCAGTGCTCTAGTGAAACTAATCACAGAATGTATCAGCAGTGACGATTGCCCTGAGCGACAAGTCGACTTAGTGATGAAATGTCTTTGGAAAGTTATCAAATTAATGCCCACTTGGGGTGAAAATGTCGACTACGAATCGGTGCTTCTAGAAGTGCACCAGTTCTTAGTAAAGTTCCCATCTAAATGGTGGACGAGAAGACCCGTCGACACGCCTCTACGTACCATCAAAACGATACTCCATTCGACTGTTAAAATCAAGGGGGCTAATTCTATGCAACTTTTGAGCAAAATACCTAATCCTGCCGAATCTGAAATAGAATCGTACATTTTACGACTGCTAAAGGTAAGTAATTTAAAATAATTATTATTGATTTATTTATTTTAGATTGATAGGTTGACACAACAAAACTTTTATAGATTATTAATTTGGTAAAAAGTACCTATAAACTGTTATAAATATATATTTTACATTTGTTATAACAGGACTTTGCTGCTGCGGAATGGTGAAAATAACATCAGTACACCTATAAGTATTTTTATTCAGTTATTGTTGTGACCTCCACCTGAGAGCAGATGTAAACAATGCACTGAGTGCACCTGTTAAATTATAGAAATAAAGTATTTATGGAAACAGTTAACACATTTACAACTCTCGTCATCTATTTTTATACAGTGTGTTGTACTTTTTGTGGTCACCGTCACCTTTTTGTATTGTTAGTTGTAAGTTAATAAAGTTAAATTTTGTTAAAATGAATTAGTATAGACATACAAAATAGATCAGTATCAGTTTTAAATTATATAATGCGCCCTCCAGATTGAGTTGCTTTATGTAATTTAGCGGCTAAAAAAATGTTTGTCAAAAAGCTAAAATATCAAAATTAAAAATACTAAGAGTAGTATAAGTTCATTGTATGACGAAAACCCCAAACTATAGAACCATCAAAGCTTTTTGTGCCTAACACTTTTTTATTTTACAGCCTTAAAATGTTTGTAATGTTATATTAAAATTAAAATAAAAAAAGATTGGATCCTATTGCGCAAAGAAGGAATATCTCTGTGTTAGACCAAGTTTTATAATATATATATATATATATATATATATATATATATATATATATATATATATATATATATAAAATATATCTGGTATATGAGATCCATATGTGAAAGTCATGTTCCCACTTGTGTCAGTACTGCTTGCTTTTTTTAAATTCCACGATGTCACAATATCTTATGTCACGATAAGCAAAAACTGTTTTATCAAATATAAATTTCTCAATAACATGAAATTTTAAAAAGTTTTTCGATCATCAGTATAGTCGGGAAACAACAAATCGCTGTTACGAATTTTTTGTTGTAATTTAATAAAAATATTTTTAGAGTTTAAAAATCGCCCAAGCTCAAGATGTGCCTCTCCAATCCCAAAGAAACTCTTTATCGAGGGCTAATCACAATATGCTGACCGATATTTTTCAAAAAATTGGAAGTAAAGAAGATACCAAAGAAGGACTGAATCTCTTGTATGATTTTATGCAGCAACATCCTGAGGCAGATATTGAACCTTTTCTAAGTAAATCCAGTAAATTTTTTCAAGAATATATAAAAAATGGTCTGAAAGAAATCGATATGTCCAGAAAACTCGCCAGACCGGTACACTCAGGTGTGTAAGTGCGTTATTTTTATTTCACATAGTAGCAGTTTTTAATTTAAATGACTAGTGGTGGTTGTTAAACTTTGATTTACTTAGGTTTAACTTCTGCACTAATAGCAGTCAAATAAAATTCCACATTTTTTATAGAAAAAAAAACTGTATATAAAATGTTTAATAACCTACCGAAAAAATCGGTGTTTTAATTTTACTTTTTATTTAGAAAATATTGGATTTAGAGGAATACCATTAGAGTTGATAACAAACTATCTAAAAGAAAGGCCAAATCATGTTATGATAGATAAAGAAGAAAGTTATTCAAGAGTATTCAAAGTATTTAAATACGGTATTCCCCAAGGAATAATTTTAAGACCTTTATTTTTTAATATTTACATTAATGATTTATTTAGTATAAATTGTGATGGAGAAATTCATAGTTTTGCAGACGATACTGTTATTTTTTATAGTGATACAAATTGGAACAACATACATAACAAAATTACAAAAGATTTTAAAATAGTTAAAAATTGGTTTGATAATATCTTATTAACAATTTATTTTGACAAAACAAATTATCTTACTTTTAGTCTAAATCAAAATAATAACACCTCAAATGTGGATAGTATTAAAATAGACGATGATATTCAAATTTTCAAAGCTAACAGTGTTAAATACTTGGGAATAATTTTTGACAGTAAATTAAATTGGGATTTACATGTAGATTACATGTTAAAACCTTTTTGGATAGAAAACACTTAGAAACATTGTATTATGCCTTAGTTAAAACTCATTTGAATTATGGGATTTTAGGTTGGGGAGGAATAAGTAGAATTTTAGTGAAAAAAATAGAAGTATTACAAAAAAGATTTCTAAAAATTATGTTTAATAAAGACTATTTTTATCCTTCAAAGGAATTATATTCAGAAACAAAGAAAATGGACGTTAGACAAATATATATTTATAATATTTTAGTATACGTTTAAAAATAAAAATCTAATACAATTTAAAAAACAACCATGACACGCTTCATAAAAATGAAATTTCCATTAATCCAAAAATACATGAGTTTATAGCACAAAAGAATTATAAATATTTATGTTTTTATTTAAACGATTATTTACCAGTAAATATTAATAGAATTATATCATTAAAAAAATATAAAATTGAAATAAAAGCTTGGATATTGACAACAAACGATTTAAAGAAATTTTTGGAATTACTTTGATATTATTTTTGTATAATATAAAAATTATTTATTTATTTTTCTCTAAGGATCTCTCTTGTCCTAAAAATGAAATTGTATGTATGTATTTGAATATATATTTTTTTCAAATGAATAATTTATATAATTAAATAATGTAATGTTAAATATAAGATTTGCCCCGAACAAGTACGTCTTCGGGGGTTTTATCAAGTTTATTTATAATATACATATATATATATATATATATATATATATATATATATATATATATATATAAATTTTGGTGGTTCTGCAGCTCTGCAGCCCTTATGTACCAGCCGCCCCTGTAACCTTATTTACTAAATACAGAGATATTAATTTAAAGATCAAATCGAATTTCGCACTGGCCCTGGAGGCCCTAAATTCCTATGTTGATTATCTTAAATAAATTAGTCTCTTATACTTTCAGATGTTGTCGTAAATAATAAGTGTGACGAACAGATAGATGCAGAAAAGACTCCGGAATTACTACCAAGCAAGGTTAAACAGATGGCGCAACATATGGGACGAACTGATGTCGGGCAAGAAAGTCGATCATTCTTTGTGGCCTCTGCCTCCAAATCAATAAAAATTCGCAAAATCCATGACAGTTTTCGAAAAATGAATTTAGTTTTTGTGTCTCAGTATTTAGTTATGTACTGAGACCTAGACATGTTTAGCGTCCAAATTCTTTAAAATTAGGTCTTAGTGTATTTACATCACAAAAAAAAAAAATGAATTAAGATTCACAACAATGTTAAATAATCGCCCTATTTTAGTGGAAATGACAACTAAAACCCCATTAAATAAAAACTGTGTACCACCTTAGAATTATTTATTTAACCTTTTGATATGTTATTTATTTTGTCAGCATTATTTATTATACTTTTTTATGTTACTGTTCTTTTTTACTGTTATCTTTTTTTAACAAAAATTCGTTTTCTGTTACGGATTTTCTCCTGAGTTTTTAATTAGGATTATTTAGTTTCCTCTGATTTTATATTTTATTGTACTGTAATAAAAATATTTAAAAAATGGTTGAAATCTCTATTATACAGTAGGTATGCATTACCTCACTAGAAAAGTATATCTTTTACCCTATTAGGTTTGTAGTAAGTACATATATATGGTTCTCTGAATAAGGAAACAAACCGTAGGCATCTACTAAGGAAGGGTTTTTCAAAATTCAACCCCTAAGGGGGTGAAACGGGGGTTATTCAAACTTTGTATGAAGAAAAAATATTAGATGGTCCTATTAACTCGAAACTTCACAGAAGTACTGTAATAAATAAATCTTTAAACACGTGTTTTACAGTATTTAATAAATCAACCCCTAAAGGGGTGAAATGGGGATTCGAAGCTTGCAATGGAGAAAAATTGTTATACCGCGGACGAAGTCGCTGGCTATTTTAGGTATAAAAATAGCTTATTAAGTAGCCAAAAAATTTAAAATTATAAAGTATCAACATATTTTTTTCATAATAACTGCACACCAATTTCAACGAATTTAGCGGCCATTAATATTATGCTGCCAACACAATTTTTCGTACATGATGATGGTGAGCACGCACCACTGTTAAGTTAAAACCTTGTCAGTATTCTCCTTTTTTTTTTAAAAAGCACGTGGGTATACTTTACCGCCATATATATAGTGCGCACGTAAGAAATTCATGTATTTCCGACTGAAAAGTGAAATTTTAGAAAGGTATTTTTGATATTCTCTATGACGTCATACGCAAGTTCAACCAATCGGAGACATTACAATACAACTCGGATCTTTATGTGCTGCAGTTAAATCTCCGACTACGGGATCGTTATTCAGATCCAGTCCCGAATGCCGTAAAAATGGCCGTAAACGTAAACAAACCTTCATTTTCTAAAAAGTTGTTAATTTTTTAGCTAATCAGTACAACTTAGCACTCCTTTTATGATAATAAATTTCTATTTCTATTCTATTCTATTTAAAAAGATGCCAGTAGACATAAAGGAGCTAACTGAAGGGTGGTTGGAACTGGAAAGTGATCCTGGGTTGTTTACACTTCTTTTAGAAGACTTTGGTGTTAAAGGAGTACAAGTGGAAGAAATTTATGACTTAAATAAACCTCTAGATAGTCAGGTATATGGGTTTATATTTCTGTTTCGTTGGGTTGAGGAACGAAGGTCAAGAAGAAAAGTTGTGGAACAAACAGAAACCTTTGTAAAGGATGAGGATGTAGTAAACAACATATTCTTTGCTCAGCAGATGGTACCAAACTCTTGTGCTACTCACGCACTAATTTCTATTTTACTAAACTGCCCAAATATTCATTTGGGAGAGACCCTTCAAAGACTGAAGGCCCATACTTATGGCATGTCACCCGAGAATAAAGGTTGGGCAATTGGAAATACTCCAGAGTTAGCACGTGCTCATAACTCACACGCTATGCCCCAAGCTAAGAGAAGATTAGAGAAAAGTAGTGGTGTTTCAACAGGGAGATTTACAGGTAGAGGTGTGAGTCATAAAAAGTTTTTTTTTATCTATGTAGGCACTATAGATTTACTTTGTTAATAACAATATACTTGTTATATTTATTAAATTATATTAAAAAATAAGAACAGGTAACTAACACTAATTTTGTGGTAGAGTTCTCTTTTAGTAGTACTTAATTCTCGTTAACCCTACCACAAAGCTAAAAATAGGAAATTAAACAAAATTCATGAAACATTAATATTTGATGGCTGCACCACCGAAGTTTACTATGGATTGTTGTCTCCTTGGCATTGAGGATATAAGAGAGTTGGTGTAATGTGGAGTTATCTCCCCCCAAATACTGTCAATTTTCTCCCATAGTTCTAATTCATTTCGAGGTCTAAAATTTATATCGTACATTTTCTTCACAATGAGTCCCCCAAACGTTTTCTATCAGTTTTAAATCAGGACCTCTTGAGTACCAAGATAAGCACTTTATATTGTTTTGCTCTAACCAGTCCCTTACTATTCTGGCAGTATGCACGGGACAGTTGTCTTGTTGGAATATAAAGTTATTTTTCCCATATGTCATACCTGCTGACGGAAGCAGCACATTTTCTAAAATTTGGAGATATAAATTATTATTTAATGTCCCATCAATATTCCAGCATACACCTGGACCGTGAGAGTTTATCCAGGCCCATAGGTTAACTGAGAAAACGGCCACTAGTTTCCCCTTTTCAGGTATAATTTTCGTTATAACGGGAATTTGGTGGTCTGTAAACTAATTCTTCCACTGTGCGTTGATTGAAAAATTTTCTCGTCGGAAAATATAACATTTGCCAGAAGTTTCATTCTCAGGTACGTATTGCATGGCAAAACCAACTCTTTGTTCCTTGTGAACATTTTTAAAAAACGGTTTTTGAGCAGCTGCACGGTTTCTTAAGTCAGAACATTGCAGTACCCGCCTCTGCTCTGTTCTAGAGGAGGCTGGAAATCCTGTGTTATTCTGCAAATAATCTACGAAGTCTGCATCTTTGTTTGTCGTTTTTAGTGTTCCGTGAAACAGAATACTTTTAGAATCACTTTGGTGTCCGTAAATGTGTCTGTCACGGGCGATTTTCCCTGGAACTATTTGACGTAAAAATTTGAAATTTGGCACAAAGATAGAGTGTTGTGGCGCAATTAAGTATAGACGTGAAGTATAAAAAGTTGAATTTTGATTCTGGGGATTAATTTCAGGGGGTAGTGGGAAATGGAAAAAAATTCAAGGGTGTCAAATGAAAGCCTATTGAAGCACGAAATCAACAATATATGTATATGATGTATTTCTTTTGTTTGTTTTTTTTTTAGGGAAAAACGCTGAAAAATTGCTGCCCCCGACCCTAAGCACCAAAAGAATCGCTCAGAAAAATCTGAAAAAATCATGAACATTGAGAATTAGGTGTAGTTTGCGGGAAAATAATCAGAAAGTTGAATTTTGATTCTGGGGGTTAATTTCGGGGAGTCAATTGGGCAGTGGAATTTTCTTTAAGAGCATTGTGTGTGGTTTCAAATGAAAGCTTATAGAAGCACGAATTCAACCATATATATGATATATCTTTTTATTGCATTTTTTTAAACATTTTTCGGGAAAAACGCTTACAGATGGCTGTCGCCCACCCATGTCACCAGAAGGATCACTCAGAAAATCAAAAAAATCATTAACATTAAGAATTAGGTCGAGATTGAGCAAATTATCAGGATTGAAAAATTCTAGCGCTTATTTCCTTATAACTGCTGAACCATTGGTTTTAGAGAAAACGTTTTTCGACAAAAAATATTTCTCACAATGTAAGGAACAACTTTTGTCCTTACACGTTTTTCAAAATTTTTAATTTGGCCCACTCAGCTCCGCGCATACGCGATGTGATACGGCGTTAATTGTTAATTCAAATATTAGTTTTACTTTCTTTTTCTTTAGGTGAAGCTTTCCATTTTGTAAGTTTTGTGGCAATTGGTGCTCGACTTTATGAACTAGATGGCCTCAAACCATTTCCAATAGATCATGGACCATGTAATGAACAGGAGTGGACTGATAAATTTAGAAGTGTAATTCAAGATCGATTGGGTATTACAGCTGATGAATACAATGAGATAAGATTTAATTTAATGGCAGTAGTTCCTGATAGAAGGTTGGCAATACAACATAAATTAAAAATGTTAAGAACAAACAAACAAATAGTATTGGATGCCATCCAACAAATTGTTAAGATTAAGGACAAAGGGGGTGTTAAAAGTGAAAGTTCCACTGAGGCGATCAAAGCTGTCAAATGTGAAGATGTGAAAACAGAAAATGAAGAACACAAACCAGAGGTTAAAGTCTCTGTAGAAGAACCAGTTGTCAGTGTTGCTGTCAGCACTAATAGTAGTATGACACTCTGTCCACTGGATTACTCGACTCCTTTAACTATACAAACATCTCCTGCTCCTAGTACTTCAGGAACTGATACCCCATCAGACATAGGGTCAAGTTCAGCTTTTAATTCTCCTACCCAAAGTTGGAATTGGTCAAGTACAGCACAAAACAGTCCGAATTCAAGAGATTTAAAACGGTTTGTGGTTCTAAGAATGGCAGAACAAGAAATAAATAATGGTAAGTTGATTTCTTATCTTGGTATAACAAAAAAACATGAACATATTGTTATATTATTATTATAGCTGAAGAGAAAGTAAATAAACCTTTAGAAAAGAAGCCAAGTAGTGGTGGAATCCATGCAAGAGTTCGCACCAGCGATGGCGATCCAGTGATTGCCGAAAAAAAAAATCAAGACATTTTAGAACCTCATACTTTTGCACCTAAAGATTTACTTTCCTTGTTACGTAATTTGGAGAATGAGATATGTCTTTGTGAAATGAGTTTAAAAGATGAAAATGATAAGCAAAACAAATATAGGGTAAGGAAACCTGTTTATAAGATCAATATTAGGCCGATTTTTTGCTTCTTGTTAAGTTGATATAGAAAAGTCTGTAAACTTGAGTATTTTATATTATAAATTAAACCAATACATGGAAAAATCATGATTTTTTCGATTTCTTTTATTATTTTTTTAGGTTGATGACTGTCGCCGAACCCATAATTATGATGAATTTATTTGCACTTTTCTTTCAATGCTTGCTGAGCAAGGGAAATTAGCTGACTTAGTAGAACAAAATCTAATTGCTCCAAAAAGGCCTAATACCGGGGCTCCGGCACCAAAAAGCACAAAACTTAGTAAAAAAGAGGGTAATGTCGGCACAAGAAAGAAAAAAAAGGGCAGATCTAAAGTAAGGAGGCGAAGATAATTTAGAGGGCAGTTAAAGTGTTATAATTAGGTTTAAAATAATTAATTAAAAAATAAATAAACCTGTATGTCAAAATTGAGCTTTCTATATGAAGTGGTTTGAGCTGAGTCGTGATGAATGAGTGAGTGATTCACTTAAGGGTTTTATATATTGGTTTAGATTTTACTCCTATTACATAAGCTATTCTTATTTCTTAACCACTGGCAGAGTCTAATATATCCCCTGCTAATACACTTTTTTTAAACTTCAATGCTTTAAAGTACTAGCTCCAAATATGATGTCAAGAAATAAATAAAAAATAATTTTACTATTTTTTTTTTATTTGTAAGTCAATTTGATATGATTTGGAGTATCCCGACTTCAAATGGACAGTAGTTTTGTCAGCGAGACATGGCTTCAGTAAACCTAGAAACGCCTATATTAAGTCCAATTGGTCGTTTTTTTTTCAAAAAAATGTAGGGATTTCACAAAAAGAAAAGCACTGAAAAGTATGAAATATTTTTACTATTTATTACCGAGGTTAATGTTCGATTAAAATTGTCGATCTTTAATTTTTTTTTTTAGTTTTCCAGAATTTAGAGTTCCACTCACTTTAGCAAAAAACCCTTAAAATCGGACCATTCGGGAGAACTAATCTACAAAACCAAATTAAATTTATCGAAATCGGTGAATCTGTTCAAGAATTATGCGCAAACTCTTATCCTCTTATGAAGCCGGTTGAAAGAAAAATAAGCTGTTTTTAAACTTTTATATTTCTTTATTTTTAACAAAAATATATAGTACATAAAAAGCATAAAATAATCATAAAATTAAGTTCACCAACTTTGTTAAACTGCAGTTTTTTAGAAAATTCGTAATTTTTCTCAAGGAATACGCGCTGTTTGAGAGATCTATACTCGTTTGACTTATAATGGCTACTAAGTGGAAAAATGTTCTAAAATGAATTGTGAACATTTAATAATTATGACCATGTTTGTCTGAAGAAAAATAAGATGATACCATGCAGCTGTGTGCACGTTTTTGAATAATGTGTATAGTTCAATTAAATTCTTTTAGGGTTCAATAAATACTAGTTCTCATAAAAACTTTTTATAAACTGTGTCAGAACCAATAACTAGGTCAAAGCACACCATTGGCCCTCGCTATATTACTGAATTTCATAATTTTAATATTGAAATATAAGTATTTTGTAATAAAAATAATCCCAAAGTGTTTCAAACGACATAAAAAATCGAAAATTTAGTTCGACTTAAAAACATTTGTGACACGACGTCACTAGAGTAGCCAATGAGCAGCGCTGGTTTCAGCAGCAATTCACGATCATTTTTTCAATATTTATTCAATTAAGAACGCCACAATCAACAAGTAACTCACGAATATCAACAAAAAATAATAGACAAAGGCGTTTTAACTAGTGTGGTTCAATATTCACAAAAAACGTAACCTTTACAACATTGCAGAAACAAACAAAAAAAAATCTATAGGTATATCACATTTTCTTTTAAAGTAAACATATAGTAAAAGGATATTTTTAATGTATATAGGTACATAGCATAGAGACTGATCTGCAGGATACGATTAAATAAGAAACCTAAACCTTAAAACACATATCATAGGTAGGGGGTTTATCTGGAATATTTAATATATCTAATGTATCACTCTCAAACCACTTTTTTTCTTCTTCAGTTAAATCTTCTAATTTTGAATAAAGACTTTCATCTACAGATTGCTGAACTAATGTTCCAAAACCTATAGATGGATTTGAATTTGCAGAATAACCAAAAATGGATGCTGAATAATCTGAGGGCTGAGATTGAACAGGTAGTTGTTGGGAGGTAGAAAAGGGTGGAAGATGTGTATTAGCATTAAATACATTTTGTTGCTGTTGATTTTGTTGAGAAAAAATATTTGGTGTTGGTGTATTCTGAGGTTGATTTTGTGTTGCAAAAATATTTTGTGTCGTCTGAGTTGGCTGCTGCACAAATATTGATTGCTGAGTCATATTTGGGGAAGAAAATACATTTTGGTTTTGATCTGCAGATACTGGAGATCCAAAAATGTTTGTGGCTTGTTGGTTCGGTTGAGCACCCCCAAAGACTGACGGCAGAGGTGGGGATGGTAATGTTGGAGAAACAAAAATATTGCCTGAACTATTTGATGTTTGACCTGCGTTTGCGAAAATATTGCTTCCTGGCTGACCCCCAAAAATACTGCTTGGTGTTGTAGTAAAGGTATTACCCCCAAATATATTTTGGTTTTGCATTGTTGGAGATGATGATACATTTCCAAATACATTTGTTTGTCCTTGATTTTGTTGCCATCCGCTAAAATTGTTTTGGGAAACTCCACTGGCAAATATATTTGTACTATTCTGCTGGTTATTAGTCTTGAAGATAGTATCATTGTTCTGTCCAAAAATTGATTTATTTTGATTCTGAATAGCAAAAGCATTTTGGTTATTTGAATTACTGGTACTCAGGTTTATAACATTCTGCCCATATGTGCCACTAAAACTTGAAGCTGGCGTGTTATAAATACTTTGTAAAATGGATACCACATCTTGAGCAGGGTTCTGAAGAGCTTTGATTTTGATCATATTATTTTGAAGAATGGCTTGGAGCTGAACTTTCTAACAAAAAAAAATTTACTTTTCATAACAAAGGTAAATAAAAAAGTTTCCCATTTGTTAAAATGGTTTCTAGACATGCTGTATACCTAACTAAATGAACAGTGGAATTTAATATACATAACTTACATATTGCTCCATAGTACCATTTTTTTGGGCCTCATAAAACCCCAAACGGATCTCTTCTGGACTCTGATCTTCGAAACCTGGAAATGCTGGCTTTTCTTTGAAAGGGGCATAACACGAAAGAAGCCACTGGCCACCCTTTTCAGCACCAACCATATCATTTACAACCGATTTGACCAAAGTATTAACATCTACGTTTCCAGTTGGAGCTGCAGCTTTGGTTGTTTGAGGTTGAGTCGATCCAAAATTGGATTGCCGTAATATTGATGTAGACTGGCGAGAATTATCACTAAAGCTTGTGTAATTACCTACAAAGACAAAGTATTATTTTTTTAAACGTTTGATAAATTATATTAATATATTTCCAGTTACACTATATCCAAAATACTTACTAGGTGCTTGATGCTCATAATGACAATAAGATCCAAATTTACAAGTGCCTTGCAAAAAATATTTACACACAACCATTTTACTACCGTTTCAATACTTATTTTATTGGTAAATAAAAAAATAGTTCAATATTCACTGAAGGTTTTTTGCAAAAAATAAAAATTAATTTTTGTTTGGCCCTCGCAGGTTAAATACGCGTGTTTACGGGAAATAGATGATAGATCTAGCTGATTAATCCGATCAAAAAATATATAATAGTTTTTAATATTAACCCGATCATCACAGAACAACAATAACAGTCGATTATCAGCTGATAATTTGCTCCATTACCTGTCAGAACAGCATTGCTACTCCGGGTGGTTGTAGTTTTCTATAATCGACACAAAGCGATCATGTTTTTGTCTGCCGATCATTTGATAGCACTGATTTAACGCAAGTTTAACATTGAACTAAAGATTTGTTTAGTTCAATGAAGTTTAACGATCACGTTTTCGCAAACGATGTTGTACACTCTCTTTCTTTGTCTAAGTCGTACACAAATACAAAAGCTGAAGAAGAATTTCTGTCATATAATATGTGGAGTTCGGGTTGGCGCTGGAATGCTCCGAGCACACAAACTAGCCACTTTATATTACTACTGACTTTGTCATCTGTATAAAATATGTTAAGAACGTTATGTCTGAGATTTGCGAGTGGAGAACTCCGAGCGTTCGACCCTAACTCCCTTCAAAAGTTGATGTCTTGAACAAGTTTCGGGCTGATAGCGTTTTCCATTGGTGATATGGTGAAACCGTTAAAACAGGCGCGTGGAGTATAGTTTAAGCTGTAAGATTTAAAAGAAGAATATACTATAACCTATATTCAATTATAAATTTTTTAAAATAACATTCTTTTAATTAAATACTCTCAAATAGGGGAATCTCATTTAAGACCGACTCGTTTTAAAGTTGTAGTTGTAAGTTTTTAAACCCTTTTTTTGTTTATTTTATTTATTTTTCATATGTCTTAATCTCTTGTATATAATTCATGGAAAAATGGCTTCAAGAAGGATAAGAATTAAAGGAATTGCTAATATACCTCAAAGAAAAAAATTAAGTCAGGAAAATAATGTATTCAACATAGATGGTTCAAGCAGTACTATCCTTTTACCTAACAATGAATGCGACATCAAAATTGTTAAGAAAGAAGAATGTACCGATGAGTTTATTGATGAAAGCAAGTCTGTATTGAATCAGAATTCCTGTGAATCATTTAATGATTTGCCATGTATGACAAAAGATAATATAGAGACAGTTGCTGAAAAGCCTACCGATAAAGATGCAAATTTAAGCAACATTATAGAGTGTTCAAAAGCTGAAGTAATACAGGCTTTTAATGATTCCAATGTACCAGACAATATTGATAATTCTTCTATTGTTCAAAGTAGAACTACAGAAACAGTTAAATATCCTGCTGATAATGTTTCTCAAACTAAAGAAATGGAAAACCAGAACCCTCAAACTGGGATAAGAAGAAAATTTTTAAAACCAGGAATAAATTTAAGTGCTGTAAAGAAAAGACAAACTTTCAAGGAGATATCAGAAAAGGTACCAACTACAGAAAATATTTGTGTATCTGAAGATGTTAAACAGGAAACTTTAGCTAGCAGAGAAGAAACAGAAATAAGTTTTAAACCTACAGAGAGAGTTGTTGTACTAAGTGAAATAAGAATTCCAAAACAAGAGAATAAATCAATTCCTGTTGCTCGTGACCTAACTAAAACTATTTCTGGAACAAGTAATGATGGTGGCTTAGATCAAGGTTCTGAAGTTACATTGAATGAGACACATTTATATGCAAATGAAAGTCCTAGTTTCAATAGTTCAGTAGTAACATTTTGTAAGTAATATCAAAGTTTATATTATGTATTTAGGTACATTAGGTGTTGAGTGGTAGACCACATTTTTAACAGTATAAATTTATATTTGGCCTGTTTTATAGGATAAAGGCACCTTTAGTGGCAGAAAAATTGCTCGAAAAATCATTACTACTTAATTTGTCAAATGTTTTTTACTCTTTTTAGATGTATATTAAGCTAGCTCACCATGGTCACGTCGCGCATTTCTAACCTAATGGATATTTAGTTGCTAATTAGTTACGCTAATCCCGATTTAGTTGCTATTCATCCCTCCAAGATACACGCGGTGAGCTAACTTAAATATTAATCTAGCAGACCAAGTACTATAACTCGGGTTCTGATCAACTTATCGACTTTGTTCAGCCGCCATATTTAGTTGCTAATTAGTTGCTGGAAGATAGCATAGTTTATTTTACCCCCCCGTCAACCCTTAACTCCAGGATCGGCACCCCTAAAGGCATGAATTTCAATATGGCTCTGTAGGTAATTATAAATGGTTATTTAGTTGCTAATTAGTTGCTGACGTTTTATGCTTTTTATTTTTTTTTCCCTCCCCATTATACCCGATAACTACGGTGGTGCTAGAATAATTGTTTGTCTATTCAACCCTTCCGCGCAAGTTTTGATCAATGAGAGATATCGACTTTGTTCAACCGCCATATTTAGTTGCTAATTAGTTGCTGGAAGATTGCGTAGTTTATTTTACCCCCCGTCAACCCCTAACTCCAGGATCGGCACCCCTAAAGGGATGAATTTCAATATGGCTCTGTAGGTAATTATAAATGGTTCTATATTTAGTTGCTAATTAGTTGCTGACGTTTTATGCTTTTTATTTTTGTTCCCTCCCCATTATACCCGATAACTACGGTGGTGCTAGAATAATTGTTTGTCTATTCAACCCTTCCGCGCAACTTTTGATCAATGAGAGATATCGACTTCGTTCAACCGCCATATTTAGTTGCTGGAAGATAGCGTAGTTTATTTTACCCCTCCGTCAACCCCTAACTCCAGGATCGGCACCCCTAAAGGCATGAATTTCAATATGGCTCTGTAGGTAATTATAAATGGTTCTATATTTAGTTGCTCATTAGTTGCTGACGTTTTATGATTTTTATTTTTTTTCCCTCCCCATTATACCCGATAACTACGGTGGTGCTAGAATAATTGGTTGTCTATTCAACCCTTCCGCGCAACTTTTGATCAATGAGAGATATCGACTTCGTTCAACCGCCATATTTAGTTGCTGGAAGATAGCGTAGTTTATTTTACCCCCCGTCAACCCCTAACTCCAGAATCGGCACCCCTAAAGGGATGAATTTCAATATGGCTCTGTAGGTAATTATAAATGGTTCTATATTTAGTTGCTAATTAGTTGCTGACGTTTTATGATTTTTATTTTTTTCCCTCCCCATTATAACCGAAAACTACGATGGTGCTAAAATAACTGTTTGTCTATTCAACCCTTCCGCGCAACTTTTGATCTATGAGAGATATCGACTTCGTTCGACCGCCATATTTAGTTGCTAATTAGTTGCTGGAAGATAGCGTAGTTTATTTTACCCCCGGTCAACCCTTAACTCCAGGATCGGAGTCAGCAACTAATTAGCAACTAAATATAGAACCATTTATAATTACCTACAGAGCCATATTGAAATTCATGCCTTTAGGGGTGCCGATCCTGGCGGTAGGGGTTGACGGGGGGTAAAATAAACTACGCTATCTTCCAGCAACTAAATATGGCGGTTGAACGAAGTCGATATCTCTCATTGATCAAAAGTTGCGCGGAAGGGTTGAATAGACAAACAATTATTCTAGCACCACCGTAGTTATCGGGTATAATGGGGAGGAAAAAAAAATAAAAATCATAAAACGTCAGCAACTAATTAGCAACTAAATATAGAACCATTTATAATTACCTACAGAGCCATATTGAAATTCATGCCTTTAGGGGTGCCGATCCTGGAATTAGGGGTTGACGGAGGGTAAAATAAACTACGCTATCTTCCAGCAACTAATTAGCAACTAAATATGGCGGTTGAACGAAGTCGATATCTCTCATTGATCAAAAGTTGCGCGGAAGGGTTGAATAGACAAACAATTATTCTAGCACCACCGTAGTTATCGGGTATAATGGGGAGGGAAAAAAAAATAAAAAGCATAAAACGTCAGCAACTAATTAGCAACTAAATATAGAACCATTTATAATTACCTACAGAGCCATATTGAAATTCATGCCTTTAGGGGTGCCGATCCTGGAGTTAAGGGTTGACGGGGGGGGGGGGGGGGTAAAATAAACTATGCTATCTTCCAGCAACTAATTAGCAACTAAATATGGCGGCTGAACAAAGTCGATAAGTTGATCAGAACCCCAGTTATAGTAATTGGTCTGCTAGATTAATATTTAAGTTAGCTCACCGCGTGTATCTTGGAGGGATGAATAGCAACTAAATCGGGATTAGCGTAACTAATTAGAAACTAATTAGCAACTAAATATCCATTAGGTTAGAAATGCGCGACGTGACCATGGTGAGCTAGCTTAATATAGTTAGTTTTGTTTATGTATTAAATATGCAATATTTATTTTTAGCTCCTACTATAAAGAAAATAATTCCAGAAACACACAATGTTTCTGATACTGAATATCCTGCCCCTCCACCTAGTCCTAGTAAAATTAACAGAAGCAGAATTAAAGCTATTCCCAGATTAAGCCAACGGAAGACTAGTTGCAGTGCTAGCGAATCTGAGGATGAAACGAGAAAATATGGACGAATAAGAAATAACTCTGTAATTAAGATTTATTACATTTTATTTGATAAATTTTTATTATTTTTGAACTTGCTTAATAATATATTGTGGCTGTTTCAAGTCAAGTGAGTCAAGTATCAACTGGGTTTGCCAAGTCTTAGGGCTGCCATCATTAGAAAACTTTATATGTAGTGCTAAACCAAAACAAAATTATTAATTACAAACTATGAGGCTATGTAACAATAGTGAATCTGGTCATAAGAGTATTTTATATTCTAGGTTTGCTCAATTGTTTCAACAAGTTGTGTAGAACCACCAACTCCCACATCTGAAACTATACCACCTAAAGATGTAACACCGCATGTATCAAAAAAACTCAACAGGTCTGAACAATCTAGAAAAGTAGCTGAAGCAAGGAGAGAATTTCATAAACGTTTTGGTACCAGAAGTCCTGATAAACAGAAATTAAAAATGATAGACTTAATATTTTACAACCCTACCACTAATCCAATGAGGTAATAATTGGCATCTACAAATTGGAAAAAATTACTCTTCATGTTTTTTATCACTAAAGTTTTTCGGTTTATAGCTGCTATATGCTGCTTAATTTACAAAACTTTAGTCCAGTTCTTATTTATTATTTCCCCATTAAGTGTAGGGGAACCTTGTAGTTTTTGTCAGTCTCTGAGAACAGAAAATAATATTGGGCGAAGGCTGCTTTGAAAATTTTGGCAATGTATCTGTCAGTCTCATAGGTTATTAATCTCTGTCATCTTCTGTACCTTCAATTGATTATAAAAAGAACCTTTTGTGAATAAAAAAAATATATTTTTAAATGTTTTTAGTTGCTGTATAGTAAATAATATTTTAATTCCTAGGACTGCCACAAAAGTAAGTAATTTTTCTACCATTTCTGTATGATAAACAGTCAAATTAATTATTTAAATTTCTTGGATGTTAGGATGCGCGGGACTTATGAATAATACAAATACACTCGTTGTAACACTTTGAGACAGTGTTTTATAGTATTGAGTTATTATTAAAATTTGATTAACTCAATGTTTTCTAAACAAGGAAGTAGGACCGTGTGACAACTACCAGAAACTTTTTTCTCTCACTAACTGAAATATTTGTTTTAGCCAAAAAAGCAACAAAAGTCCATCAGACAATACAAATATGAAAACAGAAAAAGAAAGCGAAGAGAACATTGATGATCCTCCTAAAGTTAATGTTGAAGAAAAGGAAAAAGAGAATGGTGTAAGCAATAGCATGCCGGTCCCTCAAATAAAAATAGGCCCGTCAGGAGAAATTATTTTAGACGAGCAAAGTTTAATTGTTGAAAATGTAGAGGTTGCTAGACAAAAGAAGCAAATACAGAACTCGCAGTTAGTAAATGGAGATTTTGATACTGCCTACGGTATATATAAAAGAAATCCAAGATCCTTGGCGTGGACCAATAAAGAAACTGTTAGATTTTATAAAGCTCTTAATCTTATAGGGACAGATTTTGCACTAATGACTAAACTTTTTCCAAAAAGAACTAGACGAGAACTAAAGTTAAAGTTTAAAAAGGAAGAAAGAATAAATAGACCTTTGATTGACAAAGCCATCATGCAGCCATGTAACTATAATTTTGCGGATCTGAAAAGACAAATCGAAATTGAAGAACAGGAAGAAGCAGCACTGCAAAAACTGAAGGTGGAAGAAATGGAAAAAATGAAGAAAACTCAGCTGGAAAAAATAATTAGACATGAAAAGAAACGAAAAGGTTTGTTTTTATTTATATCAGCTCATTGTATAACACGTGACATAACTTTTAACTATTTCTGTTTATTTTTCTCATTTTAGGAAAAAGTATCGACAAAACTACAAATATATCTGAAGGCGTTAGTGATCAGAATGAAGATAAAATTATTTTACCACCGAAAAAACGTTTAAAAAGTTTACCACCTAAAATAAAGACACACTCAAGAAAGACAAAACCAATACTGAATATTAATAGTGTATTAGATGATGATGATGCCGATATATCAGATATGGAAACTCAGAGTGAGTCGGAAGAGGAAGAAACAATACCGTTTTTAAAACCTACCCGTTCTGGAAGAATGCCAAAGAGTACAGCAAGATTTACTACTATTGTGGACCAAGCCCCTAGAAAATATATTTATAATTCAAAAAAACCAACTCCTGAGAATGATACAGCAAATGATACTGATCCTACTGAAACATTTGCTACTCCAAATGAACCACCACCTCAAAAACAACAGAACAGTGCCATAAGAAACAGGAGATCTTCTAGTTTGTCAAGTATAGAGTCTAACTCAGATAAGCTGGTTCCAGGTTCTGTAGTAATAATGATGGAAGAAGACGAAAACGGGAAGTATGAGTACAAGGTTTATATGGTGACTCCAGAGAAAAAAATGGCGCCATTAGTGTTGAGTTCAGACATTATAGATAAGTTAGTAAAGGAAAGAGAAAATGATGAAGATAACGCTAAGTCGCCGGTACCCCCGGTTCCAGAAGAAAATGTTACAATTCCTGCCACTCATGAAAAGCAAAATGACAGCAATAATGTTGAATTTCAAGAACCTCAAGTTCCAGAAGAAAATGTTACAATTTCTGCCATTGATGAAGAGCAAAATGACAGCAATAATGTTGAATTTCAAGAACCTCAAGTTCCGGAAGAAAATATTACAATTCCTGCCACCGACGACAGACAAAATGATGAGGATAACGCCGAAGTTGTAGTAGTTCCAGTTACCGAAGAAAAAATTTCAGTTGCTGCTACTGTCAAAAACGTTGCGTCAGAATCACAAGAGTCTGAAGAAATTGTTATTATAAACTGCCCAGAAGATGTGCCCGAGTAATTTACTTACTGAAGTTAAGTATATTATTTTATTGTAAATACTTTTTTGTTATTAGGTGTTTAAAAACAATTGTGTAAAGGAAGTATCCTTTCAATTTTTTAATTTTATTTATTCTATCTTAAATATAATTTATATATAGCAATATAATTGAAACTGTGACATTAAATTTTCGGATTATGTATTTAAATAAAGCTCGAGAAAATGTTTGTAGCTTCACAGACTGAAAAAGTGTATTTTGTTTTTATTTTAAAGTTCAGTACAAGCTCACTAGAGGTACCATACACGCGCCTCTAAGAAAAAAGTGGAATACTGACTAGGTTTTCTCCAAAAATGTTGCCTAATGTCATTTTCGGGGTTATTGAGGTAAGAAACCGCTGAAGCTATAAATATGAAATTTGGTCAATAGTTTTATTTTATAATGTAGAGACTCACTAAGAAGGGATTTTTCAAAATCAACCCCTAAAGGGGTCATGGGTTGAAAGTTTGTATGGAGAAAAAATATTAGTTGGTCCTATTAACTTGAAACTTCATAGAAGTATTCCAAAAAATAAATTATTAAACACGTGTTTTACAGTTTTTAATAAATCAACCCCTAAGAGGGTAAAATGGGGGTTCAAAGTTTGTAATGGAGTAAAATTGTTATACCGCGGACGAAGTCGCGGTCGCAAGCTAGTCTGGAATAGTGTTGTAAATATCCGTATTCATTAGATATCCGAATCATACGGAATCGGAATCAGCTAATATCCGTATCCATTATCCGAATACGAATCCATTTTTTGACCCGCGCGAAAGCGGTTACAGATCATGTATAGGTACGTATGCATGCAATAGACTAAAACATTTTCTATCCGGATACACGGCTAGGTAGGTCGATGCGGTATCGGTATCATACCAGTCGAAGTCGAAGTTTAGGGGTAAGAAGGCACCGCGTCGCGCCGTTCTCGTTTGAATTCGGTTCGGGTGAGGCGGGACTAGTTTAACCAATGGGTCTCATCTCATATGATACCCGTTACCCCGATAACTATGCCATCTTTTTTTAGGAAATGTCATTAGAAAGAGAAAGCACAATATCAAATATGCCAAATCGCAGACCGTGTTGTTCGCTTACACTCGATTCCGATTCCGTTTTCTCTTTGCACTTTGCATTAGTAACCACCCGATGCGAATTTATTTTGATTCCGAATCCGTATTCAAGTTCTCGGCCGGTTCCGGATAATCCGGATTCTTTTAATATTCGGATCCAACGGATTTTTGGATACGTATCCTTACATCACTAGTCTGGAATAAAACCAAAGATAGGATCGTCGGAAACTGACAGTGCCAACCCCGTGGCGAAATGCATTTAATAGCTGTATTATTAAGTTTTTTTCGAGTTTTACTTAGGTACTTAGTGAAAATATAAAATTGAGTCCATTTAATTTCCTTTAAATGAATTATTTTTAATTTATCATTCTATATAAAGGTGCGCGCACACTTAGGCGAAGCGAAGAGAAGAGAATTTTATCCGTCCAAGAAACTTACGTGCAATCAAATGGAAGCCCGCACAACGATTCTCGACGCTTCAGTGGGCGGGCTTCCATTTGATTGCATGTAAAGTTCTTGGATGGATAAAATTCTCTTCGCTTCGCGACGCTTCGCCTAAGTGTGCGTGCACCTTAAAAGGACAAAATGATATATCCGACGATCCTATCTTTGGTTTTATTATAGATAAGAGATGATTTTTTTATTTTGCTTTTTGAAAATGATGAACAGTTTTAACCATGTTGAGATATATCACAACATTCCGATTCCATAATATTTTTGTTTGAATTTTTCAACTTTCTTTTATCTATATCTTTTGAACAGATGTAGATAGAGGCATTTTTTTTTTTGATTTGTAGATAAATGCATCTTTAAAATGAATTCATAAACCATCGTATTTGAACATACCATTGAAGAGATAGGTACCAAAAACACAAAAAAAATCATTTTTCCATCTTTTTTCAGGATTATCAAAGCTATTTAAAAATATTAAAAATTTCCACTAAGATATCATTTTCAGGACTTGAAATATTATACGCCTTAAAAAATTTTGATACTATTTTTCATAAAATAAATCCGCTTAACCTAAAAAAAAAATTAGTAAAATCAAGTTTTCTTTTCAAACTATTGATCTAGGAATTTTATTTTGGTCTTAAATTACTTAGGTCACCCACTTAAACAAAATCTGCAGAAAAATGGCAGTGGGAAGACCTTTGGGTTAGACATAGTCGAGGCACACCGTGGGCGCGTCGCATTTGCCAGCCGAACGAGTGTTATTATAACCGCTTTCGTATTCTCGATTGGATCAGCACTTTGGCGCGCTGCGTGGAACCCACGTGTAGTTATTTGTTTGGTGAAGCTTGATCGTGTATTAAGGTATAATTATATTGTTAGAAAAGATTAAATTTTAGGGACTTTCTTTAAAAATGTCACGGAAAGGGTCGTCTTTTGCAACTTTAGTTAATAAATATATTTGTCACTGCCCGGGGTAAAATATACGGAAAGCCTGACTAATTTAGACGCAAATAATAATTATGAAGCCTGGTATAACCATTCAAATCAGTTCTACTTATAAAACGAAATATTAAATCACCGGAAGCAGGGGCGTAGCTACCGGGGGGGTGGGGCAGAAGGGGCATTCGCCCAGGGCGCCGGCCCTAAAGGGCGCAGCTCAAAATAAAATGCACTATTTAAAATAACTCGATAATTAATTCATTTTTGCCCCGGGGCCTTTTGAACATTCGCTACGCCACTGACACTGATATTGTACTGCCAAATTAAAAAGAAAAACATCAATATTTATTATTTTATTTTAAGCTGACTTATATTACAGTATTAAATGAATACTAAGAAATTAGGCAATCCAGTACAAGTCGAAAAAAAAATAATACGTTAAAACACAACAATATTTGACATACTAGACCCTGGTCTGCCCAATAGAACTAATGCTACTCTTGAGAATAGGTATAAAATAGTAGAAAAAAAACGTAGCCTATTGCTGTTTAGAAAACAAAAACAAATTATTTCAAAAATTACATTAAGATAATTTTCCAATAGAATGTATACTAAGTTTAAGATACATCTAATGTTTCATAATAGCTTATTACAAAACGGAAATTTCTAAAGTGCTTTAAGGAATTTCTATAGTTTCACACGGCAACCATTTACAACTTTCAATGGCATCCCATAAGTTGCAGTCTTGATCCATTTTTTCTCTATTCATTTTATCAATATCCAGTGGAACTGAATGTTCTGAAAAAGGAAATACAATAAATTACAGATAGTTATTTTAATAAAATAAAACTATAGGAACAAAAACCAAAAAAGTTTATCTTTACTGGCCCTTACCAATAAGTTCCAAATCGTCTTCCTTTTTTTCTTCAGGTGGAGGCACATATGCGCTCTGTGTTACAGGTCCAGCATGTGATTGATCATAACCCTGCTAAAATAAAAGAAATAAATTGTACCCCCAGTATGTTACAATATCCTGCAAACCAAATTCTCATTACCCCCAAAAATATAGTTTGTTGGATAATAAGAAGTTAATTTCTGTTAAAACTTCACAAGAAACACCTTTGCCATAGAAGTTTAAGCACAAGAAAATAATTTATAAATGGAAGACTGGTGACATAAAAAAGTTGTCTATGGTTTTACTCCTAAAATTATAAACAGGGAATTAAAAGCTGATATGTTGTATTACCCCAGGTTTTCCCACCTGTTGCCAATTTGCAGCATAATTTTGCCAATAAGAAGATGGATCATAGTATTGGTTGTAATTTGTATCGCCGCTGCTGTTTGATAATGGTGGACCATTTGTTGGAGTGTCTCCGGCTCCCTTTGGTTTAGGAACTGCATTACTGATTTTTAACGCCTTAGTTCCAAGACCTATGTAGCCATTCATTGTTATTAAACTATCTTTCATTTCATCTTCACTTCCGAACCGTACAAATCCATAACCTTTACTGAAACCACTGTTGTCAAGAATAACTACAAAAAGGAAGAACTTATTAAAGGGTCAATAATTTGAATTTTCAACACAACACACTTTCAGTTACAGTTCTATTTTATGACCATTCTCTTTAAAATTAGTGAAACCTAAAATAGAACTCTGCAATATTATTTTTCCATTCTTTCATCACTTGAAAATAAAAGATTATCTAGCAACAAAAATTTATTTAAGTAGTTTTAAGTTAGTTATTACCTTTTGCTGTTTTAATAGTATTATACTTGGAAGAAAATACTCGGTACAAGTTATAATCGTCCACATCAGGACTTAAATCTCCAACCCAAACTGAAAATTCTCTATCGACGATTTGTCTTCCTGGATTATTGCTAGCATTATTCAATCTAAAACGAACAACTGGATTTGTTCCGGGAATGGGTTTTGAATTAAGTTTGTGCATAGCATCAATAGCTTCATCATCATTAGCAAAGTGTACAAAACAATAACCAGCTGGTTCTCCAGTAAACTTATTTCTCATTACTTTAACGCTCATAGGACTTTCACCCATCTTCCGAAATGCGTTTAGAATAAAACTTTCAGTCATATAGGGTTCAAGCTAAAAGGATATTTAAAGTTATACATTTAGAAGAAATGAGAAATTAATCAAGTTACTTACACTACCCATCCATAGCTGGCAATGTACCATGTTAGTCATGTTGAAACAGTTCTGTCTGACTTGAATAAACAGATAACTAATTAAAAATATTTAATATTGTACCACAGCTCTAACGAATCTACTGAAAAGAATTTATTTTCTATTCCAGTTTCTAACTCTGACCAAAACGTCGATTAAACATCAAACTAAAGCCGCAAATGTAGGTTAGGGCTATCTCGGTTCTTCTTTTAATTTAAATATTTTGTTGGCTACCTGGCTAAATGAACATGATTTGCTGTTCGAGTGGCACTTGTACTAGACTAGAGTGATTTGTTTTTGTTACTCGACACACTTGTCCCTAAACCAGAGCCGTATTTGATTTGCAAATATTTAGTGTCGTGAAATGTCCGGTCAAATATAATAATTGACTTGTCCGGTCAATTTGTTTTTGTCTGCCGATTATTTGACAGCGAACGTACAACAGAGCGAAAAAATATCGCTTTGTCCCTACAAATAGAATTCTACAACCTCGCGGAGTCCCACTGCAGTCGCTTTCGGCAACACCGGCTTTTACAGGAGGGGCTAGAACTGCAAAAAATCCGACGTTGCCATTTTCGGTTTTCTTTGTCTTGCACCGGTAAACTTTAATTTCCTTTGCAGGTAGATCAGCCACGTAGCCCAGTGGATAGAGCTAGAGCATCCGCTTATTGTCCGAGATGTGTTGGTTCGAATCCCGGCTCGGCCGCATCTTTTTTTTATTTTAACGGTGGATCGGAGGGCACCCTAAGGTCGGAACAGGGTTAGCACCTGGTTAGGGGCCCTGACCAGTCTCTTTCCTCGCAAGCGAAGAGGGATCGGTGCGAAAAAATCCACTATTTTAAAATCTTCGAGCTAGCGCACATGTGGCAACGTCGGATTTTTTGCAGTTCTAGCCGCTCCTGTTTTTACTAACACCTGTCACTGTCATGTGTCAAATGAGAGCTTATCAGCTTTGGAATTTGTTTATGTTTTTATCTTTTTAAACAAATTTTGTAATTATTTTCCTTACCCCGAGCATTTAATAAATGAAAGTGGCAATATAAAACTCTGCCTTTCGCATAAATGCGTAGAAATTGTATAATAACCTGGCAAGTATTGGACAACTTTTGCAGTGAGAATAAAAACACTTTTGTCGCTTTTAATTAAATATTTTATTTTTTTAATATTTTAGCGTACTTAGCGGCAACTTATTTTATTTCCATTGGCTAATTGTGCTTGTGACTCTGATCGTCCCAAGCGATATACATGTATACATACAATCAATAGTTTGTGCTAACATAGTATTGGGCATGTGCACTGCTTCAACCCCTTCAGTTTCCTCTACATCCACCCTAAACTTATGGTAGATCAAGGGCTGTTGAAATCAATATGAAAAAGCAATCTAAAGAGTGCAATGTCCATCTGGAAATGTGAACAATTGGGAACAAGATTTTAATTACAATTGTGTATCTAATTGGCAAATAAGAAAAAACAGAAAAAGGCAGTATTTAGTACCAGAGAGCAAAATTGTTTTTAGTCATGCAAACATTAAGGAAAAAAACAAGTCCATTAAAATGTAAGTTTTCTACATTGTATTTCACTACTACGCATAAAGTAGGACTATTAAAAATTCATTTAATGCTGGACACTTTTAATTTAGTTTGTTAAAATTTCTAATTATCCTTGTTATAGCTAATAAAGTAGTTGTGTAACTTCATAATCATCACATAGACATGTATATTTTCCCAATGTAATTTTAAAAATGTGTGTAAATATTTATTTTACTGTTTAACTGAATTAGTACACATTAAATTTAATTTTTTGCAGATGTATAACTTGTATTATATGATCAGTGATTCAGTACTGAAATATTTAAACTTAATAATTTAAGACCACTTTCTTAGCAGATGTGAAAATACATTATTTTATGACATAATACAGATATACTATAATATAGTGTATTCTGCAGGGGTAGAATTGATATAAGCAGTATTTTGCTTTTACCAATTTTTTTCTCTTCAGGTCTGTGGTTACAAATCCTATTAAGGTTTTAAAAGGATTTTGGTAAACATGCAGGTCATCCTGCTTTAACGAACTGAAATATACACATTAGTCTTATAGTCAACTTTTTGAAACATCTTGCAAGATCATTGACAAGTCATATGTAATTATTAATGTTATGCCTGTTTAGTTTGGGTTTGTTAAACTTTCTAATTTACTTAACACTATCGAAGTCCCAGTTTAAGATAAACAAAGATTCAACATATAAAAAACTGACAAAATGTATTAAAAACAGCAATATCAAAAGAATATAAAATTAACTGTAAAACTGGGGAAATTTTCAAGCTTCTATACCAGTTAATGCCACTTTTATTTCTGTCATCTGATAAAAAACAAGAATACTGATGATTATTTCCATAGAGAATGGCACAATTATTTTAGTTGTTATTAATTTTGATCCTGTTTTGATTGTAGTGGTACCTAGTAAACAAAAAAAAATTAATGTAAAATCTATATCTTGAACACAGTTAAAAATAGATTAGAGCTTAACTACTGCCCCTATGCCTCCAGAGCATAAGAATTCACTATTTTTAAAATGTATTTGTGCTCGGGTATACACTAACAGGTGGATTACATCTTATGAGGTTTTTGTTTTAATCTCTTGTCATTATGATTAAAATTTATTATTTCTTTTCAAAATTGTAGAAAAATTTCTCAGGAACCAATAAATTTCGAAAAAAAAATTTACAGCTACAAAATTTTTTAGAGAATTCTAGGGCATTTAGGGAACTGATAGGGAATTACGAGCCACATAGAATAATTGAGCTGATTTTTCAATTTTAATTTCAATACAGTTACTAAAAAAAGCTTTTTCACCCCAGGGGCATGCAGGGATAGATAAATAGTGACACAACAATAACTAAAAACTAAAATATAATTTAGCATAGTAATGTAAATCTGGTTTTCTCAAGTTTTTTTGTGAGATTGTGAGTTTTAACCATTTTATTTTATTTAGCTTTGTTAACAAAATATTTTATATTTTTTAACAATAAAGTATATTTTGACTTGACTTGACTTTAACATGTGTATTTCAGTACTGAAAAGTTAATATTAAGAATAGATACCTAAGTATGGTATCCCTTGTCATACTTAGCAAAAAGTGGCTTTTTGCATTTCTGGAAATTTTCAGATAAAAATGAAACTACTAGATTTTTGGGTGATGGAGTAAGCTTTAAAGCAAAACTTATTGGAATTCTGGAAGTGTCTGAGGCAAGGGGAGATAGAATGTGTCAAGAAGCTTTGTGTGATCTGAAGATGGCTATCAGGGCAGCAGGAGAACATAAACAAAGGATCACTGTAAATATTGCCATTGATGGACTAAGGCTCAGAGATGAAAAAACTGGGGTAAGAACTGTCTTGGATTCCCTAAAATTTTATTAAATTATAAACGATTTTCTTGTTTTTGTAGGATTGTCTCTATCATCATCCAGTTCATAAAATTTCATTTATAGCTCAGGATATGACAGATTCTAGAGCGTTTGGTTATATATTTGGTTCTCCAGACACTGGTCATAGATTTTTTGGAATAAAAACTGACAAGGCAGCTAGTCAGGTAAAAGAAAATTTGAATCCAAATTTTTTTTATAACTTAAAAACCCAGTTTGTCTTGTAAAATTTTATTTCAGTATACTTATATACTTAAAAAAAATTATACCCCAAGGGCAAATGGTAGATATCGCGTTTTGATGAATATACTTCCAATATAATTTAATCTAGATGAAGATTAAATTATATTGGAAGCAAGATAGAGTTATTCACTATGGCTTTTAGGTTGTAATAGCTATGAGAGACCTATTCCAAGTTGTATTTGCTTTGAAGAAGAAAGAAATCGAGCTGGCAAAACAACATTTGGAAAAAAGTTATTTACCAACATCACCGTTATTTTCAGAAAGCTCTAGTTCGGCCTCCAAGGTAAGAAGAAAAAAGACTTGGGTACGTAACTTGCTTTTTGTTATTTTATTATATCATTGTCATTAAGCTTTTTTTAGTTATAATCATAGACAACTCACTTTTAGACCTGCCTACGTCAGCCGATTTATTGGCGGAAAAGTACGTTAGGACGGATTTGACGCCAGTCAGATTTTTAAAAGTCTTGTTCATTTTTGGCCATGCATACTCACGATTTCTCTCTGGTGCTAGCGGACGACAGCTACACGGTCAGTGCCGGGTTGATGCCGTTTCCATTTTACATTTTTTGTGACAGTAATGGATTGCGTAATTTGGTTCTATTTATGTTCAGTACGTATGTTTATCAGTGCGCACTCCCACATATGATTGCTGTTTCCAGATTCACCTCTGTAAATCTAGCATTTTCGCAAATACTGTTTGCTGGTCTACAAATAATTTGTCTATGGTTATAATATAAAAATAAATAAAAGTGCATGTATACCGGGTGATTTTTTTAAAGTGTTACAAGGCGATATCTCGAAAACGGTTTAAAATATTTCAACTGGCCTGCTAGGTTCCCGGATTTGACCCCCCTTGACTTTTTCTTGTGGGGGTTTTATAAAGGACAAAGTGATGGCGACTGTACCTATAACTTTAGATGGTATGAAAGACCGAATCCACTTTGCCTGCTTATTAGTGACACCTGAAATGATACAGCGGGTACGAAATTCATTTAGAATACATTTTTTTTTTTTTCAAAAAAATGAACAGACTTCACAAAAGAAATAGCACTAAAAAGTATAAAATAATATTTTTACGTATTTATAACTGTGGTTAGTGGTAAAATTAATTTTGTTTAAAGTTAAGTAACTTGTACACCAAAGTACTGAACTTTGTAGTCGGCGCAATTTTAAAGTATAATAGGAATTCTTAATCATAATACATTAATAAATTGTTAATCAAGAGTAATATTTTTAGTTATTTATTACTAAGCCTAATGGTCAGCCTAATTGCGTTCAACTTTTAGTTATTTGTACCCAAAAATTCTGAACTTTAAAGTAAGTGCAACTTCTGATTAATTGTTTATGAATTATCATTACGGATCCTTATACTATGAAATTGCGCCGACTTCAAAGTTCAGAACTTCGGTGTACAAGTTACCTAACTTTAAACAAAATTAAGTTTACCACTAACCACAGTTATAAATACGTAAAAATATTATTTCATACTTTTTATTGCTTTTTCTTTTGTAAAGTCGGTTAATTTTTTTGAAAAAAAAATCTTTTGAGTTTACCTATTCTCCTTCGCCCTTTAAATTTTTAATTTTAAATTTAATTTAATTAATGCCCGTGTAATATTGGATTTTCAGACCTCAATAACCCCGAAAATGGCATAGTTAATATGACATAATTTTTATTTTGACATCTACTAGACAAAATTAGATTTTATGCTCTTTTAACCCTTCTTTAAATAACCCATCTTTTAAATATTTTTTTTTAATCTTATAACCTAATAAATCATAATTTGTAACCGAAAGAGCAAATCAAAAAAAAATGTGCACATATGTACGTAGTTTTTTACGTAGATTCGAATTTTATAAACAAAAGTACATCACATCTGGCACCAACCCTGTTTCTTCTTCACATTAATGACCTGCTCTCTTCAACTACTAATCCCGTCCACAGTTATGCCGACGATAGTACTCCACTCCAATGTTCATTTTTCCAGACAAGTTTCAAATCAGGAGTTGGATAATGAACGCAGATCTATGTACCTATCCCTTTCCCAAGATCTTCAATTAATCTTAGACGGGTGCCAAGAACCTTGTTCAGTTCAACGCCTCCAAAACCCAGTCTTGCTCCTTGTCACGCAAAAAATCTGGCAACGCTTACCCCATCCATATGAATGGCCAAGCCCTACAAAACAACGAAACATTCGATCTCGTTGGCGTCGCTTTCGAACATGATCTCAGCTGGCACAAACACATTACTTCAGTAGCCACATTGGCAGCTAAAATGCTTGGTTTTCTCTTTGGAGCCAGAAAATACTTCTCCTCTTCCAACTTATACACTCTCTATGTTTCTCAAATAAGACCTAACCTATAGTACTGCTCCCACATCTGGGGAGCGGCATCACCTTCGACACTTATCTAAGAACTAGCCGGTATTATTCCCCACTTGAATGTCCCCAACAAAACAACAACAGGCGCGTTACGTATGCATCCCTTTACTGTCCAGCTACAAAAGCCTAGAACAGACCACTTCTCTCGCTCATTCATACCTAGGGTCTCCAGATTATGGAACAAATTGCCTGCAGATGTTTTCCCGTCCCAACCTCCAATCCTTCAAATGCCGTGTCAATAGACTACATTTCCCTTCTCTTCAGACACCCACGGTACGTTAGTACTTAGGCTTGAAGTCTACGTGGGATGTCTTAGAAAAAAAATCATCCCATTTAAAATTCCAAAGTTACCACACACCCTTCAAAATGGTGAGAGGGGGTAAATGTCAAAAATATGTTAAAACATGTCCCCCATCTCCCTATTAACTCACCAAAATTTCATGAAAATATTTTAAACCGTTTTCGACATATCGCCTTGTAACACTGTAAAAAACTCATCCTGTATAGCCACTGACATATATCTATGGACAAGCACAGGTTATTGTCTGCATCAGCTGAAAATGTCTAATTCATTGACGAAAAAGTGCTTTTGGACGCATTTATCGCCAGTCAGACTTTTTAAAAGTCGGTGTCCTGGAGGCTCTCACGATTTCCCTCGGCTGTAAGTGAATGACAACTAGACAGTCAGTACCGGGTTGACTCATTTCTGTGTTGAAACGAATAGTGGATAGGTGCCTTTGGTTAGGTTTTCTGTATTATGGAGTTTTTTGAGATTTTTAAGTCCAATTTCTTTGAGTGTGTACTTTTTTAGGTAGAAACTTGTTGGTTCCGAATTTTCCTTTGCCGTGTTTTAGATATCATAACGATGATTATTTTTAAATATTTCTTCACTTTAGGGTTTATATCGTGTGCATGACAGTATCACTTTTCTACACTTCTTATTGTAAACCTTATTATTACTCACTTCCTAGGATAGTGCTGTGTGAATGGTAATGCAACTTCAGCTGAAGTTTCATTGGTATTTACACATCACCGTCCTCGATTTGCTCCACTTTTTTTAAAGTGTACAATTCTAAAGCACCATTCAAACAACGTACATCCATTTTTAGCAGTAAAGACTATGTTAATAATGTTCTAATAAAATCTGATCGAAAATCTGCTGGATGTATTGGAACATATCGTTTTATGCAAGAATAGGCCGAAACAACTTTATTATGTCAATTGAAAATTGTATTGAAATAATGAGAATTTCAGTCACCAGTCCAAATTAAGATTTTAACAATAAAATACGGGTATTTTATTGCGAGTATTGTTGAAAAAAATTATACCCGGATAATTTTTCTGCCGAAGCCATATTCAGAAAAACACCAAAGTGAGTTAACAATTTTTTCATTTTACTATAGAAAAAATAAAAACAGCTATCTAATATATGAAACAATCTTATTATTGAAGTTCTGGCAATTAAACACGCACTTGATAGGTTTGTTCCAGTACAGAGTCCGAAAACTGTTTTCGATCAGAAATAGAGTTGCCCAAATAAATATTACATGGTGCACAGCTACAGGCGCGTTTAGTGTATGTAAATGTCTGATTATTTCGGACGGTCAGAAAACCGTACGGACTGCTTGTTGGATAATACCTATTGTAGTTGATATAAATAGGGTTTCCTTTTTGAAGCAAATCCGAAGATGTCGAGGGTTGATGGGGCGCTACGTTTTCCAGGGCACAAGCATTATTTTGTCCTTCGATTGAAGTTCTAGCTTCTCTCAGCGACATAATTATTTATTTTTTGACGACTGTTATGTGGTTAACAAGGATGCATGCATCAATATTTAATTTCGGGTGGTAATCATGATACAAAAAAAAGAAGGTATGATACCAAACCGTGTCAAATTCGTCCGGGTTCGCGCATGACGTCACCCCGTGACTTATTTTTGACATTTATAACGCGCAATATAGAGTTTACGTTGGTTAAAGGCGATTTTATATAAATTCTATTGGCAATATACTTTGCCTCCTGCTTATAATACAAATTTTATAGTATATGATTTAAAATAATCATATAAATAAAGGGATAAATACATACATTGATTACATTGATTGATTGATTGTCCACATCACTACCATACACAGCACATCTCATTTTTACTTTTAAACTCCTAAAAGTAATATAAAAACACCAAAAAAATGGCGACAACTTTCAATGCACTTGTTTTATTATAATATGAAAATAAATTATGATAAAACACAAAAATTTGTTTGCTTTGTCAGTTTTCTACTTTATTCTTTTTGTTATTATCTATTTTGTTACAAACATATTTTCAAATGCAAAGTAATACGCACTTTGTTTTACTATATGAATTAAACTATTTATTATCTATTAAGTAACTAACGATAGTTGTTTTCCTTAATTTTAATAAAAAAAAACATTAATAATAGCTTACTTTTTTATGATTAGTAAAAGGATAATTTAAGTACAGGGGGTGATATTTTGTCTATTTCACAAATGAAGATTAGCGTTTAATCAGTAAGACAGTGAAGCAACGGCAACATATGTATTAAATACTAAACTCTAGAATACGGTCCTGTCTGCCATCAGATGAACCTTCTGCAATGAGAACAGCCACTTTGTTTACAGAATTTACTTGGGTTTGATACTTTCGGTAATACTGTTTGCTGGTCCATAGATATATGTCAATGATTCTAGCAGTCTCAGAATTATCTTATGAGTCATATAAAGTTAAAATTGCCCACATTTACAATATATCTTTTGTTAACAATTTTTAATCCAAAACCCCAGCAGTAGGACTCTGTGGGGTCATTGTTTTCTGTGTGTAGAAACAAAGCGGTATTTTTTCGTTCAGTTTTACTGTCGGCGGAGAAAGGCAAAACGATAGCTATGTGTCTATTCTAGAAAAATATAACCACGCGGAGTAGATATGCTCCATTTTTTACAAGAAAATTTGCGATCGGATTCACTAACGAGTTTTATCTCTCAAACCTATCTAATTTTCCATGGGTTTAAGAATAAGAGAACTAAGTTTTGTCAGGTTCCTTTGCAAATATACAGGGTGTCCCAGGATAGGTGTTACGATAGGACATATGGGTCAAAAAAATTTGAATTTGAAAATAGCATTTTGGGAACATGCCCCGCTTGGTCCAAAACTGAGGAATACAAAATTTCACTCGGATTGGTATTATACAGGGCGAGTTATAACTAAACATATGAAAAATGGCCAAGAGTAAAGTACTCTTATTTTTTCAAATGGAACAAAAGCTTAGTAGAAAAAGTTGTTCAGAAATGAAACTAATATTATAATTTGAAATTAGAGCTTTCTAGTCAATATTCTTATTTTCGTCAAATTTTTTGAAATGTAATAGTACATTTTCCACCAATATCGTATTACAATACATTATTAGGCTATACCTGGTAAATGTACATATTACATGTTAGAGAACGTAGTTTCCAAGTATAATAAAAAACCGAATACGATAGTGGTGGAAAATGTACTATTACATTTCAAAAAATTTGACAAAAATAAAAATATTGACTAGAAAGCTGTAATTTCATATTATGATATTAGTTACATTTCTGAACAACTTTTTCTACTAAGCTTTTGTTCCATTTCGACAAATAAGAGTACTTTACTCTTGGCCATTTTTCATATTTTTAGTTATAACTCGCCCTGTATAATACCAATCCGAGTGAAATTTTGTATTCCTCAGTTTTGGACCAAGCGGGGCATGTTCCCAAAATGCCATTTTCAAATTCAAAATTTTTTGACCCATTTGTCCTATCGTAACACCTATCCTGGGACACCCTGTATAAGTAAAAAATTATTTAGGTATTGGTAAAATTTATCTATTTTTTTAAATTCAATCAAAATTTAATTAACCATAATTCCGCAACCGAAAGAGCAAATAAAAAAAAATTGTACACATATGTACATAGTTTTTTACGTACATAGATTCGAATTTGATAAACAAAAGTACATCATCCCATTTAAAATTTCAAAGTTAACCCCACCCCTCAGAATAGAGAGGGGGGAAATCTCAAAAATATGTTTAAATATGTCCCCCTATCTCCAAATTAACTCACCAAAATTTCATGAAAATATTTTAAACGGTTTTCAAGATATCGCCTTGTAACACTTTAAACAACTCACCCTGTATACATATACAAAAATTTAGTTATTTAGGAGATATAAGCACTATTCAATTCTAAAAACCCCTGTATAATAAAATGACGATTTCTTTTACGGCCCTTTAAGTTCCCTTTAAAGAAAAATACTTAGGTTTTAGTTTTTAAAAGTGTAGAGTAACAAATAATATATTTCAAATTAATGGGGTAATTTTGCTTTACAGGACTCCGAAATATATATTTGGACTTAAAACATGTTACCATCTTTTTAGCCTGAAAAATCTAAAAGTGAACAAAAAGGGGCACCCGGTACATCTGAAAATAAAAATTCTGGAACGGCTGTGGCAGATTTAGTTGATTTGGAATTAGAATTGAATAGTTTACAACAAGGGTTAAATCAGATGGAAAGAATTACCCCTTCTGATCCTTTCGGATCAAAAGATGATCCTTTTGGGGATAGTTTTATAAGCTATCCAATTAATGTAAGTAACATTTAGCCATTGTGATAATATGGTTGTATTCAGGATCTGAAGGGCTTTAAAAAAATGAAATAAAATCTACAGGTTCATCTTTATAAAAATTAGACCTTATGACCCTCGTTTTTTTCTCGGATATCCTCGATATTATTCGAAATACCTTGAGTGTCTTAGTAGCTTATAATTCAGCATCAAATACAACTCTTTACTTATAAGGACTAGGGGCTTCTTGGGATACCGAATTTTGTTGAAGGGAAAATTGAAGACTGTAACATCGTGTTTTTTGAAATATTGTAATTTTAATTCCAGAAGCTTATCCTACCCCCGCCACCCTCATCAGGTCGCGAAAGGTCAAGTAGAACCTCAGACTCGAGCAGTATACTTAGCACCAAAACACCTCCTAATACAGCAGCTAGTATCGACAGTGCGTCTGATTCATTATTCAGTTCCAAATCAAAAAAAGAATTCTCATTTTCACGTGAATATAACAGCTCTCACGATGAACCAAGCAGTGGTGATTGGTACAATCCCTCCTTTGGAAACAGTATATTCGAGGAACCTACTCCTTTGGTACCTACTGAGCCAACCAAAGATGAGAAACACGAAGCGACAAAGCAAGAAATTATGTCTCAGTTTGATGTTTTCACAGAGTTGGATCCGCTAGGTACGTACAGCGGGGTGAATTTCTGATTTTGCTTTATTTTTTCCGTTGCAATTGAGTTCGTTTTGCTTTAAGTTTGTTTTTGATTAAAATAACTTATAAGATGGTACTAACAGTAAAATTGGTACGTAGTCACTTAACATTTAAATCTGGTTTAAGACCAGGTACTTTCATTGCACTTATCATTCACTCATTGAAAAATAATTGTGAGCAGCTTTTTCGGACAAAGGTATATTTTGTTATTGTTACTTGGATTGTTATTACTTTTTCACAAGAAATATAACCGAAGAAAGCTAAAGAACATGAATAAAGAATACACCCTCCGACATGATTTACTATTATATTTCAAGTGGTTATGACTTTTATTTATTTATTTAATCCAACAGTATGAACCTGTCATATATAATAAGATTTTACAATTTAAATACGAAATACAAGCTAGGAATAGGAATAATGCACAAGATTTCTACTAAGCTGCTCCAATTCCTTCCTTATTGATTCTTTTTTAATAATAATAATAATAATAATAAAGTATATTTAAATTAATTACAATTTAAATATGTTATATATATATATATATATATATATATATATATATATATATATATATATATATATATATATATATATATATGTACATATATTATAAATAAACTTGATAAAACCCCCGAAGACGTACTTGTTGGGGGCAAATCTTATATTTAACATTACATTATTTAATTATATAAATTATTCAATTGAAAAAAATATATATTCAAATACATACATACAATTTCTGTTTTAGGACAAGAGAGATCCTTAGAGAAAAATAAATAAATAATTTTTATATTATACAAAATAATATCAAAGTAATTCCAAAAATTTCTTTAAATCGTTTGTTGTTAATATCCAAGCTTTTATTTCAATTTTATATTTTTTTAATGATATAATTCTTTTAATATTTACTGGTAAATAATCGTTTAAATAAAAACATAAATATTTATGATTCTTTTGTGCTATAAACTTATGTATTTTTGGTTTAATGGAAATTTCATTTTTATGACGCGTGTCATGGTTATGTTTTTTAAATTGTAGTAGATTTTTATTTTTAAAAACGTATACTAAAATATTATAAATATATATTTGCCTAACGTCCATTTTTTTTGTGTCTGAATATAATTCCTTTGAAGGATAAAAATAGTCTTTATTAAACATAATTTTTAGAAATCTTTTTTGTAATACTTCTATTTTTTTCACTAAAATTCTATTTATTCCTCCCCAGCCTAAAATCCCATAATTCAAATGAGTTTTAACTAAGGCATAATACAATGTTTCTAAGTGTTTTATATCCAAAATGGATTTAACATTTTTGAATATTGGTAGCAAACTAGGAATAGGAATAATGTACAAGATTTCTACTAAGCTGCTCCAATTCCTTCCTTATTGATTCTTTTTTTATAAGATTGTAATGTGCAGTACAATGTAAGCACAAACTGTGGTCTCCTCTAAATCATTCCACGTATAGGAGGTGCGATTACTGAAAAAAATAACTTACATATGAATAAATTAAAAAGGTACTTTTCGAATAAATCTTACAAGATTCGTTATATAATTAAAAATAATTAGTGTTGTTTTTTCCTAGGTTTTCGGTCATTTTTTGAAAGAAAAGATTTTTATTTACTTGTTAACGTTTCGGTTTCTATTGAATAACCATCTTCAGAATTACAATGAATTTTATGTTTGTAATATAAAGATAAAAAAAGAAATACTAACTATTATACATTATTATAAAAAACAAATAGGAAACATACCTTGTGGCTTATATAATCAAAAAACACTTCGTTTAGCACTACGGATTAAGTACATGTTGTCTTTAACAGTGATAAAATGGTACTGTTAAAGGTTTTTAACTTTTATGAGGTAAGGGGCGGTCGGGCTGGAAATTCCCTTTTACCGTAATTAAGTTTGTAAACAAGTAGTAAAATTATAGTGTAAAAATTTTGCAATTATTTTGTTATTAAGTTATTATAGATTCAGGATCAGTTCTGAAATTAAGTGTATGTTTGGTTTTTTTAATATGGATCATTTCTTTTATATTTCTCTTTTTGTAATTTGTTTCATAGTCAAGAACATGAACATTGTTAAATAAAATTAATTTTAGTTCTGAAGATGGTTATTCAATAGAAACCGAAACGTTAACAAGTAAATACAAATCTTTTCTTTCAAAAAGTGGCCGAAAACCTAGGAAAAAACAACACTAATTGTATAAAACGGCCAGGAAAACCAAAACATATTAAAAATAATTCTGCATTATAAGTGTAAACAGATCAGTATAAATATCTTATAGTGACAAGTAACAAGATTGGCAGATTATATCTTTCGAATTATTATTAATATACTTAATTATTAATTTATCGAATGATGTCAGATAAATTCTTATGACATTTTTCATACATAGCCCTATTTTATCATATTTTGGTAAAACGGGCTTGGGTTGGGTTACCTCTATAATACCAGCCAGGAAATAAATTTTCTTATAAACCAATACTTGCAATAAAAACGCCCTTTTCTAACTTTAGATCAAAATCCTTTCTTTAAGAAATATATTTTTTATTAAATTATATTAATAAATAATAAGAACATGTAACTAAAACACCAATTTTGTGGTAGAGTAAAGGTATGTTACTATTAACATATTTTACCTTTTTTGAGAAGATTTTTGCTAAATTTCCGTAGTTATCTTATTTGATAATTTAAATGTGATAATTTAAATACTAAAGCATCTTTAAACCTTATTTTATTGTTAACAACGTTTCGATGCTGTCTGCATTTTCTTCAGGGTTTTAATTTTTCAAGGTTACTTTGAAAAATTAAAAGCCTGAAGATGCAAACATCATTGAAACGTTGCGAATAATAAAGTTAGGTTTAAAGATGTTTTAGTACTTAATTCTCGATAACCATACCACAAAACTAAAAAAAAAACGTTAAACAAAATTAAAAAACATTATTATTTGATGGCTCCACCACCGGAATTTAATACGGATTGTAGTCTCCTTTTCCATGAGGATATAAGAGAGTTGGTGTAATGCGGAGTTATTATACTCCCAAATATTTTCCATTTTCTCCCATAGTTCTAATTCATCCTGGGGTCTAAAATTTATATCATACATTTTCTTCATTATGAGCCCCAAAACGTCTTCTATCGGGTTTAAATCAGGACTTCTTGAGCACCAAGGCAAGCACGTTATATCGTTTTGCTTAAACCAGTCCCTCACTATTCTGGCAGTATGCACGGGGCAGTTGTCTTGTTGGAATATAAACTTATTTTCCTCATCATATACCTGCTGACGGAGGCAGCATATTTTTTAAAATTTGGCGATATAAATTACTATATAATGTCCCACCAATATCCAGCATACACTTGGACCGTGAGTGCTTATCCAGGCCATACGTTAACTGAGAAACGGCCACTAGTTTCCTTTTTTTGAGTATAATTTTCGTTATAACGGGAATTTGGTGATATATAAATGTTTACTGATTTTGCTCGAAAAAACTAGCCTCTACCAATGCTGTGTGTTACAAGTTATCAAACTGTTCCTATTTTATTTATCTGATTTTAAACAATAGCGGTGGCATTTTATGTAATTATAGGAAAACAGGTCCATTAAATCTTTAAAAAGCAGCTCACAATTAATTAAAAAACTAACACTCATTACAATGATTTACTTATACTTATGAAACGAAATATCTGTGGTAAAATAAAATAATACAATAAAACAACTTTGTAAAATTATCTTTTTTAGTTTAATTTCAGTTTACTTTTGGTTTCAAAGTAGTTAGAGTCTTAAAATAAATATGAAAAAGTATTTTATTTTACCCTAGGTACCGGTAGAAGTAAGCCATATATTGATAAGAAACATTTCTTTCAAGAACTCAAAAACCCTCCAAAAAAAGCGCTTAACGAGCTGGCATCTTCAAGCAGTACGGCTACTCAAGATCTATTTAATATCAATTTTAATCAGTCTACTACCAAGGCCCCACCTGCACAGAACATTTATTCTAATACAACGAATGTTTTTACTGCCGATCCATTCGGTGAAGACCCATTTGTCAAGGAAGATCCATTTGCCGACTCAGACTTCTCAAAACAAGATCCGTTTGAAACTGAATTTGTTACTCAACAGGCGTCCAAAGATTTACATTCTGTCCTACAGAATAACCTCTCAAAATCTCCAAAAGCAACGTCGTTTGATAAACACGTTCCACTGGGTATTAGTCCCAAAACGGTTCAGTTTAGCAAAGCGAACACCTTTGATGTTCAGTTTGACAACTTTGCAGACAAGAAAGTGACCAACTTTTCTAAATTCCAAGGTCAAAACATAGAAGTATCGTCAGAATCGGAGTGTGCGCCAGAACCACCTCCTCGTCCAGCGGCCACTTTGGGCGAAATTCAACCACCGCCTTTGCCGCCTAAGAAACAAAATGATATCGTTATTAAACCTCCACCACGGCCTCCACATACCGACGATAATCGTTACGATTTTATAGAAACTTTCGATAAAGAGCAAAAGAGTTTAGATTTGGGTCATATAATGGAAAAGAGTCCGCCTTTACCTGTGCCTCAGAGGAAGTCAAAGTTTGAGTCGGACTTTACGACTCCGCCAGAACGTCCGAAAAAACATAACCAACAAAATTCCAGCGATGAAGACTATTTAACACCCGTTTCGTTTCCAGAACATCAAGGAAGTCCGAGCGTTTTACTACCACCTCCTCAGAGACATGTTAAAAAGGAACATGTTACAAGCCAAGTGACAGTATCATCCATTTTGGAGTCTAAACCGAGTTTGACCACAAGCATAGCCACAGATAGCTTAAATAATAGCTTGGAGGGCTTAGATATGACCCTTAGTCAGCTGACTTTAAGTGGATTAAACGAATTAGCTTCAAAGCTTAAGATTCCTCCCCATAAATTAAGCAATATGACATTAGTTCAATTAACAAATTACCTATCCACCTTCATCAAATCACAGTCCACGGAAGAGAACAAGGAGAGTGATAATAAGTTCCCAGCATTTGAAGCTGATTTTGCAGCTAATTTTAACAGCTTAAGCAATACTACAACCACTACTGCCTCGGTCCAAGTATCTAATTACGACAAATATGCCGTTTTTAGAGAACTCCAAGAAGAAATTAAACAAACAAAAATTGATACTGAACCAGAGGAAATACAAGAAGAAAAAGAACAGATGGAAAATAATATACCTTCGGAAGCTCCTCGTCCCAGTGATAATAATCTTACCAGTGATGATAAGTACGCAGCTTTAAGAGAAATTGTAGAGATAGAAATAAAACAAGCCGAATTAAAAACAGACGAAGAAAATAAAAACGTACCCGAAAATGAAACAGAAGAAACTACAGAGAAAGATAATACTGTAAATGAAGACGAAACTAGGGTTGAAGATAATAACATTACAAACCAAGAGCACAATTTGCAAGAGCCTACTGAAAAAGATATAATTTCGAAAGCTTGTATAATTGAGTACATGGTAGAGCAAAAGGAACCCAAATCAAAAACTACTACTCCAGAAAAATCTCCTGCAAGGTCACCAGTAATGAAAAGTCCTTTGCCCACTGCCATAACAGAAACTATTCAGTCAAATACAAGGTTAACATCGGGATCTTTATCTGACGTATTAAGTGGGAGTTCTCCAGAAGTGGATAATACTGGAAGTAATTCCGATATACCTAAGAAGACCCTGGATCCAGCAGGTTTGATATTTATTTATTATTTAAAACGTATAAGGTAGAAATTGTGGACATTATTTCTTTTTTGCTTAAAAGATTTTCCTGTAGAAGAAATAGATAAACATATATTTATGTTAACGTAATATTTATTCGGGCGTAACTACATAAAAAAGAAAAGAATATGATTTTCGTCGTGAATTTTCTATCAATTTCCTAATCAGGGACTGATATTTCAAAAATATTCATAGTTGAATGCTTCTTTATAGACAGCGGCTTTTGCGCAGGTTCCACTTAGGCAAAGTTACGTTATACTCAAACAGCACGAGCTAGTGATAGCATTAGGCTGTAATTTACTTAAAATTCACCTGATTTGACCCTGTGCATATTACACTAGGTAGCTTTGGTTATTAATATAAGGCTTTTACTAATCTACTTGGGTTAATTCTATTCAATCATATTTTCTTTTAAACGTTTCAACAGAAAAAAATGCTATGTTACTATTAACATATTTTACCTTTTTTGAGAAGATTTTTGCTAAATTTCCGTAGTTATCTTATTTGATAATTTAAATGTGATAATTTTAATACCTGTATTTCTCTTGTTACTTTAAAATTTGCTCAAAATGACCACCATGAACTTCTTGGCAGTAATAAAGTCGATTTTGGAACTCAATCTCACATTTTCGAAAATGGCAGGTGTTACTTCTTGGCAGAGTTCCAAAATCGATTTTATTACTGCCAAGAAGTTCATGGTGGTCATTTTGAACAACTTTTAAAGAGAAATAAAGGTACTTCAATTTTTTTTCAGGATTTTAAATTTTTATAGTCTTGTCATTTCAAAACGAATTAAGATACATACCTTGGGTTTGCGGTAAAATGTTTCTTTCTTGAAGACCTTTAAAATGAGGTACCACACGGCATAGGGTTGCATTTAACATTTTTGACCTCGACTGCTTAGGGGGTTGAAAAAGTTAAATTACATAAAAAACTAAATTTATTAACCAATAAGATACACCTAAAATTTTGTGTCTCTATCTTTACTAATAGCAAAGATATACTAAGACATTTTTGATTGATTTTCAGGAAATTATGTATTTTTTTTTGTTTAGAGTGCTAGAAAATCTTAATAAAATTTTGTTTTAGCCAAATACTGGGTTTTTAAAAATTTAACATTTCGGGCTGGAAATTCAAAACACTTTGTGGACTGCGTTACCAGTGTCATCAATTTGAAATTAAAATTACACCTTAGTATCAACCCAATCAAACCCAATCGAAAATATCTATTTTGATATTTTCGAACCCTGTTATTTTGATCTCAAGTACCTCCAGTCTGTTTAATTTATTGTATACTCCTCTCGTGGTTGAAACATTAGCATATCATTTCCTCTAACATTTTGCTTTCCTACTTACGTCTATAAGATGCAGTTTTTATCATTTCTTACCATCTTCGAAATAATAGAAACTAATAACTAATAAAATAAAAATTTAGGTGAGTCGTGGGCAATTTTCGATCAGACCAGCGTTCCTTCGGAAGCGAAAGAGAACTTGGACACCATTCAGAGCGAGGAGGGTGTATCTCCATGGTCTAGCGATTCTAAAGAGTTTGGCAACAGATCGCCGACAGATTGGAAGGCTGAGCCTAAGGGAAGCGAGCGGAGAAGGAAGGCTAGGGATCAAGAGGATTGGTGGGATACCTCAGCTGATCCAGAGGGTAAGGAATTGTAAAAAGCTAAGTAATATTTGGTTTGCTCAGGTTTGCATTTAAAAAAACACTAGGTCCGTACTATCCGTCACATCGACGCTCGACCGACTCCTATGAAGACGAGTATTACGAACGCTACGATCGACCGCGACGGCGTAGGCAGGGCGGATGGCAGCACGGTAGTCAACCACCGGCGGCGGGAGGTCATTCGTCCAGTTCTCGAGACGTCAGTCCTTGGGAAGAAGAGCCACGCAGGCGTGAAGGAAGGCCTGGATGGGGAAGGCATCCAAGGGGCCACTCCTTTGACAGGCATAGAGATACAAAGCATGTAGATAGTTGGGATGACGATGATGATTATGAGTGAGTATCTTTTTTTTACAAAATGCACTCTTTTATACCTACATTTTTCATATTATATTTTTAGTTACGATGAAGAACATAGACCGAAAGGCTATTACTTCCAAAGGCACGGTTCCAAAGATTCTGAAAGGCATAGTAGCGCTGGCAGTCGAGAAGTGGAAAGCGACAGGTGGGATGACTATGGACCAGAGAGGCGGTACAGGAGAAGGCGGGAGGTGGGCAGGGAATCTAAGGAACCAAAAGAGAGATGGTGTTGTCCAGATTGGGAACAAGTGGAACACGGTATTTGTAATGTTTTAACTTGGCAACAGAAATATGTTATTTTAATTAAACCAGCTGCACTCGTTCTAACATTTTTTTATTTTTAGATAAATCAGGAAGATGTATACCAAGAAGAAGTACTATATCGGATAGACGAGAAAGATATGACGAGAGATATAGAAGCAGTAGAGAATCACAGGAGTCTCCTTGGGAAGACGAATACTTGAACGAACCGGAAGAATCTCATTCTCCACATTATTTAGCGGCTAAGAAAAATTGGAAACAAAGACCTAGCAGTGCCTCAGAAATGGACCGGAAGACTGGAGAGATCAAATCTCGGCATTATTTAGGAGCAGGTAAAGTAAAGCGGTCCTAAACCATTTTGTGAATCCCGTGGGTAAACATTAGAGCTTGTTAATTGAATAATTATCATTTTATATTTGTAATTTTTTTAAAACTTAATTTATGTTACAGGTGGTAGTGACGGAGAACGAGATAGACGATACAAAGGTAATCGTAGATCTCGAAGTAGAGACTCGCAATTCAGTGAACCATCTCATCGCCATAAACCCGAAACAGCAATAACTCGCAGTCAGCATCGTCTAAAACCTCACAAACCCCCAGAAGCCGATTACATAGAAATGCCTTCGAAAAAACTCGCCGCAGAGGCTGATCTGAGCAATAAGAAACTTGCAGCAATCAGAAAAAAATCTAAAGAGGGAAGTTTCAAAGGTGAACCAATGGTGAATACTTTTCCTAGGAAGGGTCCAAGTAGGGCGATATCGCTGTTTGACAATGATTTTATCCCGTCAGACGAGAGTCCGATAATAAAGGACGGAGGTAGTAAATTTACTTTTGATAATGATTTCGAGACTCCTGATTCAGATTCACCAGCGATTAATAGATCTCTTAAAGGTAAGCAAATATTCTATATATATTTTTTGAGAGAGATACCCAGGTGCCCCCAGCTTCTCGTTGCAATTTCATGTGCAATTGCTATATCTATCCATAAAAATTCTATCTATAGTCCTTGTCAACTATTGTTATCATTTATAAAAAAAACTCGCCAGCCGAGATAAGAATTATAGTCCGGACGCATATATTGAATTAATTATATTTTTCGACTATTGTATTCCATGAACATATTTTAAACCGTTTTTGAGATGTCGCCTTATAACACTTTAAAAAACACACCCTGTATAATCAAATTAAATTTCAGGGGTAAGACAACAAAGTTTATTTGATAAAAGTCAACTCCGATTAGAAAAAAGTCTTAAAGAAAGGCGCAGTGAATCTTTTCAAGAATCAAAATTATCTCCCAGATACCAGCCTAAACCGAGGAGTCCCTTTGAAGATGATTTTTCGCCAAGCGACAAGAATGACCAAGTTCCTGAAGGCAACGGTATTTCTAGTATTAAGGAAGAACCTGATCTTCCAGAAGAAGAAGATGAAGATTCTTTTGGTGCCAGTAGCTTAAATACCCGACCGAATGGACGAAAAAAAATATTAAATAAAAATCGTTTCTCAGGGGATAGAACTGACGTCAATTTGAAGAAGTCTGGATCTGTAAATATATTTTCTAGGGAAAATGATCCATTTGACGACGACTTTTTCTTCGGAAGTAACATTGAGCACGAATGCGCGCATAAAAATACAGAACTGAGATGGAGTGAAGAGTTTGAAGATTCTGATAATGGTCGGAAGTAACTAGTATAATAAAGTTAGGTATTGCTAGGCAGTTTGAAAAATTAAATTTTATATACTTTAATATAGTATAGGGATGACAACTTGTGATCAGAAATAGTGACTACCTATGTAAATTTTAGCTCTTCTAAGCTTCAATAATAGTGAAATAAAGCCGTGTTGATATTATGCAATAATTTTTCAAATTGCCATCTTTAAACTAATTAATTTATTGTTGTTATACATGTAAACCTGACACCATACAAGTATAGAATTATGTACTTAATAAATTTTTATGTAATTATTCATTTTAAATGAATTAAAAGTGCGATTTTATATAGATGTCTTAAATATTAATTTTTAAAGACAGATTTTAGATGTGAATAATTTTAAATAATTTTAATGTGTTATTTATACTTCTATATTTATGTTTTTAAATCTAAATTGTTGTGATACTACCTCTTTTTAAAAATATATTACTTTGGTTTTGTTACTTTGGTCTTTTACACTAAATTTTCCCCTGCGAAAATTTAAGTATTGTCATCAGTGGCGGCTATTCAGGTGGAGTGAGTGAGGTGCTACTCCACCAGAAAATCCCACAAATAATATAGAAATTTAATTTTCTTATAGTTACTGGCAGTTGACGCTCAACGCTTTCGTAATTTAACATCAACCCAACCTTTTCTAATATGCAACCACATTACAACCATACACAACACACCTCATTTTCACTTATAAACTCTAAAAAGTGATATAAAAACACCAAAATATAACTTTAAAATACAACGCGATCTTAACAAAGACGAGTCTCGTTTACAAAATATGGCGGAATTACTCACGGCATGACGTACATGGCCACGCCTACCTGCGCGGTATCATATCTTCTTATATTTGTATTATGGCGCGTACCGTATGAAGTCGAAAAATGGCAAAAAGAGCCGCCGACTTCCCTGGGTGTATGCGCGTGTTCCTGCATGTTGTGATAATCATAAAATTGTGTGATCAGAAAACGTTACAATAATGGTAAAAATTAATTATTGAATAATAGTCTCTTGTTTAGCCCATATGTACTTGTTTAATAGTGAGAAAAATAGGGGAGAAAGTGTTACTTTCCACTGGTAAGTACAAAAAATCTGGTAATAAGACTAATTTGGTAAATACATAGATGCACACAAAAATACTGCTTATTGGTTTTAAAAACAGCTACAAGATAACCCAGTAGCAAAAAAATTTCAAATTATTTTATATTTTACGTTACAAAATATTAACATGCATATTTTATCATTGTATTTTCAAAATTGTCGAACATCAAATTAACGAAGTTAGCGGCCGGTAAATGCTGACAGCAGAATTTTTTCTTATACAAACTTATAAGAACGTATCAAAACTAAATATTCCGTATGAGCATAAATGCGTAATAAAACCTAGATGATATTCATTCTATTTTTTTAGATGCATACATTTTTATTGCGGATGTATTTAAACCCAAAATAAGCCGATTCTTATTAAAATATTCTGTTTCGCCGATTCGCTATTCTATGAATAACGCTAATAATTGGTTGATGTGGTCACAAATCCCGTTAGCCTGTTTCGGGTAAAGTAATGGAAGACCTCCGATTTCATTGGAAAAGAACCAAGGGTACTAAACTTGTTTAGTACCCTTGGAAAAGAACTACAAATCCTGTACGTAGTAAGAGCCATCACGTTTTGTATTTATTAAAAAGATAACCTAAAAAAATGTGTATTACTTTTTAAAAATTGTGCTTTTAAATTTAAATTTTCTTAAAATGAAAAACGAGAATAAAAGAATTTTTATAAGTGACTTACCAGAAACTGTAACTCAAGATGAATTAACAACTAACTTTAGCAAATTCGGACAAGTGTCCTCCGTAGAAATTAAAGAAAGAAAAAAATTGGGTCCTAACAATAAATCATTGTTCTATGCATATGTTAACGTTGTTACAGACGATAAGGGAATAAATCACTGTAAGTATAAAAAATTCAGCTGCTACATAAATTCTAATAAAAATTTGTGTAAAATATTGCAGTAATTTTTTAGGTTTTAAAGAGTTATCGAATAAGGAATGGCATGGTCAATATATACAACTTCAGCTAGCCAGAGAGAGCTTTCTTGAACGTTTAAAACGGGAAAGAGAAGATAGTCAAAGAAACAATCACATTTCCTCAGATATTAAAGACATACCTATAAAACCAGTAACAAAAGATAATGTTGATTCTAGCAAAAAAGGAAAATCAACTTTTATTAAAGATCAAGAAAGCATTTATAGAAAAGATGATAAAAAACATAACTTATCGTTTGAATCTGAAGGTGATTCATCTGAATCTGAAAGTAGCCTAGAGAATAATTTGAAAATACATAAAATTGAAAAGAAAGCTCAAGATACAAAAATTGAAGTTATAGCTGGGCCCGAGGAAAAATTAGATATTGTTATTAAAAATAACAGAGGTAAAATTGTTGACAAAAGTGGATTAAAAATACCATCAGTTGGAAAAGAACCAATAGTTAAAGTAACCAAGACCAAAATGAAATTAAATGATAGTGAAGCCAATTTAAAAAGGTTGCAGTCTTTACAGAATATGAAAAAAAGTTACGCAGCTCAGAAATCTCTAATAAAGAATTCATTATCTTATGCGGTAAGTGTAGTAACAATAATATGTTATTTTCTATTTTTCATTTTTTACTTTTGTTGCAGATAAATAAGCCAAACACCAAAATAGTTTTTGATGACAATGATGGAGCTGCTGCCTCGGCATTTAAAACCAATGGTGTACAAAAGAATACTCTTTTTGAGGATAGGTCAGATGACTCAGATTTTGAAGTAAATATTGAAGTAAAGGAACAGTTTCAAGGCAAAAGTGGACAAAAGGTAACTTAAAATAGTTAGGGTCAAGTCAGGTAATTGTAAATGGTGGAAGGTTTCTTTGCATTTAAAAAATATTTTTAAGTTCATTATATTTTAGGAATTCTATTCTATATACAACTTATATTTTAGCTATCAGAGCTTCAGTCAAAATACAAAAATGACAAAAGATTTGCACTAGATAAAAGATTTATAGATGATGAAATGGAACCAATGGACACTGAAGAAACCACTGAGGAAATTCTTGAAGCAGAAAAAAGAGCTCAGTTAAAAATTTTAGAGGAAGTTTTGGGCAGGAAAGGAAGACCTTCAAAAGATCAAAACAAAAAGGACAGGTAAACGTTAACATTCTTTTATAATTTCTCAGATCATTTATGAGCTATAATAAATTTTAATGATACAAGGATAGCTTCAAAAGCATATAAGTAGTGTACAAAAAATTACATAAAGTGTACTATGCAAGAAAATTTTGGACATAATATGAGAAATAGCATAATAAGGGTGATTTTAATTCTTAGTGATAAGAAAAAAGCAATGTTAAGATTCGATCCTGCTCGGTCAGATCATTCAAATCTTGAATTAACTGTGATAGAGTCTGAGGAAAAGAAGAAGAAAAACAAAAAGCAAAAACAAGAAGCACAAGAAGATATAAAACCAGAACCTGAAGTTTCCAAAGAAGTATTTTATAAAGTAACAGATAATTTAAAAGAAACTCTTGAAGAAAAACAACAGTTTAGTTTGTTAAGTATGTTTGGAAAGGTTGAAGATCAAGAATCAAAAGAGAAAGGTGAGCACATCGTAAGGACTTGACCAGTGGATAATAATGTTTGCTTTCAGAAATATTTATTCCTGTACCCGTTTTCTTTATTGTTATATGGTTTTAAATTATTTACCTATTTGTAGATAACGAAGAAAATACAGAAAAAGAAATAAAAAGAAATCCGATATTAAAGGGTCAGAATCCATTTAAGTATGATTCTTCTGATGATGAAAATGACGAGGAGGATATACCTCATAAAGATCAGACTGCAAATGTAACGCAAAATACATCTGAGCAAAAAACGACCAGGGCAAGCCCTGCAGTATTTTGGACAGAACCATTTTTCTTCAAGAAGGATGATTTTCGGTTACAAGGTATGTATGTATGTAGGTATCCAGTTATATAATAATATGAGATTTTGATATATTTAGTCGAGTTACTCTTAGATTGAACATGATATTTAGTTAATATTACATGGTATGTCATTCATCTCTGTTGATGCGTTTGTAAAGCAGGACGAAAAGGGTGTTGTTCTTAAATTCATCAAATAATTCCATCACTTCCTTCTGTCCCTTTTCAATAGATTTATTATGACAAAGATGCTACTAGTGGAAGAATATGCTCATTTTAAGAGCGCGCCTATTACGGTTTGTTCTGGAAAGTTCTTAACAAATGGGTAACTTTTATTTTTGATTTTACAGAAAAAAAACATTATTTCTGCTTAATGAAGAAATATGACTGGAATAATAAAAATTGAGGTAGTGTATACAAGGTACCCGAAAAATTAAAAGTTTTCCCGAGAAAGAACTGCTCTTAATTTTTATTTTAGAGCATAATGCCATAACAAAATGTTACTCAAAACCGTAAGGTGCTATCAAATACAAACTATCACAAAGGAATTTGTATATCCAAAGTGTTATGCTAGAAAAACTTATTATTTCATTACGAATACTGAAACAACTGATAAAATATCTTTAAGTCTAATTTTCTAAAAAAATTATAAGAAACTTTGTAGGCGATTTTTTCTGATATCGCAAGGATAGCTATTTCAGAGCTTCAACGTCGAACGATGGTTTGCATGAAAAGGGGACATGTAGATTATATATTTTTAAAATATTTGTTCTACCTACTTTCATTAATATAATCATATTATTTTGTTCATGAAGCAGATTTTAGGAAGTATAACTTTCTTTTATTAAATAAAAAATAAAAAAAAATCACATTTTTTAAGAATTTGCTAGGACGCTCTATACGTTCAATGCAGTGTCATCTGTTGATTTTCTACTAACAACTTTTCTTTTATTCTTTTAACCCTTTCACCTGTTTAGGACGTCCAGGAGGAAGATTTTTATAATGCTGGTTTCACATTATGTGTAATTTTTCTTATGTTTGTACTTCAGGGCGCAAACGTAACTATTCAAAGTGATGTGAGAGATCTGTAAATTTCAGGAATTTTATGATGTAATCCTGAACTTTATGAACAAATACAGGGAAAACTACATAAATGTAAAGGCCTTTTAAGACAGGTACTGAAAATTTTGCTATTATACGATGTTAAAAATTATATCTTATTACAGAGGGCCTTGATTTTATTGAAAAGATTAAAACAGAGAGCAGGGAATTTGTAAAAACACGCAGAGACCTTAAAGGAATAGTTAAAGCTAAAATTAGAAATAACGAAAGGAAAAACAAAATGTTTAAGAAGAAACTTGGTGGCAGCAAGCGTCGAAAACATATAAGAATGAGGAAAGCGCTAAAAAGGTAGCGAATATTTTATATTGGTAAATAAATAAGTTGTTTTAAAAGTTGTTTTAATTCTAAGATAGTGGTAAATAAATTTTAGTACACTTTTAAGGAACACCTCGCCCTGGGGTATTTATATTATTTTTGGAAAATCGTACTTCATAGCAAGAAAAGCACCTTTATTTTTTTGTTTAGTACAGATGTTAGAAATCAAAACAATGCGATTTTAAATGATATTTTTACTTTTTAACAATAACATTTGGTTTAATAGTAGCAGCTTATTTAGTGGAGTAGCCTTAATATACAGGATGTTCCTAAAGCCCTAGTAAATACACATAGTTTCAAAAGTTTTGCATATATGAAAATTACAAAATTTTCAATTGTAAAGAAAACTAATATTCGGTATTTCCTATTCCATTCTTGAATTGCAGTTTGTATCAGCTTATTCAGGGTTCTTGGCTGCGACGTTGTATTTCCCTCTTTAACATGTCCCAAGCATGTTCAATAGGATGTTGATCGGAAGAATTTGGTGGCCAGTCCATAAGGGTAATATTGTTTTCCTCAAGTATACTCATTTACCATCCTTGAACGATGTAGACGGGCATTATCATCCATAAAAATAAAGGCATTTCCAAACGCTTCTTGGTGAGGAAGGACAACAGGCTGAAGAATCTTGTTCAATAGGATTTTGATCGGGAGAATTTGGTGGCCAGTCCACAAGAGTAATACTGCTTTCCTCAAGTACTCATTTACCACCCTTGAACGATGTGGACGGGCATTATCATTCATAAAAATAAAGGTATCTCCAAATGCTTCTTGCTGAGGAAGGACAACAGGCTGAAGAATCTTGGCAATATATGAACGGCTGTTTAGGTTCTCCGACATATGAACCGGTATAAAACATCGATTTTCTCGCTTACTTTAACTTGGATGGTATGATTTTTATCATATTTTTGTGTTCTAGAAGTTCTAGACATATTTTGTATACCACCCTATGCGGTTTTTCAATCGTTTTTGAAATATTTCAAATTAAAAGTTATTTCGCATAAATATACTTTAAACGTAACTATCCAGGTTGCGAACGAAAAACCTGCTTACCTTTTTAAAATTTTCTTCGTAGGTAAGTCAAAGTTAATGTCAAGGTTGACAATAATACTTTAGTCACCGTGAATTTATATTTTTTTTTATGCAAAATGAGTTATTCTAAAACAATAAATGTTGATTTTTATTAGTTATTAGTATTTGAAAGCAATAACCAGTGATTATAAACAATAACAATTGAATTACAACATAAACATATAAATGTTAACATTGGCGAATAAATATCAAAAGAAATTTTCAACATGTCCGCCATTTAATTCTTCGCACTTTTCTGCCTTCTCTGCCTCTGAAGTGAGTTTATAATACTTTAAGCATCATTTTCGTTCACATTTCTTACTTCATTTCTCACCTTCCTTTGAATTTCTTCAATATTTTCATTATGATTGCTGTACATTTTTCAAATGACCCCAAAGAAATGTATCTAAAGGTGCGAGGTCTGGGCTATTTGCAGGCCAATGTAATCCATATCTACCGATCCATTCGTTACACTGATGGTTTAAAAAATTGCGAACCTCAATTATATTATGGGGAGGCGCTCCGTCCTGTTGCCATATAATACGTCGACGCTCTTCAAGTGGCAATTCGTCGGGAATATCTTCAATTTTATTTTCTAAAAAATTAAGATAACACTGGCCTGTTAATGCTCCCGGGAAAAACAATGGTCCTAGAATTTTATTTTGTAATATCCCACACTAAACGCCGATTGAATTTACGCCCCTGAAAAGCAATATCATCAGACCAAACATGAACATTTCGTCTATTAAACATTCCCGCAGTTGAGAAAGTTGCTTAACCCATCAGACCCTTAAATACTGGGTAACACTGTAAAACCAGGCTAAAAGAAGTGCGATTTAAAATCTGGAACATCTGAACAGTCAAGAAGCTTCAGTTACGCGAGAAACATCGCTAGTGACGGTACTGTTGATTTTTCACGTTATATTTTTTTGTGTCATTAACGGTAAGTATTTCACATTTTTAGCATGAATAAAAAATTATATTTATGGTTTTGGAATATTTATAATTAGAGCGGTATAACTGTTCTCGCGTGGCATATTAAGCATCGCCGCTTGCTGTCAACATGGGCTCAGTCGGTTCCCGAGCCGAGTTATGTGCTGCGGGAACAGCAGCTCTATTTACATGAAATTTTTCTAAAGTAACTTTCTTTGATTTATTTTTTTGTTGTAAATGCCATGTTTTCGTTAACATGAACAACATTGTTAATAACATGGACAAAGTTCATCCATTTTAATGACACTTGTGTATTTGTCATGTTTTGAGCCTGTGCAGTAAATTTTTTTTTTTGAAAAGCCGAATCTCTTATTTGTATGTAGTTCCACCTACATATGTTATTTCTTTTTGCTGTAAAAATAAAATTATAAAAATTAAAGTTCGGAGATATAATATTTTTATTGTGTCACAAATATGGGGAATAAGTCTAAGGATATACAAAGCATAAAAAATTGTTTTTCGAGTTAATTTTTCTCGAATTTACGTTTACTAGAACGGACTTTAATATTATAACGATACAGTTAACACATAAATTATTTCACAAAGATTTAAAAAGACTACAGTAATATTTAAGTAATTTTCTAATAAAATTGTGCAATCAATATTCTGCACACCAAAATAACACCCTATCACAAAATTATACCAATACGCATAAATACGTACTAACAATTTTAGCATATCGATTCAATATGCCTTAGTCATAGTTTTTTGATTAAATAAGTCCATAGTGATAGCACTTAAAAATACTGGAATGGATTTTTGGTGAATCAGATGCAAATCGATCATTGGACCTAGAGTGGCACTAAATTCATTCTCCAACAAATTTAAATCTCCTTCAGGATTTACTTCGAAGCAAAGTGTATCTTCGGCTTGTTCAGCATACATACTTCTTAGTTTGTAAATGCTAGAATTTGACGGTCGGTCAATTTTGTAGCCGAACAGCATATAGATTACGTTACGGAAGTCTTGCATTGACGATTTAAAATAATCTTTTAACCTTTGACTTTGCTTTTCGTTGTTCTTAATTTGTTCTCTAAGAGCTTGGACTTCTTTGGGGCAGACGGAAATATCTCCTGTAAAGAAAATTAAACGGTTTTTCAGATGTCTATTTATTTTGAAATAAATTTTTTTGGGTAGGGTACGATCCCCGTCATTTACATGTAGATTACTTAATTAAAAAATTAAGAAGTTTGCTACCAATATTCAAAAATGTTAAAACCTTTTTGGATATAAAACATTTAGAAACATTGTATTATGCCTTAGTTAAAACTCATTTGAATTATGGGATTTTAGGTTGGGGAGGAATAAGTAGAATTTTAGTGAAAAAAATAGAAGTATTACAAAAAAGATTTCTAAAAATTATGTTTAATAAAGACTATTTTTATCCTTCAAAGGAATTATATTCAGAAACAAAAAAAATGGACGTTAGGCAAATATATACTATTTATAATATTTTAGTATACGTTTTTAAAAATAAAAATCTAATACAATTTAAAAAACATAACCATGACACGCGTCATAAAAATGAAATTTCCATTAAACCAAAAATACATAAGTTAATGGCTCCAAAGAATTATAAATATTTATGTTTTTATTTAAACGATTATTTACCAGTAAATGTTAAAAGAATTATATTAGAAAAATATAAAATTGCATATAATAATACCATAAAATAATAAAAAAGCTTGGATATTAACAACAAACGATTTAAAGAAATTTTTGGAATTACTTTGAAATTATTTTGTATAATATAAAAATTATTTATTTATTTTTCTCTAAGGATCTCTCTTGTCCTAAAACAGAAATTGTATGTATGTATTTGAATATATATTTTTTTCAATTGAATAATTTATATTATTAAATAATGTAATGTTAAATATAAGATTTGCCCCCAACAAGTACGTCTTCGGGGGTTTTATCAAGTTTATTTATAATATATGTACATATATATAACATATTTAAATTGTAATTAATTTAAATAAACTTTATTATTATTATTATTAATTATATATTTTCCGATTTATAAAAAACTAGCTTTCGCCCCCGACTTCGTCCGCGGTATAACAATTTTACCATGACCATAACCAAACACGCCAAAATTTACCTATCAATACATAGATTTGTAAGAAATAATGAGGAATTTACAATGTACGCTTACCGATTTTACTTGTTTCAATTCCCTCTTCCATTTTCTTTAATTTATTCTTTAATCTCAGATTCTCTTCCTGTAATTGTTCTAACTTCTGTTCCCTTTGGTTAAGACATTCCGCAAGCGGATTGTTAACTAAATGTATAACTTGTCCTCCGTGAAGAGTGTCTTGACCTTTAGGAGAAAAAAGAAAAAAAAATTCAAACTGATTTGCTTCACTATTGTTATTTTTTCAAAGTACTTGTAAAATTGACTTTTCCACTAATTTTGATTCTGCTGGTACAGAAAAAAAAAAGATTTTAGTTCTATTACTGTGAAAAGTACGTACTAAAACTGCCCTTTCTCTATAAAATTGCGAAAAAATTCAGAAACAAATTTATAGTATAAAACGCAGCTGTCTGATTCTTACACTTGTCAGTTTAGAACTTTTGGTTGTCAAATTAGACCGATATAGAATTGGAGAATATGGCCGTTAAATGTTTAATAAACTTATGTTTTGATTTTTTTTTTTCAAATTCGACTTTGCTTAGGAAATAAATAATAAAATAAATAAGTTAAGGATGTAGGAAGAAACTCCTCGACTTTATTGCCGGTTTTAGATAATAACTTCTATCCATTGTATTGCTAGGACATTTCTCAGGGTGGCCACTCTCTGGAAAACCGGGATAAGTCAGGGAATTTAGTCAGGGAGAAATCAGGGAAGCTCCATACTAGCAAAGTGAACTCTCCATCGTATTTTACACCCATTGCATTCCCTTTTACCCTATAGTAGGGGAATGTAGTATTCCCACTGTCTTTTCTTAGTTTCTCTTTTCTCAGTGTGTCTTTGTTGTCTTGCGCATCGCTTTTACCGTCAGAAAGTATGAGCAAAATGACAAAGACAGAATAGATAGAAAAAAAGGATAGTATTATAAACAGAAGCGTGTAAGTCACGTCAGTTGGAAAGATACTGTACTGTACTATTTTTTAATTTGAATAACTTAATTGGTTATACCAAACAAATAAAACATAAATAAAATATAAAACATTAAATTTTAAATAATGTAGTATTAAGACGAGTTAACTAGATTATACCTTCCATTAAGGACTCCATCTGAATCTCTAACTTGTCCCGTTGCTCTCGAAGCAGTTTATTTTCTTCTCTTAATTTTACTGTCTCATCTTGTAGTCTTGTGATCTGCTCTTGTCTTACCGGGGCAATATCTACAGAAGGAACGTTAAAAGTTCCTAAATCTTATCAAATTCTTAAAAATTAAATGAAGCTTCAACCTTAACCTATACCTTAACTCTTACCTCTACTTTTTTTAAAGTCATATCATTCTATTATTGGAATTTATGAATATTAATGTATATATATATATATATATATATATATATATATATATATATATATATATATATATATATATATATGTTACAATATACATGATATATTTTTAAGTTTATCAACAATATCAGTTTTCATGAGAATAGAATTTTCTGATTAATATGTTGCATGTTGTTGTTGAATAAATACCCTGCGAGTGCTTCTATTTTATTAAAGCCTGGTGACATAGTTATTACTATCCCTTACCTATATGCAATTGAGGCTGGGCCTCTTGTAAATCATTTTCCAACTTAGCCACCATATCCCTGTATCCTTCAACAACCTTTTCCAAATTGTCGATTCGTTCCTTCTGGCTCTGGATTATATTGGAACTGGGAGCGTCACTTGCATTGTTGGCAACCATGGTAAGATCTCTCTCATATGAATCGAGCTGTAGCCTATAGCTGTCTCTTTCGCGACTTACCAACAGAAGTTTCTTTTGCATGCGGTGAATAAGAGTCTGCTTTTGTTCTCCCGTGGTTTTAAGATCGCTGAGATGCTTTTGATTCTTTTCTAGTTCTGCCTTAGCAACTTTGGCAGCCTGAAGATTTAAGAAATAATTTTTAGTACCTTTCTCCTTATCTATACTTAATACGTAAAGAGGAAGTGTGAGTTTATTTGTTTAGATGCAAGAATTACTGAAATGATTTGAAAAATTCATTTACTAGTGCGTAGCTTGGACCCTCCCGAGTGCCATAGGCTACATACGAATATTACCCGCAGCTGCGTTCACGTGAAATACATTTGTTTATATGATCTGACTTTCAACAATTGTTTTTTTGCCTCACCGACTTTTTGCACTAGCACAATTTTGAAAAAATATAGTTTTGTTAAATACAACACTACTGCATATTTTAATAATACAAAACTTAGTTAACTTGATTGTGTGCTTGTCAATTTAAATCCATGATTGTTAACTTATATCCAGAATTAAGCCCCTTATTTCTCAAGAGGTGTAAGTCCAGTTTCTGCAATTTTAAGTTAATATCAGAATAGTGTTGTACAAGGCAGGCGCGGCCCGTGAGTTTTTTACAGGTGGGGCAAATTTGGTGGGCAACTAGTGATATCAACGTAACAAGCAAAATACACCTTTTTAATTAAGGAAGGTTTTTTAATAATGTGCCTAGTTCTGCCAAGAAATTATCTACATACAAATAAACACCGCAAAAAACATAAAATACTAAAATTGCATTTTTGCTGTGACTTTTTTTAAATTACATGTGAACACTGTTAAAGACATTGTTAACACAAGTACTCAAGTACTAGTACTACACAAAGGACACAACACAAATATCAAATAATATCCAAAAACATATTACACAACAAAATTAGGACAGCTTTTTCAAAGATAATTTTTTTGAAAACGGATTTACGAAATATTTTCTTCAAAACATGTATTTCGGTCTTCAAAAAATAATTTTAAAAAAATAAGTATATCTTCCGAAAATATTTGTTAAAAACAGTATTAAGAAAAGTAAATTATGGACTCTAGTAGCTTGGAAAATGTTAATGGAAAAAATACGAAAAAAGAACCTGGACAAACCTAAACACACCTTTTTCGGATTTGATCAGGTTTTCTTAGGTTTGTTATGTTACTTTCTCAAATTACTTTTTCAAAAACGGTTGCTTGAAAAAATTAATATCCGAAAAAACTTAATTTCGAAAAAGATGTTCCCTGTATTTTTGAAAAGTGCTTTAAAAAAATAAATTTTAGAAAAATTGTACTTTCGTAAGTACTCCTATTCCCCCAAATGAGCAGAAGGCATAAATAAAAAAAATGCTACAATATTTACACTTTCATATTCTTCAAACAATTTGTCCTGTCGGGTGTAAGCTAAGATGACCAACTGTCTGTGTTTTTTTTTCAACAAACATCTTTTTTGAAGTTAAATAAAGTAAATTTTTTCGAAAAACAGCTTCTTCGAAAAATGTTTTTTCGGAAATGGATTTACAAAATTGTCTGGAAAATATATTTTTTAAAAGAATCTTTCAAAAATACAATTTCCGAAAATATAGTTATACAAAACCTACTTTGTCTCTACTGGCTTATAAAATGTCAATGAAAAAATGACAAAATGATCGTGAACCAACCTAAATGAGTCGTTTTTTGCTTGGTCAAGTTTACGTTTCCTTGCTATGTTACTCTGTAGTAAATTCCTTCCAAAAGAGTGTTTTTTTTTTAATATGAATATTCTAAGTCTTTTTCGAAACAATGTTTAAAAAAATGTACTTTCCAAAAACATGTTTTCTTAAAAAAACGTAATTTCGAAAAGTAGTTAAAAAAACATTCGAAAAGTTGGTTTCCGAAAAAGTTTTGAAAACATTCCTAATTTTCGATAACTGTATTCAAAAATATATTTGCGAAAAAACATGCTTTCAAAAAATATGTTTTATACAGTGACCGGCAAAAAGTTGGACACATATGGGAAAAATTTTTATTATTGGAATATTGAAAAAACTTTTTATGCCGATTGTCTCTGCATGATGGGTAACCTAAAAATTCATTTTGACATTTCTTACGTGATTACTCGTTTGCCGGCAAAATTGAAAAAAATATATATTGTCATGGAAAACTGGTATTAGGTGACAAGATATTGAAAAAAGTTATTAGAAAAAAGTGTTTAGATTTTAATTTTATACCCCTTGGCAAAGTCTGGAGCCAAAATTTAAAAAAAAATATTTTACATTTTTTGAAAAAAAATGTACAATATTAGTTTCATATTCCCATGAATTTAATAAAAATGTGTTAAATGATCGAAAACCAAGGTAATAACCTATTATCTCAACATTTTTGTTATTACTTAAAAGTTTTATTTGATAAAATTTAAAATTTAGCTTTTTTCCATGTACTTGGGTGTGGCCAGGCCCTGTATCTGGCAACCATATTTACCATGTATAGTTACTTCTGGAACAATATGCTTACGAAAGACCGTTTGCTCTAATTTTGAAGAAATTTTAATGTGTCTACCAAAATGGTTGCCAGATACAGGGCCTGGCCACACCCAAGTACATGGAAAAAAGCTAAAATTTAAATTTTATCAAATAAAACTTTTAAGTAATAACAAAAATGTTGAGATAATAGGTTATTACCTTGGTTTTCGATCATTTAACACATTTTTATTAAATTCATGGGAATATGAAACTAATATTGTACATTTTTTTTCAAAAAATGTAAAATATTTTTATTTTTAAATTTTGGCTCCAGACTTAGCCAAGGAGTATAAAATTAAAATCTAAACACTTTTTTCTAATAACTTTTTTCAATATCTTGTCACCTAATACCAGTTTTCCATGACAATATATATTTTTTTCAATTTTGCCGGCAAACGAGTAATCACGTAACAAATGTCAAAATGAATTTTTAGGTTACCCATCATGCAGAGACAATCGGCATAAAAAGTTTTTTCAATATTCCAATAATAAAAATTTTTCCCATATGTGTCCAACTTTTTGCCGGTCACTGTATATTTGTATATTTTGGCAAAATAAACCTGTTTTAAATGTTGGTGAATCTCCTTGCAAATATCTACTATGATTTCATACACCTATTGATTAAATACTTACATGCTGTGCTGCTTTAAACTGTGACTCAAATTCAACCCTCTCCGACATCAGTGACAATTCTTGTTGTTGCAGCCTCTCTATTGCTGTACGCAGCAAATGCGGCAATGCTGCATCGCTTTCAGTGGTCTCGCAAAAACCTCTGGCTACAGCCCTCCACTCCGAAAGATATCTTTGGCTTTGAGTATCTTGAGCCTAAGTTCGCCCAATAAAAATTTTTAGTTACATACTGGTAGGCAAAGCACACACAAAAAAATTACCTGTAACTCAGCCACCCTCTTCTCCAAATCCTTATGCTTTACAAGTCTATTTCTTAAATCATGGACCTCCTCTTCCAGAAGAAGTTTGTTTTTACAATCACCTTTTATTCTATTAAAATTTTCTTGAAGTCTCTCGTTTTCTCTTTCTAATTCTATATATCGCGCCAATTTGTGAGCTTGAGTCTAAAATATAAAAGATTATATCAAATTACTCTTGTATATTTTTTTGACAAGCAGGTGACTAACTGTTGTAAACAATACGATTGATCACATGGCTGTTAAAAATTCTGAGGTAAAAAGATAAAACAGAGTGAATTTAAGAACCTAGCATGAAACAGCGACCCGAGCTTTAAGCAATAATAATAATAATAATAATAATAATAATAATAATATCTGATGTCATTCGCCATTGCTCAAATGGCTGCTCTTTAAATTGTAATAAATTATACAAAAAGTACTACCTCTTTTCAGTTACACTATCCCAACAATTTTCTTCAAAATATCATTTTTAGGTTTGTAAGGACTTGCTCCAATATAATATAATATTTCATGCAACAAAAAGAAACACATGCATATTCCCTATTACAAAAACTACGCAGATAAGATTTTCCCTTAAAAAAATAATAGTAACTACTAACCCTTGCTTGCTGTTGAAACTCCAAGTAATCTTCTTTTGCACTTTCTAAAACCCTAATTTGGTTTTTGGCTTTTTGCAGAGCTACGTCTTTCAATTCTATTTCTCTTTCTATAGCATTCTTTTCCGATAACTGTTTTCCTGTAAAAAAATTTTGAACTTCATAAAAAAAGAATAAAATGATTGGTTCAAGAAATTTGCATTTTATATTAAGTAAGTACTATTATAGGTTTTTATTGGGGTTAAGTAATAAGCTGTGTTCTGGTGTTCAGTACCTATCAAATCTAGATACAGTATAAGTTTACAAACCCAATTCTGAAGCTAAATTTTTCTGGGCTTGGGCATCTTCCTGCGCAGCCTCCAAAATAGTTTCCAATTCTTTAATTTTCCGCTTGAGTTTGGCTGACTCAATGTTATCCTCGAGTACAGCCGTCTGTGATTCATCCTTAAGATTTTCGACTTCACTTTCTAAAGTGGTAATATGTTCTTCCGCGCTCAATTTTAATAAGTCATGCTTTTCTTTAACCTGAAGTGAACAAAAAAAAGTTATTTACCATTTATTGATGTTAAATCATATTAAGGCCAGGTGTATCCAACTTCTTAATTGTAAATTTGTAACTCTATTTGTACAAGCTAAAAATTGATTTACCAAAGTGTATGACATACAATAATGAATAACTGCAGACATTGCTGATTACTTTGCGGGTTTCTTTTTATCTGCATAATATGCGCATGTACTGACTGTCCTCAAGTTAAAATACTAGATAGTCTGGGACGGACCGTGGATGTGAATTCCAGCGAGGTGACTGATAGTGATGTGTTTATGATAGAAACAGGTTGGTAATTCCTTATGTCACTTTTATCCCCAGACTTATGAATGGGTACAACAAAGCTGATTTCCAAAATTTAGGAAGGAGTCTCCTCTTCAGAGATTTGTTAAATATTGTGTCGAGGTCTAGCAAGAATAGAGGAGCAATTTTTAAGAAAAATGGGATGTATGTTATCAGGGCCTGGGCCTTTATAAGGACTTAATTTATTGAGTTCTGTGTAGATATCTGACACAGTAATGAAGTAGGAGTTAATGTTGAGATGATTTGATGACAACTCCCGTACTGTATATGTTTTGCTCTAAAATAAGAAATATAAAAAACAGAAAAAGTTTGCAGGTTAAAATCACCTTGTCAGAGTTGTCACTGTTAGGAACCTACTTACGATTAAGAAAGTAGCTACAAATTACCAAATGTGCAGTAAAAAATTCTGACTGCTTACTATTTATTGATGTAGTTTATAGTTGATCACAATAATTTTAAAGAAAAATAATAAACCTACCTCAGCTAACTCCTTTTTGAGGTTGCCTTCCCTTTTTCTTACAGACTGAAGTTGAGCTTCGAGACCTTCTATAGATTTTATATCATATTCATGTTGTCGTTTAAGGGATTGTGTCTCGTTATCAAACATGATCTGCAATTGCTTACGCACATTATGCATATGCCGAACTCTATTTTCTAAATCGATTATAGTGTTTCGCGCTTCCAATAAGTCCGCTCTTAAACGCCTTATTTCTCTGGGAGATCCCACATAAGATAAATTAAGAATACTTTCCCGCTTTAGTCTTTTAACAGGAGTCTGTTCATCTAAACTACTTTCAAGTGAATTTGAGCTAGCTGATCTTTTAAAAGGTGAAGATTTATATTCTTCGGATTCAGTTTTTCCGCCGGTAGCTTTTAGATCGTTTACCATTTTAATAATTGTTTCATTAACTTTCGGCACGTGGCTCATGGTAGGAGCAATCTCTAGATTGTGACGCTGTTTTACCGTTTTTTTAGATATTACTAACTTCTCCCTCCATATTTTAAAATAAATATGAAAAGTTTGTTAATATAAAACAATAATTTCAACTTTAAACGTCCTATTTAACGAGATAACTTATAAATTTGTGAATAAAAATACACCACTGTCACACTGTCACCGTCACCACTTAACCTTCAAACCGCTTCAAACAAAGAAAGGAAAGGAAAGGATGCCTCCAAAAATCGACAAATCTAGCAACCAGCTAGCAACATTTTTGGAAACGCCAGCGGTGTTGTCAATGTTAACATTATTGTAGTAATAATTTCCCTAGAATCTTTAACTCTTGGCAACAATGGTAGTTTAATGGCAACATTGTAAAAAGGCTAATGCAAGCATGAAGCGGCGCGGAATACAAAAGAAAGAAGTCTAGTGTTTAAAATGTAAAGCTGTTTATCATCTCCTTGTGTGTAAAGAAACGATACAAGAATAAAAAAATATGAAACACAATAATAGAATTTGTTAAGTAGTTTTATATGCAGTAAGAAAAGCTAAATAAAGTACCTGAAGCATTTTAAGAAAGTTTTCAATGTACTGTGTGACTGTAACATCAGCGCGACGAAGATGGGATGGGTTTATAAAACAGTGGTCCAGTCTGCAATAATGTATGAAACAAAAACGGACCCAATAGCGAAAGTGCATGTCGACTTCATATTAAGTTAGAAAAAGGAGTCAAAGATGATAGATTTTGCGGTTAGCAGACTTCTAGAACCTACATATTTTGAAACACAAAGGGAGACTCTAGGTGCCTGGTAAGGTTGCTGCTGCTTACTAGCAATATAAATAATTATCATGCTTTCAGAAATCCGCCTTATTGCAACTGCTTTTTAAGTGGAGAGCAAAAGCTGGAAGCTTAGGACAGCCGAATTTTATCCAGTATTTGGATCATTGTCTTTGCTTTGCATCGACAACAATTTGGATATTATAAATTATAAGCTGCCCAAAATCGTGACAACTACGATGAATACTTAATGTAACGTTGCCACATTGTTTTGTACTGGCGTTTTCCTAATAAGAATTGACACTACGGTGTTGTTAAATCTATTACAATCTCCGAAATTATGGGTAATATGATGAAAAGTGCAGGCTTGTTAGATAAGTATTATTTCGAATATTTTATAATTTTTGGTTTTCATTTTAAATCTAATTGCAATATTTAAAAATAAACTCATATTATTAATAAGAATATTTAAATAATAAGAATTTCAGCAACAGATATTTAATTACTTAAATTTATGTGACAACATGGCATGAGAATTACTATTCGTCCGACCTAAAGTTTTCGGCCTTTTACTTCATTTTTCAACGAAGACCATCTTTTGATAGACTTTTTGTTAAAGAGAATCACTAAAATACATTGGAGAAATGATTTACTTTCATACAAAATAGGAATAAAGTAATTGTACAAAAAAAGGAAGAGGTTTTAATGAACATTCCAGTAAAACTTTTGAGAACCTCAAGTCGATAAATCCGACCAATCATACTACTCATTTTCGCCGACTATGCGCCGTTGTTTGGTTACTGCAGTGGCATTTTACGCCATTTTGCAAGCGTCGGGATTGTTTGAGAAACGCTCTTGTGTAGCCAGTGTTTTTAACACGGTAGTACGGTTTAAAATTTCGTTCCAAGTTAAAAACAAAACGCCGGTATGGGAGATTATCAGGTTGCTGGTGTACAACAAGATGCTTTGGGCGCCGTTCAGCTAGAACTCAGCGGAAATCCCAATGCCCTCGCACTACGCCGGCCTTTTGACCCTCTAGCTCACGATTTGGAAGCAAGTTTCAGGTTGACGCGTTTTGCCGATTTGAAAGGTCGAGGTTGTAAAGTTCCCCAAGAAGTCCTCAATAAACTTGTAGAAGGCCTACAACAGGACTACAACAGTGGTGATCATGAACATCATTTTATGCATATGGCCATCCCAAGGATTGGGATTGGCCTTGATTGCTCGGTAAGTCATCAAAAGCCGGTTGTCTGCAGGGATGCTCTTTGTTTTGTTCATAGGCACAGCCAACTTTCAAGTTTTCTTTTACAATAAACAATAATATTACTGAGTTTTGAATAAAGTCTCTTAAAATTTTACCTATATGTTTCTCTTAAATGACCAGAGTCTATGTCTTTAGGGTTAGTAATGTAAATATTTACATACATATATTTTGTTAATAGTTTCCCAATAGATTAAATTGTGAATATCTAATACAGGTTTTTACTTATAGGTTACCCCACTGCGGCACGGAGGGTTAGTTTTGGTTCAAACAACCGACTTCTTTTATCCTTTGGTTGACGATCCCTACATGATGGGAAAAATTGCCTGCGCGAATGTTTTAAGTGATCTGTATGCAATGGGAGTCACTGAATGTGACAATATGCTGATGCTGTTAGGTGTCAGCACAAAGATGACTGAAAAAGAACGTGATGTTGTGATTCCCTTAATAATGAGAGGATTTAAAGACTCAGCATTGGAAGCTGGTACAACTGTTACAGGTGGGCAGACTGTAGTCAACCCTTGGTGCACCATTGGTGGTGTAGCTTCGACTGTAGCACAGCCAAATGAATATATTGTGCCAGATAATGCTGTGGTTGGAGATGTCTTAGTTTTGACAAAACCATTAGGAACACAGGTTAGAATCTATATTTCTTGTTTTTTACCTTAAAAACCATTGATATTAATTAATTGATAAAACCATTTTTTCCCAGTTCTAATATGTGATATTTATTTCAGGTTGCAGTTAATGCTCATCAGTGGCTTGACCAACCAGAACGTTGGAACAGAATAAAGCTGGTGGTTAGTGAGGAAGATGTTCGCAAAGCTTATCATCGTGCAATGGACTCTATGGCCAGACTTAACCGCATTGCCAGTAGGCTGATGCACAAATATAATGCTCATGGAGCTACAGATGTCACTGGATTTGGATTGCTCGGTCATGCACAGACATTAGCTTCTCATCAAAAAAATGAAGTATCTTTTGTAATTCACAACTTGCCCGTAATTGCAAAAATGGCTGCAGTTGCCAAAGCTTGTGGGAACATGTTCCAACTCCTCCAAGGGCACTCTGCTGAAACTTCTGGTGGTCTTTTGATCTGTTTACCAAGAGAACAAGCTGCAGCTTATTGCAAAGATATTGAGAAACAAGAAGGTTATCAAGCGTGGATTATTGGTATTGTAGAAAAAGGCAATAGAACTGCTCGCATTATAGATAAACCCAGAGTGATTGAGGTCCCTGCTAAAGAATAAGGCCTGCAAGGGTATATTATTACACTTATTATAAGTTACAGATTCATGTATTCTACTTATGACTCGAGGTTAATTTTCTAACTTTTGTAGTCATATGAACCTTTACTGCTTTTAGGTTTTTTGTTTGTTTTATCCATATTTACAGCATTTAAACTTGAAATTTATTTTTGTGTAAATTTGTTTTTGGATATAGATGCCCTGTTCGCTAAACAAAAATGTGAGTGAAAGTCTTTTTTTTTTAATTTTAGGTATTAGTATAGTATTGTAAAAAAATGTGTTTTTTGATATTCTTCTCGCAGACATAGCATAGAAAATATTCTTGGTATTTTGTATAATAATTTTTAAAATATATTGTTTCCTTGACGATATGTTAATGGAATAATACATCCCATTTTTTTGGTTCAATGGCTTGAAATTTTTTTCCCATATTTCCCCTGTATTATTAGAGTAGCCTCTTATTTTCTACTAATTTTATAGCCAACTTCAAATTCTAGTTGAGGTACAAACTCGGTAGGTCAGTTACCTAATTTTAGATTTTTTTTTGCAATATGGGTAATAGTTTTTTACCAGCTTTCTAAATGAAAGTTTCAAGTATTAGTTTAGCAAGTATTAAATTAATGAAGAGATCTGTTTTAGACTTCTCTTTGTTTTACTGGTATGACAAGTCAAAATTTTCGAACTGGTAACTAGTCACCACAAACGCAGTGGCTAAGGTATAAGTAAAGACAACAAAAGCCTAAAATACATGTTTTTCAAGCTTTCAAAAAATGTATATTAATGACCGATTTGCAAGCAACCATAAATCTTAATAATATATCCCAGAACATTTGACATGTGTCTAAATTAGTCAAAACACAAAATATATTCTAAAATAAATGTGGGTACTTCCTCCAATAATGGACCTAATAAAGCCTTGTAAAATAAAAAAATGAGGTTAAATTTATCGTGCTGCTGTATTTCACAAGGTGTTATCAATTAATAATATTTAGAAAAAAGTCCATAGGGTTCTTGGGTTTAGTAGGCAAAATGCTTTATATATACCATATTAACTACAGTAACAGGTACTTAGAATTATGATAAAATAGTCCCATTGATAACGTTTTTAATGTATTATGATGCAGTTTATTATACAGGATGTTTTTTGAATTGTTTTAAGGTGATATCTCAAAAATAGTTTAAAATATTTTCATGAAATTTTGGTGAGAATAAGGAGATGGGGGGACATATTTAAACATGCTTTTGACATTTACATCCTATCTCCATTTTTAGGGGTGGGGAGTAAATTGGAATTTTATATGGGATGATGTACCTACGTTTGTTTATAAAATTCGAATCTACAGAAAAAACTACGCATGTTGTCAAAAGTTTCTTTAATTTGCTCTTTCAGAATTATGGTTTTGATTGAATTTATAAAAAAATAAATAAATTTTACTAATAAATAAAGTTCACTTATTTCAGAATTAATATTTTCCATGGAAATGCGTTATTTGTATTTAAGCCACTTGAGAATTTGACGTTTTAACGATTTATTTCTCAGTTTATTGTTAGGTCCCCGGATTTGACCCCCCTTGACTTTTTCTTGTGGGGGTTTTATAAAGGACAAAGTGATTGCCATTGCACCTACAACTTTAGGTGATATGACAGACCAAACTGCCTGCTTATTAGTGACAATAGTGACACCTGAAATGTTAACAGCGGGTACGAAATTCATTTAGAAATATACTGAGAAAGTGTTTAAAAGTTGAAGGGGGACATTTCGAACAACTTTTCAAGCATGACGGATAGAGTTGTGCCTTGGTCAATGCGGTCCAATATTAGGTGGTCAAATGCTTATTAAAATTGCTCCATGTCGAAATAAAGTATGTGTAAGTAAAGTAAGTGTGGCCGACCTGTACAAACGCATTTTGGGGAATCACCGCCATCGATCGATGGTCTATGCGAGATAGGGGGTAAATGTCAAAAGTATGTTTAAATATGTCCCCCCATCTCCCTATTAAGTCACCAAAATTTCATGAAAATATCTTGAGCCGTTTTCTAGATATTGCCTTGTAACACTTAAAAACTCACCATGTAGAAGATACATACAATTATAACATTATTTTTACATGTCAAATTTTGCAGTTAGGCATTAAGAGGAGTAACCAGCGACCATCCCTACCATTTTGTCTTTTAAAAAATTGTTGCTCAGGTATTTGTTATAAAAAAAAAACACTGACTTTCCAATGTAGACACAAAAAAGATACGTAACTGATCAAAATTAAATTTACTTTTCCGCTAAAATCGCGCCCCGCGAAAATTCAACAAACGATAGAGAACATTAGAATTTTGATTTCTTTAATGAATTTTTTCTGTATCTTCACCGAAAAATGATTGCTTTTCATAACTGTGGAATTACAAATTCTAAATGATACACACCTAAAAAGATAAACAAAATAAACTTTTTTCTATGGAGAAAATATATTAGCCTTTCAACTGTACGAGATATTACATTCACCATTAATATATATTTATACATAAATTTGAAAAGGCATATTATATGGACACAGCTCTGTCTTAATTTTTCAATGTAGCTCCACCCGTGGTTATATACATATTATAGCAGTTCTTAGTATAAAGATCCTTTTTCTTCTGGATATAAAAAGTATATTTTTATATCCCCTTTATATGTGTACACTATTTCAGTATGTTTAATCAGGTATATTGCAGCAATTCCATATGCTAAACATGGTATACCTAGAAAACAGTTGTTATTAATTTTTTAAGTTAATCTCTTTGTGCAATTTTTGTTTATAAATTATTGCCTGTTTAGTCAACATGGTAACAAAAATGGAATTGGAAGTTGTTAACCATTCTTTTTGCTTGTTGCCTTATAAAAATCTTTTCATTCAGGCTGAAAACAGGTTTTTATAAAATTGACTTTGTTTTTCATACGAATATTGTATTACCCAGTTACATAACAACAATTGTATCTAATATTTCATGTTCTGTATGTTTTCTGAGTATTGGGTTTTTCTTACCTAAATTAATTACTTTAATTATTCTAAAGAAATAGTCTTCTACAATTAAGTTCTGTTTGTCTCTTTTTGTACAGTGATATTTAATATATGGATAACATCCGGTTCTTAAAATATGATAATTTGAATTACCAACTTTCCAGTTAAAATGAGACTTACCCCATTGGTCGTCTCTTATACTGCTGTACTAAAAAAGATAAGGCAATCTCAAAATGTATATTTCAAAATTCTAGTTTAAAAACATCCCATAAACAAGGACACTCTGCAGAAGGTAAAAAAGGCTTAGGTTTTTACCTAACTTGAGTAATTTCAGTGTACGATGAAGAACTATCTTACTTTAATGAAATAAGAGGTCCAAGGGGGTTCGTTACACTGTTTTAAATATTGAGTTAAGACTTCGGAGGAAGTTGGCAGACTGGATTTAGTTAATTTTATCCTTAATCTTAGTGGAAGTTTCATTTTCTAATAATAATAAAAAGAGACTATTTTTGTTTACATTTAGCAAGCAATGTTGCCAATAGTATCAAAATATAATAGACATGCTGTTTATTCACGGATTTCATAACGACGTTTATGTGTTTATTGCATTGCCGTAGCGCTCGTAAAAATTATTGTAAATTCATTACCTTAAAAAGATAAATATAAAAATACTGAAAGACAAATGATGCCATCATAAAATGACTGTAGCAACTAACAAAGTAGTAAAAATCACAGGCAGAAACAAACTGTTGTCATAATATACGCTTTTACGAAATTTTTATACATTAGGACTTTTGTTACTTGTGAGATGCAAATCATAGAAATAAGTTTATGGTGGGACGCTAATAAAAAGAGAGTATCTACCAAAATATAACAAAAAGCCTTGTGGTTCCAAAAATAACGAACTATTATAACAGTTTGGCAACAGTGCCTGGAGCCATCAGCTGTTTTTGACAGCTGACAGGTATCTTTCAGATCTTACTAAGAGATGGCGCAGTATGTTCAAACGAGATTCGGGGACGAATTATATTTTAAAATAAATTTAACTGTTCTTTAATTAAAGGAGCTTTTTGAGACAAGTTTTTTAAACTGTCCGTCGAAGTAGCCTATTTTCAATCATTATTATTTGCCATCCTCTTCATCTAACATATCTGTGCCATTAGTAGCTGTAAGTGTGTGTGTGAGGTGTGAGCACACAGCACACCCACAAATTTTTTCATAAATTTATCCTAAGAAACAAAAATCGAAAAATTATTGGAAAGAAAAATCGCTTCTTGTTGCAATTTATTAGGAATGCAAATTAACACAAAAGAGTCATACTTTGAAGAAATAATAATTATTGTATAATTTCGCATAGAATTTTGCTTTTGGATTTTTAGCTTTAAATATTTCAGAGTAGTAAACCAGAACTGGCACCAAATGCCAAATGTCAACATTCAATCATTCTATAATATGGCCGACTTCTTGGAAGGCTGAAAAACAGAATAGAAAGTTTTTAAATTTAAGCCAGGAGAATTTAATAAGGTTAAATAATAGGTATGAGTATTTGACAAAATTATATAAGAGTCTAAAGTGTATGGGTGATTTCTTAAAACAGAAACTGTGATTTAAACTTTTATCTGCAAAGAATATTGTTCAATGAACCTACCCATTGTTAAAAAATTTCCCACCGTTTGGGAAAAAAAAATTTAACGTGAGTGCTCTATTTTCCTATGGAAATTTCTCACGAAGTTTAGAAAAATTTGACACGTTAAATATGGAAAAGGAACAGGAATTATTGATTCCTATTTCATCTGGTAAGTACACCTACTTAACTGTTTTGTAATAGTAACAATCCAAATAAAACATTACCGTTTACTTTGCAAAACTGCAAATCAAGTTGGACACCTACATAATATTATATAATTTTCATTGTAATAATTTTGTTTATGAAACCAACAACTAGGTTCAATCTGTTGGTTCTTTCTTTTATATAATATAATGTCAAATTTAATTCTCAGAGAGCTCTAGATATTTAAATATTTCCTGATCAGTTTTCACATTATTATTAAAGATTCTCAGATTTAAAGAATGGAAGTCCAAAACAGAATCATAGAATAATCTTATGACATTTCTACCATATTACAATATTCTTTAATCAACATATAGAATATGGAATATATAGGGTATTCCAGGATAATAATGAAATAATTTCTCAGAATATTCGATAGTATGTATAAAAATTGTAATAGCGTTAATGTGCCAAATAAGAATAAAACAAAAAGAAATAGTCGAGGAATATTGTCTAGTAATATGATAAAAACCTTTATGTCAGAATATTTTGGTGTTACCTGGGTTTTCGCTTATCAAGAAACACTAGCTGCTAAGAAATAAGTAATAGATAGCAACAATAACCCTGAGTTGTATCCATTTTGTTGCATTTTGAAAGCCAAACCTAATAAAGTCAAAAAGTTAGGTAAGTACCTTAACTCCCTCCCCAAGAACTTTATGTTCTTTAGGTAAAAGTTTTCTTGTTAGAAACAGCAATTATTAGGAAAATAGCTACATATGTAAGAATAGAACATACCTACCCACTTCTTTTTATTTATTATTAACCAATTTTTATTCAACTAAAAGTCATGCGCAGTGGCATAATCATAACCAATTCGAGTTAAAAACTCCAACCAATCACCTTTTTTCTGTATATATTTACGTGTAATATAGGTAATAATAATCCCTAAAATTTACTTATCGTTTACTTTTTTTTTAATATTTAAAAGGGGATTTCTCAACAGAGTCATTTATTACCCAATAATATCTTGATAAAATTGGTTTTCTCAAGCTGATTGACAAAATTAAGGGTCGACACAGAGTTTTAGATTTTTCTTAATAACTATAGATGAAAAGAAAATAAAACTACAAGTACTTAGGTAATAAAAAAAGATGTTTGTGGTAGAGAATTCTTTTTATTGAATTCACTCTAATCAAAAAAGAAAAACAGGGAGGAAGAATTAAAATTAATATTACTAAATATTGTAAATAAACATATACCTACAAGCTTATTTCAAGAAAACAGTTAAAGTTTGTTACTTTGCTAGTAGATTTGATAATCTGCGGCACATCTCTGATTACAACACTAAAATTTCTTTTGTGTAAAATATTCCCATAATTTAAGATTAAGTTCTACATTCAGTTAATGTGTTTGAATATTAAACTTCCTGTTTAATTTCTATTTAGTTGGTAAAGTTCTTTCTTCTTTCTTAAGTTTGGGTCAATGCGATTCTGCCTATCAGAAGTGGGTTAGAATCCTCGTAAGATAGAATTGAATATATTCTACTGTCTTGCAACTCCATTGTTGTCTTGCTTCTAACTGCATGTTCCTATACAGGAACAAATAAACTTAAATGAATATACATAAATACACTGCACATTTATTTTTTTCTTGATAATCAAGGGATGCAATCAAAATGTTTTGTACATTTTGCTGAAAACAATTCTGCTTACAGCTGCAGCAGCGCGAAACTTGGTTATTGTTTTCTTTACACTGTCGCTATAAGGAAAATTAAGATTTTATTTTAATTTTTAAGTAAAAAATTAATTTTCATATACTACCATGCCCATGCTATCACCCATTAAAATTATTGCTCTCTTACCGCTTTTACTTTATATTATAATGTTAACTTACATATATAAAAGGTGGTAATATTGGCCCAAAGAGAAATATAGCAAAACGGGGTGTTTTCACTAAAGAATTGTCTGAAAAGATGTCATAATAGTGTTTGTAGTCTAGGTTTTGACGACACTATGTTTAATAATTTATTTCTAGACCACATTCTGTCTTAAATAAGACCCTTGATTTCCGACTCCGCAGGCAGCTTTTTCAAAAATTAAGTGCGCCCACTGCCTTATTGATCCTTTATTAGTGTACAACAGCTAGTAAGAAGTATATACATAAAAGGGATGTTTATTAAAATTAACCGCTAACCTACGTGCATATTGCACGCTGTAGAAAGCCTTAATTCTATTTAGCTGAACTTGCAAAATTACCGAATAGATATTTAAGCATCCCTTAATGAAGGAAGGAATTAACTGAAAGTTTCGTGCTTCAAACTTTATGTTGATGTTACTAATTACTCTCTAATTTTAGAACACTCGATTTCTAACCCATAATGCCAGTTTGTTATCATTAAACTTCATTAGTATTAATAAAGCGACTGGCAAATAAAATTGAATATTCATTTCCTTTATTTTGAAAATTGATGGGGGAAAGGTCGAAGGGATGTTAAATTCGCAGTTTGTGGTATAGTAATTTATTTTTAACAAAGTTTACGTGGTGCTTTGTATCTGTAGGTATTCTCAGTTTCAAATTATGAGCTTCATACATATACATATGTACATACATGAACTTTTTTTTTTGTAATTCCTAAGTATGTTAAAGATCTAGAAAACGCTACTGCTTCGAACAGAGCGTACAAGGACAGGGTTGTATTAAGAGAAACACGAGAATTTCTCGTTATTTAGTAATTTATTTTTAACAAAAATTATGTGGTCTCTAGTATATTTACTCTTTAGTTTCAAATTATAAACTTTATTACTGTTTTTCTGTAATTCCTAAGTAGACATCAAGAAAACGCTACAGCTTCGGACAGAGCGTACGGGGGCAGGGTCGTATCAAGAAAAATACAAGAATTTCTTATTTCATATTAATTTATTTTTAACAGAGTTTACCCCTTGGTGGGTGCATACGCTGGGTGTCGTGTTACTGAGGTCCGTGGTTCGAAGCCCACGTTAATCTGTAGGTCGCGGGGTCAATACACTAGCTTGTAGTGCCAACGTAATAAAAAATAACTTGACTAAGTTTATGTGGTCTCTAGTATCTTTACTCTCAGTTTCAAACTATAAGCCTCATTTTTTTGTAATTCCTAAGTAAACGTCCTAAAGAACGCTACAGATTCGGACGGAGCGCACGGGGACAGGGTCGTATTAAGAAAAAGACGAGAATTTCTTGTCTCATATTAATCTCTAGTATCTTTACTCTCAGTTTCAAATTATAAGATTCATTTTTTTTTGTAATTCCTAGTAAACATCCAAAAAAATGCTACAGCTTCGGACAGAGCGTACGGGGCAGGGTCTTATTAAGAAAAATACGAGAATTTTTTATTTCATATTACTTTATTTTTAACAAAGTTTACCCCTTGGGGGTGCATGCTCTGGATGTTGTGTTACTGAGGACTGTGGTTCTCTCAGCATTTTTCACATTAAACTTACCTTCTCGTTTGCACAGACGCTTCCAAACACTTTGTGTTTCTTTGTCTTTGGGGAAGCTAAAAACTTTAATATCGGGCATAAAGCCCTTACATTGATTGTCCACATCACAACCATACACAACACACCTCATTTTCACTTTTGAACTCTTAAAAATGATATAAAAACATCAAAAAATTAATTTAAAACACAACGAGATCTTAACAAAGACGTGTCTCGTTTACAAAATATGGCGGAATTACTCGCAGCGTGACGTACATAGCGACGCCTACCTGCGCGGTGTCATATCTTCTTTTATTTGCATCATGATTCGCATGGCGCACATCTCATGCAATCGTCATTCGGGGCTGCCAAATGACAATGTTAGTAGTTAGTTTTCACAGCTTCTAGACCAATCCAATCCATGGATATATATCCATGGATATATATCCATTTCCATGGATATATATCCATTTTACCATGAATATATATCCATGGATATATATCCATTTTACATGGTTATATATGGATATACTGCATTCAATTCCAGGAAATCCCCCCACTCTTCACACTACCAAACAGGATATATATCCAAAAATTCCCCCCACTCTTCACACTACCAAAATCCCCCCACTCTTCACCCCACCAAAATCCCCCCACTCTTCACACCACTCCTCTCCACTCTCCGCTCCGCTCCCCTCTCCGCTCCCCTCTCCTCTCCCCTCTCCTCTCAGGAGCTTAAAACCATTCCACAACACGCACTCTTCACACTACCAAATCCTACCACTCGTATATCAAATCCATTCCTCCTACCCGCCACACCACTTTTATTGCTATAAATTCTCAATATTTGCAGTATTTAACACAATTCACAACGATGTCTGTAGCAGTCCCTATTGATTATTCATGGGACACAGAACATTGCGAAAGCTATAATCCACAAGAGTACATAGAAAACAATTTGATAATAATCAATCCACCTCCCAATCTATCTAAGAGTGCTAAAAAAAAGTTTCGAACTCAACAGAGAAAGAAAGTTCAAGAATTGGAAGCAAAAAAGGAAAACTATGTCTTGTCCAACAGCAAATGTAATGTTTAGTCATGTAAGCGGAAAGAAAACCTTGATAGATTTTACTACAGATGAACTAGAAATGTTACCTTTGGAATATTTAATTAATTATGCAGATCCTTTGGAACTCTTGGATGTATGGGGAAAATTACCAATGTCTTATAAATCAAGTTTTGATCTTCAAATTAAATTGCCATGTTTTTTTCATTATAATCGTCCTGACTGGAGCACACAATTCGATGGTCCTCCTGTATCCCAGAAATCATGTTTCGTGTGCTATAGAAACATAAAGTAGACTAATGTAGATAAACTCACTGTTATTTTTGTTCAAAAATAAACCTGTATTTTAATATATGTTTTATAAATGTCAAACAAATAATTAGAAGTATTATTCATTAATCCATGGATTTACAGCATCCCACCACCACCAAATCCCCCCACTCTAAATCGTTAAACATCATTACACAAAGCTTCACTCATTTCATCGTATTACAGCGCGTTACTTAAAAGGGTAAGTGCGGTTAAAACGCAAGTGTTGTACTGTGTAATACACAGGTCAATACAGACCCCATATGTAGAGCGGTAGACCCGCCCAAAACAACAAATTCTTAAAAGTGGGTGGGTTGGAATGTACACACCAAAGTACATCTCCTAACACTCCGTGCGCATGTCTAGCACGCTCGGTGTGCGCGTGGTACGCATTTTGGTCTACTGCGCATATAAAAAAAATGGCGGCTCAAAAAAAAAAAAAAAAAAAAAAAAATGGCGGCTCAAAAAAAAAAAAAAATGGCGGCTCAAAAAAAAAAAAATGGCGGCTCAAAAAAAAAAAATGGCGGCTCAAAAAAAAAAATGGCGGCTCAAAAAAAAAAAAAGCTTTTTTATATTTTTCGTTTTTTTACATCTGCGCAATAGAGATGCGCATGGACATGCCCCGCCCAGACGGATTCTCTTTATATTCTCTCTTCGCTTCTCGTTCTGCAGTCGCATCTTCAGCTCGACAGTTGTGTCTTCTCCTTGTTACCTATATATCCTCAGCGGTTAGTTAGCGTTGATATTATATTAATTGTTTAGTTTGCAAAAACAGTATTGTGCAAAGTGTTGTGAAACCAGATAAAATATCGCAAGAATGTGTTGAATAAAAGAGTTGTGAAAGCTGAAGATGTTAAAACATAAACATCAAATAAAAGTAAAAAATTTAAAAAGGTGTTTTGTGGACACGCGCTATGAACTTTTAGAATTAGACTGTAGTGATGAAGAACTCTTTACGTTGCTTGAGGAAGGTATAGCGTTATGTAACAATGTTCTTGCAGGATCTATAAAATCAAAACATTTTAATGACCATATAAGTCTTATAAGTTTAGGTTTAGATTTATATGAATGGTTTACCGTAATGAGAGGAAGAAATCTGATTGCGGAAGAATAAGTGTAAGTTTCCCATGCGTTTTTGTTTAGTTCCCATCATGTTTTCATGCAGTGAATGCAACAAGAGTTTTACTCATCAATCGAACGTGCATAGACATAAACGAGAAGCATGTCCTTGTATACCATCCTGTTCTCGGGAAAAACGAAAAACCAATACCCAGTTATGTGATATACCGTTGAAAAGATCCATAGTAGAAGACAGACCCCCATTACCTAAACTTACTTTATCGCGATGTAAAGATTGTGATACTTGGTATATAAAAAATAAACTTGCTGCGCATTTACGTTCAAACCTACATAAAAGTGCACTTAAAAGTATATTATTAAGTATATTGTTAGTAGTGTTTCTATGTTCAATAGATATGATATTATTCAAAGTATATTTGTATTATAAATAAAATTCAATAATAAAAAACATATCTACCATTGTACAGTATAAGTTAAGATTATATTATTTCAATAAAACTTCAATAGTGACACAGGAATGGAATCAGTTGTATAGAAAATCTTGTATAGAAGAATGTAATTCAAATGTGTGTCTAGTATTATTAAGTATATTGTTAGTAGTGTTTCTATGTTCAATAGGATATATATTATTCAAAGTATATTTGTATTATAAATAAAATTCAATAATAAAAACATATATATAATAATGGTTTTTATTCATAACAATACCTATAATTATATAACAATTTTACGTTTGCTAATGCACAATGCCATGGATTCACATTTTTGTGAAAATAACATTCTGGAATTTTCTTAAATTTACTTAATTTTGGTTCTTGGGCAATAGGAATAGCGTATATGAAATCTTCATCCAAAAACTTTTTTAAGAAGTTTATTTTTTCATTCCCTTTCACGTAAATTTTGGGCGATTGGTAAACTTCTAACACATTTAACCATTTTGAGATCGAGAGCAGATAACATATTTTTTTGAAATGGTGATTTAAACAGATAATTTGAGCAACGAATACCATCATAAATCGCTAATTCTTTTGGAATGTATCCAAAGGAACTGTTATATCCTTGAATGTCGATAAAAAGTTCTGTCTTACACTCATTCATGGTTAGTCGCTAAATGATGTTTAAATCTATAAGATTAGTGTTTAAATCCCCCCACCACTCTTACTACTCCCCACTACCACGCTTATTATCCCCACTACCACGCTTGCTTATTTAAGCACTCACCCACAGTTCTACAACCATTATTTCAAGCAAGCAACTGAAAATGTATCAACCAACAAGCCAACAAGAGTTTAGTAAGAAGCGCAATGCAGCTCTCATCAATGAAACCATCTACTACATAAACAAATCCAAATCCAAATGGGTCAGCATTGGATTTTCCTTAGAGAGAAAATATATTCCTGTTGTTAAACTCTGTGGATACAAATATAATCAAAATGTCACTTTTAATGAAGATCAATGGATTTCCTTCCTTAATAATCAAGGAATTATGTTAAGTTTCATTTATTCCAACAGCACCGGGTGGCAACCCATGAAGGGAAATGGTTATGAGATTCACTTTGTGTTTATTGGTGATGCAAGAATAATTAAGATTACACAAGATGGAGGTAATGAAGTATTCCTAGCTGGTGATACCATAAATGAATTAGTAAACTTGGCAAATTTAATCAAATATCGTGTTGATATCTTAAAAAACCAGGAATTTTCCAAATATTACAATATTTTAGTTAGTGGAATCTCTATGAAAAATGGCGATTTGTTAAAAAATGTATATGATGTTATTTCACCTATGGAAAATAGTTTAAATGTTTGCTGTGTTTTAGAATTATTAAACTTTTACTCAGATTGTGTTCTGGAGGATGTAGAAACATTCGTATGTAATGAATTTGTAAAAAGTTGTATTGAAAATAAAAATGTATAGGTATATTTTTCTTTTTATTCCGCCCACCTCCTAAATTAATTTTTAAAGTTCTGAACTTACTTTAAGTGTCACATACTCATACAAGATGTGGTTAGCATATACATCTCAACGAGTAGCATATAACCTAACAAGCGCTATAGATAATCTATCACAACACTTTAGTAACTTAAAATTTGATGCTGTCCATGAAGCCGAGTATGGATTCGAAAGATTTTATACGTATGAGGAATGTATGGATATGGCTAGAAAATATGAAAAAGCAGCAGAAGCCTGTAACATATATTTTCATACTTCTGATCTCTCTTATGTTAACCGGGTGGCAACCCATGAAGGGAAATGGTTATGAGAATCACTTTGTGTTTATTGGTGTTGCAAGAATAATTAAGATTACACAAGATGTTGGTAATGAAGTATTCCTAGGTGGTGATACTATAAATGAATTAGTGAACTTGACAAATTTAATCAAATATCGTTTTGATATCTTAAAAACCAGGAATTTTCCAAATATTTCAATATTTTAGTTAGTGGAATCTCTATGAAAAAATGGTGATTTGTTAAAAAATGTATATGATGTTATTTCACCTATGGAAAATAGTTTAAATGTTTGTAGTGTTTTAGAATTATTAAACGTTTATTCTGATTGCGTTGTGGAGGATGTAGAAACGTTCGCATGTAGTGAATTTGTAAAGACTTGTATTGAAAAATAAAATTTTAAAATATATTTTTCCTTTTTATTCCTCCCACCTCCTATTCCTCCCACCTCCTATCCTAAATTAATATTTAAAGCTCTGAACTTATTTTAAGTCTCACATACTCATACAAGATGTGGTTAGAATATACATCTCAACGAGTAGCATATAACCTAACAAGCGCTATAGAGAATCTATCACATGACTTTAGTAACTTAAAATTTGATGCTGCCCATGAAGCCGAGTATGGATTCGAAAGATTTTATACATATGATGAATGCATGGATATGGAAAGAAAGTATGAAAAAGCTGCAGAAGCCTGTAACATATATTTACATACTTCTGATTTAAAGTCTTTTCTGCAAACCATAAAGGAAATGGGATTTGAGGAGCATTTGGGTGAAGTAAAACAGTTTATTCCACAAGACATCATTGAAGAAATATTTGAAACCTAATTTATATCAAATAAAAAACTTTATTTCATTTATGTGTTTTATTCAATCATTAAATAATTATTATATAAATTGTATACATTAGTAAGTGCACATATACATGGTGATTTAGAATGATAAATACAATGAGCTTCTCCTTCTTGTAACGATGGATTTTCATCAAGTTCCATGACTGGTTTTAATGAATATTTTCGAATGTATTCGGATTTCTCTCTCCATTTTACTACCTCTCCTATGCCACCTCTCTCTTATGCTACCTCTCTCTTATGCTACCTCTCTCTTATGCCACCTCTCCCTACCACTCCTCTCTCTTATGCTACCACTCCTCTCTCTTATGCTACCTCTCTTTTACTAGCTCTCCTCTCCTATGATACCTCTCTCTCGCTTTTACTAGCTCTCTCCTCTCTCTTATGATACATACCTCCCTACCACCTCTCTTTCTTATGTTACTTTCTCGCTCTCTCCCTATGCTACTTCTTGCATACAAGCTGCCGTTTTACCATTTGTTTCAAACATTACATAGTTCTAACGTATAAAAAGGAATGTACAAAAAGGTATAAAATGTCTATTTTTTCTGAATTTGGTTTCAGATTTTTCCAATTTATCTTTATAATATTGTTTATTACCTATACCAAATTTAAATTAGATTTATCAGCCACATCGCCAGCTAAAAGCTTGGTTTTTCTCTTCCGAGCCAGAAAACTATTTCTTCCATGCCTAATTACACACTCTTTATGTTTCCCAACTAATACCTCCAAATGAGAGCCATTCGACTTATCATTAACTCAGTCCTCCCAAGGAAACTCTCTTATTTATTTTCTATCGATACTTGCACGGATTTTGCTTTAAAGACCTCACGGCTATAATTATCATCCTTAATTGTTTATAATAGAACAACAAAAGGCGTGTTACGTATGCAAGGACCTCCAGATTATGGATCAAAATTGTCTGCAGACGTTTTTCCCTGCCCCATCCCAATCTTCAATCCTTTAAATCCTGTGTCAATAGATCACATTTTCCTTCTCTCTTCAGACTCCCACGACACATTAGTACTTAGACTTGAAGTTTTCGTGGACTGTCTCAGATAAAAAAGCCAAGTGTTTCACCTTTATTTGTGAAAAGACAATATTTTGATGTGGAATAAATAATGCATTTTTGAGCTTTTTCTAAGACCGATATCTTTCAAAAATCTTGCTCTTGATGGTAGTTTTAGACTGAACAAAATCCTGGCAACGCATAACTGGTCAACTAGAACACCTTACTTTAAACCAATACTAAATCTAAACTTTCCTAGTGAATCTGAACGTTTATGTCGACAACACCAAAAAAGTATTAATCCAGTACACTTTGACGCTAAGAAATGAAACATCCTTTGAAGCTATTTTTAATAAATTTGATCTTAGATCGGTACACTTAATTGTAGCAGCTCGAAAAGGTGGATTAAAACTTTGTTCTTTAACTTGATGCATCCCAGAATAATATAATGACAACTTGTGTTACTATCTTTATTTAACCCATCAGTGTACATCTTACCTAGTAAAAACATTATTGAATTCACAACTAAAACTATTAATAAAACTCAATTCCAAGTTGCTCCAGTTCTCTTAAAATACTCATAATTTCAGGTGTATTAATGCCATCCGTATTATTCTCTTCCAAACATCGAAATTGGTCTATCATGTCATTGACATCTGTGTACTCTAGGATAGGACTCTCCGTCTAACTTCCTGAAGCCCTCCTCCCCATTTTTCTACTTCGTAGTTCCCATCGCTAGTGTCTTCGATTAATTTTCTCCTTTGGATTTCGTTTTGAAATTTTAAAAATTTTAAATATTTCGTATTTTTCTTTTTAGCCACTATATTATTCAATTCTTTATAAGTGCTTCGGGGAGGAAATAGCTTTTTAATAATATTTACATACTTCCAACCAGACGATGAACTAATGCGTTCACACCGTTTAAAGTTTCTTTTGTGGGCATTTGTTAGAACTAAAATGTTTCTATATTGTAAGAGGTCGTTATCGGTGTACTCTACAGGGCGTTCCTCAGTCAGGAGATTTAGGAGGCCATCTGTTAACTTAAACTCTTTCTCACTAATAATTAGATTATTTCCTTTAAAAACAGCTGGCACATTTCCAAGAAACCAACTAGAGCACACCTCTCGAAAACCAAACACGTTTTTATTTGACATTTCCATCAACTTTAAAGTTATTTTGCTGATAGCCATCTTATCTCTTTAACATCTAACTTGATAATGAAGCTTTCTTAGTGATAGTAGGATATTTATTAACACGTAATGGCGTCGTAAAATAGACGTAACATAGACGTAACATAGACGTAACATAGACGTAACAGAGACGTAACATAAACGTAAAATGGTATATGGCCTGTTTTTACCTGGTTTTCAGCTGGTTTTAGCTGTTTTAGCTGGTTTTTACCTGTTTTTAGCTGTTTTTAGGAAGAGTCCTTTCTATCAGTTAAAAAAATAGAATATTTCTTAACGAGGGAGAAAACACAATCTACACTCGAGTGTGGCGTTCGATCATGCCTCGCCTTCGGCTCGGGATGATGCCACACGAGTGTGACATCATGCCTGGCCTTCGGCTCGGGATGATGCCACACGAGTGTGGCGTTCGATCATGCTACACGAGTGTACATTGTGTTTTCTCCCTCGTTAAGAAATATTCTATTTTTTAACTGATAGAAAGGACTCTTCCTAAAAACAGCTAAAAACAGGTAAAAACCAGCTAAAACAGCTAAAACCAGCTGAAAACCAGAGTTTAAGTTAACAGATGGCCTCCTAAATCTCCTGACTGAGGAACGCCCTGTAGAGTACACCGATAACGACCTCTTACAATATAGAAACATTTTAGTTCTAACAAATGCCCACAAAAGAAACTTTAAACGGTGTGAACGCATTAGTTCATCGTCTGGTTGGAAGTATGTAAATATTATTAAAAAGCTATTTCCTCCCCGAAGCACTTATAAAGAATTGAATAATATAGTGGCTAAAAAGAAAAATACGAAATATTTAAAATTTTTAAAATTTCAAAACGAAATCCAAAGGAGAAAATTAATCGAAGACACTAGCGATGGGAACTACGAAGTAGAAAAATGGGGAGGAGGGCTTCAGGAAGTTAGACGGAGAGTCCTATCCTAGAGTACACAGATGTCAATGACATGATAGACCACTTTCGATGTTTGGAAGAGAATAATACGGATGGCATTAATACACCTGAAATTATGAGTATTTTAAGAGAACTGGAGCAACTTGGAATTGAGTTTTATTAATAGTTTTAGTTGTGAATTCAATAATGTTTTTACTAGGTAAGATGTACACTGATGGGTTAAATAAAGATAGTAACACAAGTTGTCATTATATTATTCTGGGATGCATCAAGTTAAAGAACAAAGTTTTAATCCACCTTTTCGAGCTGCTACAATTAAGTGTACCGATCTAAGATCAAATTTATTAAAAATAGCTTCAAAGGATGTTTCATTTCTTAGCGTCAAAGTGTACTGGATTAATACTTTTTTGGTGTTGTCGACATAAACGTTCAGATTCACTAGGAAAGTTTAGATTTAGTATTGGTTTAAAGTAAGGTGTTCTAGTTGACCAGTTATGCGTTGCCAGGATTTTGTTCAGTCTAAAACTACCATCAAGAGCAAGATTTTTGAAAGATATCGGTCTTAGAAAAAGCTCAAAAATGCATTATTTATTCCACATCAAAATATTGTCTTTTCACAAATAAAGGTGAAACACTTGGCTTTTTTATCTGAGACAGTCCACGAAAACTTCAAGTCTAAGTACTAATGTGTCGTGGGAGTCTGAAGAGAGAAGGAAAATGTGATCTATTGACACAGGATTTAAAGGATTGAAGATTGGGATGGGGCAGGGAAAAACGTCTGCAGACAATTTTGATCCATAATCTGGAGGTCCTTGCATACGTAACACGCCTTTTGTTGTTCTATTATAAACAATTAAGGATGATAATTATAGCCGTGAGGTCTTTAAAGCAAAATCCGTGCAAGTATCGATAGAAAATAAATAAGAGAGTTTCCTTGGGAGGACTGAGTTAATGATAAGTCGAATGGCTCTCATTTGGAGGTATTAGTTGGGAAACATAAAGAGTGTGTAATTAGGCATGGAAGAAATAGTTTTCTGGCTCGGAAGAGAAAAACCAAGCTTTTAGCTGGCGATGTGGCTGATAAATCTAATTTAAATTTGGTATAGGTAATAAACAATATTATAAAGATAAATTGGAAAAATCTGAAACCAAATTCAGAAAAAATAGACATTTTATACCTTTTTGTACATTCCTTTTTATACGTTAGAACTATGTAATGTTTGAAACAAATGGTAAAACGGCAGCTTGTATGCAAGAAGTAGCATAGGGAGAGAGCGAGAAAGTAACATAAGAAAGAGAGGTGGTAGGGAGGTATGTATCATAAGAGAGAGGAGAGAGCTAGTAAAAGCGAGAGAGAGGTATCATAGGAGAGGAGAGCTAGTAAAAGAGAGGTAGCATAAGAGAGAGGAGTGGTAGCATAAGAGAGAGGAGTGGTAGGGAGAGGTGGCATAAGAGAGAGGTAGCATAAGAGAGAGGTAGCATAAGAGAGAGGTGGCATAGGAGAGGTAGTAAAATGGAGAGAGAAATCCGAATACATTCGAAAATATTCATTAAAACCAGTCATGGAACTTGATGAAAATCCATCGTTACAAGAAGGAGAAGCTCATTGTATTTATCATTCTAAATCACCATGTATATGTGCACTTACTAATGTATACAATTTATATAATAATTATTTAATGATTGAATAAAACACATAAATGAAATAAAGTTTTTTATTTGATATAAATTAGGTTTCAAATATTTCTTCAATGATGTCTTGTGGAATAAACTGTTTTACTTCACCCAAATGCTCCTCAAATCCCATTTCCTTTATGGTTTGCAGAAAAGACTTTAAATCAGAAGTATGTAAATATATGTTACAGGCTTCTGCAGCTTTTTCATACTTTCTTTCCATATCCATGCATTCATCATATGTATAAAATCTTTCGAATCCATACTCGGCTTCATGGGCAGCATCAAATTTTAAGTTACTAAAGTCATGTGATAGATTCTCTATAGCGCTTGTTAGGTTATATGCTACTCGTTGAGATGTATATTCTAACCACATCTTGTATGAGTATGTGAGACTTAAAATAAGTTCAGAGCTTTAAATATTAATTTAGGATAGGAGGTGGGAGGAATAGGAGGTGGGAGGAATAAAAAGGAAAAATATATTTTAAAATTTTATTTTTCAATACAAGTCTTTACAAATTCACTACATGCGAACGTTTCTACATCCTCCACAACGCAATCAGAATAAACGTTTAATAATTCTAAAACACTACAAACATTTAAACTATTTTCCATAGGTGAAATAACATCATATACATTTTTTAACAAATCACCATTTTTTCATAGAGATTCCACTAACTAAAATATTGAAATATTTGGAAAATTCCTGGTTTTTAAGATATCAAAACGATATTTGATTAAATTTGTCAAGTTCACTAATTCATTTATAGTATCACCACCTAGGAATACTTCATTACCAACATCTTGTGTAATCTTAATTATTCTTGCAACACCAATAAACACAAAGTGATTCTCATAACCATTTCCCTTCATGGGTTGCCACCCGGTTAACATAAGAGAGATCAGAAGTATGAAAATATATGTTACAGGCTTCTGCTGCTTTTTCATATTTTCTAGCCATATCCATACATTCCTCATACGTATAAAATCTTTCGAATCCATACTCGGCTTCATGGACAGCATCAAATTTTAAGTTACTAAAGTGTTGTGATAGATTATCTATAGCGCTTGTTAGGTTATATGCTACTCGTTGAGATGTATATGCTAACCACATCTTGTATGAGTATGTGACACTTAAAGTAAGTTCAGAACTTTAAAAATTAATTTAGGAGGTGGGCGGAATAAAAAGAAAAATATACCTATACATTTTTATTTTCAATACAACTTTTTACAAATTCATTACATACGAATGTTTCTACATCCTCCAGAACACAATCTGAGTAAAAGTTTAATAATTCTAAAACACAGCAAACATTTAAACTATTTTCCATAGGTGAAATAACATCATATACATTTTTTAACAAATCGCCATTTTTCATAGAGATTCCACTAACTAAAATATTGTAATATTTGGAAAATTCCTGGTTTTTTAAGATATCAACACGATATTTGATTAAATTTGCCAAGTTTACTAATTCATTTATGGTATCACCAGCTAGGAATACTTCATTACCTCCATCTTGTGTAATCTTAATTATTCTTGCATCACCAATAAACACAAAGTGAATCTCATAACCATTTCCCTTCATGGGTTGCCACCCGGTGCTGTTGGAATAAATGAAACTTAACATAATTCCTTGATTATTAAGGAAGGAAATCCATTGATCTTCATTAAAAGTGACATTTTGATTATATTTGTATCCACAGAGTTTAACAACAGGAATATATTTTCTCTCTAAGGAAAATCCAATGCTGACCCATTTGGATTTGGATTTGTTTATGTAGTAGATGGTTTCATTGATGAGAGCTGCATTGCGCTTCTTACTAAACTCTTGTTGGCTTGTTGGTTGATACATTTTCAGTTGCTTGCTTGAAATAATGGTTGTAGAACTGTGGGTGAGTGCTTAAATAAGCAAGCGTGGTAGTGGGGATAATAAGCGTGGTAGTGGGGAGTAGTAAGAGTGGTGGGGGGATTTAAACACTAATCTTATAGATTTAAACATCATTTAGCGACTAACCATGAATGAGTGTAAGACAGAACTTTTTATCGACATTCAAGGATATAACAGTTCCTTTGGATACATTCCAAAAGAATTAGCGATTTATGATGGTATTCGTTGCTCAAATTATCTGTTTAAATCACCATTTCAAAAAAATATGTTATCTGCTCTCGATCTCAAAATGGTTAAATGTGTTAGAAGTTTACCAATCGCCCAAAATTTACGTGAAAGGGAATGAAAAAATAAACTTCTTAAAAAAGTTTTTGGATGAAGATTTCATATACGCTATTCCTATTGCCCAAGAACCAAAATTAAGTAAATTTAAGAAAATTCCAGAATGTTATTTTCACAAAAATGTGAATCCATGGCATTGTGCATTAGCAAACGTAAAATTGTTATATAATTATAGGTATTGTTATGAATAAAAACCATTATTATATATATGTTTTTATTATTGAATTTTATTTATAATACAAATATACTTTGAATAATATATATCCTATTGAACATAGAAACACTACTAACAATATACTTAATAATACTAGACACACATTTGAATTACATTCTTCTATACAAGATTTTCTATACAACTGATTCCATTCCTGTGTCACTATTGAAGTTTTATTGAAATAATATAATCTTAACTTATACTGTACAATGGTAGATATGTTTTTTATTATTGAATTTTATTTATAATACAAATATACTTTGAATAATATCATATCTATTGAACATAGAAACACTACTAACAATATACTTAATAATATACTTTTAAGTGCACTTTTATGTAGGTTTGAACGTAAATGCGCAGCAAGTTTATTTTTTATATACCAAGTATCACAATCTTTACATCGCGATAAAGTAAGTTTAGGTAATGGGGGTCTGTCTTCTACTATGGATCTTTTCAACGGTATATCACATAACTGGGTATTGGTTTTTCGTTTTTCCCGAGAACAGGATGGTATACAAGGACATGCTTCTCGTTTATGTCTATGCACGTTCGATTGATGAGTAAAACTCTTGTTGCATTCACTGCATGAAAACATGATGGGAACTAAACAAAAACGCATGGGAAACTTACACTTATTCTTCCGCAATCAGATTTCTTCCTCTCATTACGGTAAACCATTCATATAAATCTAAACCTAAACTTATAAGACTTATATGGTCATTAAAATGTTTTGATTTTATAGATCCTGCAAGAACATTGTTACATAACGCTATACCTTCCTCAAGCAACGTAAAGAGTTCTTCATCACTACAGTCTAATTCTAAAAGTTCATAGCGCGTGTCCACAAAACACCTTTTTAAATTTTTTACTTTTATTTGATGTTTATGTTTTAACATCTTCAGCTTTCACAACTCTTTTATTCAACACATTCTTGCGATATTTTATCTGGTTTCACAACACTTTGCACAATACTGTTTTTGCAAACTAAACAATTAATATAATATCAACGCTAACTAACCGCTGAGGATATATAGGTAACAAGGAGAAGACACAACTGTCGAGCTGAAGATGCGACTGCAGAACGAGAAGCGAAGAGAGAATATAAAGAGAATCCGTCTGGGCGGGGCATGTCCATGCGCATCTCTATTGCGCAGATGTAAAAAAACGAAAAATATAAAAAAGCTTTTTTTTTTTTTTTTTTGAGCCGCCATTTTTTTTTTGAGCCGCCATTATTTTTTTTTTTTGAGCCGCCATTTTTTTTTTTTGAGCCGCCATTTTTTTTTTTTTTTTTTTTTTTTTTTTGAGCCGCCATTTTTTTTATATGCGCAGTAGACCAAAATGCGTACCACGCGCACACCGAGCGTGCTAGACATGCGCACGGAGTGTTAGGAGATGTACTTTGGTGTGTACATTCCAACCCACCCACTTTTAAGAATTTGTTGTTTTGGGCGGGTCTACCGCTCTACATATGGGGTCTGTATTGACCTGTGTATTACACAGTACAACACTTGCGTTTTAACCGCACTTACCCTTTTAAGTAACGCGCTGTAATACGATGAAATGAGTGAAGCTTTGTGTAATGATGTTTAACGATTTAGAGTGGGGGGATTTGGTGGTGGTGGGATGCTGTAAATCCATGGATTAATGAATAATACTTCTAATTATTTGTTTGACATTTATAAAACATATATTAAAATACAGGTTTATTTTTGAACAAAAATAACAGTGAGTTTATCTACATTAGTCTACTTTATGTTTCTATAGCACACGAAACATGATTTCTGGGATACAGGAGGACCATCGAATTGTGTGCTCCAGTCAGGACGATTATAATGAAAAAAACATGGCAATTTAATTTGAAGATCAAAACTTGATTTATAAGACATTGGTAATTTTCCCCATACATCCAAGAGTTCCAAAGGATCTGCATAATTAATTAAATATTCCAAAGGTAACATTTCTAGTTCATCTGTAGTAAAATCTATCAAGGTTTTCTTTCCGCTTACATGACTAAACATTACATTTGCTGTTGGACAAGACATAGTTTTCCTTTTTTGCTTCCAATTCTTGAACTTTCTTTCTCTGTTGAGTTCGAAACTTTTTTTTAGCACTCTTAGATAGATTGGGAGGTGGATTGATTATTATCAAATTGTTTTCTATGTACTCTTGTGGATTATAGCTTTCGCAATGTTCTGTGTCCCATGAATAATCAATAGGGACTGCTACAGACATCGTTGTGAATTGTGTTAAATACTGCAAATATTGAGAATTTATAGCAATAAAAGTGGTGTGGCGGGTAGGAGGAATGGATTTGATATACGAGTGGTAGGATTTGGTAGTGTGAAGAGTGCGTGTTGTGGAATGGTTTTAAGCTCCTGAGAGGAGAGGGGAGAGGAGAGGGGAGCGGAGAGGGGAGCGGAGAGGGGAGCGGAGAGTGGAGAGGAGTGGTGTGAAGAGTGGGGGGATTTTGGTGGGGTGAAGAGTGGGGGGATTTTGGTAGTGTGAAGAGTGGGGGGAATTTTTGGATATATATCCTGTTTGGTAGTGTGAAGAGTGGGGGGATTTCCTGGAATTGAATGCAGTATATCCATATATAACCATGTAAAATGGATATATATCCATGGATATATATCCATGGTAAAATGGATATATATCCATGGAAATGGATATATATCCATGGATATATATCCATGGATTGGATTGGTCTAGAAGCTGTGAAAACTAACTACTAATGTTGGAAAAACTGACCTTTATAATAAGATCCTTCTAAATGAAAACATGCTGATTAAATTTTTACCATTTTGGCAATGCTGTTATTAAGTATCCATTGAATACACCCCACTCCTTTCAGAGACTGTAAGATATTGTTTTCATTAAAACGGATGTAAACAAATGTAACTGTTCTTTGCTGGATATTCTAAGGTTTTACTTTATTCTTTATGCGAATCGCTTGCTTTCCAAACGAATTTTTGTATTCAAACGTATTGTATTCCCGCCAGGGAAAATTATCTTGTGTACTTTTTCTTTAATACATGTGCGAAGAAACAATAAATTTATAGCACAAAACTTTTCTTATTCTTACACTTCTCAATTTACAGAACTTATTTCAAGAAGGAATAATCAAACTAGAATTCAAAGATAATAAAAACATTTTTCTATTCCCGCACTTTAATATTCAAATGACTTAAATGTCTTCGGTGTGTTTCATAATAATGTTCATTATGATACAAATTTTCATTATGAAACCGCGTTATTGGCGATTCAAATTAAGGAAGCCAGCTGCAATCAGCTGATTGCTAACACGGAAAAAGGGCTCACTAGGCGACAAAATTGACAAAGATGCCAAATAACACGATAATGAAGACAAAGGCTAAACTAAAACATTCCCCGTTACAGTAGTTAGCAAATCGACTGAAGAAGTTAGTTTGAGGCAATGTTTTTCAGAAATACTGTACTTTTAATGAACATTCTTGTTTGTAATTTATAGCAACTTTAGAGTATAGTGTATCTCACGACTACATCTGTCAGAAGAATCTCTCAAAAAATATTTTAAAAATATTACGGGTTCAGATTTGGTAATGGGATATCTATTTTATCTAAAGTATTAGACCTTTTTTGCCCCGTTTTTTCGTTGAAATATGATTCTTTTTTAATGGAATTTTCAGGACAATACCCTTATGGGAGGGATGGGATCCTCTATCCTTTGAAAGGTCTGAATTAATATTTTGCGTATCGAAAAAGCTGGGTCACTTTTGACGTGTAAGCCCCGTAAAAATATATAGGATTTTTGCATAAAATTTCATAATTTAAAATAATACTTTGTAAAATATGAAAATTTAGCTGTTATCGGTATATGTATGTAACTGGAAGACATTGAAATCTTCAGCAGAGCATATTGAAAAATCAGAGCTTTAATTTAAAAACAGAAAGAAATTTCTGATAGTTGACACCAAATTAGCGATGGGAAAATTTCATTTTTAGAAAAATTCAAAAAGTCACTTTAAATTTTTTAGGAAATTTATTATACTCATTATTACGCTTTAAAAATTTAGTAATTTTAATGAAACTCCTACTTATAAACCATCAACTGGCGACTCAAATTAAGAACGTTGCGTCCTCTTCAGGCGATTTGCTAGCGCAGTGAAAAGTAATACCTTTACTGACTAATGGACCTTCGCTGAAAACGCCTCTTGAGATAGTTTGTCATGATTTTTTTTTCGATTTGCGAAACTGCAAAATTTTAAACCACAAAATCATGCAATTATTAAGACTTATCTGAACAGGCCTATGCTCGCGCGCAAGTCCGACGTGTAAATGTGCGATGAGGAGTGGGATGGTCAGGCAAGGCGCGGCATGAACTGCATACTCCCATATACACGGTCACGCAAGTGTTAAGACTTACCGGAACAGGCCTAGGCTCGAGCGCAATTACGATACGTGTGTAAGCGATGTCGAGCCATAGACAAAATATATTTAGACCATCACAACGTATTCGCGACACCAGCTGAATCCGTCCAATGTATGGGCGAAAAAGTGCGTTTGTACGCATTGGGCGCCAGTCATATTTTTAAACGACGGTCCTCTCGAGGCATGCGCACTCGGGACGTCTAGCAAAAGTGGTTGTTGAGCTCAATGACGCAACTCGGCGATCAGAACCGGATCCAGTTGTAATCACTGAATGGAACACAGCTGTTGTAAATGCTGAAGTTGCTATTTCCATTTGCAAAAATACTTTTAAGTTTTGAGTTATTAAGATTAACTCTAACCAAATAAATTTTCTAACTTTTATATTAAATGCACTCCGGTGTTGAAGTGAACACACACACGGAGAAGTAGAAATATTTATCAGTGACGTATATTGAGTGTGGTCAAGGTGTCAGAAAGGCACTGATGGGGTGTGTGTATTAGGGGCATTGTATAAGGGGTAAGATGGTGTAAGAAGGTCATATATAGTGTCAATGCCTCCTTCCCCTATATTGCATAAGGGTGAGTGAGTGTCCAAAAGGCATATTTGCGCTTTCGCCAAAGGGGCACTAAAAATACTAGTGGATTAGGGTAGAGGGGAGTATTTGAAAAGGGATGGCGAAAAAAAAAGCTCTTTCGCCAAAGGATCGCTAAGATATCAGTGGATTAGAAGGGTGAGTGTCCAAAAGGCATATTTGCGCTTTCGCCAAAGGGGCACTAAAATACTAGTGGATTAGGGTAGAGGGGAGTATTTTAAAAGGGATGGCGAAAGAAAAAAAGCGCTTTCGCCAAAGGATCGCTAAGATATCGGTGGATTAAAAGGGTGAGTGTCCAAAAGGCATATTTGCGCTTTCGTCAAAGGGGCACTAAAAATACTAGTGGATTAGGGTAGAGGGGAGTATTTTAAAAGGGATGGCGAAAGAAAAAAGCTATTTCGCCAAAGGATCGCTAAGTTATCGGTGGATTAGATTGACATGGGGCCGTAAGTAAGTAGCGCTTTCACCAAAGTATCAAGTGCACACACTAAATAGGTGTAAAAATATTTACATCTTACCATAGAACTTGGTTTGTTCAATAATTATACAGGATGGGATGCCAATCCAATAAAATATACACATAGTTTTGGTAATTTTTTTATTTACTATTTTAGTTCTTAAAACAGTTGCATATTTTATTTCTATTGTTTAGAATACTATGTTTATATTTTATTTCAACTTTCAATTTTGTAAATGTAACGTTTAAAAAATTAAGAGGGGGGACATTCAAGAGACGCACTGTATATGTATAAACTGAGCTATTTTCGAGGAATTATCGACAGTTTTGTATAGCAAGAAAACTCAGATTTAAGCCAACAAACTATACAATTTTTGTTAAAATCTCACTAATGGTTACATTTTTATCATTAATAAAAAGAATAATTACAAGTAATATATTTAGCATTTATTACTCGATAAAAGATTCACGTCATGTGAAATAAATTTTGAAGTACGGTCCTGTCTATCACAAGGCAAACGTTCGACAAGGCGCAAGCCCGCAGAAGACCGTCTGTGTTTACGGATTCAGCTTGGTAAATTTGCCACATTCGCAAATGACATTATTTCTCTATTATATATTTTCTCTATGTGTCGAGCACAAGAGCTTGGCGGCAGCGCGAAAACAATTCTGAAATGTTAAAGCGTCGAGTGCGGTGTTGCCAAGTTATTGTCAAAGTCTTAATAGACTATTGTCCGCTGAAGATATCTGCAACCGGCAAAAGAATTTAAAGAATGCAAGGGGATGCTTAAACAACGTTGCAAATTTGTTTGTAAACCGCCAAGCTCTTGTATGACGAGCAGCGGTGGCGCTCGAAAAGTCAAAGACTGCCTGGGGCCGTTGGTTATCGCTTACACACGTACTTTCGCGCGAATGTAGACCTGTTCAGATAAATATTATCACTCGCATGGCTGTTTGCATAGGGGGATTGGAGGTATGCAGTTCATGCCGCGGCTTTTATTGAACGCGCCACTCGTCAGCGCACATATACGCCGTACTTGCGCGCGAGTATAGGCCTGTTCAGGTAGTCTTAATTGCATGACTGTGTCGGGGACTGTGTCTATGGGGGGTAAGTCTTATTTACCACTTAAGGCTCTGAGGGAGGCCGATTTATCTTTTTTTGTTTGGTGGACAAAAATATTGTCAAAACCAAAATATTCACCCGAGAGCATCAAGCGGTAGAGAGCCATAACTCTATACCCGATACTGATAAGTGTGGTGTGGTCATAATAAGAAGCTTTTATATATTATTAATACGCCGTACTTTATTTTTTGCAACCCTTTCGGTTTTACTGCACGTATTTATACGTTGGGCAATGAAACCTCTTGATCCATAAATTGTATTATTCCGTAACAGCGGTTACGCAAAACCTCTTATTTTATCATGCCTTAACGACCTTCTCTGTTATTCTCATTAGCACTCCCTGTCAATTGCTCTACCGGTTGCTTCCTCCTCGCAGGAGAAGCGCCCTTGTGGCGGAGCTAAGTCCCCGAAAGACGCCTGCGTCGAGCATCATCGATCGGGCGCCGCGACGTCCACCCGGCCGGGAATCGGGATTCCTCAGTGTTGCTCTGAGATTTGCCCGTGCCGCGTCTGGATTTCGCCTATCAAAACCAGGAAGACTTCAGCCAGAGAGGGATTGTACAACAGGTACTGGCTTGAGAATTGCTTTGTCGCTCGCCAAACTCAATAATGATCCATTTGTTGCTGCACCCACTGTTGCTTGTATGAGAGTATATCATTTCTTTTTTTATTAAATTTTTGTTTAGTTTTTGATGCACTAGAGCTTGTTGCTTTTTTTGTTTTTTTAATGCTTTGTTTTCGTTTTGTTTTTATTATGACTTTTATTATGAGTTTTATTCATTGTAGTGTGAAGTAATCGTTTTTGACAACGATATTCAATACGTAATTAGGTATTTCGTATTTGTTTAGTTTTTTTTTTATGACAATTAGAACTGAAAATTATTTAACTGGTCCAGCCATCTTAAATGTATCGATCAAAAAATTACCTGACAAGTGGTGTGGTTATAAACTATAGTATTATAGTTTATAGTAGATATTATTTTGCGCGTAATGAAAGTTAAAACGTTTTAAATTAATAATTGTTGTTTGTGTTCCCACATCCAGATACAACATAATGCAAAGTGATTTTGTGTTGCAGCGCTACCAAACGATCTAATTGTTTGAAGGGAAGATATAATTGATAGTTTTGAGAAATCTAGTTAAAAAAAATAAACCTGATTAATTAAGATAGCCATGAAATTTATTGAATAGGGAAAAATAAACGTTTACAGTGAACAGATTAGAGGTTTATTAAATCTAGATTGACTTTTAACTGCAAAGTAATATTTCCAATGTACGTTTTGTGTCCTAATATACTCTATATTGAACGGGAAGATTGTTCAATAAATTCAAAAGCCCGCCATATTTTACACCGATGAAATGCTGAACCGATTTCTGTTGTGACCAAGTTTTCCAAAGCACTTAGCTATGTGGGTACGTAAGTCGGGAAGGTGTATTTTCCCAAAGTACAGGAATTTTCTTTTAGTACGTTGATATATTACATTTAAAATATAATAATTTTTTAATATCATTTTTAATGCATTTGTATTATTAACTATTACCATAGACTAAATAATATCTAGACGAACACTGCCGTGCAATGAAAAGCGGGTCTCCCTTGAGACATTTGGTGGGGGTTTACTGGTTTATGGTTTAAAAGTTTGTTTGTCTACCATTATATAAATATGTATACTATGTATCTACATGTATATATAATAGTGGACAAACAAACTTTTAAACCATAAACCAGTAAACCCACCAAATGTCTGAAGGGAGACGGGCTTTCGGTGTATTCGAGGGTCTGTCTATATTCTTTATAGTCTCTGTTATTACTCACTGTTTTCACTTGTAACAGTTTTTATCACTTAACTCACATAAAAGACTGATCACGAAAATTATTATATTTCCTTTTAACTTAACAAGCAGGTCTATCTAGTAATAGATACGAATCGCAGCGTTTTCTGTGTAATCAGAGACTTCATACCATCTACATACTGAAACTTGCAATCCGCGATAAAGACACAAGCTTAAAATTTTGTTATTTATCGACAACACTGTTCATGCGCTTCGTGATAGTAACTACCTAATATGATGAATGAAACTACCGAGAAGCGATGACGCCATTCGCCTAAGATGATGATATCGCCTGGAAAATGGATTCTTAGGGCATTTGTAGTAACTAAAAAAAATTTGAAATAATTTTTTTACATAATTTTGACTTTTCATTTTTTAATAAGCATATGAAAAAAATTATTGACGCAAATATTATTTAAAATGTCACCACGTTTTGTAGGTTTTATTGGCCAACTTAAGGATGATTCTCCTGTTAAGTTAACGGCACCTATTAAATAAAGATATCGAGAATTTTGTTTCTTTATTGTCTGTCATTTTTACGATTCAGTTTACGACCTAATAAACTTTTATGCCAAACCCTATTCATATTTTGGTATCGCTGTTTACGACAGTTTTATACGTTTGAAATCGCCAAATACCTGAAGTACCACTAAAAATGGAAATGTTAAGCCTTATTGGTACATCAGTGATTTTGATGTTTTCGCCACTTCTTTTAGCATTGGATAGTCGACCCCACTAATTACGTTCGTCAAAGTTTCTGAATGCGAAGAAGTTATTTACACCCGTTTACCTGCAATAAAATTACTGACCGAGAATTGTTTATACAGGGTGAAATATTTACCATTTAATTTCAACTTATTTATCGTCTGTCATGCTTGAGAAATTGTTCGAAATGTCCCCATTCATCTTCCAAACACTTTCTCACTCTTTTTCTAAATGAATTTCGTACCCGCTGTAAAATTTCCGGTGTCACTAATATGCAATCAAAGCGGATTGGGTCTTTCGTATTATCTAAAGTTGTAGGTGCAGTCACCATCACTTTGTCCTTTATAAAACCCCACAAGAAAAGTCAAGGGGGATCAGATCCGGGGACATAGCAGGCCAGTTGGACCAGACCAGCTCATCCAGTCCACCTGTTTTCAAATATTTTATTCAAATGATTACGGGTCTATACTTGCTTCCATGATTAATTGAGCAATAAACTGAGAAATAATCGTTAAAACTTCAAAATTCTCTTAAGTAAAAATAACGCATTTCTATGGAAACGAATAATAATTCTGAAATAAGTGAACTTGAATTATTGGTAAAATTTATTTATTTTTTAAATTCAATCAAAATTTAGTTAACCATAATTCCGCAACTGAAAGAGCAAATAAAAAAAAATTGTACATATATGTACGTAGTTTTTTGGGTAGATTCGAATTTTATAAACAAAAGTACATCATTCCGTTTAAAATTCCAAAGTTCCCCCCCCCCCCCCCTCTCAAAATAGAGAGAGGGGATAAATGTCAAAAATATGTTTGAATATGTCCCTCCCATCTCCCTATTAACTTACCAAAATTTCATGAAAATATTTTACACCGTTTTCGGGATATCGCCTTGTAGTTAACACTTTAAAAAACTGTATAAAATTTTTAACTCATTATTTATTATTTTGGACAAATAAACTCCTTCCATATAAGACATTCGTAGGTCAAAACTGGCATTATAAAAGAAATAAATTTTTATAAACTATAATCGAATGAGATATATGAAAAATATACACACCTGAGGTCTCACCCTTTACGAGATGTCAATGGTACACATCAACTGTGTAACACCCTGTATGTAGTATATATGATTATAATTTGACACCTCTTTCTAGTTTCCTTGTTTTAACTAACCTGTAAGGGAGACATATATGAGAGGATTCTTTTTTATTATACCTTCTAATTACATGTATTTTTATTTTACAGCTTTCGCTTTTTCAAAATTTAATTACTTGAGGTTATTTATCGTTTTTTAAACTTCTGGCTTTTTCCCAAGAATTGAATCCTAAAAAATAAGTGAAACAATAATAAATTGTACCTAGAAAATCTTACATCAGTAGTTTTAACGATCAAAATGATTCAGAAAAATATTTTAATCCTTGTTTTGTTTTTAAATAATTATTTTTAAAAAGAGATAACCATAGTCAATAATTGCTAGAGAACGATTTAAAAAGTTTACTGATCGGGAATGATATGCAGTGATATTTTATTAAGTTTATAACTGGAAGGTAGACAGAAATAACCATTTGGAATCACTTCGGTGTCCGTCCGTCCGTCCGCCCGTCTGTCACAGGCGATTTTCTCTGAAACTATTCGACGTAAAAATTTGAAATTTAGCACAGAGATAGAGTGTGGTGGCCTATATATATACGTAAAATATAAAAAGTTGAAATTTGATTCTGGAGGTTAATTTCAGGTGGTCAAGTGAAGTGGGACATTGAATTTTTTTTTTCAATTCGATTTTTACTAACTAGAAAAATGACGAGAATATTGTCTTATGAGCTGGAAAATGACTAAAAATAACCCAAAATATCACCAAAAATATAGTTTCAAAAAAGTATTTTTTATTAAGGGACCTTATACGCGAACACAGCGTCTGTTGAGGGAGATAATATTTATTTAAATCATTATATTAAATTCTGAAAATAACAATTTGCCTATACATAATTATGTAATGTATGTATGTATGTTTATTATTTTTTAGTATTCCATGTTCACTAACTAGAAGAAAAACGATTAGAATATTGCGTTATGAACTGGAAAATGATGGAAAACAATCCAAAATGTCAGCAACAATCTAGTTTCAAAAACGTATTTTTTATAAAGGTCACCTTAGACGCGAATACAGCATCTATTGATTTGGATAATATTTATTTTATATAGGCCGTGTGAAATACTAAGAGATGATGTTTTTATATACCTACGTATATTTTGAGGAATGATTAATAAAACTATTAACTTAATAGTTTATTGAAATTCTGAAATAAATAAACAGCAGGTACAGTTCATATAAACAATTGCTCATCGAACAAATCTTCCGTAATTTTTTCACGTATAGCTCCGTATAATTGGCTATGGAGGTATCATTATTTTTTGTATGCTTTACAGGATAATTAAGGCGTATAGTGTAATAGTAGCCCAACATACAAAGTAAAATTTCCAAAATTTAGGAAATCGATCATCAGTCCATAATACAGAATTTTTTTGTATTTTTTCTTAATTATCACTGTTCAATCCTGTAACAGGTTTTAATCTTTTAACTAGCATAAAAGGCTCAACGCGGAAGAATTTCTATTTTTTTTAACAAGCCAATCTATCTAGTAATTGCTATGAATCTTATCATATTCTGTCTAATACTTTTCTTCGTTGTTTATTCTGATTACATTTTGATTCTCAAATTTAGACTGTTTTTCTTAATATGCAATTCTGTTCTACGTTGTCAAATGTTTTTCTCCACAAATGCAATGAATGCTGGTTTTTCCATTTTTACTTTTTCTCTGCAAAAAGTTTTTCCTCCCAATTTGCCAGTGGCTTTTAATTATAAAAAGGTTGTCTGACCCTAATCTATTTATATTGTAATATTCATTCTGTCTAAACCTAATTTAATCAAAAAATAAAAAGCTTTTCTGAGACCTAATTTCTATACTGTTTGAAGTAATTAAATTTTTTAATTAATTTTTTTTCCTTTGTGTTTCCTTTTTATTAATAGATTTTTTTTGTTTGTCTAGGGCCTAGGGTAAAACAAGTAATTTATTTTTTATACTATTTTTTTGCTTTGTAGATGGGTACTCCCTGATAGCTTCATTGTAAAATGTTTTTAACTCAAGTGGTAGCTTAAAAAATATTGAAAACTAAAAAAAAGTCATGAAGATAAACAATTTTTCGCTTACTTTGTTACATAATTAAATAATTTGTATTTCATTTCAAGAAAGCCAAAGTTATGTCATAAATTTTTCATTAGCCTTCAAAACTTCATCGCGTTGAGGGAAAAGAAAAGTCCTCTCGTATTCTGAACCGACTTAGAACTGAAATGTAAGAATTTTCCGTTTTCATTATTCCCAATCGGTCTGGGCCGTTAGCTTGCCTCCCCCAGCGGCGCCTTAAAAAGCACGGGAAGCAGGCAAAGGGGTTGTTCTTGACCCACTTTTATGCCAAAGAAAGCGGCGGCGACTGCCGCCCTAAAAGTTTTCGGAAACACGTCACGATAAAAGAACGTGAAATACACTTCTGGACAAAAATATGGCATATAAAGAAATGTGGGTCATATTTTAAGTGTCTTTCTTGGCAGTTGTTAATCTGTTTTGTATTGGGTTTTATTGTTGCGTAAACACACGGATTGATTACAGAGAGCCATATAGTGTGATTCTTTTTTGTTAAAAAATGCTTGTTAAATAATAATAATAATAATAATAACATTTATTCATCATATCAAGCCCACAGGCTTATCAGACTTCTCAATTTACAAAATTGTTCAGCCTAGAGTTACAATCAAAATCGATGCTAAAGCTAAACATATGTAGATACAATATAGAGAGTAAAAATATGTATGTAACAATATCAAAAACAAAGCAACACCTTGCACATCGCAGCTGAAGAAAAAATAAAAAAATAAAACCTAAAATATAACACATGTTCAAACACATAGAATCAACCTAAAAAATCTAAAAACTCTGTCACTGAATAAAATGCTCTGGTCACTAAATAGTTATATTGGCGATTCCTAAAATTGGGAAAAACAGCCATTGTCACTAAGAACCCTCACGCACTTGCTATAACAAGATATACCCTAGTAAAGATGCGAATTTTGCCCAACACTTAATCGTGAGAAGGGAACTCGCAACTCACCACTTTGACGTGTATGATGGTCAGGAACGTCTCTGTTGGACAACAGCTGCCTCTCCTGCTTTTTTATGTTTAGGACCAGCAGAAATATGTAAAGACATGGCAATGTAAGAATTGATAAATTTGTAAATGCATCGCGACAGTGTGACAATGGTGAAAGTCCTAACATGCATCGAATAATTCTTTTTTGAGCAATAAATGTATTAAAATGCGATGAGTCTCCCCAAAATATCAATCCGTAACTCAGCCGCGACTGAACAAGCCCAAAATAGACCATTTTCGAAACGTCCGACGTCACCGATGCGATGGCCTCAAAAGGCGAAGTACGAAGCATAATTGACAACTTGGAAACCAAAACGTTGATATGTCTCTCCCATGCAAGCTTGCGGTCAATTATTACGTCTAAAAAATCAATACTAGCCTGTTTAATAGACTGACCCTGAACCCTAACCAACAAACTAGAAACCATGGAACCATTTTTGGGAAGAAATACAAAGTGACCCAAAATGGATTCCTGCGGAACTCCTGCTGATACCACCTTAGATGCTGAAACACAGGAGCCAATCGCAACTGCTTGTGTTCTATTAGACAAATAGCTGAGGATCCACTGGTGACAAACCCCACGCACTCCCAGCTGAATCAGCTTTTCCATTAGGAGGTCACGATCTATTGTATCGAAAGCTCTACTAAGATCAAAATATAGTGCCAGTTGTTGATGTTTGGCATTCAAGGCTTGATAGATGAAGTTATAAATCTCAGCAATTGCAGAATTGGTAGATTTACTTCTCATAAATCCATACTGACATACCTTCAGTAGATCCTGATATTCTAGGTATTGAGTTAATCGAACGTTAAAGGACATTTCAAAAAATTTGAAGGCATATATTTCTGCAATTAGAAATGACAGGACCCAACTGTCTTGTGTCGGGTCTAATATCGGATCACTGCACCTTAAGGAAACATTTGCACACAATGGACTTGTATCAAGATGAACCCTTGTACTGATTACCAAATGAAGAGAAGGAGGCAGCCTCTCATATTACGCACAAATGCGCTGCATTAACTCGTTGTAGATTAACAAATCATCTAATGGAATTCGACACCCAGAGTGAGACCTTCCTTAGACAGCTAGTCAACAACATTTTTAACTAAGACCAGTACAACAGGGTCTTAATAGGTGAAAAGGATGTACAAACAGTAACCTTCCAATTCCACCTAACCATACTAGTGGCTTTTCACAGGACGTGCTAATCGAAAAGATATTATAGGTAAACTTTATATAAGTAGTATACATCTACTCAAAAATAAAAGCTGCCAAGATTGAATCTCCAGAAAAATCAACTTTCTAATCTAACTTAACTTTTTTTAATATGCCATAATTTTGCCCAGAAGTGTATCGTGGTGACATTTTAACAAGCAAGATTCGGTCGTTTATAGATAAGGCAACAACGCGCGGAGGGATTAAAGCTCCCCGAATTTTGCTTATCATTTTAATTACCTTTATGTGCTTGTAAAAAAATTAATTAACACGAATAATAGAAAATTTAATAGTATTTTTTTTCTGGAGTTTTCCGGTTAAAGTTGTTTGTGTTCCATTACTTTAGGTAATGGGAGATATAGCGCCCTAGAGTAAAAATACATTATTAAGGTACGAGTCAAGTGTCGCGCTATGACAATCTACTTTATGGATATTAAACTAAATATCAAAACGTAGTTATTCATTTGAATTATATTAAGGAAGGCCCATAAGAAAAAGAAGACATCTCACTGATAATGAAGTAGAGCATTTACCTTGTTACAAGAAGGTCGTTCTCAGAGGTATGTATGTAGCTCAGCTGCTTCAAATAAGTCAACTGGCAATTCATCGACTAACTGGCAATTCATCGACTATGGAATAGAGTCAAGGAAATTGGGGTTAGTGGCCGTATACCAGATACTGCTCGTCAAAGGGTTGAAAGGGTAACTACTCTCTCTTCAACAGAGGTATCGGACAGCTATGGACCTAAGTAATTTGCATGTTACTGTAACTGGTACACTTATATCTCCATTCAAACTGTACGAAGAAGACTTTATGAAGGTCAGCTACATTCAAGAAGTTCAGCTACTGCCCTTCAATTAATCCGGGCACATCGCAGAGCACGAATAACTTTTGCACACGAACATGAGAACAGGGATATGCAGGAATCGGGGCATGTTCTTTTAACAGACGACTCAAGATTTTACCTAAGATCAAATGCTGTTCGTCAGAGAGTGTATAGACGCCGAGGGTAACGGTTTTTGGACTCTACTGTTAGAGAAACAAGGGCTTTTGGCGGTGGGTAAGTAATGGTTTGGAGTGGCATAAGTTTAAATGGTCGCGCACCTTTAAACGTTTGGGTTTGCTTAGGACAATGGGACACTAACAGCCAGACGATACATCGACGAGATTCTCCAACCCATTGTCATCCCTTTTGGTCAAGAACAAAGCCCTTATTTCATTCTTCAACAAGGTAACGCGAGGCCACACACTGCAAGAATTGTTCAAAACTGTTTTAAAGAACCGAAATATTGTTGTTATGGAATGGCCACCAAATAGTCCAGAAATGAATCCCATTGAACATCTTTGGGACATACTCGGGCGACGAATATGAGACGAAAAACCCTCAAATGATCTGTAGGAGTTAGCTGAACGGCTCCGACAGTTATGGGATGATATACCTCAGGATCTTATGAGTAGATTGATACAATCAATGCCAAGACGTTGTGCAGAAGTTCTGCAGGCCAGAGGAGGCCATACCCACTATTAGATTTAGGTTTTTCTGAAGAAATTAAATTGCTTTGTTTGGATTGTTAACGTGTTATCAACATAGTGTAATTTTTAATTAGGTAAGTATTTTTATTTCTTAGGATAGACAGACGGACGGACATTGATGGCAAAGAGGTTCGCCAAATGCTTCTTCGTTTTGGCGAATCCCTAACAAAGCGATATCGATGGGCTACATTGTTTAAATACAGACGTCAACATAATTCAAAAGAGAAAAAGGAAAGAAAAACAGAATAAAAGATTACACAGCCAAAAATTTAAAATCATTATTTTTGAACCCTTCAGTTGTATTAGGTATGGTATTAAATTGGTTGAGAGTTAATATTATTCTGGTGCCCATTAAAACAAGCAGTATTTCAAGGGAATATTTAATAATCATTATTTTTGTGGATGGCGTTAATTAAAGATAATTAAGAGCAGGGGTTACATTTCTTGAAATGAGAGAAATGTCCAAAATAATATAATATTTGGTATAACTTTACTGTGTCGCTCTCAAGTTCTCTATATATATAAAAGAAGAAACTGACTGACTGATTGACTGACATATCAACGCACAGCCCACACCGCTGGGTCAAGAAGCTTAAACTTTTGCACAAAGGTTTCTAATATAACTTATGCACCTACTAAGGAAGGAGGTTTCAACATTAAACCCCTAGGGGGGTGAAACAGGGACTCAAACTTTGTATGGAGAAAAATTATTAGATGGTCCTATTAGCTCGAAACTTCATAGAAGTACTTTACAAAATAAATGTTTAAACAGTTGTTTTATAGTTTTTAATAAATCAACCCCTAAGGGTATGAAATGGGGGTTCAAAGTTTGTAATGGAGTAAAATTGTTATACGGTTCTATTACCTTGAAACTACGCGAAAGTATACCACCTATACCAGGCGGACGAAGTTGCGGACGGAAGCTTTTAACAGGCATCTATTCTGTTCCCAGTCTATCCAATACCGTTTTATCGGCTATAAAATAATTCAGGCGATAAAAGAGTTTTATTTGAACGGAGATTTCTGTTTAATTCGTTTGAAAAATAATTTGGCCAAATTTTCGAAGGTTTAAATTGGTTAACCGTCAATTCGTACTTCAGTAATCGAATTGCGGCTACGAATTATGGAGATGTAACCTTTAGAATTTTACGGCATTTGAAAAATACAGCTGGTAACAGCCTTTTTATACCAAGAGCTAAGAGATGTTTAGTAACAGGAGCCTTCTTCGTGGGGATTGCTCGGGTATTAGTAAATTATTTGCTTCTTAAGAAATTTGATCACTATGCAATATCCTAGTCGTGCCTTTTTATACAGTCCAGAAAAAAACGTTTCGAAATTTTTTGGCGAAATATAATCCCCACTAGCAATGGCCATGCGAAGCAACATTGCGAAATATTATCAATGTTTACGAGAACGAATGGAAAATGCAATTCGGCGTGAAGTAAACAGTAAAAAATTGTGGTTGACCATCGATGAATCAATCAGTTTAAATAAAACCTTCGTGATCAATATTGTAGTTCGAATATTAAATCCACAAGGACCGTCATCTCCCTATTTAATAGCCAGTAAAAGACTTCAAAGCGTTTTTTAGTATTGTGTAAATTATCTCTTACTTTTAAACATAATTTGTTTACGGTCCCGCCGCCCATGGTCAGGCACCGTCTTTACGAACCCTAATCAATAATATAATTAATAAATACTAAATTTTAAAGTACGGCCCAATATGTGACTAGCGTTCTGCAATGTACACGCCCATACGGGACTAACTTTGTTTACAGGTACAGCTTCGCAATTTTGTCATTCGCAAAATATTGTCTGCGAGTCTATAAATTATTTGTCTATGGTTAATACACACCTTATTGTAGGTTGGTAATGAAAGTAAACATTTTATTTAATTAAATAAATGTATGAGGGTTTTTTAGGTCAAACGTCTATTACGAAAAATAATGGCATTACAGTTTCTGCGCGCTTCGATGAAAATTCAGTATTTTCTAATAATCCGATTTTGGGTTGCAAGGTTAAAAGTTAAGTAGGTATCCCTTATTTTCTGAACAGTAGGGGCACGCACAAAAGTTACGTACGTGTACGTTAACGCTAACGCTAGCTGTTTTCTTGGGCGTGCCTGTTGATGTAAATGTCATAAAATGGGAAAAATATTTCACATAAGCTGTATTTTTTTAAATTGCAAGAATGATAAATAATAACTTATAAATTCTATAATAATCTGAACTACAAGAGATCAAACAGTTTTTATTTATTTTCATTTACTAGTTTTTAAAAATAAATTTTTGACAACAATTAAAAAAGTGTTAATAGAATATCTTTTATTGGCCTGCCCACGGTCAGGCCGATAGAAAATCGGTGTATTCAAAGAATAAATGGCGTTGTTGTGAAATTTTTTCGCCTTACCGTCCAAACTTTGACTCTTTTTTGCGGCCCAAGAGGTTGTCAGTATTTAGAGGATTTAATACTATTTTGTACAGGATACGATGCGATTCGTATCAGTTGCTAGATAAACTGGTTTGTTAAAAGTAAATATAAGTATTTGTTTGTTCAGCATCCTAATCGAATTAAGGGCTAAAATCTGTTCCAGGTAAAAGTAGTGAGTGATAGTTAATAATATAAATTGAGAGTTCCATTAAAAAATATATTTTATGCCTAAAAGTTGGCAACGCAGCACAAATGGGCTCATTATTTCATTGGCTTAAAATATGGCGGGTTCTTTAATTTTTTAAACAATCTTGTCGGTTAATATAGAGTCCCGAAATAGTTGTCGGGATAAACCGTCTCGACTTTTGTTAACATGATGTCTACTCCTGTTTCCAATAGACTGTGTAATTAATAGTTTAACTGGATTTAATGCAACAGACCCATATGTATGCAGCGTAATTGTGTCTCAAAAGGGATACGTGTTACAATTAATTATAAACCCAACATCCCCTTTACATAAGCCATGGGACACGTCCAATGGCCATTGTGCTGATGTGCTTCGAAAAGAGTATGTTCGTTTTTCCGCTTTTCTTACAAACATTTTGACATAATTATTTATTAATGAAATAAATCTATTGTTTTTTTTTGTAAGTAGTTCAGGTTCCTGCTGTTTTTTTTATCCTAGCGACAGAGCTGGGCACTATTTGTAAGTATATACTTACATATTTTATTTAAATACTTTCTATTATTTAAAAATACTCAGTATTTAAATACTTTTTTACTCTCAAATACTTTCCAAAGTATTTGGTCTTGAAATACTTACAAATATTTAAATACATTTGCGATTTGCTTGGTTTCCAAATGATTTTCATCTTGTAACGAGTTGCTGTAATGAATCTAGTTCTATTGTTGTCGAAAGTAGGTACTAAAATTGCCCTTTTCTTTATAAATTTGCGAAAAAGCTCAGAAATAAATTCGTAGTATAAAACTTGGTTGTCTTATTCTTACACCTGTCAGTTGAAAACTTTTGGTTGTCAAATTAGATCGGACTAGAATCTGGCTGTGTTTTTAGGCACATTTCCCTTACGCACGTCACTTTTGGCGTCCCAATATGTTTTTTCCCAAGTTAAGTAAAAGAGCAAGTCATTATTTATTATATAGACAAATAAGCAGAAGTGTTTTTAAAATCTAAGAACAGTAGCAAAGAATTTAGTGTATTTTATTAGCTCGTAACAAGAAAAAAAAACATTGTTTTTGTTTGTTGGAAGTGCTGGCGGTTTTTATTTTAAAAATAAACAGTTTTTCACTCATTTTCTCAAAAGTGTTGTCAATTTTATTTTTGTGTTTAAGTTTTGTTTTGCTAATTGGGTATTTAAAAATAGCTTCATTCAGAATAATATATTACTTGCGTCGATAGTTACGAATTTAGGGTCACCCACTTTAAAATGCGATTTTCCGAACAATAAAATCTCCAGTTTTTAACTTTTAGTGATTTATACGTTTATTTTCTCAGTTTTAATTTGTAGGCTTTTTGGAATTTACAATACTGTATCGAAATACATACAAACATTCGAAAATATCCATTGTTATTCATAATTTTCAGAAACTTTTCTAAAAGAGAAATAATTGGTTTTTAAAATTGTATTTTACGTTGTTTGTAATTCAAATCGGACAACATCCTGACGAGAGGGTCACGTTGGAAATAAAAACAGTTATTTTTAAATTCACATAAGTCAGGGATGGTCCAGTTTTTGGGAGTACTAGGAAAACGTGAAGCGACTGTTCAAAAGCTGCTTCTAAATACCTAAATAAGCTTTGACCTTATTAAGTTTATTAATGAGGTGTATATTTTAAGATTTAAAATAATTAATTTAAAAATGTATCTCATTAATTTTATGCAGTTAGATGTTTGTTGTTGGCGTCCCCTTATTTCACACAAGTGCTTAATTAGCTCCAAATATTTCTGTCTCTATAAAAGGACAAGTACAGATCATAGATTTCGTAGACAAAGAGTGTGCGGAGACTATGACCAGGTTAGTCAGATCATACTTTCATCATGTCATGACTTTTACTGTCATGACACTGTGACATTTCTATAGCGGGTGTTTTCACGTGGCTTAATGTCATGGCATTTTAAGATTCTCAAATATATCGTCTGCGGAAATAATTCGGCCATGTGCTAATGTTGTAGGCGAAGTAATAGCTTCTGCACATGCACTTTGTCCCACAGACATGGATGATCTTCATATTCATTGATAAATGTCGTTATTTCAAAATCTATACTCTGTTTTCAAACTTTTCTACTTGGCTGCTTCATATTTTCTTCCATATTTTCCACTAGACTTTCAGGTTGTTTATCCATTTTATACACAAAACTATACTAATAAACTAACCTAAAAATTAGCGACTACACACATTTAGAGCAAATTACTGTCGCGGACTGTCGCGACAATAGTTTTCACCACGAATTATGCATGACATTGCCTACCGCTGTCGCCAAAATATCAAAATATTTTCATATCGTGATAGTAAAGTCGCGACAGCAAATCCAATGTCACGACAACGTGACTTTTCAGTTTTCACGATGACAAAAGTCATGGCAGTTGATATCGTGGCAGCAAAAGTCACGATTTACTGTCACGTGAAATCGGGTTTTAACTGCGCTTCTTGTAACTGTTTTATGTTGTATCTTGTTGGTATAGGCTTTCATTGTGTTTCAGCAAATCTGAAGCTAGTTTTTGAGCAGAAGTATGTTTGTAAATAGGTTATTAGCAAATGTCTTACAACTAAGTGACTGTTTTAGAAATCGATGTTTGTAAGCTGCCTGCTCAAAAACTCGAAAAATAGGTACTCTACTTCAATTATAGCGACAAGTATTCTTTTTGTATTTTCAGATGAATGCGGCGCAAGCGGAGGCGAAGCAGACAGTGACGAAGACGTCGTCACCGACTACCCGCAAGTGTTTGGCGCGGTCGCTGGCGACCCCGTCATGTTGCCGGCAGCCGCTCCCCGGCCGCCGGCTGGGCCCTTGCCTACCATTAGCGTGACGCCGCATTCGCCGGCAGCTGCACCCAGAACCTACGCCGTACTCGAGGACAGCTTGCAACAGGTTCGAGAGCTGCACGAGTCGGTACAGCTTATGAGAAATGCGACGGCGTCGGGTGGTGGTAAGAGTAATTCAGTTGTAGATCATTTTTAACAAACTTCATAAGCCGGTCTCTCAAAGCATTTCTTGACGAAGCAGTGGGGTATCGTGGTTGATTTGTATTGGTTTTATAACAGTTTTTTAAGTAAATAGATTAATGTGTTTGTTTTTTGGTTATTGCAATACTATTTTTAGGATATTCCCACAACTCAAAAGAGTTTGCAGCATTTGCTCTAAACCCTCTCTTAGCGCAAGTTGCAAGGTTAAGTGCTAGTTGTCCTGCGCTAAATGAGGCAGTGCAGGAACCTGATGCTTTCGGCGGCTCGTTAGGTTCTTCACCGTTGCATCAACCACCAAGTCGAAAAGGAAGTGGTAAGTCCTTATAAGACATCTCTCTGCATATTATTAGTAGTAATGTGCTTAAGAACCTTCTTTTATTTAACCTTGATAATACCAAATAGTTTATGGTTCATTTAAAATTTTCTTCTCTGATTTTTAGGAGCTCAAGATTGGCTATCTCAACCGGAAGCTCATTCGCAAAGGAGAAAGTCATGGACTGCGTTAGAAGATTTGTCAAATACAGGGAAAATGAAACACACAAGACAGAGGAGGTAAGCATGGAAAATAGTTAATTAAAACAAACTAATTATTTACTTTTTTAGCATATCACTAAGTTCAATGGAATCTGAAGCAGATGAGTCATCACTGATTGACAATGTTGATGGAAGTACTGTTAGGTTACTCGGACCAGATGCTCCTATTATTATTAGGCACAGAACCAGGGCTTCTTCTGGAAATGCTAGTACTCACTCACTTAATGAAGCAGATCTGCAGGTTAGTCAAACATAAAAAATCGCATGGGGTAAGGTCTGGGAAGCTCACAGGTCATTTAATTATGCCCTTTCTGCCTATTCGTCGATTTTGAAAAGGTCTTTGTATTATTGTTACTCCAAATGAATGAGTTGATAAAACCGGTTTTTCTTATATTAGAAAGACTTTAATAAGATTAAAGCAAAACGTGAAGCTGAACAGTTGCGGTTGCTACCCCAAAGGCTGCCATTGCAAAAATCTGTTTCTACGCCTTCGATCATCGCCGTTAGGGATTTGGTTCCTGAACCTGCATTGGCGGGGGCTCAGCCGACTCTTCCTCTGTAAGTATATTTTAACGCGTAACTTTTTCTCTTTGATTTTTGTATTTTAAGCACATTCTATAAATTTGGTCACATTTGTGAAACTTTGATAAGATTGCCAGATGATTTTAAAAGGAAATTTAGCTTGTCCCTATTTTTGATTTAACCCAAGCACATTGTATCAATTTATTCCCATTTTAATTACTTAAAAGTAGGACGAGACTGTCGGAAAGTAAAGCATATATTTAACCTGGTTTTTATTTTAAAAATGTCCAGGAAAATTCACAAATGGTTCATTCATTAGCTGTTTTGGCCATCCAAGTTCTAAGTTTATTGTTATGGGCTTAAATTAATAAGCATAACAAAGAACACGAATTGATTTTGATAAAATTTATGTTTTTTTAAACTCGTGTAAGATTTAATCTTTTTATTAGTTATTTTTTCAGACAGTCTCGTCCATTTAGCTGTTATTGTTTTGAGCTTATTTTGATTATTCCATTTGTTCACCATTTTTTGCACTTACACATTACCTTATATTTTGAATGCGTATTAAATTATATAAATAAACATTTTGGCTTAATTTTTATAATGTGCAAAGATTTAAACTAAATATTAAATTACCTTGTTATAACAAATTTCAGTTTTATCGTATTATTGCGTCTACGATCAAATATTATTTGTAAGAAGTATATCTCGTTGCCTGGATTAGTACTTGTCTAGTCCTATATTTCCAAATATCAATATTAATAATTATAATCTTGAACCTTTTGTTCTGTTGGGCGGAAAAATGATACAAAATGATATATACACACACACACACACACACACACACGACACACATATTGTACAGTAGGTATGTCCATGGGTAGACAAGAGGACCAATGGACCAAAAAGTGAAAAATACGAAAAATGGTCATTCATTAAAATTTTTGTTTGGTTTAAAAATAAGATTTACTATGCCAAAAATTTGTTTTTTTAGTATGGGGTATGCAAAAAATACAAAAACGTAAAATTTGGTTAAGAGTAAAGTTGCCTTTTTTAAATTTTAAATTAAACGTTAAATAAAAAAGTTGTTTTAAGTTTTAAAAGAACTCTTATTCCAGATTTTCAAGTAAAAATTTGATATTTCTAAATTACGCTTTTAAAATCAAAAAGGCTATGAATATTTATAATATAAAATTACACTCATACAGGTTAAAGAAAATTACTAATAGAAATAATTGTAATATTCCAGAAATATTTCTTATTTTATGAAACTTTAAGAGAATTAAGCACTTCATATTTATTTTTCAAAAACTTCATATTCTACGTATTTTTCTGACATCGAAAACGGTTAAATCTTCTTATTTCTTCCAATAAAATCGTTTCTATTGCTCTTAAAATTCTCTGCCTTAAAAGTTCTTCGCCATTTTCAATGGGTCTTTCATATGTTAGTTGTTTAATGCTCCCCCAGAGAAACATATCACAAATTGTCAAATCGGGACTCCTAGGGGGGGGGGGGGCACAAAATTGGACCATTTCGGCCCATCCACCGATTTCCAAATTTGCGATCGAGCCAATCCCTGACTTCTGCAGCATAATGTGCAGGACACCCATCGTGCTGAAAATACATATTTCGGCCATATTGAAGAGGCAATTATTCTTCTAACTTGTCTGACAAAAATGATTCCAGCATATATAAATAAGAATGTCGTTACATGTATTATAAAAAAAATATGTTATAATCCCATAATAGGAAATGGCGCACCAAATATTTACTTTTTTAAAATACTGACGTTATAGAGGTTGCCAGGAAGAAAAATTTGACTTATAGAGGCTAGTCTTTTATTACCCATAACATAGCATAGAACATACATACACACATAAATTAAATACGAGTAACACAGGTGCTTGTCAGAATTCGAGTTATTTGAGTTAAATAACATGCCAATTCAAGTCATAGAAATTGAAGTCTTAGAACTTCGACTTAGAGACGTAAATTCGAGTAACAGAGGTCATGTCCCAAAATTTTTTTCATAGAGGCATAGAGTTATCGAAGCTGTATTTGGAAAAAATCCACACTTGGGCATCATTTTTCCATTATTATTACTGAGGCAGCTCATCCTGCAGAAGCTGGCCAACTAAGTATAACGGGCTCTTAAATTTGAAAATTTTAGAATTTTCCAGCTTTTCGGGATTTTTTTAAGTATGTATGTACTTCTACATTTAATATTTGATTGATCTTTTATAAGGTATTATCAAATAATGTTTTAAATCATGATCATATAAAAGCAGGGGTTTTCAACCTTTTTTTTTGATCGAAAAGCCAGGTCTGCGTTTCTTTATCGACTGGCGGGCCAGAATCAGTGGAGAGCTAGGCAATAGATCTGGAATAGACAATTCTTGAGTTTTGGGTAATTTATTACGTATTCATCGAATTTGTTGTTTCTGTATGTCAGCCACAAAAAGAAGCAAGCGGCCCGCAGGCCGCAGGTTGAAGACCCCTGTATTAATGCATAATATTCCTAATTTTGCATAATGCACATCTTACACTATGCTATTGTATTATATAAACCTAATAAGCTTCAATATTAAAAGGTAACCTAAAAAATAAAGTAAAAAATGGGTCTTTAGTTCCCAAATTACCATGATAGAAAATTAAGTAAAGTAATTATTACCAGATTTACGGCTTGGTTCAGAGTTCAAATGACCATGGCAGAGTAAATATTTATTCCTTATTTTACTTTTTTAATAAAAAACTTGATTAGGAAGTTTATACAAAACCAAAAATTTCACTTGAATTGATAATACCTTGTAAACTAAAAATGAGCACAAGTGCCCAAATACCTTTACCATAAGCTAGTGCCGAGTGTAGTGCATGTGCTTAGCTTGGTGTGTAGGGGCAGACCCAGCGGCACGGAGAGCGAGACGGAAGAAGAAGGCAGCCGTTCCAGTCATGCTCACTACGACATCCACTACAAGGAGCATTTGCACCAGTAAGTATTTCCCTGCAGTATGCCTGGCCTGTTTTATCATTCAGCACTAGATTGTTTGTGATATTTTGCACATGTTATCTTTAACTGTTTATCTAAAACTTAAAATTAAAAAGTATCGTATTAACTAAAGAAAATCTACTCGTATAGTATTTTTTTAAGATTTTATTGTATCAACCTCAGCGAATGAAATTTGTTCAATATCAGCTGCGGTGAGGTTATATTACAGTGTAAACCATAACATACCATAACAAGTTTCCGCAAACTTTCTTCGGAATAATAATCATCAACATCAATAAGATACTAATTGCGTTTAAAAGTTAATCCACCAACGGTGCACATGGCAATAAGGAATCAATTTTTGTGTTTAGAGATAGAGAACTAAGGCAATAACAGTTTTTCTTACTAATTTGTGACATTGCAGATATAATTATTACATCACAACAGAAATATTCAAGTCATTTGTCATTGTCTTGGGATTAGACTGTGTCAAAGTTGAATAACCTACCGACGTTTCGCCTTCGATTGCACGAGGCATCTTCAGGGATCTTCACTCTGCGAGATCAAACACTGAATCAGTGTGTTATTCCACTTTGACACGATCTAATCCCAATGACTCTGATTTTCTAAATTACATACTAGCGTTTAATAGTTCGTCAGTGTTTACAGCCAAAACTAATAAAATTCTCACGTTCTTGTTTGGTTTGTTATTTAATGTAATTGTTGCAACACTATAACGTATCCATTTAATTTTGAGAATGATGACAGAAACCCATTTTACAACGGAGAGATCAATTATGTCTCTCATGAAATTTCTCTCTCATTTTTTTCTCTCTCGTCTTTCTCTCATACTCGTAAAATTTTTACAGCTGGTAGAAAGTTAGGTTATGTGAAAGATAAACATGACATATTATTTGAAGCCTGTCCCATGATATAAGTTGTTTTTGCAGTTTAAAAATATACTTAAAAAGTTTATATAAAGTATTAGCAGCTTAAATTCCTGTGTGGTATGAATCTGGGACTGACTAACAACCATTGAAATATTACGCAAGGTACATTTTTGTTCTCCTTTACCTTACTTGGACCGGGCGTTATGGGAATGAGTAACAGGAACGCCGACCCGATATAAAGTTGAGAATAGTGGGCATTACAGAAGATTTCTTTAGTTATTGAGAAAGTAGTGAAAATTGCGCCCTAGAAACGTTTGGTTTCAGTATAAAGCTGAAGTCACAGTGCCATAAGAAGGTGTATCTATCCTTCTGGGACTAAGACTCAACATTTCAGTTAAAAATTGTGAAACTACTTGGTATATTCGATTAAACAATTTTTATCCCGTCTTTAACTTACACAAACGGCACTGTTCGCAGGTAGGCTGTATTATAGATCCATTTTCATTATTTATCGGATAATAGGGAATATTTTTAACCTTATTATAAATTGTTTATCTTAATAAAAATATTTACTCATTTTTGCAATTTTTTCTTTATTTATTTAAAAACTTTTCCTCCGATCCTTTTATTGCAAATTATTGGTTAGAGGGAGTATTGTTACGTGGGTAGGAAACAATTTTAAGTAGTATAAAATAAGAAGGTTAATGTGGCTATGCTGACACTGTTTTTGCTTAATAAAAACGAGCTTTTTGCAAATACTGTTTGTGTCCAGTAAAAACAAAGGTCTTTTGCTATAAAATCATAAAACTTAGGTACGTAAGTATTTTGTCAGGCTAGAAATTTATTTTTTATGACAATTCCGATTAAACTTTCACAGTAGACAACCATAAATACTTGCACAAACAAAGCCGCCTGTGATAAAATGCTTGATTATTCTTTTTTATTGGCAACATCGTTTTTATTTGTCTTTTACTAATGCCCCCTTTGCTAACAAGGATAGAAAGAAATCGGATTCCGTTAGGATTTTATCAGGAAAAAAAAAAACAATTTTGCGATGACTAATCTTTCGAAGTATATAACCAGCAATACTTCCACAAGCAAAGAATGTACGATAATTTGAACAAATTATTTTTTTGTTTGTCTTTGTCTAATGCACTTTCGCGCCAACACGGATAGAAAGAAATCTGATTCCTCCGTGATTATCAGGAAAGAAAAGATGAATATTGTGATCACTAAAATATGTTCTGGTGTAAACTGTCCATGGAACTGACTAATAGGGTGAATTCTTGTTCAATTGTTTTTTCTGTCTTCATTCTTCTCGCATAAAATTGGATACAATATAGATTCAGTTATAGAATTTCAAAATATAGAAAATATTTTAGCACTGTACTCTAAGTTTTGGCTGCTGTTATCGCCTAAATTATTGCTGGAAATAAGTACAATATCTGTTAGACTGTAAATTAGACGTTGACAGATGACTGAAATTAGTTGATAGAAGTGCACTTATCAAGAAGTGTCTAATCGATTTTATTTTTCAAACTTCATAGTATTCCTTACGACCGACATTCCGAGAAGCGACGAAAGAGGGGCAGTTTATTCTTCAGAAAGAAGAAGGTAATTTTTATTTACACCAGCTTAGGGAGTTGTTTGATAATTTTTAATTTCCTTTAGGATAAAATAAAGAAGTATACCCCCCATCAGTGGGTGTCAGCGTGTTATGGTTCTTCCCAAATATGTGATGTTTGCGCCAAACCTTTAAGCAATAAACCTGCGCTGTATTGTGAAAGTAAGTATTTTCTTTGTGTGTTTATTTTGTTGTTTTCTTATGGAACTGTACAGGGTGTGTCCAATTTTCGACACTTGCAGGGTATCTGTGTTATTTTTAAAGATATACATACTTATTATGACATTGGTCAAATGTAGAAGAGGAAATAAAATTTGTGTTTCTTATTTTAGCTTGTGGAACGACAGTTCACCAGAATACATGTAAAGACAATATACTGGAATGCGTTAATGTGAAGATAAAAGGTGCCAAAGTAAGTTGTGATTTATATTTATTTTTATACATCTTAGTCCTTGAATATCAATAACCAAATGGTGTGTCCAGTGTCTACATGCTCTATTTTATTCGCATACGTAAGTTGGTACTATTGACATTTAATGTATGCGAAAGATCTTATAGTTTATATGCCTGAATGTAACTTTACGACAGGACAAATTGTTTGATTAATATGAAAGTATACATTTTGTAGCATTTTTTTATTTATGCCTTCTGCTTATTTGGGGGGATATTCGAGTACTTACGAAAGTAAAACTTTTTGAAACCAATTTTTCAAATTTTTTTTAAAGCTTTTTTCAAAAAAAAAATTCGAAATTAAATTTTTTCGGATATTAATGTTTTCAAGCAACGGCTTTTTGAAAAGTAATTTACGAGAAAGTAACATATTGAACTTAAGGAAACGTGATCAAACCCAAAAAAGGTGCTTTTAGGTTTGTTCAGGATCTTTTTTCGTCTTTTTTTCATTAACATTTTCCAATCTACAAGAGTTCATAATTTAATTTCGTTAATATTGTTTTCGAGAAAATATATTTTCGGAAAATGTACCTATTTTTTTAAAGTTATCTTTTGAAGACATGTTTGAAAAAATGCAGTTTCAAAATATTTGCTTTCGAGAAAATATTTCGCGCCCCTCTAAATCCGCTGATTTGAACTTATTTATATGTGTAATGCTTCTTTTTCAACCTCACTGATAGTGGTATCTATTATAGAGCACCAGTAAGCTAACGGGATTCACTGGACCGTTGGCTTCTGTAAAGAATCCTTCATCAAAACGCGGTTCCGGATCCGTGCCAAATTCTATTAGTACTCCGACAAGGTAAGTAAATTAGTGTCATTCATGTGTTTAGAGTTGTTAATATATTTAAATCGAGAATAAAAATACTTTTAAGTCATATTATTTTAAAACTTTAAATTCAATATTAAGTAGATCCTTTAATTTACAAACAAAATATTTATTAATTTTACTATATTTGACTACTACTTTAAGTTAAGGATACAATTTTACACGTTGCAGATACTTCTCTATTGTTCTAGAACTATTGAAGACATACTTAACAAAATATCATTTATAAACGGTTCTTTTGAAAGAAGATTTTTGACCGTTTTAAATAAATCAATTAAAAAAATCGGAAAAATTTCAAAATATACGTACATCCAATTAATCAGAATTTTTAAAAATATCCCTTGATAATATGTCCACAAATCTTTACCTATATCTTCATTTTAATGTGATAAAAATTTACAAACGTTAAATTTTAGTTAGTTTGGACACGTTTAGATTTTTATCTAATTTTTCATCAAGTTACTGATGTATATTACAATTTAACAGTAATTATAAAAAAGTAAAAGTTTAAGTGCCAACCGTTTTATAACGAATTATTTTAGCTAGTTCATTATATAATTAAAACAGGTTTGATTATAGTGTGATGTATTAACTTAATCGGGTTTATATACTATATTGAAAATAGTAAAACGTGCTAGGAGTTAGGTATTAAAATTTTTTTGCTGTTGATTTTTCCATTCATAATCTATAATAAAAAAAATTCTTAATTTATTCAATTGAGGTAGCAGATATTTGATGGAAATCCATTCTAGACACTAATTTAATAACACATACTTTTAGAATATCCACTATTTATTATAAATTAAACTTATTACACCATGACAATTGTTTTCCCCACACTTTTGTCTTATTCAGATAATTTAATACTAAATGAGCCAGTATTAGCAGTATCAGTATTATAACACCTTTATAAAAGACACTGTGTGTCGAAACAGTTGTCATGGTGTAGATTTTAGTTTATAATAAATAGTGGAAATTCTAACAGTGTGTGGGTTATTAACTTAGTGTTTACTCAATGTTTATACAATATGCACCTCATAAAATGGACTAGTAGTATTGGGACCTGATCGGTCCCCTTGAAATTCTGCAATTGGCACAAATAAAGGCAATTTTCAACACTCATAGGGTTAAACTAACGAGAGTATGCATAAAAGGTATTTTTCTTTATTTTCGTGAAGGACAGTAAAAGCTGAAACCGTTAAAAATATAATTACAAACAGTGATTTTACATAAATGTGTGCGTTCGCGACTTTGTCAGACGTTAAAAATTGTATAATTGTACACATCTAAACTTTACGTTTCTGGATATAATTGAGTAATTTTTTTTATAAGTGCTAGGTTAGGAATATATTAGTACAAGTAGGCCAATCTTAGAGACAGCACAGATAGAGATAGAGTAATTTTAGAGTAAAATGTTTAAAATTTCCGAGAGCTACTTTTCTTTAATATTTATTAATATATATATATATATAATATATATATATATATATATATATATATATATATATATATATATATATATATATTTGATTGATATCGTAGCTAGATAATACTATTCAGATATATGTTTATAGTAATATTTCATGTAATAACAAAAATATAATGTAATAACGTGTACAAATGATTTTATAACTGTTTTTATTGTGTAGTTTTTGAAATTTATGTTGTTAATTTAGATTTTTGTAGAGTTGGCAATTGGCATGTAAAAAGTTCAGAAACTTTCAAGAACTACTTATACTTTTTATTGTATTTCAAAACCTGCATTTTCTTTTAACACTTTTAGAATCTATTTAAAAGTATTTCTTTTAAAAGTGTACAAATGTCTAACTTGCGCTAGAAACTAGAATATTAGGTGTAATATAGTTTTTGTGTTAGAAGAATTTTTTTAACATTAAGGAATAATAGACATGTATATAAATAATTTATTTGTCCCTTTAAACAGTTTAAATGTATTTTCAAGGTGTTTTTACACTTATGTTCTAGACATAATCTGTTAGTAATGTCAGACCATTTTTTTTATGGATAACTGTAAGATAATCCGTAAGTGTGAAACGGCCAACTACATGTTGTACATACATGTACTCACATATACTCTACTATACTATTTTCTTCTTCTTCCTTCCTTCTTTATCCTGCCCAGCTTTGTAGCTTCTATTTGCTTCTTAAGTTGATTTTTAATGTTTCTTGTGTAGTTTGCTGAAATGGCGTCAGGAATGTTTATGTTCAATTTGGTATAATAGTTTTTGGTCAAAAAATTTGTGTACAAAAATCGCATTGATCTGGTGCGTGATACTTAAATGTTTTTTATATGTCTTAATTTAATATGATACTCCATCTTAATAAAAGATTTCTTTTACAATTTTGAGTTTAAATTTATTAGAGAGTTTTTGGTAACGATTAGCGTGATTTTTACAACGCAAAATTCTCATTTTATCATCTTTAAAGCGATCTGAAAATTTTGTTTTCAGGACCAACCATTAATGAGATTTTTGCCTTTTAAGAATTTCGTTAATCCGTGGCAAAACTCACTAATATTTAAATGAAAACGTTAATACTTTTTTTACTGAAATTTTCAATTTTTAAAATTAATAGAAAGTACAGGCTCTTAAAATGTGAAATATTAAGCTACCGGCGACCAAAAATTATACACCGATTTTTAAGTGTGTTGTGTTTGATAACATCTGTCATTGGGTGTGGCTAATACATATGTTCCCCACCCCTCCTATATAGGAGGAGTCAGCTGTGCTATTCGCCATGGCGCAGGGTTGCCACCAAACTGGGAGTGAAGTAAGTTCCCTAGCCTAACCTCATCCCTCGACCATACTATGCACGACTTCCCTCTGTCTCTCTTTCTCTCTCTCACGCTGGTTGGTTCCATTTTAGCTTTTTGAAGACAATTCTTCTTTGACTCTTTTAGATTATTTTTTGCTACAAGTTTTTTATTCTCTTGACATTTATTAACTTCTTCATGGATCAATAGATATTCTGAATTTATCGATGCACAGAAGATTTATCAGAATGTAATGATTTAATAATATGTAGTTTTACTAAAGGCAAAGCCATCGTATTAGGGTTTATAGGTATGTTTTTTAACAAGTTGTACTGTATTTTTTATTTTTTTACGCATAAATAGTAATAATTACTACTCATCATATTGGGAGGCAAAGTTGGAACCTGAATTTTACCGGTGACTTTAAAAGAGAGTATTATTAATACTGGCTTTAAACCAAAATCATTTCTTATAGCAAAGAGCCGAAATTGGTAATTTATTTATGAATTTATAGCCTACACTGAGTGCTTGGGTCGCTTTTAGCAATTCCTTAAAATAGCACACTGAACACTAAATTTAGTGCAAATAGAATGATGTATGTGAGCACTGAAACCAAAATCAAAATATCACTAGCCTACTCACACGCATTTCTGTACTCGCACAGACTTCACACAACATTTTAAAGTTAAGATCATACTATGATTTTTACATCACTGATACATTATTCACACTAACCAGTAACACTCTAGTGATATTTTGATTTAACGAAATGTTGATCCATGTCTCGTCTTTAGTTGGCAGAATTTATTTTACTTAGCTAACGCACGTAAAAGCCTCCCATCTACTTCTTTATTATAATTTGACGCAACCCTACACACTTAAGTCACCTAAAATTACAAAGTTGTTTTTATTTTGTTCAGTTTTACGTTTTACCCATTCCGTAAATACTAAAAATCATAATTTTTTTGTGTTAATTAGACTGAATAGCTTTTATATTTCAGCCAAATTCTTTATGACGATAAGGATAATGATCCTCACCATGGACATCATGATTCAACAAAGTAAGTAAGCTTGCAAGATATAAGTATTATTTTCGTATTTAAGCATAACATTTCTGTTTTAGTATTTAACACTGTTAGCTTTTAAAATCTGAATATCATCATCTATTTTAATACTATTCACCTTTGAGGTGTTATTATTTTGATTTAGACTAAAAGTAAGTTAATTATTGTTTTATTAAAATTAATTGTTAATAAGTTATTATCAAACCAATTTTTAACTATTTTAAAATCTATATCAGGAAATATCGGTATCCAATATATTTTTTAATTGTAACGTGGATGTTTATTAATTTTTAGTTTCGCCGATGATGTCGCGTTAGTTCAGTCCGAATTTTTGTCGGATACCACCATTACCGCTGCTGATCTGTGCCCTGATCCAAGTCTGAGATTACACGAACCTGAACCCGATTCGTGGACTCCGCATGTTGGAAAAGAAATTTCCCGAAAACTCAAAGAGAAGGAAATCAAACGGCAGGAACATATTTATGAGTTTATCCTAACAGAAAAGCATCATTGTATGACTTTGTTGGTGATGCAAAAGGTAAGTTATGTTTTATGGAAAGTTGAGAACCTAGCAGGGAGGGGTAATACCGTCAAACCGTGTGGATTCCTGGACATTCAGGAACCTAGGGAAATTATATATATATATATATATATATATATATATATATATATATATATATATATATATATATGTATATATATATATATATATATATATATATATATATATATATATATATATATATATATATATATATATATATATATATATATATTATATATTATATATCATTAAGATCCCCTTTTAAGAAAGTTTTTTTTTATTTTAGATTTTTGTGGATGGCTTACAAAAATACTTCAATTTGGGACCGAATTTGGAAAGAATGTTTCCAAGATTGAGTGATCTGACTGAACTACATTTGGGATTTCTATCCAGGCTACGCCAAAGACAAAAAGAATATCCTGTTGTTATCTCTATTGCCGATATTCTACTAGAGCAGTTCTCTAAAGAACACGCGGCTAAATTGAAGTCTGCTTATGGTAAGAATTTTTGACATATTTTGGTAACTACGTTAAGACCACGTATTAAGAATATCCTAGCAATTAGTAAGTTTTTCGGGATTATGTTGCTTTATGTTATTTTTGGTGTATTAACCTTCATAATGGGCAAAAGTTTATATCAAAAGAACCTGTATTTTTTAATTGGGTATAATAATCACAATTTTTCTGTCTCTTTTCACAAGGCCAGGACCTTAACCACAAAAACATATTGTTTTAATAATAATAATAATAATAATAAAAAAGTTTATTTAAATTAATTACAATTTAAATATGTTATATATATTATAAATAAACTTGATAAAACCCCCGAAGACGTACTTGTTGGGGGCAAATTTTATATTTAACATTACATTATTTAATTATATAAATTATTCAATTGAAATATATATATATATATATATATATATATATATATATATATATATATATATATATATATATATGTATATATATATATATATATATATATATATATATATATATATATATATATATATATACACACATACAATTTCTTTTTGAGGACAAGAGAGTTCCTTAGAGAAAAATAAATAAATAATTTTTATATTATACAAAATAATATCAAAGTAATTCCAAAAATTTCTTTAAATCGTTTGTTGTTAATATCCAAGCTTTTATTTCAATGTTATATTTTTTTAATGGTATAATTCTTTTAATATTTACTGGTAAATAATCGTTTAAATAAAAACATAAATATTTATGATTCTTTTGTGCTATAAACTTATGTATTTTTGGTTTAATGGAAATTTCATTTTTATGACGCGTGTCATGGTTATGTTTTTTAAATTGTATTAGATTTTTATTTTTAAAAACGTATACTAAAATATTATAAATATATATTTGCCTAACGTCCATTTTTTTTGTTTCTGAATATAATTCCTTTGAAGGATAAAAATAGTCTTTATTAAACATAATTTTTAGAAATCTTTTTTGTAATACTTCTATTTTTTTTAAGAACATGTGGTATCCTTTATTTTCTTTATAGGTGAGTTTTGTAGTAGACACCGAGACGCTGTCGAAATATACAAATTTTACCAGCAGAATGATGCCCGATTCGGTGAATTCGTAAGACACTGTCAGACAAACCCACTTCTGAAAAAGAAGGGCATACCAGAATGTATATTGTTCGTTACCCAAAGACTTACCAAATATCCACTTTTAATCGAACCTCTAATAAAGACAAGTAAGGAAAATAAACAGGAACAGGAAACATTGCAAAAAGCCTTGTCGTTAGTGAAAGAGATTTTAGTAGAGGTCGACGCTCAGGTGGCTGAAAAAGAAAAGGAGGATAGAAAATTAGAAATATATCATAGAATAGACGCCAAATCCTTTACTATTTATAGGGGACATAAATTCAAGAAGTCTGATATACTGCAAGGCAACCGGTCTCTGAAATTCGAGGGCGTGGCGATGTTAATGCAAGGCAGGGGGAAGATGCAAGTGGTGTTAGTTATTGTTTTGTCGGAGGTTTTATTTTTTCTACAGGAGAATTCTCATAAATACACCTTTTTTACTCCAGACAATAAGGTAATAACCATAGATTAAATAATACATAGACGAACACTTCCGTGCAACGGAAAGCGGGTCTCCCTTGAGACATTTGATGGGTTTATGGTTTAAAAATTTGAGAACACATTTTTTTGAGAAATAAATAGAAATATTTCACATTTGTCGCATTATTTTTTGTACACACTGTATATTTTTCATATTCTCCATTATAGGCCGGAGTTGTTTCTCTGCAAAAACTTTTAGTCCGAGAGAAAGCAGGGGCGGATTCAAGAGGTATTTATTTAATTTCGTCGAATCCCGCGGACCCCGAAATGTTTGAACTTAAAGTCCATAAGCCAAAAGACAAGCAAGTGTGGATACAGGCAATAAGGTATGTTTTTTTTATATATTCTATCCTATTGATACATTTTCGTGGCCTTCTTTACTAAATTTTAGTGTTAGTGACATTGCAATATTTTTAAAAAATTTCTGGGAAAAAAATGAGAATTTTTATTTTAAATATTTCTTTCTTCGTGATATCTGACCTTATTCATAGTCCTCTATTTCTTTTTTCCCTTTTTCTTTTTTACTACGTGCTGTGTGTGTTTTATTCTTTCTTACTTTTAATTAGTCAGTATAAAATGATTTTACGAAAATTAATCTGTTTTTTTTTTAAAACAGGGAAGCAGTCCAGTATTGTCCTGAAGAGGAGGAAGATCCAGCAAATATGAATTCAGAGGACCGGCAGGGTCTTTTAGCTGCGAAACAGAACCAAGTGCGAAATCTTATTGGTGAGTTTATGTTGTACCACTGTAAGAAACATTATTAAGATGTTATTTTAGATTGGCAGTCTGTCGGCATATGATTAATTTTAAAAATTTATTGCGTTTTTAAATTTAAAATAAAATTACAGTTAGAAGGACAATTAACAGAACTAAACAGAAATAAACAGAACAAATTAACAGAAATTCCATAATTTAGATATACTAAAGTCAGAAAGATTGCTGTTTTCTACAGGGTTAATTTTTTAAAATGTTACAAGGCGATATCTCGCAAACTGTTTAAAATATTTTCATAAAATTTTGGTGAGTTAATAGGAAGATGGGGGACATATTTAAACATATTTTTGACATTTACCCCCTCTTTCTATTTTAAGGGGTAACTTTGGAATTTTAAATGGGATGATGTACTGTTGTTTATAAAATTCGAATCTACGGTGCAATTTTTTTTTATTTGCTCTTTCGGTTATGGATTTATAACATAACTTATTTGTTGTCTGTCATGCTTGAGAAATTGTTCGAAACGTCCCCTTACAACTTCTAAAGACTTTCTAACTTTTTTATAAATGAATTTCGTACCCGCTGTAACATTTCAGGTGTCACTAATAAGCAGGCAAAGCGGATCCGGTCTTTCGTATCATCTAAAGTTGTAGGTGCAGTCGCCATCACTTTGTCCTTTATAAAACCCCACAAGAAAAAGTCAAAGGGGGTCAAATCCGGGGACCTAGCAGGCCAGTTTACCGGACCAGCTCGTCCACACTAGTGCGGCTTCTCTGTAGTTTTTTCTGCACTCCCCCAAAATTAACAACATATCAACTTTGACATTAAAATTCGTTTCTAGGTTTAACTGAGAAATAATCGTAAAAATCGTAAAAACTTCAAAATTCTTAAAGGGGCTATATACAGTCAGGAGGCCCAAAAAAGCGATTTTTCAAGAACTTTTCCTGAGAAGACTTTTAAATTTATTAATGTGAAAATTTGTACACATATTATGGTAACTTTTAACTGTATTTTAAGATTTTTGTATTTATAAAAATAATAATTTTGAAAGCTGCTATAGCTGATCTCCAGGAGTTCCTCTCAAAAAAGGCATCTTGCGCTGACAACGATATCTCTGGACTGGATCATCGAAAATGAAAAACCAAACGGATTTCATTAAAGCAATGTATAATCTTCTAATTAATCGAAGGAATAAGCAAAATAAAATTTTTTGACAAAATGGCAGCTTCTAAAAAAAAAAAAAACGATTTTTGACCAAAATTTTGGCCTTAAATTGTTTATAAAAAGAAAAATATTTATCGGTGAGAAAAACCTTCGATTAATTAGTAAAAAATATACTTAAGAAGCTTGTATTAAAATTTGAGACTGATCGGTTCAGCCGTTTCCGAGAAATCTTCGTCACCGACTTTAAAAACACAGTTTTGAGAAAACCGCGTTTAAAGTTTCAAAAGCATTTTACATAGAGTGCAATCGCTCTGACACGTCTTTACAAATATGCGTGTAACTTCGAAAATAATCGCCCGATTGCCTTGAAATTTTCTGTGTGTGTACTGGAATATATGAACATTACGAAAATGAAATTAAAAAATATCGATTTTTTGAAAATTCTAACTGTATATAACCCCTTAAGTAAAAAATACCGCATCTCCATGGAAATGAATAAAAATTCTGAAATAAGTGAACTTGGTAAAATTTATTTGTTTTTTAAATTCAATCAAAATTTAGTTAACCATAATTCCGTAACCGAAAGCGCCAATCAAAAAAAAATTATACACGTACGTAGTTTTTTACGTATTCGACTTTTATAAACAAAAGTACATTATCCCATTTAAAATTTCAAAGTTACCGCTCCCCCCCACACCCCAAAATAAAGTGAGGGAGTAAAAGCCAAAAATATCTTTAAATATGTCCCCCGTCTCCCTATAAATTCATGAAAATATCTTAAACCGTTTTCGAGATATCGCCTTCTAACACTTTAAAAAACGCACTCTGTATATGTTACAAGATATTATCGAAAATGAGACTTTTTTTGGAAATTTGCTTCATCAAATATGGAAGCATTGATGATTTGTAGATTTTTTCCAAAATATTTACACAATATTTACTTAACTTATGTAAAAAATTGTATTCATGCCGAATCTTCTATGCATATTGTTAGTGTCGGGAAAACTTACCTACTTTGCTGTTATAACTGTGAAATGGGCTATTTTTAGAACAAATAATGAAATGTAGAGTCTTCTTTAAAAGTTCCTGTGGTTTGTGTTCTTATAAATAAACAAGGTTACTAGTTTTAATAAATTTTATAACTTTTTTAGAATCTTGATTGGATCCATTCATAATGAATCAATTTTTTTTTAAATATGATTTTGACATGAAAATCGGCAATAAGTGGGTTGACCTGTCTTAAAAAGTTTTTTTTGATGTTGAAAGGAAATTTTTAGTATCTAATACAGCTTGTCCAGAAACCATCTTAACAAATTGGAACCTTTTTTATTTTTGACTTTACGGAAAAAGTTAATTCTTGATGAAAAGTTCTGCTTGTTGAGAAAAATAACACTGAAATCAAAAATTTTCACCCAGTATATACAGGGTGTCAAAAAAAGTAAAAACGGTAAATGTCGTAGAAGGAAAACAATCTTTAATTTTAATTGCAAAGTACGATAACGTAAGAAAGTGTTGTCCAGAACTGAAAACGATCGAATATGAAATTTGACAAAATAACTTTGTGATAATTCATATGTACCTTTGAATTTTTTAAAAAAGTGTTTTGAAATACATGTTTTTAAATAACAGATTACCAAAATAAGCAACAATAACATTTTATAAAATACTATGAACTCTATGACAAGACCAGCACTCCTTTGAAGCTGATTTTCATGGACAAGTAAAGTAACATAGAAACAAATAATTAAAAATCATAGTCATTAGCTGTGAATTCGTGTATATCATGTAAATATACCTATTGCATGTAAACTAAATCTGTAAAATCACAAAAATCCCATACTTTTCTATACAGTTAGTGTATATTATTTTGTCTTGCTCTGTTGCTGAACAGAAGCAGACTCGGACATCGAAGGTAATAATCAGAATAAAAGGTTTCTGCATGCAATCGGATTGACCGAAAGCTAATTCAGTAGTTTAATTTTCACGAATGGCGTTGCCAGTCTGTTTTTTTCTTATAAAAAATCCTTTATTCGGTTAGTATTTGCTTGGGTTCATTTTTCGAATTTGTGGTCAATATTAATCATGGTCCGTGTCTAAAAATATTTCGTCAATGTTAGAAATTACTGAATTAAATTAATTTAAGATAAAACAACGCAAACAATTTCTATACTGTTTTCCACAAAGTAACTACTTTTCTGGTTAAGGATTGTCCAAGAATTAGTTTGTAAGGCCAGCGCAAAATTTAAAAAAATTGTTCAAGTGACAGTTTACACCTAGATAATAAGAATACATCTTTTATAAATTAAGTTTTTTTATAGAAAATACATTTTTTAGAGAAAAAAACAGACTTTATAAGCATGTGATTTTAGGTTATCCCAACATTTCAAAAATGGCAAAAATGTATTTTGAGGTTAGTAAGTAGTCGATTTTTGCGGTGCGTGCAGTTTATTTCTAGGGTGAGTGTGTAAATTTTTGGAGGTTTACTTTTATTGTAAATAACACCAATAAACTTATTCGTATACTAAGAAAACGCAACATGTAGCATATTCGAAAAAATATTTTTTGCCACTGCAACAGCCTTTTGGACGGTGGGACGTTCTGTAGTTTTTATATAAATATCAAGTGCAGCATTCTTGTGTTTATAAATCGGGATTATTTTTTATGTGATATTTAGCACGTTATTTAACATAAATTGCAATATTTTTGTCTCAGGTCCCTTGAAACTTTTTGAAAAAGACAGATAGAAACTCATTTTAAAACTTCGCAAGAGAAACAGTTACACCAAAGGTAGAATTCTCGCTTTTTTTTTCAATGTTACTATCTTTAGGAACTATCTCAGTGATTTAAAACAGAATGGGTTCTTCCACTAACCTAAATTTAATACTTACATCTTAAATTTGGGTATGATTATCTGTACGATAATAATTAAGAAATAAAAAATCTATTAAAATTCAATTGAATTTAAAAAATCTAGAAGGCGACGTCAGATGCTTATTGCCAATGAGCGACAGCTTGTGTCGGCTCTTTCACGAGAAGGCAGCTGATTCGCTAGCGCATTCGTGTGCGATCGGTATTTTGCGGCCACAGTTGTTAGGGTTGCTGTTGAAAAGTACACCATTCGGATCACCGGTATGGCTGTCACGTGTCATGTGACAATCGCATCGGTGCATCGCACGGTGTAGTTTGGAACGCAGTCTAGTTGCTAATTGCTTTGTTCATAATTACTTGTGTTTGAGCCATACTATCGTGACGTAAGTGGAACTTTTGCGATTTTTTTATTAAAAGACCTATTTTGTTTTATTTTCTCAGAAATTACTTAATATCAAAAAGTAAACGTCGAAAATTCTATTGTCACAGAGATCATTCTAGCATAGTCGATTCCAAATCGATATTTCAAAGCATTTCATAGACAGTCAGCTGTGTCATTTTCACTTCTTTACGGTACGGAACCCCAGAAATATCTATAATGATTGTTCTTCCTTTGCTATACTCTCATTTTAAGAAGAGATAATAATACGGTGCACACGTCTCGCTCCGTATTTCTTTACTAGGAAACTTGTAAATGCTACTAACTCTTGTCGTTTGCGTCAATGCACAAATGTTCCTATTCTTCTCAACAGTCTTCCAGTCGTTGTTGTTTGTACAAATCCCTTCATACCTAGTATTCAAAAGAAGAAGAATTTTAGTCACCTTTAGCCCATACGTAATAACCTTTAGCCCATACGTAATAATTAGACTGGTAGTATAGACATGTAACCCTTTGTTGCTTCTTAACTTACTTAATTTCCCCTTTTTAATGCTAGCCCCCATATATAAATCTTGCATGATGTCATTGGAGTTGTTTAAAATTTGAAGTTAATCGAATATGCCTAAATATAAATCCGTTTAAAAATATCGTATGTATATGTTTCAGCGTTGTTGAGACAGAACGACATAGAGCAGGCTTTATTGTTGGAAGAAAAAATGTCATTGCAGTTGCGGTTGTTGGCCGCGTCAGGACTCGAACCACCTTCTCCGCCGTCTTACAGGCATCTAGTGAGCGAGAGCGCTGATACCGGTCAAATGTGGAAAGAAGTTTTGACAGCTGTACAGGTAAAATAATTTAGCCATTATACATACATTATTTGACATTTTCAAAAGACACTACTCTAGCTACATTAACCTTAGTTTTCTTACGAAATAATTTTAATTCTTGTAGGAAGTAAGCCAGCTAGCCAGCTCATTATACACCACCGGGACAAATCTGTCCAGGAGCGTCAGTTCAGCAGGGGAGCATCAAAGTGAAACATACGTGTCACCAATTCTTCCGAAACGAGCTGAGACCTTTGGTGGCTTTGACAATAACCAGGCGCCCATAAAATTGATGGGTAAAAAGTTGCAGCAAAGCACCTCGGGTACCACTCCAGTTGGTACTCCCGATTTCGAGAACTTAATGCCTGGAGATTCAAGACTGTTTGTATGTATTCAATATAAACTAATATTAGTTCTTCTAGAAATTCAGCCTTAGTCGTTATATGCATAATTGTTATTCTTGACAAATAAATAATTGCAATATATTTTAGGAACGGTTGCCTTATAGAAACTGTGTGATATCCGGAAGACCAATGTTCAACGGATCTTCTGTAAATGTAAGTACCGAAAACCAACAAACGATGCAACAAGTGCAGCGGCAACAACAGCAGCAACAGCAGCAGCAGCATCAACAGCAGCAACAACAAATACAATCTCAACAGTCTCAAGGCGGTCGCCCTGCTAATCCTCCACCCCAGCAGCAATTGGGAGCACCTCCAGACGCACCTGCTTTGCTGTCATTAGGTCGTGAGCAACAGTACGCTGCAATACAGCTTAGTCATTATGTCTACACTCTGTTGTGTATTATTTCGCAGCTTATGACTACAAATGGAAGGTAAGCGTGTTTAGCATAATAATAATAAAGTTTATTTAAATTACTTAATTACAATATAAATATGTTATATATATATATATATATATATATATATATATATATATATATATATATATATATATATATATATATATATATATATATATATATATATATATGTATATTATAAACTTGATAAAACCCCCGAAGACGTACTTGTTGGGGGCAAATCTTATATTTAACATTACATTATTTAATTATATAAATTATTCAATTGAAAAAAATATATATTCAAATAAACTGCTGGCCAATTCAAGCGGGACAAACTAAATTTTTGATAAAATTTAGAGTGGAATATTTTCGAAACGAAAAAAGATTTTGATTTAACTTTTTCAGTATGTAATTGAATAGTTCTTCTAGTTTTTATACTTCAAGGCACTATTGCTAGCAGTCGCTGCAACTCTATTTTACAGGGTGTTAAGTGAAACCCTGACTTTTTTGGAAAAGTTTTCCAGTTCCGAGAATCTAGGAAGAATTTTTTTTGAATTTTCTTTTCATACTAAAATGATCCATGGTCAAATACAAAAAAACAATTTCTCCGGATTTTCTCTATTTTCATTTGTTTTCCGTATACAGGGGTTAGTCGAAATTATCGACTTCTTCTTTTAAGGAACCCCTAATTTGGCCGTTTATTCACAAAAAGCGAAAGACCAAGTAAATTTGTAGTTTGAAGTAGTCCAGCTAACAAAATTAATACAAATTTTTGTACAGGGTGTAGCAAGTTTGGATCACGGGCTAGTAAATTATTATTTTTTAATTTCTACTACTTTTTCCTAAGTTAACTATTAATTATCACGTGCTACGTTAAAGGGTTAAAATTTGTTAGGTCCGATAACAGTACTGGATAGAAAGATCCTTTTTGCCCAAACGGGTTTTTCATTTTTTGTCTAGTCCCATTTTTAGTGATTAAACGGCTCGCATTTTGAACCTAACTTTTTGCAATTGCATCCATGAACGATTGAAGTGAGAGTGCTTTTTTGGTGGTACATAATGAATGTTTTATCCAACCAAAAAACATGTAGTGGCCAAACAGCTAATGATGCTTATTCGAAGAATTTTTTAGCATTATACAGGGTTGCAAAAAATATACCACCTATACTTTGCAGGTGGATTTCTGTTAATTTAGCGGCGTTTCTATTTCTTAGTCAAAAGATCTAGTAGGCCAAAAAATAAAACATTTTCTTTGCTATTGACAGTTACCAAGGCAACAAAGTATTCTTCTTTGAATTGGTGCGTTATTATCCTTTATAATGGCTCGATTAAGTGCAAAAGAACAAGCTAATTGTTTGCGTTTACTACAAGATGGGGTAAAAATTAGTATTATTGCGGATATGTACGGGGTTGGGCGAAGTACAATATCTCGACTGCGTCAACGCTTCCACGAAACGGGAAGTGCAAACTATCGTTATGGGGGAGGTCGCCAAAAGAAAGTCGGCATTGCAGATGAAAGATGGTTGGTTAGAGAGGCTCGTCGAAGGCGAAAAATTTCATCAGAGAAAATTAACCAGGAGTTCAGAGCAAGAACACACATTCGTGTGAGCAATAGGACCATTAGAAGAACTTTAAACAATAATAACTTAAGGTGAGTTACTTCAAATGAGATCTTATTTTTTGTACCAATATTTTTAGTGTTTCATTTTAGTAAGTCGGCTATTATAATATTATAATATCGACGTCAGCTGAGGCGTGAATCTTGGATTTTGCGCACCGATATTATAAATGTAAACTTGAACTAAGTTGTTCATAAATTAAAGTTTTGATAGGCGACCCTAAACACATTATTTGTGCTTGCAGCGTAATGTTCCTTAGTTCTTCCCTAGAACTAACGTTATGAAAATTGACCTAATTTTGCATTTTAGTATAATAAAAGCTACTGTTGGCTTATTTATTGGTTCATTCCCTACACCTATACTACAGATTTTTAAGCCAAAATTTTAATTTTAGAGCTCGGCGACGTGCTAAATGTGTGCGACTTCTACCACAGCATAGGCGAAGACGTCTCCAGTGGGCATATGAACATCGCAATTGGCCATTAGATAACTGGGAAAACTGCATGTTTGTAGACGAGTCAAGATTTAATTTAATTCACTCGGACGGCAGAATATTAGTTTGGCGTGAACGTGGCGAACGGTATATGGAGGAGAATATGGCTCCTCAGGAACCTTTTGGTGGTGGAGGCGTTACTGTTTGGGGTGGTGTAATGTTTAATGGCAAAACGGAACTTTTTTTAACATTGGAGCCCATTAACGGTCAGGTATATAGGGACGAAATTTTAAGCAATATCGTTCTACCATTTGCAAACAATTTTGGGAACGATTTTGTGCTAATTGACGATAACGCCAGACCTCATAGAGCACGCATTGTGCAAGAGTTTTTGGAAGCTAATAATATTACCAGGATGGTCTGGCCTGCAAAATCACCAGACATGAATATTATCGAACACGTCTGGTCTAAATTGAAATTATTGGTAAGTTCTAGGGAAGATCCTCCTCAGACTCTAGAACAACTTGCAGACGCCATTGTTCAGGAGTGGGAAAATATTCAGCAAGAATTTGTCAATAATTTGGTAATAAGCATGCCTCGAAGATGCCAAGAGATAATAAATGTAAGGGGAGGTCCTACTAGGTATTAAGATTTGTTTTGTTTTCGTTAGTTGCAAGTTTTTATAATACCTTCAAGTAAAAAAAATGTTCTATAATTTAAAACGTTTTCTGTTTACCTATAAAAGTAACAACCAAAATTTACATTTTGGATCTCCTAAAGTAATGCCGGGAAAAATAACTACTAAATTTGAAAATTACGTATCTTTTCGAGTACTTTCAAAAGTAATTAAATCTTCTGAAATTTCTATACCTTCTAAAAACTACGCTATACAGAATTTTATAACTTGTTCAGTTGAATTCACTATCCATCTCCAATTTTTGACGAGAAAAATGTACTCCGTGACTATTAATTTAAGACACTTCTTATTAATTAAAATTTCTCAATGCCATGTACTGACTTTTTAGAGCAGTGGTAAAATATTTTTCTTTTATAATGAATAATCGAAGTTTACGAAAATCCAAAGATATCGAGAAACACGTGGCTTCTATTATAAGTAGTAACTTCTGCACAATCCTGTATAATGTGAAAAAGTTCCGAATGAATATTATTCTTTTTATCTGTATCGTTACTAGATTTTATTAATAATAAGTAGGACATTTTCTTTAATAATTATTAATATAGCAAAAAGGAACTTTATGAATACCTAAAGGACTCTAAAATCACATGATTTTCATATAAAATGTAGGTGATATGTTTTGGGCAAACGCGGACAAAAGCAGCGAATAAGCATCTTTAGCTCTATGGCCACGACACTTTTTTATTGGTTTGTTAAACCAATAAACGATGTCCACTTCAATAGTTCATGAATGCAATCGCAAAAAGTTAAGTTTTAAACGCAAGCCATTTGTATCACTAAAAATGGGACCAGACAAAAAAATTCAAAAACAGTTTCGGCAAAAAGTTCCAAGAAAATTGGGACTATATTCAATTAATTTGAAAATCACATGACTTCCATATAAAGTATAGGTGGTATATTTTTTGCAACCCTGTATAATGCTAAAAAATTCTTCGAATAAGCATCATTAGCTGTTTGGCCACTACATGTTTTTTGGTTGGATAAAACATTCATTATGTACCACCAAAAAAGCACTCTCACTTCAATCGTTCATGGATGCAATTGCAAAAAGTTAGGTTCAAAATGCGAGCCGTTTAATCACTAAAAATGGGACTAGACAAAAAATGAAAAACCCGTTTGGGCAAAAAGGATCTTTCTATCCAGTACTGTTATCGGACCTAACAAATTTTAACCCTTTAACGTAGCACGTGATAATTAATAGTTAACTTAGGAAAAAGTAGTAGAAATTAAAAAATAATAATTTACTAGCCCGTGATCCAAACTTGCTACACCCTGTACAAAAATTTGTATTAATTTTGTTAGCTCGACTACTTCAAACTACAAATTTACTTGGTCTTTCGCTTTTTGTGAATAAACGGCCAAATTAGGGGTTCCTTTGTAAGAAGAAGTCGATAATTTCGACTAACTCCTGTATACGGAAAACAAATGAAAATAGAGAAAATCCGGAGAAATTGTTTTTTTGTATTTGACCATGGATCATTTTAGTATGAAAAGAAAATTCAAAAAAAATTCTTCCTAGATTCTCGGAACTGGAAAACTTTTCCAAAAAAGTCAGGGTTTCACTTAACACCCTGTAAAATAGAGTTGCAGCGACTGCTAGCAATAGTGCCTTGAAGTATAAAAACTAGAAGAACTATTCAATTACATACTGAAAAAGTTAAATCAAAATCTTTTTTCGTTTCGAAAATATTCCACTCTAAATTTTATCAAAAATTTAGTTTGTCCCGCTTGAATTGGCCAGCAGTTTACATACATACAATTTCTTTTTTAGGACAAGAGAGATCCTTAGAGAAAAATAAATAAATAATTTTTATATTATACAAAATAATATAAGAGTAATTCCAAAAATTTCTTTAAATCGTTTGTTGTTAATATCCAAGCTTTTATATCAATTTTATATTTTTTTAATGATATAATTCTTTTAATATTTACTGGTAAATAATCGTTTAAATAAAAAGAAATATTTATAATTCTTTTGTGCTATAAACTTATATATTTTGGTTTAATGGAAATTTCATTTTTATGACGCGTGTCATGGTTATGTTTTTTAAATTGTATTAGATTTTTATTTTTAAAAACGTATACTAAAATATTATAAATATATATTTGCCTAACGTCCATTTTTTTGTTTCTGAATATAATTCCTTTGGAGAATAAAAATAGTCTCTATTAAATATAATTTTTAGAAATCTTTTTTGTAATACTTCTATTTTTTTTTTCACTAAAATTCTACTGATTCCTTCCAAACCTAAAATCCCGTAATTCAAATGAGTTTTAACTAAGGCATAATACAATGTTTGTAAGTGTTTTATATCCAAAAAGGTTTTAACATTTTTGAATATTGGTAGCAAACGTCTTAATTTTTTAATTAAGTAATCTACATGTAAATCCTAATTTAATTTACTGTCAAAAATTATTCCCAAGTATTTAACACTGTTAGCCTTTAAAATTTGAATATCATCGTCTATTTTAATACTATCCACATTTAAGGTGTTATTATTTTGATTTAGACTAAAACTAAGATAATTTGTTTTGCAATTGTATTGCAAAACAAATTTCCGAAATAATAAATAATATGATTTTGGAAAAAATACGAAAAATAGGAAAATATGACAATACGAAAAATCAATTAAAAAATAATTGAAGAAGAAATATTTATTTTGTGTCATAAAATAAGTATTGTATTTTCCCAAAAAAAAACATCTTAAAGTCAAAAAAATTAGTATAATTCCATTTAGCCCGAGTTTGTGGTATGGGGAACCGTCGCGTCGTTGAGACAAGAAACTTTTATTCTGTTATTTAGGAAAAGTGTTGCTTATACAGTGCGACCTCGATAATCCGGACTAATTAAAACTGCGGTGATCCGGATTAGTAAATAATTCGGATTACTGAAGCGGGACAGTTTTTTATTGGAAAGTGAAATATGTAATACAAAATAATTAGCAAATAGTACATATACATATTAACAAAAAAGTTACAGTCATTTGATTTTTTTTCAATTATATTTTAGGTTTAAAAAAATTCAAATGACGATAACTTTCTACTAACACATTTTTTTCTCTTAAAATTTTAGAATTGTCGACAAGATTATGTAAGATGTGTTTAGAAAAAATAATAAATAAAATATCTAAGCGTGTTAATTTTTTACCCAGGTGGGTCAATTCAAAAATTCAACTTTTTTGCGCAAATTACAAAATATTTTTTTTTCGCCAAAACATTCCTAGTAGGCCCACTATTAAAAAACCTGAACTTGGCGTGGGTCCCATAAGTAGCAACAGAGATATACAACTTTAAAATTTCACGGGCCGCGCCTAGTCAACACAAAGGCACGCACTGCTTATGTGAACGCCCAGACATCTGATCCGGCCGAATTTCGGAACTTAGGGGAATCCCACACAATCGATTTTAGATATCCTTCATTAATTTGTATGAAGAAGTCTAGAATTTAATTACAAACGCACGTCCGGATTAACGAGTACTATCAAATCCAGATTATAAAGTACACAATGCAATTGAAATGCTTGGCCGGATTACCGAATAATCCGATCTACTAAAGCTCCGGATTATCGAGGTCGCACTGTATAAGCAAAAGCTTGCCTAAATTTTGTCGGCGGATCTTAGCTACTATGCAGTAAAATCCGTCGAAAGGCGGAAAATGAATTATCAACCATTGCGTTCCGCCGCACTATAATTTTTACGGCGGATAAGTTCTTATTAATTGCATGAGTCCGCCTTGCGGCGGAATTCTAAGTTTAACTGTAACCTACCACCGGCGGACATATAGCCACTACGTTTAAAAAAAGAGTAACTACATAACGTAATTATAAAAAACCTAAGATTATATTTTTTGATTTTTTTTGTATTAACATAGTTTGCAAGCGCAAATGGTAAACTTGAAAGGTGCAGATAAACAGTACCGCCATAATCAGCAGCTAGAAGAGTTGCGTAATTTGCAAGATAAACTGAGCGTAGAAAAAGCGTCGTGGGCAACTACAAAAGAGCAGGAAGAAAAGGAACTTGAAGAGAAGCGACAGGAATTATTAAGACTACAGGTAAACCTATACGGTCAGATTCACTAAAAAGGTTTGAGATTTAGTACTGGTTTAAATTAAGATCTTATAGTTGATCAGTTAGGTTTTGACAGTCGTCATTAATAACTTTTGAATTATTCTGATATTTATTTTCAGGAACAAGTAAGAGCTGAGCAAAATGATATAACACAGCAAAGGGAACAGCTCTATCGTAAAATGGAAGTGCTAACCAGCCAGGGATTATTAATATCCCCGAACGTAGCAATTCCAGTAACGGGCCAGTTAGACGACAGCAGTAAAGACAGTTCGGAAGATAGCAGTCCACAATCGTCAGACACATCATCTGCTACTTCAGCTGTTAGTTCGAACCAGAGTTCTCTGTCTCACTCGGCCTCTACCGTGGACAAAAGGAAAGAGAGCAAGTGGTCGAAAAGTATGTAAATTAGTCATTTATTTTAAACGTTGGCTTGCGAACCGCGTTGCGCATCTACAGTGCAGTCCAAACAGTCACAAATATGAAATTATTTAATTTTTTTTTAATCATCATTTGCAGATACTAGTACAGCAAAACATCTTCCTCTGAACTTAATATCGACTACCAACCAACAAAAAGTATCTCAGAACCTATCGTTCAAGCAGCAGATCCCTCTCAAACTGGCGTCTAAATTAAGTTCTGACTCTCCGAAATCAAGTTCGGGTGGACCGCAACAGATTTTGCCATTAAAACTGAGTCAGGATGAAAAAATTAGAAGGACGAGTACGTCGGGCTACCAGAGGCTTTCTGAAAATAGCTTTAGCCCCCCTTCAGAAGAAACGGTAAGTATTTTTTTTTTTTTTTATTTATTTCATTCCCAACAAACTTAATAAGTTTATTACAGGGAATAAAAAAAAAAATATAATAATTATCTGTCATAATATACAAAAAAAAAAAAAAAAAAAAAACAAATAAAAAATACAATAACTAAAATCTAAATCTAACGTCAAAATTCAACTGTTTTCTAAAATAAAATTTTTATAATGTTTTTTAAAAGCTCCAATGTTTCTTTTATTTTTTATTTTTTTTGGTAAATCATTATAAATTTTTATACCTCTATATAGTATAGAATTTTTACCAAAATTACTTCTGTATGAGATTGTCTGTAGATTGTTTGTTTGTCTGGTATTGTACATCGTATCATTTCTTTTAAAGTCTAGAACTGAATTTTTATTTTTCATAGTTATAGAATGAATTAAACTACACAATTTTAATTTATAAATATTTTCAATATTCAGATAATTTTTGGGTATGTATAAATTAACGGTAGGTTCCAAACGTGGCAAACGATAGATACATTTAATTGTTTTATTTTGAAGTATTTTTAAAGGCTTTAATATACTTAAATTAGCAGATCCCCAAACTGAAATTAAGTACTGTAATTTTGAATATATCAATGCATAATATATACTTTTCAAATGTTTAATAGGTATATAATTGCGAATTTTGTAAAATATTCCAATTAAAGGTGATATTGTTTTTCTTATAAATTCAACATGATTTCTCCAACTAAGTTTTTCATCAATGATAAGTCCTAAATATTTTATAGATTCAGAATATTTAATGTTTTTATTTTCCATTTTTATTGGAGTTATAGGGTAGTTTATGGTCTGTTTAGAAATAAACATATACGAAGATTTATCAGTATTTATGCTTAATTTATATGAATTTAGCCATGTAAAAATTGCTTTCATATCTTCTTGAATAAAATATTTTAAATTATCCCAGTCATTTGCAAAATATATCAGAGTAGTGTCATCCGCATATAATTTTAAATTACCATATAACTTCAATTTAGAAATGAAATTTATGTAAATGTTAAACAAGGTAGGTCCAAGTACCGAACCTTGAGGAACACCACAAACAACCTCAGTTTTTGAACTTGTTTCGTTTGCTATTTTTACGAACTGTTTTCTACCACTTAAATAATTTTAATAATAATAATAAGGTTTAAATTGAATTTTTAAAATAATAGCGAACTAGTAGAGGTAAGTTTTAAACTTTGAAGTCGGCGTAATTTTAAAGCATAATAGGAATCCGTAATTTTTGGTCCAAAGTAAGCGAAAATTGATATTTGGGGATAACTCTAAAATTAAACGTTTCTTAATAAAAAAAATTAAGTGAAAAATGGGGATACTTTACTCTTAACGCAATTTCGAATTTTTGACTCTTCCTCGTATACCATAAGACTTTCACCGGATTTCTTGTGTATTATTTTGGTTTGAAGGTATGAAGAACTTTTCCGAAATAAAATAAATTTAAATTCAAAGATACACATTTTTCCCATATGCTGCGCACTTTCTGGCGGTCACTATATATATATATATATATATATATATATATATATATATATATATATATATATATATATATATATAATATATATAGCCAATGTATACGAATGTGCGAGAGCGAGCCTATAGTCGCCTATATTGAACATATTTTAACGAACAATGAACGTATCGTTCAGTTGATGAGAGCGGCTCATTCGCGACTCTGAAAAGAGTCGTCTATATTGAACGATTCGTTCGCGAACGACTGTGAGTGCATTTTTGGGTGTTTATTGTGGATTTTTTTTGAAATAAATTATTTGTCACTCTCAGACACCAACCACGCATTCTCACAGCCGAACAGGCTCCAGCCCCGCAATGATGCAACAGTCTCCGCCGTCATCAGGGTCTTCCAGTCAGTGCCAGAGCCCAAGCAGTGCCAAAGCTACGCGTACCAACACGTACCCGAAAATTCCTGAAAAATTTAAAGTACGCGGGGAACAACCTCCGTCGCAAGACGAAGAGGTTATTTATTTCTGACGACGTTGGAAGGCTACAAACTTCCTGAGTTCGTTAGTCAAAAGTAAGGTGTAAAAGTTGTTATTATTAATTCGTTAAAGAGTAACTTATTCTGTCTTACTTAACACTTGATGGAACGTTTTTGACTAAATGGAAAATTATTGTTTCCATTATTATTTTGGATAGCGCTGTGGCGCCCGTAGTCATGTTAAAATATTGGACAAACCTTGTCCGATGAATAAGATATTGTAAATCGTCTTTTTACGGTAAAATTCCTCGAATAAAGTTTTTTTCATGGTACTTACAGGGTGCTGCGAAACTACAGACAAAATTTTACAAATTATTTCTCAACCAACTAAAAGAGTTCCTATTAACGTGAGGGCGAAAACTTTTCGTTTCCGAGATAAAGGGTGACAGAATTTGGGTTTACTAATTTGTTTTACACGTTTTTAAAAATAATTTATTCAAATTCCGTACATACATTTACAATGCTTTTTGGAGTACTTATGGAATATCCTTATTACTACCATCCGAAATATTTTATACAGAGTGGGAATTTTTCAGGGTCACGATCCTATTGACTCCCAAATTTTTTGAACCAAACCCAAAGTTCTTTATTATGTAATTCGGACCTAGGAAAGCGATATAAAAATCTTTGCACTTTGTACTCAAACAACAAAGAGCGACGAGGCATCGCCATGGCCACGCTAAAGGAGAATGTATCCGAGAAGCAAGCCGCCGTGACACAAATGCTTGCTACTGCGAAACTAAAAATAACCGCTCTACCGACTGCCGTCGATCGTCGCTTTGTACTACCGATACAACCCTGGAATTACACATATTATTATAGTACATACATGAATTAATTATAAGATTATTCCATAGGTACTCCAAAAACTGTTGTATGTAGGAAATAAATAAGAAAAACCAGAATAAAACTGAACTTTTATCACCCTTTACCTCAGAAACTAAGCTTTTACCAATGTTAATATGCACTTTTTCTTATTTTTCGCTATTTTTTACACCTTTAATATTTTGTCGTTGTAGTTTTGCAGCACTGTTTATCCTGTACAAGAAGTGTGAGCTTTAAAGTCTAAAGAGTTTTCTCAAATAAAAGAAGTAAAAGCATTGCATATTGGATTTGGCAAAAAATGATTTGCCAAATTATACAGAGTAGTCAAAAACAAAAATTAGTTTACTCTCGAGTCAGTTATAGATTTTTTTGCTATATTAATCCTAATGTAAAATGACACCCTGTAACGTATTATTTTACGGGTTTTCTGGTCATGCAGGTATCAAAAATAAAATTGTCCGCGAAGTCACTAATAAAATGCGCATTTGTTGCAAACTTGTTTGGCTTTCCTATATATTAAAATTACGGATTGCATCTCAAATCTCGCCAAGCTGACCTTATTAATGACTGACCTTAATCTATCAACAGTTTATATTATTTTTAAATTTTTTCGGCATCAATTGGTGAATCTTAACTTTCCAGATCCAATATGTGGCTTCCAAAAAGTCATATAAGATAAAATAATCTCTTTACACTTTGCTGGATTAACAGTTATATCCTATAGGGTATTTTCCCGAGATCCCGTTGATCCACCGGGAAGTGCCGGGAACTACAGGTCATCGTGTGATATCTACATTGAGATATTAAGTGACACGCTGTTCACGGTAGATCAACGGGATTTCGCGAAAATACCCTATAACAAAATGACCTTACAAAAAAAACTCTTTTTCTTCTCTTAATAAATCTCAAGTTTATCTTTCTCTATTTTCTCGAATCTTTTCTCGAAATTCGTCTACAACTTACTTAAATATTAGGCGTTAAATCTATGTGTAAAAAATATTTATATTAGAGTATAAGGATCTCTGACAATACCGGCTCAACAAAAAATCGTTTCTTCGACTAGTCAAGTTTATCTCTTCCTAATTGGTCGTTAAAATTAGTGTAGTGAATTGTATGGCTGTAAATCCTTTTTGAACATACTTCATATTGAACTTTTTTCGATTTTTTGAAAACTTTTTATTGCTCATTTTTTTCTATTACATTTTGACGATTAGGTTTAATAATAAACTTTGGATGTGAGAAAATTATCAAATGTAAATAATGATTGTATGGTGTAAAATCGTGTTTTGTTCGTTTTCATAAATTCATATTTGTTGACCTTCCGAGCAGCATTTTTCGTCAGCTTTGAACATAAAAGATAGTTTGAGTTGAGAGTGCTTTATTTTTGTACGTTCAAGCTTAATGACTTTTATTACTTTTAAAAAATTATTTTTTCTTAACAGTAGAGTCGCGCAACTCCCAATTAATAAGTGTTTTCAGTAAAATAATTTTATTTATGCAACATACAGAGTGATTCATTTAAAAAACAGTATTTTTCCTTACATTTTACATTCTTCTTGTGATCAGGCGGAAAATCATAATTTAATTTCTGGCAATGTTACGAATATTGCCGACATGTTCTAGTTTACCAGCTACGTAGGTTTGTTTCACTTATTCTTTAGACAGTTAAACGATAGCTTTAAATTGAAAATAAGTACCTTTAGTGTATATAAAATGTGGCTAGTTAACTTACAAAAAGCAACAGAATTTTTAATTCCCTTTAAGGGCGTTATTACATTGTTCAGGTTTTAAATCGCAACTAGAAAATAGCTGAACGGATTGGACCTTAAAATTAACCAAAAAACGGCACGTGCCTGTTCAGGAGTTTCAAAAATTTTGTAGTAAAAGTGTAAAAAACAGTACAAAAGTCACATATTTACTATAATAGTTTTTCGAATGGTTATCAAAATTTTCAATTCGGTCCGTCTTTGTTTTTGATATAATTGTCTATATTGGATTAATTTAAAATAAGATCTAACCATTTTGTACTTTTATTATTTACATTTTCTCTCACAGTAATCGATGTTCTCAAATTAAAACTCTGTGACAATACGTAGAGATGTTAGCTCGTGTAAAACTTTCCATAGAATAGTTTCACGCAAATGTATATAATGATCATTTAATCATTGCTTGTTAAACCACCTTTAGTTGAAAATCTTTTTCACTCTTCTTTTTTACTCATTTTTTTAAATTTATACAACAATCTTTATATTACTTTTTAACATGCAAAATATTTAATCAAAATTGGATATAACTTAAAAATTGTTTAAATATTACTCTAAAACGTTATTATAATTTCATATGTAATATAAAACGTATTAAGCATTTCGGAAAATATAAAGTAGTAGATTGCCAAAAAATATATATTCTTCAAATTGTGTGCAATAATGATTGTTAGTGAGGTACTTTATATTTAGTATCATATGTGCAATTGAAAAAACGGTAATGTTATTTTACTTAAAAAAATAGGACGTTTTAGGTCTCCAAAAATAACACTTTGAATATTACTTAAAATTTTCAAAAATTATCAGAACTTCGCTGTTGCAATAATTTTAAGAGAAAACCATTTTTTAAATATTTTTGATTTAAATAGAACTGTCGTTCACAATTCTTTCTTTTTTAACGATTTGCATGTTAAGTGCATTTAAGAATGTAGATTGTTCCTTCAGTAGGGGAAAAAGTCATAAACTCCACTACTAAAATTTGGAGGGATTGAATAAGTGCCAAGTACTGGTTTTTAAACAAAAACTGACATTACATACGACCAGTGGCGGCTGGTGAAATTTCAAAGTTGTATATCTCTGTTCCTACTTACAGGACCCGTACCAAATTTAGGGGTTTTAATTGTGAGCCCACTGGGATTGTTTTGGTAAAGAAAAAAAACATTTTGTAATTTGCGAAAAAAAGTTGAATTTTGGGTGTGCCCCTCCTAAGAAAAAAATTAACACGTCTAAGTATTTTATTTATTATTTTCTCTAAACAAATTTTCCATCATTTTATCGAGAATTTTTAAATTTTTAGAGAAAAAAATGCGTTAGAAAGTTATAGTCATTTTATTTTTTTAAAATTATATTTTAGGCTTAAAAAAATTCAAATGACTATAACTTTCTACTAATACATTTTTTTCCCTCAAAATTTAAAAACTGTCGACAAAATGCTGTAAAATTTGTGTAGAAAAATAATAAATAAAATACCTAGACGTATTCATTTTTATTTTTAGGAGGGGCACACCAAAAATTCAACTTTTTTTCGCAAATTACAAAATGTTTTTTTTTCCAACCAAAACATTCCCAGTGGGCTGACTATTAAAACCCCTACATTTGGTACGGGTCCTGTAAGTAAGAACAGAGATATACAACTTCGAAATTTCACCAGCCGCCACTGCATACGATGATGGTTATATTTTTTGTTTTCTTTCCTACATCACATGATTGACAAATGAGTGTGAGAATGACGAAATATTGCGTAAGGTCCTATTTGTGTTATTTTTGTTGTCCTAAACCTTCATTATTTTACATGAAGTCTTTCAGCTTGGAAAGGATCCATAGGTAGATCGGATAATACAATACGTATTTTGAATATTCGTGTCTTATTAAATATCTAAAATCATTGGTGTAAATGAAAATTGTTCAGAAGAGATTATTAATAGTACTTAGACCACCTGTTAGAAGAAGTTATGGGGTCATCTTGGGTTTCACAAAATTTAACAATTTGTCCTTTGTAATCTCAATCCCACTCCAATCAGTTAATGAATGAATTACAGTTTTTACAGACATAACAAGTCCTAAAACTTATTTTGAAAAATAAACAACAGTAAGAGGCATAGGTCACTTCCCGCTCCGCTAATTTCAATACAAATGAACATGTCGTCTCGAAATTCGAGGGGTTTATAATTGAACACTTCGTAAACAAAAAAAGGGATGACAAAAAATAACTCAATTTATCACTAAATTCTGGTAAACTATACGGTGATTTTACGGTGGTAGCTTTTTTTTAAGATGGCAGGTAGCCGTCATTTTTCAAAAATTTACTTTTAAAAACAGCTTCAAAATGACGCAATAGCCTTTTTGAAACATTGGTGTGTTGTTTGTCGTGGACTAAAGTGTTTCATACCTTCAAGGGAAGAGGTTAGATAAGGCCGATATTTGAACAAAAGTTTGTTTTTCTTACTAATTGTATCGCTTACATTGGTTGGTAAATATTAAACAAATTATGCCTAAGCGATCAAAGTTAAATTTTTGCGGACGTCAAAATGTACCCAAAACTTTTCCTTAGTAATTGGTCTAGTAATGGTTGAAATTAGAGTGTAGCTATAAAATAATGCAAGTGATCTATTTTTTACAAAAAGAAAAATGTTAATATTTCCAAGTTAAACATTTTAGGTGTATTGATTTAGATCAAATACTGTTATATTTAATATAAATTCTATTTTTCCACAATACATAAAGCTTGTATCGACTCTTTATGCAATTTAGTCTTGTTCTTTATATGTACTTGAAATTTTTGATTGAAGGCCTATCTAATTTTTAATCTGTACAATTTGGTAGCTATAAAGTGTATTTTTATATCTATTTTTCTTACGTTTAGAACTTATTATGGACAGACAAGAATGTAAAATATTTAAATATAAGTAATATGTACTTCCATTTTCTTCTTAAAAAGTAAGGTAAAATTTAAAATTTGTTCAAAAAGACATCAAAGCTATTTTTTGATTGGCAACTTTGTCTTTTAATTTTTTTATATGTGTGCTAATGCGATAAGTTAAGTAAAAGGGTTTTAAGCATTTTCTCTTCTCTGCGTTTTGTTCTTGGCATGACCAGAGACCAGAGATTAATTTTTAATACCTATCGTTCAGGCGCGGCCCGTGAAATTTTAGAGTTGTATATCTCTGTTGCTACTTATGGGACCCATGCCAAGTTCAGGTTTTTTAATAGTGAACCTACTAGGAATGTTTTGGCAAAAAAATATTTTGTAATTTGCGAAAAAAAGTTGAATTTTTGAATTGTGCCACCTAGGAAAAACATTAACACCTATTTTATTTATTATTTTATTATTTTTTATAAACAAATTTTACATCATTTTGTCGACAATTCTTAAATTTTAAAAGAAAAAAATGTGTTGGTAGAAAGTTATAGTCATTTGAATTTTTTAAAAATTATATTTGAGGTTTAAAAAAATTCAAATGACTATAACGTTCTACTAACACATTTTTTTCTCTTAAAATTTAAGAATTGTCGACAAAATGATGTCATGTTAGAAAAATTAATAAATAAAATACCTATGCGTGTTAATTTTTTCCCAGGGGGGTCAATTCAAAAATTCAACTTTTTTTCGCAAATTACAAAATATTTTTTCTCTTTACCAAAACATTCCTAGTAGGCTCACTATTAAAAAACCTAAACCTGTCATGTTTCCCATAAGTAGCAACAGAAATATACAACTTTAAAATTTCACGGGCCGCGCCTGCTATCTTTATAGGTTCATAAAAAACGGATTTTTTTTTGTGTTTTAGTAACCCCTTTTTCTAACTTTGGTAATAATGTTATCTATTTTTTCTTAAATTATGGCGGCCAAATTTATTATAACTACTTTATTCACTTAAATTTGTAAAAAAGTACAAAACCAAAGTCTTCTAAAACTATATCAATTTTATGGATAAAATACAATTTATGTCATGGTTTAAGGCTTATTGTGCTCAAGAAAATGACAATTTTTATGAAAAATATTTTCTCATTTAATAAAATTTAAAGTTGAAATTAGTATATTTATGATATTTGACATTTGGGAGAAAATTCTTCTTATTTACCAAAGCAGTTTACACCTAAAGTCAAAAAATGACGAAAACAATGGTTGGTACACTAATCTGATTTTCAAAAAGTAACTGTTGGATATACAGTAAAGATCGCCTAACTGCAAACATAGCAATCTTCAGGACGAATTTATCTATGAGTCTATGGTCGCATTAACTGCGGTGACGGCCGAAAACTATCGAGCTCTGCCCGATCGCTGCAGTAGTACTTGCGTTCCCGCTCACCGCTTCCGCAGATTTCGTTGAGCAACCAGCCGCCGGGGCCGTCAATTCATCAGTGTAACTTTAGCGTCGGTTGGAATTACGTTATTTTGAGTTCTAAAAGAGATTATTTACGAAATTGCTGCTAAAATCAAAATGATGTATCTAAAAATAGTATTCCCCACGCAATTGATTTAACGCGGACACGAGTGAATTCGTCCATGCTCTATCTATGTTCGCACCAAGCTGAACGTTACTGTACGTACTTAATTATTTTTCTATGTTTATATATCAATAATTCATTATATCAAAATGTGAAGTCATCAAGCCACCATGATATAAAGTGTTAAAACGTGTCTTTAAACACTAATTTTTTTATAGAGTTCATCAGTGACATCAGTTTTTTGCCACGTTTTTTAAACTTGATAACCAAGGACCTTTTTACGAAGAAAACTAAGAGTGATCTATTTTCTCGGAAATCCAAATTCCATTATATTTTCTTGTTTCTAAACGTCAATGGGTTTCTCCTAGGAATTATATGCTTCTTTTACTTCTCCTTGCAGGAAGATCCTTGGCTTTTAAGTTTTGAAAAGCATAGCAAATATTCAGAATTAATTATTAATTTGTTAAATTAATTTAAATTAATTTAAATTAAATTAATTTCTATCTATATTTTGATTCGTTTTAATTCTCTAAACATTTTTGCTGTATTTCTTTTATTATTGTGCGTTGTCGTGTAAATGACATCAGTATTAAAATATAATTTTAAATGGTGAAGAATGTTTCTTGCAATAAGTAGTTACATGTTGACTGAGGTAATTTAAATTTAGTATAAAATCCGTTACAGATTCTAAAAGTAATACATCAACACTCATTATTTTTTATATTGTCTTCAACGTGTATAATTTGGTTATTTCTGTCTAATTTTTGTATATTTTCTTGTACGTGCAAGAGTGGTCTGTTTTCTTTTTATTGATAGTAGCGAAGTGCAAAAGGGAAAATTTCTGCTATTTTCCAAAATGTTGTCGGGAATAGTATGGTTTGTTACACGACGATAAATTAAATGAAAGAAAGCAGATACCCTTCTCATAATATATGTACTACATTATACATGGATAGATCGAACTACGTATATAATTTAAAATAGTTTCTTTACATTTTTAATACTCAAAAATCTATTTACCTTTTTGACATTGACTTGGTCATATCCTACGTCAACATAACTGACTCTTTTACACAAATCTGGTGGTTTTCAATAATTATTATTTGTCTATCCATGTATTTTTGTACTCTTGTATGAAAATAGGTTAATAGACATGTTGTATTGTATAATTAACGATCTGTATAATTTTTCTTTCTTTCTATTATTTAATTATTCTTTTTATATATATTTATCATTTATACATCCCATCATAACATCACGTAACTATTTATTTTTTATACACGCATACATATTTATTGTTTTAACATTCCAGAATCTATGAAACAATTTTATTTTTGTATAACATAATCATGCATAATTTGGGTAGAAAGTTACAATGTAGTTTAATATTAAAGAATTTATTTAAACCATGGCTTGTATATAGGACAATTTATTGTAAATAAATTTTACTTAAAAAGTAAAAGTTGTTTTTTTTTCATTAAAGATCCCTGACCATGACAAAGAGCGGGCGTTGCATACAAGGAGCAGACGATACCTCCTCCTGTTTCTGCTGCCCTAATGATATTACCAATAAATTGAAATTTTTACTTTTGTACCAGAATCACAGAAATGCAGAGGTATTTTCCTCCTGATAAGCGATGTTGCCAAATTAAGCAAACGTTCCCGATTTTTATTAGGAGCACAGAAATTCGAAGAGGTTTCTCCCTAAAAAATAGGAAATATTGCAAACCTGGCAACATTGCATACCAAGAGTAGAAAATACCTCCTCGCATTTCTGCTACCCTAATGAAAATATCAAAAAGCTGAAATTTTGCGATTTGTATTAGGATCACAGAAATGCGAGGAGGTATTTCCTGCTCCTGATCCGCGATGTTGCCAAATTGGGCATAATTTCTTAATTTTTTTAAAATCGTATATTAGGAGCACATAAATTCGGCGCGGTATTTCCCTAAAAACTAAGAAAAAAAATTGAATCTGGCAACATTGCATAACAGGAGCTTAAAATACCTCCTCGCGTTTCTGCTATCCTAATGAAAATATAAAATTGCTGAAATTTTACGATTTGTATTAGGATCACAGAAATGCGAGGAGGTATTTCCTGCTCCTGATCCGCGATGTTGCCAAATTGGGCATAATTTCTTAATTTTTTATATTAGGAGCACATAAATTCGGAGCGGTATTTCCCTAGAAACTAAGAAAAAAATTTGAATCTGGCAACATTGCATAACAGGAGCTGAAAATACCTCCTCGCGTTTCTGCTATCCTAATGAAAATATCAAATGGCTGAAATTTTGCGATTTGTATTAGGATCACAGAAATGCGAGGAGGTATTTTCAGCTCCCGTTATTGCAATGTTGCCAGATTAAATTTTTTTTCTTAGTTTTTAGGGAAATACCGCTCCGAATTTATGTGATCCTAATATAAATCGTTTAAAAAATTAAGAAATTATGCCCAATTTGGCAACATCGCGGATCAGGAGCAGGAAATACCTCCTCGCATTTCTGTGATCCTAATAGAAATCGCAAAATTTCAGCAGTTTGATATTTTCATTAGGATAGCAGAAACACGAAGAGGTATTTTTGGCTCCTGTTATGCAATGTTGCCAGATTCAATTTTTTTTCTTAGTTTTTAGGGAAATACCGCTCCGAGTTTATGTGCTCCTAATATAAAATTTTAAAAATTAGGAAATGCCCAATTTGGCAACATCGCGGATCAGGAGTGGATCCTCGCATTTCTGTGATCCTAATACAAATCGCAAAATTTCAGCCATTTGATATTTTCATTAGGATAGCAGAAACGCGAGAAGGTATTTTTAGCTCCTGTTATGCAATGTTGCAACATTGCAATAACGGGAGCTGAAAATACCTCCTCGCGTTTCCGCTATTCTAATGAAAGTATCAAAAAACTGAAATTTTGCGATTTGTATCACAGAACAACCTGAGCAAAATTTGCTAATCTTTAGGGACTTTATAATAAACATAGTGGTTTTTAAGGATTTTTGATTTGATGAGCACAGGTCTCATCACAGGATAGCCGAAAATAAAACAAATGTTTATTTTGATTTATTAATTCGTTTATTATTATTAAAAAATAATTTAAAATATAATGAATCAAATAAAATCCAATAAACTTATGGTCGGTTTTCCAAAGTAATTTGATAATTAGCAAATTGAACGCTTGTGGCAGCACACGCGTTAATGGTATTACCAAAGGTGACACTAAATGTCAACTAAATTTATTATTTGATTTCCCTTTTCTTCAGACGCCCACGGTAGGTTAGTACTTAGGCTTGAAGTCTACGTGGGCTGTCTCAGAAACAATTGCTTTGAGAAACCGGTCAATAATGTAATAATTCCTGTACTGTAATTGGGTTGTAATAACTTGTAGAATTGTAAATAAATTAACAAATTACGGGATTATAATATACATATATAATATTTCATCTGATTCGGTAATCAGACGGAAAATGCATATTTTATATTTATTTGTGCAGTCTACCAGTCTTATTAAAATGAGAGTTATTATTAAGTACTAGTTTCATATATTGTACATATAAAAAAATGTAAATATTGCACGATTGACTTAAGCTTTTAAAGCATCACTTACTTTTAAAAAATCTAACTCATAAAAACTACCGTTCATCACTTTCTGTTTGTCTTTCATTTTGAAATATTTGGTAAACAGTCACTGAGTGATTGCTGTCGTTAAATTTGCAGGAAACGTAAAGTTCTGCTATTCTAAAGACGTAACAATGCCCTCCCCACCTTTCTCGTAGATACACAGATCTTGGATCTTCTTGTAATACACTGGTTATAATTTTCTTCTTTTCCTCAGCCTAAAAAAATAATATAAAATAACCTAATTATACGATGTTCAAACACGGCGCATAGACGCCATCACAGTAGTCAAAGTGCGAGAGAACAACAGATTCACACAACACTGATTTTAATCGCCTATTTAAAACATGTCTGTGTTGATATAATAGTCTAAGGCTACAATATGCCCTTTGAATACACCTTGATACATGTTCTGTAAACCGCAAATCATTATCAATATACAGCCCCAGATTTTTTACAACTTTAGATATTTTAATGACACGATTTTGTATTGTAAACAGTCCACCATAATTACTAACAAATCGTTGCCTCTCTGTCCTCCCCCAAAAACCACTGCCACAGACTTGTCAGAATTCAACTTCAAGCAATGATCAGCGCTGAAATTTACCACATTATTCAATCCAGTGCCGCTACCGCCTGTGAAGCCTCTGCGGGGAAGAATTATAAATACATTTGTGTATCATCCGCATAAAAATGTGTACTATAACATGAACATTTCGTTGAAAAAATTGACGTATAGAATGTAAACAATCTTGGTCACAAAATGGTTCCCTGAGGGACTCCATTCACAACTGAACTACAAGATAAAAAGCCCCCTGAAGAAACCCTTTCCCTAAATTGTATTTTGTTTTCTAAATTCAAAGGTAGAAGGTAGAAATTTATTTCTTTCTGGCAAAAAAAACCTACTTCATGTCCTATTTCATTAAGCTGTGCTAAAGATCTTTCCTTAAAAGCCACATTTAATTTAGCTACTGGTGACTGATCAATCCATGAAGGTACCCTTACATGACCTGAAGAAGTACTAGGAATTGGTGTTACACTTGCTTGGGATCCAGATCCTGATGGCTCCTCTTCTTCTCCATCAGGTGCTTCCCGTTCACCAATTCGTGAGTTTGACCTAAAAATAAATAGGTACAACTTTTTTTTTTAACAAGCAAACTTTTCATGAGAGAGTTATATAGATTGTGATGTCACTATCTCTTACAATTAGTCTATTATGGCCTGTTTGTGACTTCAGATATTTAAAGTGGTTACTTTGAACAATAGCTCAACATACAGGTGTCATACTGAAGCCAAAAAAATTAATATAAAATGACGCCTTCCTTTGCTTGAAGAGTTCTTAATCTCATGTGTTGTTTGCCCAGGTTGTGTAAAATATCTTCAGAATTTTATTTTGTCCGCAGTACAACCCCCCTCAAAGTTTGTTATGTTGCTATGAGGTACACATACTTATAGCGACCCATGCCAGATTTTAAGTCATTTATTCTTATAGTTTAGGATTTCTGGTTAGTTATATAGTATGTCCGATTTCATTAAAAAAATTAAATATTAAAAGTAATGAGTTTTATCACATAATTTTTTAAAGTCCAAACTATTCTCTATTACACCTTTAACCAAAGTATAGTCCGACATATGGTAAGTTGTATGCGAGGAAAGGGTGAGGAAACGATACAAAATTAGGTGGGCGGAGCTTAAATACAAATCACCACTCAGTAAGCAGCTAGATACGCCATTATTATTGTAGATGCCAGCCTATTAACCTATCAACCAGAAGAACTATGCCACTTGCCCTTTTGGTAGAAAATGATAAACAAGGTATGTTTGCAAAATAACTGAAAAATTTTTCTATTTTACGTTTTCGTATTTTTTATGCTCCCTGTATAAAAAATTTAATTTTTCATAAGGTGATCCTATTTATTTTACAAGCAAAAACTTTTATTAGGAGTGACATTTTTATGTATTTTGCAAAATTTGGTCCATTTGTCCTCTTCTAAACCACATCCGCGGAGATACTGTATATTAGATTTAAATTAAATTGGGGATAGCTTATCCTCCAAGAGGGGGTGATCGCCAAGGTACTGGTGCACCTCTGGAGTAAGAGCTACCTGTGTGCAAAATTTCGGCTTATAGGCCGTGCGGTTTTTGAGATATTTTTGGCCTGACATAGGATCCTGATCAGTAATTAATAGGATTACCCACACAGGTTGTCAATGCGCACTCCTGAAAAACACATAACACTACTACAATTTCTACTTCCCACCAATAAGATGCTACAGCCGACCTATCAGTAGTAAGTAGTCTGTAGAGTTAATACTGTAAAGTTAAGATGATTTGGAAGTCGCGTTAATCTAGACTGTAGAATCTAGACCAACAGCTCACAGGGAAAAAAGTATAATTGGATTCTTGCTGAACCAGTTTTGGCCAGAAAAACAAACAACCAACATATCGTCTGGTTTATGCAAACTAGTTAGTTAAGGTGTGGTTATGATCACATAGATAAAAATGTCTAGAAAACATACCTTCTGTAAAAGGAAACTTCATTCCTTGATTCACTACTACCAGGAACTTCTAAAACTTGAGATTCCCTATCATTTTCTTGACCATCCACTATTTCTCGGGTAGAGGGAGGGCCTTCATTGGATTCCTCTCCTTCAGTTAACGAAGCTGGTGGTAATATCTGCTGATTGCCTTCATCAGTATTCCTAGGGTTACTTGATTCACCTATATTTTCTGCAATGTCTAACATATTTGTCATGGCACTTAAGTTATTAAAATGTCCGGGATTATCATACTGAGGAATATATGGCTTCACATCAAATACTGGAGTTTGATCTACCATATCAACTCCACTAAAGTAAATAACATTGTCCATAATTCTATCAATTTTAACTAAAGACAAACCTATAGGACATGGCCGGTGTGGTGACCTAGTTGCAAACACACCAGTTCTGACACCGTTAAGTCTTGGAGGGGCAACCTTAGCTTTAACATGATTGGAGTCATTTTTATGAAAATTAAATAATATCCACATATGAGAAAATTCCTGTAAACCATCTAAGGCATGACAGGGATTTGTAAAAACATCTTTATTCAATGTCAGTTTGGCTATCGTATCATGACAGATGCCAGGTTGGCGAGGTGTTCCTCTCTTTTCAGGAAATTGTGTGCTTATTATGCCAATAGATTTAAATTCAAATTGTTTGCTAGGCTTTCCTGAAGATCCAGATTTTGCTGATATTTCGTTTTCACTTCTATTTTTGCATTCCTGACATTGCCAGTTTTCAAGAGTTTGATAGATACATGCAATTTCTTTTTGGTAGACATGCTGTAATGTGGAAAGCTGTTGCCTACAAAAAAAAAATAACTGTCTCAAAATAATATAAATACAATGACATTGTGAATTTCTGCAAGGTAACTGATACGAATGTGTTCGCATCTATCGACTCTTCGGGATGGTCTGTCTGAGGGACCCGATGGTGTCTGTTATTTTTTTGAAAAATTGTAAATGTGTATTGGCTCTAATTTTATGAAGGATCTTTTTTCAGATAAAATAAATAAAAGGAGCTTCATAATGTTGGTTGTATTTTATGTGCATTTTGTAAAAATCACACATTATTATAGGCATCACTCATATATCATTTTTTAAACTGAAATTTGTATCTGTACTTTGATCTGTCTCTGTGTATTTTAACTACACTTAAACCAAAAACACTTGCCTTAAGTATATGAATTCGAATTTTCTAAAAGTAACAATAACATTTGTAGGAATTTAGTCTACCATATTAAATTTAGTGCCATTTTATACCTGAGATTGTGAATTTCTCGGCGAGACAATGCTAATTGATCTTGTAGGCGAGCGACCTCAGCATCAGACATTTTAGTAAGTATTGTTTGCTAGTAAAAAAAATCTGGAAGATATATTTACAAAACGTAATAGGGATTCTTGACAATAGTAATATCGGAAGACTGTCGAAGTCCAATTTATACAAAATAAATATAATCAATTACTTATTTGCATAAAACATTGCTTCTTTTTCTTAAAGATACATAGAGAAAACCTGAAAAATTGCAAGAAAGATCACATGAACTCCTATTCTTTCGCAAAAACTAAGGTTATGTTGATTTAAAAAGGAGTGCTTGTATTATCGCCGCCGGAACATTGCGCCACAGAATTGCGCTCTGCATCAAGGCGCTCTGCTATGCACAGAACAGGTAAGAAATGTTAAGAGCGTGCTAATTGGTCGCAACAGTGGTGACGTTGATTTCAATGGTGGCGCCCTCCGTAGTAGGATATACGTATATGGCGCTCTGCTATGCACAGAACAGGTAAGAAACGTTAAGAGCATGCTAATTGGTCGCAACAGTTGTGACGTTGGTTTCAATGGTGGCGCCCTCCGTAGTAGTATCCAAAGTATTTATGGCGGAAGCGAGGTGCGGAAGAGAAACCACCCATATGATCAGTTAGAGGTCAAATTAATGTTTTCACATTTTATAACGTATATAATATTAAAAATATTTTATTATAAAAGAATTTTCAGAGAATATATAAAAAAATGTCAATAGCTAATTGCTAAAAGAAATATTTAAATACAACAAAGCATTAAATACCAAAACATCAATTAACCTTTAAAAGTAATACAAATATTGTATTTAAAAAGTAAAACAACAATGTCCTGTTTTTGCTAATTTCTTCATTTAATCAATATAAATCATAACGAAATGTTTAATCAAGTCATCTCATAACAACATGGCTCACATGAGAATGTTAACGCAAGGTAAAAGTCACAATTGGGTGAAGGTTCAGATTTCTTCAGTTCCGTTAACATCACGCTGAGCTTGTGTGGAGGTCCAATTCCATCGAGCATTTAACACGAAACAAAACGAAAATTTCGGCAGGATCATCTACATAATATTATGGGAACTTTATTCCTAGGCTACGTTCATAAATCGTTACAAGGCATGCATCTATTACAATAATTAACCTATTCTTGTGTTTGGGTTTGATATCATGGTTACAAAGTACATGTTCCTCACATTTCTGTCTTGAATCTCGACAAATGGACTGCAAAGAAAATAAAAGGATTTGATAATGGGCTGGAACTTCATTTTTGTTACAGTTTGAACGCAATACTTTTTTACATATTTTAAATATGAACGCAGTCCTGTGAATTCAATAGTCGCGTTCATAGTCGTACGGTTTAGCGAAAGAGCGACGTTGTGATTTTTTTTATAAATTCGCAGTTAAATAATCACCCTTAGAAGTTCCGATAACCTTGCTTAGTAATCGAAATTTACACATTATTCTCGAATCTCGGTTATCGAAATATCACAAATATGCGACACCAAATTACAAAAGTACAAACACAAACCTACTCAGTAAACTGCAGGTGGCTGCTCCAGAAGCGGACAGAAACCGCAGCGGAAAGACAATGATCTACATACACCCCGGCAATATCGACTGGAAAGCTTCGCGCCTGCGGGGTGTAAGTCGAGTTGATTTAACCTTAATTTTAACTTTGATTCAATATTTAGCGCCGTTGCCCACTTGGGCTTGGCCTGCCCCCCTAAAGTTCCTAAACAAATGATCCCGAAAGTCGAACCGTGCCGATTGCCCGTCAATACTTGATAATATATGATATTTCCCATTCCATGCTTGAAATTTCGAGTAGTACATATGAGATTACCAATAATATAAAAAAAATGTACACCCGAACAAATGCTAAACTCGAAGCCGATACACCTTTTAGAGCAGATCTAATTTTTAAATGACAAAAATTTAAAAAAAAGCGAACCCGGTATCGAACCAGGTTCATTGCACCACAGCAATATCGATTGGAAAGCTTCGCGCCTGCGTAGTGTGAGTAAACAAATGTAACATCAAAAATAGAAGTATATGATGCACTTGTAACGCGTTTACCGGTTTATTGCATCAATACCGTAGTCCAGTGGTAGAGTATCCGCTAATAAACCGACAGTTACCGGGTTCGGGCGAACTTTTTTTTTAAATTTTTTCATTTAAAAATTAGATCGGCTCTAAAAGGTGTATCGGCAACCCGTTTAGCACTTGTTCGGATGCAATTTTTTTTTATATTCTTGGTAATCTCTTTTGTACTACTCAAAATTTCAAGCATGGAATTGGGAAATATCATATATATTATCAAGTATTGCCCAGCAATCGGCACGGTTCGACTTCCGGGATCATTTGCTTGGGGACTTTAGGGGGACCGGCCAAGCCCAAGCCGGAAACGGCGCCAAATATTGAAAAAAGCTTTCCAATCGATATTTCTCGGGTGTATCTAGACGCTTGTTGCCGAAAGCCGCGCATCCAGCACGAAACACGGCAAACCCAGCTGATTGTAGACCGGGCATATCCTCTTTGGCGCGACGGCCCATGGAATGTAATGCCGCTCATGGGCCATGAGCGGCATTACAGGTACAGGGCGCAGTACCATTGGAGATCCGCTGTCCGTTCACTAGTGGATTAGCCAAGTAGTGACTGGCCCGCCCACGGCTAGACGGGCTAGGTACGGGTGGTTTTAATATAAATATAAGATGATCCGCAGTGGCCATTTTAGAAAGACTTTTACCTTCAACCATATACTTATGTAATGTTGGCATTATTGACTTTTTTAAAATTTGGAAGAGTCATTCTTCTGTCTTTTTATTTCCCGTCCCCATTCCCATCCTCATTTCCCGGATCATATAATGGGGAAGGATTCGACCCACAAGAGTCATTTTAAAAAACACATACCTGCACTTCTGACACTTAAAGTAAGAAACTTACGATTCTCCAAGTTTGTTATTGGTTATATTTCTTTAATTTAATTATCCTTGTCAAAATATATTTTAGTAATATTATTTCGACCGATGTCGTAATTAAACGATTCAAACTTTGGAAATCACGAGACAATAGACAATGAAAGCTTTTGTTTGGAAATGGGGAACACAGGAATATTAACTCACAAGGTTAATGAGTTTGAAGAACTTCCTACCAAAATATTTTCTTAGATGATCCTAGACTTCATCTCAACACTCAAGACATGTAAGGTCAATATATGAAGAGTACACTACACAACCAAAATGTCCCGGCAATACACGGTGCGTTAAAAACTTTTACGGCGCAATTTTATTGTCTTGAAAGATATATCTTGAAACTTATTTTTTATACATTAAATAATGCTAACACAAAGTCAAAATGTAAAAATTTAGTACATTGTAAATTTTAAGGATTTTAGGTTCGTACTCATTATCATCATGAGTATGATACACCTTTTATTGCAGCTGACATAACTTTTAATATATGATGCACATTTTTTAAATAAGTTTATTATCATGGTGTTTTCTAAAATTAAAAACAACACGAAAGAACAATTGTGCCGATATTTAGCGAACAATATAGCAACGTGATATATAAAAAAAGTTTAACGTTTTAATTAAAAGATTTTCAAAAACCCTAGAATTTTTGTCTGAAACATTTTTCGCTAACTGGTCTGGTTTTCAAAATAACCAGCCGGTCCAGGACTTATTGCACACCGTAATATCTTTAACAAAAAAATAAAATTAAACACAATGGATAGTTAATATTGCAACTATGCTTATTTTTCACTATAAATTATGATATAATTAGAGCTAAACTTTCCCCATTCGTCAAGAAAACTCTCTTCACCTACGAGTACTTTACCTAATTTAAACCTTGGTTTGCGCACTGTGTTCGTCGAAGCAGACTTTTTGCATTTAAACTAAACGTTATACCATTTACGAATATGTTATATGTTTTACGGTAATGTAGCTCGGAAACTTAAAACTTTCCATTTGGTGTTTTCCTGCATATAGCTACGTAGCACAAAAAGCTTTCATTATATATTACAAAAGTTTTGGAATATTGCAACATTTATGAAGATTTCTGCAGAAATAGTGGGTAAAATTTTAGTAAACTTATAAAACTGTTTTATACAACATTTTGGAGAAATTACAAATTGTTATAAAAGTCACAGCTTAGTAGAACAAGAACGAACGTTTTTATGGCACAAGTTTGGAAACTTTTATAACGGTGTATAAAATAGATTTAAGAATCCACGATAGCAGGAAATATGCTATTTCCTGGTATTTTGTATTTGTAATTTTATTTAATATATTTTGCACTTTTAAACAACGAAAATATTTATTTTAATAATGTAGGTAATAATTCAGTTTAAAATAAAATGGCCATATCTTAAAAATTGTACTGCAAATTAAAAAACAAACTTAGAATAACTGAAAATTGTCATTTTAAATGTTAAACACTGTATGAGAATACTAATTAACATTCTCATTAAAAATATAACAACTATTAAGTAACGGAAAATAGTATGAAGCCCAAGCAACTGTTATTTTAGATCGCTTATAAAACTTGTTATTCTCGTTCGTTGGAGGAATATCTCTAATTCACTAATCCTTGTTCGGGCCGCTTGCTTGTTAAAAAGTTTATCTACAAGTGTGCGGTAAGTAACTGCTTACCGCACTGATTTGAGTGCGGTAAGTATCACTTTACCGCACTAGTGCTGTAAGTAATTACATACTATAAAAACAAGTTTTTATAATATTATTCCAGCCCATGAAGAGCCCATATTCCTTCTCATATCTATGCCGTGATTTATCCGGCAATAAATTAAGGGTAGCTGCTTTAGCAATGTCCAGAACTTCTTTCGGAATTTCATCATCACTGCTGCTACTGACTTCCATTTAAGGGACGTAAAACACACTTTCACGAAATTGTTACAAAAATAATTATCGTTTATTCCGTTGTCAAGTTTTACATCTGTCATATAAAAGTCAACTATTAAATTTCTATAATTTATTTCCCTAGCAACCTGATATTAATGCATTGTTGATAACGACTTACGACGCACCTACGGGGTAAATTAAAACAGTGCTCTTTTAGTTTTTAATATTGGTGCCCTAAAACATGCTTGTAGATAAAATATCTTACAATACAAGTACGGTAGGTGTCTTTACCGCATTTGCGTAATTTACCAAACTCGCCTTCGGCTCGTTTTGTTAAACATCACGCACATGCGGTAAAGACATACCTACCGTACTTGTATTGTAATGTACTATTTTTACATGTTGTCAAAAAAAAGTTTCTTTGACGCACATAAAAGTTTGATGACCTGTGTACAAGTTGTCAAGGACCAGTACAAAAATCATACTACTTTTACTTCATTTTGGTCTAGCATGCATAAAGCAAACCTCAACAAACCATTATATTAAAACACATTGCAACGAAATAATATAAAAGTAGCTGTTACACACGCTTGCATGATTTTATACCGCAATATGCATACACAGACTGAATTTAAAACCCATTTTAACTTTGCAAATTGGCTTTATGGAGAAAATATGTTGCAAACTTAATAAGTAAATATAGCTACGAGGTTAAAAATGATAAAGCTTATTATGGTTATATTTATAATCTGGATATTAATTTTTAATTATTATAATGCCTCTTAATGAGGTAAATGCACCAATGCACAGTGACGTACTGTAAACAAAGGGAGGTAATTTAAATTAATAGTTTGCATAAAAACGCTGCCCTAATTTACTGTACTTGTTGATTAAAAACTGTAATATTGATACTGTAAGGGATTATTGAGAATATCATAAACAACAACCAAACTCGTCTGAGTACCAATAACAAAGAGCATTTTCATGGAAAGCAATTACTGCTTGGTGAATAAAACCCGTTTTACTGCCAGCAGTATACATGGGAAATAGAAATGGGACTGATTAAACTGCAACATTGTCGAATATCCGAACTTGTAAAAGATATTCATTCCTGTTTTTTTTAACAGGAATTGCACAAGTTTTTGTAGGAAACTGGGAGTCATTAAAATCACTATCAAGCCTATTATTCGGGAATTGCTTTCAAATTTTAAGGAGTTTTTATACAGGCAAAAGTTTTACACGAATTTTTTTTTAATGTTGAAAAACATTATCAGTGTTCAACACCAAATACCGGAACTTCAACCACGCCTAGTTACGTATCTGTTATAAAAAGTTCTCCTCTTTAACAAAAATCCTTTATTTGTCAACGGATGATTGACCACTTTTGAATAAAAGAAGGCTCTACTCTATACGGACAAAAAGAAAGGTCAATCCAGTTTTACTATTTTTTTATTTTCGTCGGCTGACTTACAAATCATGTCAGGAAATACTAAATGAAAAGACCGTACGTGAGAGCGTATACTAACAGGATAAAAATGCTTTCACCCATTCTTTTATGAAGCGATGAACTACATATATGCGCTTGATAACGTGAAATTTAAATTTTCCGCTAAATTTACTTGACATTTTTACGACTAGCCCGTTGTTGAATTTATATGTTTTACGAGAAAAAACTTTATCATCACTAAATGTATTATACAATATACATATTTATATAAAAAATAATATTGACAAAAACAATCTTACAATTTACAATTTTAGCTCGGTTTTTGGTATTCCGGAAATTAAACCTGCTATAGTTTGCACGATATTTGGATTATAGAATTCACTAAACTTAGTTTATGTGCAAAATTTCAATTTAATATGTGAAAAATTAAATCTATTATAACAAAAAAGAATTAAAAAAATTGAACTTTGCATAGCTATAACTCCTAAAATATTGAGATTTCCAAATTCCTTTTATGGGACTACTACAATTATTATTCCATGTAAAATCATCTCTTCAAGTTTTGCATTTTCCGAACACCATATATGACTTTTTTTGTTTTACTACTTACTCTTAAAATTATTTCACTCATATCTCTTTCAAACCTGTATGCACATATAGTGATTTCCTGGTGACTTCTAAGACCACCAATTGCATATGTATATGTAAAAGTATCTATAAATAAAATAGTTCCAAATGGCTTGATAGAATACATTCATTAAAAATTTTTTTTTAAAACTTAAACTGTATATAAGCCGCTTCATGCCAATGTTTATATTGTGACATTCGGATAGACGAGTTGGCCAAAAAAATCTTCGATGTGGGTACGCAATAAAGTGCCCTATATGTACTTTTTAAGATATAATAAATACTACTTTGGCCAAATTTACGGTGAAACCTACTCTCATAAAAGCTCCACACAAACAACCCTTTAATAAAAGTGAGTATAAATCACGTCATAAAATATGAAAAAAGAAACCCTATCCTAGGTAATCCTTATTTACTCAGTCTAATTCCAAGATGTAAGATAAAAAAGGCAAATATTTTATCGCCTTTACATTACACAAGGGTAAATTTTATTGTGGTGTAAAACTCGTGGAAAGATGCACAAATGTTCGTTTTATTTGACGCCTCTGTTAGCAAAACCGTGTGTGATATGATATATCATGCTTTAAATGTTTTATTTGTCAATTTTTTTATTTTCAGTTTTATTATTTTTACTTCCTTCTTTAGAAAGAAGTATGTGATCGTGAAAAAATCATCTACTGAGGTTTTTTTTCAGATTTTTATGGATTGGTGTCCTTATTAGGGTTACAAAAAATATGTTTTTTCCGTCGAGTTGTCTGTTTGTCGCTGTCTGTCTGTTAAAAAATCTAATGACTTGAAAATTCCAAAACAATTATGTGTTAAAACCTAATAAAGTTTTAACCTGTCTTCTCAATGGATGCAAAATTGCAATCGAAGAGGTCTTGGGGGCCCTGAGGTGCAAATTATTTTTGATCCGACCAAAATAAATATAAAAAAATGTATGAGGCGAAGCCGATCCGGACCTCTATGGCAACCGGGCCTTAAGGCCTCATGCGCCTAATGGTAAATTCAGGGCTACATCAATCTCAAAGAGTTTTTAGGCAATCGTATTACGCAGAAAATCTGCTTGTTTTTTTTAGTAGAATATTTTAAAATATCATTCCTAATAGGCATCGAAGCAGGTGATACATTCTAGTACTGCATGGTGTACCTACATGTTTAAGAAATTCAGCTTATCATTGTTGAATAGAAATTCTCAGAGATCTTATAAAGTCATATGTGTTATTTAAGACTTAAACATCAGATATGAAAAATTTTGTTTGGTAAGCTTTAGATGTAACACTGTATCTTGCACAAACACTTCTAAGAGGCATACTTACAGATAATAAAAAAATTCTCCAACTTGATTATCCTAATTTCTTACCATAACGCCAAAATGTAAGTGATAAAAAGGCTAATATTTTATCACTTTTACATGATAAAGATAAAATATATGATGTTACGCTGTAAAATTCCCACAAAGCTGCATAAATATGAATTCTTCCTGACTTCTATTTCACTGCAGTAGGGTACAGTAAAAGCCACTTTACAACATACTTACTTATATTAGTAATTATACATTAAATATAGTGAGGTTGTAAAAGGTTTTTCTAGTTTAATGTCATATACTTCAAGAGGTAACAAATGTATTAATTATTTTTTAGCTACATAGAGTATTTTGTACTTTTGCTGTTGTTCTCAGCGGCATAAAAGCAAAAATGGACCAATATATGTAGCTTAAACCAAGAACGACTCCTCCGGCCACTCGCACTGCCACAGATACGCATGCGCAGTTGAAATTTTAAAGCATTTTCTATTATTGAACAGGACCGGCCTTACAATATTGGATAGAATACATGTTTATGGAAGTTTTAGTAAATTTCCTATAAATTTATATGCCCAATGTTCATGTGGGAATACTTAATTTAATATCTTGAAATTTAAAAGCTACAAAACTAAAACTATGTACAGGGTGTTATGCAATTCACTGCATATATTTCAGTGAGTAACTCCTGGGGTAGTCTACAGACATCCCCAATACTTTTTTCCCTCAAATCGCACACTATTTTATTTTAAAAAATACCCTAAACCACCCACGTATCCGACGCTTCTAAAGAGCCTGATGTCATAAGTTCTAATATTATAAAGAAAAAACAAATGATCCAGCCGGGACATTGTCAAACTTAAATATTATCTTGATATTTAATTTTTTTATTAGTTTTAAATAATCCAAAGTATTTTTAATTCCACAGACGCATTTTACCAAAAATATGTAGGTATTTTAATTTAATAGCAATTTTTTTATTTAATACGGGAAAATATGGACCACTCGTGAAATCGGTTGAAATTGCACCTAACCAGAACGAGCAACACAATGAATTATGACTTAACCTATATTACGTTATTAATGAGATGAGAATTATTCCTACTAGCTTAAACTTTCTGCTAAAAAAAGGTTAAAAATCAAAACCAAAAATACTAACAGCACAACTACACCGTATTTTAAAATTATAACCAAAATTATGTCATTACAGCATTTGTAAAAAAAACATTCTGTTTTACACAGCACGTTCAGAAAGTTGTTATTCGCTCTTCTGCCAATAAAGTTATCGTAACTTACCGATTTGTTTTGAAAAGATCCTCTAAAGAGTTTTTCTAAAGTCGAGATGTAGATCTACATAAATTGCTTCCTTGCATCCCCAAACGTTAGATAATAATATACTAAGACTTCTCGGACGCCCTGTATTTTTTATTATACAGGCTTCTAATTTGCACGGTTTTACATTACGGTTTATTCAGTGCATTGTATAAAATTAGGTAAATGACTGTAAAGAGAGTAAAATGCATCTTGAATGAAAGATCACAATATACAGCAAGATAAACACAATATTTGTGTTCTTATTTTTAGAATTTTACCCCGACCTCCCCTGCCATTTGTGTAAAGCTATCCGCACTTACAATCATAATAAAGAACAATCGTTAGTTTTAAACTGTCTGTAATTTACTGTTTTAGATGTTCCCGCAATCGTCCTACTTTATCGATGGCATACTTTTCTCGACGACCGATCACTTAACATGTTTTATTTTGGCTGAAGTTTTTTTATTTCCTTTCGATTCAAGTGACTGTGTGGGGATGTAGAAGTTGGGTAAAACTTTTATTGTTGAAATGAAAACGTCATTCACCTATTTACATTAGTTTATTATACAAAAATGTTAATTTCAACCTATTTATTGCTTGAGAAGTTGTTGGAAATGTCCCCCTTCAACTTCCAAACACTTTCTTGCTCTTTTTCTAAATAAATTTCGTACCCGCTGTGTAACATTTCAGGTGTCACTAATAAGCAGGCAAAGCGGATTCGGTCTTTTATATCATCTAAAGTTGTAGGTGCAGTCGCCATCACTTTGTTCTTTATGAAACTCCACAAGGAAAAGTCACGAGGGGTTAAATCAGAGGACCTAGCAGGCCAGTTAATAGGACCAGCTCGACCAATCCACCTGCCTTCAAATATTTCTTATTTTTACGTTCACTACTGATGCCTCTGTCACTGCATATAAATAATATGTTCTCTACATTTCACTTTATGTCTCAGTCAAGACTGCCGACAAAATGTCTTTTGATGTGTGTGTACAACTCACGTTGATCATTCTGATTCTTGATCATTCACCCGAACAGTTTTACCCGTTCGGGTAAATCGGCGTTAAAAGAACGTAATGTCTAGGTCCTTAATAAGTCTAGTTGCAGGTCTTTTTTTCCCACTTGACAATTCATTCTTAAAAAGGAAAATACAGAAGTGGGGCCATAAAAAAACAACCGTAGTTTTAAATTGTCTCTAATTTACTACACAAGATAGTTCCAGCAATCGTGCTGTTCCATCGACAGTGAGCTTCGGCGACCTATCTCTAACGATTTATTTCTATTAAAGTTTTATTTCTTTCGTTTAAAGTATATTGGATTGAATGCTCGCTCGGTGTTCGTGAAGATGAATGGTAATGTATTTGGGAAACTGGTAAACATATAGCGAATAGTTTAGAAAATGCCGTAGAATTGCCATCGATTGTTGGCTAGATAAACTTATTCAAATTTAAGATTGAAAATGATCATTGATCACCAACGTCGCTATGATACCTGACATCAAAAATAAAAATAGTTTCATTCCTTCAATTTGGCATGTTCTATATTTGAATAATATAGAGTATAATAATAAGAGTATATATAATATAGAGTATAATAATATATGTAGTATTCTTCCGCCAGTGTATATGAAGGCTTCTGGTACCAAAAACACGTATGTTGCATTCACTAAGGAATTCTCCTTACCCACCTTTTGTCTTTTTAGGGTTAACCCATTTATAGTAGAAATGGACAGCGAGTCTAATAGAATTTATTTGTTAAAGGGAGCACGTAGTCCGCTGCCACGTGGGTTATCTGATCATTAATTTTTCTTTATCACTATATATTTTAGGTTTATAGAAATAGGGTAACACAATTTGTAAATCAAATTGAATTAATCAAGTTATTTAGGATTTCATTAACTTTTTAAGCATTATTTTGGTATCAATCAATCAAATCAAGATTTGTATCAACAAGTACAAATTATAACAAGCAGACCCCAAGACAAATCCTAAAGAAGGTATATCATTATTTGAAGATGGTTTAATTTTGTGAGAGATGTATGAAAACAAAATTTTAAAAATACATATATTGCGAGTACCCATACCTAATTATGAACTAAAATATTCTTGACTCTGAGATTTTCGTTTATAAATAACATTTACTGCGTCTCTCCTCAAAGTCCAACAATAGTCTGCTAGCATGACAGGATTCCACTTGCCCTGGTAACGTCGTTCCATCCCTGAAATGTCTTGATGGAACCGTTCTCCATGTTCATTAATGACATCACCCATGTTTGGTGGAAAAAATCTAAATGCGAGTGCCTCATGTGAACTCTTAATGACATCTTGCAACCCGAAGTAGAAGAATTTTATCATAAAATGAATAAGATGGTCGTTCATTAGATTTTCAGATATTTTGGAGAAGATGGATTAGGTACTCCTTTTAAATAGAACGAAGCGTTCATTTTCAAATTGCAAAGTTAGAAAAGTATCTAATGAAAAATAGTTTAGGACGTATAGTATAACAAAACGCAGCTTTTTTTGATTTTAGATGAATTTTTGAGTGATGATGAATTCATAATTTGTTCTTTTATAAAGGTGGTTAAATTACCTGTAAAAAATTACCAGATAAATAAATCAAAAATTCCTACTGTCTCGCCACAAAGTAATTTTTGTTGAAACAATTACTAATAAAACCATTAACATTAGCGTTTTCAATTTGCTTTTATTTTAAGTCATTAACAACATTAATTTTATGCAGCAAATCAAATAAAAAACATTTTGCCCTTTAAACTTAATAATTATTTCTCATCTCGGAATTACGAGAAAAGTTTACAAACATAATTATACAAATGATCGTAAATTAAAAGCTAAAAGCTTTAACTTGCAGAAGTTGTTCTGGGGCCATGTTTATTTGATGCCCTTATATTATATTTCATTGGATTTATAACATAAATTTTATTTGAGTAATTCAAACTTTGCCATTTTGTACCAAAATATATTTTTTCGGATAATGTGCTTTATCTCATAATACCGAACGGATATTCTATGGATATACATGTGATATGAGATGTGTGGATGTAAAATATGTTTATTTAATAAATCCCATATACATCACTAGAATATAGAAACAGGGCCGTAGCGAAGGCAGTTTCGGTGAGAGGGGGGTGGACGATTTTGGCGCCCCACCCAATACCTAATACTTAAACTCTACATTTTTTCAATTTTCTCACTGGTCACCTCTACTATAAAAGACCGGAAAAAAATTACAAATTAAATTAATTCAATCAGAATTTAATTTATTATAAAAAATAAAAAACAAATTCTAGTGGATAACCAATAACAAAAAAAAACTTAATTGATTTTAATTCTTCGTTAGTTGTACTGTTACTCTTTACCAGACCAGTTGCAACGTTGCCATGTTGCCAACGTTGCAACAGAATAATAGAATAGAAATAGTCAAATAGGGAATAGTTTTTTAAAGTCTTTTTTTAACTTTGTTAGAGTAAAGTGAAAAAGCGATCAAAAGACAATGTCTTCTGCCGAACTTATTTTAGTTTAAGAGGTTATGTTTTATAGATTATGAATTATTGTGTAATGAATTCAGGGGGACACAAGTGACTTTTATAATGAACTAAACATTTTGCCTGTCACTTGCCAATAGAAATCATTACTTGCCTTGTATTTAGTCATTCATTTTACAAAATTTAAATTGTAAAAAATCGTTTAGAGATAATTACTACCACATACACTACCAAAATACACTTTCTCATATATAACGTTCCAAGTTTATTATTATTTGTTATCGTTAAAAGGAAACGTTTCGCACATATGCCATCCTTTAAACTTGTGTTCTGACTATGTAAAATACTTTGTTCACTCACATCACACATTCACATTTAGTTTTAATCGCATAAGATACCTCTCAAGATGCTTATCATATACATATATTTCGTGAAAACCTTTTAGTAAAGTTAAATTTAAATGTTGTGGGGAAATAAATAGATGCTAATAACAACCGTCACATAAAATATATGTACACACCTTAACAGGAAAACTAATACACTTTGTCGGCTGGCAAACTTGGAAACTAGTTCCCATTACAATAGTTTTAGACTACTTAGTAGCCGGAGATATATTTGAGTGTAATTATTACACTTGACGGTGCTTGCCGTTTCCATTTCCACTCTCCCCGTACGAGGTGTAGTGTTTCCGGATTTGAATAATTTGCTTAAATATACTTAACTGGTCAGCAGTAAATAACGGTGTTTTCTTGGATGAATTAAGAATGGATACGGGATGATTTAACATTCTTTGAAGCCAAAACAAACCATTCTAAGCGACTGTAAATACAATTTGTAAACATTGGCCACATCTTATTTTACCTTATATTTTTGTACAAAAAATACGTTAGAATGATCACAAGACTTACTAAAAGTAATAAAAGCCCCAAAAATATTTTATTTTCTGCTAAATAGTAATAAAGTTAGGTTAGAAAGCTCTTAAATACATTATTTCTAAAGGCTTATTTAAAGTCGCCCCGAGTCATTTATAAATCTATAAGTCGCACTTTTTCTTTTCTAGTTCATTAGACAAAAACATACGTGTAACCGAGTGTTCAGACGTATTTTCTAAGTCACCAACAGAGACAGCAACACTTCTCAGCTCAAACACTTCAATGCTATTTTATCTCTTTCTACTACCATTCTTGATTCAATTACGTATTTCCTAAAGTTCGTAAACTGGACCTCTAGGGTAAGATGTTTTCATAACAAACAACAATAAACAGGCTACACGTTCGATACGCTCACAGTACACGGAACACCGAATCCTTTCTAATACATCCAAGGCTATTTTAGATAGGTATTATGGATAAGTTAATTTAAATATTTGATCCGAAATATATTCCCTTACCAAACTATCTCTTCATCAAAATTAAAAATTATAAAATATTGATTTAAGGGGAAACATCACTGACGGGTCCAAAAAGGTTCTTTCTTTTTTACATAAATTAATGAATAATTTAGGGACTGGAGGAAGAATATGTTATTAAGGATATTGTGAAGTATGTTTATACAAATTTTTAATAAAAGATAATGAAAATTAACAAAGAAAGTGCCGATGCCGCACAGTGGTGAGGCCTTATGTAAGGATCCGGCCAAAACCTATGAGCCTTTGTATGTTAACGTTTTTTTTCTATTTTTTGCAATGTTTAGGAAACAGATTAATGAAACATCATTGTCGGATGTGTTTTTTTGTAAATTTGTAATATATGGGGTAAGTATTCAGTATTTTGATTTTATGATGTATCATTGAGGACGGCAAGAAAATTTCACCTATATTAAAATTGCGTTCTAAATAAATGCTAATTGAATTTCTAGTAACTACTTTTAATGGAAATGAAACAAAATTTTACCTTTTACAAAATTATTAAATCAATAGTTCTTTGGCTTCCTGTTCCAAATCTAAATGAGCGTTAGTTTTTATCCATTGATGTCTTAAGCTGGTTAAATACGGATCTGAAGACACGAGCAATGAATGTAAAACATCTTCATTTGTAGCAGTTCGCGAGCACTTCCGGGAGAACATTTCACGAAATCTTTTAAAGTCTTTATTTCGCGCCTCGGCTGCTTCCTCACTAAGTTGCCCAATAGGAAGGCACGCAGACTTAATTATGCCAGTACCGTGGAGAAGTATTTGATGGACAGATCACGGCATATAATACCAATTATATTTTTCTACAAACAACTCTGCTGTACTTTGTAAATACAATTCAAGTTTCTGGAGCTCCATAGCTTTTCCGCACGTTAAAGCTTGTAAAATGAATGAGAATCTTTTGATCAGTTTCATATCAACCCCTGTTACTTCTGCTACTATCTCTGGATTCCTAAAAAATCTTCTAGCAGTGTTGCCATCATTGGAGCTCCCACTACCCTGTCGAGGCACATCAACAACTATCCCTAGTCTGCGTTTAAGTTCATTTTGAATTCTTTTTTTATTTATTTTTACTGATTCTTTTTCGGCAACTGACCTAGCACTCCACTTTTTAAATTCCAGTTTATAAGAGATATTAAGAATGCACTCCATGAAACGAACTAGAGCATGCAAACTAGACAGACCATATTTATAAGAGTCGACTTCAATTGTTTTTGTCCGTATTTTTGGCAAATTATTCATTTCTCTTGGCTTGGCCTTGCATAATGGACAACATGCAGCTGAGGAAGTTTCTGTCAAAACTTGGCGTACTTTTCCGTCCACCATAGTAAAAGCTAAATTATGTGAAATTTGAACGTGTCCATTTCTTGTGGATATCTCTGTCTCATTTAAATTTTCAATTTCATTTTTAAATCTCTCGGCAACAATTTTAGTAAGTTCAGGAGTTTCTTTTGAAAATTCGAAATATATTGGCCTGCAATAATTAGTTGACGATGGATGAGGATTTTGCCAAACTAGTGTATTATTTACAGAAACAAGTTGTAGAGGAACTAGCGATGCCATAAAAATAGATTCATCTATAACACTTAAGTCGCTAAAGTTTTGTTTATAAGTACTGTTTCCCGAAGAACCATCACAACCATATTTAGTATGCAATACAAATGTTTCTGAACCGCTTTCAATAACCTTCTCTAATACATTAGGAATTTTTAGTAAGCGTGTTGTAGTATGATCTAATAACTGTTGAATTGGAATGGAAGCTCCCTTCTCGTTAACTTCTATAGATTCTGGATAACATTCAGCTTTTGCCTTGAAAATTTGATTATAGCTAGGGAAAATATCAGCATTTTTATCTGCACACTGTTGACGTATACAATTGTACTGATATCTTGATAGTTTGACATTTGTAACTAATGCTAAACCTTCATCTCTTGAAAACTTTTTAACCATATTCTGAGAAAGACGAAGTTTAAACTCACTTGCTCCAAGATATAGTGCTTCCTGAATCAAGGCTGCCTCCTCTCGTTTTCCTTCTGCCCTTAACTTTCGCATCAAAAGGCCTTGTAGTTCTAAGAGTGTCATATCACACGATTTTTCTAGATTAGATAACTTTCTTCTCTTACTTCTTTCCGAACTATCTCTAAGATCCTTTGAAGGTCTTCCGCCAGTATCTTTTAAGACATTACCAGTTTTTTTAACTGTTAACTCGCCCATCAACCAATTATTAAATTTTTTATAAAATTCATCTTTCATCCTTTTAGCCTGCTTCCATTTTTGCCTAAACTGAGACAAAAATGTTTTCTGGATGGTATGCTTTACATTTGCAAAATCCGTTGGAGATAACTGAAAATCTTCTTTTACACGAGAAAAAAAATCTTGTTCATTACCACTAGTAATAAAACTATCGGAAAGATATTTTCTACTTATAACAAACATATTTCAAAACGAAATACCGCACAACAATACTACTTTGATAGTATTTACAACAATACGACGCCGCGAGTTTGATTTTGTTTTACGTTAGACATGGCCAACAGCCTACTTGAACAATTGCTATTGCAAGCAAACCGGCAACTTTCGGCAGCCAGAATATTTTTTATAAGAATAAGGATAACACAACGTTTGTTTTTGGCCATAATGTAAAACTTCGGCAGCCTTCGATAGTAAATTTCTTCGATAGTGAACTTGAAACAACGAAATTTTGTGTAAAAATTAACACTTCAATATTTATTAGTGTTTTAGATAAAAATAAAAATGTTTCGATTGCGGTATGTTATTTTTTAAGAAGTACAAAGGTTCATTTAATTGAGAAATCAGAAAAACAGTTATTGCATAAAACTTACGTTCATCAAATTTAGGAAGATAATGGTTCATTTCTTTCGATGTAAATTTAATTTCGAGAACAAATTTTTCTGTCTTGGCATTTTATACTCAAACACAAGTCAAGTACAGTTTATTTTTGGAATTAGGTGTTTTTTATACCCGTAGATATTACAACTTCGAATATAAAATACCTGTACAAAAATTTACGGGCATATAATTTGTGAGGTTCTGGCCACTAAATAGCATTAAGCTTGCCACTGTGTTCAGGTACGTAAAAAATTCTCCTAGGTGGGGCCAATACGCCTGGAATGGTAGCATGGAAATGGTTCATCTGGAATAAAAAAGTGGGATATTTTCCTAATCTGGATAAATGTAGCTTTCGTTAAGTGTAGCGTTTTTTATTTTACGGATTGCTATTTTTAAAGGTCCTCTGAATAAAGAAAACATTTGGTAAAAATCGATTGTTGATTTCAACATGCCGTCACTTTCTTAAAAATGAATTAAAAAAGCGATTACGTTTAACTTATCTCATTTTTTTAGTGTTCCGTGAAACGGAACACTTATGGAATCCCTACGGTGTCCGTCCGTCCATCTGTCACAGGCGATTTTCTCTGAATTGAGATTTAGCACAGAGATAGAGTGTGGTGGGCCAATTATAGACGTGAAGTATAAAAAGTTGAATTTTGATTCTGGGGGTTAATTTCAGGGGGTAAAGTGAGGAATGGAAAAAAAATTCAACGGCATCGTGAAGAGCGACAATGAAAGCTTATTGAAGCACGAATTCAACAATATATAATATTATGTATTTTTTTAAACATTTTTCGGGAAAACTCTTTAAATTGATGTCCCCCACCCTTATTACCAAAAGGATCAGTCAGAAAAAAATCATAAACACATTTTTTTTAATATAATTATTAATTTCGACGCTCAAAGACTCTTTTCAGTTTGAAATAACTAGATGTCACTCTTATTTAATGTCAAATACATGTTCTGGTGAGAAGTTTGCACTTAAAAATAAACTCGTTTAATGAGGAAAATCATATTCTATTTAGTTAAAAGGACCAACGCAAAAGTTTCCAGGTCTTTTTAACTCAGTTTTTAAAGTGGAAATGGCTCCCGTAATTTTATTAAAGTAAAAAGGAAAGTTTATTTATTTACAGTTTGAAACGAAAGCTTGACAACCTATTTGAATGAAATAAAAGCGAGAACAAAATGCTTTAAATTTAATACTTAATCTAGGTTTATAAAAAAACGAGTTCGATATTTTCTCTGGGAATTCTTCTGTCATTAAGAAAGGGAGGTAGAGAGAAAGAGAGATACGGGTATTAAATTCAAGAACCTGGTCAAAATGCAGATTTCTCAAGTACCTACCTAATTTCTGGAAAATACTACCTGTGTGTTAAATTATAATGATTCCTATACTCCGATTGCCGAACAAAGGAGTGAACAGGTGCAAACAACGCGCGCACTTTACGCATGTGATGCCAATGTTTTTAATTTATCACCTAATAGAAAACGATATTTGGCGTACCATTATCTATGAAAACCCGCTCGTCTAACCCGACATCCCCTGATACGCGTCGATCACGCAGTTTTATTGCTCCATCTGTTTGGCGGTTTAACTTTAGAACTAAGTACGCTAATGTAATCTGGCCAATGTCCTGAGTCCTGCGGTAATGTCACTAGTATTGTGATGTTCGTCAGTGGCATAGTTCTGTTATTGTCGATGTGCTTACAATATCATATTTGCAAACATTTTAATATGTTTTTGTGGAACTGAAAATTGTATTTGTAAATAAAATTTTACATAAAATCCTAATTTAAGTTAAGTAAACTTTAAGTACTTGTATAAATAAAATGTTTCCCTTATGTAAAGCAGAACTTCAAACAACTAAGGATATTTAGTTGCAAACTTGCTCAGTCTAGATGTACTTGTGGAAGTTAACTGCTTAATATTTGTAGCCCTTTTAGTCCCCGTAAGTACAGCTTTATGTTTAGAGATACAAATGCCAATTTAGTTTTGACTTGACAATGTAAACTCTGTAAAGAAAGCTATAAAGCATAAAATGTCAATCGATTGGGCTCTTTCAATAAATTGTAATTATGGCGGCAATATAATTCAAGGAGAAACATAATTCTTCTATACGCAGTATTTTTTTAATCGTGATGTGAAAATGTAGGTCGTGAGTATTTGCTTCTGACAATTTGTTGTTTAAGATGGATTTTATATAAACGACATAAAGCAGTATTTTTGCCATAGGCTTAAAAAAATTGTAATTTTACCCTTTTTGAATTTATTTTTGTCTACTTAGTACAGCAAACGTGACTACTCGAATGGCAAAAAAAGAATTAATATTTTTAGAAAGAGTGCCATATAAATCAACTCTGATCAGACCCTCAAGGGTAAAACTGCCAGGGTTTGGAGATATATTTTATATCTGAGTATTACGTAAAATTCTTGAAAAACCATCAAACGTGTTTTGTGCAGTATAAAGTATACGCATAAAATGTTATTTCCATTTCAAAAGCAAATTAAATTTCGTAAGGCACTCACCGGAAGTGGTTTAATCAAGAAAAGACAATTTTAAAAATTAGTAAAATTAGCCATAATGTTTTAATGTTACCCTGAAAATCCGCGATTAAATTAGATGTTCGAATTGCCTATTAAAACGGTAAAATTTAACAGTGCCGTAAAGTGTATATTTTTGTGGTAATAACCAACTCAAATTCGGGACTTAAATTTTATACTTTCGCGTTTTAAGTAAGATAGAACGTTTAATGACTGTTCCATTTTAAAATAAGTGTTGGCGTCCAAAAATAGCCGAACTACCCTCTTCATGCTTTCAAAGGAAAGGGACACTGAGCAAAATTAGGCTTGATCCTGAACGTGAACACTATACGATTGCGTTTCTCGGTCTACTACTTCGTCGTGATGGTAATGATGCTTTTAGCTTGTAGTACTTCTGAATGACCCACAGTACTTCTGCAGTACCACTAGTATTAAAATTATTAAATTCAGGTTTAATAAAGGAGTCTACTTTATTATAATTCTGGCCAAGTCCATTGGTATTAGAATAATGAATACGAGCTTTTATCTCCGCATTTCGTTTCCTGTTAAGTCCAAATACATAGTCAAATAAAAAAGGAGTTTTTGTAGATATCAAATGTTTTTACATAGCGCCCCAATTAGCGCTAAATATTATCTCCAATACATTAATCCTTTCTTCTCGAAGGATAATCCGGACAAACGTAAAATCCATACACAAGTTTATTGCTGAAGCCGTACAAAAACAACATTCGGTGGCATATTTCAGTTTTAATATTTTAGGTATTTGCCATCCCAGATCTGTCGCGAAAATAAGTAACAGGGCAGTAGTGGCCCACTGTCTCATTGGAAATTTTGTTTTTTGTCTCAGGTTTTAAAATATAGTAATGAAGACAAAAAAAGGCTTAGTAAAATGCTGCTAGGTACTAACATATAGGGTGCTCAATGGGAAAATTAATTTTAGAAATTTAGCACTGATTTGAAAATCACTCATACACGTATTTTTAAACTGTTTTCAAAGATGAGAAACAAGAACCTGTAAATATCTTTAGGATTTCTTTTAGAGGGCCCTAGGTACATCTTACAGGTTGGATAAATCCTTGCAGATTTATTTTCCCCAAAAAATTATTATCGTTATACAATTTTTTTATGAAAAGAAAACCAGTAAAAATTGCTGAATATTTCCAAAGTATAATAAAAAAGTACACTCGTTTTATTTTAACAATGAGATACCAACCCTTGATAAAATTATAAATGCTGTGTAAAAAGACGAGAATTTGCCTCAGGATGGAAAGAAAACATTGTAGAAAATGCTAAAAAAATGAATATTTGTTTGGACAAGCAAAACCGAAAATCGGTGCTAATCGACAGAGCAGAACTAATTTGTTGGAGACGACAGAATTTAAGTACCGATATAAACTGGTTGCTCAAAAAATATACCTTTTGCTGACGACATGCCAAATGAAATAAGTTTTAGATGAAACATCTAAAGAACGTTGCTCCCTTTATCGCGATCCGCCGTATCGTGAATTAAATCCCACTGAGCTGATATGGATACAAATGAAAGGCTATGTAGCTAGCAATAATAAAGCATTTAAAAATAAAGATGCACATATACGTATGAATTATTTATTAAAATTAAAAACCAAAGACAACTCGTGGGATACTGTAAATTATGTAATTAAAGAAGAACTTAGACAACTTGCAGAATCACTTATTATCATATTAGTATTCGTGTGTTAGTAGAATGGTCAGAGAACTCTTACAAATTAAGTGAAGAGGACTTAGCCGACCAAAACTTTCTGTTTGTATAAACTAATCTTAGAATAGGCAGTGGTCGCTCGCCAATCATATGAATCAAGTGAATCACAGATGAACCTAAAATTTAGGTTAACTATGTTTGTGTTATATAATATTAATAATAATAATTAAGGTCTTTTAATAAGCATAGTATATGTTTTCTTGGAAAAGTCTTTTTCCAGATGGAGTAATATAGATTAGGACTTTTTGTTAAACCATTATCTCTGGCGTGCCCTAACCACTAGTGACATCCACAATTTGCAGCTATCATATTTTTGTATTTCTTTAAAATTGTATTGCTGTGTGTGTCTCGATATAATACTGTCAGTGGATATAATTTTGTCGGCGCACAACTAGGCTTCGGAAATTGGTCTGGAAATGTCAGTTGAACTAAACTCTGTACTATGGCATGATTGGTAGCTACTCTTGGAAATTTTATTGGAAATGTACAATCTCCATGACAGAATGCTGTGACATATCCTTCGGGGGCAATGACCCAGTCATTCCATCCTAAATCTTTGAACAATAGTTTAAGAGAATGTACATTACAGGCGTCCCTTTCCATCACTAAGTTGAAAAACTCCGTTCCTTTAGGTTGTGCTAAGGTATCTCTTGGAAGACGTGGTTTCACTTTATTTTCTGCATTTAAAAAGGCCACAATAAATGGCTCATTTTCATTTTGCTCATGTTGGAAAATGATTCCAATTGAAGCTGGATGTATTTCCTTTGCGTGAGCGATTCCGTACGGCTTAACAGAAATGAAAATTTCTTTGATTGAAGTGATATTTTCAAGCCAATTATTGAACATGTAAGAAATATCTATCGACAACCAGCCAGTATATTCTGTTTAAGTAATTTTCTCGCCAACTTCCTTCATTTTTGTAGAGTCAAGATGCGACAATTTGTAAATAGATATTGTGAACATTGAGTAAGGTAGTATATGAGCCAGTTTCTTATTTTGATATAGTTTTAGTTCAGCACCATACAGCCCCTGCGCAGATTTTGGTAAGCTTTGTGTGAGAAATGTCAGTTTTTGGCGTTTACCGACACCATCCGATTTCTTATTAATTATTTAATGATACAATTACATCACTTAGGTCAGCTTTACTTACTTCATCTTTTCTTAATCCCTGAGGAAAACTGATGTCCCTTTTGACTCTATTACTTTCCCTTTTATCATCGTTGAGAACTTTGTATAAATCCAACAAAAATAAGGAACTATATTTCAATTTTTCATTCGACATTTTTTCGGGCCTATTGGGAAGACCCAGCATCGATAAAAGCTCAAGCTCCAGTTGCTTCTGTTCTTTCACTGACAACGTCGTTACTGGGCAAATGTCATTTTTTATTTTACATGCCGTTATTTCTAAAGCCAGCATGTTCCACATTAATATTGTAACGAGAATCATTTTCGAAACTTGTGACAATAAAATAATTTTTCCTGCTTGTACAACTTGTTTGGTACTCTATTTGTTATTAAAGGCAAGGTCAGTTCTATTCCAAGGTACCCAACTGAAACATAAATTCGAAATATAAGATTGGTTGATAATTTGGCTTTATCAAATAACAAAATCAATTTTTAAATTCGGTCCTGGAGACTTTAAAAAATAGTTTGTTGAGTACAAAATATTGAGTCAAAAACCAATGAAAGTATTTCGATATTTTCTAATTTGTGCTGCTTATTTTCATATTGCATTGTACATGAAATTTCGTTTTCGTTTAATTTTTGCTTTTAAATAATTTATAATTACCTACTGTAATAAAAAGTTATTCTTATAACAATGAGTTGTCCGCAAGTCCTTCGCTTTTAAGATACAGGGTTTTGAAAATCGTTAAATTTTGTTTTTAAATTTTATAATGTATGTTTTTTTTATTTTCATGGAAGAAGAATGAAGCAGAAATTAACCATAAATTGCCTTTAGATGGCGAAATGTAAAATCAGCCGTTTTTTCGAAGATTTAGGCTTTCTTTTCATCATAAAAATCTGGAAATTCTAGATGTCTCCTTTCTGTATTAAAATCTGCATCCGGAGTCAAAAATTTCCTTACAATATTTAGATGCGATAAACCATACTGACTTTAAAAATGACCTCTTATTATCCAACTTATTATTCTGATAGTGCCAATAAAGCTTTATTTGTTTTAAGCAGTGTAGACCTGAAAGAAAAAATTGACATTGAACTTGAACCTAAGCTGCACTATTCTCACCTTGGATTTAGTCTAATATATTCTATTACAAGATAAAATATATTTGGCCATGCAGCAGTATAGCCATTTTAAGGAATCCCCAAAGTTTCCCTAAAAATTTACGGCCAGATTCTCCAACGCTAGACCGGTCTAATTCGGCAACTAAAAGTTTTAAGCTGACAAGTGTAAGAATAAGATAACTCAGTTTTATACTATAAATTTGTTTCTAAGTTTTCCGCAAGTTTTTAATGATTAATGACTACCTATTACCAATGGCAGGACAAAAACCCATCCAAAACTAACTGATCAACATATTAATTTAAACTAGTACTAAATCTTAAACCTTTTTAGTGAATCTGAATGTTAAATTCTTGCATCTAGAGAAATTTACCAACTTTCTTGTCAACCTATTTAGTGCGTAGGTGCCTTTTTATTTACTTTTGAAATACAGTACCTACTTCAAAATAATACAAAAATATATTTACAGCAGACCTGCTTGACAAAAACTTATCTATCACCAAAATCAAATAAAACACATCTCGTTAGGGCACTTCTGAAAATAACTGAACTAAATGTTAACGACTCAAATTAATCTGTCGATGTTCATTCATACCTCGACTTGGGTTTTAGGTAAAATCATTTCGTTGTAAAACCAAACTGACCTGTTCATCGTACACCATTAGGTATCTGTTAATGACTTAATACATTTAATATTATTGATATTTGTCAAGATATGTACTTTTAATGATCATTAGAAGCTGGAAACTTTTGCAGGTATAAGCTTACGTGCACAAGGATCGGTAAAGCTTTTTCGTTGCCTTTTGACAAAATGGTACCTCAATAAATGTAAAATATAAATATTTTACGATTCTTAACAGGCTCCAGAGTCGAAGTGGTTTAAAAAGGGTACTTTTCCGCAAGCTTATAGGAAAAATGTTGCTTTAGTCTCGTGAGCAAGAATGTGCGGTGTAACCGTACCATTTATTTGTTAGTCGCTTAAACAATGCTTTCCTTATATTCTTCAGGCGCGGCCCGTGAGTTTTTTTACAGGTGGGTCAAAATTTAGTGGGCAATTAGTGATATCAAGTCAAGAAGCAAAATATACTTTTTTAATTAAGGAATGTTTTTTAAATATTGCCAAGAAATTATTTCCTACCTACAAATAAACACCGCAAAAATCATAAAATATGTACTGTTGTATATTGAACATTGCTACTCTAGATGTTTATGACTTTTTTCTATGTGTTTTAGTACTCTATATTGTTAGCGGCTTCCCGTTTTGATACGTTTAGCGTCTCCTCAACAGAGGTCGCGCCTTGTACTAGAAGTATGATACAGGCTGCCAGCTGTAGTAGATTGAGATTGCCAATAATTTTAAAAATATTCCTAGTAGGCTCACTATTAAAAACCCTGAACTTGGCATGGGTCCCGCAAGTACCAACAGAGATATACAACTTCCCAACCTCCAATCCTTTAAATCCCATGTGAATAGATTACATTTCCCTTCTCTTCAGAGAAGCCACGGTACGTTTGTACTTAGGCTTGAAGTCTTCGTGGGCAGTCTCAGAAAAAAAAATCTATTTTAGAAATGACATAACCTCAATATAATTTTGATGAAATCACTCATTTGATAATTTTAGATAGACCATGTCATTTATGTGACCACTTGATTCCATCAAAAATGATTGAACAACTTTTTTACCGCATTTTTTTTAAATAAAATTAAATTGTAACATACATAGACTTACTAAGTAATAATATTGTTAATTGTCATTAGGATTAGGATAAAAATAGACAGACACCTGTTTGACCGTAATTGGAAACAAACAAAATATGAAATATTTTTTACGGAGCGTTAATATAAAACCACATTTTTTCAAATTTTTGTTTTTTTAGTACCTCGTACTTTAAATTGCAAATATTAAAAACAAAATTGAAAACGTAAATGCATAACCCGTGTATTAATTTAATTGGGCTTTTATGTCCCGCGTTTCTGTTTTGCGGGAAACGACAAACCACAATTTGAATATAAATGTTTTTTCATTTTATCCTGAACAAATTGAATGTGGGAAAAGAGCTTTTAATAGTTTTAATCTAGCAAGGTTTGTTGTTCAAATATATTCGCTTTGTTACAAAACTAAACTGCTGGCCACTCGAACTTACACATAGAGATTTTTAGGCAAAATTTAAAGTTCAATATTTTCAACAGGAATGCAAATTTTTGAACGCGTCTTGCAGATTTTAAGAGCTAGTTTTTTTCGGATTAAGCTGCATGACGTATATTTATCGTAGGACCAGAGGTTTATTATATACGGGGTGATCAATGAAGTCATGCAAAAAATCAAAAAGTTTGTATGGGTGAAATTTCCGCAAAAAATTTTTTTGGTCGTTGCAATATGGTTCGTTACTAAGTTAACATCAATATCTCTAGATGTTTTTGTCACTTTCTGGATTAAGGCCCTTAGGTCTTGTACACACTACTAAACATAAAATTTGGGTAGCAAAATTTTTAAAATGCTATAACGACATTGGATTGACGGTTCTTGATGATTTTTACGGATTTGGAATCCTTATTTCATGTAGATTTTCTATAACCTAAGCATTTTATTTGGGGGTTGAAATTTACACATTATACCGGGTCGATAATAGACAAAAACGTAGGATACGACGCGCTCTAAGGTTTGGCATTATTTAAGTTATTGTAAAAATAAATTTCAACCTGTATATTTCAACCCATAAATAAAATGCTTAGATTATTGAAAATCTACGTGAAATAAGGATTCCAAATCCGTAAAAATCGTTCAGAACAATCAATCCAATGTCAAGTTATAGCATTTTAAAAATTTTGCTACCCAAATTTTATGTTTAATAGTGTGTACAAGACCTAAGGGCCTTAATCCAAAAAGTAACAAAAACGTCTAGAGATATTGATGTTACCTTAGTAACGAGCTATATTGCAACGACCAATAAAATTTTTTGCGGAAATTTCACTCATACAAACTTTTTGATTTTTTGCATGACTTCATTGACCACCCCGTATATAATAAACCTATGGTCCTACGATAAATATACGTCATGCAGCTTAATCCGAAAAAAACTAGCTCTTAAAATCTGCAAGACGCGTTCAAAAATTTGCATTCCTGTTGAAAATATTGAACTTTAAATTTTGCCTAAAAATCTCTGTGTGTAAGTTCAAGTGGCCAGCAGTTTAGTTATGTACCTACATAAAGGGGGAATTGATTTAATAGTTTAGCAATATGTAATATTAAACCATTAAATAAATACATATTTTACTTAGGACAGGTTACATAGGATTTCGGCATCTGAGTATGCAATTTACTTATACGGGACCTAAAGGACTCAGGGTTGGAGGAAGAAAGACACACGTACGCAGGAAAGAGATTAATCTATGATCTATCTAATGTGAACTGAGTATAATGACTTTTTTTAAAATTAAATTGTAGATTTAAAAAAAATCAAATGGCTATAACTTTCTACTAACACATTTTTTTCTCTTAAAATTAAGAAATTCTAGAAAAAACGTTGCAAAAATTGTTTAAAAAATTAATAATTACAATACCTAAGCGTGTTAATTTTTTGCTAGGGGGGGGGCGCAGCCAAAATTCAACTTTTTTTCGCAAATTACAAAATATTTTTCTTTACCAAAACATTCCTAGTAGGCTCACTATTAAAACCCCTGACTTTGGCATGGGTCCCGTTAGTAGCAAGAGAGATATACAACTTTAAAGTTTCAAAATTCGCCCGTGGACAGCATCCAAATCTTCTGGGAAAAAATTTAAATGCGAGTGCAAAAAGTGTATTTTTAAAGACATTCTACACCCTATTTCATTATAGTTTTCAAGCAATTCCTCTACAAGTTGTTCGTAAGTTTCTACTTCTTTGTTTCCTAAAAACTCTGTTACAACACTTTTAAAAGACCTCCATGCCCTTAATTCAACATCACTCAACTGTTGTTCAAATTGTTCATCCTTTAGGATTTTCCAAATTTGCGGCCCAACAAATATTCCTTCTAGAGAAGTGGGTAACCACAGAAATTATTATCCAATTAATCAAAGTACAGATAACGGAAACTAGTGAAATGCGAATAAGGTAAAATAATATACTTTAAGGTGTTATTATTCATGTAATATTGAATTATATTTTAAAAATACTTCTACTTCACTTTAACGATTTCTCGATTTTAAAAGAAGCGATGTCACATATTTCTCTCCCATTAAAATTTGTCGTATTCTTTCGACTTCTGTATGTTTGTGATGTTAACATCATTAAAGTGCACAGCGAATATGCTGAATGGCGTTCTTTCTTTCCTTTTTATTTATTAAATTGTGTTCTTGAAACTTCTATAACAAACGGGCACAAGTTTTATTCATAAATAATCCTGTGCAGGTAGACCTTGACGAAATAGGACCTCTTATTAAATATTTGTTCGGTTAGAGAATCGTGTATTGGAGGCTCTTTTTTTCTGAAAAAAACAACAGTCGTGTAAAATTATATGTCCAGTTTCAAGAGTAGATATTCGAACAGTCGAGTCGGTTGCATGTTCTCCTGCTTTTGCCAAAATTATAGCAACTTTCTATTTACTCACATATTTTTCTAAATATGATTCTAAGAAAAATTTCTAGCAATTATTTCAATTCGCATGAGGCTGTATTCTGGTCCAATGGGAATCAAAGGCCTTTGACCAAGTATGACATGTTGCACTCCTCCACAAACTTCCTTCTGCTGACGTAGTTCTAGTACCAACCCTATTTCTCCTTCATATTAATAAAATGCTCTCTTCTACTATTAATCCCATCCACAGTTATGCTGATCATAGTTCTGTTTAATCTAGTACTCACTTTCCCAAACAAATATTGAATCTAAAACCGGATAATAGGTGCAGATCTATGTACCTATCCCTTTCACAAGATCTTCAACTGATTGGGGTGCCGATACCTTATTTAGCTTCAAAAGTCATTTTTGGTCTCTGTCACGTCAGAGGAAACAGAATAAAGAAGCGTTCGATCTTGGTATCGCTTTCGAACATAATCTTAGCTGGTATAACCATATCACTTTTAATAGCTCTTAAAAAGTTTGATTTTTTTTTCAAGCTAGGTAATTTTTCTCTTCTTTCACCATACTCTCTGTGTTTATCCTAAATAAGATCTAACCTAGAATGTTGCTCCCGCATCTGAGGAGCGGCATCGTCTTCGACACTTAGCGTCCTTGATTTAATCCAGGATCCAGATTCTGTCGCAGATAAACAAATGTAATTACGTAGCAAAAGGGATTACGAAGTCACTTCCCATACGGATCTCGTATTGATCTTGTCTCGTCTCGATTTGACTGTTCCTGATAAAACAAGTTGTGCGTCATACATTCCTTTACTGACCAGCCCAGCTACAAAAACCTAGTATCTACTAACGTGAGCTATCATAGATAAGAAAAAACTTTCGTAGCAGATAAAAATCATAGTACATATAGTCTTAATATAATATATCACTGATATAGTACATCACTGATTAAAAAAAAAATGTTAATTTTTTTCGTGTAGTTTATATGTAAGTACAATGAAGAAAAATGAAGCAACTTTATTTGAGTAAATTTATCGACCAAAACTCATTTACCAAACTGTGGGGTCGCGTCATAAATTCTAATAATATTCGCTGGCGCTTGGGATTCCTTTTAAAGAATTTGAAAAATGATTTGTAATAGTCCGGGTACTTCACAAATATACACTGCTTCCTACATTAATCATGTTGAAATATTTAAAACATTTTCTTATATTGTTGTCGTTTACATGTTATGTATTTTATTTATACAGAGTGTCTAAAATTGTTCTCTACAAATGCACAAGTTCCTTATTATTGATAGCTTGCTGTGAAAATAATATTAACATAAGTACCAAACCTTAAAATAATATGTATGTAATTCTATAATCTAAAGCAATATTTACCTATAATTAAAGGTGGGATGACACGGGTTCTTCAGAAGCCAGAACTTTTTATAAAAAGTAACTTTTGTACAAAAGAAAAATAAAATGTTTGGTTTTCAACGAAACGTAAATACGCCACATAAATCAGGTCATTTAGAATCCTGTATAATACACAGATTTTTTATCCACACAAAAAGTTAATTCGTATTTTGTTGCTTTTGTTTAGGCAAGGGCGCGAGAAAGTTCTCTGCAGGAAATTACGTCTTATAAAAAAACAGAAGCATTATTACGATTTTTCTTTTATTTCAGTGCTCGCAACTTTACACAATTGCTTTTTGATCGAAAAAAGAATGAAACATTTATATGAAATAAATTTAAGGGCCAGATATATTAAGTATGGTCCCTTCTAATCCCATAACTTTTTATAAGTTTAATAAGAATTCGCTATATTCTTTGAAAGGCTGGATTTTCTTTGAATGGGATAATTATTTTTTTCTACAACCGAGCGAAAAGTACAAATTTGCGCTTTCAAAAGAAAGCGCAAAGTTGGACATTTTCGAGGAACAAGCGTTTGTTTTACTTTGTCGCTCGCCGAGCGACAAAGTTACTTTGTCGCTCGCTTAGTTACCATGGACACCTTAATAATAATAAAGAAACGTCCAGCGTATCTGCGACTTTTGACACAAAATATAAATTGTCAAATTTGATATCAATAATTATTAATTACATTACAACATATTTTTATAAAAATACCGGTTGTAGAAAAAATCATGAGTGTAATTCGAGCGCAAAGTGACATTGCCGCTCTCGCGAGATAGCCGCGCTCCGCTACGCGTCGCGCGTCTAACTTCTCGCTCAGAGCGGCAATATATCACTTTGCGCTCTTAATACACAAATAGCTATTATTTGAAAGTAAATTATTCGATTAATATTTCGAATATTCTGGGAGTTCTCATTTTATTTTGTATATGTCGCAGGCATATGGATATTTCAGGCAAATGGCTTTTGTCCACCTTGGCAAATGCTATCTGCCTGGGCAAATGACTTTTTTTTATCTTTTAATTGCTTAAAGACTAGGCAAATGCTATTTGACTAGGAAGGTGGTGATTGCCTAAACCCTTTTTAGGCAAATGGAAATGAAACTATTTTTTGAGGAAACCTGAGCAAAAACTAACTTAATTTGTCTAAATTTGTCCCTTTATATAAAACATGTTGTCAAAAATTACGTAGACGTAGATAATATATTTATTTTACTATTATTAAAAATAATTTACCATAAACACCAGACAAAAAACATGGGATCTCTTGTTCCATATTTGTTAAAAGTTTCGTAAACAAAAAATATTGTGTAATAAAAGTAAAAAAAATTCTCGATAAATATATTTCCCTTAAAACTTTGTTTACGAAGTATCAACATCGTATTTATATGAAATGTTGCCCTTACTTTCTATTTCGGGTTTTACACGTGCGGGTATTTTGACTTGTTATTATTTAGTTTTTTGTTGTTTTATAGTAGGTACAGTAAGCAATATTTGTTGTTTTTCCACAATCTCCAGCGTCTAAAATTGCCCAGGGTAGCCTATGTAACAAACATGTGGCAAGATCAGTTTTAACTCGACTTTAGTATGTTTTCAATGAAACTGTATTCAAATAACTGAATAAATTTATAAACATCTAAATCTACAGCTTATCCCATAAAGTCCTTTCCATATGGGATTTTTTATTATTATTAGACCTGGTGAAATTTTCTTTTCTGGAAAATCTTCTGCTCTCAAACTAAAATATCACCAAAAATATTTCAAAAAATCTTTACCATATACGAGGGAAAGTCTAAAAATTAAATATGGTTTAAGAATAAACTACCTTTATTGTCCATTTTTTTGAAAATTTAAGCATTGCTTTTTTTAAATAAAAGTTAAAGATATTAACAAATTTTGAGATAATTTTATGTACAGGGTGTCTCAAAAAGTTCTTGTAATCTCAACATAAAAGTATATCCTAAAATCACTATGTCTAAAATTAACGTAATTTGTTTAGAAAGTAACATCCTAAAAAATAAATTTAAAAATTATCTAGTTTAATAAAATTTCGTAAAAAACGTAAATTTTAATAATTATTAAACTAAAAATAAATGTTGGTTTATACGGAAGGTATTTGTTCCTTTGCAAAATTCTTGAAGCTGTGGATTTTAACACTCGCCTGCAATCTTCATTTTCTGGCAATACCTTTTCCAAATGTCGCAATGATAACTTTGGATTTTCCAGGATTTCTTGCACGAAACAAGTTTCTGTTAAAGGCATTAAGCTACATAATGGGCCTTTTGGATATAATAACAGCTCTAGTAAAATTTTCTAAAATTTCTAACTTTTATTTTCAAAATGTTTGCCTTCTTAAGTTTCCCAAAAAAAAAATAATAACTTAAAACAACTTTTTGAGACACCATGTACATGAAGTTGTTACAACCTTAAAGCTCTGCTTAAATTTTCCAAAAAAAGGACAATGAAGGTAGTTTATTCTTAAGCCCTATTTGAATTTTAGATTTTCCCTCGTATATGGTAAAGATCTTTTGAAATCTTTTTGGTGATATTTTAGTTGCAGAAGAGTTCCCAAATTTTTTTTTACCAGGTCTAATAAAAAATAATCCCATATGGGAAGAACTTTATAGGACATCATAATTGATAATAATCCATTAAAAAATATCACTGGACTATTTACAGATGTTAAATTAAAATATCATTTAAAACATACTTTTCGTACCCCACCAATTTATCTAAAATAAATTATATTCTTTATCACTAAAAGCAAAAGAAACACACAGTACAATAACGTATAAAATTTATACAGTTGACCCTTATTATTTCTGAAAGTGACAAAATTAGAGAACCTCTATCATTTTTCTGCCATTCCGCTCTAACTTTTACACAAAACAACCTAAAAAAACAAGAACTTGCACAAAAAGGGTCTAAAAAGTTGGGACTTTGCCGTAAATTGCAAATATTGTATAATTTTGTCAGCGCCGCTTACCAAAAGTGGCAATATTTACCCTAAATATGTTTCCTTGTATATTGCTACATTTTTTTCTTTTTCTTGTTTATCGGTGTATAGAAATAAAAGTGCCTTTAATACTTGACATCACGTAAAATGATATTTATTTAACAAAAAAAGGTGTGCGTTAATAAAGCAGCGCAAAAACAGTACAGCGAGTACATTTATCTTTATTATTGACGGATCAGCAATCGTTTTTAATATTTCATAGTGTGTAGTTATAAACCCATTAGTCCATTACTTCACAGGTTTGAGTCAATTATAGAAGTAATCAAGAGTGCCACGAACGATACATTTTCGAAATTTAAATTTTCAAAACCATCTTCTTGAATAATTTTTTTTTGAAAATTAAATTTTCACAACAAAGTTTTTCTAAAATAAATCTAAGCACACAAATCTGTGAAGTTTGCTCAGATTTGCTCAGGATTTTTCTCTGTCTTTCTTATTATCGTTTAGAAACACTTCTCTTGAGCGAGCATAAGTTTATAATTATTATTAGTGACAATATTCTCAAAGATGCAATTCTCTGATGTTTTAATAAATCAATATATAGATACTTTATACAGTGACCGGCAAAAAGTTGGACACATATGGGAAAATTTTTTATTATTGGAATATTGAAAAAACTTTTTATGCCGATTGTCTCTGCATGATGGGTAACCTAAAAATTCATTTTGACATTTGTTACGTGATTACTCGTTTGCCGGCAAAATTGAAAAAAATATATATTGTCATGGAAAACTGGTATTAGGTGACAAGATATTGAAAAAAGTTATTAGAAAAAAGTGTTTAGATTTTAATTTTATACTCCTTGGCAAAGTCTGGAGCCAAAATTTAAAAAAAAAATATTTTACATTTTTTGAAAAAAAATGTACAATATTAGTTTCATATTCCCATGAATTTAATAAAAATGTGTTAAATGATCGAAAACCAAGGTAATAACCTATTATCTCAACATTTTTGTTATTACTTAAAAGTTTTATTTGATAAAATTTAAAATTTAGCTTTTTTCCATGTACTTGGGTGTGGCCAGGCCCTGTATCTGGCAACCATATTTACCATTTATAGTTACTTCTGGAACAATATGCTTACGAAAGACCGTTTGCTCTAATTTTGAAGAAATTTTAACGTGTCTACCAAAATGGTTGCCAGATACAGGGCCTGGCCACACCCAAGTACATGGAAAAAAGCTAAATTTTAAATTTTATCAAATAAAACTTTTAAGTAATAACAAAAATGTTGAGATAATAGGTTATTACCTTGGTTTTCGATCATTTAACACATTTTTATTAAATTCATGGGAATATGAAACTAATATTGTACATTTTTTTGTCAAAAAATGTAAAATATTTTTTTTTTAATTTTGGCTCCAGACTTTGCCAAGGAGTATAAAATTAAAATCTAAACACTTTTTTCTAATAACTTTTTTCAATATCTTGTCATCTAATACCAGTTTTCCATGACAATATATATTTTTTTCAATTTTGCCGGCAAACGAGTAATCACGTAACAAATGTCAAAATGAATTTTTAGGTTACCCATCATGCAGAGACAATCGGCATAAAAAGTTTTTTCAATATTCCAATAATAAAAATTTTTCCCATATGTGTCCAACTTTTTGCCGGTCACTGTATATACCTGCTGTTATATTATTATGCATATGTTTAATATGATCAGCTTATAAACTAACCCTTGAAGAGGTTTTTCAGACACTGTTATATAATTAATACTTTGTAGAACGTGAATTAATGGTAAGTAACTCTTCTTCTTGCAGTCGTTTTTATGTATAATTTGTTTGTTAACAATTTTTTTTATTTTGTGACAGCCCACGAAGACCGAAGCCTAAGTACCATGTACCGTAGGTGTACTGGGGAAGTCCAATTCACACATCTAGGGACCGTATTTTCGAGCGTGATCGAACAAAGATCATGTACGAGAAATGACGATTTTCGAATGAACACTGAATAATCCTATTTTTGAACATGCAAATTAGGTTCGTATTCGAGTGGTTCGAGTGGATATTTACCATGATTGTGGATTTCGCGGGCGGATGGTGTGACAAAACGGTCAACAAATTAGTAAAATAGCAAATTGAATTGATTTTAATTCATTTAAATGTAATTAAAGTGAGAGAAGACGCTAAAAGATTAGCTGATAGGCCAAATAGGACCTACCAGTAGTTTACCGGTTTATATAAAATAATTACTTTGCACACTACTACCACTGTTAAATTAACACAATGCGAAATTCATTCGAACATGTTCGAATGCGAACTAATTCGTGTGACCTCAAACAACATATCTTTATTCATTTTCATCTATTTTTGTCGTTCACCTACATTTATGTACAATTGTACCCTTGTACCCTGTACCTTTTTTGGTAATGTTATTATCACATTCGTCTGGAAGTCCTTTGGGACCTTTTCGTCTTCATAAATAGGATATAATAACCTGTACAACTTGTATTTCACCTGGTCTCCTGCATGCTGTATGGATGGTAAGTAATTACTAATTAGCAAAGATACAATGATACTTAAGTTGTTAAAAAAGATAAGGTAAAATTTCATCAACAGAATAAAAATCCGTATCTGAAACGGTATCAGGAACCGCAACGGAAATTACTTTATATTCGTACTAGAATCCGAAACTAAATCGAAGAATCAACGAAACAACTCTAATTTTAACCACTGGCAAGTAAAAACTTGTTGATCTAGTATTCTAGTCCATACAAATATAAATGAAGATTTGCGGGATAATCCCCAAAAGCGTAGCTGTAATTATTTGTATCATTTCATTAAATTATAGCTTAACGAAGCAGCTTTAAAATAAACCCCCTCGATCGAGTTCAATGTAATCTCAATTTAGATGCACCCTTAAGGTGCGAAAATTTCCACGTGTTTTACATTACGCTCTTCAGCAGTGAATATTTACCGCCCATCTAAATAGTTCCCCCATTTGCTGCCGAAATTGATTGCGGCAATTAACATTCCTTCCGGCATTTCAATCTTGTGCTGTGACATACTAGCCAGAAATCCGTCCCTTTCGCACAATTGCTTAAGGTATGTAAGATCTTGCTTTACGAGTACTGCTGTCTAAGAGGGATTTCGCTAAATTAGAGATATCAGGATATGAAATGCTCTCATAATAACACAACGGCAAAATCTAAGGATATTTAAATAATTTTCCTGCTAAATTTTTTAAGCCTGCTTTATAAGTTATAAAAAATATAATATAAATATATATAAAACTCTTGAAATTGACAATTTTTGGGTGTGTACTTCGGAATGGCAGCACCGAATTCAATAATTCTTTCTCCGTTGTGTCTAGCATGACGGTCCGGTGGTCCTGTTGGTATTTGACTATAAAAATTATAAAGGGGATGGGGTAAGAGAGGTAAAACCGAAACGGCTTAGAATGTTTCCGAAAATGTTGACTATATCTCATTTTCGGTGTTAATGAGGGCATAAAACCTAATTTTGTCTAGCAGATGTTAACAAAAAAATCCCAGGGAATGTCCACACAATGTATTTTTAGAAACAATTATTTGAGTTGCTGCCTTGGTCCCTGTTTTTACCACGTACGTTGTGGACGTTCCATGTTTTTCCCCGATATATGGATCTTTTAAAATACTTACAAATATTGGCGGACTGTGCTATGTTCTTCCCCTGGGTTTGGGTTTATGATAAAAAAATAGAGGTTTAGCTCACAGATGGGGATGGTAATCTAATTTTGGATATTTTGTGACATTATTTGTTTCTCCCCTGTGGTTTTCACATGTATTATCAAAGTTAAAACTTTAAAATTATATGTATATTTGTGTAGCGTATTTCCAGATTTATACAATGTAAGTACCTGGTTTTAAAACGTTCAACTGAATTTTAATTATATCAATTTTTTCCTTTACGTTTGGTAAATTCCTGGTAAAATTCAGGTCGACCGCCATATTATTAATTTACAATTCATTGATTTTGTGCCATTCTACCAACGTTTCGGTGAAAAACTGACAAAAAACTATTATGGTCGATTAACCGGTTTACTTTTGTGCAAGCGAAACCCTCTTTATGCCTATTTTATTAATAGGAAAACCTCTAAAAGCGTGAGGGTCTATTATTCCATAAATACATATAATAATTATTAAGAAATTTTATAATAAACTAGCTTTTACTCGCGACTTCGTCCCCGTGGTATAGGTGATAATAGTGTAGTTTTGATATCATGACTATGAATACATGAAACATGAGTTATGTTATGTAATAGGTAAGGTTAGTTACATCCGAGAAGAGCCATCAACGAGAAGCGACAATCGGGTTCCCGCCAAAAAAACAATAGTGGGGTAATACCAGATTACTGTCAAAACTTCGACCGGACCGGGTAGTCCGGGAGTCGATGAGTAGCTTATGTTGACAGTGCTGCTGTCTGTGTTATTAAAGTTTTTAAGTGTTTATTTTGCTATCTTGTGTCGTGCAGAAATATGCCTGGAAATTGTTGTGCCTTTTGCGGATGCAGTACCCAAGAAGGACAAAAAATAAGTATTCTTACGTTCCCCAAGGATCTTCAACGGTAAGTACATATGCACATTTTCAATATAAGTAGTGTTTACCGAGGTGTTTACGTATTTTGAAATGTTTAATTTCTTATTTTTTTCTTAAAATATATAAAAACAGTACTTACAGTAATTGTTTACCATAGCCCCATGATCCAAGTTTGTAATTTTCTTGGTAAATGAGATTATTTTAGCCCCCAGAAAGTTCATTTTCACTACAATTATCTGGGCAAAACATGGTTAAGAAAATTGTGATATATGTATGTGTTTTGTAGTTGCATAAGCTTTTCTAAAGAATTACGGTAAATGTTTACTATATTTCCATTAACCAAATTTGCATTTTTTTCTTATAACATGTACCTAATTAATTTCCCCCAAAAAGGCACTTTTTGGTAAAATCTTATCTCTGACACAAAAAATATTTTAAAAAATTCTGTGAGGAATATATTTAAATTTAAATATACATATATAAATAAGCTTTCTAAAATAGTTGCCCTTATGTAATTGTTAAAAAATAGGTATAGCTTCATAACCTAAGTTTGCCTTTTTGTATAAAATACAATTATTTCTACCGCTAAAAACAGATTTTAAATTAAAATTACCTGGCCCAATGTTATTTTTTCTAACATTTTAGAATTTCAAATGACAAACTCAATTTTTTCGTAGTCTAAAGCAGGAACAATTTTTCCTTTTCTAGAATGCTTAAGTGGTAGAATTTTTAACAATAATATCTAAACACTGACACCAGATTTATGTCCATTGATAACGACAAAAAAAGGAACATATTGATAAAATACATTTCCATTTTATGGGATCCGAAAAAGCTGGGTTTAGACTTAGCACCCCAGGGTAAAGCATAGCTCTTTACAAGATAGTTGTAAATTTTATTTTAACTAATTTTTGGTACCTATAGGATTTAGGTCCTTAATTTCAACTTATTTGTCGTCTGTCATGCTTGAGAAGTTGTTCAAAATGCCCCCCTTCAACTTACAAACACTTTCTCTTTTCGAAATAACTTTTTACCAACTGTAACATTTCAGGTGTCACTAATAAGCAGGCAAAGCGAATTCGCTCTTTTATATCATTTAAAGTTGTAGGTGCAGTCGCCATCACTTTGTCCTTTATAAAACCCCACCAGAAAAGTCAAGGGGGGTCCAATCCGGGGACATAGCAATAAACAGAAATCATCGTTAAAACGTCAAAATTCTCAAAAGAACGCAAATTTCCATGCAAGTAACACATTTCCATGGAAACGAATAAGATTTCTGAAATAAGTGAAATTGACAAATCAAACGAAAGAACAAATCAAAAAAAATTGTTCAACATATATGCTTTTTACGTAGATTCAAATTTTATAAACAAAAGTACATCATCCCATTTAAATTTCCGAAGTTACCCCCACCCCTCAAAAATAGAGAGAGGGAGTAAATGTTAAAAATATGTTTAAACACGTCCCCTCACCTTCCTGTTATCTCACCAAAATTTCATGAAAATATTGTAAACGATGTTAGAGATATCGCCTTGTAACACTTTAAAAAACTCCCTGTATATAAAAAAAATTCCTCTGAGTACACTATCATTGGCACTGCATGTATGTGCCTTTGTTGCCTGATATTGGTGATTGTGAATATTAAGAGCAACTAACATTAACTATGGCCCATCTGAAGTGAGAAATTAAAAAAAAGCCCAAAAATCTGGGTAGTTACAAAATCTTTAGCTCGCTGGGCTAAAAAGACTCTCTTGAAGACAGCAAAAGTGTTTAAATTGTTGTATGTTTAGTTTAGTACCGTTAATCGTTAATAATAATTCTATTTTTTATGTTGTAGATAAATGTTTAAAATTAAAAGAAGACCTAAAAGAATATTCTTTTAAGCCGAGTAGATCTAAAAAATAAATTCATTTTGTACAACAATAGCGGAACGTTCTCTCTCGATTTTCGCCGTTAATAAAATAAGAAAATCCGGTTTTATTCGCACAAAGGCCAATTGGTTTATCGAGTACAATAGTTGTCAATTTTCTAGAGAAAAATTAGACAGGAATTAAATCGATTTACTGGATAAAATATACCTCAAGAGGCTCAAACTAAAAAAAAACAATGTTTAATACGCCTCACACCGGGACAGACCAGGCTCACCTTAGACAATCAGGAATTATATTATTTTAAAATACTGACAATGTTATCGATCATCCAAGGGAATTATTGAGAAATAAGGTTGTATGTAAAAAATCTGGTAAGTAAATTAAAGTTTATTTTATACAAAATTTAAGCCGCTAGAGAAAATTATAGATGATTTACAACTTACGATCATTTAAAAATAAGAAATATTATTAAGCACGCTCTTTAAAGAAAAACTTGTGAAGGAACACGACGAGAAGCTAAAAAATTACGGCTCCAAGTAAAGAAAAGAATAACCAGTCCTAGCCAAAAAGAATAAATTTGCAAGAAAAAAAAAACAGTCCCCAGGCAGATAGCGTTCACTGGTTGCTTCAGTTGACTGGATTCAATGCCAAAAATGTTTAAAATGCATGAGGAATGCACCGCGTATGAAAATGCGTTGGGACTGTTGTAAATAATAAATCTATATGCGGGAATTTAGCCCCACCTGTGGGGCAAAAATCCCAATTTGTATTTGTTTAGTACTTTAGAAATTATGACCACACTAGGAAATTTTTAAAAATCGTAATTTAGGATTTGGATTTTAGTAAAAAACATGCAGTAGAAGATAAAACGGTGTATGTTACTCGTACATAATGCACCTTATTGGACTCGCCTTTAAACAAGGACTCGTCCAGTAAAGTTATGCATTATGTACTAAACACAAATATCTATTATTAATAAAAATTAAATTTGACATATGTAATTAGCATAGGCTGATAAATTAGTAGGCGATTTAAAATGAAGGTTTAATTAAAATTCGGAACAAATCACCATTAACGGTGCTTTTTTTTTTTAAATTTCCAAAAAGGAAAAACGAAAAGGTTTTAAATCGAATTTCCGCAATGCCATCATTCATAAATATAATTGAACAAACTGTATCTCGAATCCATAAATAATGAATAGACCGGTTATAAATGAATTTTCTAAATTAAATGTCATTCAGCTCAACATTGACGATATATAACTAGTTTTGTAGCCTTCACTCTCCTAGGAAATTGGATTTGTATTATATAGGTAGGTACTTAAAGGTTTTCATGTCGCAGGTGAGAGCTCGCATTGATTTATTATCAAGAAGCGTATTACACTACACAATTTTTCAGAGGAGGATCCGGGTTCAATCCAGCAAAATTTAAGCATTTTAAATCAAGAGTAACGGTTATCGGTGCAGTCCACGGTTTATTTTTTTTCTGACAGCCCACGAAGATCGAAGTCTAAGTACTATGTACAGTGGGTGTACGGGGGAATCGACTCACACATCCAGAGCTGGAAACATCCGTAGGGATTTCGCCAGCCCTTTAAGAGGATGTGTGGGGTGGTACCACCTCGGCCGAGGAAGAATTCCTCTACCACATTCCAACAGCAATCACAAAATATCCATGGTCGAAGCGGGATTCGAACCCGCGCCTCTCAGTTGCAAAGCTGGCGCCGTACCAACTCGGCCACCGGAAACCCAAGAGAGCCAAGAGATTATTGTGATTTCCAGGACCCTGTTTTTAGTTACTTATTGTTAACTTAATAACTATAACGGCAGCGGAAGAGAAAAATAATTCTTTTTTAGTTAATTGTAAATTAACAAACTGGAATAGCGAAATGGTGTTGCTAAGTGAGGTATAATACACTGAAAAGGATCTGTACGTAAATAAGTCATCAAAGGAACACCTTCGTACTTCAAACTTTTAGTAACATAATTTTTGGTAATTATTAAAATCCAAAGACAAAAATATACTATGCCATAAGGTAAATATAGTTTAGAAAAGGAAAGTTCTTGGGTCACAGAACCCCCATTTTCTCCATTTCTCCAGGCAACGTCCTGCACTCTTTCGATCCAGCAGCGCTCATATTATTTCGGCCAATAGCCAATACAAGTAAAGTCTCGCAACTGCAGTGTTATGAAAAATAACCTTTCTTACAACTGTCAAATTCAAGAGTTGTGTTATGTAAATATGTAAATAACTGTAAATAAACATAGTGTTTAGTGAAATTGATGTATTTTACTGTCTACAAGTAGCTGCTGCCAGAGATTGGGCATTCAGATGAAAATGAACCAGCAACCTATAGAAATAGTTTACAGTAAGGTGGAGGTAAGGTTCTGGTAGAGCCCCTTATCCATCCATCTTCATTAGAAATAATATTTCAATGGAATTTTGAACACATTGTTTTAAAAAAATCGGTCAAGTGCAAGCTATAATTTCACAATTATTGTTCCGTGCCACCAGCCCCTGCTACATCTGCCGCGCTACCCGCCGCCGACGGCACCAACGCCGTATCACAGCTGAGTCTGAGCTAAATTAAAAATTCTGAAAAATGTATAGGGATACAAGTTGTTCCTTACATCTTAATAAATATTTTTTGTCAAAAAAGACCACCCACTAATCACATTGTTAACTAAATCATATTTTTTTACCAATTTAACAGTACAACATATTATTTCCTAGGTACGCCTATGGCAATATCATACAATTTTGCTTCAACGCTATCTCAAGGTCCCTCAGCGTTAGAGGCTTATAACAAACGTGCCGCTCGAGAGTTATCCTTCTGGTTATTTATTTATTCTTGTGATTTTAGTATATTAAAGATGGCGAACAAAATAAGAATAATAAGAATGTAAAATAAATAAAACATCAAAATAAATGTAGATAAATTATAGCATTTCTGTAATGGATATTTCTGACGATTAAATTTATTTCTTTTGTTCATAATGAACTAATTCCTTACCGTAAAACTTTCTATGACGAATGAGTCCGGTACTTTTTATTGCGGTCAAAGTTTCCTCTCATAAAGACATCCCTGCGAAACGAGACAAATGTGTAACAAACGAGGCGACAAAATGTTATCTGATTAAGATTAATGTAAAGAGTTAAAAATGAAACGAATATCAGTTGTGACAAGTTAATGCGTCATTATTTATTATTTTGCGACATGCTTATGTCTTTAAAGGTTTTTTTGTGACGTGGCGATGTTGTAGCATCATTTGTCAACACGTCAGCACGAGCTGCGTTGATTAACATTAGTTTCTTTGTCAAGAAGTGTATTTTTTCTATTCCTAGAAGCTCATCTCCGTTTTAAAATGGTTTTTAACAGAAAGCTTTTTGTTTATAAAGTTTAAATTTTAGGGCGAAAACATTTAAAGAATGCTAAAATAGAAAAATTAAAGAAAAAGTTAAAAGACTATGCAGTGTGTTGCACTCTTTATGCACAGGAGAAAACAGTATCAATTTTTCAAAAAAACAGTGGCGTGTCATTTTTTTCGCAAAAAATAAACGCCACTGACGCAAGTACTTCAGAAAATAAATTTTTACACGTAAAGGTAGCCTTTGATTACATACTGGCGTGTACTAAAATTTATGTCAACATCTTAACGCATTTTCGAGTAATTAAAAAGAAACATTTAAAAAAGAAAATACTAAACACCCTGTACCTAGAAAAAGAAGCGTTTGAGAACCCATGTTTATATAAACTTATTTTCATATCTTTAGATGTAGAAGCTGCCCCTAAAATTTCTTAACATCTTTTTGTAACACCCTGTATATAGGTAATAGAAAAATATAACTTTGATATGTGTCAACTTTTTGAGCAACCCCATATATTCAAACTAATTCTCAAACTATAGATTTTTGAAAACCCTAGAACTGTTACCTTTTTTTTTTTTTTATAGAGGATTGGGACTGAAACAGTTTTTGCAAACCTGTCTAGTTTATGGAATAATTTGATAATCTGCCGGTCCGGGATTCTTACACACAGTCTGAAGAAGATTCATTGGGACTTTTGTAAATGCTTGTTATACAATTTTCTTTTTATTATTTTTCGAAATTTTCTATCAAACTAATCTTCTATTGAAGCGGCTTTATATTTTTCCTCAATCTGAAGATACATTTTTCTTTGTGTAACCTATATCTGACCGGAGCGGCGGCGGCGGTACTTTATAATGTATGTATATCTAATATACATGAGTGAATGTAATTGGTGTGTAAAACGTGTAGACATTTTCGTAATTTACTGCGGGACTAAAGCCTCATAAATATTTAAACTGCCTCAACTTTCAGCAAAATCTTATTCGCTATTTGTTTTTAAATTTTTTATTAGGTTTGCAAGATGAAGCTTAAAATTAACTCCGAGTATTTAATTATGGATGCTTTTTAAAAGTGTTTAAATATCGTACTGAGTACTTATTTGCAGCGACCATGTAACGTTAACGAATATTTTATGCTTATAAGAGCAGTATTCAGCATACATTACTACTATTTCGATTTCTGTAATGTTGATGTTTCTAAGTTATTTGTTATAATAATATGCTGCGGTGTAATTACCGAAATAAATAGGGTGAAATTTTTTGGGGCGCATTATATCAATAATAAACCTTATTTAATTTTTAAAAAATACTGATGAGATTCAGATATGTGTCTATAAAATTATGAATGAATTTTTAAGGAATTTTCATATTTCTTTACCTTTTCCGTCAAATGTACTCTTACACCTATCTGCGATCATGTTTCATCGCCTTCGAAAAGTACACACGGTAAGCAAATAGGGTCATTTTTTTGTTGCATCCACAAATCCATTCATTTCGCGAATAGATGTCTATTTTAAAGTGAGGCGTGTAAGGTTTTCCTCTGCTCACCCTCACACCGGTTGTCTCAATATTAACATCTGATAATGGCCTGCCCCTATTTTTTAGCTGAAGTTTTTCCTCATAAGTGTATTTAAAAAATCTTTTAACGTTCACTTAATTATACACAATATCCATTATTTAAAAGTCTACAGTCTACAAAACTAACAACCGACAGCTAAAAATAATAGCAATGATAACTGTATAATTGTCCTTCCTGGTGACAGAATATACAACACGCGAATTTACCAGCATGCAGCTAAATGACTAGCAGAATTTCCCGTATTAAATTTTATAAAGCGCTAAACGGCGAAGCCGATTTCTGCTCTACATTTGTTAGGTTGAAAAGTGCTGTGCACGAATAAAAGCCGTTCAGCTCGGCACTCGAGTAACGTCGCGAGAAAACTATATCAACTTCACTTGGTTAACTGTACGTCGGTGCGGCAGAGTGTAACGGATTTGATATTTCAACAATGAAATGAAGTCTACTTGTCAGGGGTACATATAGAAATACGTAAAATTGAGAATAAGTTCTCTAAACCACCTAGGGGCATATAGCCCGGAGAATAGCTGTTTTACCATGATTTGTTCAAATCCTTATAGTATAAGGAATTTTCAGGTGGTTTAGAGAACTTATTCTCAATTTTACGTATTTCTATATGTACCCCTGACAAGTAGACTTCATTTCATTGTTGTAATATTTTACCTCACGGTAAATTCTACTCCAACTGCTTGAAACTGCTAATGGATGGCGCTGCCTGTTTTATACTGCTTATGCAGTGTGACATGGCTAGCTTAAAGAGTATGCTTTTTCGGAGGGTAGGTATGTTCGTTTATCCTGTACTGATGAGAACTAAAGAGTTCGAAACCGGTATGCAGGTACGACATCCTAACTAAAGAAAAAAAGCTTCCTCCTTCCTGGTAGTTTCTTGCAGTCAAGTATTTTGTTGTCTAACAGTGTTAGTCAAAATACGGCAAATTTTGGTATGTAATCCAGCGCTCGTAGGGGCATATAGCCCGGAGAATAGCTGTTTTACCATGATTTGTTCAAATAATAATATAATAATAATAATATAAGGAATTTTCAGGTGGTTTAGAGAACTTATTCTCAATTTTACGTATTTCGATTTGATATTTCGTGGACATAGGGCCAAACAGCGACTATCGAATTTTAATTTGTTCTGTCCCTACTCGTAAAATGTCTGGAATTTAATCGTTTACCAGTTTTTTCAAATGGATCACCGTAAAGTACCTCCTTTTTAAGCAGAAACTGAACACAATAAAAATGATGGGAAAATAAGTCCAACTTTAAAAAATTCATAATATGTGTTCTATAAAAAATTTGAAAGCAATTTTTGTTGCAGCTATAGTATGCTAACTACTCTTAATATTTCCAGATTTTAGTGGAAATATTTGTAAAGTTTACTTACATCTGGAATTTTAAAGAACCGTGGACCTAGTTGAAGAAAAAACAAAGTTTGGTGTGATTTTTTAAAAAATGCCTAAGTATGCCTAAGTTGTCATATACTTTAGAGGATTACACAACTCTGATTGGAAATTATTTTAAAATCTCATCCGACTTTGTCCAATTATTGAAAAAATAAATTATTTCTCTTTAGTAATGTCGCACATGCAGGAATTCAAAGTTGCTATTTAATGCCTCTCTGAAGATTTTCCAGGTATGTTATTAATTATATTAAATTTTCTAAGAAGTTACAAGTAAGTTTTAACTAGTTTAACTTTTACTAAGAAGAGTAGTAAAAAGAATATACAAAATGATTTTCGAAATGAAGTTGGGATAACAATAGACGTTATAAAACAGAGTGAGGGCACTACAAACGACGGAAATACTGCTGGAACTCGTGATCTTGCAATCACAGGAATAAACAAAAATGTAATTAAAAGATGTGAAGTAATTCTTTAAGCGCTTTCTTCGGGTCAAAACTTAAATGTTGATACTGTTCGAGAATATTTGACAGATACTGCAAACGAATGTATCATTATATAGTTGGTACTATATGCCGTCAAGTGTTCACATGTTATTAATACATGGAGCAGGAATTTGCGAGACCATTTCTTATATTCCTATTGGACATTTATCTGAAGAGGCATCAGAAGCTAGAAATAAAGAGCTTCGTAAATTCCGAGAACATTACGCGCGAAAGCGAGGACGGACCGAGAATATGAAGGACATTCTGCTCAACTTGTTAATTTCTTCAAATCTCCTTATTTCCTTTATTAGACCGAAATATACTGCAAAAAAATTATCTGTTCTTAGAAATCGAAACACTTTCTAAAGAAACTACCGTTGAGGAACACAATTCCGATAGATCAGTCTCCAGCTCAGATTGCGAGAATAAGATTAATTAAAGTATGCTTTGTATAATTAGTATTTAAGTCTATTAAACTTAGTTGCTTTAAACCGAAAACAGTATTTTTTTATTTATTCTGGTATAAATTTTGTCGAAAAATATTTATATTTTTTGAGCGACTAATAACGTACTCCAATATACGTTTTTATATGCCATAATTTTTGCAAAACAGCGGAGTAAAGTACCAATGTCCACGAATTTTCGATTTAGTTACTCTGTGTGCCGGGCTATTATATTACTAGCATTCTCCGATGAAAATTCGGTGGTTAAATTTTACTGATTTTTATTTTAAGGAATCTTTAATTATTTACTGCAAAGTATGAATGAGTGGCTTACAAATTTTGGTGGTTCTGCAGCTTTGCAGCCCTTATGTATCAGCCGCACCTGTGCGGTATTGGCACATAAAAAAGACGTATAATTCATAAAAGTACGCCGCTGAAGTCCGATGGATGAATCGAGTTTTTACGAAGAGCGGTTTTAAAGAAAAAGTTTTACATCAAATTTTCATTTCTTTTATTATTTATGCAGACGTTTCGCCAAGGTCTCCCTTGGCATTATCAATGCTTACTCGCTGCTGGCAAGCCGGAAACTGTTGCTGTCAGTAAATCAAATAAATCAAGCCAAAAGAAGGATAGGATTTTCATATAAAACTTGTATAAACAATGGAACAGCACCCGTCTTTTTTTGGTGCTTGGTTTTATTTACAAATTCAGCAGTTATAGATGCTCATTTTCTTATCGACAAAACATTGGACAAAAGGTGTTTCTACTGTGTTTTTGATATGAGTAGCGCTTTCTCAGTGAAAATGAGAACAAAAAAAAAACGGGTGAAATCTTTTCGTACAACATTATTAGGTCTGAACCGCAAAGAAAATGGACGAAAATGAAGTGATAATGCCTTGACCACTAGAAAAACGTTACTTATCACCAGCACACAGCAATGGTGCATCTTATTTAATCTTTGTCAGTTGCAGACAGAAAATACGCAAAAAATTTTAAATTTTCTTGCCTGTGCAGAAGGACCGCCGTTAGAACACATATATTTTTCGATATAGAAAAATATCGTATAAGACAAAACCGATACATGTGTTCGTCAACAAAAATTGTATACATAGATCATTTTCAGTTTGAACCTAGATGTGAACAGAAAAATTCGCAACAGTCTGCTGAGTGCTGTATTGGCATTTAAACAGAACTAATTCAATATACTGCATATACATTACAATAATTAACTAATTTATTTTAATTTCCAATTTAAAATATTAGCTAATATATTTTTTTGAAGCATGCGCTTAAATAATTTCGCCAAGTTTGCGCCGGAGAAAATTGGCGCATTTATTCATCCCAGTGCCTAGTTTGCTATCAACTTCCGTACAAGAGAGCGTAGTGTCGATTGTAACCGGAATTTACGCGGTTTTTCCGGAAAATACATTTTTCACTTGGAAAAAAGGATTTTTAAACCAGAAATCAGTGCTGGAAAATGAACCCGAAAAGATTTGTTATGAGAGAAATAGGTGTTGTTGGTTACTGTTGTTGTTTGATATGTTGTGACTAGTGATGTTGTGTCATAGTTTAATTAAGAATAATAATTATTTGACAGTTCTTTGGTAAATTATGTGACTAGTGGATTTAAAGACATGAATATGTCAACGGGCCTGCTAATTTGGCTGCTTCTTTTTGAGAGTGAGTAACAGTACTAATTACAATGCGATTGACTGTTAGGTTTTAAAAACTGCGCTCTGCGTCGAAAACAGAAAATGTAAAGAAATTTACGTTCAGATTCACTAAGAAAGTTTAAGATTTAGTACTGGTTTAAATTAAGATCTTATAGTTGATCAGTGATGTTTTGACAGATTTTTGTCCTCTCATTGTTAATAAGTCGTCATTAAAAACTTATGAATTATTGCGATATTTCAGCAATTTGATTGATTTCCAAATGATTTTCATCTTGGAACGAGTTGCTGTCATGAATGTAGTTCTATTATTGTTGAAAGTACGTACTAAAATTGTCATTTTCTTAATAAATGTGTGAAAAAGCTCAGAAATAAGTTCACAGTATAAAACTTAGTTGTCTTATTCTTACACTTCTCAGTTTAAAACTTTTGGTTGTCAAATTAGACCGGACTAGCGTTGGAGAATCTGGCTGTTAATTTCTTAAAAAACTCCAAGTAAATTGGTTCAATTTAATAATAAAATTAACACAATATGCTTTTATGTTAACAGTCTTTTAGGTTTTTGAATAGTTTTGTGTCTTTTTTGGTTTGATATTAAAACATGGTTTAGAGATAATTTGAGCAAAAAAAATGGTGATGGTAAAATAGTACTCTATATTTCGTATATACCTCTTCATATGACTGTTTACAATAATTTATTTGCGCATTTATTGGTGCAGGATTTAAAATTGAAATAAATAGGTTTTTGCAAGAAAAATATATTTTTGAAAGTATACTAAGGGCTTTTTTTTCGAAAATTATCGTTTCTTTCACTTGTCATTCATCCCGCCAACTGCCAACATATTAGAAATATCTAAGCCTGTTCTTGCGAAAACAGAATGGCTTGTTAACTTACCAAAATTCTGGCATTTTTTTATTTATACCTTCTGTTTATATCAGAAAATTTTTTGAAAACATATTTGTGCTTGTTGGAAGCACGTTTTTTCGAAAATATATTTTCGAATAGTAATTCGTTTATTCGTATGTTCGAAAACTAGGGAAGCTTTCAAAACATTGTTGCGAAAAAGACTTTGAATACTCATATTAAAAACAAAACACTATTCTGGAAGTAATTTACTACACAGTAACATAGCAAACACAAGAAAACGTAAACCAGACCGAACACAAAAACGGTTCGTTTAGGTGAGTTCAGGATCTTTTTGTCAATTTTTCATTGACATTTTCTAAGCCAGCAGAGTTCATAGTTTAAATTTAGAAACACTATATTTTCTAAAAAATATATTTTTGGAAAATGTATTTTTGAAAGATTCTGTTAAAAAATATATTTTCGAAAAGTTTTGTAGATCCATTTCTGAAAAAGCATCTTTGGAAGAAGCTGTTTTTCGAAAAAATGTACTTAATTTAACATCAAAAAAGACGTTGTTGTTGAAAAAGAACACAACAGTTGGTCATCTTAGCTTACCAACCGGACAAATTGTTTGATCAATATGAAAGTGTAAATATTGTAGCATATTTTATTTATGCATTCTGCTCATTTGAGGGGATATAGAAGTACTTACGAAAATATAATGACTACGTTTAAAATAACGCAGTCTTTTTTTATGTGCAATTGGTGAATTTAAAGACGTGAATATAATTACGAAAATGTTAATTTGGTTGTTTCCTTTTGAGAGTGAAATGCTTAATTATAAACGTAATTGCCCCTTCAGCTTAATAATAACATTTTGCGTCGAAAAATGAAAATGAAAGGAAATTAAATCCCCTTAAAAAACTTTAAATCTGTCTTATTAAATATCTAAAAAGATAATTTTACGTTAACAATAAGTTCATAAACTTTTTGAATGTTTACAGGCTTTTTTGCTTTCGGATCATGTAGTAGGGTTAAAACATAACATTGACTAGGTATTAAAGGTTAAATTGAAAATTTTTGTTTTGACAAAATGTTATTGAGTGTGTTGGTGTATGACATTTTTCTTTCTTCGGGCTTGGGCACAATTAGCTGAATGAACTAAAGCTGTTTCCGAAAATCGTTGATTACAGAATAAACACCAACTGTGAAGAAAATATCGGCAAGTCTCAGTTTGATTTTAGAAATGGTTTTGGTACAAATGAGGCATTATTCAGCATCCAGGATCTCATACAAGGATGTCGAGACGTAAACGTTGATGTATATGCCTGTTTTGCCGACTCTGAAAAGGCATTCGACACGGTGCAACCAAAGAGGCCGAAAAAGCCCAAAAAACTCCTAAAAATTAATTTAAAATAGTGATAAGTTCAAAGAAACTTTTTTTGCTGTTCTCTCGTTATCCCCTCCAGAGGAGGAAGTACTATTTTTTTTTGCAGTGTACTATATTTTTGTCACCATCGCCTGCAAAATACTATATTTTGTCGAATAAAAGTTGGCAACCCTAGAGGTAACTATGGAATTTTAAATCGAACGATGTATTTTTGTTTATAAAATCTACGAATCGCATAGAAATCTACGTATTTGTACAATTGTTTTCATTTGCTCTTTCGGTTACGGAATTATAGTTAACTAAATTTTGATTGAACTTCAGAAATAAATAAATTTTACCAATAAATCAAGGTTACTTATTTCAGAATTATTATTCGTTTCTATGGAAATGCGTTATTTTTACTTAAGTCACTTAAGGATTTTGACGTTTTAACGATTACTTCTTAATTTGCCTCCTAGATCTCCGGATTTGACTCCCCTTGACTTTTTCTTGTGGGGTTTTATTAAGGACAAAGTGATGGCGACTGCCCCTACAATTTTAGATGATATTAAAGATCGAATCCGCTTTACCTGCTTACCTACTACTGACACCTGAAATGTTACATGCGAGTAGGAAATTCATTTAGAAAAAGAGCGAGAAAGTGTTTGGGAGTTGAAGGAGCACATTTCGAACAACTCCTTAAGCATGACAGACGATAAATAAGTTGAAATTAAATGGTTAATAATTTTTTTATTTTATAACGTAATAAATTATAATACAAATTCTGCTAAACTTCTGTTGTTAAAATATAACTTTCCTCTTTTTAAATTTTGATAATAATTTCAGATTTGTTTAAAAATAAAGACATAGTTTAATTACGCTCTTTTTGTAAAATTCAATAAATTCTGTTTCCTTTAATAGTCTCAACTTCCTATTCCGCTTTAGTTACCGCTTCTGGTATATGAAATTTTTAATACCCGTTTCCTCTTTCGTTACAGCACTTCTGTTACATCAATAGTTTATAATATACCTTATTCTATTTTAAATATTATTTTATTAGTTATTTACTCACCTTTGAGTTTAATTTGCAGTAGGCGACTGTTCGGTGATAATGGGGAAGCAATACTCCTGAAAAAATTAATGAAATTAGTTAGTAGAGCACAAAGAAAATTTTTCAGTTTACTTTAGAAAATTATCAATTATTATACCAACTTTAATCTCCGATTGCTATAGCAAACTTATTTTCGTGGGTTCGAGGACAGTGTCACAAGGAGCACTTAATAAAGGGATTAAGGTCAGGTAACTTTAATACTTTGGACATCTTGCCTAATAATTTATCCTTTGGTTCGCCAAATATTACGGTAAATTAATCTTGGTACAAACAGATTAACGAGATGAGTTTTAATTGGATTTTCTATGGTCTGGTGCAAAACTTTTCCTTTAGAAAATTTTATCTTTTTATAATTTTTAATACGCTGTGCATTCATGTGAATAATACCACAGACATCACTTGTGGTAGAAGTGGTTTTTACTTGACGTATTTTTATCTCTTAATTCATTAAGGCCTATTTATAGAGAATAAAATTAATAAGTATTTAGGAACCCTACATTATTGGATGCCGGGTGCCTTGAAAATTCTTTGCCATCAGTAAAGATAGAGACACCAACAAGACATTATTCAATAGGATCCTGATCTGCGAGTCACGAAATAAATAAAATTATCGGTGCAGATACCAACAAAAAGAGTGCAGAAATAAAAACCTATATCAAGAAATATAAAAAAGGAAGGTCAACAACGCTGATAAAATACAGGGATCATCCAATAAACTGGTATTTTTAACTGGAGATTTCGATGATACAAACAAAGGAGATCAAGACAAAAACAAAAAAGACAATATTAAGAACGCCGCCAATGCAAATCCCAGATGATTTTTTACAAAATGAGGCCACAAAACCAACTCACAAAAGACTAAGATCCGACTCAAGTCCAGGTTTCTCAGAACGCCAAAAAATCCGAAAGGCGTCTGATTGTATCTTAGGTGTCGACCCTGAGGTGCCTACCACAGAACAGCCAACTAGTGAAATTTTAGAAAAAAACCTGCAAGCTCTAGCAGTAATTCAGTACTCTTCAGAATATGTCAGTCAGAATATTAGTAAAAATATTCGTGATTTGGCTTTTAGTGTGTCCATGATGGTCACAAAACTTGCTTACAGGATTGACAGCGTAGAAAAAGATAATGCAAAGTTAGCCTCTCTATTAAACCAAAGTTACAACACTCCAACAGTGATAAACCAACTACAGACACCACAAAATAAAGTACACGTGGGAAATACACAATTCGATCCAAATTTTCTGAAAACAACAGAGCAGAAAACGTAGAGTACCATCCTGCAAACAAAAGGCACCAATTTAGTGAATAAGGACAGTGTAAAATGGACTACGCCAGCGCAGTTAAAAAAACATCAAACAATCATTAACATAAAGAACCAAACCGACCCGAAAATAGTTAGGTATAAAGGAAATAAAACAAAGCTTAAATAATGATGGGAATTGCTCTAAAGTTTCTACAAACGTAAACACATTACAAAGTGGGGCAGTATTAGTGGAATGTAAGGATGAGGTCCAGCAAACTAAATTGAAGGAAGTATTGGAAAAGGACAATAGCTATGTATTCAAAGAGCTACAAAATACCGACCCTTTAGTAATAATCACAGGCATTGAAAAAGGCTATGAACGTGAAGAATTTATATCAGTACTTATTGAATAATCGTCAAGAAAATTGGAAATTACAGACCAAACCAAACGTTTTTAGATGGCTCGTCCAGAGTGGAAAAGTGCATTTGGATTTAACCAAAGTATACGTCCAAGAGTACTAAAACACTGCAATGTGTTACAAATGTTGTCTGTTTCGACACGTCGCAAAACACTGTAAAAGCACACTGTGCTGTCACAAATGCGGCGGAACTCATGAAGCTAAACATTGCCCGGAAAATACACAAGTGATAGAGAAAAACACAGCTTAATTCACCAAAATGTGCAGTCACTTGGAAACAGCGTTGATAGAATGGAAAACATGCTAAAAGAATCTCCAGAGTGTTTGTTTCTGTGCATAAGAACATTGGAAATCCAAGGATCAATTACAGCAAATAGGAATTAAGGACTTTAAATTAGGGGCTGCTTACTGTCGTAGTAATGGCCAACACGGTGGTAGTGCAGTGTATGTTCAAAAGCAGATTAAATGTAAAATGGTTAAAAAGTTAAATGGTTTATCTCAAAAAAGGTGAATTTGAATGTTCTGGCGTTCAGTGTATACTAAATAGTAAAACTATTGTAATTGTTTCAATTTATAGACCACCATCAGGTAACAATTAATTGATTTTTACTCAGTTAGAGCTACTTTTGGATACTGTTTGAGGTTGTGATATTGTGTTTATAGCGGGGGACTTTAATGTTGAAATGTTGAAAGAGAACGGGCATAAACTTACATTATTTTTACTACTACATTTTGTTAACAATAGGGTTACAGTTATATTTTCTGATGGTTCTACAATTTTTCTTATTGAAACATTTTTCTATAAAAAAGTTATCTCCATATTGGTCTAATAATCAATATCCCTGTATAATAATCCGCAGTGATATGTTAAGTGCATTAGAAGAGGCTGAAACTGCGCATAAAAATGTGTTGCCTAAAAACGACTGGAGTTCACTTTTATTGTTATTTCACAAAACGTCTACGATACTTTAGCCGAGCGGACTTTTTCTGGCAAATAACAATAAAACTGAACGATTGGGGTTTTTAGAACAACAAGCTTGAATGCCGAATTTCCTGAGTAATTTTATGGCACGCGGCATTGCGGCATATTATTTAGTAGACTATTTTTTAAACAGAAAGTATTTCAAATGTCGGTATTTTATTGGATATTGTAATGCGAAGAAAAATGCAGCGGTCCTAAAAATATTGTATATCCCCCACGTGTGAAATACAACATTTTTAAAGGGTATTACAGCACTCCTGTGTTACTAATGTAATGACAATACGCCATACCGTTGAATTCGATGATTGCAATAATGCTTGTATCCCACAAGTAAAGTACATAACTATACTGAAGGAAATAATGATGGTAAACCTAACTGTACACTTATGATCGTAATTAAAATGTCACCCTGTAGAAAGCAAATTTGGTAAACTTAACCGTAAAGCTAGAGTTAAGCTACCTTTGCAATAAAACTTTATGTATTTCTAAGAGATAAAAGGCGATTTATGCGGCAGCAACTGCGGTTCTTGCATGGATTTGTGGAACATAAAATGGTGTGTATGAATTTTGTTTGAGCTAGGATTATCCTTTGTAGGTAAAGGATTACAAAAGCACTTGTATGAGGGATACTAATTTAAGTCGGCGTTTAAAAAGCATTTGCTAATGTTCTATAAAGCAGTCGATATACTGAGTAAAAAGAGTTCCAACTAAGACATTACTTTTAAAGTAACCATGGCCATAAAAAGTAGTGAGATCTAATGCAGAGCCTTCTTTTATAACATCTTTTTATAACACCCTGTATTTTTTTGAATATTAATGTCTCTTACATATTTAAACGTATTAAAATAAAACTCCGACTAAAATATGAAATATAGAAACAAGACTTTTCAGTGGTGAGCAGAAACAAATTGGTATGTACATTTATTTCTCGTTTACTAACAAAAGCGATTTAAATTCATGAATAATGGCACATTTTGCAAGTGCTTATGCAAACATGTTTGGAACTTAAAGTGTAAGCTCTTTGATGTTTTGCATTATATAGCTCCAGAAGTTTGGACCTGCATAAGCAGGCCAAATTTCATTTTGTAAGAAGAATATTTTTATTATTTTGTAGTGATGGCGATGCCGAACATTTCTTCGGTTAAAGAACATTTATAAAGGATTATTACGTAAAAATAAATATTTTATTAAACTAGCCTAACGACGCCTTTAACATAACACACGTTTATTACAATACATGTTCGTTATCATAGTTATTTATGATATAAGTGTTAAAAGTATAATTTTACGGCACGAATTTGAAAGTTTTGCAGAATGAGCGAAGCGAATTCTGCAATTCAAATGAGTGCCTTAAAAGTACTTTTAACACAAATATCATACAAAATTTTTCTACAAACGACAATAAAAAACAAAAATACAATTACAATTTTTAGAAAGTTTAACATATTCGAAACACATAGTTTTAAGTAGCATCGTAGATATAATATAAAATTATGAAGTTGACATTTGTCAAAAAATCTAACAACCATTGTTGGCGTCGTAGTTGAAATAGTAGTACTTTTAACACTAGTGCTATAAAGTACTTTTAACACTAGTGCCATAAAGTAACATTTTTAAGGCGTCTGCGGCGTGTTAAAAAATGCATTTTGAACACGTTTGTAGAAAAAATCATTTTTGAGTACTACCATCATAATATGTCTAGTCATTTGATATGTAAATTAAGTTTTGTACCAGTCAATTTAGGAGAATGAGGAGCTTACTGATTCCCCTGGATGATGTAACCTAATTCTGGAGGAAACAGATTGCTTGAAAAATATGTTCGACAATAAACGACAATAAATATGATACAAGACTTTCAACTAAATTTACTTTTATAAAACATAGCAAATATACATATATCCTACATGTATGTGTACACCATAAAAAGCCATAAAAACCATAAAAAGAAAGAAGATTTGTACACCTTTATAACAGAGCTACTGCCATTTAGCTTACATTGTAGGGATATCAATTAATCAAATTACAAAAAAAATCCCTTAAGTCATTTCGTTAATTAACTTTTATATTATAGCTATAAATCAACATTTATTTGAAAAATTGATTATTTATCGTTTTAATTTTCCAATTTTAATTTAATGATTCATATGGCTATGGATAATATGGATATGCATTTGTGATGAATCAAAATCTGTTACCTGATTTTTTATACGGGGTGTTATAAAATTTACTGCATATATTGGAATGAGTGACTTCTGGGGTAGTCTAAAGACACACTATAGTAAATACTCTTTTTTGGTTTAATCGAACAACTGTAAAATTTTCTCTAAAGGCCTGTCCACAGTAAGTAACATGTTATAGAAAATTGTTGCGAAAACATATTTTTCTGCAGCCGTCCCGAAAATAGAATTTTCGGTATGATTTATTAAATCGAAAGTACCCTTTTACAAAAAATCGTACCGAAAGTAGCATTTTCGGGACGATTTATTTCACTTTCGGGACGATTTTAGATATCTAAGTAGGCGGCTTTAACAATAACAAAAACTTTGTATTTAATTATGACAGCGCTTGTCATGTAATATTCGTGTGTGTTTTCGCTTTTTAATTCACAGAAATGGAAACCAGTAGTGAAAGTGAGGCTGAAATAATTCCAGATGAGATTAGTGAATCTGCTAAAGCGGCTACTAATGAATTATTGCCGGTAAAGTCAAGAGAGAGGTATGAATTAGTCTACAGTTCATTTCATAAATGGAGCAAAGATAAAAATGTGCATACTATAAATGAACAAGTAATTCTTGCATATTTAATGGAAAAATCTAAAATCTTAAAGCCGTCAAGCCTCTGGAGCAACTACTCGATGCTTAAGTCCACAATTAATATTAAAAATAATATAGATATAAGCCGCTATCCCAAAGTTATTGCTTTCCTTAAAAGAAAATCCGTTGGCTATAAACCCAAAAAATCAAAAGTATTGAATAAAGAAGAAATAGATCACTTCGTATCAAAAGCTGCAGATAATGACTACCTAATGACAAAGGTAATATATTTAAATCTAATTCCTCTTCTTCCTTGTGACTATTTTTTTTTACTTTAGGTTGCATTAATAATTGGTTTAGCAGGCGCTTGCCGTCGTGAAGAGCTTTGTAAAATGAATTTGGATGATATAGAAGATAAAACAATCATGTTAGTGATTAAAATTCCTAATTCTAAAACGAATATGGAAAGAACCTTTGTCGTCATTGGAGAAAATAATATTTCTTTATACAGAAAATATTTGTCATTACGTCCAGCAAACACACCACATCGTAGATTATTTGTTTATTATAAAAACGGAAAATGTACTATACAACCTATTGGTATTCACACTTTTGGAAAAATCGCTTGCACAGTTGCTGAATTTCTTAAATTACCGAATCCCAAAGAATACACCGGGCACTGTTTACGTAGAAGCTCAGCCACTTTACTCGCTGAAAGTGGTGGTAGTATAACCAACTTGAAGAGACACGGAGGATGGAAATCAACGAGTGTAGCAGAGGGATACATAGAAAATTCTTTAAAAAACAAAATTCACATAGCTTCACAGATTGAAAAGGGCGGTAAAGAAATTAATATCTTAAAAACTAGTACAATTACTAATACGTCTAATTCTAATTTCAACACTGCCACTTCTGTTAATACCCCTAATAATATTAATATAAGTAATTGTTATAATTGTATAATTAATATTCATAAATAATGTATTCATAAGAGTGGTTGTTATATGTAATTATCTATATAAAGTTCATACATTATTATCCATCGATATCCTTTTTAACATGCAAAACGGCTGCAGAAAAAATATTGTACGTAACACGCTCCAAAAGTGATTTTACGGGACTCGCAGGATTCCAGGACTCGCCTGCGGCTCGTCCTGGAAAATTCCTACTCCTCCCGTAAAATATCACTTTCGGAACTTGTTACGTAAATTACTATTCTATAACCTGTAGATAACTTTTAGATGTCTCCATTGAGTATTCGGATTGCAACAGTCCATTCCAACATGTCCAACCAAAAGAGTATTCTCTTCAAACAAACTTCGAAGTTACTAAATGCAAAAACGTTAATGTGGACTCAGCCGCAACATGTTACCAAGAGAATGTTGCCAACATTCTTTAAAGTTTACCGCTAATCGACCGGTAACAAATAACTTGTTGAAATAACAAGTAACTTGTTGCTTTTTATCAAAATTTCGACATGTTGAATAGCTTGGTTGATAACAATGTTGAGTAGCAAATGAGGACAGGCCTTAACACTCGAAAACCAGACCATACGCGCGTCCACTACTGCGACAGCGACGCTCGAGGGGATTGTTAAGTTTTAAATTTGTTCTACTAAAAAAATAATTAAATTACGCTATAATTGTCCAACAATAAGTTATTAATAATTTATAATTGCCAAAAACGCATTATACTAAAAAAAATTACATGAAATACGATATTTCTTTTCTAAGTATTTAAAAATGTATTAGCAGTGGCGACTGATGAAGTTTTAAAGTTGTATATCTCTGTTGCTACTTACGGGACCCATAACAAGTTCAGGTTTTTTAATAGTGAGCCTACTAGGAACGTTTTGGTAAAGAAAAAAATATTTTGTAATTTGAAAAAAAAAGTTGGATTTTTGCGGAGCCCCCCCTTGGAAAAAATGAACACGTTTAGGTATTTAATTTATTATTTTTTCTAAAGAAATTTTACATCATTTTGTCGAAAATTTTTAAGTTTCAAGAGAACAAAATGTGTTAGTAGAAAATTATAGTCCTTTGAATTTTAAAACCTAAAATATAATTTTAAAACAATTCAAATGACTATAACTTTCTACTAACATTTTTTTCTCTTCAAAGTTTTACTTTGACGTCCGAAACTTAAGCTGTAAAGTATTCAGAAATACTCGCGCCAAAACGTTAGGCTGGTTGGAAAAGGTGGTCATAGTACAGCAACTTTACAAGTTGAAACTGATGTGATTTTCATTAACACTGTTAAAAAGTTCTTAAGCAGTAACTCATCATATCCAATTTTCGTTGTGGAGAATTAACTAAGTACGTGCTAAGAAATTTCTCCGATCCCCTTCGCCGGTCCACAGGCGTTATTCAAGTAAAAGGGCTATTATCATAAACGAAGACCAAAAAGTAAATCTAACACAACAGATAATAGCCAACCAACACAGTTAAATCCTAAGGGTTAGATTTTATCTCAAAAGACAAACGTTAATGGCCTCCTATCTCCGACCAAAAGATAAGTATACGAATTGACGTGCAAATTCTCACGTTAAATATCTTAAGATAACGACAAATACATTTTTCACTGGATATTTTATTACAGTGAAGATTAAGAGTCCTATAAAGTAAGAATCACTGACTTTTACGAATTCCTAAAACATTATTTGAGATTTCTAGAAAGAGATCTAAAACGAACATATAATTTGCAAAACAGTCTGAAATTATTTTACGAAAAATAGATCCCTTCCAGGTTCTTTTCTAGAAAGTCTTTCATTTCATCGTAGTAAATACTTTTCCTGTTACAATTTTAAGTACCTAATAAAAAAATGTTAAATTAATTTATACTAAAAATGTAGTTGCCTTATTGTTTTACTTGTCAATTTAAACCTCCAGCTGCCAAATTTAAATCTCTTTCTATCTTTTACACCTAAAGTCACTGACATATAAACAAATTGCCCCCTCCTAACATCTAATTTTTTAAATTCCTTATCAGACATCCAGGGAACTTCGATTTAAATCTTAAATTAAAAAATAAATCTGATTAGATAAAACCCGACACTGAACTGGCCATTTAAATTTCAGATTATAGTTTTGATTACGAAGGGCACGTGCCTTATACATAAAGATTTCTTAAAGGCCAATAAGCTTTACTGTCAAACCACACATAATATTTGCCATCAATTATATGTTAAATTAGGAAATTCCCATATAAACCTTACAACACTGTGCGCAAATAGTCGCGTGTTACTGCACATTTTCGGCATATTACGAACTACCAAATTCACAGCGACGCGATAGGAAAATAGAATGAACAAGTGAGCGTACACACCACACACGCAAAGCTAAACTGAATTGCTGCTGCGGCCGAGTTCCCCGCGATGTAATGCTACTGGAGCGTTACTCACGCTGGGCAGCTTTACTAACAACTCAGTTTGTTATACTTTCAGTAACCATTTTTAGCAATACGATATCAATATGATAAATATACTCACAATTTAGCATGACATGATAGCTGCTTTTTGAAAAATTGACAATAATTTGTAGCATGATATACTTTTAATTATTGGACTTTCGAAGAAAAAAGAAGAAAATAAATTCGACATTATATCCTGAATTAAAAAGTAATAACGCAGATCTCCAAATATTTCCACTGATCCACCGAGCTCAACTAATGTTTAAAAAACCTTACAATTTTTCCGGCGAGTATTTAAATAGGGTCCATAAATCAATTAATGTATTTGGTATTATGCTGCGCGCGGCAGGTGTTTAAAGTGGATAAATGAAATTTTTTGTTCGCATTATTTGCTAAATACCTAATTTCCATACTTCCGAACAATAGATTTTTTTATATTCTTGTTCCGTGGAAAATAAATTACTTGAAAATTCGGCATAAAGACTAAATTTGGGTATTATATCGTAATGAACGTTATATTTAGTCAGTTAATTTTGAAAAAGCTACATTATAGAGATTTGGAGGGTCAACGTGAAATTATTTGATTTAAAATATAGGGCTAAAATTATAAGGGGACGTACCGCTTGTATATCAATTAATACTGTACCATGGATTTCGCACCACCATGTAGTTACGGTTAACATTAGTTTATGTTGAAGGGTTTTCTAGGGGTTTATTTAAATATATTTATTTTATCGCCTATCAAAAATTTTTACATCGTTCACGGTCAGATAGCATTCTAGTACGTTAAAGTGCATATTTATTACCAGTGGCGCAAACAGAGGGGGCTGGGGGGATGGAGATCAACATTCTAGACACAAAAAAATTTAAAAAGTGCACTATAAATTGAAAAAATTCATCGAATTGTGATACCTCACCTCACGCTGCAGACTGTCAGCACCCCCCCCCCCCCAAGGACAAATTCCGGGGTGCGCTAGTGTTTATTAATTTGATGCTTTTTCTTGTAACTTACAATTGTATAAGCATTTTCAATCTTAACTTATTGTAAACAAATAGGTTAAAATTTAATATGCTATCTCTCCTTTTAGGGCAAGACGAGTTGATGCATTATTTTATTAATTCAAATTTATATTGAATATACATAGTTTCATAGTCATGCCTACAAAATACAACCCTTAGAAGAGCTAAATGGACAGGAAACTCCATAAATGGAAACAATAGTAAATGAGTTTTATTGAAATACTTCAGTATTGTTTTAGAATGTAGGTATGTTTTTTGGTAATTAATATTATGTTTGTATTTGTTAATGTCAATATACACATATGGAAAAAAGTTAAGAATATTAACGAAATGTTAAAAAAATATTTTGCGAACAAAATACATTATTTATAGTTGTAGTAATTAAAAATAGACCCCTATACTATAAAACAATAATTCGCAATTGAATGATTATGAAAAAACAAAAAAATATTGGAAAACTACTAATTTACTAAAATCTGATATTTACAGAAGGCGTATCTATCGTACAAACGTACCACCCTTTCAAGAAAATTTTAAAAGTATTAAAAGTGTGATCGCTCATGCATGGAAGTTTGCTGAAATTTCAATATTATTCTCAAGCAAAGAATCCGAAGGGAACAATTTTAAAATTGATCTGCATTTCCTCAGGCATTAAGCAAATATACGCCGGTGCTTACACATTACACGATTCATATATTGCTAACATATTTAAAAGTGTAGCGGAATATTTTGAACTTCTAATGGTATTTTAAATAGAGTATCGTAAAACGAACATTAACGTAATCGTTTGTAATTTTATACTAATTCTCAAACATCCATTCACTTCGCAAAAACAATGGAAAGCAAAATTAAGAAGGCCAATGTTGCCATCTGAGCTACCAAACAGAATTAAAAGTTTAAAAACTAGCCGATCTTTTTTACCATACGGTTTTTAAAAAAAGTTACAAGAAAGTTAGCTAACATTTAAATCGGTATATTAGCCTCCTGGATATGCAACACGGGAGAGGCAAATGAGACAAGGCGTTTGACTCGTGTAACATATTCAAAATGATACACTGAAGGTAATTCACTTAAATGAAATTAAAAGGAATTAATTTTAAATTTTCACTTAGTAAGTAAAACTCGAAAAATAATACAGCTATTAAATTTGAAAACACAACGCGATCTTAACAAAGACAATTTACAAAATATGGCGGAATTACTCACAGCGACCGTGACGTTCATAGCCACGCCTACCTGCGCGGTGTCGTATTTTTTTATGTTCTTTGAGACATGCTAGTTTGTTATCAGTAAAAAGGGTATTGTGACATTGGCAGTGAAAAGAAAGTTATTGTCAGTAAACAAAGATACCCAATCAAACCGGGAGTTTGTTTAGTATTTCGGCTGTCCGGTACAATATTTTTGCTATTATCCGTCCAACCAACCTTCTGTGAGCGTGTTTCTTTGTTCCCCTGTCAAGTTATAGTTTCGCATATTGCGGAGTATTCGTAGCTGCCGTCGAAATATTGCTTAGAGCCTCTTCGCACAGGGCGTGAAATATATGGACGTATTAAATGACATAGGAAGTGTCAAGTACAACCAAATACACACAGACATACCTAAATAACATTTTGTAACAACACATACCGTTTCTACTTTATTTTCTAGCACTTATATAAACAATGAAACAAATAAAACACCCAGCCATAAAATTTATTTACTCTCAGCACAAAGATATCAGGTTACATAAGAAATTACACCCTTTTAGCACACTTATCTTCGGGTCGGAGACAAGAGGCCATTAACGACTGCATTAGATGATGTTTAAAGAGGCCACGCTAACCTCCGAGGTTATAAAGGAGAGTCGGGTCTCCTGTTTAAAAAAGATGCTTTTTGAAACATATAAAACAAGCGCCATTATGCGGTGCTGTAGTCATTTTTATGGACACTCTTGTAAGCACTTGGTGAATAAGTATGAAAACACGGAGATAAATAAAAAATTTGGTAAGAATTACTTGACAAGCAAACAAGAAGACTTGTTGTATAGGCTTGAGGTTATGTTTATTATAGACGGGTGGCAACAAAGTGACCACATTGTATTGTTCTTAGAAAATATTAGGTTCTCTTAGTAAAGGCTTTCAAAAAGGAAAGCCAGAATGAACGAGATTGAATTATGTCAATATACAGGGCATCTTAGAAAAAGAAGCTCACCTTGTTAATTTTAGCTTTATTTTTGGAGAACCTTTATGCCGGTAAATATTTCCTACAAATGTGCTAAAACAATAATAAAAATTAAAAAAGCTACTGTTTTATAAACCAGTCTTCTTTTCCTCCTGCATTCTACGGTATAATTACCAAAATTTTCAGAAAGTATTTATGATACCACTCAGCCACAATTCAACCCCTTTAACACAAAATAATTTGTCTTTATTCTTTATCAGAATCACGCAAGCAGGATCAAGGAACAAAATTGCCGTTGACTGCTACCTGTTCTAAACTAATTTATGCTAAATTAATAATGGAAAGGATAATCTTTTTTAAATGAAACCGAATATTATAAAGCAATTATGTTATTTTATTTTTGTCGCAGACACTAATTTAAACCAAAAGAGAAGCCGCTTAATATTGCCATTTCTGTTATCTGAATGCCATCTCACTTCTTCGTCCGCGCAAGTATAAAATTTTTCAGAGGTAAAGATATATTTGACAAGCCAGACTATCTTCTGTATTTACTTTATTTACCATTTGTTCCTGCACCTTTAATTCTGCTCATCCTTCTCCATTGAACTCCATATATTCAGTTTTCTTCCTACTGGCCTCTATCTTCTAAGGTATGGAATCTTCTCCAACTCCCCAGTTTGCTGCATGTTACCATATTGTCGGCAAACATTATGGCTTCATCGTAATCCTTTCTTACTTCATCCTTCCTGGGTTATGGCACCCATAACAAAGTGAATCCACATTGTTCTTCTTCTATTGACATTTTCCCTTCAAATTTCCGTATCTCAAATCTTTTCCCAAATCTTCAACGTATGTGGTATTAGCTTGATTTTTCCATAGTTTCCATTTCTTAAATGTCCTCCTTTCCTTAAAATGTTGCTGTCTCGTCACTAATTTCGTAATTCTGTCTCTTCCAAATTTAAAAATATTACTATTTTATCAGTAACTTTTAAGTCTGTGTTGTATTTACATTACCGATCAGGTTTTGCTAATAAAATGCAAATTAAATCGTTACACACTAACCACAAAATACTGTATTGGTGTGTTTTCTAAAATTTATTTATTAAACACCAATTTGGAAACGAAACTACCATATATCGGTTTGAGAGGAAATTGAAAATAAATCTATTTGTTGAGATAAACTCGGTAGAGTTTGCTCTATATTCTAAAATTTATTACAAACATTTTGAATTTACCGGTAGGAATAGCTAGGCTTTGAATCGTTTAAACTCGCATATGCTGGATCAATTCCAGAATTTATTATTTGAAATTTTTGATAGTTTGTTGTGGGAATTATGGAGTCTATTTTTATTAATGACGAGTTGTTATTAAAAACTTTGGCAATAATAAATGATTTATTTGAAAAAGTGAACCCCCAGTAATTTATGCTGACGATACCAGATAATAGGATATTTGTTACGAGGTAAGAAAAAATAATTGCCTATTCTTTCAAAAAAGTGCAAGTTCCATACAAAAACTCCCCAATAAAGAATCGAGATATGCTTCTTTCGGGCTCGGCCGTATTTTAAATTGACTTAATAGGTTTATATGGAAATAGGAAACTATATAAATGCATTTAAACTAAGAGAGAAATAAACATACGCGTTTTAGAAAGTTAATAAAAAGAGACAAATATAATATGACGAAATTGTCGACCGCCACTAATAATATCGCTTTCGGTGGGCGCGTGACCGTCGACGCTGACGGTTCCCGGCTTGTCCCGGGCCACCATCGAAATATACTCGACCGCTCCGTGAAGTATACTATTGCAAAACATTTGAGTTAGACAAAGAAAAACTAATTACCTAATATGCGCATTGTATTTGCATAAACTTTTGTTTACATTACATTACGTCGCGCGGCACTTATTATTAGTGTAAGAGGTGTTTCGGCTTTCCTAATTTTGTTGTGTAATATGTTTTTGGATATTATTTGATATTTGTGTTGTGTCCTTTGTGTAATACTGGTACTTTAGTACTAGTAAGAGATTGCAAAAAGATGAAATGAACCAGCATCCCATGGAAATAGTTTACAGTAAGATGGAGGTAAGGTCTAGGTAGAACGCCCCTTAACAATCCACACCCTTTAATGTAATGAATAATCATTATTTTTATGTAATTGAATCCAATTTTAAGCTAACCTTTTAAAGCTGTGTAGCCCTTTTATGTTTCGTGTACCGCACGAACGAAGCCGCAGGTCTAAATTATGTATAGGTTATGAGACTGAGCAAGTAAAAGCAAGTAAAATAATTTTTCAAATCGGTTTAGTAGCTTTTAAATGTAACTTGTTCAGTTACGTTCAAGCGATGCCGCCGGTATAAAATACATATAATACATGATGCCCATGAAAAATCCAGCTATTAATCAGTGAAATACATATTCAAATCGATTCAGTAGTTTCTAAAACCCTATATATTACATTATTCACGTTAGCTAATATGCTAATGCTAATATCATTTGTAGATTGTGTCATTTAAAAATAACATCTCTGTTACTGTTTATAGTATAGCTCACGACCACTAAAGATCCAGAACTCAAAAATATAATTAATACATTCAATAAAAATAAACTCGCTAGTCGCGTAAAAAAATTGAATCAAATCGGATACACACATTCGTTTAGACGGACACATACTTTTATAAAAAAAATTATAAATGTAATGTAAATTTTGTAGAAAAACAAATTATGAATTTAGAAATTAATTCCATATGAATTATTAAATTTTATCTTCTATTATTACGGATAAAAACTTTTCAAGGCAAAGCTGACCAAGTTTAAACCTTCGACTCTAGCAACTTAAAGTTCGTAATAAAGTGGGACATGATTCGACTTCATTTCTGTGACTTCGTGGGCAACCGAAGTTTTTGGCCAAAATCCTTTAGGGTTTTCGTTTATTTGATGTTCTGCTAAAAGGATGTTTGAAAAGCAATGTAGATTAAATGAGTCTTTGTGCTATTTTGTGAAGATTCTTCTAACAAAAAATATTTTATAAAGATAAAATAGAGGTTTTCAGTCTGCAGAAAAGCAACAATCAGCAGAGTAAAACCTACTTACAGTTTCATTTGGCAAACTCGTTCTATTCATGGAAAACACATAAAATAGTTTTGTTTATATTTGGGGTTAAAACATTAAAATTCAACCAAGCCTTAACATTGGTTATTATAGCCGTCTGAGCCATCTCAAAGACCTCCTGCCATGAAGACCTCTAGACAACAGAGCCGTATCATCCGCAAAACACACAGTTCTGACGATCCTTCAACTTAGGAAGGTCCAAGCCCTTGACGAGGAAAATAATTTTTAAGATCGAGTCACCAAAATAAAGAATTTTGTTTAAGATTATGTCTCTACTCCTGAATAGTTGCTTAAAAGAAGCCAGGCTTTTATAACGAAGTGCAGGATCTCCTGTTCCTTTGAAAAGAGTTTTTACACTTAATTCAAGTTATCAGCACTACTCTTCGTAAAAGAATAGAAGATTTATGCATTTAAGTAAAATAAAAGTACACGTAATAAATATCCAGGCTGAGCCGCTTGTAATTTAAAAGGTCGTATGTGTTTAAACCGAAGAGACAATTTCCTTCTTTAGCTTAGAATTTATAGCCCCGCAAGCCAGTTAATTTTACGGTTCAGCAATTTACCTAATTCAAATCCTGTTTTAACATCTAGAATAACCTTGATCTTACGACATTTGTACAATTATGGAAAACTATGGCTCGGGTTGGCCGTAAACCAAACATCTTTGAAAATTAATGAAAAAATAACAGAAAAAAGTTCGTCCGCCGGGGCGCAACCTGGAGGATATTGTACAGTAAAGGACAACGAGTGGTAAAATTTTAAATTTGTTCTAATAATTTTTAGTCAACTAGGTTAAAGGGTTCCAGGGTTACCACCCATAATATTATACTTAGGGAAGCTTATACGGGTCGTCTAGTACTGACTGCTTAGGGTATAGCTTGGCTGTAAATGGAGGACGCTTTGAACAACTCTTTTTTCGTATTTTCTGTTGTTGTTTGAATATGATTCGAGAATGATGACAGAAAAAACAATTGAACAAAGATTCACCCTATTGGTCAGTTCCATGGACAGTGTACACCAGAACATATTTAGCAATCACACAAGCACAAAATCTTTCCTTTCCTGATAATCCCGGATATCCGTGTTGGCGAAAGTGCATTAGACAAAGGCAAATAAAAAAAGAACATGTTCAAATTTGTAGCGTACCCTCTTCGCTTGTGGAAATATTGCTGGTCATCTACTTTGAAAGATTATAGTCATCGTAAAATTCTTTTCTTTCCTGATAAAATTTCCAACAGCATCCGATTTCTTTCTATCCTTGTTGGCTTAAGGTGCATTAGTAAAAGACAAATAAAAACGATATTGATGCCAATAAAAAAGAATATGTTTAAACATTTTATCACAGCCGCCTTTTTTTGTGCAAGTATTTCTGGTTGTCTACTTGAAAGAATTGTCATAAAAAATAAATTCCCAATCTAACAAAATACTTATGTAAGTTTTATGATTTTATAGCAAAAGAGTAAACTACCTCATGTTTTTACTGAACACAATCAGCATTACCAAAAATCTCGTTCATATTAAGCAAAAACTGTCAGCATAGCCACATTAACCTTCTTATTTTATACTATCTACTTAAAATTGTTTCCTATAACTAATAACTATACAGGGTGATTCACGGTCGATGGTAGGTTAGACGTTTATGGAGAACGGAACGCGGGATTTTTTTGAAAATTTGGCAACGTGGGTAATTAGCTATGCTCTGTCCATCTAAAATATTTTCAGCATTGCGACGTTGCCGCTTCTATCAAAAAGTCCTAGCAACTTTATTTTTTTAAATGGAACACCCCATATATTAATAAATTTTTAGAATCGCTCTTTTATTACAATACTTTTTTGTTAATATTACCCTATACCTATCTCTATCGGTTTTCGAGATAAAAATTAGTTTGTGTTAAATATGGTCCAAAACATGGCCCTAATTACACGTAAGTAAATTAGTGCTCTCAATTCATGGAAAGTTGATATTTTGGCGGTAGTTTAGACAGACCCGATGTATTTATTTTTCACCATGAAATCGACTCCATATCATACAGGGCGTGCTAAGATTACTATTATTTCCGTTGTTCATAAAAGGGGTCAAATGTTCGTTTTTTTAAATGAAACCCCCTGTATATTAATCAATAAATTGAAAGACGAAGAAAAACGCTTTAAGATGGTACATCATATTCCTATACCTAAATCATCAAGTTTTCTTAATAAAAGCGCTTTTTTGTGAAAAAAAAAATAAAGACTTTAATTTTAAGTAACCATGGATATCAAACATCAAAATATCAAACTTACGACATTTTGACGACTGTGTTTAAAAAAATCTCCCAAAATGAACGCAGATAATCATTATTCAAACGAAGTTCTTATGAAATTATTTATTTTACACGGACAATGTGATCAAATCATTGCCAGAACTTGCAGAAAATTTAACCAAATGTATCCTGAATTGACACAAATGAACGAAAGGAAGTTTGTAAGATTACAAAATAATTTCATTAACATGTGAAAATAAATTAAATAACAAAATTAGGAAGGTTCAAAAAACAAAACTGTAAACAAAATAAGAAATTTTTACAATAAATGCTGGAAATGTTGTCCATTACATTCTAAACATTTTAGTATGTGCTTTTGTACGCGACTCGTAGTTGCTTTTTCAATTTCATGGGGATCCAGATCTTCAATACACCGAACTATTCGCCGTCGCAGTTCTTCTTTGGTAGGCACTGGAGTACTGTACACTCTTTCTTTTAAAACACCCCATAAATAAAAGTCAAGCGGCGTGAGATCGGGGGATCTCGGTGGCCAATCCCACGGCCCTAAGCGCCTAAACCAACGATCGTCAAATATTTCATAAAGTACCCTGGAAACTTCCTGGGTGCAATGAGCTGGCGCTCCGTCCAGTTGAAACCACGAATTCCTATAATCCTCTAAAGATAAATTTTCGACGAAATCGGTAACAGTCGTCCTTAGTATTTCGAGATATCTCTCAGCATTTAAAGTGGCATCATAAATAAAAAAGCTAATTTTGTGCTTTTTTAAAATACAAAAAACATTTAGGTCAAATTTTTCTTGAAATCCCATTTCTTTTGTCACGTGAGGATTATGATCAGCCCAAAAATGCTTATTTCTTCTATTAAAAATCCCATCCCTTGTAAATTTTGCTTCGTCGCTCCAAATGATTTTTGACAAAAACTCCGGATCCTCTTGTATACGTATTAAAAGGGTTTCGCAAAAATGCACTCTACGTTCAAAGTCTTCTGCTTTGAGGGCTTGCACTTTAGTAAATTTAAACGGATGCATTTCGTGATTTCCCAAAATTCGTTGTATTGAAGCATATGATACACCCAAATCTTTTTCTGCACTACGAATGGAAGCCTCTGGATATGCATAAAAATATGCCAAAACGTTGACAATATTATCTTCATTTGAAGTAACAGGTTTTGGTAATGTTAGAGGCGCTTTTAAATTTGAGCCATAGTTAATGAAATTATTTTGTAATCTTACAAACTTCCTTTCGTTCATTTGTGTCAATTCAGGATACATTTGGTTAAATTTTCTGCAAGTTCTGGCAATGATTTGATCACATTGTCCGTGTAAAATAAATAATTTCATAAGAACTTCGTTTGAATAATGATTATCTGCGTTCATTTTGGGAGATTTTTTTAAACACAGTCGTCAAAATGTCGTAAGTTTGATATTTTGATGTTTGATATCCATGGTTACTTAAAATTAAAGTCTTTATTTTTTTTTTCACAAAAAAGCGCTTTTATTAAGAAAACTTGATGATTTAGGTATAGGAATATGATGTACCATCTTAAAGCGTTTTTCTTCGTCTTTCAATTTATTGATTAATATACAGGGGGTTTCATTTAAAAAAACGAACATTTGACCCCTTTTATGAACAACGGAAATAATAGTAATCTTAGCACGCCCTGTATGATATGGAGTCGATTTCATGGTGAAAAATAAATACATCGGGTCTGTCTAAACTACCGCCAAAATATCAACTTTCCATGAATTGAGAGCACTAATTTACTTACGTGTAATTAGGGCCATGTTTTGGACCATATTTAACACAAACTAATTTTTATCTCGAAAACCGATAGAGATAGGTATAGGGTAATATTAACAAAAAAGTATTGTAATAAAAGAGCGATTCTAAAAATTTATTAATATATGGGGTGTTCCATTTAAAAAAATAAAGTTGCTAGGACTTTTTGATAGAAGCGGCAACGTCGCAATGCTGAAAATATTTTAGATGGACAGAGCATAGCTAATTACCCACGTTGCCAAATTTTCAAAAAAATCCCGCGTTCCGTTCTCCATAAACGTCTAACCTACCATCGACCGTGAATCACCCTGTATAACTAAAGAAATCTTCTCTGTGCCCTCTGTTCCTCTGTTCTCAACTTTATGTCGGTCGGCGTTCCTGTTAATCATTCCCATAACGCCCGGTCCAAGTAATGTAGAGAAGAACAAATATATACCTTGCGTAATAGTTCAGTAGTTGTTATCAGTAATAACTCGGTAGTTATTGCAGATTTATAGAACACAGAAATTTAAGCTGCTAACACTTTATATAAACTTTTTAGGTATATTTTTTACACTGTAAAAACAAATTATGGGAAAGCTTAAAATACGTCATGTTTATGTTTCTCATAACTTAACTTTCTATTAGTTGTAAAAATTTTACAAGTATGAGGGAGAAAGCAGATGAGACAGAGAGAGAGAGAGAGAACGAGAGAGAAAATGGGAGAGAAAGAACATGAGAGAGAGAGAGAGAGAGACATAATTGATCTCCCCGTTGTAAAATGGGTTTCTGTCATTATTCTCATTTCAAACTTGCAAACCAAAAACTCCCAAGATAATGTGACATTATTGTTTTAGTATTGATGCCACGTCATGCGTCACGTGGAAAGTCATTCTGGGCCGTAGTTCCTTAATGTAGGGCTAGTGTTACAATAATTATAGACAGCAACCGCTTTCGCATCCAGTTCCAGTTCCAATTATTCGCTTTACCCAAGATTCAATGTTATCAGAACAAATGGACCACTTATCGTGTCATTGCATCAGCTTATTGAACTCGAAAATAGGTTTTAATAGAATTCGAGTCGTTGATAGGGCGCGCGATAAGGTTTTGCCCTTTATGTCTTTTCTTCGCAAAAAAAGGGTAACTTTAACTAATGTATTTGAAGGAAGTTTCTCATGGGCCTTTAATTTTAAAGTACCCGATTACTATTTTACGGCATTTTTATTGAAATGGTTATGTTGTTGATGAAGTTTTATTTCATTTTGATTTAACAGTTATTTTATAATAAAATTTGATGATACCTACCCGTGGATTCAACTTCGTGATGAAACTATTCTGGGTTTCAAAGGACTTATTATCGTGTCTTTAAATAGACAAGAGAAACCGACTATAAAAATGGTAGTCTTCTGGAAGCAGTTTAATCAAGAAATATCCAACTTAACTATTGTAATATAACAGCACACATGCGTGTTATCCCTTAAGGAAAGTAATGAAAATTACGTGATCCGCTGTTCTCACATTGACCCAATAAAAAATGTGTAAGAAAAAATTCACTAAATTAAAATTAAAATGCACTTACCATAAAAGAAATAATGTTTACTGCTGTCTTTTCGTTATTTATATTCAAAACACTTTTATTATTTTCACTGACAATATTTTTAATATAATATCGTAAAAATATTAGCCCGGAAATTAAATTTCGCGAGGCGTTTGTGTCGGTCCTAACCAAATATTTTTCTCGCAAAAACAACATTCATCACTACCTTAAATTAAACAGTCATGACGAAGTGCCATCTTTTAATTAAAAGCCTAGATTACGCTTCGCCGAAATTACAGATAAAATGATAAAGGAGCGTGGAATCCTACAAAATTAATTGCTTTAATTAATCCATCTGGAAAATAAATAATTAAAAAATCATTTACGCCGTGGTCATTGAAAATGTATTCACATTGGCACAATAAGGGTTTTGTGCACCTGGGGAAGAGAGTTTTTGGCACCTTAACTCCCTCCCCTCTTCTATAGGTATGAAAAGGGAAAATCCAGGAGAAATGGCGCATATTTAATACATAATCAACAAAAACTGAAAACAAATCCAGAGTGATTTTTCATAATTATCTTTTTAGACAGCGACGTGTTTGTGCTGGCTGCAACTTTTCAGAGTATTTGCAAGAGGTGTGCCTCAGGGAAGCATACTGAGCCGACTTCTATTTTCGTTGTACATATCTTATCCAATATTTGGATTGGACGAGCTGGTCCGGTCAACTGGCCTGCTAGGTCCCCGGATTTAACCCCCTTGACTTTTCTTGTGGGGTTTTATAAAGGACAAAGTGGTGGCGACTGAACCTTCAACCAGTGGCGGCTGGTGAAATTTCAAAGTTGTATATCTCTCTTCCTCCTTACAGGACCCGTACCAAATTTAGGGGTTTTAATAGTGAGCCCACTGGGAATGTTTTGGTAAAGAAAAAAACCATTTTGTAATTTGCGAAAAAAGTTGAGTGTTTGGTGTGCCCCTCCTAAGAAAACACGTCTAGGTATTTTATTTATTATTTTTTTAATACAAATTTTACATCATTTTGTCGACAGATTTTAAATTTTGAGAGAAAAAAATGTGTTAGTAGAAAGTTATAGTTATTTGATTTTTTTTAATTATATTTTACAACCCAATCAGATAAACGTCGAAACAACCCTATGGTGGCTTTTTATTTCCCCAAATTCGAGCTGTCTGTCAAGATTTTATTAACCAAAATAAAAATTGCAGTTAAATGGTTTATTTTTCCTAAATCTCATCAAGCACCGTCAAAAATTTAACAGCTGGTCACGCAATCCAAGAAAGGAAACCATAATCACGCCACGAAAAACAAAAATCAGTTTTATTACACTACCAACATAACGGTTTGAACCCTTGTTAATAGGTCAGAATAGGTCTAATTAATTAAAATACCCTAAACGTATACATTATTATTTATAAATAAGAAACTTTAGTAATGTGTACCTTGAATGAAACTTTAAAATTCCGGAAATGTAAGACAAGGCATCTTATTTATTTTTTATTATAAATAGTTTTTCTGTCCGCCAACACAATTCAATTTACCTTGAGCATTTTTTATCAGATGAACGTTAAAACAAGCTTACGATATCTTTTATTTCTCTAGTTTTGAGTTCTCTGTTGAGATTTTATTAACCCAATAAAACTTATAATTAAAAGGTTTATTTTCCCTTAATATCAACAGGCACGGTCAAAAATTGAACTGGTCACGCAATCCAAGAAAGGAAATTGTAATATCAAGTCATGAGAAACAAAAATCTGTTTTATTATGTAACACTACAGGCATGACAGTTTGAACTCTTGTTAATAGGTCTAATTAGTTAATATTATTCAAATAATAATATTCATTATTATTTGCTTAATAATAGGTTGTAAGTAAGATAATTTAAAATTAACCTAAAATACTTGTATGCCTAAAATTATTAAATAGCTATTTACCTAACAAGTGCAGGAAGTAATAATTTTCCGCACGCGACTGCAGTTGACCGAACGACGCAAAGCGGAGTTCGGTCAGCAGCTTCTTGACAAAAATTATCATCCTCGAACATCAAAGGACTGCAATAGTAACACAAACAACCATAAAATTTTAAAATTTTATTTACTTTTAAGTATAATAGTTTTTTCTCCGCCCATAAAAATAAATTTATCCTGAGTATTTTATATCAGATAAACGTCAATACAAGCCGACGATGCCCTTTGTTTCTTCAACTTCGAGCGTTCTGTAACGATTTTATTAACCGAAATAAAAATTACAACTAAAAGGTTTATTTTCTCTAAATCTCAGCAGACATCGTCAATAAAAATTTAACTGGTCGCTCAGTCGAAGAAAGGAAGTTGGAATATTGTCACAACGGGGGTTGTTGCGACTGAGACTAAGTAATAGTCTCTGGGATCGTATAGAGGGAATGAAGTTAAAACAGGTTATAAAAAATATATCATTATTAATTAATCAACAATAATAGCAATAAAATAAAGTTTGGCTTTAAATAAATGAAATGAGGCACTTACTTATACACTTCCCTTACATCTTCTCTATAAGAGCGGCTCTTCTCCCGACCAACGGGCACATGTCTTCTCTCGACATTTTCAGAACGACTACCTATCACTCCATTATGCAGTTATCGACAATCGGTGCATTGCTAGGTCAGCATACCTTGACTTACTCAATAAAGTTAAACAAAACCAAGCTGACCTTCAATGTCGTCACCAAGTCCACCGAATAACAGAGTGTCTATTCATCGTTATTGTCAAAATAATCTTTATATAAATAAAGTGTGATTTTAGAAATAATTAATAAAATAATCCATAATAACATAACTATGACAATATCACGTCACGAAAAACAAAAACTCTTTTCTAATTAATGTAAACACTGAAAATATACATTATTTGCTTGACCAAAGTTACAAATAGGATATTTTAATAACGTAAAATTAAGTTTTATATCTAAAATATATAAAACTGTTTAAATCATTTTTTCCACCAAGACAAATCAATTTAACTTTATTCAAAACATCTTTTTACAAGCTTTTCTTTGCCTGTTATTGTAGCTGCATGTTTACTTTTGTGGGATAGGTTTTACTGTGTCTAATTTTTTGTGTAAACGTACATTTTTATTTTTGTATGTTAAAATATTAAAATGTCGCGCAGGTCGATCATCTGGCTTAATAAATTCTTAGAATAGTTACCTTTCTATACACTTTCTACAAATTTTGAGGGTGCATGTAGACTGTTGTGAGTGACGGTACATACTACGCACGGATAAAAACGGAGCAAATCTGTATAAGCTGTACTGTGGGAAATTTAGAGACATAAGAGTAAGCAACCTTAAATTTTTTATGGCTCAAATGGGTGATAAACATTGAAACGCGAGCTTTTTTGTGCAGGTACCTCATAAATAAAGTATAATGTTTGAAAACAACTTGAGAAGATAAAGACATGCACACGTAGCCTTATAAAATGACACTGTATATCTTTCTTTGCTGCTCACAATATGCTTAAAATTTTACTACCCATAAAAAAGCGTACATAAACTTGCAGTAGGAACACAAATAATTTTGTTTCTTAAAGAAAAATATATTATATATTATGTTATGCAAATATACATGCTAACACTAAACGAAACAAGTGACGACGATGCTAAAGCCAATGACTTTTTATCAAGCTCAGAAAATTTTTTATTCTTCTTTCTCCTAAACTTGTCGTCAATTGACAAAAAACAACGTTGCTACCAATCCGAGAGCTCGGTAAGGCGGAACCCCAGTAACTCAAAATTGGTTAATAGTCTCTCAAATACTAAAATACTAATTCGTGCACTAGTAACACAAATACCTATTTAAAATGCCAAACGTTTCTCAAAATTTTATTGCCTATTCCTATTCAGTTTGTGCCTTCTTTATCAAGAAAAGCACCCATAAAAGATATGGTAAACACTAAACAGAAAGACAGACCAAGCGATAAACAGCCAGCCAACAAAATTTAGAATTCTACGTACTTCTTTGTAGTTTAAAATTTAAAACAGTTTTTTAGTTGAGCAATAATTTTTGAAAATTTTGTTACTTTTATAAAAAAATCATTTTCAGGATTACTTTTGAAATACTCCATATTTCTTGAAATCCCATATTTTTCTTTCTATGACATTTATGCCTGCCAAACATAAAACAGAAATATGTATACGTTTAAAGAAAAAACGTATTTTGCATACAAAAATATGCAGACAAGGAAATATAAAATAACATTGCATATTTTAGTCGGAACTTGTTTGGCAATGTTTTCAGGCTTTTTAGTATCCATAAAAAGAGGCATATTTTTGATGGGAACAACCCTAACTTTTATTTATTAGACAAAACATAGGATGCGACGGATATACAAAAGATTTTGGAAACAAGTAGAGTGGAGTCTATATTTAATTTAAATTGGTCATAGTATACTGTTTCATTAGGAGAAAACGTAAGGGTTGACGACGAGCGCAGGGAGTCAAACATTAAATTTTGTGACAAACTGAGAAATATGTAATATGGTTTCCGCTGAACTGATTCCAATATCCGTTATTCTATATTTTTATTCTTTTTGTTTCAACGACAAAGCATCCCTAAGGCAAAACTTAAAACCTACTATTAAAAGTCGAACGAACACAATCCACGGATTCTTATAAATTTAAAGTTTTACGACAACTAAAAAAGGCATAGCGAGCAAACTTCCCTTTATTTAAGCTACACATTAAAAATTTATGAAAAAAGTTACAAAAATGTGCTGGTTTAAGAAAATTGAATGGAATGAATTATTTATTCAGCATGAAAAAATTCAGCGACTTAAGCCTCCTGGAACTTGGGAGATAAAACAAAAATGTAAGTTGTGAGTTTTAAAATGTATATGTAACAGTTTTCAACGTTACTAAAACATTGCAGCAATGACATTTTAACGTAAAACATGCCAACAATAGTTTTTACTTGATATAAAAAAAAATTCTGTTCCTTTTTTTAATCTGGATGAAACGCCAATTTTTAAAGCGTTTTGCCGAGGGTGTTGGAACACAGTAAGGGGTGCAAAATTATTTTTTTGCAGCATTAATCTAGCTTTATTTAACGGAAAAAATATTTTTGTACCTTATACTCGTAACCTATTTTGGAGCATTCCTCCAAAAACGGTAACTTTCACTCGAATTCAGAAACAGATTTAATGAAGCTTTATGTTACGTAAATACGATTATTAGTTTTTGACTTTGTTCTTTCCATTAAAAAACAATGGTTCCAAATCAAAAAATAAAACTTAGATTCTTTTAGCACTCGTAAAGAAATATCATATAAGTAACATATCAAAATCTCCCGCTAGGGTAAATGTGGGACAGTTGCCACGCTTTTACAAACAAAATCGTAAAATCGTTAGTTTCATATTATATTTTTTGCAAAAATAACAGCGTGACATTTAAAGCATCTATAAAAAATAGAAATAGGTATAAAAAACCAAAAAAGAAGTGAATTCAAGGTTACAAAAAATTATTTAAAAAACTGCCTTTTTAGACGTCTCTCCCCTGGGATGTGGGGGAGTTGTCCAGAGTTATATGGAGAGATGCCTCATAAAATTTTCCATAAGAGACAGATGCCTTATTTTTTTTTCTAATTTCTTCTCGATATTTTATATATGTTGCATACATAACATATATACAACAGATCCAATTCTTCTATCCATTTTTCTTTTGGTTTGACACTGGCCTTACGCTGATGGGCTTTGTAAACTTACAGAACGTTATTACCGTCACGTTTAACGTAAACCACTTTGAGTTTTTTAAATATCTTTCATAAATTTGTTGTTGTTCTGTTATTCAAAAATTTTCCTAAACTGTATAAGGCTTATTGTTTCAAGGGAATTAGCCTAATTTGAAGGAAACCCCTTATACAGTTACTTAATGGCAAATAGTAGTTAAATTCATTACTACCAAGTAAAATTAAATTAAATGGAGTAGGCTATGGTAAAGAAGTTAAAAGCTAACACGCGATAATCACCTGCCGCTTTGCCTTTCTATGCCGAAAAGGTCTAATGAAGTTATTAGCGGTGGTATTAAAATAATTGAGATTGCGCAATTCACATTTAAATTGTCAAGAAAATATTAACTACTTATAACCCTTTGTGCTGTGCTTTTATGGTATTAACTGTTATCGAAGGATTTCAAGGCATTAAGTAGAATTTACTTCTAAACAATAGTCCAATCAAATTAGCATTTTATAAGATAATTACATTTAACTCATGGGTTAAATTTACTATGATATAATAGTTATCTATGGTAGTAGTGTAGAGTGACGACAGCACTAAAATACACCTGACGGAACAACCAAAAAATATTTAAATATTTTTTCAAAATGTTACGCATGTGTTTTGCTCTATGTCACTTAAAAAAATTATCCCGCTGGACCTATATGACCTTAAGGTATGTCCCGAGGACATGCAAGAGGTGGATAAGGCTCATCTACTTAAATTCAGTTTTGCTTTTGGGGGGCTCCATTTGGTTTGCTGTGGTTAGTTCTGGTAAGTTCTTCTCTCGGTTTTACTGAAACCACAAAACTAACCCCTAGGTACCCATAAGTACTGATAAAAACGATGTTAAATACCATAGGTATGTATTCTTTTGAGAACTGAACAGCCCTTGATACATAAAATTTTATATTTATATTTTTATCTAACTAGGTACTTATTATTAACACTGTACAATTGACTAACACGTCTCTGATAGTCAAGAAAAAAAGCGATATGATAAATATGTCAAATGTCATTTGTCGCGACAAGTTTGGAGGAAAGTCAGTAGGGTACGATCTATGGACCTTCGAAGACCTTTACTTAGGAAATGCGTCTTAACACTGGGATAAAAGTATGTCTTTATCTACTGAACTAGAAAAGAAGTGCGACTTAAAGACTTGTAAATGACTCCGAGCGACTTTCCACAAAGTTTCAGAAATAATGTATTAAACAGATTTTAAATTTCTTTATTTTACGGCTTTGGTATTTTTTGGTGAGTCTTGCGATGCCCCTAATGAATTATTTATACAACAATATAAGGTAAAATAAAATGTGGCCAATGTTTACAAATTGTGTAACTAAGACTGGTTTATTTATTGCTTCAAAGAATCTAAACTCATCCCGTATCCCTCTGTAGTTTAATACCCTTGGTTTCCGATAGACACAATCTTTTGTCGTCCATTTTCCTTGAATATATAGTTGGCCTATTTCAATTCTATTATGAGCGACAAATGTCTCTGTTAACATTTTTATTGACTATCCCAAACTGGACCTGATGCACTTAAACAATTGCTTGGACTCATTAACCCTGATTGAAAATTAAATGACCCATTTGGGCGACTGTAGCTATTTTCACTGGTCAGGAAGAGTTATAAATTCTATAGGTAAAGAGAGGTACGTAAGCTACGGTTGACATCCACTAGGATGCGATTTCGGCGATATAAAGTTCCGGCAAGCTGCCACCAAAAAATATATAAGAGGTTAGAAATGTTAACTCCTCAAAAAACGTTTTTTACTTTTAAATGTCCAACTTTTGTGTTCATTTAGGGCAGATAAATAAGCTAATTCTAATATACCGCAGCTGTCTAGAAAAAAGGGATTGGAGAACTGAAAGTTAGTAGTAATTTTTTTTTACTTCTCGAACAAATTTCTCGTTGAATACAAAATCAAAGAATAATTTTCAAGAAGAACTGATAATTGTAAATTACATGATGCCCATTCCTTTCTCCAGTATCAATAATATCGTAATTCAATTAAGTGAAACAGACCCACCAAAAATTTTAATAAAAAATGAACAGAAAGCCATTGTACATGAGAATACTTTGTGGTCCTTTTACGTAATTAACAACTCTCACCAAATTGAGACGTTGTCGACCCAAGCCAAACACTTTACTTCAAATAAAATGCTTCGTTAAATAAATGGGCACGAAATTTAAATGCGAACGAATATATTAGGAAAATTAATCTTCATGCTGTCCCTCAAATTTTACTCTAATGGCAGGCTTTTCTAAGCCTAATTTTGACCCAGACGTTTAAAATTTGGCTCCTTTTCAAGGCATTTTGCTAATTTGTACAAAAACGTTGTCCCTTCGAAAAGTTACGACCTAGGCTTTATTAATGAATTAATGTTCTGTAATTTTCTGCATTGTCAAAGTTCTATACAGGGTGTTTTTGAAGTGAAGGTACAAAAGCAAGATGCAAGAGACCAGACTAGAGAGACTGAGCCAGGTATTGCTTATTGTTAGTAATATGTCGACAAACGACGTTCTCATAGTGTAATGGCATCTATTAAATTCAAATTCAAACACCACTTGTGGTGTAATAAACTGAATATTTGAGTGGTGTAATATACTCATTACTAGGGTTCGAAATTTGTTTTTTTCCATTAGCAAAGAGAGTTAGATAAACACCTGAACCCATAGTCGCCAAACGTAGTTTAAAAAAAGTATTTTGCGGTTATTTGCATACATAGGGCTATCCCCTACATGCCCTCAGGGCATACCAACTACGTTTTGTGTAAAGATCTTTGTACTGAAATACAAATTTTGCTTCTCAATTTTAATTTTTTTTGTTTTACAAAATGTTGGCGCAAATTAATTTTTATGTTCTGAGAACATATAGATGATACAACCACCTTAATAGGTGTACATAAATTGCCAACATTTTTTATGTTGAGAGAATATATTAAAATGTGTCAGTCCTCTCCAAAAATTTCTTTGTCCAGGTTATCCTCATCAGGCTAGAATTTTCGCAATTAGATTAAATAATTTTTCGAATATACCTATCATTAACTAGGTATAAGTAAATGTACACCATTATATTATTTCAAATTAAAATACATATATAATATTACTCCGAAGTGTAGTTTACTTAAGGTTTTCTTAATTCACCGCACATAAATAAATTTAAAGAAATGTGTCCTAATGTCCCATTGCTCCCACAACCTGTTATTATAATGTAGGGAACATGGTTATCAGCCGTTATATTATATTACCATATAAATTAGTTAATCTACGACAGTGTCATTACGACACATTTAGCATTGTCATTTGAATGTCATTATGGCCTTCATAATAACACTCGGTGCCATTATGAATTCATAATAACACGCAAATTTTAATGAAGTTGCCAAAGTCACACACTAGAATCTATCAGGTGTCAACCAACTTTTAACTAGAGCATATTAAACACTCGTGTGGATATTATGGCTCAATATATTACCTTGTAGTGTGATAATACTGCCCATACTTTATTCCTAGTACTGATCAAAAGAGTTGTAAAATATACATAGATATTACAAAAGTATCAAATTTATCATAATTAATTCCTACTTAAAACGAAATATTAAACTTTAATAGCTCTTTCCATAAAATATTAATGTTTTAGCTCAATAAAAGTTAAACAGGAAGTTTTGTTTGTAAAGTTTGTATAGTTATTTCGAAGCTCTAAGTTTTCAAGAAGAGCAATATCTCCGTTACGCCTCAGGGATGCTTTTAATGGTGTCGAAACAAAGGGACGAAAAATAAAGAGAAGTAGATTGTATATTTATCGTTTAACCAAAGATAACACTTTGCAAAGTTTGTTAGCTAATTAATTTTAAGTATTAAAAATAACATATTTTCATTAGCTGAAATCTTGTTTACATTTTGAATATAATACACAGAAAAGTGCTAAAAGTTAAGATAACCTGCTCCGATGTACTTTTTAGATAATTTGCCTTGGTTTGCTGATGCCCTTTTTCCCGTTCATGTTTCAAAATATCGTAAACTCCTAGTCCTATATCACTTTACATAATTCAATCACATAACAAATTTAAACCTTATACCCGTCTTTAAGAAGGGCGACAGGAGCGACATTGGCAATTATCGTGGAATCTCTCTACTATCCGCCATCCCAAAGCTCTTTGAATCTACTGTTACAGACAACATTTTTGGAACCTCCAGGCTTCAGAGGTCGCTCCACCGCGACCCAATCAAACCTGCCAGTTTATCAGGACTTCTTGATCTCCTCAGTTGAGTCCCGTCACTAGGTTGACGTCATATACACTGACCTGCTTAAGGCGTCCGACAGTGTCTGTCATGCACTGCTGCTTAAGAAGCTGTTAGAAATCGTAATTTGCGGAAGGTCCTCGAATGGATCAGCTCATATCTGCTCCATGGCCGCTAACGGTGATACGTTGGCATGTGTGGATCCGTTTCCAGCGAGGTTCTGGTGTCTTCTGGTGATCCCAGGACTCCCATATTGGTCAAATTTTGTTCTTACTATTTATGAATGATGGTGTGTCGTGTTTTAGGGCATCCAGCTACCTACTGTACGTCGATGACTTGAAATTTTATATCAGTGTTGTAGTGAAACTTTAAGTGATTTTTGTTTTTTCCCAACTGGGCTTTATCCGCAAACTTCAAAAAGCGGTGTGTCAGTGCCAAGTGTGTGGAAAAAGGGATTCTTTTCATCTGGAACCTTTTTTACAGGTTGTCGAATATTTAGCGTTCTTCCTCACCTTTCTTTGTTCTACACACGCATAATGTATGAAACAAAACAAACAGCTAGCTATGAATGTGTTATCCCCTCTCGCCGAATATCAATGATGTGACCTTTTTGTTATACTAAAATCCACTGGTTTTACAAAACCATAATATTTCTTAAATTTATTTATCTTCTCCAAACACAATTTTATAATGATTATTCTCGCAAAGTTAATTAAACCCTCAACAAGGCAAATAATTTTCCTTAACACACTGCAGCACTGAATAAACTCACGGTAATGCAGATACTTCATACGGATTATAAATTCCTTATGTCAAGTCAAAATGCGATTGCACCAACAATCTTCAAGTCCTATATTAAAGAACATCAGTCATGTTAGGTTAACCGACAAGTACAGTAATGTAAACTTTAATCCAGACAGTTTAGTTTACATAGTTGAAGGTAATTTTGCGAGTAATATTGTCTGAGTCTGAGTTGCATATTGCGAAGTCATAGCAAAATGAAAGGCTATGCATAACGTTAAGCAGTAGGACGTAACTCCTTATTAATTCACTATACAAATGCCATACAGTGGTATTACAATAATACAGTGTTATATTGGTCTGTATATTTGTCGTCCCAAAATGTCAATTAGGTGTACTATTTTTATCTACCCCCTTTTTTCCTTACCTATATATCGTTTTACAAAATGCCCCTCTAGTGAAAGTAAATTATTTCAATTCGCAATGTATTATAGTAGTTTCACAAGGTTTATTTATCTATAAATAGGGCATGAAAAGGCTCCCTGAAAATGAAATGATTTCACTGTCATTAGAAATTTTATTATAAATAAAATACAACCGCTGAATAACTTTAAACACGCTATTTTATGACGTTAATGGAAGGTGACATTACATTTATAGGTCGTTATCGAACTATATTGTCTTTGTTCTCTTTGAATAACTGAATTAATATCTTAAATCAATAGTGTCTTTATGGAATAATCTCTTTCCCAAAACTTACCGAGCAAGTTTAACAGAGTGTATGTGCTATTAAGTAGCTATAACTTATGTCGCAAACTTTCCCGGAATCGACATAAAACTTTTCGTTACTATCGAGTATTAAATTCGAGAAGCAAGGCGCATCAGAATATTTCCATAAATTGTGACTGATTTTAGAAGTCTTTTTAATTTTTTTAGTTTCCAATGTTCCTCGTAGTTAGTTATTAGAGTAAAGAATATTTAAACAAAGCTCCTTCAGATTTAAGCCTGATTTACCATCAAGTATTATATTCTAGAAATGATTGTTACATATTTTAAGTTTCTATTAAATAAAAATAGTTGATGGACATGCACATACAATTTTAGTTCCTGCTGTTGTCTTTGGATTTATTAGAGATATTAATTAGGTAAAAATTCTTGATCCTGGATTAGAATACTATTTTAAAATTAGCCCAAGGGCTTTTAATATCTCCTTCTTTGAGTCCATCTTCCAATCAAACCCAAGCTTAAAGTATTTTTAAGGATTTGAATAGGAATCTTTCAATAAAACTTAAAATTATTTTTTTTCCAGAAATTTGCAGCAGTATTAGTCTAAAAGGAATGAGGCTCAATATACCAAGAGCTGTTCGAGCTGGACATTCGGTGACGTTAGGCTGTGAATACGACCTTGAAGGCGCCCCTCTTTATTCAGTAAAGTGGTATCGCGAAAATGACGAGTTCTACAGATACGTGCCAAAAGAAGAACCTCCTACTAGAGTATTTACTATACAGGGAGTCCGTGTCGATGTAAGTAATTCACATTCAATAAACAAAATGTAATTTGTAAGGGTTTCTATATTATCTATTGCTCCTAATAGAGTAGGGCAAATATAGTTTCGATTGAAAATTCAAGTCATTTATTATCATCTGTTAAACGACCCTTCAGCTTTAATGGTGAACCAGTTATTAAATTAAAATATTTCACGTTTCAAGAAATGAAGCTTTTTTATTTCTTTATAGAATTTGTCTTCGGTCACATCATTATTACTAGGCAGTATTATTTTACAGAAAAAATCAAAAGAATGAAATTATTTTAAATTTACAAAATGTTTTTCCATTGAAAAATTCTTTTGAGAACATTTTAACAAATGAAGCAGCAACGATCTTTATGCTGTTGATACATACAGGATGTACGAAAATTCTTAGTATGGGCAAATATTTTTGCTATTATTAAAGAAGAGACCAAATTTTAGGTGTATCTTAATGGCTGATAAATCTATATAGCCTTTAAAAATTAAAAATCGTGAAAAAAATTACAAAATAAATACTTTTATTTCTCTTATTACTTTAAAAGTTATGAACTTATTGGCAGTAGTAAAGTCGATCTTGGGACTCACATTTTCGAGAATGGCAGGTGCTTCCTGGCAGAGTTTCAAAAAGGACTTTATTACTGCCAAAAGGTTCATGATGGTCATTTTGAACGCATTTTAATGTAATAAGAAAAATAAAGGGACCTAAATTTTTAATTTTTTTTTACGATTTTATTTTTTATTGGCTATTTTATGATTTTATGATTTTTTCCATTAAACAATTCTTCAGTGTATAAGGCCTCAACACCATTCACTATACTCACCTAATACTGATCTCAAACGGTTTAGCTTGAAAAATACCGTTAAATTTTATTATATTCTATTTTAACCCCAAATTATTCCTTTCAATTTGAACTATTTCTGATACGAAATATTCATTGGGCAGTTAAAATAGAAAATCCAAACAACCGTAACTTTCAGGAACAGTTTCCTTCCTTCTCTCTATATGTATATATTTTTCGTTCCGTCTTAAATCACTCGCCGTGACATATATCTGCCCAAATGTGTTGTTTCACGCAACGGAACTTGAGATACAGTCGCCGACTAGTCTATAAGGGGCATTTTAAAGAAAATCTCAAAAAAAAAGAAAACAGAAGCATTGGCCCTTTGAGTCAAGGGAGTTTGTAACATCGTCCCCAACAACGTGATATAGGTCGTGAGGGGTTTGACATAATTGTTTCCGATATTGTTGTTGAGGAGCAAACAGAGATCAGTATTTTGTGGATGAGAAATTATAATAAAATTGTAAGATAAAATAAATTTGTAGGAGCGACGAAAGGGATACAAAGATATAAAATACATTAATAATAACTTTAATGGGCTTGTTCAGTCGTTTTAGATTTTCAATAAATATGTTAATATTATTAATGAGTCAATCGAAACACACACACGCAAATTTTCGTCAATTGAACATAACGGGCAACGTGGCGACTCAAATTAAGGATACCATGTGCCCTATCGGCGGTTTTAGTACTAACATAGCCCCGAAAACCAATATACTGTGTACTGCGAAATTTTTGCAGTGGTGATACTGCTTAATTTATTTCTAAAATTTGGGTCGTCCATAGTGAGACTACGTCATCAGATGCCATCTCCCCGTTTTATAATGGGCGATGTTTGATCGCTAATCTGAGGATGAATTTCATAAGAAATAATTCTGATTTTTTGAGTAGACGCTTTTCGAATGGAGCACTTTTATATTATGAAATAAAAAAATGCTGGATAAGCCCATTCGATGTGCCTGGGCTATTCAATTCAGTTGAACTATTTTTTATATTGTAAACAGGAGCAAACGTCATGTAATTTACAAAAGTCAAGTCAATGTTTCGTCGAATGAACATGATTCTACAGGGTGAGGCTTTTAAAGTGGTCCAAGTTCTCGAAATTACATTTCTACTGATAGGGGATAACTTAAAATCTTACCTGCCCTCAATTACGGAAAGTAGCTTCGTCAGAAAAAATAACTTTCTTTAGGAACCTGTTATTTCCTTGAATTTGTCTTGTGACCCAATTGCAAAATGTAACGCGACTTTCAAAGTCTTGCCCATATACATGGCTCTTGGTGGAGTGTAATGTGGCCTGGAAGAAAATTGTACAAGTGCAATATGCCTACTGCTCTATTTTCGTCCGTTTTAGGTTGCTTATGAACTCGTCGTTTCGTCTTCAGACTGCCAGTAGTACGACTTCAGGTTTCCAGCATTTTAAATGCCATGTGATATTTAGGGTTATTATAAAATCTCTCCGTCCACACTAGTGTAGCTTCTCTGTAGATTTTTCTAAACCCCCCAAAATTAACAACCTATCAACTTGCACATTAAAATTCGCTTCCACGTTTAATTGAGCAATAAAGTGAGAAATAATCGTTAAAACGTCAAAATTCTGAAACGACTTAAGTTTAAGTAAAAATAACGTTTTTCCATGGAAACGAATAATAATTCTGAAATAAGTGAACTAGATTTATTGGTAAAATTTATTTATTTTTTAAATTCACCATTAGTTAGTTAACCAGAATTCCGTTACCGAAGGAGCAAATAAAAAAAATTGTACACTGTGCAAAGTTACCACCACCCCTTAAAATAAAGAGAAGGGGTAAATGTCAAAAATATGTTTAAATATGCCCCCAATCTCCCTGTTAACTCACCAAAATTTCATGAAAATATTTTAAATTGTTTTCGAGATATCGCCTTCTAACACTTTAAAAGACTCACCCTGTGAAAAATACCGTATGTGATATTTTTGTCCAATTTAATGTTTTGGAGATTTTGAATTTTACGGACTAAACTCTAATATAATAAATTTTTTTTTTTTCAAATTTTTTGAATACAAAAACCAAGAAAATAAAACACCTTGATAGGTAATTTTCCTATTTTCACGCACAGTGGTGGACTGGTACTGTCGAAGAAATTTGACGTATTATGTGTTAGCAGCCGAATGCTATTTCGGAACACAAACTAGGTGGGCTAGTTGACGCAAGCCACTATATCTCACCAAAATAAAACTCATTAAGGGATGTAAAGGGTCAGATTTTGAGTCTGGTAAAACGTGGTCTGTTCTTCAGCCACGCTGGGCGTTAGCCTGCCTGATATAGGGTAAGGGCCCAGAAGTTGCGACAGCAGGAGGGCACCTGGACCAGAATAAAAAATAGCAATTTTTTCGACCTTCTGACGGTCTTTTTATTGACCCAGAAAAGAATTTATTTCTTTGCATTTTAATTTACGATCAGACCGAAAGAGCCAAATAAATTGTTATAATAACTAGTAATAATTAAAAAGCCTAGAAATTTTGTTTCAAAACTTTAATAACAATATAAATATTGTGTAAATATGGCTAGACTGTACAAAAAATGTAACGAAGCACCAACCTTCAACACAATTTATTCAAATACCTAGCTTGAAACCGATAATCATATCGCTTCAAAAATACGAGTATTAGGAGGATGAGCTTAGACAGCTGAATATAAAACTTATTTTTCTCCCTAGACATTTTGTTTTATGTTTCCAATAAAATAGCAGTCAAGCTAAAAGAAAACATCTCTCTTGAAATATGCTAACTGTCAATACATAAAATATAATCTTGCTACATGGCGCTGCTGCTGATTTTAGTAACAAAACGTCTTTTGTTCTAGGTTTCGGTGTCGAACGCTCACCGTGTGACTTTGCTTTCGGTTGGTCGTGATATTTCTGGACAGTTTCAATGCGAAGTGTCGGCCGATGCGCCTTTGTTTCACACACAATTGATGTCTGCGCCGATGACAGTTGCAGGTAAGAACAATACCCAATCATATTGTAGTTTATGACTATAAAAAGTAAAGCGATAGAGATAAATGTTTACTATTTATAATTCTTCGAACACGACGAGACTAAAGTTCGAACAATCTATCTTTGCAACGAGGTCATATTTACGGGGCATCATTTCTAACTATCGTTAGAGTTGTCTTTTTTTAATTATATCGCTGCGATATTTGCTTTATACTTAGGAAAATTTGATTTGGCAGTATTGTAACAGTAGAGGAAACAGTACTAATAAAAGTGTAAGACCGAAAAGCAAAACTATGCTCCTGATGTGATGCTCCTGATGTTGTTAGGAAATCCTAAAAGTGTAATAGCGGTTCTTAAAATCTCGTTCCAGAAGGAACGGTATGTCATAACCCTTCGCATTATGAAATACCTAAACAGAAAATAAGACAAATTCATGTAATTACATTAATAACACATGTGCGAAGAAACAATTTCCATTTACTATCCAGAAGGACACCAAGGTACTTAATCTGATCAACCCTTTTTAATATAAATTTATAGTGTAGTTAAAATTAATTAGATTCACATTTATTGAAAAAGTTATTGATAAACACTTATTCAAATTCGAAAAAGACTGTCGACTTTATGGTATAAGCAAGTAACTTATCCAAATCGTCCTGCAGTTTAACACAGTTCTCCGGGGTCTCCATCGTGCGATAAATCTTAAGGTCATCGGCATACAAAATAAAGCTACTGTTTAGAAAGCATTTACTGATATTGCGGATTAAGTATAGAAAACAGAGGCCCCAGATGACTTCCCTGGGGCACACCCTAAGCGGCTATAAATGGCCTGGAGTCATATCCATGTATAACAACCACATGTTCTCGACCACAAATGTAGGACCAAACCCAAGTGAACAGCGACTCCCACGCCCCGACATCAGCAACTCTTGCAATCAGTCTCTTACGGTTGATCTTGTCAAAGGCCTTGCTGAGGTCGGTGTAGACGGCGTCTACCTGTTTTTGACTGTCCATAGTTGAACAGACACCTTGGACGTAGCATAAAGGGTTTGTCTCCAGAGATCTTCCAGGAAAGGATAGTGACAAAGTGCCCTTATATTATCGTTTATTAAAATGCGCTTGCTAACGTGCTGGCATCTTGATACAGAGAAAGATAAACCAAAGGTAATAAATTTTCTTTTATAGTTGCATGCATATTTAAAAGCTCACTTAATTACTAAAGTCGATAAAAGGCTGTAATTTATGGTAATTATGGCAAAATTTGCTTATATTACTTTCGCTCGCACTATTTTAGGATTTAAACAAAGAAATCTAATCGGCTATTTTATTACCTATATAATTAAAACCAAATATTCGGCAGTAAAAATTCTATATAACGAATAGTCAAAATAGGACTTAATACAGAATAATTGGTTCTTTCACTAAATCAGAATTACATAATTTAATATGTGCATTAAAATATTATAAAGAATCCTGAAGAAGAAATAATTAAATGCAATTTATTTACATTTCCAGTAACTTGGTAACGGTAAGCGAATATTCGTTGACGGTCGATCCAGAGGAAATGGAATATACATGAATATTAGTATACAATCTTTACGCCACGCATTTCCATGAAAACTGTTGCTTAATAATTTGTATTGGAAACTAGCAGTCTTGCATTCAGTTTGAGCTATCGTAGATCCTTCTAGCACTTATCATTAAGTAAGGCTGGTCACTTTTGGTCTGCTTGCAGTGGTGTTTCGGCGGGGCAAAGCATCCGAACCGACCGCGAGATCCGCAAACCGCAAAGCAAACTGTTCCTCTCTGAGAGTGGTAGATAAGGCTTGACGCGGTGTTAGTGTAATTTACGGTAGTTTCCTTAGTGTGTTTCAAGACGGCCAAGTTAAAGCAGATTTACAAACGATTTATACTAATTTTTGAGCACTACCGGATGCCGTACAAAAGTTACAAAGAGTGCGATATCATAAAGTAGAAAATTCTATTTACAATGGCATTAAAATTAAAAAGCGCTCATTATTCAGCATTGGTTTCCTCTCTCCTACCTCAGCAGTATCCGCTAATATCAGCAAGAAGTGTACCGATATTTTTTATTCCATAACAAACCTGAACAAAAAAACTGTTTTAGAAGGGTGTTAATAATAATTAATATTTATGAAGCGAGACGCCACTCACAGCATACCAATTAGGCAATTAAATTAAGGCGGCTTAGTTTCGGTGACACTTTGTGCAAGATATTATAGTCCTTAAAGACTAAATTGATTACGGAACTTCAGCGGAATTTTAATAAGGGTCACTTGTCTGGTGGCGTGTTTCGGTCCCATAGGAAAATTTAATTAAACTTTGCTTTAAATACTCACTAAATATATCAGCTACAGACTTAATATAGTCTATTTGCTGTAATAATGTGCATTCGAAGACAATTTGCATAATCTAGGGCGGCTGATCTTTAAGCTTCGTTTGTAAAGTCAATAAATATACTGCTCAACACAAAGATTGCAACACTTAATGAAATTTCGTATATTTGGTTCCTGTAAGTACTGTATTGTGCTTCCGAAAGTACAATTTTTCTGAAACCAATTTTTCAAATTTCCTTAAAGCACTTTTTAAATATACATTTTTTCAGGGAACATCTTTTTCGAAATTAAATTTTTTCGGATATTAATTTTTTCGAGCAACGGCTTTTTAGAAAAGTAATTTACGAGAAAATATCATACCAAACCTAAGGAAACCTGATCAAACTCAAAAAAGCTGCGTTTAGGTCTGTTTGCAGATTCTCTTTTCGTCTTTTTTCATTAACATTTTCTAAGCTATTAGAGTTCACAATCTAATTTTCTAAATACTGCTTTTGAAAAAATATATTTCCGGAAAATGTACCTATTTTTAAAAAATTATTTTTTCAGACATTTTTGAAAAAGTTTACTTTCGAAATACTTGTTTTCGAGAAAATATTTCATAAATCTGTTTTCAAAAAAACATCTTCGAAAAAGCTGTCAGGACAATTTTGAAAAAATGTACGTTCGAAATATCATGTGTATTCGAGAAAATATTTTTGAAAAGTATCGTTAATCCGTTGTCTAAAAAGCTGTTTTTCGAAAAAAAATACTATGAAAAGAATGATTTTGAAAAAAAAAATATTTGGTTATTTCTTTCCTTAAGAAGTCAAAACGATCCGGCGCAAATTTTGATGAAACAGTGAGACGTGTAAGGAATGTTTTCATATAAATTAAAAATGCCAAAAAATGCTTGCATTTTTTATATAACATATTAGTATTGATCTATATCCATATTTTTGTGGTATACCAAATTCATTTTAAAGAGCTTATATAGACGGCGAATGTTTGTTTTTGTTTATCATATTTTGTAGAATGTGTAGCAATGGTTCATGTTTATGTTACAATATTTATTTTTATAAAATTCGCTATCAAAATTCTTTTTGTATAGGGCTTCAGGGGGGCGCCCTGCCCCCCTAAATCCACCACTGTCTTATAGTTAAGGTTTATTATAAATAACTAAGAAAAATTTAGTCTAAAAATGTATTATTTTAATTAATTTCTATTACCTTACTTGTTCTTAAAAAAATTGTATCCTAAAATATACAAGGGGTCAAAATCTCACATTACTTACAATATGTAACTTAGTTTTTAGCTATCGTCAATTTATCCCAACACTATATAAGAAAATATTATAAATCACCTTGACAATTTAACAAGATCTATTTATCGTTAGCATGGAACATGGAACTTGACGTTAGAACAAAAAACTGGTAATAAATTTTGTCCATCGTACTCACGTACTCACATTATTGTTGTGTGTTATTATAGCGAAAATTCTGTGTAATAAAATCATTAGTTATCATTAGTCACATTTGCCTAGACTTTTGGTCATTTATCAACGTATTAGGCTTTGTACCGACAACAAAAGATCGGCTTAATAGTTTCCATTAAATGAAAATGTGTAATATGAAATGTTAAATGGACTTGTCACAGCAGTCTTTAGTTCTACTGGCTAAATTTATGACGAAGATATTTGTTTAACTTACATCGTACATTTTAGTCTCAAAATATCATTTATAATCTTTTTTGTACAAATAGTTTACTAATCATTCTATAAAATAACATATTTTCTTGTAAATTATCCTAAAAGTATTTTATCACAAGTTGTCTTGTAATGTGTTTAAAAGTGGCGGCGATGCGGAAACAGCACTAAAAATCTTAAATAAAAGGAAGAAGCATGTAACGTTCATTACTACTTTGAACGGCATTTATTAATTACTGTTGAATTTTCAAGTAGTTCAGTTACTGCTTGGATTTTGAGTATTTGGGTAAACGAAGCGCTAGAATTTTTCAATCATGATAATTTTTGCTTAATCCACAGTCTACACCTAATTTTCAATGTTCATGATTTTGTTTATACTTCACGTCTATAATTGGGCCACCACACTCTATTTCTATGCTAAATTTCAAGTGTTCCGTTTCGGACGGAACACCAAAAGGTTAAAAATATCCATTTCTGCGGCAACAGTTTCAGGAACTTTGTCAATGTTAATGTCTGTTAATAGTTTATTAATAAATATTAACTAAACATATTCACTAGCCTATCTATTTATAAAAGCAAAACAAAATGCCATCTATGCCAACTTAATTTTAAGATATTTCCCAAAAACAAAAAGTATTAAATTAGGCTCAAACTTCGGAAGTATTTCAAGGTGGTTTAACCCCATTAATACATAACATTTACGGAGGGCGTCTTTGTCGTTCAACCATCGCGTCGCGACGCTAGCAACAAAATCCGAGATTTCCTTGATTTACCTCCCGTTTCGATTATCTTCTGCTAAGAGTTTGTAATGGACCAGCAGAAAACCCAATCATTGAAGTTCGTTCGTTCTAAGTATTTATATAATAGTTCTACTGAAAAGAATTATTATAAAACTTTTTTTATATACAAATAACTAGAGAGCGGAATATATGCAATTTGCAGTGTGTCCCCGGATGGACCTAACTATACTTATAAACTTTCTTATTTTGTAATTTGGAAGAAAAAGCCATTCTTCATAACTCTTCAATTGTATAATGTGTTTTTTTTTTCATTTTCTAGTTCTATGGATTTTGAATAATTATTTAGGGTAAATTGTTGCATCTTTTTGTTAAAAAGGAATATTTATATGCATATTTTGATTCAATTTAGATGATCTCTACCAATAACGGTGTCTTTTGGAATAAAATAGGTTTGCTTAGTATTAGGTTTAACTTTATTATAGAAGGATGTCTCAATAAAATAAGTATTTTAAGCAAGCATACTGACAGAACAAAATCGTACTTCAATGCAAACTAAAATTTCGTTGCTGAGCAATTCAACTACTAATTGATCATCGTGTCAGTGATTGACACAATGCTTGTTATTTTAGGCGATACATTTTCAATCTGGATTGACTATAGTACGCGGGTAGCGGTGTGACGAAATGAGAATTACGGCATCTATCGCATTTGTTTCTAACTTTGCATTACTGGACTGTAATGCACAAAACTGAATATATCTAGTAAGTCAGTGCCCTTAAACGATCGCAAAGATATTAAATGTCAGCGGTGGTTGATACTGAGGGTGACGCCCTACAGCCTAGAGTGAATGACTAAAAGCTTAGAAATAAGTAAAAAGTTTTCCCAATTTGGTAAGTAGAGCTATGAAACATAATACAAAATATTTAAAGAATAATATACACGACATATTTAAAAAGAAACCTTTCTTGAGCCAAGAACGATAAAGGCCCGCTGGGCCTGATTTACAAAAGCTTTGTTATTTAACTAATTGCATCCTCAATGGTCCCAGGGGTAAGCCGCTTAATATAAAAAGTGTTTTAGCTTAGCTCAGGGCTGGATTATATCATTCATTTAGGGAAAAATATGAACAGAAGTTACAGTGTTTTATTTTAGTTTAAAGGAAGTCTATTGTTCAAAGCCATCGAACAAAAACTTTGTTATTCGTTATATTAAAGACTTTGGTAGGTGGTAACCATGGATTTATTAACAATGAATACGGGATGATTTAACATTCTTTGAAGCCAAAATAAACCATTCTAAACGACACTGTAAACACAATTTGTAAACATTGGCCAAATCTTATTTTACCTTGTATTTTTGTACAAAAAATACATTAGAAGCATCACAAGATTTACTAAAAGTAATAAAAGCAATAAAATATTTTATTTTTCTGCTAAATAATAATAAATTTAAGTTAAAAAGGTTTTATTATTTATAGGTTATGTTATTTCTAAAGGTGTTTATTTAAAGTCGCTCCTAGTCATTTATAAATCTATAAATCGCACTTTTTCTTTCCAAGTTCATTAGACAAAGACGTACGTATAACCGAGTGTTCAGACCGAGGTTCAGCCGTTTTCCTAAGCAACCAGCACAGACAGCAACACTTCTGAGCTCCAACACTCCAATGCCATTTTATCCTTTCTACTACCATTCTTGATTCAATTACGTAGATCGTAAACTAATCTCCTGGGGGAATTGTTTTCATAACAAACAACAAATATAAGGCTTCACGTTGGATACGCTCACAGTATACGGACATCGAATCCTTTCTTAATAAATCCATGGTGGTAACCAATATCAATTACCCATTGTGACGTCGCATCTGACGATATACAGTATGTCCCAGGCGCGTAGATAGAAATTTTGAAGTTGTGTATCTCTGTTGCTTAGGGAACCCATGCCAAGTTTAGGGTTTTTAATAGTGAGCCTACTAGGAATGTTTTGGTAAAGAAAAAAATTATTTTGTAAGTTGCGAAAAAAGTTGAATTTTGGCGAACACCCCCCCCCTCCCCCGAGAAAAAACTTAACACGTTGAGGTATTTTTTTATTATTTTTTCTAAACACATTTTACATCATTTTGTCGACAATTCTTAAGTTTTAATAGAAAAAAATGTGTTAGTAAAAAGTTATAGTCATTTGAATTTTTTTAAACCTGAAGTATAATTTTAAAAAAAGGTGTAAGAAACCTCTGTGCAAAATTTCAAGTTTCTAGACGTAGCGGTGTGGGCTGGGCGTTGATACGTCAGTCAATCAGTCAGTCAGTCAGTTTCTGCTTTTATATATAGAGAAGATTATGTGAATCCGTCTTAAATCGTACCTATCGCGCAACCAAAAAAAAAATAGCAGAATCCGCTCTGGCTTAAACTTCTATATTTGTAAGTTGGCTATAATTTTTTATAAAGAGTATGTTATTCGATTCGTTGAACATCATGTCTAAATGTAATATTCCATGAAAGAATGTTTTATATAGGTATACTATAAGTTTTTATGTGAATGTGTATAATTTTCTTCTTTTTACATGCAACATAAAGGTTTTTATACAACCGGGTTCCTCAAGATTATACGTTTTATGTACATATGAAGTTAATATTTCTTTTCAATGTAGAATGAGGTCATATCGATTTCTCATTCAATGCCTTTCCAGTTCTCGTTTTACGCTTTTTTATTGCCATTCGAATTGGTTTTAATCATAAATTTAAAGTGATGCAAAAATATATCTTTTCTTTTTTATTGGCGGAGTAATATTTCTTTGGAGGGTGTGTTCATTTAAATCTGTTTGGATCTGCTCGGCTTGCTTTGATGGGAGTTCTGTGAATAATGTGTTTTTTTATGCTTATGCTGTTAGTCGGCTGGATGGGTATAAGTGGGGTGAGACATTCTTTATTTCGATCTTGGTCTAGAAAGCATATCGCGTTTTTTATATTTTGACTTATCATTCTAGTAGGAGCTGAATATTAATTTTTTGACAATAAGTCTTGTTTCACATAAACGCGAATTGCGAATATTGTCCTCATTGGTCAGTTGTCATTAAAATTTAAATCTGACCAATTATAATAATATTCTTAATTCGCATTTCGCGATTTGCATTTATATGAAACAATACTAAGTTATCCTTTAATTCTCATATATATCTTCTTCAAGCCAGTAGGACTTCTGGTTTCATCGTGCGGATTTTTTTTTTAAATCTAGAAGCCATAAAACTATTCGGCCAGATTCTCCAACGCTAGACTGGTCTAATTTGACAAGCAAAAGTTTTAAACTGGCAAGTGTAGGAATAAGACAACTGGGTTTGATATTATGAATTTGTTTCTGAGTTTTTTCGCAAATTTATCAAGAAAAAGGCAATTTTAGTACGCCCTTTAAACAATAATAGAGCTAAATTAATTCGAGCAACACATTCCAAAATAAAAGTCATTTGGTAACCAAGCAAATTACTGAATTACTGAAATAACTCATACGTTTTTAATGACGACTTATTACCGATGACAGGATAAAAACCTGTAGTGAATCTAAACGATTATATTTTGCATCTGTTCTTATAAAATGAGAATATGCTTTTAAAGTTTGGATTTCTTAATAGAAACTCCTAAACTATCCATTAAAATGATACAAAGATAATTTTTGAAATATTTGTCACATATTTTTCTTGGCAGATTTAATTTAATTGGACTGGATTGGATCTGGAAGAAAGAAATCACCGGCAGTTTTATTATATAAAATTCTCAATGGTGGCATCGACTGTCTTGCTTTTCTGCAACAATAGTGTATTTTATTGCCTAGAGCAAACTCTAGAAATACGTAAACGTTTTACTGTCACCGAGAAAACACAAATTCTTACTTAAATTCTTCATTTATTTATGCGTTGAGAATAGCGTTTCTTGCAATTTGTCAGCTATTAGTAGCTTACTAGTGGCGTATCTTAGAGAAAAACGACTTGCAAGTTCTATCTAACTGGATCGTCTCGGAAGTTGCTGTCAATTAGTTGTAGAGCTGTTGCATCTTTAAACATATTTTTAAAGGCTGTGCCTGTAATCAAAATTCTAAAAAGATTTATGTGTTAGTGCCCGAGATGTTCTAATATGCCTCTCATTATGAGCAACCCTGTATATGCTGGACAAAGAGCCGTTTTTAAATTCATATCCCATTCTGCACCGAATAAAAAATTCAAACGTCTTTTTCACATAACGGGAAAACATAAGGGTAATCAATTACAGATGCAATAAAAAGGCGTAGAACTAGCACCGGAAACGAATTAAATGTAAAATCAATATGACCTTTTGAATTACAAAAGTTGATTTACTAGGTCTACCGGAATAAAGGAAATTGCAGTAATTACAGTGGTATCAATATTACACCGGAAAATGCAGGATATTGGAATTATACAAAACCATTTTGGTAAATATTATATTTTGACTGTTGTGGATCATTTTTCTTATTAGAAATTGGATATGCATTAGCTATGACAAATTTAGTATCTATAATGATATAAAATGAACATTACATCAGAAAGTATATTATTACTCTAGACGTAGGAATATAGTAAAAGGTACGACTCACAAAAACGACCTAATATAATCTGTTAAGATTAAAATTTTAGGCTGTTTATGTAATCATCAGTTAATGCCAAAAATGTTTTTGTCATTTAAATCTTATCTGAAAAACGAGAAAATTGCAGAAATGATACTTCGTATTTAGAAAATAAAGTAACTAAATGAGAACAATACCTTTAAATATCTTCTCCATAAGGTTAGATCATTTCCAGAAATAAATATTGGTTAATATTGGTAATTCTACATAAAATATACGAAGGAAATATAATATATATATATATATATATATATATATATATATATATATATATATATATATATATATATATATATATATATATATATTTCTTGGGTAGAGGTTTGTTGTGTGAATTAAAACAGCTTCTTTGACGTTTCGCCCATTGTTTTTGGACTTTTTCAAAAATTTACTATTTTAATTTGTTAAAGAAGGCTGTGGTACGGGGCTAAAATAAACATCGTACCAATGCGATCCGTCGCGTTATAAGTGCGTACACACTTAAGCGTAATGGTGTTCACGATCAAGTGAGTACATAGCTTAAAATTTCTTTCTTGCAAAATATAGTTTCAAAAAATTTTGTTCAGACATATTTTTGCCAAGTAATTTTAATAACATAATAAAATAGTTACGTTTTAAATTTCTGTTGATGTTTCTGGGACTCCGAAAAATGTATATAAGCTAAACTGTATTTTTTGACATTTACATGATTACATACAGCACCCCTTTACCTCAACGCTTGACTCGTTCTAGGGCAGTTATTTTATAATTAACCAAGCCATAAAGGACTGTTTAAAATTGCAAAGAAAATAGCTTTGTTCATTATTAGAAGGTCTACCCCGTGTAAGGTAAGAGTAATGAAAACATTTTGTACCCTTCAACGAGAATTGCTCCATAAGCTTGATGGCGACAGCCGACGTATTTAGGAAATTAATGCCCGGCGCAAGTGGCTTTAATGGAGTTTATTTTGAACCATAAGCATATATTTCGGCCATATAATGGGTATTATGAGGAGCCGTCAGAGAGTTTTTTATTATTATTGCTGTAATAAAAATACCACAGCAAAATTTAATATAAAAGCCATATAACACCAGAATTAAACCTTTTACAAACTACTTTTGTACGATCGCCTTATTTCTTGTGTCATGTTTGCCTGTCTGTTGGTTCGTATGATACAAGCCTCTAATTCTCAAAGTTTTAACGTAGAAACCTGATTAGAAAAAAGTATGATACAGTAAAGCTTGTCATAAAGCAGTTCTGTTTTTTACGAAAATTTTGCTCAGGTTGGGTTTTGTTTGAGTTTGTTTTGGTTAAAGAGACTATATCGCCTCTGAAGATAACTATATGCAGTAGCAATAGACAAAACGCCAGGTCAAAGAAAAATGAACTTTGCGGCTTTGCGCTACGGTCTTTAAGTTAAAATGTGATTTACTGTTGAACAATATCTTGATAATAGTAATAATATTTTATTATTTTCGAATTTTTATGCTCCCAGAGGCTCATGTGGTTCGAAATTAATAAAAAAAAATATATCCTCCAAGTTTCAGGTCTCTATCTCAATTTTAACCTTTGCCGCACAGCGATGTAACTTTCCCATCCAAATAACATGGGGATTGTGGCATTGAACGATCAATTTTTTATTCTGGCAAAAGTGATTGTTCAAAAAATTTCAAACTCTGTAAACATTATCCTTGTAATAATAGCAATCCCTCAGAATTTTTACAGCTTTTTAGCTACTATAATTTTGGAGTGGCAGTTAGATTAATTTTTTTTTAAATTTTTGTGTTAACAATAAAATTACTTATATTGAAAAATAAATTGTTTAGCACAAGAAAAAAAAACAACAAAAACATCTAAGCAACCGTTTCAGGAATTTGCCTTGTGGATTATTCAAGTTTATATGCATTTTTATTGCGAAATTATTTTTAGTTAGATCCATTAACACAAGGCAAAATATGTAATATTTATCGTTCTTATTAACGTAAAAACTCTTATAATAAAAAATTCCACGCTAACAGTGCACATTTTTTGCAGTTGTGCCTGTGGGAGTTCCATTAGTTACAGTAGATAAAACCGGACTGGAGCACGGCAGGCCGCTTATAGCAGACTGTCATGCACCCCCGTCACATCCAGCTGCCAATATCACGTTCTTTGTGAACGACGAAAAGGTAAGAAATTTTTCTTTATCTATTCATAACTTGACAAACTACCATTTTTCGGAATAAAGGTGATGTTTTAAAAAGATGATTGATCGTTTAATGAAAATGGATCGATTTTATAACATACACGGTGCTCAAAATAGGTAAAAATACGTTCTTCCATATTGGAAGAGTATTTAAAAGTTAGTATACGTTGCCTTGTCAATGATACACAATTAAAATCCGTATTCTAGCTCCTTGGATAATAATCCTTACGTACTTTGCTGGCACTTCTTTCTCCCTTATAAATTGCATATTTCATGTCGTGGAACTCTATCGAAGGCTTTTACTAAGTTATTAAAAATGATACGCGATTCTTTCTGCTTCTGTTGGTTAGGTTAGGTTAGGTTGATGTAATACAAAAATTGCATCATCTGTACTTCTATCAGGCAAGAAATTAAATTACGTTTTCGTTGGAAGTTCTATAATCTGTTTCCAAATATTCATTGTGTTTGACGTTAGCGTAATTTCCCTATAATTTCCGTAGTCACGAATGTCCACTTTTTCTTATAATAATACTCTTCCTCGACTGACTTGGCATTTCATCCAGTGCATTTCTCTTGTGGACTGCCCATAGTATATATCTGTCCCTTCTGGCCCTAGATATTAACATACATCAACTTGTATGGCATCAGGTTTCGTTGCTCGTCCAGTCTTCACTCTCTTTCGGACATTTTCTTCCTGTTCTCGACTTATCGTCGATGCTAGGACCTCATCCAAAAGGCCCACCTAGAATATCCATTATTTAATAGTTCTCCATTTCTCTTTGATCTTATCATTATCGTTTAACATTTTTATCTGATCCAATCAGTCCAAATTGAGTAAGTAATTCCAAATTTAATACGCTGAACAAATTGGTGCTAATTTTTTTTTTTTTAAATTGAAACCTTGAACGTCATTAACAGGCGGTGTTTTACTTTGGCATGTTAAGGTGTCTCCCTATTTTGATCCCTAGTATCTCTGGTTGTTCTGTGCACCACGATAATGTATGCTACTGTTCTTCAAATAAAGATAAATCATAATAAAAATTATTATATAAGGATGCGGGAAAATCATTTTTAAAGTATATAAGGGAAAGAGAATTGTTCTCTACATGCCTAGAATCATCAATGTTGGGCGAGGAAAGCCACAGATCAACTTGCGGACGTTGGTGAACGCCACTTGTCGATATTGGTCTAGCAAATATGAAGCAACGATTCCGAGACGAAATGACTCTTCCTCACGTTGGCTCCGCTTATGCCAAACACCAACGTAAACAAAGTTGGATGAACGCAAGCAAAGCAAGCAAGTCGGCCCACGCGTTGGTAGACGTTTTGGGCCGACTCCACACATTGCAGCCAACATTGGGGCCAACGGCCTTCGTCAAACGTATATACCGAGGAAATTGAGTTGGCGCCAACTCTATTTCAATGGTCAATACATTGGCCCACAATGGCTCCGACGTTTTCTCCGGAGTGTGAATTTGTATCCTTGTTCCAATCTGTTTGTTTGAAGAAACCTGTATATTGGTAAGCTTAATTCATATGCGGAGGGGTTTCTACAAACCATTCTGCTGGAAGCCCAACGTGTAGAGAAGCCATTGAAAATGCCCTTGAAAGTTTTTGACATAAACTACAAACTGCTGCATAACTACTTTTTAAAATTATTCAAAATATATCATGCTGCTATTTTTCCTTGTACTTATGCTGCGAGCAGCTGGCGTCACTAATGCCGCTGACAGTAGCACAGCACACACCCACACAATACTTTACACACTTGTTTCTCCGTAAAATCTTATCGGATTTTAATGAAATAAACACCAAAATAATACCTAATAGGAAATAGTCCTATATGTAATGATTTTTAAAAGTTTTGTAACCTTATTATGTTAGCACTACCCGTCATTTTTAATTGGTTTAACACAACAAAATAATATTGAACAAGAAATATAATATACTTATCTTAATATCTTCTAATTTCCTTGTTTTAATGTTACAACGTTATTGTTTTAAAGAGTTCCCATAAGCATTCTCCAGTTCAGCAAACACAGACAATAAAAACTTGTCTACAAAAAGTTCGAAACAAGGAAAATGGCCAATTAGAGCACTATTTGCCACCGTAACGGTAGATTCGACGAAAAATAATTGAATTAACTGGGGATGGTCTAGCTGGCCGACAGCAATACAAAATTATATAGTTGTCCGGCTGTATAAAATTAGAAAATAAAACTAAACTGATATTGGCTTTGCAACATTGTTTTAATTAATTTCGGTAAAGTTTAGTTAGCTGCTTTTGAGACATGTAACTTAAAAAAACTTGTTTTAACACCCTCTATATCAGTAAAATAAAAAAGAACTAATGATAAATAACAGCGATGGGTTTTTTGTTAGGCTAATATTTCCGAATTAAGAAATTTTAAGTATGCACCTAATTGTGAAAAATAAAACCGAACGCAGAAGAACTTTAAACTTTCTTGGAAATGAGGCATTAACTTCGTCTACACCTTTTTGTAATAGAAGATAATAATGCTTCAAGAACTTTTATAAAGTAAATTAATTGAGCTTTTTCTTGGTCATAAAATAAAATCTGAGGCTCGCGCATAAATTTAAATTTTATTCTCGAGCACAGAATCCGCAGCGAGGAATTTGAAAAATGATTTGCATTTACCTAAGGCACTTAGTCAGAATTACAGTACTTTCGGCAGTTTGTGTATCTTACAGGTAAAGTGTCTAGAACATTAATATTGTCGATGATACATAATATGTGCATTGACAGATAAATCGCCAGGTGCGAGGAGCGCAAATTTTTCTACGGATAAGCCACACAACATTAATGAATTTTTATATTCTAGTAATATGCATATGATATAATATTAAATGCACATACTTCTCATACGTACACTCCATGTTGCATGTATATCCATAGAATATCCTCTTTCCCAAAAGACAACTTTTTGCAGATATTATTGGACAAATACAAGATTTTCCCTCTCCGCTCCCGCCCGAAAATTATTCACTTACCACTGTTCAGCCCATCGTCGTAAGCACGTGAATAATTTTCCAGTAACCATGGTTCAGTTCCTCCCAAGCTAAAATTCTGGTTGCCCCCATGATAAAATCTACATACTCGTAAAATGTCTGCAAAAAAAATCAAATGAAAAAATTTAATATAGTGTGTATCTTTTGTCTATTACCGGTTTTAGTATGAAATCGCACCCTTAAATAAGGACTACTTAAATACCGATACTAAACTTAGACTGGTTGATTCAATTATTCTAAGTGGATTAGATTACTGTGATATCATTTATCACAAAAATATCAGTAACGAAGATAAACAGAAATTACAAATTCTTCAAAATAACTGTGTTCGTTTTTCGATAGGGCTAAAAAATATGATCACGTATCACCTACTTTTGACAAAGATAATTTAATTAAATTAGAAAAAAGACGCGAAATCCACATATCCTGTTTTATATATAAAATAATTTTAACTCAAAAACCAAGATATTTATTTGAAAAAATTGAATTCAGGAATAATATTCATAATGTTAATACTAGAAATCGGAACACAATAGAAATACCTAAACATCATACTGAAAAATATAAGTCTTCGTTTAGATATACCTCTTCTGTAATTTATAATAATATTCCTTCTAGTCTAAGGGGCATAAGCTATATAACTTTCAAAAATAACATTAAAAATTATTTAGTAGGGGTAGGATTGGAAGAATGATTTTTTCTAAATCAAAATCCTACCTATTTATGCCAACTAGTATACTACTGTCATTTTTTGGATTCATTTTTACTTTTATCAATTATATATTTATATTTTTAATTGTTTTATTGGCATAAATAAACATCTTTATTATTATTATTATTAAAAATCATGTTTAATTATTAATTAGCTATTAATTATATAATAAACTAAATATTTCTAGTCTATTTTAAGAGATCTTATAATAAAACTCTAGCGTAAGTCTAGCTAGTTGACTAATAAAATATGTAAAATGTTAAAAATAGTTAAAATTTTAGGCGTTGTACGCGAAATTTAGGTTTCGTTGAATATTTTATGAAGTAATTTTACTAAGGAACTTCAATTAATTTTTTATTATAACATAACGATATATGACCACTTTGCTGAAATATATTGCTAGAATATCGTTATAACCTTTTAACACACATAAAATTCCAGGAATTCGATGGAATTCCTACAAATTTCTTGCTAAACTGTTCCATGATGTAGTGGTATGATACTTTGGTTCATTTCTCTTATTCTAAAACCCATCCGCGGACGTACAGTATGCAGGAACCAAACGACATTTCGATAATAATCGACGTAGCCTGCCCAACAGAGTATAACTTTAAAAAAATATTACTATGAACTGCATCAATTTTTTGTTTTGTTATTGTAATTTTTACGTTAAACATCATCCCTGTTACATTATTTTCCTTTTATTAGAAACAGGTTGTAATAAAAGTTTTCCACCTTTTGGGAATTTATTTTTACGTTTTAATAGTAGTCTATTACAAGCAAAAATATAAAAATGTTAATGTACCACAGGTCTGCAAAAAAAGATGTTTGAATTGTTCTAAGAAAGTGAAGGGTCATTTCCAAAGTAATTGTTCATGTAGAATCCGAATCCGGGGTCCGAATTGCTCTATCACGTCAGGATTTTGAGATATCCTAACCTAAAAGTGCAAAAATCCCGATTTTTGGCTATATTTGAAGTTATGTAGCATCATCATATTCTTTTTTCTTAAAAAACAACCAACGGCACCTTAAAGTGTAAGTCTTGTTCTATTAACTGCCGTTGAGTTTGCTAAAATAGCTAATGTCTGCATTGAGATATTCCGTTTTGAAGTTTTTGAGTTTCATCAATTTCGTTATTCTCAAAATTCACATGATTCTGTAGTCTTTGACGTCTAAATTCGACACTTATCTTCAATTGTTAGTTTTCACATTTGTATCAAGTTTTTTTTGCGACAATAGGTAATTTAAAACTAAAATTTAATGTGCATCAAGTTTTACGACCCAAAACCAAGCCCTAAGTACTTTGAAGGGGCTTGGTTTTGGGTCGTAAAACTTGATGCACATTAAATTTTAGTTTTAAAGAACCTATTGTCGCAAAAAAAAAACTTGATACAAATGTGAAAACTAAAAATTGAAGATAAGTGTCGAATTTGGACGTCAAAGACTACAGAATCATGTGAATTTTGAGAATAACGAAATTGACGAAACTCGAAAACTTCAAAATGAAATATCTCAATGCAGACATAAGCTATTTGAGCAAACTCAACGGCATTTGAAACAAAAAGACTTACACTTTAAGGGGCCATTGGTTGTTTTTTGAGAAAAAACCCCAACTATATCCAAAAATCGCGATTTTTGCACTTTTAGGTTAGGATATCTGAAAATCCTGATGTGATAGAGCAATTCGGACCCCGGATTCGGATTCTACATGAAAAATTACTTCGGAAATGATCCGTCACTTTCTTAGAACAAAACCATGTTGACCTGTGTTATGGTTTCAAGCATAAGATATAGATGTATGTTGTATAATCATTTAACATCAGTTTTATAATAAAATGGCGTTTTTCTGCATTCTTATCTTACCTATTGTAATTAAAAGGTATTTTAGACTGACAAAGCAATATTACGTCAAAATTAATTGAAGTTTTTTGGTACTTTATGCCTTATTTAGACATACAATTCTTAGTGATGGCTCAATGGGAACAAGAGTCCTATCTTTCAGAAAAAGAATTATTAAGTTCTGTTTTGTAGAGGCTTTCAAAATGAGGGAGACAAAATATGATCTGTACGTTTTAAATATGTTCAAATATTTATAATGTGCATGTAGATAAACTATTTTTAATATTGAAGCTTAACCTCTTTTCCATCTTAAGTCCAATTCCTGAATTAAAATACACATTTTTATGTTCAGGCAAATAAAAACAAATGCGGAGCCCAATTAAATCCATATTTTCCGCACGGTAACTGTGCATCTAACCGAAAGTAATTAAATTGACCAGAGATAGCTCGGTTGGTCAATTACATAATATGTGAAATAATTGTTAAATTGCATAACCGGCTAGTAAAGCATAAAATATTTTAGTTGTAACTAAATTTAGATCTACTAGCGTTATTCTATCTTTAATTAGTTATTTTTAACGTTATAACTATAATTATTGTTGATGTAAAATAGGATGTGTCCCTTATATTGCTTGCGCCCGACAGAGGTTCCTTATTTAAGAAAAAAATAAAATTATTTTAGAGCTCTTTCCGACTGTCTCCATGTCTACTGGTAAAACCTGAGCTAGCTAAGAATTGTAGTTCTGGCATAAACAAAAGTTTTTAAAACATTTTTAGATAGTGTATTTAAAAAATACCGGGGTTTGATTGGGTTTGATTGGTAAACCTAAAGAGGTTTATTAGACTGGTCTAGCGATAGGAAATCTCTCCGTAAATTTTCTTTTATGTCAAGAATTATTTGTTCGTGAAAAATAGCAATTAGTGTGCGTATATTATACCTCGAGGCCACATAATGAGCCCTCACGATTATCAAATACAATTTATATTTATTTATTGATGCCAGGCGCGGATTTAAGGGAGGGGGCGCAGGGGCGCCAACCAAACCTAAGCAAACCAAAGCCTTGTACAAAAAGGATTTCAAATTTCAATAGTGAATTTAAAAAAAATATATATTATTACACAAACATTAACCATTCCTAAATATTCTACAAAATATTATAAACAAAAATAAACGTTTGCCGCTTATGTAAGATCTTTAAAATAAATTATACCACAAAAATATGAATAATAAATCAATACTAATATGTAATATAAAAAATGCAAGACTTTCTGGGCATTTTTGATTAACATGCTCATAGTTTGTTTCTGAAAACATTCCGTATCTCACTGCGATATTATCAAAATTTGTGCCAGATCATTTTGACTTCTAAAGTAAACAAATAACCAAATCGCTTTGTTTTTTTCAAACAATATCTCCTTTAATAGTAATTTTTTTTTGAAAAACAACTTTTTCGAAAACACGTATTTCCCACGAACATTTTTTCAAAAATGTCCTGACAGTTTTTTCAAAGACGTTTTTTTGAAAAGGGATCTATGAAATATTTTAAAAGTATTTTCTCGAAAACACGAATATATTTCGAAAGTACATTTAAAAAAATAGGTATATTTTCCGAAAATATATATTTCCGAAAACAGTATTTAGAAAATTAAATTATGAACTCTAGGAGCTTGGAAAATATTAATGAAAAAAATCGGTCAAGTGCAAGCTGTACTTGCACAATTAGTGTTCCGTGGCATCAACCTTCCATTTAACCTGAACAAACCTCGACCGCCTGGTCTGCGTCCATCTGCCGCGCTATCCGCCGCCGACTGGCACTAACCCGCATCACATCGCGTATGCGCGGAGCTGATTAAAATTTTTGAGAACCGTGAAAGGACAAAAGTTGTTCCTTACATCGTGAGGAATATTTTTTGTCGAAAAACTTTTCCTCTAAATCCAATGGTTCAAGGAAATAAACAATTAAATCGTTTATAACAATTGACCGCGCTAGAATTTTTCAATCCTGATAATTTTTGCTCAATCTACACCAAATTCTTAATGTTCATGATTTTTCTGAGCGATCCTTCTGGTGATAACGGTAGGGGTCAGCAATTTTTAAGCGTTTTTCCCGAAAAATGTTTTAAAAAATGCAATAAAAAAATACACCTATATGTCGTAGTTTCAATAGGCTTTGATTTGACACCATACACGATGTCGTTGAAATTTTCTTTTCCATTGCCTAATTTACCCCCCGAAATTAAACCCCGAATCAAAATTCAACTTCAAGATCAAGCTAAGATGACCAACTACTCTGTTTTTTTAGGGTACCTTAGACCTTAGGTACCCTAAGATATGTCCCTAATGTTCTTTTCTTATTAGAATGTTTGGCATTTTTTAATGAATATTCTGTATTATACGGTACTTTTTTGTGTTTAAGAATTATTTAGGTATTTCCAAACCTAGTTAGTTTAATTATTGGTTTCAAATGCAAAGTAGGTAGTTTATATTAGAAATTTTATTGTAGGTTCCCGGGTATACATCTGAATGGACCACGTCATCCGACGACCAACTAGAACAAAAAACTGCCCGCTTGGAATTGACTGGAGTGGGTGGTAGCTGGGACCCCCTGCGAATAAAATGCGAGGCTTCGCTATTTCGGTTATACCGTGCCAAGAGTCTTGAGGTGCAAGTCAAACCTGACACTCCTCAACCTGCATCAGTGCTCCTTATGGGGCCAAGCTCAAATGGTAAGGTTCATACAATGACAAAAAATATCATCACTTATATTTTCTAGTTCCCGACAAGATTATACCGATAGACCCATTGGTTGTATGTAGTCAGTAGTCATATTAGTGCCTCTTGTGCTGTTCTGTCTGTATGTAAATTGTTGACCAACAAATTAGATGATTACCTCCCACACAAAGTAGAACTTGATTTATTATAATTCATTATTGCTGCATCCAGAGTCATCTGATTTAAAATTTAGTTTAACAAAATTCTCCCAGCGCTCTGTTTTGGGTCTATACAATAATTTTCTGATATGCAATGCTGACATATTTAATAAAATGGTGTTTAATTAAAAACTAGTAAATATTTACAAAACAATAGGTTACTAGTAGTGTTAATTCGACAACAATTTTTGAATAGAGCCCATAAAATCCCCTCTTTACATAATATCTTATAACTTACCTGTAATAAATAAATACACCCTTTTATTTGATTACGTAATATATCTTTTATTTACTAACTACATTTATTTGCCTGCCTTTTCATATCAGGGGAAGGAAATTTACGATACTCTAAGCTGGCCTGGTCATTTTATTAGGTGATAACATTAGCTGACAAATCTCCCCTAATCTTTAAGTTCAAATAAAACATTTTATCTTAAGTGCTGAGGCCTTTTAAGACTAAGTAAACCATAAGTTTTTATTTGACTTTTACAGGTGCCATTCATTCGGAGTCTGCATTTTACGGACTAGCAATTGTGGCTACATGCGCTTTTCTTCGAACATGAGGAAATCAAGAAATTAAGTGAGGATTATATCGAGGAGGGATGCAAAGTAAGGATTTCTTTAATGTAGTATATTTTTAAAGGTGTTACAAACATGAAATACTAATATTATAATATCATCACTTCTGACGACATTGAAAAATCCATGGATTTATTAGGACTGGATACGGGATGAGTTCACATTCTTTGAAACCAAAACAAACCATTCTAAACGACACTGTAAACACAATTTGTAAACATTGGCCACATCTTATTTTACCTTGTATTTTTGTACAAAAATACGTTAGAAGCATCACAAGATTTACTAAAAGTAATAAAAGCCCCAAAATATTTTATTTTTCTGCTAAATAGTAATAAATTTAAGTTAAAAAGGTTTTATTATTTATAGGTTATGTTATGTTAGGTTATTTCTAAAGGCGATTATTTAAAGTCGCTCTGAGTCATTTATAAATCTATATAAATCTATACGTCGCACTTTTTCTTTTCTAGTTCATTAGACAAAGACGTACGTGTAACCGAGCGGTCCCAGACGTTTTTCCTAAGCACCCAGCAGACAACAACACTTCTGAGCTCCAACACTCCAATGCTATTTTATCTCTTTCTACTACCATTCTTGATTCAATTACGTAGTAATTCGTAGTCTTGTCTATGTTCGTAGTTCGTAAACTGCTCTCTCAAGAGAATAACAAACAACAAAATATTTATATTATATAAGGCTTCACGTTCGATACGCTCACAGTATACGGATATCGAATCCATATTATAATAGATCCATGGAAAAATCCAACAACTTACTAACAATGTTTTTTATGTGTGTACACCGGAACATCATTAATTTTTTTTAGCAAGTAACTGACAACAAATAGTAGGGATGGAAACTGATTACTTTTAATATGTTTAGACATGTTTAATTTAAATTTACCAGTGGCGGCTCAACAGTAGGGTCAAATGGTCATTGACCCCCCAAATAATTAAAACATACTTTACTTGTTTCTTGTTTCCTAATTTAACTAATTTAAAACCACAAACTACCTAAAACGCTATAGTCGTGTCGTGACATGGGTTATATACTATATATGGCGCGGCAGCCGGCCGCTGCGCGCTGCCGCCTGCTCTGCAAACGTCCCGGTCAAAAATTAATTTTACCAACGTCCTATGCTTATTTCCAATGTAAAATTATAATGATCTGGCGGCCGGGAAGTCCTCGAGACGGAGAAAGATTCATAGGAGATTTTAGCGTATTAAAGTGAGAGAGGCACTGTCTGCACCGGCATTGACCGAAGCCCAATCGCACCGCAGTGTCGACCTCCGAACTATGCACGTGTTTTTGTTTGGGTTTCTTTGTTTCTTTTCCTCGCTGCTCTTTTCAGTCTTCCGTGAACCATTAGCTGATGCGCTCTCGGTGAACTTTTGCGCAAATTTTGACTGGAATTGTAATTTTATTAGTGGTTTTGTTTATTTATTTATAGTTTTTATTTAATAGGTAGTTGTTACAGTATACCTATTGTTAAAATGTCGTCGGATCGGTGTGTTCTCTGTGAGATTATAGCTATAAAAGAAAATGGTTTGTCACACGAAAAACGTTTGGAATTTAAAGAGCGTGGACGGCCCTTGCCTGAACTAACTTTAAAACAAGTGACCAGTACAAAAATAAAAGTGTAAATAGGTACTTTAAACAAACGATGTATGACTTGTGTCATTTTATATGTGGTTGCAAAGACAAGAACGTGTTTTTTTGCTTTCCTTGTTTGTTGTTTTCATCTTCGGGCGATATATGGAGTAAAACAGGGGTGAATGATTTAAAACATTTAAAGGAAATGATGTTAAGTATTGAAAAAACATTAATAAAAGACATTCCAAATTTTAACGAGTTAGTGATAGACCATTTTGCGAATTCTAAAGACAGAGAAGTTGACTTAAAGTTTAAAAAAATGTAAATATCTGTGAGCTTAAAAAACTGTATTGTTATGTTACTTAATGAATCCCGTTGGAGAAAAACCTGGTAGGTTTTTTTTGTTACTTTATTTATATATTTATATTTTTACAAAATGTGGATGTGCCGCCGCCTAAATTATTAATTCGTCTGAAAGTTTTATAATTTTTTTGACCTCCCAATTTCGTAGACCTTGAGCCGCCACTGAAATTTACCACATGCTCTTTATTATTAAAATCTATTTGGATCTGCATTCTCAAAGTTACAATTAAATTTTGTTTTCAGGTGGGTGGCATATACCGAAAGAAGAAATCTGTGATATTACTGTATAGAACAATTTAAAGTTTGTAAAATAAATAGAGACATGTCTTAAGTAATTTTCTGTTTCATTGTTGTTGGCATCCCTTTATAACATTAACCTTCCTCTAGCAATTAGGATATATTAATTACAATAAAAGGGAAAAAAATTGATCCTCAGTTGTATATTATATAATTACCAGAACTCTATTTTGCAACTTATAAGAAAAAGCTGTAATCCTAATAATTTTAACTTTTATTATTTTCACCTATATCACCACTTATTATCAAAATCAATGATAATAAACATTAAAAAGTAGAAAAGTTAACAATCTCAAAACCATAATTAAGCAGCTATAGAAGATTATTCGCCTTAAAAAATTTTGATACTATTCTTTTTCACAAAATAAAGCAGCCGCTTGACCTAAAGCAAAATTACTAAAATCAAAATCTTCTAAATATAAAATATAATAAAATGATTACTTCTGCATCCGCGCCAGATAAATATGTCATTATTCTAAAAGCTGTTACAACGGCTATGTTATAATCAACGTTTATAAGTCAAATTATTAACCAGGTCACGTAGGACATGCATAGTTGGTACATAAATGCAGGTTTCCTACTTTTGAATTCCACACAGAACCAGTAACACAAAATTATTTATCTGAACATAACCAGAGTTTTCAGATCATAAAACGTTAATAGCTGTAGTAAGAGTTGAAATTTAATTTTCATTATCAGACGTCAAACTTTCTGTTTTAATTTTATTCTGTTCATAATTCAATAAATAATGATATACATTTTTATTGGATTTTCTCTTTCGGTTACGAAATTATTATGAATCAGGTTATAAAATAAAAAAAATATTTACCATTTAATTTCAACTTATTTATCGTCTCTCGTGCTTGCTAAGGTGTTTGAAAGGTCCCCTTCAACGTCCAAATACTCTCTCACTCTTTTTCTACATGAATTTCGTGCCTGCTGTAACATTTCAGGTGTCACTAATAAGCAGGCAAAGCGGATTCGGCCTTTCATATCATCTAAAGTTGTAGATGCAGTCGCCATCAGTTTGTCTTTTATAAAACTCAACAAGAAAAGTCAAGGGGGGTTAAATCTGGGGACCTAGCAGGCCAGTTAACCGCACCAGCTCGTCCAATCCAACTGTTTACTAATATTTCATTCAAATCATTACGGGCCTGTATTGCATAATGGGGTAGAGCTTTGTCCTGTTGAAACCACATGTCAGGATTTAGGTTTTAGTTTAATAATAGGGGTAATAATGTTACAGTCGCACACAAAGACTACAACGTATTGAAGAGTTGTTTCAGTTGCTTAAAATCAAAAATACCACAAAATATGAAAAGCAATGTCGTATATCAAATACCCTGTGATAACTGCGATAGCGTCTATATCGGACAGACAAGTCAACTTTTAAAAAACAGATTGAATGGACACAAATATAACAAGAAGAACAAAACAGCTCTAACTAACCATATGCTTGAGAAGAAACATACCTTCAATTATGAAAATGTAAAAATCGTACGCACTGAAACCCATACAAAGAAACGTGAGATTTTCGGAATCCAAAAAACATAAACTCAAAACCTGATACAAAACACCTCAGCAAAATTTATCACAATCTGATAAAGTAATTAAGAAGAAATATGGTTCACAGGTATGTTAATTTTATGTTCATATGACTAATATTAGTAATTAGAGCGGTTTTTCAGCACTTCATTCTGAAGAAGGTCACAAGAATGACCGAAACGTAAATAAAAACAAAAAGGAAATATCAAAAAATAGTAATTATTCCGGATCTATAAATCCTAAGAAAATATTTCTATAAAAAATATATAAACAAGATCCAAGAAAACAATATATATACTATTTTCATCCTCCGTCAACCCTGTACACGTTCCGCCCATGCGCAATTCTCTATCTCTTATAATAACAGGGTTAGGAAAATGACCTTGTTCAAGGTCACTCGGCTTCAAAGTTTATTCTTACCCTACCCACATTCCCCCGACTTAGTTTGGTCGTCCTAGCTTAATGAATAACCGAGATACCATAGGTCACGTGACTTTCAAGGTCATCGAGGAGCCCGGTTCTAATATATTTTCTTATTGGTCGCCATACCTATACGACCATGTCAAAATGTTTTGTCCATCTTGAACGTAGACCCAACTCCGGTTCTCTGTTAATGGGTGAGAATATATATATATATATATATATATATATATATATATATATATATATATATATATATATATATATATATATATATATATATATATATATATATATATATATATATATATATATTTCAGGAGAAATTTTGTTTGTGCTCTTTTTGCAAAACATGTTAAATCTAACACATAAAACAAAATAATTAAGAAAAAATTTTCGTATGGTGCAGACTTTATTGGTGACTTTTTATGGCTAAATTATTTTGGTTAAAAACGATAAGTCCATTGTTTCCAAAAAAATCCATCTCATAACAAAACTGACGCTTTCTAATTTGATATTTTCCAGTTTCAGAGGTATTTAACAAAATAATCATTTAAAAATTTATCACGCCCCGGGAAAAATGCCATGCCACGTAATATCATTGTAATAACTGAATTATCCCCTTACTCCTAGCATGGCAATTCTGGTGTATTTCGGGCTTAATTTCATTTTTTTTTAACGCTTTTAAGTGATGTGGTAAAAAATTCAATACAAAATAATGAAATAAAATTAGCTTTTAATATGCAAGGCAGAGTAATGATTTATACAGGGTGTTCTCAAAGTTGACACATTTATTTTAAGTTATAGAACTCGTAAAAATAAATCATTTGACCAAAAATCGCCTATATGGAAGTTGAAAAATATCGGAGATAAAAAAACCCACCAATAAATTGATCCCATCTGATCGTTTTTAAACCACACAACAAAGAAATACAAAAATATTGGAATACACTCATTACTTGAGTGATATTATTAAATCTGCATATCCCATTTTTGTCTTCCAAAGCCCATAGTGCGGTACCACAATTCTTCTGACCGTTTATATTTGATTCATAAATACGCTGTAAAATCATTACAAATTATCCGTTATCCAATTCCAATGGGTCCATTTATATTTACCCAATTTGCATTGCAATGTGTTGTTAAATGGTCATTTATAAAACTTAAGTGCTACATAATTTTAAAATGCGTTGTAATTTTTGAACAATTATAAGCTGGACAAATTGTAGATAATATAATTTATCATTTATTCTATGCAACATTTATTTAGGCCATCATATAAACTGATAATGGTTATTATTACGAACGACATGGCATATCCGGCATATCAGCAACGAAATAATGAACACTGGGGCTCTAACACAAATGCTAACTATTTTTCCTTTCACGTATGTAAAACAAAATAATCAAAGTTATTACTTCCACCTTGAATTTAATGTAACCGTAAACCCTGACTCACTAAAATGGTTGGGATTTAGTATTGGTTTAAACTTAGACCTTCTAGCTCAGGCCTGTCCGGTATAAACTGGTCCACGGGCCACTATTAAATTGCAATAAAATTGGCGAGGCCGCACAACAATTCATTGTTCGACACGATTTTGTTTTATGATGCGTCCAGACTTGTGACAAAACCCCGTAACGTGACGGCGCACAGTGTAACGAAATCGAAAATTAGTGGACATTGGTACTTTCCTTCGCTGTTTTCCAAACAATGTGGCATATAAAAATATATATTGGAGTTCCTTATTACTGTACTAAATTTAGATCTACATAGTACCTTACTAGGTACCGGACGCTCAAAAAATATAATTCCTTTTTGACAAAATAAATAAAAAAATACTGTTTTCGTTTAAAGCAACAAAGTTTAATAGATTTAAATACTAATTGTAAAAAACGTTTTTGAATTTACCCAATTTTCACAAGCTAGCAGAATCGTCTTCCTCAACGTGTTAGTGTCTTTAAAAAGTGTTTCGATTTTTGGGAACACATAATTTTTTTTGGAGTATATTTCGGTCTAATAAAGAAAATAAGGGGATCAGAAGAAATTAACAAGTTGTGCATTACTAAAGAATTTTTTTTAATAATTGGACAAAGTGGGATGAGATTTTGTATATTCCTAATGTATGAAGTTGTGTAATCCTCTAATGCTTGTGACAACTATTTAGGCATTTTTTTAGAAATTACACCAAACTTTGGTTCTCCTTCGACTAGGGCCACGGTTCTTCAAAATTCCATAGGTAAGTAAACTTTACATATATTTCCGCTAAAATTTGAAAATAAAAGTAGTTAGCATACTATAGCTACAACAAAAATTGCTTTTAGATTTTTTATACAACACATAGGTACATTTTTTAAAGTTGGTCTTATTTTCGAATTATTTTTATCGCTCTCAGAAATGTAAAGTTTCTGCTTAAAAAGGAAGTACTTTCCGGTGATACATTTGGAAAAAACTGGTAAACGAATAAACTTCAGACAATTTACAAATATTCTAGAGACAAAAAAATCGTTTCGTCCTATGTCCACGAAATATAAAATTCGCTACACTGTGCGACGGCTTAAATATTATTTTTGATATAATCAGAAAGCAGGCCCCAAAATCGCCTTTTTGGGACTTATTGGTTAGAATATCTCGAAAATCTGATATTTCAGTTATAGGCTAAATTTGGTTACAGCGCAAAATGTTATATCGTTCCAAACAAAAAAATCATGCAGGAAACAAACAAACAGGCAGGTGTTCATAATTTAGAAATTGCGCCCTTTCAACCGCCATCTTGGATTTCCTGGGGGTTCTAGGGAGAAATTAACATGAGAACTAGAAAGAGCAGCCATTTGTACTCTTGGAAACTATATTTCAAGTACGCAGCTTGAGAAACTTGGCACCGAAAAGCAAATGCCCGTTGATGGTCGATCCAGCGGAAATGGGATACAATATTATTATACAATCTTACCACACATTTTGTTGAAAATTTCTGCTTAAGAGTTTTTGCATTTGTAATGGAAGCTAAGAGTATTGTCCTTCAATTTGAACTGTCGTAAATCTCTCTAGTATATTTCATTCGGAAGTTATAGGGAATTAAATTGTCAAAAGTGCTGTTTTTGGCCTATTCTTCTCCGTTTGTCTTAAAAAATTAACGTGATACGATGATTTGGCGGCAGGATTCGTTATCAGCTATAAGGAAGGTGGTAGAGGAATTCTTCCTCGACCGAGGTGGTACCACCCCACACATCCTCTTAAAGGCTGGTGAAATCCCAACTGGATTTATGAGTCGATTCCCCAGTACACCCACGGTACATAGTACTTAAACTTCGGTCTTCGTGGGCTGTCAGAAGATAAAAAAAATAATCTACCAGGAATAATATCCAAATCTCTTTAAAGAGAAAACAAGTTGAAATTTTTTGACCAGTGTAATAGAAGGGAGAATAAGTTAATTAAGGCAAATGAATAGTAATTGAAAGCTAGTTAAATGAATAGGTGGAGAAAGTACAGCCAAGGGTTGCGGGCCACATGCAAATTAGTTGCGGGTCGCATGCGGCTCAAGGGCCGTGTTGTGGATAGCCTTGTTCTAGATGATCGGTTAGACTTTGACAAGTTTATGTTTCGCCATTGGAATAGCAAGTCATCAACTATCGAATTGTTATATATTACTAATAAAAACACTAATACATAAAAATCGCAACACCTAGAAATAGTAGGCCCTAACTTACCCCGTAAATTTTAATCTGTTTATATGCCTAGTTTTCGAGAAATAGTAAAAATTTAAGTTAGCAGCCAAATTTGTAAAAACCTGAAACGGCTTGCAAGTGAACGACTCTGGATACAAACTATAGTGCTAGTAGGCCTTAACTTACCCCGTAAATTGTAATCTGTTTATATGTCTAGTTTTCGAGAAATAATAAAAATTTAAGTTAGCAGCCAAATTTGTAAAAAACTAAAACGGCTTGCAAGTAAACAACTCTGGATACAAACTATAGTGCTAGTAGGCCTTAACTTATCTCGTAAATTTTAATCTGTTTATATGTCTAGTTTTCGAGAAATAGTAAAAATTTAAGTTAGTAGCCAAATTTGTATAAAAATAAAACGGCTTGCAAGTGAACAACTCTGGATACAAACTATAGTGCTAGTAGGCCTTAACTTACCCCGTAAATTTTGATCTGTTTATATGTCTAGTTTTCGAGGAATAGTAAAAATTTAAGTTAGCAGCCAAATTTGTAAAAATCTAAACCGGCTTGCAAGTGAACAACTCTGGATACAAACTATAGTGCTAGTAGGCATTAACTTACCCCGTAAATTTTAATCTGTTTATATGTCTAGTTTTCGAGAAATAGTAAAAATTTAAGTTAGCAGCCAAATTTGTAAAAATCTAAACCGGCTTGCAAGTGAACAACTCTGGATACAAACTATAGTGCTAGTAGGCCTTAACGTACCTCATAAATTTTAATCTGTTTATATGTCTAGTTTTCGAGAAATAGTAAAAATTTAAGTTAGCAGCCAAATTTGTAAGAAACTAAAACGGCTTGCAAGTGAACGACTCTGGATAAAACCTATAGTGCTAGTAGGCCTTAACTTACCCCGTAAATTTTAATCTGTTTATACACTGCCGAGCATTAAATTAGGGTCACCCCGTAATTTGAAACTATTTTAGAAATTTTTAGTTTTTTTTGTTTTTTTTTCGGTTGTAACGTAGTTTACTAACTTCATACGATGATTTTTTCGTGATTGCTTGAATAAAAAAAAGTTTTTGTTGTTTTGTTCAAAATTTATTTAAAGTAATGACAATGAAAATTTTATTTTGATATGCTTTTAGTTGAAACAAAAGAAATTTGAAGGATTTCAGTAGCGAGTATTCCCTCCTCTGGCAGTGATTACAGCTTGCAAATGACGAGGCATGCTTTGAATCAGATTTTGGATCACATCGTGCGGAAGATTGTCCCATTCCTGGACCAGTATGTCGCGAAGCTCTCTAGAATTTCTGGGGGCCGGCACGTGCCTCCGTAAACGTCTCCCCATCTCATCCCAAACAAGTTCAATGGGATTTAAGGCTGGACTGCGAGCAGGCCACACAAATCACGTGATTTGAACCTCGTCAAGATAAGCAGTAACTATCCGAGCAGTGTGGGGCCGTGCATTATCATGGATAAAGGTTGCGTCTTCTCCAAGAATATCCATGAATGGTACAACATGGTCTTCTAGAACCTCTGTCAGGTACCTATGCGCAGTCAGCGTCCCATTCTGGATAAAGACTAACTCCGTGCGAGCTTCAAAAGATATGCCTCCCCATGCCATAACTGATCCTCCACCAAATGGAAGTCGCTCGGCAATACACGCTTGAGCATATCTCTCGCCTTGTCGTCGCCACACTCTTACACGTCTATCTAAACCCGTAAGACAGAATCGCGATTCATCCGAAAACAATACGCGACTCCAATCCTCTATTGTCCAAGGCAAGTGTTCTCGTGCAAAATTCAACCTTGCAATCCGGTGTTCACGGGAAAGCGGCGGTCCAGCAGCTCTAGTTCAAGAAGATAATCCAGCAGCATGAAGTCGCCTCCTAACTGTCCACTCACTTATGTTTACATTTCTCACTTCTTGCAGATGATTTGGAAGGGAAACTGCCGTGACCGTTCGATTTCTCAAAGCACTAGAAACGAGAAAGCGGTCGTCTCTAGCTGTTGTAGTCCTTCCTCGCCCTGAACCAGGTCTTCGATTGAGCAGACCAGTCTCTTCGTACCGCTGAAATACTCGTTGCACACTAGAGAGAGTTACACCAACGTTTCTCGCAGTTTCGCGCTGACCGCGGCCATCTTCTATAGCCGCTACAATTCGCGCCGCAACAACAGGATTTATGGCCATTTTAATACACTTACAATGACAACACTACACAAGCATTTTGCAGTACAGAAATAAATCCACAGCAACAAAAAACTATGCTGATAATGGTTTTTAGGAATTCGGGTGAGGGGCCCTTTTTTTGTGAAACGCTTATCGCAACAACAAAAACTTTTTTTATTCAAGCAATCACGAAAAAATCATCGTATAAAGTTAGTAAACTACGTTACAACCGAAAAAAATTAAAAAATCTAAAAATTTCTAAAATAATTTCAAATTACGGGGTGACCCTAATTTAATGCTCGGCAGTGTATGTCTAGTTTTCAAGAAATAGTAAAAATTTAAGTTAGCAGCCAAATTTGTAAAAATCTAAACCGGCTTGAAAGTGAACAACTCTGGATACAAACTATAGTGCTAGTAGGCCTTAACTTACCCCGTAAATTTTAATCTGTTTATATGTCTAGTTTTCGAGAAATAGTAAAAATTTAAGTTAGCAGCCAAATTTGTAAGAAACTAAAACGGCTTGCAAGTGAACGACTCTGGATAAAACCTATAGTGCTAGTAGGCGTTAACTTACCCCGTAAATTTTAATCTGTTTATATGTCTAGTTTTCGAGAAATAGTAAAAATTTAAGTTAGCAGCCAAATTTGTAAGAAACTAAAACGGCTTGCAAGTGAACGACTCTGGATAAAACCTATAGTGCTAGTAGGCCTTAACTTACCCCGTAAATTTTAATCTGTTTATATGTCTAGTTTTCGAGAAATAGTAAAAATTTAAGTTAGCAGCCAAATTTGTAAAAATCTAAACCGGCTTGCAAGTGAACAACTCTGGATACAAACTATAGTGCTAGTAGGCCTTAACTTACCCCGTAAATTTTAATCTGTTTATATGTCTAGTTTTCGAGAAATAGTAAAAATTTAAGTTAGCAGCCAAATTTGTAAAAATCTAAACCGGCTTGCAAGTGAACAACTCTGGATACAAACTATAGTGCTAGTAGGCCTTAACTTACCCCGTAAATTTTAATCTGTTTATATGTCTAGTTTTCGAGAAATAGTAAAAATTTAAGTTAGCAGCCAAATTTGTAAGAAACTAAAACGGCTTGCAAGTGAACGACTCTGGATAAAACCTATAGTGCTAGTAGGCCTTAACTTACCCCGTAAATTTTAATCTGTTTATACACTGCCGAGCATTAAATTAGGGTCACCCCGTAATTTGAAACTATTTTAGATATTTTTTTTTTTTGTTTTTTTTTCGGTTGTAACGTAGTTTACTAACTTCATACGATGATTTTTTCGTGATTGCTTGAATAAAAAAAAGTTTTTGTTGTTTTGTTCAAAATTTATTTAAAGTAATGACAATGAAAATTTTATTTTGATATGCTTTTAGTTGAAACAAAAGAAATTTGAAGGATTTCAGTAGCGAGTATTCCCTCCTCTGGCAGTGATTACAGCTTGCAAATGACGAGGCATGCTTTGAATCAGATTTTGGATCACATCGTGCGGAAGATTGTCCCATTCCTGGACCAGTATGTCGCGAAGCTCTCTAGAATTTCTGGGGGCCGGCACGTGCCTCCGTAAACGTCTCCCGATCTCATCCCAAACAAGTTCAATGGGATTTAAGGCTGGACTGCGAGCAGGCCACACAAATCACGTGATTCGAACCTCGTCAAGATAAGCAGTAACTATCCGAGCAGTGTGGGGCCGTGCATTATCATGGATAAAGGTTGCGTCTTCTCCAAGAATAACCATGAATGGTACAACATGGTCTTCTAGAACCTCTGTCAGGTACCTATGCGCAGTCAGCGTCCCATTCTGGATAAAGACTAACTCCGTGCGAGCTTCAAAAGATATGCCTCCCCATGCCATAACTGATCCTCCACCAAATGGAAGTCGCTCGGCAATACACGCTTGAGCATATCTCTCGCCTTGTCGTCGCCACACTCTTACACGTCTATCTAAACCCGTAAGACAGAATCGCGATTCATCCGAAAACAATACGCGACTCCAATCCTCTATTGTCCAAGGCAAGTGTTCTCGTGCAAAATTCAACCTTGCAATCCGGTGTTCACGGGAAAGCGGCGGTCCAGCAGCTCTAGTTCAAGAAGATAATCCAGCAGCATGAAGTCGCCTCCTAACTGTCCACTCACTTATGTTTACATTTCTCACTTCTTGCAGATGATTTGGAAGGGAAACTGCCGTGACCGTTCGATTTCTCAAAGCACTAGAAACGAGAAAGCGGTCGTCTCTAGCTGTTGTAGTCCTTCCTCGCCCTGAACCAGGTCTTCGAGTGAGCAGACCAGTCTCTTCGTACCGCTGAAATACTCGTTGCACACTAGAGAGAGTTACACCAACGTTTCTCGCAGTTTCGCGCTGACCGCGGCCATCTTCTATAGCCGCTACAATTCGCGCCGCAACAACAGGATTTATGGCCATTTTAATACACTTACAATGACAACACTACACAAGCATTTTGCATTACAGAAATAAATCCACAGCAACAAAAAACTATGCTGATAATGGTTTTTAGGAATTCGGGTGAGGGGCCCTTTTTTTGTGAAACGCTTATCGCAACAACAAAAACTTTTTTTATTCAAGCAATCACGAAAAAATCATCGTATAAAGTTAGTAAACTACGTTACAACCGAAAAAAATAAAAAAATCTAAAAATTTCTAAAATAATTTCAAATTACGGGGTGACCCTAATTTAATGCTCGGCAGTGTATGTCTAGTTTTCGAGAAATAGTAAAAATTTAAGTTAGCAGCCAAATTTGTAAAAATCTAAACCGGCTTGAAAGTGAACAACTCTGGATACAAACTATAGTGCTAGTAGGCCTTAACTTACCCCGTAAATTTTAATCTGTTTATATGTCTAGTTTTCGAGAAATAGTAAAAATTTAAGTTAGCAGCCAAATTTGTAAGAAACTATAACGGCTTGCAAGTGAACGACTCTGGATAAAACCTATAGTGCTAGTAGGCGTTAACTTACCCCGTAAATTTTAATCTGTTTATATGTCTAGTTTTCGAGAAATAGTAAAAATTTAAGTTAGCAGCCAAATTTGTAAGAAACTAAAACGGCTTGCAAGTGAACGACTCTGGATAAAACCTATAGTGCTAGTAGGCCTTAACTTACCCCGTAAATTTTAATCTGTTTATATGTCTAGTTTTCGAGAAATAGTAAAAATTTAAGTTAGCAGCCAAATTTGTAAAAATCTAAACCGGCTTGCAAGTGAACAACTCTGGATACAAACTATAGTGCTAGTAGGCCTTAACTTACCCCATAAATTTTAATCTGTTTATATGTCTAGGTTTCGAGAAATAGTAAAAATTTAAGTTAGCAGCCAAATTTGTAAAAATCTAAACCGGCTTGCAAGTGAACAACTCTGGATACAAACTATAGTGCTAGTAGGCCTTAACTTACCCCGTAAATTTTAATCTGTTTATATGTCTAGTTTTCGAGAAATAGTAAAAATTTAAGTTAGCAGCCAAATTTGTAAAAATCTAAACCGGCTTGCAAGTGAACAACTCTGGATACAAACTATAGTGCTAGTAGGCCTTAACGTACCTCATAAATTTTAATCTGTTTATATGTCTAGTTTTCGAGAAATAGTAAAAATTTAAGTTAGCAGCCAAATTTGTAAGAAACTAAAACGGCTTGCAAGTGAACGACTCTGGATAAAACCTATAGTGCTAGTAGGCCTTAACTTACCCCGTAAATTTTAATCTGTTTATACACTGCCGAGCATTAAATTAGGGTCACCCCGTAATTTGAAACTATTTTAGATATTTTTTTTTTTTTGTTTTTTTTTCGGTTGTAACGTAGTTTACTAACTTCATACGATGATTTTTTCGTGATTGCTTGAATAAAAAAAAAGTTTTTGTTGTTTTGTTCAAAATTTATTTAAAGTAATGACAATGAAAATTTTATTTTGATATGCTTTTAGTTGAAACAAAAGAAATTTGAAGGATTTCAGTAGCGAGTATTCCCTCCTCTGGCAGTGATTACAGCTTGCAAATGACGAGGCATGCTTTGAATCAGATTTTGGATCACATCGTGCGGAAGACTGTCCCATTCCTGGACCAGTATGTCGCGAAGCTCTCTAGAATTTCTGGGGGCCGGCACGTGCCTCCGTAAACGTCTCCCCATCTCATCCCAAACAAGTTCAATGGGATTTAAGGCTGGACTGCGAGCAGGCCACACAAATCACGTGATTTGAACCTCGTCAAGATAAGCAGTAACTATCCGAGCAGTGTGGGGCCGTGCATTATCATGGATAAAGGTTGCGTCTTCTCCAAGAATATCCATGAATGGTACAACATGGTCTTCTAGAACCTCTGTCAGGTACCTATGCGCAGTCAGCGTCCCATTCTGGATAAAGACTAACTCCGTGCGAGCTTCAAAAGATATGCCTCCCCATGCCATAACTGATCCTCCACCAAATGGAAGTCGCTCGGCAATACACGCTTGAGCATATCTCTCGCCTTGTCGTCGCCACACTCTTACACGTCTATCTAAACCCGTAAGACAGAATCGCGATTCATCCGAAAACAATACGCGACTCCAATCCTCTATTGTCCAAGGCAAGTGTTCTCGTGCAAAATTCAACCTTGCAATCCGGTGTTCACGGGAAAGCGGCGGTCCAGCAGCTCTAGTTCAAGAAGATAATCCAGCAGCATGAAGTCGCCTCCTAACTGTCCACTCACTTATGTTTACATTTCTCACTTCTTGCAGATGATTTGGAAGGGAAACTGCCGTGACCGTTGGATTTCTCAAAGCACTAGAAACGAGAAAGCGGTCGTCTCTAGCTGTTGTAGTCCTTCCTCGCCCTGAACCAGGTCTTCGAGTGAGCAGACCAGTCTCTTCGTACCGCTGAAATACTCGTTGCACACTAGAGAGGGTTACACCAACGTTTCTCGCAGTTTCGCGCTGACCGCGGCCATCTTCTATAGCCGCTACAATTCGCGCCGCAACAACAGGATTTATGGCCATTTTAATACACTTACAATGACAACACTACACAAGCATTTTGCAGGACAGAAATAAATCCACAGCAACAAAAAACTATGCTGATAATGGTTTTTAGGAATTCGGGTGAGGGGCCCTTTTTTTGTGAAACGCTTATCGCAACAACAAAAACTTTTTTTATTCAAGCAATCACGAAAAAATCATCGTATAAAGTTAGTAAACTACGTTACAACCGAAAAAAATAAAAAAATCTAAAAATTTCTAAAATAATTTCAAATTACGGGGTGACCCTAATTTAATGATCGGCAGTGTATGTCTAGTTTTCGAGAAATAGTAAAAATTTAAGTTAGCAGCCAAATTTGTAAAAATCTAAACCGGCTTGAAAGTGAACAACTCTGGATACAAACTATAGTGCTAGTAGGCCTTAACTTACCCCGTAAATTTTAATCTGTTTATATGTCTAGTTTTCGAGAAATAGTAAAAATTTAAGTTAGCAGCCAAATTTGTAAGAAACTAAAACGGCTTGCAAGTGAACGACTCTGGATAAAACCTATAGTGCTAGTAGGCCTTAACTTACCCCGTAAATTTTAATCTGTTTATATGTCTAGTTTTCGAGAAATAGTAAAAATTTAAGTTAGCAGCCAAATTTGTAAAAATCTAAACCGGCTTGCAAGTGAACAACTCTGGATACAAACTATAGTGCTAGTAGGCCTTAACTTACCCCGTAAATTTTAATCTGTTTATATGTCTAGTTTTCGAGAAATAGTAAACATTTAAGTTAGCAGCCAAATTTGTAAGAAACTAAAACGGCTTGCAAGTGAGCGACTCTGGATAAAACCTATAGTGCTAGTAGGCCTTAACTTACCCCGTAAATTTTAATCTGTTTATACACTGCCGAGCATTAAATTAGGGTCACCCCGTAATTTGAAACTAATTTAGATATTTTTAGTTTTTTTTGTTTTTTTTTTCGGTTGTAACGTAGTTTACTAACTTCATACGATGATTTTTTCGTGATTGCTTGAATAAAAAAAAGTTTTTGTTGTTTTGTTCAAAATTTATTTAAAGTAATGACAATGAAAATTTTATTTTGATATGCTTTTAGTTGAAACAAAAGAAATTTGAAGGATTTCAGTAGCGAGTATTCCCTCCTCTGGCAGTGATTACAGCTTGCAAATGACGAGGCATGCTTTGAATCAGATTTTGGATCACATCGTGCGGAAGATTGTCCCATTCCTGGACCAGTATGTCGCGAAGTTCTCTAGAATTTCTGGGGGCCGGCACGTGCCTCCGTAAACGTCTCCCCATCTCATCCCAAACAAGTTCAATGGGATTTAAGGCTGGACTGCGAGCAGGCCACACAAATCACGTGATTTGAACCTCGTCAAGATAAGCAGTAACTATCCGAGCAGTGTGGGGCCGTGCATTATCATGGATAAAGGTTGCGTCTTCTCCAAGAATAACCATGAATGGTACAACATGGTCTTCTAGAACCTCTGTCAGGTACCTATGCGCAGTCAGCGTCCCATTCTGGTTAAAGACTAACTCCGTGCGAGCTTCAAAAGATATGCCTCCCCATGCCATAACTGATCCTCCACCAAATGGAAGTCGCTCGGCAATACACGCTTGAGCATATCTCTCGCCTTGTCGTCGCCACACTCTTACACGTCTATCTAAACCCGTAAGACAGAATCGCGATTCATCCGAAAACAATACGCGACTACAATCCTCTATTGTCCAAGGCAAGTGTTATCGTGCAAAATTCAACCTTGCAATCCGGTGTTCACGGGAAAGCGGCGGTCCAGCAGCTCTAGTTCAAGAAGATAATCCAGCAGCATGAAGTCGCCTCCTAACTGTCCACTCACTTATGTTTACATTTCTCACTTCTTGCAGATGATTTGGAAGGGAAACTGCCGTGACCGTTCGATTTCTCAAAGCACTAGAAACGAGAAAGCGGTCGTCTCTAGCTGTTGTAGTACTTCCTCGCCCTGAACCAGGTCTTCGAGTGAGCAGACCAGTCTCTTCGTACCGCTGAAATACTCGTTGCACAATAGAGAGAGTTACACCAACGTTTCTCGCAGTTTCGCGCTGACCGCGGCCATCTTCTATAGCCGCTACAATTCGCGCCGCAACAACAGGATTTATGGCCATTTTAATACACTTACAATGACAACACTACACAAGCATTTTGCAGTACAGAAATAAATCCACAGCAACAAAAAACTATGCTGATAATGGTTTTTAGGAATTCGGGTGAGGGGCCCTTTTTTTGTGAAACGCTTATCGCAACAACAAAAACTTTTTTTATTCAAGCAATCACGAAAAAATCATCGTATAAAGTTAGTAAACTACGTTACAACCGAAAAAAAAAAAATCAAAAAATTTCTAAAATAATTTCAAATTACGGGGTGACCCTAATTTAATGCTCGGCAGTGTATGTCTAGTTTTCGAGAAATAGTAAAAATTTAAGTTAGCAGCCAAATTTGTAAAAATCTAAACCGGCTTGAAAGTGAACAACTCTGGATACAAACTATAGTGCTAGTAGGCCTTAACTTACCCCGTAAATTTTAATCTGTTTATATGTCTAGTTTTCGAGAAATAGTAAAAATTTAAGTTAGCAGCCAAATTTGTAAAAATCTAAACCGGCTTGCAAGTGAACAACTCTGGATACAAACTATAGTGCTAGTAGGCCTTAACTTACCCCGTAAATCTTAATCTGTTTATATGTCTAGTTTTCGAGAAATAGTAAAAATTTAAGTTAGCAGTCAAATTTGTAAAAATCTAAACCGGCTTGCAAGTGAACAACTCTGGATACAAACTATAGTGCTAGTAGGCCTTAACTTACCCCGTAAATTTTAATCTGTTTATATGTCTAGTTTTCGAGAAATAGTAAAAATTTAAGTTAGCAGCCAAATTTGTAAAAATCTAAAACGGCTTGCAAGTGAACAACTCTGGATACAAACTATAGTGCTAGTAGGCCTTAACGTACCCCATAAATTTTAATCTGTTTATATGTCTAGTTTTCGAGAAATAGTAAAAATTTAAGTTAGCAGCCAAATTTGTAAGAAACTAAAACGGCTTGCAAGTGAACGACTCTGGATAAAACCTATAGTGCTAGTAGGCCTTAACTTACCCCGTAAATTTTAATCTGTTTATACACTGCCGAGCATTAAATTAGGGTCACCCCGTAATTTGAAACTATTTTAGATATTTTTAGTTTTTTTTGTTTTTTTTCGGTTGTAACGTAGTTTACTAACTTCATACGATGATGTTTTCGTGATTGCTTGAATAAAAAAAAGTTTTTGTTGTTTTGTTCAAAATTTATTTAAAGTAATGACAATGAAAATTTTATTTTGATATGCTTTTAGTTGAAACAAAAGAAATTTGAAGGATTTCAGTAGCGAGTATTCCCTCCTCTGGCAGTGATTACAGCTTGCAAATGACGAGGCATGCTTTGAATCAGATTTTGAATCACATCGTGCGGAAGATGGTCCCATTCCTGGACCAGTATGTCGCGAAGCTCTCTAGAATTTCTGGTGGCCGGCACGTGCCTCCGTAAACGTCTCCCCATCTCATCCCAAACAAGTTCAATGGGATTTAAGGCTGGACTGCGAGCAGGCCACACAAATCACGTGATTTGAACCTCGTCAAGATAAGCAGTAACTATCCGAGCAGTGTGGGGCCGTGCATTATCATGGATAAAGGTTGCGTCTTCTCCAAGAATAACCATGAATGGTACAACATGGTCTTCTAGAACCTCTGTCAGGTACCTATGCGCAGTCAGCGTCCCATTCTGGATAAAGACTAACTCCGTGCGAGCTTCAAAAGATATGCCTCCCCATGCCATAACTGATCCTCCACCAAATGGAAGTCGCTCGGCAATACACGCTTGAGCATATCTCTCGCCTTGTCGTCGCCACACTCTTACACGTCTATCTAAACCCGTAAGACAGAATCGCGATTCATCCGAAAACAATACGCGACTCCAATCCTCTATTGTCCAAGGCAAGTGTCCTCGTGCAAAATTCAACCTTGCAACCCGGTGTTCACGGGAAAGCGGCGGTCCAGCAGCTCTAGTTCAAGAAGATAATCCAGCAGCATGAAGTCGCCTCCTAACTGTCCACTCACTTATGTTTACATTTCTCACTTCTTGCAGATGATTTGGAAGGGAAGCTGCCGTGACCGTTCGATTTCTCAAAGCACTAGAAACGAGAAAGCGGTCGTCTCTAGCTGTTGTAGTCCTTCCTCGCCCTGAATCAGGTCTTCGAGTGAGCAGACCAGTCTCTTCGTACCGCTGAAATACTCGTTGCACACTAGAGAGAGTTACACCAACGTTTCTCGCAGTTTCGCGCTGACCGCGGCCATCTTCTATAGCCGCTACAATTCGCGCCGCAACAACAGGATTTATGGCCATTTTAATACACTTACAATGACAACACTATACAAGCATTTTGCAGTACAGAAATAAATCCACAGCAACAAAAAACTATGCTGATAATGGTTTTTAGGAATTCGGGCGAGGGGCCCTTTTTTTGTGAAACGCTTATCGCAACAACAAAAACTTTTTTTATTCAAGCAATCACGGAAAAATCATCGTATAAAGTTAGTAAACTACGTTACAACCGAAAAAAATAAAAAAATCTAAAAATTTCTAAAATAATTTCAAATTACGGGGTGACCCTAATTTAATGCTCGGCAGTGTATGTCTAGTTTTCGAGAAATAGTAAAAATTTAAGTTAGCAGCAAAATTTGTAAAAATCTAAACCGGCTTGAAAGTGAACAACTCTGGATACAAACTATAGTGCTAGTAGGCCTTAACTTACCCCGTAAATTTTAATCTGTTTATATGTCTAGTTTTCGAGAAATAGTAAAAATTTAAGTTAGCAGCCAAATTTGTAAGAAACTAAAACGGCTTGCAAGTGAACGACTCTGGATAAAACCTATAGTGCTAGTAGGCGTTAACTTACCCCGTAAATTTTAATCTGTTTATATGTCTAGTTTTCGAGAAATAGTAAAAATTTAAGTTAGCAGCCAAATTTGTAAGAAACTAAAACGGCTTGCAAGTGAACGACTCTGGATAAAACCTATAGTGCTAGTAGGCCTTAACTTACCCCGTAAATTTTAATCTGTTTATATGTCTAGTTTTCGAGAAATAGTAAAAATTTAAGTTAGCAGCCAAATTTGTAAAAATCTAAACCGGCTTGCAAGTGAACAACTCTGGATACAAACTATAGTGCTAGTAGGCCTTAACTTACCCCGTAAATTTTAATCTGTTTATATGTCTAGTTTTCGAGAAATAGTAAAAATTTAAGTTAGCAGCCAAATTTGTAAAAATCTAAACCGGCTTGCATGTGAACAACTCTGGATACAAACTATAGTGCTAGTAGGCCTTAACTTACCCCATAAATTTTAATCTGTTTATATGTCTAGTTTTCGAGAAATAGTAAAAATTTAGCATGAAGTCGCCTCCTAACTGTCCACTCACTTATGTTTACATTTCTCACTTCTTGCAGATGATTTGGAAGGGAAACTGCCGTGACCGTTCGATTTCTCAAAGCACTAGAAACGAGAAAGCGGTCGTCTCTAGCTGTTGTAGTCCTTCCTCGCCCTGAACCAGGTCTTCGAGTGAGCAGACCAGTCTCTTCGTACCGCTGAAATACTCGTTGCACACTAGAGAGAGTTACACCAACGTTTCTCGCAGTTTCGCGCTGACCGCGGCCATCTTCTATAGCCGCTACAATTCGCGCCGCAACAACAGGATTTATGGCCATTTTAATACACTTACAATGACAACACTACACAAGCATTTTGCAGTTCAGAAATAAATCCACAGCAACAAAAAACTATGCTGATAATAGTTTTTAGGAATTCGGGTGAGGGGCCCTTTTTTTGTGAAACGCTTATCGCAACAACAAAAACTTTTTTTATTCAAGCAATCACGAAAAAATCATCGTATAAAGTTAGTAAACTACGTTACAACCGAAAAAAATAAAAAAATCTAAAAATTTCTAAAATAATTTCAAATTACGGGGTGACCCTAATTTAATGCTCGGCAGTGTATGTCTAGTTTTCGAGAAATAGTAAAAATTTAAGTTAGCAGCCAAATTTGTAAAAATCTAAACCGGCTTGAAAGTGAACAACTCTGGATACAAACTATAGTGCTAGTAGGCCTTAACTTACCCCGTAAATTTTAATCTGTTTATACAGGGTGGTGCAACCAAGATGGGGTGGACGATTGTGAGTAAACGGTGAGGAATTTCAAAAAAATTTGTTTTGGATATTATAGATAGTCAAACCCGCTATGTTTTAAAATTATAGCCATAATACAGGGTGGTCCGAAAAACTCGTGGCGAACCAAACTTGTGTTTTTTTAAATGGGACACCCTGTATATAATTGTTCCAATTGATTCTCCTGTTCGTTACGATCATTTTGATTTAGGGTTTATTGGGTCTAAAACTTATAGTAAGGGAATGGGACGCGGTTAAATTTGAAAAAATGCTCACAGTTCGGCCATTTTTTAAAAAAATTTGAAACAGGTATGGAAAAACCAAATATTCCATAAAACGTTACATATCCTTGAATACATTAATCGCTTGCAATTTGTTTAAAATTATTCACTGTTATACAGGGTGGTCAAGTTTTGCAAATACGCCCTGGGCTCATTTTTTTTAAATGGAACACCCTGTATATTTTATTTTTTTCTTAAAGATAACATTGCTAGCTTTCAAAAAATACCATACATGATGCCTTTCTGACCAACAGTTTTTTAGTAAACTAGCCGTGAAACCAAGGTTTCTTCATTCTAATACGTTTATACTGAATGTACGTTGTTTATTATTAAATATCTAATATTAGGAGGCCATGACACTATCATAAATGAAACAGGATTGACGAACTTGTCAAAGCTACTGCCGTACAATCCATTATTTACAAGTTAAGTGTAGGTGGCCCAATAGCTATGAGGTAAGAAGACAGAGACCCGAAAATTTTACATGTTTATTAGAGATATTTCAAAAAACAGAAAATATTGTTTTTAGGAAATGTAAAGTAATTAATAAACCAGTTATAAACAAATTTTTTGAGAAACGAGTTGTCAGTATTGCTTGAAGATTTACATTTAATGGTAAGGGGATCCTTATGGTTTGAACATGATGGAGCGCCCCCGCATTGCCATAGGAATGTAAGATATTTTGTCGATAAATTGGAAGACAGATCGTTGGATTGGGCGAGGTGGACCAGGTAAGTGGTCAGCCTGACCACCCGACTTAACACCACTAGATTTTTTCTATGGGGGCATGTTAAAGAAGAAGTCTATAAAGAGGTTCCAACCACAGTGAAAGATATGAAGACGAGAATAAGAAACAGTTTTCGCAACGTTTCAGAACAGACTTTGAGAAAAGTGAAACTTTCATTTATGGATAGACTCGAAATGTGCCTTCAGCAAAATGGTGCTTGGTAATATATTAATAATACTGATAACTGATTATCTTTGTTTATAACTGGTTTACTAATTACTTTACATTTCCTAAAAACAATATTTTCTGTTTTTTGAAATATCTCTAATAAACATGTAAAAGTTTCGGGTCTCAGTCTTCTTACCTCATAATTATTGGGCCACCTACACTTAACTTGTAAATAATGGACTGTGCGGCAGTAGCTTTGACAAGTTTGTCTATCTTTTGTTTCATTTATGATAGTGTCATGGCCTCCTAATATTAGATATTTAATAATAAACAACGTAAATTCAGTATAATCGTATTAGAATGAAGAAACCTTGGATTCACGGCTAGTTTACTAAAAACTGTTGGTCAGAAAGGCATCATGTATGGTATTTTTTGAAAGCTAGCAATGTTATCTTTAAGATGAAAATAAAATATACAGGGTGTTCCATTTAAAAAAAAATGAGTCCAGGGCGTATTTGCATAACTTGACCACCCTGTATAACAGTGAATAATTTTAAACAAACTGCAAGCTATTAATGTATTTAAGGATATGTAACGTTTTATGGAATATTTGGTTTTTCCATACCTGCTTCAATTTTTTTTTAAAATGGCCGAACTGCGACCATTTTTTCAAATTTAACCGCGTCCCATTCCCTTACTATAAGTTTTAGACCCAATAAACCCTATATCAAAATGATCGTAACGAACAGGAGAATCAGTTGGAACAATTATATACAGGGTGTCCCATTTAAAAAAACACAAGTTTGGTTCGCCACGAGTTTTTCGGACCACCCTGTATTATGGCTATAATTTTAAAACATAGCGGGTTTGACTATCTATAATATCCAAAAAAAAAATTTTCGAAATTCCTCACCGTTAACTCACAATCGTCCACCCCATCTTGGTTGCACCACCCTGTAAGTCTAGTTTTCGAGAAATAGTAAAAATTTAAGTTAGCAGCCAAATTTGTAAGAAACTAAAACGGCTTGCAAGTGAACGACTAAATCTAAAAATTTCTAAAATAATTTCAAATTACGGGGTGACCCTAATTTAATGCTCGGCAGTGTATGTCTAGTTTTCGAGAAATAGTAAAAATTTAAGTTAGCAGCCAAATTTGTAAAAATCTAAACCGGCTTGAAAGTGAACAACTCTGGATACAAACTATAGTGCTAGTAGGCCTTAACTTACCCCGTAAATTTTAATCTGTTTATATGTCTAGTTTTCGAGAAATAGTAAAAATTTAAGTTAGCAGCCAAATTTGTAAGAAACTAAAACGGCTTGCAACTGAACGACTCTGGATAAAACCTATAGTGCTAGTAGGCGTTAACTTACCCCGTAAATTTTAATCTGTTTATATGTCTAGTTTTCGAGAAATAGTAAAAATTTAAGTTAGCAGCCAAATTTGTAAGAAACTAAAACGGCTTGCAAGTGAACGACTCTGGATAAAACCTATAGTGCTAGTAGGCCTTAACTTACCCCGTAAATTTTAATCTGTTTATACACTGCCGAGCATTAAATTAGGGTCACCCCGTAATTTGAAACTATTTTAGATATTTTTAGTTTTTTTTGTTTTTTTTTCGGTTGTAACGTAGTTTACTAACTTCATACGATGATTTTTTCGTGATTGCTTGAATAAAAAAAAGTTTTTGTTGTTTTGTTCAAAATTTATTTAAAGTAATGACAATGAAAATTTTATTTTGATATGCTTTTAGTTGAAACAAAAGAAATTTGAAGGATTTCAGTAGCGAGTATTCCCTCCTCTGGCAGTGATTACAGCTTGCAAATGACGAGGCATGCTTTGAATCAGATTTTGGATCACATCGTGCGGAAGATTGTCCCATTCCTGGATCAGTATGTCGCGAAGCTCTCTAGAATTTCTGGGGGCCGGCACGTGCCTCCGTAAACGTCTCCCCATCTCATCCCAAACAAGTTCAATGGGATTTAAGGCTGGACTGCGAGCAGGCCACACAAATCACGTGATTTGAACCTCGTCAAGATAAGCAGTAACTATCCGAGCAGTGTGGGGCCGTGCATTATCATGGATAAAGGTTGCGTCTTCTCCAAGAATAACCATGAATGGTACAACATGGTCTTCTAGAACCTCTGTCAGGTACCTATGCGCAGTCAGCGTCCCATTCTGGATAAAGACTAACTCCGTGCGAGCTTCAAAAGATATGCCTCCCCATGCCATAACTGATCCTCCACCAAATGGAAGTCGCTCGGCAATACACGCTTGAGCATATCTCTCGCCTTGTCGTCGCCACACTCTTACACGTCTATCTAAACCCGTAAGACAGAATCGCGATTCATCCGAAAACAATACGCGACTCCAATCCTCTATTGTCCAAGGCAAGTGTTCTCGTGCAAAATTCAACCTTGCAATCCGGTGTTCACGGGAAAGCGGCGGTCCAGCAGCTCTAATTCAAGAAGATAATCCAGCAGCATGAAGTCGCCTCCTAACTGTCCACTCACCTATGTTTACATTTCTCACTTCTTGCAGATGATTTGGAAGGGAAACTGCCGTGACCGTTCGATTTCTCAAAGCACTAGAAACGAGAAAGCGGTCGTCTCTAGCTGTTGTAGTCCTTCCTCGCCCTGAACCAGGTCTTTGAGTGAGCAGACCAGTCTCTTCGTACCGCTGAAATACTCGTTGCACACTAGAGAGAGTTACACCAACGTTTCTCGCAGTTTCGCGCTGACCGCGGCCATCTTCTATAGCCGCTACAATTCGCGCCGCAACAACAGGATTTATGGCCATTTTAATACACTTACAATGACAACACTACACAAGCATTTTGCAGTACAGAAATAAATCCACAGCAACAAAAAACTATGCTGATAATGGTTTTTAGGAATTCGGGTGAGGGGCCCTTTTTTTGTGAAACGCTTATCGCAACAACAAAAACTTTTTTTATTCAAGCAATCACGAAAAAATCATCGTATAAAGTTAGTAAACTACGTTACAACCGAAAAAAATAAAAAAATCTAAAAATTTCTAAAATAATTTCAAATTACGGGGTGACCCTAATTTAATGCTCGGCAGTGTATGTCTAGTTTTCGAGAAATAGTAAAAATTTAAGTTAGCAGCCAAATTTGTAAAAATCTAAACCGGCTTGAAAGTGAACAACTCTGGATACAAACTATAGTGCTAGTAGGCCTTAACTTACCCCGTAAATTTTAATCTGTTTATATGTCTAGTTTTCGAGAAATAGTAAAAATTTAAGTTAGCAGCCAAATTTGTAAGAAACTAAAACGGCTTGCAAGTGAACGACTCTGGATAAAACCTATAGTGCTAGTAGGCCTTAACTTACCCCGTAAATTTTAATCTGTTTATACACTGCCGAGCATTAAATTAGGGTCACCCCGTAATTTGAAACTATTTTAGATATTTTTAGTTTTTTTTGTTTTTTTTTTCGGTTGTAACGTAGTTTACTAACTTCATACGATGATTTTTTCGTGATTGCTTGAATAAAAAAAAGTTTTTGTTGTTTTGTTCAAAATTTATTTAAAGTAATGACAATGAAAATTTTATTTTGATATGCTTTTAGTTGAAACAAAAGAAATTTGAAGGATTTCAGTAGCGAGTATTCCCTCCTCTGGCAGTGATTACAGCTTGCAAATGACGAGGCATGCTTTGAATCAGATTTTGGATCACATCGTGCGGAAGATTGTCCCATTCCTGGACCAGTATGTCGCGAAGCTCTCTAGAATTTCTGGGGGCCGGCACGTGCCTCCGTAAACGTCTCCCCATCTCATCCCAAACAAGTTCAATGGGATTTAAGGCTGGACTGCGAGCAGGCCACACAAATCACGTGATTTGAACCTCGTCAAGATAAGCAGTAACTATCCGAGCAGTGTGGGGCCGTGCATTATCATGGATAAAGGTTGCGTCTTCTCCAAGAATAACCATGAATGGTACAACATGGTCTTCTAGAACCTCTGTCAGGTACCTATGCGCAGTCAGCGTCCCATTCTGGATAAAGACTAACTCCGTGCGAGCTTCAAAAGATATGCCTCCCCATGCCATAACTGATCCTCCACCAAATGGAAGTCGCTCGGCAATACACGCTTGAGCATATCTCTCGCCTTGTCGTCGCCACACTCTTACACGTCTATCTAAACCCGTAAGACAGAATCGCGATTCATCCGAAAACAATACGCGACTCCAATCCTCTATTGTCCAAGGCAAGTGTTCTCGTGCAAAATTCAACCTTGCAATCCGGTGTTCACGGGAAAGCGGCGGTCCAGCAGCTCTAGTTCAAGAAGATAATCCAGCAGCATGAAGTCGCCTCCTAACTGTCCACTCACTTATGTTTACATTTCTCACTTCTTGCAGATGATTTGGAAGGGAAACTGCCGTGACCGTTCGATTTCTCAAAGCACTAGAAACGAGAAAGCGGTCGTCTCTAGCTGTTGTAGTCCTTCCTCGCCCTGAACCAGGTCTTCGAGTGAGCAGACCAGTCTCTTCGTACCGCTGAAATACTCGTTGCACACTAGAGAGAGTTACACCAACGTTTCTCGCAGTTTCGCGCTGACCGCGGCCATCTTCTATAGCCGCTACAATTCGCGCCGCAACAACAGGATTTATGGCCATTTTAATACACTTACAATGACAACACTACACAAGCATTTTGCAGTACAGAAATAAATCCACAGCAACAAAAAACTATGCTGATAATGGTTTTTAGGAATTCGGGTGAGGGGCCCTTTTTTTGTGAAACGCTTATCGCAACAACAAAAACTTTTTTTATTCAAGCAATCACGAAAAAATCATCGTATAAAGTTAGTAAACTACGTTACAACCGAAAAAAATAAAAAAATCTAAAAATTTCTAAAATAATTTCAAATTACGGGGTGACCCTAATTTAATGCTCGGCAGTGTATGTCTAGTTTTCGAGAAATAGTAAAAATTTAAGTTAGCAGCCAAATTTGTAAGAAACTAAAACGGCTTGCAAGTGAACGACTCTGGATAAAACCTATAGTGCTAGTAGGCGTTAACTTACCCCGTAAATTTTAATCTGTTTATATGTCTAGTTTTCGAGAAATAGTAAAAATTTAAGTTAGCAGCCAAATTTGTAAGAAACTAAAACGGCTTGCAAGTGAACGACTCTGGATAAAACCTATAGTGCTAGTAGGCCTTAACTTACCCCGTAAATTTTAATCTGTTTATATGTCTAGTTTTCGAGAAATAGTAAAAATTTAAGTTAGCAGCCAAATTTGTAAAAATCTAAACCGGCTTGCAAGTGAACAACTCTGGATACAAACTATAGTGCTAGTAGGCCTTAACTTACCCCGTAAATTTTAATCTGTTTATATGTCTAGTTTTCGAGAAATAGTAAAAATTTAAGTTAGCAGCCAAATTTGTAAAAATCTAAACCGGCTTGCAAGTGAACAACTCTGCATATAAACTATAGTGCTAGTAGGCCTTAACTTACCCCATAAATTTTAATCTGTTTATATGTCTAGTTTTCGAGGAATAGTAAATATTTAAGTTAGCAGCCAAATTTGTAAGAAACTAAAACGGCTTGCAAGTGAACGACTCTGGATAAAACCTATAGTGCTAGTAGGCCTTAACTTACCCCGTAAATTTTAATCTGTTTATATGTCTAGTTTTCGAGAAATAGTAAAAATTTAAGTTAGCAGCCAAATTTGTAAAAATCTAAACCGGCTTGCAAGTGAACAACTCTGCATACAAACTATAGTGCTAGTAGGCCTTAACTTACCCCATAAATTTTAATCTGTTTATATGTCTAGTTTTCGAGGAATAGTAAAAATTTAAGTTAGCAGCCAAATTTGTAAGAAACTAAAACGGCTTGCAAGTGAACGACTCTGGATAAAACCTATAGTGCTAGTAGGCCTTAACTCACCCCGTAAATTTTAATCTGTTTATATGTCTAGTTTTCGAGAAATAGTAAAAATTTAAGTTAGCAGCCAAATTTGTAAAAATCTAAACCGGCTTGCAAGTGAACAACTCTGGATACAAACTATAGTGCTAGTAGGCCTTAACTTACCCCGTAAATTTTAATCTGTTTATATGTCTAGTTTTCGAGAAATAGTAAAAATTTAAGTTAGCAGCCAAATTTGTAAAAATCTAAACCGGCTTGCAAGTGAACAACTCTGCATACAAACTATAGTGCTAGTAGGCCTTAACTTACCCCATAAATTTTAATCTGTTTATATGTCTAGTTTTCGAGGAATAGTAAAAATTTAAGTTAGCAGCCAAATTTGTAAGAAACTAAAACGGCTTGCAAGTGAACGACTCTGGATAAAACCTATAGTGCTAGTAGGCCTTAACTTACCCCGTAAATTTTAATCTGTTTATATGTCTAGTTTTCGAGAAATAGTAAAAATTTAAGTTAGCAGCCAAATTTGTAAAAATCTAAACCGGCTTGCAAGTGAACAACTCTGGATACAAACTATAGTGCTAGTAGGCCTTAACTTACCTCGTAAATATTAATCTATTTATATGTCCAGAAATTGTAAAAATTTAAATTTGCAGCCAAGGTGCTAAACTATTGAAAATATTAAAATATTGGAAGGAATAAAATATTGTTTTAATTAGGTCATGTAACTATCGATACTTCCAGTAGATCGAATTTATTTATACTAATTAATAATTTATTTTGTGTAAACAATTATTGAAATAAATAGGTAAACACGTTATAGAATCATGTAAATATAAATAATGAATTCATGATAATTACTTAAAATATATGTATTTTTGGTAATTTGGTGAAAAATTATTGGTTTCAAATGTAGAACAAAATCTTTAATTTTGTTTTGTAACTTTTTCACTCTCGTAATAAGGAATATGAATGTATTCTTTTATTGCATAAATCGAATAAGAAAGTCATTACAAATCAAATATTTTAAGAAAATAACTACAATAATTTAACCAAAAAAAATTTTTACTTCTTGGAATAATTTATTACAATTTAAAAAGCAGCCATTTGCCAGATGTCGTCAGGAGATAAGCAAAAATAGGAGCCAATGTTAATATCAGGCTTAACCCAAAGCTGAACAGGTTCATTATGCAACTCGAAAAACATTAAAATTTCCTAGCGTCACTTTTTTTTATGTTCTGACAGCCCACGAACACCGAAGTCTAAGTACTGTGTACCGTGGGTGTACTGGGGAAATCCGACTCACACATCCAGCACTGGAAACATCCGTAGGGACTTCACCAGCCCTTTAAGAGGTTTTGTGGGGTGGTACCACCTCGGTCGAGGAAGAAATCCTCTACCACCTTCCGCATACTTTATCCGGATTATTTTTTTCCTCTTCTCAACACATCAACCAATCGGACGAGGAATTTAACTTCGGAAACAAACGTATGCATTTAGATAAGTAGCATGTGGGGAGCCGCCTTACTTGCCCAGACAGCAATTACTGTTCTTTGTGTTACAGTTGTATTTTTTTAAATTACAGTCTAATTTATGTATATTTCTTCTGATTAAATGATAAATATTAAAAAACTGCCCTATAAATATTGTATTGTGTCACTATGAAAAAATACCACTACAGAATAGCTGATGTTGGAAGAAAGTACATATATAGTGCAAAGTAAATCAAATGTTTTTCAGAAATAGGTATCCCTAAAGGTCAGTATCGTACTTTATTATGTTACAATAAATAAAAGGTATTTGTATGTTACAATAAATAATAGGTATTTGTAACGAAATGTTAAGAACAAATAGGCGACCATCTATCATGCAAGCATCAACTTTGAGCAAATTATCCAATTGTGCTTGCACAAATTTTATTCCAGTCATTGCTAAACATACCTTTTATTCAAATGTAATGTTTCTTATCTACGGAAGCTCCTAACCTCTGAGACATAATCAATAAAATAAATTAACGCTGGAATTCACCATTTACTGGCCATTGTGAGAAAGCCAGGCCCAAAAAAGTTCAAGCTCACAAAAACTATCTTCAATATCCTACACCCGAATATCGTCAAATTTTCACCGAGGCAAGACATCAATACAACCAAACTATCTTAGAGTCCCAAAATAATTTTTAACAACCGCATAAAAGATAAAGAGCTTTCCCGTCCCAAAGGCAGCAAATCTTTCTGGTCACTTGTCAAAAACATTAGTAAAACTTCTGTAGAAGCACTTTTCCTTTCCTGACCCCTAACAACGAAATTATGTCCACCTCTAAATGAAAAGCTGAACTATTTGCCAAACAATTCGCGGCCAATTCCGCCCTAATCCCTCCCGCCAATTCCGCTCTTCCAACCGCTACGCCTGTACACCACAAAATTCCCGACATAACACTTAAGGTCAAACAAGTTCAAAAAATTCTTCTATCCCTTGACACCAGAAAGTCCTCCGGTCTGGATGGCACACCAGCAATTGTTCTAAAAAATGCGCTCCAGAACTGGCACCCATCTTAACTCGTCGCGTCGTTTCCAGATCTCTTATGACAAGGGCATCTTCCCAGAAGGCTGGAAGATAGCTCGTGTGCAGCCTGTCCCGAAGAAAGGTTCAAAGTCTCTTCCATCTAATTATAGACCTACCTCTCTTCTCTCTGTGGTCAACAAGGTTATGGAGAAAGCAATCAACTTGCAAATTCTCAAATATCTAGAAACACACAAAATCATCCATGAGAGACAGTACGGATTTCGTCACCAAAGATCCACAGCTGATATTCTTAGCATTGTCACACATAACTGGAACAAGTCTCTCGAATTTCAAGAAATTGATGGGCCTAAGCATTTTTTGATAAAATAAATAAGGAACTTTTTATATGCGGTTATTCATTCTTTATGAGTGCACTGTATAAAAGAAGTTCTTGGGAACCTGACTACAGGCTGTTAAGACTGCTTTCAATAAGTACAATTTCTTTACATTCGATCCACACGTGCCGAAGGAAATGTTCTAAATTTAATGAAACTACAAAAAATACTCAAAAAGAGCAGCAAAAAGTTTTCTTTAAAGAAAGTTTTCGGGTTTCTTTATGTTAGTCCTTTTTGGTTACATTACTACAGTAAAGGTGACATACGGGGTGTTGTAAAACTCTAATGATAAACACTTTGGCGTACCTACGAAATAACCTTATTACCATTCGTAACCAAATAAAGTTACATGTTATATTACTTGTGGGTAACGATTCAATAAATAAAACTTGATTTACTGAAATTAAAAAGCAAATAGACTTTATTAAAAATTCTGCGAGGTTCCGTCATATTGTTCCAAATCATATTGTAACTTTTGTTACTGTTGTATTTTCAAGTAGCTCAAATGAATTACGTGGATTCGCGAAAACATGAACTCAAGGTAGTAGTGTCGGTCATACCGTTTGATGCTGACGTTTGACATTTGACATTTTGAGCTGTCGCTTTCCCGATGTCATCCTGAGGGCTGTGGTGAACGAAGGGTCCTTGTTTTATGAACTTACTTTATTGTATCACGGCCTTTCAAGGTCTGTCTCCTTGACGATATTTTAGGTCGTGATGAGATTTTTGTTAATCTGAAGAAGACCGTGACATGTGTTCCTGTCTGGGCCTTTTAAAGTAGGCTAGTGCAGGAGTGCGCTCCACTAAGAATATTATTTGTTTTGGAATCGACTTCTGGTGTTCCAAGGTCCGAGCTTTGAACAACATCACCAACAAGCTAACTACTCAATTTTATAATCGCTTAGAAAAGCAAAATGCTCAGAGTTGCCATATTTATAGAATAAAATTGATTTAACATAGCTAGCAATGTAAAGGCGTTGCAGCCTCCTAGAGCTAGCTATAAAATTATCACTTTTTTTTGTGATACATCTATTTATAATCCACGACACAAAATTACTTGTAGCAGTTTAATTTTTATTGTTTTACTGGCAAATGAAGAGTAGGGTGCAAAAACGAATAATGGTAGTTTGTAGAACTCGACAAACTTTAGAGTTTCAACTTTTTAAAACTTTAACGCTGAGAATAAAATACAACGACTCTCTTATTCCAGTTGTTACATCGTATATCATAAAATAAGCATTATAAACCTTATTTATGGCGTCTCACGTAAGCGGACCACTTAGGTTTCATTCTTTTCTATTAAGATAGGGCAATAATTCAAAGAATTATTTTGGTTAATTTTTTTAACGCAAACCCAAAATGCTATCATATTGTCACAAGTGGAAAAACCAATAATATTTCATAGATCAATATTTGGAAGTTCAATAAGTAAACTATAATCCTATTTGACTTAATCATAAGTTATTGCCCTCTACATAAGGCAGGATGTAGCTTATTTATTGAATATGCATTAAAATTGCAACTATGAAATATTATAGTTCCTTTATAAACTCAAACAATTACTTGAAATAATTTATTGAAACGACGCTTAAGTATCAAGTCAGCAGAATTGAGTTTTCTGACCTAAAGTCAACGCTCCTCAAAAAGAGGGGAAAATCTGCTGACTGGGTAATAGGGCGATCGCGAAGACACGAGTCGGAAAGGACACTAGTGCACCATCCCCGGTCCGATACGTTTGTGATTGTGATAGTAGAAGAAATGATCTTCAAATCTTTCATGTAAGTAATAGAAAATAGAAAATAGAAATAGAAATGTATTTCGAGAGTAATAAGAAAATTCACCGAAACTTAAATTTTTTTTTAATTTTTACTTTTCAATCTATATTTTGTCGTTATGTACGCACCGATTTTGACACATCGAGTAAACCATAGCTGAAAGATATTACAACCTAGAACGCATGCCCGCAGCTTTAAATCGATAGACGGGTCCGATGCTGCGTTGCCAAGTTATTGTCAAAGTCGTAATTTGTAGGTTTTAATGATTTATAGGCACATCTACGATAATTATTATCATTATTAGTAATTACCTAAAATACAACAGTAACGAACGTTACGGTCTGTTAAATAATAGCAATTCAAACCAAACCCTTGTTGTGGTATTTCTCGTTACATGATGTATTACTTATATTACTTTTCCAGCAATATACAGACATGTTTACTTATACAAGTTTATACGCCAGTCGCATTTGAAATCTATCACAATCGTAAATTTTTCTGTAAAACTTGATATCTATAAAACACAATGTTTACTGGAGCGTTCCATTACAAAGATTGCTGTTACCGCAACAATGTATCCAAGAAAAAACACGATATAAGAAAGCTAAAAGCCCTGTTCGTTGAAAGTTTTCGCCAAACTCTTAGTTTGAATGTGTTGCTTAATAGAATTTACGAATCACTAATTTTTCACATAAAACCTAATTTAAAAGAAAAGTTTTTCTTCTTGAGAACTAATACAATTAAGTAGATTGATATTAAAGAGGTTTATAAATTTACGACTAACATGCCATTCATACCTTAAAAATAAATCTTGGCAAAGCTACTAGAATAATATTTTTATAGCTTCTAGCAGGATCATAGATCTTAGAATAAAGTATGTATTTTACTATACTCGTAAACCACTTCAATGCAAGAACAGATCTCACTCGATCGCACTCGTGTGTTCTGTACCGTCGTTTTTCAAAACGATATACTTGAATAGGCGTAGTTGCTATTGGGGAAGCTGCCTAAAAGCTACGTCAGTCTGATGATTCCCAACAAGGGTGAAAGCTGCGACCATGCAGACCACCACAGAAATACTGGTACTATATTGACTGCGGAGAAAAAAAAATCTTTAGAGCTCATATTCTTTTTGTAACGTGAAAGTAAAATTTTCGCAATATGTTGGACTCCTGTTAGATATTAAATAAAATATGTTTTGTAATATTGAAGGTCCCACTGAAAGCTCGCTGTCAAAGTTGTTACCATAAAAACACACCCCTTACAAAATTTTACCTCAGAATACGAAGTTATTGTATGAAATAGGTCAGCAAACCTAAAAAAGGTCTTTTTTGTCCTTCCGATTGGACTTTACTCCCTTTATCAAGAAAGTTAGCCAGTTTAAAACTTTTTCAAGAGTTTAACGAGTTCCCGTATGGTTTTCTAAATCCCTACTTTATTTGGGTCACTTATTTTCTCTCCAATCCTTTTTATAATGGTTTTATTGGAGCTAATGGCATCCGTTGTGGTACAAAACTGGTTTTGTTTTGTACACATTAACGTTTCTTTCCTTTATGTTTTAACTTCTTTATTTATATCTCAAACACTTTAAAATAAACTTGTAAAAAATTTATATTACATTTTTGTTTGGTTGTTCTGTTGTGTTCTTCTGTGGAAGAAATTTATATTGCTCTGCTTCTTGCGATTACATAACTGATATTTGGGGATCAGCAAATAAGATAAGTGTAAAACCATTAAAAATAAAATTATTAAGTGTATTTACAGACTACCATACCTTGAACCAACAATAAAATTATATAAACCATTAGGATATTTAAACATTGATATAATTGGTATAAATTAAAAACATGTATATTCATTCAATCTTTAATATTAAGTAAAAAACAAACAATCGTACATATTAATCCCTTTAACGATTTACATAATCATAACATGAGGCAAACTGAATTATTGCAAACAACACCTGTAAAGAGCAATTTTGGCATGCAGTCTTTATTACATAATGGCATAAAAATTTATAATGACCTTCCAAAAAACATAAAGAAAATCAAGAAATTACAGTCAAATAAATTGTCTGCCGAATCGCCTCCAAAATGTTTACTGTAGAGTCTCGCAACAAAAATAGTTTTAAATTACACTGCCAATGTATATTAACAAAATTTTGGAAAAAGCTCTGAAATTTATAAAATACTTTAAAATGAAGAACTTAATACAGTCGAGCATGTGATTTTGCATTTGAGGTACACTTTTAAAATGTAAATATACTCTCACTTACAAATTTTTTTTAATCCAATCTAACTTTTGCAATAAAGTGTCGATTTTTTAAATATTGCCATTTTACCATTCTTCTAAAAGGCAACTATTGGTTTTTAACAAACGTTTAGTGAGGATGGGTGGGTGCTCTGCATGTTACAGTGCTTTGATGGAAAGTTGCTAAGAAAAAAATGTAACCTTAACTTAGGATCTTGTTGATGTGTTGAACACCATTGGCAGACTCGTCATAACAGTATCGCTTTTAATCCTAATAAAACAATATACTATTTATTCTGAAATTTGTAAATCATAGTATATTTTCTTATAGTTATAGAACTAATTCCATTTTCAGTGCACGTTCCTATGAAAAAATTGGTTTTGGAAAGCAGACAAATAACAGAAACAATACACTAAAGTTTTGTATGACATATAAAGGATGACAAATCCAAACTTATCAAAAAGATTTTCAGAAAAAAAAACAAATTAAAAACCAAACCGAAGTATCCTTAAAAATAAATTCAAAATATGATTTGAAGGAAAAAACCTTGAATTATATAAGGGATATATTTCAAATCCGACGTCACCCGCAAAATATGATCCAATATTCAATACGAAAGGAAAAATACGATGGCCGAATTTATATTCGGCAATTTTGTATTTTCGTCATATAATGTCAATACGTAATTGTATTAAAATGTAAAAAGAGCCGAGTTTTTGTCACTGTCGAAATCCCAAAACGCAGCAGGGGTGACAAGTGGTGCTTCCAGCGAAGATTACCCTAAATATATCGCGCGGATATATTTGATTTTTATAAGGGATGAAGGAAACAGTGGTCGTTCGTTGAAAAAAGGTAAAAAATAATGTTTAAAAGTAGTATACAGGGCTATTCACGGTGAGTGGTCTATTATATTTATTATTAAAGAAAAATACGTTAAAAGGTACCGGATGAGTCAACGATAGTGCGGAGTAATTTTATGACTTAGAGATAAGATTTGTCGATAATAAGCGTTTGTGTTGTCATTGAATTTGGTAAAGGTAGTAGAGTGTTTGTGTGCGCATCAGACCAATCCAAATCCAAAATCAAAATCCCCCCACTCTTCACACTACCAAAATCCCCCCACTCTTCCCCCACCAAAATCCCCCCACTCTTCACCCCACCAAAATCCCCCCACTCTTCACACCACTCCTCTCCCCTCTCCGCTCCCCTCTCCCCTCTCCGCTCCCCTCTCCCCTCTCCGCTCCCCTCTCCTCTCCCCTCTCCTCTCAGGATATAGCTTTCGCAATGTTCTGCGTCCCATGAATAAGCAATAGGGACTGCTACAGACATCGTTGTGAATTGTGTTAAATACTGTAAATATTGAGAATTTATAGCAATAAAAGTGGTGTGGGGGGGTAGGAGGAATGGATTTGATATAAGAGTGGTAGGATTTGGTAGTGTGAAGAGTGCGTGTTGTGGAATGGTTTTGAAAGCTCATTTTGGAAGCTCCTGAGAGGAGAGGGGAGAGGAGAGGGGAGCGGAGAGGGGAGAGGGGAGCGGAGAGGGGAGAGGGGAGCGGAGAGGGGAGAGGAGTGGTGTGAAGAGTGGGGGGATTTTGGTGGGGTGAAGAGTGGGGGGATTTTGGTGGGGTGAAGAGTGGGGGGATTTTGGTAGTGTGAAGAGTGGGGGGATTTGGATTTTGGATTTGGATTGGTATGATGCGCACACAAACACTCTACTAAAGGTAATATCCAAATTTAATAATAATATTGAAGACAAAGGAAACCTTGTTATTATAAAATTATTGATTTAAAGAATCACTTAATACGATCATTTGTCATATCGGATGAAATAAATGGTGGAACTTATTTACAACTATACATAAAGTACGTAGAAATGCGACCCAAGAATACTTCACGGAGTCGTTCCTTTTTAAATTTTGAAAAAAGAAAATGTACCATCCAGTGTGTGGGCGTAATACTTTTGGAAGAATGCCGGCCGAAATAGCGGCCTTTTTAAGCCCACCTAATCCGGAACGCGTACACAGTGGTAGATGTTCCGTTGCAACGTTTTTAGCGGATTTTGGCAAAGAAATCACAAATATTAAAAGAATAGTAGACGTTGTCAATCGAACGCGCTTCTGATCGCCATTCAAGCATCTCCGAATCCATTTGGCCTAAAGCTTTCTCATACCTAAATCGTGATGAACTATGTGAAACACACATTTATAGGAAATGTGCACTGCTTCTGCTATACGTTTGAGCCCAATTCGTCAATCTTCTAAAATCATATCATGGAGAGAATCAATGATTTCCGGGGTGGTCACAGAAATTGGTCTTCCAGAGCGGTGCTCATCTTTGACAGCTGATCAGAGAAAAATCAAGACAGAGAGAGGAATATCTCGTACTGATTTCATTCATAAATACGATTTGCTTTCTATGTCCTCCAAAGCGGTCTGACGCACTCGACTACCGACGTTGAAATGAAGCTGCCACGGGCGTGCGTTTCAGATTTTGGGTTATTATAAAAAAAGCTGCGAAATAAAAAACGCATATGAAAAACAACAATCAAAAGTTTAGAAGATTCTCCAAAAATGTAGCCACGCTTTGAAAACAGAATAGCCCGTCCGAATAAACGGTATAAAGCACAGTGAGAGTGAGTATTGAGACGAGCATCGCCGCAGAATACTCTCTCTGCTTGCCGTGTTGCTACCGCACGGGCTTTGTCGGGGTGTACAGTGAGAATACCACGCGCCAATCTCGGAATGTTGCCGCTTGAAGGCCATGGCGTTGTCGAGCTGGCGGGAAGAAGAGATATTCTTCTCTCTGTCTTGGTTTTTCTCTGATCTGATCCTCTTCTTTTAAATTTCGCAAACCAATTCTTAATAGTGATGTATGAAGGACACTGCTCACTTAAGGTTTCTGTTATATCAGGAAAAATTTCTTTGCCCGATAACCCTTTCAAAAATAAATACTTCATACCTGACCGAAACTCGATTTTTCAAAATCTAGCCTTTCCTGGGACATGCCGTTTTAAAAAATTCACAGTTTTGTCACCATTTAACTTATGAATGACAAACTTTAACAACTTATTTATAAAACATCATAGTTGTAAGTAGCCAAAATTGAATATGGTTGCTATGGTTACAACTTATAACCATAGCAACCACATTCAATTTTGTCTACTAGAAAGTTTCCAAGCTAACTAGATATCAATACCCTCTCGTACATACCTCACTAATCGATGATGTACCTATTAGTTAAAATTTTTAATATTTTATCACTAGTTTTAAAGACTGAATAATTTAAAACAAATCAAAATATTAACACAACCAACCTTTTTTTTCGTTTTGTCAAGTTTTAGCAAAGGGTTCTTAACCTTACTCCGATTGTATTGGAACAAATCCAGGTTTTTTTGCGAAAACCTTTTCAGTTTCAAATGAGCCCCTATCGGCATGATATATTTTCAGGTAATCTTCACCCAAAGCACTACTTGTCGACCTTCTGTTTTCAAAAGCTGACGCCAGCACAAACTCGGCCTGTCCAATTTACATTTAAATGGAATTAGGGATTGACGATATATGAATGAAAAACAGAACGATGTGGTCAGCGTGTTTTCTTTTTTGACAAGTAAACATTAACTTTAATTTAATGCCATTTACACGAGCAGTGCACATTTTATTTATTTTTACTAACATTTTCACACGCGGCTTTTGTTTAAGAAATAAATGGGAAGGTGTGTCCCATAAAGTCTGTCTCTACAGGGTAGATATACGAAATTTTAATATTACAATGCAATACGTATTCTTCGAATTAATTTGTGTATTAACATAGTAGGTATTGTTTTCGATGTGGTAGACTAGTTTTGATTAAACCTCACTCTTAAATACCACTAAAACGTTCTCAATTCAACAGCAGTAGGTACTTAATACCTCGTAGCCAATGCAACGCCTAGTCGGTATATTAAAAAAAATACACAAACACTCCGACCGCGAACCGGAGAAAATGTTGCATCCGACATAGAAATGGCAAATATTGTTCAGGTTTACGTTACAAGCCAAAAAATTGTTATGAAACATAGAAGCAAATCGAAATTTATATTCTTACTATAACACCTTGTATCCTTGTTTTTATGTAGAGGGTTTTTCCATATATTTTGGAGTACCCCTAGAGCGTTTATTTTAAAAGTCCTTTTAGAAAACTATAATTTGAAATATTTTATCCAATCATTATTCATAATCTCCAATCAGTGTGGTTAAAACTCAATTTATTTATTAGGTTATGATTCGCCGTTATTTAAGATTTTCACAATTCAGTACGTAACGATGGCTATTTTACTTTTTGATTTTAAAAATATTGTTGCATGCCAGATCAACCTACCACGTATTTTATTTAATAACAATATAAAAACATAATTGCATAAACTTGGATTTTATTAGAGTATTTTAGATTAACTGTTCTTTCAATTTGTTAGTTCATGATTCGCCATTCTTAAAGATTTCCACAATTTAGTATATACCGATGGTTGTTTTATTTTCTGTTTTAAATTTTTTTTCCGTATAAAATCAACAGCCAACAGCCTTGTTCTTTAACGGTATAGGCATAAAAGTTACAAGTTACAATTTATTGTTTTACGTATTATTTATTTGTGGTTTAATATGCCATAAGCCCAAATTTACCTGATCTTCATATTAATTATACAGCCGGGCCTTCAATAAAAGTCTGGATTAATTAAACTTTTAAACTAAAATAACTAAATAATAGGTATATAATCAAATTCCTTCGATTCCCTTTTCTCTTTTAACCTTCATATTTTGTAAATTATTATACCGACATAGTTTAGAATCGATCGTGTGATTACAACCTAAATTAATTGTTACGATTCGCCACATATTGAACACCTTGTCACAATTTAGTACGTAACGATGGTTATTTCATGTTCTTCCTTATATAGCGTAAATGACTACATAAGCTTGACCTTTATTAAACTATTTCAGACTTACTTTTCTTTAATTTTGTATATTTGAATATTTAATATATGGTCTCAAACTTTAGGTCGGCAGTGTATGTACATTTTCGCAACATATATTTAAAACTACTTGAAACATGTAATTATTCAACGTCAGAATACGACTAATATATAACATTTCATCTTGCCATTCTACAAATAAAAATAAGAACTCCTTTGCAACCAGCAAATGTAAAAATAATCAGTCAGATTCTCCAACGCTAGTCCGGTCTAATTTGACAACCAAAAGTTTTAAACTGACAAGAGTAAAAATGAGACAACTAATTTTTATACTATAAACTGATTTCTGAGCAAATTTTTAACGAAAAGGACAATTTTAGTACGTGCTTTTGATAATATTAGAACTAAATTTATTACACCAACTCATTCCAAGATGAAAATCATTTGGAAACCAAGCAAATCGTTGAAATATCAGAATAATTCAGAAGTTTTTAATGACGACTTATTAACAATGACAGAACAAAAGCCCGTCAAGACATAACTGATCAACTATAAGATCTTAATTTAAACCAGTACCAGATCTTAAAACTTCTTAGTGAATTTGAACGTAAAATTCTACAATTACTATACTATTTTGTAAGTAAAGAAATAACTCCAAGGGGTATTTACAAATACAATATAATTTTACGATATCATTGTAAAACTAATATCAATTTTTACGTATTGTCAAATAAGTATATCCAATTTGTTTTGGTAACCTACAACCAATGCTTTTTACTGTAATTTTACGTAAAACCAATTTCAGTGTAGGTAAAACATCAATTTCGGACCAGTCTATATAGTTTTTATTACATTTATCGGCATATTGTATTGACAATTTTTTTTTCTACAGGGAATAGTCGAGTAAACCATTTAGGAAAAAGCATTGCATAAAAATATTTTAAGTTTTAGTCAAAATTTAGTTTCTGCTACACTCTAGAGGTTTGCTAAATAAAAAATTGACACAAGGTTATACGTGGGCGTTTTTTTTTGAAAATTTATTAAGAAAAGGGCAATTTAAGTATGCATTTTCCACATTAATGGAGAAAAATTTAGGTTAGTAACAATTTCCGAAAAAAGTTTTAAACGAAAACTTATTAACGCTGGTAGGATAAAAACTTGCCAAAACCCAACTGATTAACTAAAAAATCTATAAATTTAAATCCGTACTACGTCGTAGACCTTTTTAGTGTTTGTAACTTTGAAGCCGAAATCTAAATACTTGTATCCCAGCTACAAAATTACTTTTAATAACATTTTTATTTTAGTTATTGAGCATAAATACTGTTTTCGTCTCAAGATCAATCTGTACAATTACTTTCGTGAAATTCTCAGCATATACATTCAACCATCTAAAACACTCAATTCTTTGTCTACCTAACCTTTAAAATTAATTTAAACAAGTATTTTCTCTTGGAGGCCTATAGAATGGGAAATATTTCCCGAAATAATGAATAATTTTCTATAGGTGCTTTGGCACTTTGAAATAAATCTATAAGACTAGGCTATAAAGTTAGAATCAGTGTCTTTAGTACAGAAGAATCTCTTTATAATGACACCCTTACAGTGTAGGATTAAATATAGAAGCTTTTAAAGCATCTCTGAAACACTTGCAAAGAAGTTGTTCTCTAGTTTTCTGTGTCGCACGTTAGAAACGTATAAACTGAACAAAGGGCTCTAATCTTTAGACTGATTTGAAATAGGTCCTTAAAGGTGGATTTTGGCAAGAATACAATAAAATTTAAATAAGATAACACTAAAAATAGATAATTTAAACACATATAACAAATTAACATACATGGAATTTAGCGAACATTTTTCTAGGCCTATTAATTTTCGGACTAATATAAAGTTGTTGCAATTCTATAGATGAAGGAAAAAATTTTTTTTCGATTTATCTGTAGTTGGCCACACTTTGTTACCCTTCACATCACTCCGAATTTTATTGTCTATTCTTTCGCGCACATTTGATAAATAATTGCATAACGGCAAAGTCCAATCGGGATTATATTTTTCCTAAAACGTGCGAAACGGTCGTTTCGCGAGAGTATAAAATGGTATATTAAAAGCACACATCATAAATATTAAATCTACTACAAACTCAATATACGGTTTTCAGCCTTTTTTTTTAAATTTAAGCGTTGCATTGTTAAAATGCCGTTCTCAGTGAAATTTTTTCTAACAAAATAACTCGTTATGACTTACTAAACACCACAGATGAGTCTCATCATAGTTTTGGTGCGCAAATGAAAAAAAAAATCATTCGAGAGCACCGAAGGTATTTCGCGCTCGAGTTTCACATAATATTTTTTCTATAACTCTTTTCTTAAACCATGAAAAACACTACATTATTTAAAATAAAATTCCATACCAGCCTAGAAATATAAGTGGGTGTAGATTCAGTTACTATGAATATGATTATATTTTTTAACAAAATTTAGTGCTACTCCCCCGGAAACAAGGGCTTTCCCAGCGAGGGACAGCTGCCCCCCCCCCCCAGAAGTCAAAATAGTCTATCATCTTCGCAAACCGCTTTAGCATCCCGCCCCCTTCCTGGGCAGCTGCCCCCACTCCCCCCCCCCCCCCCGCCAAGAAGGGAAAATAGTCTATAATCTTCGAAAAACAGAATTCGAATCCCGCCCCCTTCCTTGAAAATAATATAAGTTGCCCCGTCTAGTTCAGATCCTGGGTACATCCTTGCCCGGAAATATTAGAAACAGCAAATACAGCAAAATCTAAACAATACCATGAAACAGATATAGGCAGTTTAAAGAATGATGCCATAAAAAAAAGTTGCTAAAATTCGTAAAAATGTTTCTCTGGCGTATTTCGAACAAAAATTAAAAGAAGTGAAGTCTTCTACACTTTGGTCCATATATTCGATGGTAAAAACTGCACTGAATATTAAAGAGAATATAGATACATACGTATAAGAAAATTTAAGAAACTTATTCCGTATATATAAAAAAAAATCAGTTGGATATCGCTCTAAGAAGTCACAAATTTTAACAAAAGGGCAAATAACCGTTTTATGATTGAAGCTGATGACGAATATTACTTAATGATAAAAGTAAAGAACTGCAGAAAGAAATATTTCTGTTACTAGGAACTATATTTATTTTACTTTCTGTTTATAAACAAAATACGAGAGATACCTAGTTTAACCGCCAAATACCTTAATTTGTCACATGCTGAAACCTCAGCTACTTTCCTTGCTGCTGCAGGGGCTGATATACATATGGAGCATCAAACCGTCGCGGAAGCATACGTTAAAGATTCGGTAGAACACAAAGCATAAATTTCAAATAAAATATTAGATTTTAAAGTGTCAGATCCGAGGCTTCAGAAACGATTGATTTCGCAGGCGCCGAATCAAGAAGCGGGTTAACTTTATCCGGTATAAATATTGGGTCATGCAGTGGGTGTACTATAAGTGCTAATATTGTGAACAATAGTAACTAGTACCAGTGTTCACCTATTTACTTAATAAATTTGATATCTATGGTATTTTTTAATGTTCGAGTTCTTATGCCTGATGCGAGAAGTGCACGAAATGTTTCTAACCGTAGTGAATTCGTGCATTACGAAATAAAAATGAACTGCTGTCAAAAATGTCAAACTTCGTACACTAAGTAAGGTGTAGTTGTCAGCTCAATAAAAAAGGACTAGATCCTAACATTAAGATTCACTAAGAAGGTTTAAGATTTAGTACTGGATTAAATTAAGATCTTATAGCTGATCAGTTATGTTTTTACAGGTTCTTGTCCTGTCATTGTTAATAAGTCGTCATTAAAAACTTATAAATTATTCTGATATTTCAGCGATTTGCTTGGTTTCCAAATGATTTTTATCTTGGAATGAGTTGCTGTAATGATTTCAGTTGTATCATTGACGAAAGCACGTACTAAAACTGCACTTTTCTTTATAAATTTTCGAAAAAGCTAGGAAATAAATTCATAGTATAAAATTTAGTTGTCTTGTTCTTACACTTGTCAGTTTCAAACTTTTGGTTGTCAAATTAGACCGGACTAGCGTTGGAGAATGTGGCTGTATAATTTTACAGTTTTGTGTCTGTTATAACAAAAACACTTTCAGCCAGATTCTCCAACGCTAGTCCGATCTAATTTGACAACCAAAAGTTTTAAACTGACAAGTCTAAGAATAAGACAACTAAATTTTATACTTTGAACTTATTTCTGAGCTTTTTCGCAAATTTATCAGTGAAAGGACAATTTTAGTACGTACTTTCAACAATAATAGAACTAAATTCATTACAGCAACTCGTTCCAAGATGAAAATCATTTGGAAACCAAGTAAATCGTTAAAATATCACAATAATTCATAAGTTTTTAGTGACGACTTATTAACAATGACAGGAAAAAAACCTGTAAACATAACTGATCAACTATAAGATCTTAATTTAAACCAGTACTAAATCTTAAACTTTCTTAGTGAATCTGAACGTTTAAGTATCTCTTTTCGTCGATATAGTTTAATATAATGAATAAATAAGGCTTAGTGTTGCTCTTTGCCAACGGGTGATGAAAATTAGAATTTATTTCGTTCCTTTATTTAAAACATAGTAATGCGCACACGAACAACTTTTAACAATTTATATGTGTTCGGAAAACATAAAAGCTTTTCATATAATATTGTTTTTAGATTTTTAAAGCAACCCAGTTTGCGAATAATGGGACATTTCAAATTTATGGCGGGGTCTCATTTTACAAGTTGTCAATTTGTTTTTGTCACGATTTGTCTTTCGTTTTAATGGCCTTACCCGATCCGCCGTTGTACCGAAAACTGAAGTTTAATTTTTAAACTCGTAATTAAGTCCTCTTTTATCCTAAATGGATTTCACAGCTTAGATATAACAATCATTAATTACCGCCTGACATCTGTTCCATTAAAAGTGAAATTGTTTATCATATTATGTCAGTTTAAAGTTATGAATTACAATTTATTAGGCCATTAATAATTTAGAAAGCAGTGTTAAAAAATAAGTTGTTTTAGGTCAGACATGGATTAAGAGAACAGGGAAAGGAATAAATTTATTTCAGTCAAAAATATAAAATATAAGCATACTATTGTTCTAAATGGTTTTTAAGAGATAAGAACTAAACAAAAAGAGATACACTTTATACAGTTTTATTATAAAACCGAAATTACAATATTTGGGAGCTTTAATTAGAAATCTATGTCCGTTTCACTAATTTCTTCATCGTCACTGGAGCTTAAAATTTCCGGAGAACTTATTTCTGGCACTTCGGGACATTCTATCAAAGAAAATATATCGTAGAAAAACGGCTCGTACTTTCTGCTTGGCAGGGGATGATCCTTGCAACAGCCGTAGAGTCTGGGGTTCCTTACAAAAAGAGGTTCAATTAAATTATCACCGATTTGAATGGATTTTTGAAATATAACGCATATGTGTGTGATATTTATTTTGCACTAGTTGAATAATAATAATAAAAAAACAAAATAGGGGAGTTACTTCCAGTTTTCTCTAAAAAAAAATGTTCAGACAGGAGGCTATAACTTTAAATTTGGACATAACTTTTAATTTGAGACAACTTTTCCTCATACCATTTTGCCCTATTTTTTGAAATAAGGGTGCTTAACTCTTGAATGGCAATCATATTTTTTGTCCTACCCTGTGCGCCGCTTGTGTTTAAGCGACTCCAAGTGCAGCAAATATGTTTGTTAGGCATGCACTAACTTTCTGTCGTATTTATTTTTAGGTAGTGTTACCAATAAAATAATCCCACTTGTTGCATACTTAGTGGACCACACTGTATATAAAGTTTTCTCAAAATGTAGCTTTGAGCAGCCCACTTTATTGTGCTCATTTACTAAACATAACTACAAAATGTAAAAAAAACGAAGTGGGAAACTTTTTATAGTTCAAAGTTAAGTTGCATAATATCTAGTTTATAATGATAAATGACATACCAGGATAATACTCTAGATAAATTACCTTGGATACCTATCATATTATATCTTTTAAAAGTACTTACCTTTTCCTTCATTCCTCATGGTAAACTTTTTTTCCACGACAAAAATAAATCTTGGTAAAGCACAATATAATATGTTAACTTGACTGACCATGTTCAACGAGACAGGTCGAGTTTTAAGAAGTAAAAACTGGGTTCTATGATCCTCTATTCTGTTATTAACAAGGCCATACAAGTAATTTATCGATTCTTGGAAGTTGAAAATGGACCATTTTAGCAAAAATTTGGGAATCTTGTCCCTTGGTGCGATGTAAGGAACAAATTTTGTCTTTACACATTTTTCAAAATTTTTAATTTGGCCCACTCAGCTCCGCGCATACGCGATGTGATACGGCGTTGGTGCCGTCGGCGGCGGTTAGCACGGCAGATGGACGGAGGTTGGGCGAGGTTTTCTCAGGTTAAGTGGCACAGAACACTAATTGTGCAAGTATAGCTTGCACTTGACCAATTTTTTGTATTGGAAAATGATTGTAGGCAAAGAGTCACCCAAATGTTTTTAGTAATGTATAATTTTGTTCGGTTTTATTTTTTATAAAATAATATACATAATATTAACAAAATAATTATTACTTCAAGGTATTTTTGCTCTTTAAATTATTGATTTAATAAATCACTTTTATCCAACATTTGTTCCTAAAAAACAAGTTAATTTTAAAGTTTTCCCTAACGTAGTTTCCGCTTCAGTAGAGCAATTCAATTTGTTAAATGATACTTTGTTTGGAGTTATCTCTACTTCAATAATTCTAAAGAAACTCTTACTGCAGAGTATAGGAGATGGCGGTGAAGTTTAACTTACTCTACTTATACGTATAGTTTTAACGATAGAGACGAGACAAAAGAGATTTTTTGCTAAACATATTATGGTTTTAGATTGTTCAGTAGCAGTGGTAGTTGCTCTGTTTAAAATAACGAAAGAAAAGGGAAAATAAAATCACTGACAAGGAAATAAATTGCAGCAGTTAGAAAGTTTTATCACTACGACTGTAACAATATAAAATAATATATTATTAGCTTATGGTACTCACAGTCCAAAAGCGACATAGGTGATTTCACTTGGACGTTTTTACTTGGATTGTGGGGTAAGAGAGTAACAGATAATCAAAAATAAAGCCGCATATCACACAAATTTAAATTAGAAATTTTCAGATTTTTTAAAGAACATTTTCGGAGGTATTTTAAAAATTTTTTGTCATGCTTAAAACTTGATTGTATCTCTTACTGTCGATAAGATCCCGATGGTGTGCATCGAATTTATTCAATCCTATATAGAAGTCTATTACTGAATAAAATTTATGCTAGCGCTGGGACTTTAAAAGAAAGCTGGCGTAACAATAAAATTGACAAAAATCTTTTTTGCACGAAATTCAATTTCTCATATCTGTCCTGTAAAAGTCGCGTAGAAGCCAATATTCTCAATATACTCACAAAAAAATCAAGGTTAAAGCGAGGAAGCTTAAATTGAATTTTGGGAGACTTTGAGCATGTTAAACTATTTTTTGACTAAGTACCGATTCCAAAATTGTCTGTTTATTTTCTTCGCTTCCTCTTTCGTGCTTCCGTGATAAAATTAGCAAAACGGAACACTTATGGAATCCCTTCGGTGTCCGTCCGTCCGCTCGTCCGTCCGTCTGTCACAGGGACTTTCTCTGAAATTATTCGACGTAAAATTTTGAAATTTAGCACAGAGATAGAATGTGGTGGCCCAATTATAGACGTGAAGTATAAAAAGTTGAATTTTGATTGGGTTTGATTGGGTTTCTGAGACACGAATTCAACAATATAAATGATGTATTTTCTTATGCATTTTTAAAACATTTTTCGGGGAAATCGCTTAACAATTGCTGTCTCCCACCCTCACCATCAAAAGGATTGCTCCGAAAAAAATTACAAACATTGAGAATTAGGTGTAGATTGAGCCAAAATTGTCAGGATTGAAAAATTCTATTTCATCAAGGCCGGAAGATTTTTTATTTGATAGATTTCTTAATCACCGTCTCTATATCCGCCCTCACGACAAGCACAAGAAACATAGAATGATTCAGAACCCTGGAAAACGTACACGCTACTGAACGTGCCCCAAGAAAATATTCGTCCAGCTTGTTCTGTACTACAGAAGATAACCTCCACTATCTAGCTATTATTAATGTTTTAAAACACCTGCTTCCTATTACCATGAGCATCTCTACCTGATAAATGGTTAAAACTATTATATATATATATATATATATATATATATATATATATATATATATATACATATATATATATATATATATATATATATATATATATATATATATATATATATATATATATATATATATATATATATATATATATATATATATATATATATACAACAAAAAATATCCGACAACATTTTGCTACTATGTGCAAGGTGCATTTTTAAATTTTTGCTTAATATTAAGATCACCATGACTAGCAGAGGTAGAAAAGTATAGTGTACCACTCTCATGGAATGCTCATTTCCCACTCGAATAATTTTCAGTACTCGCGTATGGCTCGTGCTCGTGCTGCAAACTTCTGTACTCGTGGGACATGAGTATCATTCCGTACTCGTTGTAAAATATACTGTTTTTATACACAATTTTGACCCCGTTTTCTAATATGCAAAAACAAAAATTGTGAAACGAACCCATTCCTGTGTAAAGTTTAGTGTACAGGAAATACTTGCTATATGGCCGGAATCAACTGCAATTAGGCAACTGTAGTCATGTATAAGCCGAAAGTGCTGTGCAGCTAGTTAACACAAATTGATACCTCAAGCACTGGTATTGTTTAGCTGTTCCACAAATTAAATGTTAGTTGGACCTGAGCCAGAATTACATCACTGAATAATATTATGATTTCCTGCATGTTGCAAAATAATTTATCCATACGTATCGTTTCTGCGGAAAGTCATTTATACAGTTTCTCTTTGTTTTTTTATGAAATATATATCATAAGTCTTGGCATTTAATATTATAAAATAAAGATATACAAGTAGAAAATTTAATAACATACTTTGTTTAATTACAAGAAAATGTAATTAAAAAATCGAATAAAAATTAGAAAGGCGGAATTTGCGGTAGTTGAAAACCCACTTACCCTTGTTGGCTTCGTGGAGGTCTTCAATCCAGGCAGGGTGGTGAGGATATATCCCTGATCCCTCCCCCCAATTTCGCTCCTCCAACCGCTAAGTCTGTACCCCACAAAATGCCCGATATAATACTTAAAGTCAAACAAGTTCAAAAAATTCTTCTATCTCTTGACACCAAAAAGTCCTCTGGTCTGGGTGGCATACCAGCAATTGTTCTAAACAAATGCGCTCCAGAACTTGCACCCATCTTAACTCGTCTTTTCCAGATCTCTTGTGACAGGGGTATCTTCCCAGATGGCTGGAAGACTCCTCGTGTGCAGCCTGTCCCGAAGAAAGGTTCCAAGGCCCTTCCATCTAATTATATACCTATCTCTCTTCTCTCCGTTGTCAGCAAAGTTATGGAGAAAGTAATCAACTTGCAAATTCTAAAATATCTAGAAAATCACAAAATCATCCATGACAGACAGTACGGATTTCGTCACCAAAGATCCACAGCTGACCTCCTTAGCTTTGTCACACATAACTGGAACAAGTTTCTTGAATTTCATGGCGAATCTCAGATTGTTGCTCTCGATATTTCCAAGGCCTTTGACCAAGTATGGCATGCCGCACTCCCTGAACAAACTACCTTCTTACAGTCTTCCTACCAAACTATGTACCTGGATCGGCAGCTTCCTCTCAAATCGGCGCATATCTGTTGTGGTTGACGGTCACTCATCTAACTTCCATCCCATCAATGCTGGTGTCCCCCAAGGTTCAGTCCTGGCACCAACCCTGTTTCTTCGGCAGTTAAAAAGCTTGGTTTTCTCTTTCGAGCAATAAAATACTTCTCCCCTTCCAACTTATACACTCTCTATGTTTCCCAAATAAGACCTAATCTAGAGTACTGTTCCCACATCTGGGGAGCGGCACCCGCTTCGACACTTAAGGTCTTTGATTCTATCCAACAGAGAGCCATTCGACTAATCAATGACCCAGCCCTCAAGAGAATACTCTCTTCTCTCTCTCATCGCCGCGCTGTAGGGGATTTATCCCTTTTCTACCGCTACTTCCACGGATTTTGCACTGAAGAACTAGCCGGTATTATTCCCCCCTTGAATGTCCCCAACAGAACAACAAGAGGCGCGTTACTGTCCAGCTACAAAAGCCTAGAATAGACCACTTCTCTTGCTCATTCATACCTAGGGTCTCCAGATTATGGAACAAATTGCCTGCAGATGTTTTCCCTTCCCGTCCCAACCTCCAATTCTTCAAATCCCGTGTCAATAGACCTACATTTCCCTTCTCTTCAGACACCCACGGTACGTTAGTACTTAGGCTTGAAGTCTACGTGGGATGTCTTAGATAAAAAAAATAAAAAAAAATTATATACAGGTGTATACTATGTATCTACATGTATATACTATAATGGTAGACAAACTAACTTTTAAACCATAAACCAATAAACCCACCAAATGTCTCAAGGGAGACCGGCTTTTCGATGTATTCGAGTGTGTCTATATTCTTTATAGTCTCTGATAATACCTAATTATGTTGAATGTGAGGAAAAATTGGTTAAGTAAGTATTATTTAACCTTATTTGTTTAAGCTGCAAGAGTTTCATTTTGAAATAAAAATACATCACACCGTTTTTTTCCTCGTATGCCTCATTGAATAAAAAATTTATCAAGCTGACATTGCAAATGAAACAATTAATGGTCATAGATTTTTCGCAATTCGCTCATTATTTTCCCCGTTAGGTTTTAAAACTATACATTTTTGCGATAACCATTCGTACTAGTTTTAAAAACTCCATCTCCGAAACAATTTAAAAGCTGAACGCAAAATTGCAATTTTCATTTTCCAATGAGGAAATACAGGTAACTAAACCATGAATTTATCGCATTCAATATGTGGTATAGCTGTTTTTGTTTTTATTTTGAGGTAAAAATTTCATAATCTAGTAAACAAGGCAGCTACTGCTACCGTTGAACATTTTTTAAACTACTTCGGTACGGTAGTGTTGTTTTTTAAACTTAGCGCTACATTTGCTGTTACTTAATAGAAATATAATAACAATTAACAAATTAAACATAAAAAGATGTACCTAATGTGGAATTGGAACAATATTCTCTAGAATTAGGATTGACTAGCGTATAAACTGCACTATCCATAGTTTAGCTGTGTATAGCGAGCGAGAAGTCAATTTTTAAGACATATAGTACTAGCTTTACTACATATTTGTGTTGAATTTGTGACAAAATTTCAAGTTCCTAGCCCTACTGAAAGTGCTCTAGAATGTTTACTGCATATCGATATAAAGTTCGTAGCTTCATTTTTCTATAATATTCTTAGGTTTTATCACATTTTGAAAGTATCATTTTCGTAAGCAGCACTTATTCCTTAACACAAACAAAATATCATTGCTTGATCCCCAACCAGTGAATTATCCATTTTACTGTTCTCGTATGGGGCTCTCAATAGGCTTTGTGCTTACACAAGCGCTAAAATATAGCTGTTTGCTGAACCGAAAACCTTTTATGATAATTCACGTTGACCTTTTTGCACAGTGCCAGTGTACTGAAATTAAGCTTTAGAAGGTGTATTACACGGAAAATGTTTTCAGGGTAGAAATTTGTTACTGACTGGTTTAGATTTCCACAGTATAGAAATGTTTTCGCAGCATTGCTTTGTAACCAATATACCCTAAGGTTACTTCAAAAGGAGAAAGAAAAGGTTTTATTTCTACCTACACAACAGAAATATTTTAATAATTCTTGACTACCCACCAGAAATACCATGTTTGTATACCCACTTAGATCTAGAAGTGCAGGTTTATTTTTAATAAGTAAAATTTATACCGTAGACGACATGTGCCAGACTTATGAGGAGCAGGGCGTAACCTTATTGACCTAACAGCAACATACATATCGTATTTTACTACACAGTACCTATAACAGGAAGAGTTTGTATGAACTCACTAATCTTGAGAGCCCTTAAATGGATGCTGAAACTGTATTTATCGTAGTATAAAATATTTCTCAAGGAAGATTTAGGTGTATAAAATTTACTTTTCAGGAGACTGGGCAATAAAGATAAACGTGACGTCGTAAAAAACTAGAGCGGGTGGCTTAAAATTATTTTATAGGTACATTTAACTATATACTTTTGTTATTTGTCAATGGAAACGTCAATTTAGTTGCTTATTACGTAAGGATATACAAAGTGTAACTAGGCAGTGCTTTTTTGTAACCTACTCCTTTCCAATTTTTACACACTTAATGCATTTTACTATTTCTTTGGATTATTGGAAATTAGTTTTTTCAACTTAAATTCATTTACTGCTGCATCAACTTTATTGTCAGATGAAGAGTTTTTGTAACGTAGATTTCCTCCACACATCCTATTAAAGGGCTGGTGAACTCCCTACGGATACTTCCAGCTCTGGATGTGTGAGTCGATTCCCCAGTAAACCCACGGTAAATAGTACTTAGACTTTGGTCTTCGTGGGCTATGAGAAGATAAAAAAAATGGAATCAACGATAAAAATACATCAAGACAGAAATTAACAAGCCTTTAAATTTTTTACAAAATTAGAAGAAAATGCAACCTATGTCAAATACTGAGTATAAAACCTTTAAGCATTTCATTTTAAAATTTAGAATAAAATTTCCTGTACCTCTTTTGATATTCATATCATCAATGCAAATTTTAACAAAAGCCACATAATTTAAAATTCATTGTTGAAAATATCAAATATAAAAATTACTATTTTTATTTTTGTTTATATAAGAAATATATTCTTATAAAACTTTCCAGAAGCAGCAGCTTTTATATTACCATCATAAACCGCATTCAAGAGGATCGCGTGTCTAACTCGCAATTTCATAACAACAGAGTCGAGGAAATTGTCCCTTTTCATGTGAATATTATGTTCAGCTATTACGGTAAATTTAACTTCCTTAAAGATAATGCCATCAATACAGAAAATTATACCCATTCAGACCGAATATTGTGAATTCAGTTTAACGAGCTTATATTTTGTTATAATGACGTTTGCATAACGCAATATTTACGGTTCTTTAAGGATCCAGGAGGGCATTGTGCCCCCTTGCCGCCGCAGCGTGTTTCCGACGCATATGATAGTTAAATTCGACTTAGTGAAAGAGACCCATATTTCTGTCTTTAAAAAATAAGGAACAAACTGAAAATGTTTAATAAATCAATTCATCGAGAATTTCATTAAAATCAGATTAAGGTTTATAAAAGCTGTATAGTATCGATCTTTGTCATTTTAATACATGATTCTATAAAGCTTTAGTGTGTAGGAGGAATAAAAGGTTGCTTCTCTTCCGTTAAGTTTTGTCATCATCTTGGTGTGCTTTATTATCAAGTCATGTCATTTTTGGAATAGATATTTAATTTGTTGCGGCGAATTAGATTTTTTACAAGAAACACTGTGCAGGTTTTTGATACCCGTGTGTATCAGTCACGGCTATCTGGATCTCGTATCAGCCGTCTTGCACTCCCACACACGCATTTATTTTAAAGGTAGGTAGGTAGGTGAGTAGACCATTTCTAAATTCTAGTCGGTATTGTTTGGTATTTTACTGTTTTTACAGTAAAATATTTACTAGGATCTAAAAATGGTCTATGCATGCATAGAACAACATAGACAACAAAATTATTTCCACCTCTAAAGGCAGAGCTTAACTATTTGTGAAATAGTTCGCTGCCTGTTCCACTTTTATTCCTCCTGCTAATTTCGCACTTCTAACCGCTCGCTACGTCTGTACCCCATAAGATGTCCGACATAATACTTAAGATCAAACAAATTCAAAAATTCTTTTATCCATTGACTACAAAAAGGCGTCTGGTCTGGATGGCATATCAGCAGTTGTTCTAAAAATGCCCTCCAGAACTTGGACCCACCTTAACTCGTTTTTTCCAGATCTCCTACGATAAGGGTATCTTCCCAGACAACTGGAAGACTGCTCGTGTGCAGCCTGTCCCGAAGAAAGGTTCCAAGTCCCTTCCATCCAATTATAGACCTACCTCTCTTCTCTCTGTTGTTAACAAAGTTATGGAGAAAGTCATCAACGTGCAAATTCTTAAATATTTGGAAAAACACTAATTCATCCATAACAGGCAGTACGGATTTCGTCATTAAAAATCCACAGCTGATCCCCATACCTTTGTCACACATAACTCGATCAAGTCTCTCGAATTTCATAGCAAATCCCAGATTGTTGCCCTTGATATTTCCAATGCCTTTGACCAAATATGGCATGACGCACTTCTCAACAAATCTTCTTACGGTCTTATTTCCCAACTATGAACTTGGATCGGTAGCTCTCTTGAAGTGGTGGACGGTCACTCATCTAACTTCCATCCTACCAATGCTGGCGTACCCTAAGGTTCAGTCCTAGTACTAACTCTATTTCTTGTTTACATATATGACCTGCTCTCTTCAACTACGAATCCCATCCATAGTTACGCTGACGATAGTGCTCTTCATTTCAACATGCATTTTTCAGACTCGAATCAATAGCTGGATAATAGACACAGATCTATATATACCTATCCCTTTCCCAAGATCTTCTAATATCTGACTGTTCGTAATAGGACAACAAGAAGCGCTTATTATGTATCCCTTTACTGTGCAGCTACAAAGGCCTAGAACATCTCACTTCTCTCGCTCATTCATACCTAGGGTCTCCAGATTATGGAACAAAATGTGTGCAGATGTTGTCCCTTCCCCGCCCAACTTCGAACCATTTAAATTTCGTGTTAATAGACTATATTTCCCTTGTCTCCAGATGCCAGATGTATAGTACTTAATGGGGTGTCTCATATAAAAAAAGAAGCCCATAGTTTTTTAATGTTCATGTATGAGAAATTGTCTTGGTAGCATAATTTTAACTGTTGCTAACTTCGTGGAAATTGATTGAAGGATATTTTGAAAGCAAAAGTATCAGATACGTATGTAAATAATTTAACATTTTTTGGTCACTTGGTGTGATTTTGGAACTATTTTTAAATTTAATAAGTGAGTATATCTAGGTGGAAATAAAGGCAACCATCTATGTACAAATGTTATTACTCACAGGTGGAGAAAAACCTCTTATCCCATATTTTTATTATTGTTACAACGAGTACGCAATTATTCTATTAATATTTTTACAGATTCTCATGGTATTTGATCACACAACAGCACACAATTTTGTTATAATCGCAACGAATTTAAAATATGTCGGTCATACCGTTTGTTGTTGAAGCAAATGCATGTAGCTAAGCTGTCAACATCTAAAAGCAAATCCTCCAAACCAGATTTGTCGTATAGTATCAAGAGACACTTCGATTTCTTATCCCAACCACTCTTGTGGCTTTCAAAGTAAAAATTAAAAGTTAATTGCATATTTTTCATGACCGGCTGAGAAATGGATTTTAATTACATGGATTCCTGACTGTAAAAGAATTTAAATTACTTTTTAAAAATATATGAATGGATTCTCTTTCCGTTACAATTTCCTTTTGTAGCAGTAACAAAGTAAAAGAAATTTTAAGTAATTTGTGTTTTGGTGGTAAGCCAAGCGCGAAGTAAACAAACAAAAAGATTTAAATTATTCAGCAAAGTGGAGTATTTTGTTTCGGGTAACATCTTAAATTAATTTACTACTGCTAGTACAATTAGTAAAGTATTTAACAATATAATATGTCAAAAAATTTTGCAAAAAGAATACTACAGGGGGTGTGAAAAATTAACGCTTTTAGAAAACAAATGCATTTTTAGATTTCTTGAAGCTTTTTTGGCATAATCGGCAAATCACCATAATCTTAAGACTCTGAAATTGACCTATGTCAAGTTTCATCTCTATACTCCCGATAGAACAGGGTCTACCATGGGCTGAAAAATGTATCATGTTACACAGTATGATCTGTAAAAAAATGCACAATATACAGAACATGATGTGATGACAGAAGAAAAACTGGACAAAATCTGACTAGACGATCTAAATTTAAACCATGACCAAGGTCCTAACATTTCTCTAGGGAATAATTATTATCACAACAAAACAATTTTAAACTTGAATACATTTTCTTGCATAGGTAGGTATTTTTGAAATAAAATAGTTATAATGTCAATATCGTATTCCTCAAAATGATGACTGATGGTAAAAAGTGCGAGTCATATGCTCAAGGTCTGTGACAAATATAAAGAAGTGCGAGTCGCACTAGAGAAGTAATGTCGAAGGCAAACCGATAGTACCCTTTACTCCAACATTTATTTTTCCAGACAAGTCTCGAATCAAGAGCTGGATAATAGACGGAGATCTATGCACTTATACCTTTTCCCTTTTAGAAAACATAGAAACTGATTTTATAATTACTTAGAGTTGTTGATTTTTGGAGAGGACTAATAACGAAAGACAACAAGAAATTACCAATTAAGTTACCAATAAGAGCGTTAACACTCTCTTTACGATGCAGTGAAATTTTTAATTGCTAATTAAATTTAGGAATTCTAAGGAACCTTATTTACATGGCATATTAATGATACCCTATTTTATTTCATGTTTCTAAATTTGTAACCTGTTGTAATTTAGTAACCGTTTAATAAACACCTTCGATAACAAATTCAAAACTAATTTACTTAACCAGACCCTTCGAATGACATATTCGACGGCATGACATAAGCCATTAGCGACAGCTTGAACCGTTCGGTGATAAATTATAACAGCCACAAAAGCCGTATTCAAGACCGGGATACATGAAGGTGTCTTCAGTTTGGCGTTACATAAATCAATTCGAGGTTTTGCGTGGGCCGCCTAAAATTGTCAATGATTTATTTTTTACTACTTGTCCATGTCTAACTTGCACAGTCTAAGAAAAACGGGAAATGTATGTAATAAACTGTTTTGTTTGGATAGTTTAGGATAAAATTTAGTTCTTTACTGGTGATGGGATAATTCAGATTTTTTATATAACGAATCTAAATAATAATTATTAAAAAGAAATAAATGATTTTAACTATAGTAGATTATCACAGACCTACAAATTTAAACTTTCTTTTTGTATTCTTAACAAAAAAAAAAATTTTATTCAATCTGGCCCAAGTAGGCCTAAAATATCTGTTAAAATTATTCGTATTCGTATTCGAATGTGGAGACAACCAAGACTTAATTCTCGTCTAAAATCCTACTGAACATGCTTGGGACATATTGCAAAAGGAAATACAATGTCGCATTCAGCATCCAAGAACCCTGAACGGGCTGGTACAAGCTGCAAAAGTCTAACTTTACACATTTGTTGCATAAACTACTTCCACATGACGCTCCTGAAAATCAATGATTTCTTTTCAGTTATGAGAGACTTCTTTTAACGACCTAACGCATTTATTAATTATTTCCAGTGCTGCCTAACCATATACTATTAACATTGCAGATAACAAATGCTAATGCCATTTGTTAAAGCGGATGCTCTGAAAGAGGATATATGGCGATTTGGCCTCAGCCATTAGCAACAGCCAAAGGGTTGGAAATATTTTATAACCGCAAATGCCTATATTCAAGCCAAGAATACATAAAGCTGTTTTCACTTCGCCCGATGTTCCAATATTTTGTGGTCGTTCGTTACCCTGTTAAGTAGGTAACGGTTTAGGTGTTTTTAAATAATGTTGAAAGCTAAGGACACATTTTAATGGGAAGCTTATTTTCAAACGGAAATTTCTACCAAAAGTCAAAATTCATCAAGTAATTGAATCGATATGTTGGAAGGTTTCTTTTCACATAAACATTCAAATAAAGTGCTGCTTCTACAACTGAAAAAAAGGTTTTGCAGGGACTTTCCCCTAAAACATGAAGATATAAATAGTATGATTCAAAGGTACCGGATAGAAAGAAGTTGGAGAAGTTTATAATTGAAAAAAATTTCAGTTCAAAACGTACATTTCAGCAACACAATAGTTTATCCTATAGGAACTGTTTCCAAAATATTTCCCAACAGAAAATTAACTCAATTATAAAACTAAAAACCATTTTATTTATCCTATTTTGATTTCGTTTAAAGCAACTTTAATTGGGTAAATTTTTAAAAGTTTACTCTTGAACCCCACTTAAGCAATGTACGAAACTTTTAACTGCTTGCAAATTTTAACGTTAGCTTTAAGGAAGAACTAGATGAAATAGGTGTTTATTTAAATTTTCATGACTAACGCGAAACAATTTTTTTGCCTCAAATTTAAAATATAATAGTTTTTTTATAATAATATCTAAAGTAAGATCGCTGCCACTTGGTTAACTTAAAAAAGGATTGAACAATGCTCTTTCTTATTCAATTCTATCAATTTTTATTTTTTGTATTGTCTTAGAGAAAAAATCGGAACGAAAAGTTGAGATGGAACTCTGGTCATGTTTTCAAGCACTTGTAATCGGCAACCTACACCACTACAAGTTGTGTGCGGGTAAGACAAAGAAGTAAATATTTTATACAACTGCAAAATCTATCTCTATGGGGGTAACTTGCTTTTTGGCCAACCAAACAATGCCTTAAAAAAACGCCAGCGGCTGCAAGTATTAAAGTATGCTGCCCAAGCATATATACATTTTTTAAAATATGAAATACAGAATACAATAAAAATAAATTGCAAAAGTAACTCCGACCCTGACATATGACTGTAGTAAGTAGCATAATATCTTGTATACTATTTCATTATATGACGATACAAATTTACCTTTTACCTGGTTCACATCTATGCAGTTTGCATCTTTGATATTATAATTATACTTTGTAGACATTCTTTGTATGTACATTTAATTAGTTTCATTCACTAAACTATACACAAATTTAATTTATTTTCAATTTTGTCTGAAATAATGTTATTAGAAATGGTTTAATATAAAATAAAATGCCAAGTCACGTTCTACAGATCGGTTTTATAAATCCAAAGTCGTATTCCCTATCCTATAAAATATATTCGTAAGGTTTTTTAAAGACAAATAGTCACCTATTTTTTGTAAAATAAATGGTTATCCCAATTTGGATGATTTTAATTCTCAATTGAAGGCAGTTCGACGGCAAAACGAAATGGGGTAACTATTTATAAAACTTTTTTTCTCCTAAAAATACATAATGCACACATGGCGAATGAAAAGAAAAGAGATTAAAAACAAAGCACCGTAGTATTTTTTAATCCAACTTAACTCAAGTTGTTCTTAGACTATAACCTATTACACTGTCTGAAGCACAAACTGTCACAAAGCATGCATGGGCTAACATCATGAAATCTTGATCCAATTGAACCAAGAGGATGGAATTTTATTTTAGTCAGATTCGTGTTGTATCGTTAAGCATAATTTTGCATTCATTTTTGCTGGAATAGATGAAAGTGAGAAAAAGTTGGAGAACACCCTAATCGAAAATACTTTGGAAATACTTTTCCAATACAAAATAAAGACAAATATTAACAGAAACAAGGTCATGAGTGTCAAAAATCCGTCAACGAAGAAAAAATGATCATCAGACTAAGCAACCGCGATGGATATTTAATTTATCTGCAGAATACAAAAAAATCAGATCCGGTAATAGGCAATATATAATATTGCTTATTACCGGAGTAAATTTACCCAATCTTTTTGTGTGTACGCAGTGATACTTCAATTCTCTGTTCACGCTAAGTTGAAAGCGTTCTAATATAATGAACAAAAAAGGTTTCACTAACTTTCCAGGCAGGTGGGCGGTTTAACGTTATTAATTAAGCAAAATATTTAATAACTCAACACATATTCGAACGAGGCCTATATTTTGTAAGGATTTATCTCAAATTATATAACAATTAAAAGCAAGGACTGATGTCGTGGGTTATCAAAGTAGAACCCTTATTGTAGTATATGGTTATGGTTATGCGCACTATTAATAATGACGGATGTGACGGATTCATGATAAAAAATCTATTAATTGGGCGTTACAATGTTATACCGAAAAAAAGTAATATTTATAAATAATATACAGGGTATTATGAAATTCACTGCATATACTGAAACCGGTGAATCCTGGTATGAATTCAGAATGAAGAAAAATTATAAGTGGTGCCACGCACTAATAAGGCGGTAATCGCCCTTTAAATTTTCTCTAACTAGTGGTACCAGCCAATTCTATCAATAATTTTTTACCCACTATATCAATAATTCTTTCTATGTAACAAGTCAGCATAAGAAATAATGCTATTGTTACCTTTTCTTATATCTACTAAGATGGCGCCGAGCGATGGAACACGGGATAGTACGTCTGACGAAAAAGTAAAATTAACTTGCTGTAAAAGGAGAACAACGAGTGCGTTAGTGTGCATAGTGTGTGGAAAAATATACCACAAGTCTTGTGCATCAAGGGATTGGGAAGATAGAGTCAAGATTATAGATAAAACCCGTTTAGTGTGTGCAGTACATGAGGATACCATAACCTCTTCAACGACAGCTATTGATAATGAAAACCGTCTCCTTAAAGCTTTGGTGGACGAGTTGAAAAGTAAGAATCTCATTCTTGAAGAAAATATTGGTCTCTTGAAGGAGAAAATGAATGAAATGGAAGAAAAGCAAATCCAGAACAATAAGAAAAAAGGTACAAAAAACGCCATTGACGCCATTCGAAACGAAATCGGCAGAAGAAAACTCCCAGAACTCTCAAACAAAGTTGTGGAAAAAACACCAGATGGAGCCGAGGTTGGAACTAATTCCATTCTGGAGGTCGAATCACAAATATCGCAAACCGATCTTGACGGAGAAGTAGAGCCGAAAAGTAAAAAGGAAGAAAAAACTGTCGAATCGCAAAAGCCATTATCTGAAAAAGACGAAGAAAACGTCACGTCGATGGATAACCTAACCTCAAATGAAAATAACGATGTCAGCAGAATGGATCAAGGGAAAGTAGTAAAAGAGCCCTGGGTAGAAGTCGTAAGACGAAATAAACGAGTATTGCCGAAGGAAAATCGACCACAGCCAAGGATGGGAACAAACACAAATCAAACACAACTGAAAATGGCCCAATCACAAAAAGCGCCATTAAGAAAATGGATTTTCCTGTCCGGCTTTGACCCAAAAACAAAGGAATCTGACATAATGGATTTCCTAAAAGGTCATATGCTACATGAAGGCTGCATCTGTAATAAAATGACCACTAAAAGTGACAACATAAAAAGCTCATTTAGACTAGGAGTACCAGAAGAAAATGCAGACAAGGTGTTTTTAGAGGAATTATGGCCAGAGGGTACCCTGGTTAACCATTTTCAGAACATCCAGAGCCTCAATCCATCCCGAGGCCCTCAGACCGTAAGGGAGGCAAAGACATCATAAGGTTGTTTCATATCAATATGCAGTCTTTAAGGAATAAGGCGAATGAACTTGAAATATTCCTGGCTGACAAGCATGTTGGTATTGTGTGCTTGAGTGAACACTGGCTTACCAGCCTGGAGGTTACAGCACTGAACTTGGCAGGCTTTAAACTGGGTGCGGCTAGCTGCCGGAAGGACCACAGAGGAGGAGGATCAGCAGATTTCCTGGACTCTGTGTATGACTGTGAACCAGTGAACAAAATAGATGTCCTGACTGTTGAGAAATCTATTGAGATTTGTTGTGTTTTTTTAAAGAGGATTAAATTATTTATAATATCAGTTTATAGATCGCCATCGGGATCTTTTGAGATTTTCCTGGATGTCGTCGAGAGAGCTCTGTGCATGGTGCAGGGTGAGGGCAATGTTCTGCTTGTGGGGGACTTTAATGTTCATTTCGGGACTGGGGCTTCGAGGTGTGTTGATCTCTGCGGTTTGCTGGATTCTTTTGGACTAGTGCAGTTGGTGTCTGAGCCGACCAGGAATGGCAGCTGCTTGGACAATGCATTCTCTAGCTTCAGTGCTCGTGGCTGTCGGGTGGCCGTGGTGGACACGGCTCTTTCGGATCACCTTGGCCAGCTTATTGAGTTGCCAGTGCCCCAGGGTGGCAGTGACCCTGGAATAGCAAAAATCACCTACAGACCTATCACACAACAAGGTAAGAATATTTTTTTCTTGTGCATTGAGAGAGTGGACTGGGGTTTTTTGAATGATCCTGGAATGACTGCGGATATGAAATTTCTTTCTTTTCATAATACGTTAATTCAAGCATTCTTATATGCTTTTCCTGAGAAATCCTACAATAAACGCAGAGATCAAAATCGTCTAATAAATTGGTTTAATGACGATTTAAGGGCGATGAGGGAGGTATTACGGTTACTGAAAGAATACTATGATCAGTTTCCAACAATAGCTCAGAAAAATCTTGTAAATAACTATAAAAAACAATATAAGGCTGCAATAAGTAACTCTAAAAAAAAGCTAATGATAATCTAATCAAAAGGGCCTCAAATCCTACTAAATATATGTGGAATATAATTAATGAACATCGAAAATCAGAGAGTAACAGAAAAGTGAATGTTTCACCAGACCGATTTAACGATTTCTTTGTAAACATAGCTCTTGATTTGCAGAACCAGATTGGTCCCTCTCTCCTGAATCCTCTGGAATTTGTCCCCCCAACACCTAGGGAATTATTCACCTTTCGAGAGGTCACACTGATTGAAATTAGGGACGTCTTGACGGGTCTCATTAATAAGAGAAGTAGGGACCGTTTTGGTTTTACTGTGGAGGTCATCAAGGGCATTAAGAATCTTATAGTTGGCCCTTTGACCAAACTTGTGAATTGCTCCCTCAGGGAGTGCACTTTTCCCGATTTTCTCAATTACGATCCTTCCAATTACAGACCGGTATCACTTCTTCCTGTATTATCAAAGGTATTTGAAAAGTGCTTAGCAGTTAGGATTGTAGAACACTTTGAGACCGGAGGTCTTTTTACGGATAGCCAATTCGGCTTCAGGAGGGGCCGAAATACGACCCTGGGTATATTGGATCTCATATCACGGGTCCGGGAGGCCTTGGAGGAGCACTGTTACTTGTCGAGTGCCTTTTGTGACCTGAGCAAGGCCTTCGATTGTGTCTCACACGAGCTTCTTCTTAAAAAATTAGAAAAATATAACTTTAGCAATGACAGCATAAAAATGATTTCTAGTTACCTTTCCAACAGAACTCAGAGTGTAAGGGTGGACGGGGTAGAGTCCGCGGAGAGGGTAGTGAGAGTGGGAATACCACAGGGCTCAATACTTGCCCCCCTTTTGTTTATAATCTATATTAATGATCTACCACAAATTGATCCAACTAGCTCCTACACCCTCTTTGCGGACGATACCACGATCGCCTGCTCAAACCGAGATTTAACAGAAGCCATGACAGCATCAAGGGAGGCACAAGAGAAGGCAGAAAGCTGGTTCACAGCCAATAAGTTGTTTTTGAACATTGAGAAGACTCAGAACATGGTGTTCTCGACAAGGCCGTTTCCTCCTGGGAGGGAGAATAATAGTCTGAGGTTCCTGGGGGTCCATCTGGATGCCGGGCTGCAGTGGGGCGCTCATACGAGCTCTTTAATGGGTAAGTTGGGGTCCTCTACCTTTCTTCTGCGACGGCTCTCTGAATGTGTTTCTCAATCCACCTTAAGGCAGGCATACTTTGCGCTCTGCCACTCCCACATCAGCTATGCAGTTGTGATCTGGGGCCATAGTGCTGGTGCTGGGGGGGGGGGGTCTTTCGAATCCAGAGGAGGATGGTGAGGGTGGTTGCTGGTTTGTCCTATCGGGCGGACTGTCGGCATGCCTTTGTATCCCTCGGGATATTGACTCTGCCTTCCCTGTTCGTCTTAGAGAGCCTTCTTTTTGTTAAACAGAATCTCGGTGAGCACCGGAGACATGAGGAGGTTCACCATCATGACAACCGCAACAAGCAAGGGCTTGTGCCTGTATTTAGACGACTCCAGAGATGTCGAGATGGCCCTGGCTCTCTGGGAGTAACTTTTTTTAATAAGCTACCTGTTAGGATACGTGACCTGCCCTTATTGACATTTAAAAGGAAGGTCAAGGATTTTCTCATCAGTCAGGCATTCTATAGTAGTGACGAGTACTTAAATTTTAGGGACTTTGAACTGTTGCATTGACTGTTTGTAATAAATGTATGTTTGACTATATTGTGTTGCTGACCAAATGTCATTCTGATTGGTCCTTATTGTTACTTGTTTGATTCAGTTTGTTAACTATCTAGTGTTTGTATCTTACAGAGAAAGAAATGTAATGTTAAATTTTATTTTATTTTATGACTTGTGTAAATGCATTGTATTGTACATGACGCCAATAAATTATTATTATTATTATTATTATTATTATTACCTTTGTAGTAAAATCCCTTTAAAATACACTTTTTTTGAAAATGTTTACGATTAACAAATACCAATATACCAAAAAACACTGACAGTACAGACAATAATTTAATGCAAGAAACCAACGCTTGACAAATAATAATTAACAATAAAAGAAGTTCCAATAACGAACTAAACACAATATTTAAAAGATTCCACGGTATTTTGTCACTACCCGCACTATTAAAAACTGAAAATTAATGTTTTTGTTACTTTTAAAATAAAATTCCCGAAAATTCACTTTCCGTATTAGAAAGATTTTTACATTAAACTTGACATACTAATGCAATAATAACAAAACAGTAGTATTAATAAAAAAACATTCCACTAACTAACTGCATTCAATGCTTAAAAAACCCACGGTATTTTTTAGTATCAGCACCATTGAAAATATATTGACAATTAATTCCTAGTTTCAATAAATATGACATTTGCGAGAAAGTATAAGCCAAAATACTTCATAGGGAGATTTTGCAACTAGAAATTGCAGATACGCTAAATTATAAACACTAAAAGATAAAGTGGTGTTTTTATCATATAATTTATAACAAAACCTAAAAATTAAAAAAAAATTGAAAATCTTTAGTGGGCTTATAAATTCATTTAGCAAATGAGGTGAAAACTTTGATTAAAATAACACTTTAAATTTTATCGTTCATGGATTAGCGTGTCTGCTATTTCTTCTTGCAAAATCTACATAATAGCGCCTACTACGGTAGTTAGGAAATCGATCGATCAGCTGATTTGAACATCATCATATAACAACAAAAAGAGACGGAGAACAGAAACAGGGAAGAAAGAGCGAGATAAGATGTATTTCGTAGTTGTCAAAAACCATATGCGGAAGAAGTTCTTTGATGTTGATAATTTTTCAGATTTTAGTAATGTTATAATAGTAACGAAACCCGTTTTTTATGCAGATAATAATACCAAAGGCAGAAACCTACCAAAAAGAAATAATAAATGGACTTATGTGGTGCAGTGTGCATGTGAAGCGTCACTGAAAGAACTTCAACAAAGTTTGTTTTGAACTCGGTGATAAACTTATTTTTCTTAAAAAAGTTATGTGGTAGGATATTAAAAGAGGAACCCATTACAGAAATTATAATTTTTTGCAAAAATACATCCTATACCTAACATATTTTTAAATACGTATGAAAGTAATATCTTATTTGTAAGTGTATATAAGTAATTTTTTTTAGGTATAATGCATTTTTGGCAATTATAAATTATTCATAGGTTATTGTTGGACAATTCTAGGGTAATTTATTTATTTGTTTAGTAAAACAAATTTAAAACATAATATTTCGCTTAAAAATAAAATCTTGGCAACGGCTCATGTGTGGGCGCGCGTAAATTTAGTTTTACGGGTGTAGAATTTTTTTTAGTGGTTCGATTAGACAAAAAAAGTAGTGAGTGTGTCTCTAGACTACCCCAGAAGTCACCAATTCAAATATGTTAAACAATTTCCATAACACCCTGTATAATAAATCTGTTGAAATTAATAAAAATAAAACATATCATGCAAAGAAATTTTCCTCGTAATTTGTCAGTGACTTCTAATTATAAGAAGACTGATTGACCCTAATCCATTTATAATATAGTATTTGTTTTGTCAGCTTAATTTGATCAAAAAACAAAAAGCTTGCTGACCTAATTTCTAGCCCCGTAATTAAATATATCTTAAAATTCGAATTAACTACCTAACCAATGAATAAAAAATAATATTAATTAAAAAAAGAAAATCTAATGCTTAGTTGTGCAATTATTCAGTTTTTTAATTTTTAATTATTAAAAGCATTGTTTTTGTTTTCACCCTAAACTTGACAGATACTTGAGAAACTTGACAGAAATCTGACTACATCGTAAGACAAAGACGTATGCATTATACCTATCTACTTATTCAATTATTATGAAGAATTTTAATACCCTCCTGTCGAAGTAGTGGTAGTCAAATAGAAAAATTTGAAAAACATTTACGGGCAGATTTTCCAGCGCTAGACCGATCCAGTTTGACAACCAAAAGTTCTAAACTGACAAATGTAAGAATAAGACAACTATGTTTTATTCTATAAATTTATTTCCAAGTTGTTTTGTAAATTTGTAAAGAACCAGACAATTTTACTACATACTTTCCACAATAATAGAACTACATAAGTTTATTCTAGCACGTTTCAAGATGAAAATTATTTGTAAGAATAATTTATAAGGTTTTAATGATGGTTTATCAACAGTGACAGTGCAAAAACCTGTAAAAACTTTGCTGATTAACTAGAAAATCTTAATTCAAACCAGAACTAAATCTGAAATCTATTTAGTGAACCTGAACGTTATTATCATTAAGAATAATACTTCGATTAATCTACGTTTATACAGGGTGTTTCAAAAAATATGTGTCATCGCTTAAAGGAAGATTCTTTGAATGAAATTAAGGCTAAAAGTTTATATGAACATGGGTCCGCAGATGCTTTGTTTCAAAGATACAGGACGTTAAATTTTTAAATGGTCTTTACATGTTGATACAGGTAATTCTAGTATACTTTCCGATATTTCAGAAACTTGCAAACCACGTTATGGTCAAAGTACTAAAAAATTTTAATTTTGTATTGTATTTTCACTTTGACGTCTATACTGAAATAAAATATTTAAAAAACATACCAAAGCTGGGAAAATTTCCTCACGCTCGTAGAAAAAACATTGTACCCAACAAGTGCGGCAAATGTCTTTTCCGGACTCGACTGCTGACCAAACTGTACTTCGCGGCGTTCAGTCAACTGCAGCCGCGTGCGGAAAAGTATCACTTTCCGTACTTGTTAGGTAAATAGCTATTTCTTTGCGTGTGTAGTGTACACGCTTAATTTTCAACGAGTTTCTTGAAAATGACCCTTCCCACTATTTATATCAGGATGAAATTATCTCTATAAGCCTCTATTGATGGAATCAAAGACCAAAGCAATCTATTTCAGTCTATTTGCATTCTAGTATCAGCAAAACTAAAGTGGATATTAGACATCAAAGACGATTTAATCAAAATGAGATTGGCTTAAGGCTCACAGGCCACCTATAATTAGAAACTTAAAGTTATAAAGGCTTTGGCTAGATATTAATATGTAGACTGCTGCTCAGGTTATTCTTGTGTGTTTAGTATCGGAGAGTGAAATTAAGATAGCCGACGTTGATATCCAAGTAAACAGCTCAGCTATTCGCTGCTTCATAGTTGAATAGATGTAAAAAATTTAAAATAATTACAGAAATTTTGTTTACTGGTGGATCTTTACTTCATTAGAATTCAGATATCGTTATTTAGCTGACGCAAAATGACAAACAGGGAGCACAACAGAATAAATGCTCGGAAGGCTTTCAAGAATAACCATATCCTTGTTCGATTTGCTTAGTTTTCTTTTTGGTATTTATCACAAATTTTTAGATTTAGGTGTATTGGCAATGGGTTAGGACTCTGTTACTATTTAATTCTTTTTTTGGTGCCATGTTGACAAAAATCGACATTCAACAACACGAGAAAAGAAACGGCTTTTCAAACATTGGCGAGACGAGATTTTTTCGTATTGTCTTGCGACATGAAAGGATTTTCTAGATGCTAGATTTCGCGTTCCCTGAAACACTAGTAAAAAGCAATGACCGTAAATTAAAAAACAATTAAAATAGTTGTAGGCAAAGTAGCTTTCAGAACATTAATATGGTTTTCTGTTTTAAAGGTATATCCTTTCAGAATGTCACTAATCCTCGAATTAAACCCTATAAACCCAAAATCTGCTTTGAGTAATTATAATTTTCAAACGAAAGTTTATTTCGGATTTGAATAATTTAATATACCTTTTATTACCTAGAACAGTAAAAAGGTGATGGAAGTCGCGCTTTAGACCCAAATCTTGATGATATTTTCCTGATTTGATCTCGTAGCTTTCGGCGACAGGACTAGCATAAGGAACTAGGTCGGTTCGAGCAGTAGCAGGACTGATAAAATCAAGAGAGAAATGCGTGTACAAGAGAGAGTGCTTCGGCGTTAGTTGAATGCCCTGCGAGCTTTATTTATAAGTGAATAATAAAAGGATAAAAATAAATAATCGTTTAATTAGGTCTCTAGTCCATTTTTAGACTACGGACAAAAAGAGCAAAAATTCGTACCTGATGCTAGTTTGCACAATATAACCAACAATCAGTTACATAGCACATCCGAAAGTCTATGGTCCGTACTAAATAAAAACAGAAAGGGCGTCAATGGCTTAACTTAACTTAAATACAGTGTGGCTCATTTTTAAACTGAAGAACGGGGAGTCCAAAAATAATGGATACACATAGGCGCGGTTAGATAGACAGTGAGCTTTTTTCCTCTTATGAACTTATCGGACCTTGAGAATCTTTCTCAAAAGGCTTTCTAGGTTGCTGTCTTAGATTCTAAGCTACAGAATGAAACAGCCTATAAGCAGTTTAAAGAATGGTGCCATAAAAAAAGGTGGTAAAATTAGTAAAAATGTTATTCGTATTTCGAAGCAAAGTTAAAAGAAGTGAAATTTTCTACACTGTGGTCCATATATTCGATGTTATATATATATATATATATATATATATATATATATATATATATATATATATATATATATATATATATATATATATATATATATGTGTGTGTGTTTGAACGTAGACTTTCACGGATGGAGAAATGTGAAGAAATATTGATCCGGGAGTACATCCCTTCGTTTGTTAAATTCCTATTGGAATCTGGCAGACGTTTCGCCAAGGTCTCACTTGGCATTATCAATGCTTACTCGTTGCTGTCAAGTCGTAAACTGATTTACGACGACAGCAACGAGTAAGCATTGATAATGCCAAGTGAGACCTTGGCGAAACGTCTGCCAGATTCCAATAGGAATTTAACAAACGAACGGATGTACTCCCGGGTCAATATTTCTTCATATATATACATATACATATATATATATATATATATATATATATATATATATATATATATATATATATATATATATATATATATATATATATAATATATCTATATATATATATATATATATATATATATATATATATATATATATATATATATATATATATATATATATACCTATATATATAAGAGAATTTTAAAAACGTATTCCATATTTGAAGAAAAAATCACTTGAACATCGGAAGTTACAAATTCTAACAAAAATCGTGAAAAAAAAGTAAACATTTAAATACCTTTGTTTCTCTTATTACTTTAAAAGTTGTTCAAAATTACTTCCATGAACTTTTTGGCAGTAATAAAGTCGATTTTGGAACTTCTCACATTTTCTTACAAATGTGAGAAGTGAGTTTCAAAATCGGCTTTATTACTGCCAAGAAGTTCATGGTGGTCATTTTGAACAACTTCTAAAGTAATAACAAAAACAAAGGTATTTTAATTTTTACTTGTTTTCGCGATTTTTAGTTTCTAAAAAAACGAAGTAAGATACGGACCTTTGGTTTACGTTAAAATATTTCCTTTTTGAAGAACTTTAAAATGAGGTATCTATCACAGGGCATAGGGTTGCATTAAAAATTTTTGACCTCAACTCTCTGGCGTCACCCCGCGAGGGGATTGAAAAAATTAAATTATATAAAAAAGTAGATTTATTAACTAATAAGATCCATCTAAAATTTTGTGACTCTATCTTCACTAATAGCAAAGATATTTGCCCATAATAAGACTTTTCGGACACCCTGTATAGTTACTGTAATTATGGTAAAAGCATACTTATGCTATATAAAGACAAACAAAACAAACTAATATATTTATTAAATTTTATATATATATATATATATATATATATATATATATATATATATATATATATATATATATATATATATATATATATATATATATATATATACATATCACATTTTCCTTCACATACATTCCACGAATTTATTAACCGTACTGCTACTCATTTCTTATGCTAGTCCTGTAACCGAAAGCTACGAGCTCAAATCGGAAAATGTCATCAAGATTAGGATCTAGAACGCGACTTTCATCTCCTTTTTACTGCCCTAGGTAATAAAAGAAATATTAAATTATTCAAATCCCGAGAAAAACTTTACTGAAAATTATTATGGCTTAAAGGAGCTTTAGTAAAGCTGCCTATTTTCAGAAAAATTTAATAAATATATTAGTTTGTTTTGTTTGTCTTTATATAGCATAAGTATGCTTTTACCATAATTACAGTAACTATACAGGGTGTCCGAAAAGTCTTATTATGGGCAAATATCTTTGCTATTAGTGAAGATAGAGTCACAAAATTTTAGATGGATCTTATTAGTTAATAAATCTACTTTTTTATGTAATTTAATTTTTTCAATCCCCTCGAGGGGTGACGCCAGAGAGTTGAGGTCAAAAATTTTGCAGATTGTTATCTTGTTCTACAAATGTCAAGAAAATGCAAGAGAAGCAAGGAGAAGATTTATTGCAATCTCTCATCTAATGAATATTTTATTTCGGCAATATTATAGTAAATTTGTCAAATTTTTTGACTTTTAAGGATTTCAAGGTGATTTTACCTTTATTACCTAGTGTATGTTTCAAACAGGTTGAAGTTAAATTATACTGGATAAAACATTAAAATTTAATAAAAATAGCTGTCGCAATATTAAATATTTTAATTAGAGCGGACATAAAAAAATCAGTCGTTCCGAAAATCGTATAAAAAAAGCTATGTTCCATTTAAAAACACCTTATCCATAGCGTAACTCTTTTGTTTCTGGTTCAAATAAATTTTTGGTTTCATTTTTGAATTCTGCAGGAAAAAGTACATCGATTGGCTATTTTAGATTTTTCTTTAAATACAAGGAAGCTCAAAAATAAGCCCTGTTCAGTCCTCGTTGGAAGACCCTGTACAACTAAAGTACAAAATTCGTTTCAGACTGAAGGTAGTGTGTGCACAACTCTCGTTCAACGTTCTTACCCGAACAGTTTTACCCGTTCGGATAAATCGGGGTTAGAAGAACGTAATATGTGGGCCCCTTTTTAGTCTATACGGTTATAGTTGTTTTCGTTACTTTCCAATTCAGTGCCTATAATTATTTCTAAATATTTGGTACATGAAATATTGTTAAAAGTTTTACAGGTTTTTTTAAACAATATTTTAAATATTTCTAACAAACAAAGCTATTGACAAAAGAATGATTTAAACACTCAAGTATTACGAAGTTCTTCAAAAACTTTTAGCAATACACACCGGAAATTAAAGGTTAAAGGATTATTCTTTTGTAAAAATAGATTAGAGCGAAGGTTGCAGATTTACGGTTTTCGCGCCTTCTACGTTCCTTATCGGCTCTGGGGAGAAGTTGTTTGAAAATTGAGAATTTCTTTCAAGTTAAATATTCAAACTTTTGTTATCTAAACAGTATAATATTTGCCACGATTCATGACTTTAGAGTTTTTCCGTTTAAGTAGTTACAAAAATATTTTATCGTTTGTTATTTAAAGTAAACTTAATGTTAAAATAATTGAAATAAGAGATTTAAGGTCGCTAAAAACTATTAGAAAAGCCTTAATAAAGATGAAAAAATTAGAGAAAAACCGTAATGTGGTGGAAGAAAGCAAGGTCGTCATTGGACAAAATCTGGGTCTGTCTACATATAATCTGCCCAAGATAACCGGAAGAACAATTCAAAGAATGCAAGAGAAGGCTTAAACAACGTTGCCAATTGTTTGTAAACCAGTTTGGAAAAACTGTTTTAATTTTTCGTCAATAAGACTTAAACTTTTCTTGCCACATCTGGTTTACAAATAAATTTGCAATGTTGTTTAAGCCATCCCTTCCATTCTTTACATTCTTTTGCCGGTTGCAGATACGTTATCTTGGGCAGACAATACTTAGGCCCGTTTTTTAATGTCTGGCCACTAAAAGGTAAGGATGCAACCTCAAAAGTGTGTCACAGTTCACCAAAGGCATACTTTTCGATGTGAAACTTTTCACATTCTTGATTTATTCACATTGATGATTTATTCACCATTTATTTAACTCAAATTATATAGTTATACCTCAAGAAGCTTCAAGGTTAGCAGGGGAGATAAAAGCACTATCTAGAACGTATATATGATATGTTGTTGGTGGAATAAAATTTGATATCAATATGAAATATAATACATACAACTAAAACAGAAATTCAATTATTAGTTTGTTTGTATCCTTTCATTTAACTTTGTTTCAATATCATCGGCATCGAAATATATTTATTTGAAAAATAAAACTAAATTAGTTTCTGATGATGTAATAGTGTTATATTGCTGCTAGAGAAATAGAAAATTTAAAAGAAAAAATGTGCTAGTCGAAAGTTATGGTCATCTAAATTTTTTTAAACCTAAAATATAGTTTAAAAAAAATTCAAATGACTATAACTTGTTACTAATACATTTTTTTCTCTTGAAATTTAAAAATTTTGAGAAAATGATGTAAAATTTGTCTAGAAAAAATAATAAATAAGATACCTAAACGTGTTACTTTTTTTCCCAGGGTGTGCCACGGCAAAATTCAACTTTTTTTCGCAAATTTCAAAATATTTTTTTCTCTACCAAAACATTTCTAGTAGGCTCACTATCAAAACCCCTGAACTTGTTATGGGTCCCGTAAGTAGCAACAGAGATATACAACTTTAAAATTTCACGGGCCGCGCCTGTTCCTGTGTTGTGTTACGACTGATAGCATACCCTATAGAGTGTTATGTATTTTCGAAAAAAAAAAGATTCTTATAGGTATAAAATGAATTTTTAACAAAAATTACGACCACAATGATATTCTTAGGAAATGAATCTGAAAATGTGACAATAATTCATTCAAATTGGACAACAGGCACAGAAAAAAAAGTCATTGAAGTTGTTGCAAATTTCTGATCATATCAAAAGAATGATATTTTCGTATTTATTTAATATCATAAATTTATATTTGTTGTTTTAAGATGAAGAGTTCTGAGTCCACAATTTTCTATATTACTATTTTCACTACCAAAGTTTGTTGCTGTTTCGCTACCAAAGTTTGGTTGGTTGGTTGTGAAATATACAAGGCGACTTGTCAATTTAAGTTAAAATATTAAATAGATTTTATATTCTGGTGATGTTAAAATAACGTAAAAGATTTAAATCATAGGAATTGAAACAAAACTACTTACATTCGAACGGTGGTTTGGTTCCATGCGCTTTAAAAACTTGCTTTGCTTGCTAAAGAGAGAGAAAAAAGATATTATTAACAACTGTTTGCTTGTTATTGTATTCTTAAAATTTATATAGTGGACGCGACTAATAGTGTAGCTTTAATCTTTGTACATAAATATTAATAGTTGTGTCCAAAAACTGAAATATAAAAAATAGCAGTTGTTAAAAATACTGTTGTCTTTTGAAAAAACAATGTTCATTTTTTGTAAAAAAAACTTGCACAGAAGGGGTGGCCGGTCAAAAGAGGCAAAATTCTAAAGAATGACGCTAAAATCTATTTTTCATGTAACCCTTAGTGACAGTTTTTTTTTTAAGTTTACATCTTTTTTGGCAAATTATTCGGATTAATGAAAACACCGAATTTCTTGATGAAATTTTGCATAGACCTTAACTTTGGGTCGTAGAATATCAAACTAAAATCAGTTTTCGGCGGTCTCTTATGGGTTTTCAAAAAAAAAGTTGCATTCAGGTTAGGTTGTTCTATGGATGTCTTAAAACTTCGACAGTTTCATTTATGTTCATTCAAAAATGTATCATAACTCCTGCAAGTCACAAAATCATTGCTGATGCCAAAAATGCGTAGAATGTTGAAATTAGAAGCAAGTTTCAATGACACAAATATAATATAATACATAACGAGCATGCAAAGTGAGTAAGAATCTAGCCGAGTGCGGAATTTACACGAGCATGAAGTGTTTTCCAGTGAGTTTTGTATGCTATTTTTCCCACAACGTAAGACCAAAAAAAGTCACTTTGTACAAATTACTTGTAACAATTATTACCTCTCTTGAGATTTTTCAGGTGACAAATTTAAGGAACATATTTTTTGCTGCACCTACAACACTTGCTGAAGTATATTTTTAATAAAAATCTTCGCTACACTTCGCCTTTATTACATTCAAACATTTTAAAAACACTTTCAGAAATATTATTCAAAGATTTTCGTTGTACTGATATGGGCATCAACCAATCAGAAGCTATTTCTCAGGATCCTTTATTTCGTAGCCTACTAATTTTTGATTTTCCCATCGTACTGCTAAGCCAAAAGGATCAAATTTGGAAAATAACGCACCATTGCCAAAAGACAAAATCAAATCATTAATTTTCACGCTCATTAAATTTTCTGAATATAAGTATTATCTTAATGGGTCGTGGGAAATTAAAATTTTGTGATCAACCAGTACTGACAAAGTAGAAGATGTACTTGTGGAGGTAATAAAACATGATCTAAAGATGAATTAGGCGGACAGAGCTATTCAGAACTTATGGTCGAACGTAACTTACTGAATATACATTGAAAAATACCAAGGGGACATATTGCAAACAGTTTCAACTGTCACACACATTTTTATAATATATTTATTTTATTTTTGGCTTCCAAAGCGCATAAACGAATAAAATAAAGATCATTTTTCAATTTTAGAATCCACCTCAACTAAAGCTTCCGCCTGGCTAAACACCTTTATCCGAATAACTCTAACGTTGGCGCGTACCGAAAGTTCCGGAAACAAAATCCATGAGGCATTCTTTATTTGCGAAAATAGGTTCTGCAATAATAAATTATTTTATGACATTGCCACCCACGCATAGGAAATGTTAAAAATCATGTTATGTCAAAAATAGTAAATAATGAATGAAACACCTACTTTTTTTATTAAAGGGAATGGGAACAAAATAGAGTTTCTTATAAAAATCTTTAATGAATAAAATTACCAGAAACATAGTTATGTACTCATAGGAAGATGCATTGTTGAGATGCTACAGGTATATCTCAGATGGATTTCTTTACTTAGAGTTCTTAATGAAATATCTAAACTGTTGTAGAAAATATCAATATTACAATACAGCTAGTTTGCTTGGCAAGGAAAAGTAACTGTTAGGAAATATTCGTTCCTGTACAGTGAAGCAATAACATTGCATTACAGTTGTTAGTGTACTGCAAATATTATTAAAAACATGATGCTGGTTAGAAGATTTTATTTTTAAACACATCTTTAGAAAGAATGTTATTTACAATCGAGAAAAGAAAGTTCTTTTGGGTTCATCCGATTTATACTACAAGACCAGTTTTCGGTTGTTTTAGTCACTTATTTTCTGATTTGTTAGCTGACCCAAACAAATTTTACAACTTTTTTCGAATAGGCCCAGATATATTTTTTCTGCTACGAAATCTAGGAGTAATGTTACAACCTAAATTAAACCTGTGGCAAAACTATCGATAGAAATGTGTTACATCTTTATTAAGGAATTTAATTGCTAATTAAAGTCAATAAATTTCACCATGTTTAAAACAAAGGAATAAAGCGGATCGAAGAGAAGTTGTTCATTTTATGTAACATTTTTCTTTGTACATTTAAAACATTAAAATAACAGTGTTTTAAACATGTTAATGCCCCTATTCAAAAAATACTTTTTTAGTATCGTTTTGTATCAAAGGTTTGATTATAAAAATCATACAAATCTTAATTTAATAAAAATCTACGATATTTATAATACATTTAGGGCCAAAAAAACAATGTTCCAATTTGTTTTCGTACCAAAGCCGAACACGCAAAACATGTATTTAACACTCTCCAAAACAAGTGTTTAACACAGACCCCATCAGTAAGCGGATTAGAAATGATTAATTAGATTTTTTAATGACGTCAACGAAATGTTTATTTTGTAGTACAAGGTAACAGATTATTGTTCTTGTCGTGACATTTTATTATAATTGGCTAGTGGGATTGCATGTCTCACAAGCTTTCTTTAAATATATTTGCTTGTTTAAAAATATAGGGTTTCTAGCTCTTATATAAATAATAATTTATGAAAAAGAACACGTTTGTATTTTTGCATGTATGTATAATTATTAAGTGTATAACAGAAAAAAATCTTAATTGAAAAAAGCTTTTAAAGTAGTAAAAATAGTCTTGTAACTGACCGCATAAAAAGCGATCAAATAATATTTCGTTTCGTGATGATTCTACTCAGTGCGGTAGATATTTACTATTATTATTGTTATCATCTAGATTTTTTTATGTAAAATTAAATTTTATTTTGGCCACGACTGTACACCATTAATTTAGGTACGCTAAATACGCTATATACAGGACTTTATGAAATTCACTGCATATATTTGAATGGGTGACTCCTGAGGTAGTCTACAGACATACTTAACACTTTTTTTCTCAAATCGAACATTTTAAAAATTTTCAAAAATGCCCTAAAACTCGTCCATATTCATCGCACCTGGCTGAGCGAACACATGGCGCTTGACGGAAATTTGCGTGCGAAAAACTAAAAAAAATGGAATTTATTGAAACGTTACCAGACATATAAATTGAATTCTTTTCTGGCCTTAATGTGAAAGGCAGGGCAAAACTAATAAAACTTCTTCATAGCAACTTTTAATGAGCTTAAGGATTACGTTATCAATTTTTTTATTCGTCGTTTCGTCTTTGGGCAGCGGTCATCAACTTCATTTTTTTAAATATGGTTCTGATTCTTGATGTCAAATTTTAGAAACCCTTTTTATTCTGAATTCAACAGTGAATTCAAAAGTTCATTAGAAGTTGCTACAAAGAAGTTTTATTAGTTTTGTCCTACCTTTCATTTTAACGCCAGAAAAAAATTAAAATAAAAATTCGAAAATTCTGTTTTTTTGCAAAATAACTCGAAAATGAAAAATTATCTAAAAAATTTCGGAACATAATTTTATTAGTTCTTCAATTACGTAATTTCTTCCCATTTAACCAATTCTGTATTTCTAATCATAAGCGAGATCCCCATACTGGCCCTTCTTGTTTTGGACACCATGTATATATATATATATATATATATATATATATATATATATATATATATACATATATATATATATATATATATATATATATATATATATATATATATATATATATATATAAACACAATATATATAGAGACAATGTTGTACTTAAAGAATTTTCATAAAATTAGTTTTCAAAAAAAAATCTCGCGAAAAAATGAATATTAAAAAAATGTATTTTTGAGAACATGTTAATTTTCATAGATCCATTTTAAGGGACTAAGAACGGAATAAAAATTGAAGGATTTTCCATACGATAGTGATTATGACTATCTTTTAAGTGAGGATATCCACACGCCCAAACTATGTGCCCAAAACAATTTATTTAATAATAATAATTAAACATGGAATATGGCGTAAAATTAACGCAACTTAAGTGAATTAGACACTGGTTTCAATGGACAATTATTGCCTCTAACACAAGACCAGTATTGAATAATAAGGCTTTGCCAAGCAAACATTTAAATGCTTCGTTAATATGCCGAATTATTGATCTAGAAAATTACCGTCGGTTGGAGAATATTTAGCCATTGGTACATTAACTGATAAGTTGTATTTTAACAAAATATTAAGAGCAGTTATCAGCTCCCATTTCTATATTTGGGTTATTTTAACATTGGTGTTGCTCAGATGTTTGCTTAAAAAACCTACGGCTTTCCCGTACAGACTTATAAATAAAGAACAAGTTTGTAAAACTCGACTACGCAAAACAACTGACAAATTAGAAATAAGTGGCGTTTCTATAAATGTAAATATAATCATAGCTGTATTACAAATTTTTATATACTTATAAATATAGGTATATAACTTATAAATGCAGGTACTTAATAGCCTACTTTACTCAATTTTAAATTTAAAAGTAGAAACTAAAAGAACATTAGGTGTATTATAAAGCATATTAACTTGTACTGCACTTAGGTGAAGACGTTCAATAACTCTTGCTGTGTGAAACATGTTCTTTCTCATGATTAGGTTGGACCGACATTCCATACTTTATAGAGATTTGGAGTATAACACATATACATACATAATCTAGTCCTCTTCTACGGTTAAGTATAGAGGATTTTATATCTTTCTTATTTGCTTCTTTTATTTTATTTCAGTCAGCATACTTCTATACTTCTTTCTATCCGCTGACATAGTTTTGGCCTCCTGTTATGTTAGTCCCTTTTGTTTAATTAGTTTGCCCACTTCATCATTCCATTTTTCGCAGTCTTCCCCATCTTCTCTTGCCTATATTTCTTGTTTTCCAGATTTTCTGTACTTGTCTGTCTTCATTTCTTAGTGTCTCTTCCATTCAGTACATCTCTGAAATATTCTTTCAATCTCATTATAATTTCTTCTGATTGTGTTACTATGTTTTCTTTGTTATACTTTATTCTACTCAATTTGCTTATATTCCCGTCATGTCTCATATTCTTTAGGACTCGGTAGAATAGTTTTTGATTTTGTTTACTATCTTCTTCCAGCATTATTCCAAATTCTCCCATTCTTTAGCATTTCCTTGTTTAACTTTTTCCTTTACTTCCTTAGCTTGTTTGTAATCTTCATAGAGTTGTTGTGTTCTCTTGTTCAGGTATTCTTTCCATAGTTCTTTATCTTTTTTACAAAACTTCTTATTTCTTCATTCCACTAGCTACTTCTTTTTTTGGAGCATCCATTTATTGCAACACCACCTTGAGCACCAGCTGTGTTTATAACATCTCTAAATATTTTTCATTTGTCTTCTAAGTTTCCTCGTTGCATTATTTCTTGTTTTTGTCGTAATTCTTCTGCAATTCTATCCGAATATTTATCTCTTATTTCTGTGTTTCTGTTATGGTTTTGATGTCTCGTTTCCTCAAATTTTTCCCTTTATTGCTGCTATTATTCTCAGTAATATTCCTTTGCTTAATTTTTGCTGCTACTAAATAGTTTGTCGACAGTTCTGCGCCTCTGTATATTCGAACAACGTATTAATTCCCTATTGTTTTTTTTCTGTTATCACATAGTTAATAACGGCTTTCTCATTTATTCCAGGTTCTTCTCTAGTATATTTATGACTGTAGAATAACTCTGAATATAAATCTCTTTTACAGACTCCCAACTTGCTTTTAACCTTTTAGATATAATTTTTGCATAGTCAACTATTAATTTTTAAACATATTGGTTATTTCAAACTTCTTAGTTGTGTGCCAACCTTCATGAAGGTTACGGCTAATGGGCTTCACATTATAAAATTTTTATATCAATCTTCCTCTCTCTTACACATTGTGCCTTATTGAAATTTGTAAGAATCGTGTTAATTAATTATAAAAATATACAACTTATTAAAAAAAAATGCCCGCGTTTTGTTAGGATTGATTTTATTTGCACAAGTTTCGCATTTATCACACTATATAAAGGCATTCCTTAAATTAATAAGTCTAGAGAAACTACCTGCAGCTAACTGTATATAACCTGGCTTTGCAAGTAAGCCAATTTAGATCGGCTTAGCAATGTTTACTTTAAGGCAGTATAGTAATTTAATATTGGCTGGATGTTTGCTGGTGGTTGAAATAATTGTTCCGTTTAACTGATTGTTAATATGATTACTTCTCTATATTACCTTAATATTTAATAACGTTAGTAAAATTTCAGGTTTATTTCGGAGCAACAACCTTATAAATTGGCGACACTTGTATATCATAACAATTTTAGCAACCACCGGTTTTAAAAATGTATAGAGGGTCATCATTAATAAATAATTTCTTAAGAAAGTTAATTAACATTTCTGCAGTTTATATCCAAAAAGCAAAATTGATAAGCTAAAGTTATCAAAAAATAACCAATAAATAGTGCACATCATACACGCATATATTGTGGGCAACAATCAATGACATGTCATACATTACAATATTGTTAATATTAAGATCTCTTTCAGGTGGTTACTTTTGTATCGACATAATTGCGACACAGCTATCTGCGTGACTAAAATGAGATTTAATTGTATTTGGTAACAAAAATATGATTTCTTCAAACATGTTACATAGAACCATTGTTGGGAAACTTGGCAACACGACAACCTAGCTCACACTTTTTTTATATGGCCCTGCCAGTGGTGCGCAGTGTTAAAAAACTGTAGCTTCAGTAAATGAAAAAGTGACGCTTTGCATATTGAGATTAAGAAAAAAATTTACAATTTAAAATAATTGTTATTTGTAGTAATACAAAAATGCTTTTTAAATAAATTTCTTTTATGACACAATAATAATACGGTATATTTTGATTGACCCTTTAAACCCTATTAGCATTTCTCCCATTACAAAATTATGGCCTCCAATCACGCAATCTAACGGCCTTTTATGGTTATGAATATATGTATTATAGGGCCTGAGGTCGGGAGATATATTGCCGACAGGGTCGGTGCTTAACCTGCCTAATGTCTGTTAGTCCTCTGACGACTCGACTTTGGCATTCTCGCCATGATTGATAATGGAATTTAAGGTAAGTTGGTTAATATATCAAAACAATGTTGAAATGATGATGTCTTTTGCAAATGCTTGTGGCTTACAAAGAAGTAGAAAATTAAAAAGTGTCAAGTCAATTTGCATTTATTTGCATGTGTAGAAAATGACATTATTAAAATAAAAATTCAAATAAATATTGTAAATAAATATTGTAAAAAAAGTGAATAGTAAACACATAATATATAAGGCGTGCCACTTTCGGTTCACTTTCATTACCGTGCTGTTGGAATATCGTATATCTAGGCAAATAAAACGAACGAAAACAGGTCAACACAAAGTGAAGTACATGTTGTACGAAAAAGAAAATAAATTATTTAATGTCATAAAAAGTTTATTCCGCTCGTGACTATTTTGTTTACATAAGATGGCGCCGCGAAAAAGAACCGGGTTGGTGCGATGCAAAGTCAGAGAAAAACCAGCTTTCTTTAAGGCGCATATTCAGGAAAGTCGATGCCAAACGAATGCCTCGTTCCTACCTCGTTTGTGGTTTTTTATTCACGTACAGAATTGGCTGAGGCAACGAACGGAACAGCGATCCAGTAAATGTGGGAATGATGGCGGACGATGAGCGTTGGATGGTGGACAGTGCTACATCCGTAGTTTTATCTGGATTATTAAAAAAGAAAGAAAAAGAAACGCTGGTGGAATATCTTCTTCCAAGAGTACACTTATCTCTCCTAAGCAAACCTTAGCATCTTCATTTTTAGTAATATTGTGATACAATTTGTCGTTTTAAAAGGACGTTTTTTATACTCTTTGATCAAATTTAGTGTTTTTTCGTTATCCCAACCCATGGTCGGTCGGCTGGTTTATTAAATTTTAAATCTACTTTACCTTGAATTCTATTATCAGTAAAAATATAATATATTTTTTACCACATTAACACAAATCACAAAATAATAACAAATATAAATTTTAATTAAAGCTGTAATATATATTCCTCTATTATATGGATAATTAAAAATAATTTCATATTCCAATTTATTTTAAAATGAATTAATCCATTATTTTAAACACTGAATCATGTTATGTTTAGTTTACCACATAAAGAGTAGAATTATAAAATATGATATCACATTATTAAAATTGTATTGTCGAATTTATTAAGTGATTAACATAGAGATTTTGTGCATTATAAAGCTTATACACCCATAACTCAAAGTCGACCATCTAACTTGTTTGAAACAAAGTTTTTGTTTTGACTATTGATTGTATAAATAAACTGCAACCTGTTATTGAATCACCATTACCAGGGACCACCATGTTGCTATACCCTCTTTCCCTAACCCAAGCTACTTTAACAGTACTAATTTGTAAGCGTGGTAAAAAGTCTTCAATGCGACTAGCGAAGCCAAGTGCGGGGCATCCCGGCCAAGTAACAGTAAAAAAGTAAAAATAATAAGAGTGCTTACGTTTAACAAAATATTAGTGGGTACCCGTGGATTTGCTTGCGCTTACTTCATATATGTATTACTACAACGACTAGTATTTGTAACAATCCCTGTGACGCATTTCGATGAGGTTTGGGTTGGGTTGGGTTGGGTATTGTAAAAATGTGTGGGTATAATTAAATTATTAGACAATGGGTCTCTCTGCATCGTAAAAACTAATACTCGCAAATTTGCAAGTTTGATCAGGCAACTACACATGACATTATTTCAAAACTTTTTCCCGAATTTATTTGAGAGGCAAAGTCGAAAAGGTTTTTAAATATTAATTTATTTATTAAAACACTACTTTCCGCACTAGAGAGATACTGTATATTTTCAGACATACCTACTTTTACAAGATAAATTTCAATCTTTTTAACAATTCGTACACACAAGGCTGTAGAATATATAAAAGTTTAATCTAAAAACCATTTATCGTGTCTCGTCTTCCTTTGATGCGGAACTGTTTATTGAAGTTTAAATCTATTTACTTGCAAATAAAATTTCCTAGATAAGCAGTGCATAGAGACGTCTCTTTCAAATAAACTGCTGGCCACTTGAACTTACGCACAGAGATTTTTAGGCAAAATTTAAAGTTCAATATTTTCAACAGGAATGCAAATTTTTGAACGCGTCTTGCAGATTTTAAGAGCTAGTTTTTTTCGGATTAAGCTGCATGACGTATATTTATCGTAGGACCAGAGGTTTATTATATACGGGGTGATCAATGAAGTCATGCAAAAAATCAAGAAGTTTGTATGGGTGAAATTTCCGCAAAAAATTTTTTTGGTCGTTGCAATATGGTTCGTTACTAAGGTAACATCAATATCTCTAGACGTTTTTGTCACTTTTTGGATTAAGGCCCTTAGGTCTTGTACACACTATTAAACATAAAATTTGGGTAGCAAAATTTTTAAAATGCTATAACTTCACATTGAATTGATTGTTCTGGATGATTTTTACGGATTTGGAATCCTTATTTCACGTAGATTTTCTATAATCTAAGCATTTTATTTAAGGGTTGAAATATACAGGTTGAAATTTATTTTTACAATAACTTAAATAATGCCAAACCTTAGAGCGCGTCGTACCCTACGTTTTTGTCTATTATCGACCCGGTATAATGTGTAAATTTCAACCCCCAAATAAAATGCTTAGATTATAGAAAATCTACGTGAAATAAGGATTCCAAATCCGCAAAAATCATCAAGAACCGTCAATCCAATGTCGTTATAGCATTTTAAAAATTTTGCTACCCAAATTCTATGTTTAGTAGTGTGTACAAGACCTAAGGGCCTTAATCCAAAAAGTGACAAAAGCGTCTAGAGATACTGATGTTAACTTAGTAACGAACCATATTGCAACGACCAAAAAAATTTTTTGCGGAAATTTCACCCATACAAACTTTTTGATTTTTTGCATGACTTCATTGATCACCCCGTATATAATAAACCTCTGGTCCTACGATAAATATACGTCATGCAGCTTAATCCGAAAAAAACTAGCTCTTAAAATCTGCAAGACGCGTTCAAAAATTTGCATTCCTGTTGAAAATATTGAACTTTAAATTATGCCTAAAAATCTCTATGTGTAAGTTCGAGTGGCCAGCAGTTTAGTTTAAATGAATTTCCTAATAGTTACACATGTGTATATAGTAGGGTGGAACGAAATATTTATTAAATCTGGCACGCCTGAGATATAGAAAGTTGCGTAGGTCAAAAATAAATATTTTTCCAAAAAAAATTTCTTTTTGTGACAAGTGCTTCCGCCGCCTCCACCACTTTTACTATACTGTCGTTATAGCTCCTATGTGGCGGTGGAAAAACAAGTCTGATCGATTTTTTTTTATTATAAAAAGTGTTTGATGGTTAAATAAATATATTCTACGGTCAGGACGTGATTTTTCTTTAAAAAAAATGTCAAAATTTTTTTCGCTTAGAATGCAATAATAGGTAATTGCATGTGGCCCTAGAATATTGAAATTTGGCACATAGATAGTGGATCAGAGGTGATCGTAAAACACTATGCTCATTTCTAAAAGGGTAACATTTTTAGCCAACGAAGGACTCATTTTTCATAATTTTCATAATTTTTACTGTCGCTGCAATAGAGCATAACAATAAATAAACAGAACACAGCTTTATTTCGTGTGGCTAAGAACCCTAGTCACTAAGTAGGTAGTTTTAAAATTATTTTGGAAGACTAAAAATGACTTTCCAGCATTAAGAAATTTAATTTAACGTTTTATTATTCAGGGAGATATAAAAAAATCTCTTACATCTCTTGAGTTTGCATTAATGTCCCTCTCATTTTTCTTTACTTTTCATTTTAGCTTTAATCAAATTATTATTTACGCCATATTTTCCTTGAAATGGTAGAACCCTAAATTGATATAATGAAAAAGATAAAGTAAAATTTAAGAGAAAAATATGATATTTCTTAAATTAAACCCAGACGGGTGAGGTATTATGATAAAGACGAATAATTTTAATACGCATAAATCTAATGAACAAAGATAACGAATAATCCAGCACAAATAAAAAAGAGAAAGTCAACACCATAATAAAAATGATAACAGTTATGACGACTTATGTTTTTATTAGTTCATAACGCAAGAAATATAAACGGTAGAAAGGAAATAAGTTATTTTAAGAACGATTTAGCTAAAATCTTGTTTTCTTATGATTTTTCCTTGAAAAAATGTGTTTATATCAAATATCATAAAGTCGGTTTATAATAGCAGTATTTCGACACCATTTAAGTAACAAAATAAATCACTTGTGCGATACAATTTTTTCCCATTACTTTTCGCACGCGTTCATCCTGTACAAAACAATTAAAAAAATCCAATTTTATTTACAGATTTATTTACTGTAAAAGTTAATTACACAATTCTGAATTGCAGTAATATTTTCCTATGAATTTGTGTAAACTTTTATGATGGTACCCATTGATACTATATTTTCACACTAAATTTTTATTTTTTCTTCTTTGTTTTTCCCATTTTTTGTGTCGAAATTTCCTTTTCATTTTCTAAGAACGATTCTATATACCCCTCAGCCATAGTGCTGCTTTCCAAATTTGTTTATTTTTCATGATTATTTACACACAAATGAAAATAAAATAATCATATTAAATAGCACTCCGTCCATATTGTTGAATACCAACCGTAATTACAACGTCAAATGAAATTGCCAACTTTACTGCTATGAGATATATTGCTTCTGGTGATGTATGTAGATATGAACTGCTTCAAACAAGTCTCGCAAATAGTTATTTAAATGGTCTTATTGTCTAACATAAATTTTATGACGGTGGACGTTTGAAATTTGGTAATAAATTTCAGTTGAATAGAGGACCAATCTCCTTTGAATTAATTGGTCTTTACTGTGCAGCGATATCGAGTTATAGTTACTACTAATTTTAGTTTGAGAGATACTGGCAATAAGTTAGAATATTATTACGATTACTTTTTTATCTAAAACATCCAACGTAGATTTGAAGCCTAAGTACTAACGTACCGTGGGCTTCTGAAAAGAAGGGAAATGTAGTCTACTGACAAAACACTACTACAATTTTTCTTGTGTATTATAGTTTCCAATTTGGTATCAAATTTCCATTTAATAAGCTACCGATATCCAAACTAATTCGTCATAAATCTGAAGACTGATATTTGAATTATTGCTACTACTAGCTTGAACAATTATTTAAATCTAATTATGTAGGGATTTTAGATTGGGTTAGATAATAAATAAGGGCTCAGAGGAGCTGATATCCAGCGGTGGCAACAATTAAATAAGATTACAAATATTGGTTGTTTAATTAATATCGACTTTTGACTGTAGCGGGGGAGCCAGTAAATATTTTTTAGTCTGATTTCTAGCTTAAAAAAAGGAGAGATGTTTCGTTATTATTATTACACTATAGCATCATCGGATGAAGCTATAGTGTAGCGAAACGCGCCATGTTATAAAGTATGAAATAAAAGTGGAAATGTGGCTAAAATTGTCTATTACTATGTGAACAAATCTTATGTCTATCTTACGAAACTGATTCCCTAAATGCATCAAATTTTAATTAAAGTTGTTTGTGTAATACGTAACTGTATTAACACCTACACTAAAGTTAAATCTCCCGAGAGTTCCTGTATCAAGTTATTTGATAAAGTTAACGAGTTTAGTCTAATTACTTCGTTTTAATAGGATATCTAATAAGTTATATAGAAAGGTGCTCAAGATATAGACGGGCAATCGAGCTCCCTTTCAGGATTAATTTTTGGCAATAATTCAATTTATGAACTACAAAAAAAAGAACAAAGAACCTGACGCGGCGGCGTTACGGCAGAGATAGAAAAAGGCTGAAAAGAACTTAAGTATAATTTGCTGTATTGGAAAAAAATAACGATTCCGCCTAAAAATTTATGCAGGTGGTTTCAGAACTTAAGAAACACATTTCTTTTATACAGTAGTTAGTTGTGGATTCAAGAAGATAGGGGTGTAAATGTGTATATTTGATCCGCTTCCAACAGCCCTTGCATAGCGATCTCGTCAGTTCTTCGTAGCACCAGTAGGAGTAATCTGTGACAATGTGGTAAAAGTTCACCAGTTCGTTACGCTTACCTACGCAACCCACCCTCCAAGAATTCCAGACGATGATAGCTGACTTAATAAAAGGCTAAATCGTCTGATACAGAAGGGATGGAGGGGTGGATGAAGTGGGTAAAAACATCAAATCATGAGCCTTATAAAAAATATAATAATTTTTCCAAAAAAAGAACCTTAATACACGACTTTTGGGTAAGACAAATAATCATGAATGATAAATCCCGAATACTGTTTCATCCATAGCTGAGATCTTTTTTTTATCCGAGATCCCACGTAGACTTCAAGCCTAAGTACTAACGTACCGTGGGTGTCTGAAGAGAAGGGAAATGTAGTCTATTGACAAGGGATTTGAAGGATTGGAGGTTGGGACGGGAAGGGAAAACATCTGCAGGCAATTTGTTCCATAATCTGGAGACCCTAGGTATGAATGAGCGAGAGAAGTGGTCTGTTCTAGGCTTTTGTAGTTGGACAGTAATGCATACATAACGCGCCTCTTGTTGTTCTGTTAGGGACATTCAAGGGGGAATAATACCGGCTAGTTCTTCAGAGCAAAATCCGTGGAAGTAGCGGTAGAAAAGGGATAAATCCCCTACAGCGCGGCGATGAGCGAGAGAAGGGAGTTTTCTCGTGAGGGCTGGGCCATTGATAAGTCGAATGACTCTCTTTTGGATAGAATCAAGGATCTTAAGTGTCGAAGGTGATGCCACTCCCCAGATGTGGGAGCAGTACTCTAGGTTAGGTCTTATTTGGGAAACATAGAGAGTGTATAAGTTGGAAGAGAAGTATTTTCTGGCTCGAAAGAGAAAACCAAGCTTTTTAGCTGCTGATGTGGCTACTGAAGTAATGTGTTTGTGCCAGCTGAGATCATGTTCGAAAGCGACGCCAACGAGATCGAATGTTTCGTTGCTTTGTAGGGCTGGGCCATTCATGTGGATGGGGTAAGCGTTGCCAGATTTTTTGCGCGAGAGGGAGCAAGACTGGGTTTTGGAGGCGTTGAACTGAACAAGGTTCTTGGCACCCCAGTCTAAAATTAACTGAAGATCTTGGGAAAGGGATAGGTACATAGATATTCGTCCATTATCCAACTCCTGATTCGAAACTTGTCTGGAAAAATGAATATTGGAGTGAAGAGTACTATCGTCAGCATAACTGTGGATGGGATTAGTAGTTGAAGAGAGCAGGAAAATGTTCTTTTTACCACTATGTATCCCTTTAAACTACAGGTCGTTGCAATATTGCAGAGAAATCCATGAAATATATTTTTGAAAAGCTCCAACTGTTTTCGAAAAAAAGGCAACCGGATTACGTACTTGCTGTTTAACATGTAACCAATCTCGGCCCATCAATGCTTGTCAGTTCAAATTAGATATGATGGATCAAAACGATCGGTTGGTTGCGCTATGCGACCCCGATTGTAAAATAAATGGATTAAATGGGCGGTAGAATTTTCACCCTAGCCGTCAGCAGAGTTATTGCGAATAACTGTATATTAACGCAGCAACTGACATTTGAATAATTTTGCAAAACGCCCACTGAATTCATGCTGGCGACAATAAAAGGAAACAAGCGAATTTGATATACAACTGTTTAAATATGCTTGAAAGTAGAATATGTAAAATAATATGATATACCTTAGGTACAGGTAAATATTTAATTTGGTATAAGTTTTTCGAAGTGACAATCGGCTTTTTCACTATAACTGTTGAATTTCTTTATTGTTATACTGATATTTTAATAATATTTGTATATAAGGTGTTTCCAAAAGTTACCAAAAGATTTAAGGGACAGCTTCCACAGCTAGAAATATCACGACAAATTCCTATTAACACAAGTCCGTAAATGCCTTGTTATATCGATGCAGGATGCAGGGTGTTAAAGTTGCTGGGTATTTTCCTAAAGACTCTAGGTATGAATGAGCAAGAGAAGTGGGATGTTCTAAGCTTTCATAGCTGGACAGTAAAGGGATGCTAACGTAACGCGCCTTTGGTTGTTCTAGAAGGAACTGTCAAGGGAGAAATTATAGCAGCTAGTTCCTCAGAACAAATTCCGTGGTATCGGTAGAAAAGAGATAAATCCCCAACAGCAGCGCGGCGATGAAGAACAGACTTTTTTTGAAAAAACATATTCAACAAAAGTCTTTTTGTCTTAAAATAGGGTATGCAGACACAGATATTTTGTTAAATAATTTATAAACGATGCATTCAGCAAACTCCACCAACTTCCATCAAAATACTCGTATTATACAAACATATTTTCAATAAGGGTTTAAGTCATTTAATGATTCATCTTTCAGAATCCATGTAAGAGCATCGTTGTTAGTTTAAATAACACATAATGGATTAAAACAGTTGATTTGCGCTGAGTGACGTCAATTGAAAAATTGATTAAATTGGCGCCAGTGATTACTACGCTCCAGCGATCAGCAAAGCCATCGCAAAGAGCTGTATAAACAGAGATATCAATAAGTGATGTTTAACGTGAATGAACCATGTAACACAATAATGGGAAATAAATAGCAACATAGATTTCCGACTTTGCCAGATTGTCGCATAAAACAGTAAATAATTTTTGGATTTTAAAATAAATATCAACACAGAAGTCTTATTCATAAACTTATCAATAAATTGTAACTGTCACTAAAACCCTTTTTTGTGGATTTGTTGGGTTCGCACACCTTTACTTTCTGAGGTCAGCACCATCTACATTGTTTTATACCTTAACGTATACAACAAAAGTTTTCTGAATTTTTTTCTTCCGCAGTATAGATAATTTATTTTGGAACTTAAAATATTATATTTGTATATAACTAATATATTAACCAAAAGCAAAGATGTAAAAGAAATCGCCTAAATTAAATAAACTAGTGGTAGATTGAGACATAATAGCACATAAAACATGGTGATAATAGTAAGAGATGTGGGTATGAATAGGAGATATATTGCAACGCGCAATAGACCAAGCTGGGGAGCCTGCACATTGAAGATTTTTTCTTAACTTAGAAGTCAAAAGAGTAAAAGAAATTTCTTGTCTTGAAGAGTTTTATAGTTTTTAAAATAAACCTTTTGAAAATAAATTGCTAATATTCTTAGCAAATTGCATCTGAAGTGGTTTTTCATATTTGTACATTTTATTTCAAAAGTATTTAACTCAAATTTGTAGAATTATGGTGCAAAGAGTAAATTAACATGCTGCCGCAGAAATAAAATTAAGCTTAAACTCCCTGGTGGACCATCCTAAAAGTCGTTAAAACTTTTCATTTCCATAAAGGTAACCTGCTCAACAAGAACTTTATTTTCTTTAATATCCTGGAAAAATGTTTGCCAAAATCCGGTCTAGTACTTTAATTTTATATTAATAATTTGATTTATGTTGCATAACAAAATTAATGTTTTTTTTTCTAATTTTCGTATATTTTATTACATTCACGTCCATTTGCACAAACAACTTAATTGATAATTAAACACGTTGGATACTTGTAATGCGATAGCACACATATTAATATAATTGCCAAAGATGGATCTAATGTCAATTAAATGTATTATTTGATTAAAATTTTAGAGTAGACTGTATTTATGTCTGGTTTTCGAGAAAATGGAAAAATTGGGTTAGCAGCCAAATTTAAATAGAACTGAAACGGCTTGCAAGTAAACGCCGCTGGATGCAAACTATAGTGCTAGTAGCCCTTAACTTACCTTGTAACCTTGTAAATGCCAATCTGCTCATATGTCTAGTTTTCGAGAAATTGGAAAACTATTAAATTTTTTTTATACTGGAATATGACTTGTACTTTCAAGAGTGCAATCATTGCTTATTTTTTTCATGAGAAAATAAATAGGTATGGACTGAGAATACATACATGTGAAATTATAATTTTACGCTGGCGAAGCCACGGGTTACATCTAGAATTTACATATTAAAAGGCACAGAGTAATAATAACTGGGTGACACAAGACTACGTCAAATTGTTTTGGACATTAATTAAATATTAAATATTCTACTATGTCTAACGACTTACGCATAATTAAAAGTTTTCAATCCTTTATTAAGTTTAAACTTTCACTTGTTAAAAGCTCAAAGGCTTGCCTTCTAAAGTGTTGCGATACTGAAATGTTACTTGATCACGCAACGCTTTAGAGAATTTATAAAATGCGGCTTTTTAGTCTACAAAATTATCTATTTACTAAACTGAAGTAAATAATGGTATTGGGATAATTTGAATTAAAAATAATCGTCAACTCGAATTTTTAAATAATTAATTTACTACCTGTCGTCGACAAAATTATTGAGACAATCGTTATTAACATTCATTTGCTCAGTTCTTTTGCTATACGTGTAAATTTATTTATTATTCATTTAAAGACTAACAGAGATTAGTTTATGTATTTGTCTGGTTAAGGACATATGATTCCAAGTCACTTTTATCTCATAAAAGTTTAATACCATAAACACGAGATGCAAAGGAAATTTAAAAAAAAATTCAATCAGTATCTGTTTAGTTAAAAAAATTCCCATTTTAGCAAATACGAAAACATCGTTCGTCACTTTATTTTAGGTAAGAGCATTCCCGTACAATCTGCATATTTATGAACCAATAAGTTGTTTTTGGGGATTTCCTTGGGATATTCGCAAGGGACAACTATTGCTAAAATCTGAAACCTAAAGCTGCTTTGCAAAACAAGCTTACGGATAGTTTCGAAGGGAGAAGATATCAATGGAAGCTGTGGTCGAGATGGTACAATTTGAACTGATATCAAAGGCTTGTCGGTCGTAAAACGCGTTGTTTGAAATGAGCTTTCTTGATTATTAATATGCTGTTAGGGAAACATAATACGTATACTATGAAAAAAAATAATTACAGTAACAAGAAGGCAAGCACATTCATTTAATTTAATGTAGTGTTGAAAAATTTAAGTTACAGTTTGCTGAATATATATTCAAAATTCTGTGATGTCCCTTAGATATCGTTCTAAACATCTAAAAGTTTTAAAAAAATAGATGATCTTAAAAGAAAATAAATTATTTCCCTTCAAACCCCACTTTAACCAAGTATTGGAAGGGGAGATTTTTGTTTATGGATGGGAGACCAAATTTTAAGTGAAAATATCAATTTTTTTAATTTATTATGTACATTTTACACCAATGTACATTTTCTTCTAACGGAATTGGTGCGCGATATCTGTCCATGGTTTTATAGGCCCATATATTTTTAATAACACCTGCAATAGAATATCTTAGTTAGAAATGCTGTATACTTGTTTTAGCATTGAACTCAAAAATTTCCCATTAAATTTTCGCTAAAAAATGTATTTTCAACAAGATGGTTGTCCAGCACATTGCGCTCGCGAGTTAATAGGATGGCTTCACCCCAGATTTCGTCCAAGGTGGATTGGTAGAAATGGCCCAATTCTGTGGCCTCCAAGGGGCCCCAAGACTAAACGTTGCCCGATGTTTCTATGGGGCCATTTAAAACTAATTGTTTATGCCACACCAATACCAAATAATATTTTATCTGCCCACATACTGTATTAACGGTTCGGCAGCCAAGCACTGATATTAGTAACTGAGACCGGTTTTACAACACAAAGGAAATTTTCCGACAAAATTCTGTAAGTCTTAACGTCGCTATCTCTTAGTTTATTAAGAGTAACTAATATTAATTTTAATTTTTCGTAAAAGAGTATATTATTTTCAAGAAGAAACTGAGCTTCGCCAAGATAAAGAAATACCACAAAAGCCTTTGTGCAGATAAAATTATTTCCTGTTCATGGCAGGCCCTGTGGAAATTTCAATTATCTCTTCAATGTTATTCTTGTAATTATTATTCCTAGGAAAATTTCATATTTTAGCTCTTAAATACATCCAGATCTTATAAGATTCTTAGGAAAATATTTAAACGTTTATTATAAAGACTATTTTCCAGCTCCCTTCAAGAAAATTGCATGCCTTTTAAATAATTTTCAGAGAGCTTGGTGGAGACTGACCTGTATAGCAGAAATGGTAAAGAAACAATTATGCGTCCAGTGAGTTTTGTATCTTATGCTTTTATGGCATAAAATGTACCAATACTAAAAGATTGAATTTTGTATTACGCATCTCGAACGGGGAGAAATGAATCTTCTGACTGAAAGTATTAAATTTGGAAGGGTTTTTAGAATTAAATGCTGGAAGTAACTGTTGTTGTGCTAACAAGAAGAGTATTAAAGATAATATTTGAGGACGACTACTTTCGCTGTGCATAACTCCAAATCAGGTATAATGTAAAAGCAATTTTAGGAACAGTTTCTGTAACTAAAAATATGAAGAAAATATAAAAAAATATAGAGAAATGTGAAAAATATGAAGAAAAGTGAATCAAATTCCGCTAAGTCTAGCCGAAATTTCGCTAAGTTGAGAATATAAAAAAATATATTTTGGATTTATTTGGGTTATATGCATTTTTCCCATTATAGTTTGAGACTTGTGAATACCCTTATTCCGGGTACGACAGACAAATAATAACTTGTTCAATTAATAATTTCATTATTTATTTATGATTAAAATGTAAATTGAATAATTTGTGTTAATTCTGCGAAATGTTTTTAAAATAACAAAACCGAAAACGACGGTTATATCTGATGACTCGCAGAGCATAAATAATGGAAATTTTCGCAGTGGAGAGTTTAATTGGGATGGACACGGCCAATGTAAATGTTTATTTGTCACGCGATATACAACATTTGCTTTAATTCGTCGCAACAATTAATATTCTCTTGATATTAGTAAAACATGATTGTTACAATACGGCTACATTTCCAAACTTAACATATTACCCACTGTAACTTCGGTGTTACCGCGGGTGTTACGGCACACATAAAACATTTGCCATTTTCTGTGGTAGAATATTCGTTGGAACGTACGCAATGCTGTATACGACTATGATATTTAAAACATTTTTTTCTAATTTTCTTAGGCTAATGATTGATTATCAAAAAATAGTAAAAAGAGTATTTTATTTCTTTTAGAGTCTTTATCATTTAAAAAAAATTAAATAAATAATTTAATGGTGGGGAAAATGAGCCATTAGATATACTTCGGCGCCGAAGTTAGCTAAAAAGAAAGTTATGAACGCAGAACAGACTCGCCGCACTATTAGGACCCCTTGATCAATTATAATTGCTTGTTAAAGAAATCTGTTAAATTTATCTTAGTGTTAATTTAAAAAGTATTCGTTTAAAAAAGGCCGTTTACAAATAAAATTTTAAATAATTTTTAAATACCATTTCCTTCATAAACGCTAAATCAAATGACAAGTCAGGAGATTTTAATACTATAAGTAGTTATGGCGTTACTTGAGTCTACCCTCTCTACTCTCCTTCCGACGTCACAAGCCCGTTTAGAACAGGGGTGATTTTGAACAACCCCATTCAAAACCACCCCTGTTCTAAATAACCCTGTTCAAAACCACCCCTGTTCTAAACACCCCTGTTTAGAACCACTTGACAGATGACAGCTGACGTCACCATTTTGGTGTAGGACGTACGTCGTTGCGTAAGGGGGCGGGGCTTGTGACGTCAGAGGGACAGGAGAGGGGGCAGGCTCAAGTAACGCCATAACTACTACTATAAAAAATAATACACGGACATTTTGTAAATAGTTCAAATATGTTACGATATGAAATGCTCTGTAAAACATAACGAAATTGGGTTACATTCCTAAATAATACACTAACAATTTAAAGTTTTTTCAATTGGATTGAGGGTTCAGAAAACGCATACAAAAATTATCATAAATTATTTCTGTTGCCTTAGTTAATTGGCACAATGTGTATTCAAAGTAAAATATTTCCATATTTTATTACAATTTAAGCTAAATAATAAACGTCGGCTTTCTATAGCCTTTTAATTATCGGATAATAAAACGGTAGTAACCGTTGAGTGCTAATGGTATTTTACTGTACTTCCTTGTTATGATTCTGATTATTGGCCATAAACTTAATTTTATATAAGCTAATGGGTTCCCGAAATTAGACCTTACTTTTTCATTCACCTTTAGATAATTTTTAAATGCCTAATAAATAGCCTACAGATATGTTATTAATTTAGTCTTCGAGTGAAAAACTGCGATTGCTCCATTTTTTATACAGGGTGTTAATAAAGTATGTAGTCAAACATCCGGGTATTATTCCTTACTAAATTGTAAGATAAAAAGTTCGTATAAACGTAGGTCCTAAACGACTAAGGTGAAATTTGGTGACAATTTTTAATGGATTAAGGGGAGTGTTTTAAGCAAAAAATCGAGTTTTCTCTCATTTTATCAGTGGTGTGCACAGGGGTAACACTGGAGGTTTAATTTTAAACATATTACATATATATATATATATATATATATATATATATATATATATATATATATATATATATATATATATATATATATATATATATGAAGAAATATTGATCCGGGAGTACATCCGTCCGTTTGTTAAATTCCTATTGGAATCTCTTGGAATCATCAGTTTACGACTTGACAGCAATGAGTAAGCATTGATAATGCCAAGTGAGACCTTGGCGAAACGTCTGCCAGATTCCAATAGGAATTTAACAAACGAACGGATGTACTCCCGGATCAATATTTCTTCACATTTCTCCATCCGTGAAAGTCTACGTTCAAACATATATATATATATATATATATATATATATATATATATATATATATATATATATATATATATATATATATGTCGGTAAATGCAAAAGCTTTAATCTTTCCACTAGTGCAAAACACAAGACCGTAAAATGAAAAAAAAAAAGTGGGACTATTCTTTTTGATTCTGGTCTGGCTGTCCTTCTGCTAGTTCTGGGCCCTTACCCTTCATCAGGCAGGCTCACACCCAGAGTGGCTAATGAACAGACCACACTTTTACCAGAATCAACAAGATACCTTAAATCCAAAACGTTCGAAAAGAATAGGTAAGATGTAGTAATAAGAGACATAGAGGTTCTTAATTTTTTTTACCATTTTTAATTTTTGTAGGCTTGCCATTTACAAACGAATTAAGATATGAATCTCGGGTTTGAGGTAAAATGTTCCTTTTTTAAAGACCTTTAAAATTAGGTACCACACGGCATAGGGTTGCATTTAAAATTTCTGACCTCAACTTCCTAGGGTCGCCCCTCAAGGGGTTTGAACAAGATAAATCACAAAAAAGTAGATTTATTAACCAATAAGATACACCTAAATCTTGGTGTCTTTATCTTTACCAATAGCAAATATATTTGCACATACTAAGACATCGGACACCCTGTACTTATTTATTTCATAGACAAAGAGTTGAGAAAAGAATTGATAAACATCTATGTATTTAAAACATATATAAAAAGTTAAAAAGAAAACGGGCCATCTCCGAAAGATGTCCAGTTTTCCAAATATACATCGATATATGGCTGAAAAAAAATCTAGTTATAGGTAAATAGGAGATGACCCCTTTTCATGCAAAATGTGCATCTATGCCTACAGATTGGTAAACCGGTGAAAACTGTAATTGTCACAACATTGGATATGACCCATTTTCAAAATGACCGATTCAATAATTATAAAAAAATGTATTATGCCCATGGATTTATTAAGAAAGGATTCGATGTCCGTATACTGTGAGCGTATCGAACGTGAAGCCTTATATTTGTTGTTTGTTATGAAAACATCTTACCGTGAAGGTACAGTTTACGAACTTAAGGAAATACGTAATTGAATCAAGAATGGTAGTAGAAAGAGATAAAATAGCATTGGAGTGTTGGAGTTCAGAAGTGTTGGTCTCTGCTGGTTGCTTAGGAAAAACGTCTGCGAACACTCGGTTACACGTACGTCTTTGTCTAATGAACTAGAAAAGAAAAAAGTGCGACTTATAGATTTATAAATGACTCGGAGCGACTTTAAATAAACCTTTAGAAATAATATAACCTATAAATCATAAAACCTTTTTAACTTAAATTTGTTATTATTTAGCAGATAAATAAAATATTTTAGGCCTTTTATTACTTTTAGTAAATCTTGTGATGCTTCTAACGTATTTTTTGTACAAAAATACAAGGTAAAATAAGATGTGGCCAATGTTTACAAATTGTGTTTACAGTGTCGCTTAGAATGGTTTGTTTTTGCTTCAAAGAATGTTAAATCATCCCGTATCCATTCTTAATAAATCCATGATTATGCCTTTCGGTCGACTTGCGGCATAACTTGCCGAAATGCATAATACATTTTCATAAATAATGACTTGATGCATTTGATTTTGTACTGTAGGTACTTATATTGGATGGTACAACATTCTTTTGACAATTGAAAAATAATGTACTCATACATACAATTAAAACCTTGTTGAACAAAAAGTATTTTAGTTTCTTCTTTTCTTGAATCACATATGTATTATGATTATTTACTGGTATCATTGTCTTTTAATTGCAACTGGTCTGTACAGTCCTGTTCATAAAATCTACTCTTTTACAGCACACTTTGTCGGCAGTATCCAAGAACATTTACAATGTGTTTTATAACCTTATTTATTTTATCCCAAGTAAACATAAATAAAACCTTCAGAGGTAGTAAATTGTAAGTAATATGTCTGTCTATTTCGTAAATGTACCAAATCGATAGACTCTTTTGAAACAGTAAAGAATATAGAAAATGATAGTGGGTCAGGATAAAGTGTTCTAAATTAACGGATATTGCTCCTAAAATGTTAGTATTAAAAATATCTGATCGGAGAACGGAACGTTTAACAAATTGAAATGTTGAAGTATAAAAGGGATGAAATAAAGCAATAAAACTGACTTTAAGGTATTTGCTTTAAAATAGTCGATTTCGTTTTTTATGGTTACGATAATTTGTAGGACATGTACGTATTTTATGTTTTGTTTGTTTATTATAAAACTTTGAAGTGTTTTATTTAAAGGGTTGAAAAGTCCTAAAGATTGTGACCGAACATTGAGACGGTGAAACTTTGGAAAATGATCGCATACTATTGCTAATAATTTAATTACACTTTTCAGACGCCCACGTCTAGTACCTAGGTTTGAAGTAGAGATGTCAAACTATCGATAGCGGCTATCGATAATATCGATAGTTGTACAAAAACTATCGCTATCGAACTATCTATAGTTTGTATTTAACGATCGATAGTGGCACTGACAACATCGGCAACATCTCATCTATCTACACAGAAACTGTGAATTCCCATATTATTGATTGTTATTTGTGTTCTTCTGCATTTTTATTTGTTTTGACTGTACTTCGTGTCGTCGCGTCGCGTTTTGCTGTTCACTGGTACAGACTACCACACTACGGGTCGTTTAGTTCATTCGTAGCCGGTATCTGGAGTCAAGAGTGCTGCCCATTAATACTAATCCACTAGAATTTTGGAATACTCAATCGCAAAGCAACCCTAAAATTGGCCACAATTTAATCTGATCCGAAAAATGTTCAATTGGCACGTACCGAGTAAGACCTTATAAAGTTTTGTAGCAAATCCGCATTCTAATATTACTTCTTTCTAGTAGTTCATATGGGCGCACCGCGGCGGCACATGTGACCTATTTTCTAATATTCCCTGGCTAGATTTATTTCTTGCTTTATAATGGAATTTTCGGTGCTTAGTGAACAAAGTGAGCCCATTCTGAACATGGGTAAGAAGACTTACTCGAACGTATAATAATAAATTTAAGGACTCTTCAAATAAACCATAAGGCTTTTATCCGTTCGTATAAGCATTATGAGCCTTTTAACTAGGTCGTTATGTATTATTAAGTACCTTTTATTTAGCTTATACAAGCAATTGCGATATATTATTGAGAAAAATTTTCTAGGGTAGTGTACCGTCTGGATTACATCTCGTATTCTATATAACATATTTTTTCTACTCCTATATTTTAATTGATTTATTCGACATTTACTACCTCTATTATATTAAGATTCATTAATATACAGAGTTTTCATTAAGATAGAAGTTTATAACAGATAGAAATGCAACATCGCAGCAATATTCAGTCAATATCACAGATTAACCATGACAGATTTACAATTAATCAATTTTGGCAGTTCACAATTATTACTGTTTACTTAGTAAATTCGTAATATTACACCAATTGATTTGATATAACTAAATATAACCTTATTTACTTGTGAAACCAAATGGAACTAATTGGAAACATTTAAAAAAAAAATTGCATCATTTATTTTGTTTTTCAACAAAATAAAAACAATAAATCGAAAAACACATCTTTGTGGGCTTGATAATTCTAAAAACATGTAAGTTGAATCCGGCTTATTTTGTTTGTTACATAGAAATGCTTTTCCATGTGGGTTTCAAGAATCATTTTTTTGCGTTTGATGTTGCTTCTTTCCAAAGAAATCTACTTGGCCTAATGAAGGTTATGAAGTTAAACTTTTTTTCTTAAATGTATTGTCGTACCGGCTTTGTTTGAAAAAAATTGTTGTGGCAAAAAGCATTCGAGAATGTGGAGTGGAGAAAAATATTCGGTATAATGAGAGGTAGATATAAAGTTTAGCAATAGGCTAGTAGTCCATGACCTGTATAAATAGCCGTAATAAGGTTGGATGACCAGGGAGAATAATAAGAAAGGCCGGCCAGTTTAGTTTGTCACCAGAGGAGTCGATACCGGAAATAAGTACGTGCGTATCCGGTATATGACAAAAATAATTAAATCCATGGGCGTTGCCGTCATTATGTGAAATAAGTCAAGTGCAAATTCGACTCGCGCATAGAGGGTTGCGTACCACATGCAATATTGTGAATTTTTCACAGAAGGTAAGGTTAATCCTTAAATAAATAATCAGAGGCGGCGATGGCGGAAATAAGTAAGTGCGTATACGTTATATAACCAATAAGGAATATAATATTGTGAAATGCTTACCCGGTAAGAATTAGAAATTTGCTTGTGCACGGCTAAGCATCTGCAGCATTAAAAATGTCTCCACCGTACTTACCGTAGTTTTGGAAAGCGATGTACGCAGGGGAGAAAAAATTGATTATATAACGAAAAGAACCATTCCACATGTAATAGCGTAATAGAAGTTTATTAAAATGGTCTCTGAAATTACGTATTTGATCTATAAAACCACGATAACTATAAATCTGTCGTAACCTGGCGAAATCGGGAATTTTCGTTAAAATGCTGTTAACCTAGTCTTTAACACGAATACTTTTCTCGATAGTTAAAGGCTGTAACGCTATTTGTACGCCATTTATGATCTGCAACGATTCCTCTAACGATATCGCAGTCCTTTGTAACTTTTGTATGTCATCCGCTAGTGCTCCAAAATTAGTATAAATCGTTCTGCTTCAACTTTATTTCAATCTTACGAATGGCAGCGGATCCTGTAGCTTTGAAGTTTAAAATTAAGGGTTGAAGTTTCTGAAAATGTAATAAAAAGCTGTTTCTAACCATGTGTGATAACCAACGTGTAATAATGCGGAGGTTCTGGAACGCCAGGACACTGGCGATGAAATTCCCCAATTTCGACATGGTTATGCTCGGCAAACACTAAGGAAACCCCTGTAAGATACACTAACACCGCGTCAAGCCTCACCAACCGCTCTCAGAGAGGAACTGTTTGTTTTGCGGTTTGCGGATCTCGCGGTCGCCTGAGTCGCCTTCTCGGCTTTAGGTTCGGATGCTCAAACCCAACCGGATCAAACTAAAAAATATATCATTATTGATAAAATGTGTAAAGATCTTCGTTAAATTCGCATTTTTAACAGTCCCGACATTGATAAGATAAATCTAATAACGTCACTGGTATATTTTACTTACATTAAGTTTTCTAAAGTTGATTTAATTGTTTATGTTTTTACTTCACTTGGTCTGTTTGTACAAAAATTAATAACTTTAATTTATGTCTAGATTAAATCAAGTTTTGTGAATTAAAATCTAAAAGACATTTTAAAAGAAAATATGCTTATAAGCAAATAGTACCAGTTGCGTAGTCAGGAATACGCTCTGGGGGGGGGGGGGGGGGGGGAGGGGTTCTGACAACAAAAAGAGAAAAACTTTTATTTCCTTTTTCTCTTTTGAATACAAAGGTTTTATTAACTTTATGCTTTGGGGGAGGGGCGTTCACCCCCCTCCTCCCTGCATACGCCAGAAGAAAGAAAAAGGCGAGTTAAGAAAACACTGTAATGTTAATGAATTTTTCCTCTATCATCTTTAAAATAGATAGCATTTATTTTCCACTACAAAGTAGTAACTGATTCGCAATAACTCAAAGTTAATTGCGAATAAATATTATTCCTGTTAAATAGAAAATAAACAGTCATAACATAGCAAAAGCCATCATTCTCAATTGTACAATCTGCCAACATGTCATAAATACAGCACACTCTTTATTTCTGTCTCTATCATTCTTCCAAACTCATTTCAGGAAATAACTTTTTAACAAATAATATCATGCATATTTAATTTATGTCGGTTCAAGAAAGTACTTAAAAAATTTTCTTGGCAATAAGACTTCATATTTACATTCCAACCAACGATAAAACAGGAGATGAAAACTTTTTTTTACCTTGATAAGATTTTGGCGTCGAAAAAACTCGAATTGAGGCTAAATAACTTGCGAGCTTACAGATCGGTGACTTTTATTTAAAAATTCCTTTCAATTTTTCTGGGCAAGAAAAATTTAATTTCACACAGGAAAGAATATTGTATATTTTCGGGAAACACGCTTTTTATACAAAAACTTTGGACAGATTATTTTATTGTCCTTATATTAAAAGAATATTTATGTTTAGGTATCCAGTTTTGGTGTTTTGGGTTTGTAAATACCAGAGGGTAAAAAAACGTTACTACCAAGGCGTTTAAGGCAACTGTGATCCGATTAACCCCATAATCAGCTGATATCGTTTGTCTCTTTTTAACATGCTTTTATTAACTTGACCTGTAACTTCTTAACATTGTAATAGAATCTTACAACTCACTTTGAACCCACTTCAAATTGTCACCAATAAATAAACAACAAATTTGCAAAATAATCGTAGCTTTCTAACTTACTTTTCCCTAAGGGTCCCCTTATTACATCTTTTATCAGGTAATCTAGATATTCGGACCTGGGCACGGCAGCTATTTTTAGTCGCTCTTAGCACAAGTGTGATCAGGAGGGTCCCTTTTCCCATGTTAGTCCCTGTTCATTATTCTCCACACAGTGTCAGTAGGATCGAAGGAAATCCAGGAACCTTGATCCATAAAAAGATGCTATTTGGACGCCAGACTGTGACAAATTTGATCAAGTGGATCAAAGTCATTATAAAGTGTATGTTTTAAATTCTCTCACAAGATGGTGGCCAAGTCACGTGGTATTAATGGCATGCCTGGTTGATTCTGGTCTATTTAGATTTGTTAGGTTGGTACTATAAATTCCAGGACCGGATTTAAAAATCACACACCACTAGTACCATTATATTTTGTAAATTTATATATACTTTTAAAGTAGGTATTATAAAACATGCCCTTTTAAGGATAAGTTAAGGGGGCAGAATAAATTATCAAACAATTAAAACCACAAAAATAAACATTGTGTTTTTTGTCCTTTATTTATACAAAAATATGTACCAACATAGGCCTGTTTAGAAACTTACCGGTGAACTTAGTGCTCGCATTGCAAAGCACTACTTTTTAAACAGGGTAAACATATAACGAATGTTAATTAATGAATTAACATGGGTTACATTATGTTTTAGGTCAAGGTGTGGCAAAACTCGGCAAGACAAAAGCTCCAATAGCTTATATACATTTAATATGAATTATACTTACGTTTTTTGCACCTTTTTTATGAAGAGCTTCTTAAGAAACTTTCCTCTAGAGCGTCTGATGATAAATATACTTAGGATTTCATCGGGCGATAATGAAGATAAAAGGAAAAAGAAAAGCGCCAAAGTTGCGGTATGGGATTACGAAGTTTTTTTACCCTTAGGAAGATTTTCATGCTGGAAAAAGTTAAGCAGCCACTGAATTGCCTCCACGCTTTCTGATAAGTATGTAGTTTCAATTTAAAATTTCTTGATATTCTTAGGAAAATTTATTTTTTGAGTATTAGGAAACGAAACTATGGATTCAACAATTTCGCAGCAATAAATCATTTAATATGAAACAAACCTAGATCTTGGACGTAGGTATATTAGAATATTAGGTATACCGTTTAAATGTTAGTTATATCGAAGTTTACCGAATAACTATAAGTTGCAACACTCTCAGTCGGAACTTTGATCTATCGAGATCACAACTGTGCCGCAGGCACTTGCAATCGGTCGTAAATTTCCGTCGTTAGGAGGAACTTATAAAAGTAGTTTGGTTTCCCGTGGAGAATATTAATTATCCGGGGTTTTCAAAAGCTGCATTGTATAAATGTAATGTATAAATTGTATAAATAAAAATTATTGAATTTTTTTTACCTAAGACATCCCACGTAGACTTCAAGCCTAAGTACTAACGTACCGTGGGTGTCTGAAGAGAAGGAAAATGTAGTCTATTGACACGGGATTTGAAGGATTGGAGGTTGGGACGGGAAGGGAAAACATCTGCAGGCAATTTGTTCCATAATCTGGAGACCATAGGTATGAATGAGCTAGAGAAGTGGTCTGTTCTAGGCTATTGTAGCTGGACAGTAAAGGGAGGCATACGTAACGCGCCTCTTGTTGTTCTGTTAGGGACATTCAAGGGGGGAATAATACCGGCTAGTTCTTCAGAGCAAAATCCGTGGAAGTAGCGGTAGAAAAGGGATAAATCCCCTACAGCGCGGCGATGAGCGAGAGAAGGGAGTTTTCTCGTGAGGGCTGGGCCATTGATAAGTCGAATGACTCTCTTTTGGATAGAATCAAGGATCTTAAGTGTCGAAGGTGATGCCACTCCCCAGATGTGGGAGCAGTACTCTAGGTTAGGTCTTATTTGGGAAATATAGAGAGTGTATAAGTTGGAAGAGGAGAAGTTACTTTAATAATAAAAAAACAAGTCTACCTACATATAAGTATTGGAATATATGGTAATTATTAGTGGGGCCAAATCGCATGTTTTTATTAAAATCGAATCTTCCGTATTTGAATGATCTTAAAAATCGAATTATCATTCGAATGATCATTCGAATAACTACTTAGATTAGATTAAATGAAATCGCCGCAATATCGCAGTGCGGTTGGTAATACAATATTCTCAAGACGATGCGAGTGATGGGGACGAGAAACACCGATCTTGAACTGGAAAGTAGATTATTTTCGTTCCTGCGTGTATTATACACAGGTTCTAGCGAATCGCTTTTATATCAGGTTATTTTTCATTCGAATGCTCGAATAAAATAATTGGATGACGTCGATTATTTGTATAATCGGATGACGTCGATTATTTGTATAATCGGATTTTCGATTATTCAGATCCGCCCAACACTAGTAATTATTTGGATTATTGGAAACCCAATGTTTTTATGAAATACTGCATATGCCTTTTGGATCGTAGAATACGAATCTGGAAGCAGTTTTGGTCGGTTCCATGTGGTTTTCCAAGAAAAAACTGCTTTTAGGTTAGGTTTTCTATGGATTTCTTTAAATTTCGATAGTTTGACTTAAACACATCTATACAAGCCATAACACACTATTATTCTAAAACTTGTTTTTCCAACATCTGGGGAGCGGCATCGCCTTCGATACTTAAGAGACTCCTATCCAAAAGAGAGCAATTCGACTTGTCAATGACCCAGCCCTCACGAAAAAATTCCCTTCCCAAGCTCATCGCCGCGCTGTAGGGGATTTATCCCTTTTCTACCGCTACTTCCACGGATTTTGCTTTGAAGAACTAGCCGGTATTATTCCTCCCTTGACTGTTCCTAACAGAACAACAAGAGGCGCGTTACGTATGCATTCCTTTACTGTCCAGCTATAAAATCCTGGAACAGACCACTTCTCTCGCTCATTCATACCTAGGGTCTCCAGATTATGGAACAAATTGTCTGCAGATGCTTTCCCTCCCGTGCCAACCTCCAATCCTTCAAATCCTGTGTCAATAGACTACATTTGCCTTCTTTTCAGACGCCCACGGTATGTTAGTACTTAGGCTTGAAGTCTACGTGGGATTTCTTAGATTTGAAAAAAACTAATTAAAAATAAATACGCAAATCGTAATACATATAGTTCATGTCAAGTAGCGCGGATGTTCCCAAATATATATGACATTTGCCCATGTTCGAGATTTTGAGTAGTACACGTGAGATTGGCAATTATTATATATATATATATATATATATATATATATATATATATATATATTCCATTGAGAAGGTGTAGGCGGAATGCAATGAAGCCCTGGTTAAACGAAAGCATTTTTAGAGAAATTGACCTAAAGAGGAACCTGTGGCACAGATACAGAGCTTCACCGACAGCTGAAAATTATGAGCTATATAGGCAGCAGAACAATAGATTAGGGCGAATGGTGCGAGATGCTAAAATACATTTTGAGGAAGGTCTCTTGGAAAGAGAGGAAAAACATTTTTATAACTATGTCAAAAGGAGTTTTAACAGTAACATGACAGAGATAGTCTTGAAAGATCCTGGAAACAATGAAATAATATGCAGTAGTGAGAGAGTAGTCGAGGCACTCGCCAACCAGTTTTGTAAAGTCTTTACTGTAGAGGACTTATCTAACATGCCGCAGCTCCCCCCTCAGACTAGGGTTGTTAGTGAGCTCTCACACGTGCAGGTCACAGAAGAAAAGGTTCTTGAAGCAATTAACACACTCAAAAATGACTCAAGTCCAGGACCTGATAATATACCATCAGTATTTTTAAAGCAGTGTGGTAAAAGTTTGGCACCATTCTTGGTGAAAGCCTTCCAGGACATTCTTGACAGAGGTTACGTCCCTGACAGCTGGAGAAGGGCATACATAATTCCCATTTTTAAAAAAGGGAGCAAATATGACCCTGCTAACTACAGACCAATTAGTCTTACTTGCCATTTATGCAAGGTACTGGAGAAGATTATTGTTCCGGAAATAACACACTTCCTCATATCCAATCAAGTTATTCCTCCTATATAACATGGATTCCTACCACAAAGGTCGACCACAACTAACTTAATAGAATGCCTAAACTTGTGGACTAAGGATTATGATGAAGGAAGACCAACTGATGTCCTATACCTGGACCAGGAAAAAGCCTTTGACAAAGTTCCGTTTCAAAGGCTCATCTATAAACTCAAACACCTCGGTATTCGAGCAAACCTTGTAGTGTTTCTAGAGAGTCTGCTTACGGAAAGATCTTTTCAGGTTAGAGCTAATGGTGTCTGCTCCAGCTCTTATCCAGTAGTGAGTGGTGTCCCGCAAGGTTCAGTTATTGGACCACTATTATTTATAACTTATTTGAGTGATCTTAGTCAGGTTATTAACACCAACATATCGTGTTTTGCAGATGACACCAAACTCTATTGCAATCCAATTCTGCAATCGGATCTCTTCAGAGAGGATATTGAGGCTATAGAATCTTGGACACAGACATGGCTCCTTAAACTTAATCAAGACAAATGCACACTCTTACACATAGGCCCTAACAATCCCTGTCTGACATATACTTTAGGGAATGCACAGCTCAAAGTAGTCGAGGAACAAAGAGATCTTGGTGTCATAATAAGAAAAGACCTGAAGTGGGAGGCACATATTTCACAAATAGTCAAAAAAGCAAACTCATTGACATATCTTATAAAGAAGACTTTTACAAATAAATCTGTTGATTTCATGAAAAAGCTTTATACTACGTATGTTAGACCTAAACTCGAATATGCGCACATGGTCTGGAATCCCTACTATATAAAGGATATTGAAATTCTAGAGAGAGTACAGCGAAGATTTACTAAGATTCCCCACACCCTTAGTGATGCTCCATGCGGTGAACGTTTGGAGATATTTGGGCTTACCACTCTGAAAGAAAGAAGGGACAGAGGTGACCTAATTGAAACTTACAAAATCTTGAACAACCACTACTCGACAGTACTAAATCTTCAAATTTACACCCGAAACACCAACGAACAGCTCAGGGGTCATTCTATGAAACTTAGAAAGGAAAAATGTTCAGGACTTGTAAGGAAGAACTTTCTCTCGAATCGTGTAGTGTATGGATGGAACGCGTTGAGTGAAGACACCATCAGTGCGTCAAATAAAAATATATTTAAGAACAGGCTTGATAAAAACCTTCAAACCATAAACTCCGGATTTGTGCACTATCTCTGACGATCTGTGGTGTTACTCGGAATTAAACCGATTGTAAGGCGACTGTGATGGACTAATTGTGACAATGAACAGCAGGAAATTAACTGTGATAGATTGTGATAGCCGAGGTGATAGCATACTTGTGAACATAGCATATGGCAGCATCTCATCGGTTTCCACCGCTTATTGCTGCTAGCAGTAATAATAATAATAATAATAATATATATATATATATATATATATATATATATATATATATATATATATATATATATATATATATATATATATATAACTTACCACCCTAAATGGCGCTAAACTGCGCGAATGCGCCCCCTATTGCCATTACATTAAATAAAAACTTAGGCAAGTCAAAAAAGTTGGAAGTTAGTCGGGCTTGCCGGGCTATATATACATATATATATATATATATATATATATATATATATATATATATATATATATATATATATATATAGATATATATATATATATATATATATATATATATATATATATATATATATATATATATATATATATATATATATATATATATATAGATATATATATATATATATATATATATATATATATATATATATATATATATATATATATATATATATATATATATATATATATATATATATATATATATATATATGTATGTATGCATATACAAGTTCTGCATCTAATGTACTTTAATAAGCTTTTTATATGCCATCGTGAAACACCGTGATAATCGTTGATAGGTGTAATGTTATGTACGTATACACAACCATAGCGTTGTCCATTAGACTATTTGTTGGTTAAAATCCCTTATTTTGATGTCATTGCAGCATTTCTCAGTTAATCAAAAGTTTAAATAAATTATCTAACCTAATTAAAGAGCTCTGCAGATTATAATTATTCCTCACTAGAATACAAACAAGCTCTTTTGTATAAAGTCATATTGTCAAAGATTGGATTAGCATGCTTAACACGTTCGTATTTGTCTTTATTCGCGAGCTACATAGCAACGTTATTAGCTACCAAGGTAATAAAAATGTTAATTTTAGCTAAAAAGCAATTCCAGTAAAGTCATTTTACCGTTTTTAAATAAAGCTATTCCTTCTAAACAGAGATTGTTATAGAAGCTTTAAAAAATGCAAATATATTTGAGTTATTGTAAAATAACAAAAATTACTTTGAAATTTCTATTTTTGTAAGGTATTATTAGCGTTGGCTTGACCTGGTTTCAAATTAAGAATCTAATTAGATAATCATCTGTTTAAACTCATTCATCTGATAATTTCCCAGTTCTGATAAAGTTTATTAAAATTTAAGTTAACTCAGTTAACAAAAGGATACATTGAGAAAATTGTTTTGTGAATAATGAATAATTAAGACAAACAAGTACACAGTGTAAAAAAAATAGTTTGCTATTAATTAAAAAGGTTGAATTTTAAATGCGTTTAATTTTCATATGATTTTTTTATTAGAAAATTTTACTCTTTTCAATTAAACTATTTTCCTAATATTAAGGTAATTTTAGACACAAACTACGTTTTCAAAAATAGTTATTTTATGAAGTTACCTTATACAGGTTCAAAAACAAATAAACTTTGCATCACATGTGATCAAATTTTAATAGCCCTATTTGGATTTTGTAGAAAAACACACATTTAATATGGCGCTACTTTAAAGAAAATGTGTCTGGACTAAAGCATTGTCAAAACTAAGAAGTTTTATGTAGGTTGCGTTGAGTCTTATTTTGCAACAGTGGTGCAATTTAAAAAAAATGGACAAAAAATCAAAATTATCTTATGCAGCTGAAATATTGCATATCGGATACAAATTGCATTTAAAAAAAATTTTTCTAATAACTTTTTTCGATATTTTGAGAAATAACCCACTTTTGAATTTTTTTGGAAAAAATTAAAATATGGCAGATAATATGAATCACGTGACTACTATTTTTTTGGTTAATTTTTATTTCTATCGAAGCCTAAATTGATGCCAAAGTCAAATTTCGAATAAAGCTGATAATAAAGAAAAATCCCATATGATGCGGTCACACTGTATATGTTTGAAGTGTATTCCTTATTTGCAATTTAACTACTAGTTTTGAGTAAGGCACAGCAACCAAAAAAACTATTTGAATCGCCAAATTCTCACCATTTATGTAATCAATTTAAACTTAATGCAAACAATTCTTTTAGGTTACCTTATCAGGTAATATGGGATCATTATAAATAACAGTGTAAAAGGCCAAAAAGAGAAAACCGACTTTAATTAAAACGCTTTTTAGCACAAAAGGTTTTCCCTATTTTACCAGAAGATAATTTTATTTCTAGTTGAATTTCCGTGTTATAATTTCACACAATACAAGTCGCAATTGCATTTTTCTTTGTATTTTCGAGTGAGCCAGATAATAATGTTGTTACGTAACTTGTAATAAAATGTAACTTATGTTTCTTACAACAAAAAGTACAGGAACGGAGTAAGGTTAGGTTTTGAATAAAAAAGCAACGGTTGAAAGTAAAACTGCTAATAAGTTCAGGTGCGATTCGGCGGGACATAAAAATCTATTTGGATTGAACTTTGAGGTATATTCTCCATGAATGGTAATAATCGTAAGTTGTCATTCGATAAAGCTATTAAACACCCAAAAATTTTAGCTGGAAGTGGCCTATTATCTAGGTAATTACAAAACTAGTTGGAATATACAGGGCTGCCAAAAAAGGAGTAATGGATCAGTCATGTTTTTTTAAATGGAATACCATATTTTTTGCTGCAATTTCTGCTTAAAATTATAGACTAAGTTTATATAGCACTCCTTATACTTAAACCTTTATAATTCCAGAGTTATTGCAATGTTTGTCTAAAATTAAATAGGTCTATTATTCCATAAATACCATGTGTATTCATTTTATGAAGAATGCTCCTTTTAAAAGTAGGTTTAATTGGGAGAAATTTAAAATTATTTATACTTTACAAACAGTAATAAACAATAACAAGAAGGAGTGTTTTTCATAAAAGAAATATATATTGGTTAGCTATAATATTTTGGGCGACCCTGTATATTCGAGTTTATTTTAAGATAAAAAAAATTCTACTACTTTCCACACCTTTTTTCTCTAACAGATTCATTTTGTGTATAACACGATTACTTAATTTCATACCAACAATCGAAATATCTCTGCAACCTTTAGGTTTCGGTTTAGAAAATGGTTCATAAACTTAACCTTCAATGTTAAGCAGAATTAAACATTGAGGCAAAAAATTTCAATTTTAGAAAATAAATCTTAGATTAGTCATAATTTTTTAAGCCACTCTGTATATTCTAACTAATTTTCAAATTATAGACAGTTTGAAAGTCCTAGAACTTTTATCCAAAACCGGTTTCGCAAATTTGTCTAGTTCTTAAAATAATCAGCTTGTCCGGAACTTTTATACACAGTGCATTATCACAATTTTGACTCTTACGACTCGCATTTATTAATGGAGAGTTACAATTCTGTACTTAATGACTTACGGTTATTTATGCATACTTTTGTCATTATTTTTCAAAAGGAAGCAAATTACAGTTACCCTCGCATTGTTGCTATTAAAAACTAAAAACTGTACAAGACTTCAGTTAAAAATCTACCGGCACTGCGAAAAATGTCTCTCGGTTTAGCGGAAGCGGCGTTTGGCACCGGATTCGGTAAAATACCCGCAGCGCTGACTAAATTATAATTGTAGTTTCGAAGCTTTTGTTTCCTCTTCGGATCATAAAAGATCGCGATCACGTAATGACTGGTTGAGGTACATTATTTAGTTTTTTTTTGCATCAAAATTTGTTGGTTTTTCTATGGAACGGTATTTTTACTGTTTAAAATTAATTGAAATTTTATTTTAGGCTTTGGCAGTTGCTATAAAACACGAAATTAAAATAAATCTTTAAATTTAGTCGTTCAAAATACTTACCTTAGCAAGTCGTTCCAAGAGGAAAATTATTTGGAAAATCTGAGACAATCGTTGAAACGGTACAATAACTCATGTTTTTCATTTACTCTTTTTAATCACTTAAGATTTGACAATCATGTTATTGTGTAGATATTCTATCAGAAATTTTGATTCATTTTGTACTGAAACGTGTTACGAAAGTGGATTTATGTATGTTGGTGGGGCAGTACGTAAACTGATTCTGTTTAAAATCATGCTCGTTCACTAAATCCTCTTAAGAATGACTTTTAAGGGACCAAAGCGGGCCTGAAGATAGGTTGTAACGTTCGTTACTGGTATATTTTGAAGTACTGCAAGTGCTGATTAAGTTTTGGTTATTTTCGGGCATCAGCCAATGAAACGCGTGTATTGGCGACAGCATGAACTTGGTCCAAAAGTAGAATTGTCAATCATACCGTCTAGGTTGACATTTGTGATTTTTCAGCTGTCATTTTTCCGATGACGTTCTGAAAGCTGGAGCTGGAAGAGGCCCTATTTCTGGGGGACATTAAAATATAGGGTAATTATGTAGTATACCCACTTCTGCTATTTTAGCGTTTTTTGGAAAAATTCTTTTATGGTCACATTCTACTGTCTTTCCTGGTTGCCAATATACGTGCGCGCATAAAAAATTATGTTGTTTTTTTATTAATTTTAAAATTTTTTAACTTTTAGGTTAGCTTTTTCAATGAAACCCGTGGTACTCACAAACCCATTTATTTTCTTTGCACATACTCGAAACTTCTGATGGGACCATCTTTACAAATCGTTTTTCCCACAAATACTGCTAGCTTTACATAAAGTTAGCGGGAAAATGCGAAAATGAACCAAATTTAACCAAAAGGGCAAAAAGATGACCCCAACCAACACCCTGACGCACCGATCCCTCTTCGCCTGCGAGGAAAGAGACTGGTCAGGGCCCCTAACTAGGTGCTAACCCTGTTCCGACCTTAGGGTGCCCTCCGATCCACCGTTATCCCACAGTTAGATCGGAAATATTAGATCTGTCACCTAATTGACCGACTTAGAAAAGTTTTTTATGCGAACGGTGGATCGGAGGGCACCCTAAGGTCGGAACAGGGTTAGAACCTGGTTAGGGGCCCTGACCAGTCTCTTTCCTCGCAAGCGAAGAGGGATTGGTGCGCCAGGGTGTTGCTTGGGGTCATTTTCAGCTGTGTTCTAGAAGCGGTACAAAGTTCGCCAAGATTAATTTCATTTGGGATAAAAAATAGGTAAACGTGGCAATACCGGACAGCAATATTGTTGACAATGTTGAGAGGTGGGAAAATAATGGCGGCTAATAGCGGCATAACATGGAATTTTGTATAGAAAAAGCAATTTTCTTAGCTATTAACCTTTTTTATTTGATTTTACACTTCATTACGTTGGGAAAAGTGTTGTTAAGCCTTTTACGATGTTGTGTTTTTTGTTTTTACCCCGCCCAGCACCCCTATTCGCTCCCAGGTCCCGTAAGTTTGTTTCATTAAAAATTATTAAAAAACAACATAATTTTTTATGTGCGTATATTGGCAATCAGGAAAGACTGTAGAATGTGACCATAAAAGAATTTTTTCAAAAAACGCAAAAATGGCAGAAATGGGTATACTACATAATTACCAAATATAGCTCCATCCCTCCTGTCAAAACAGACGATTCTTTGTTAGGGGCTCTAAAAGGGCGAGCACGTCGATTTAATTATATATTTGTATGGACGTTAATTATAACCTATAATTTCACGTACTTGTAGACGGTTATTAGAATGTAACTTTATTTAGCTTTCTCGGATAGTTCCGGTGAAGCATTTAGTTCTCAAGAGATATTTACTAATTGATTTTGGTAATAAATGCATTGCCAAGAAATGAACAATGTTATGCGGTAACAATTTAGAATTGAAGATAACTTAGGGTTTCTGCCGCGCAATGCATACAAATCATTGTTTACAAACTGGATTAATAAACGTTCAATTTGTGACAAATACCAATATCACAACATCAAACGGCTATCTTTTGGAATAAAATTGTGTTAAGAATAAAATGTCAAACTAGTTATTTTTCTACTTTCAACAGAAAATATTTAGAGGGATAAAACACCCATAAAGATAAAAATTATAACTTCTAACGCATCATCAAACATGATCTACCTATCAATATAAATAACTAGTACTGGAGCCGGTTTATACTATTAGGCAAGAAAGTTAATATTTGCTAGTCACCAGTCTATTTTCTGAAATACGTTAATCCAATTTTGTTAAGCTTTTCATTGACGAATGATTCGATGGTGTAAACAGTTCATGGGATCGACCAATAGAGCAAATTCTTGTTAAAATGCTTTTACTGTCATTATTTTCAAATCAAATTGGATAGAATATAGACGATCTTATTTTAAATAAGTTTGTGCTTAATGAATGTTTACATCATTTGCGTTAAGCGTCTTAAAGTGAAGTTACAAAGTAAGAGCCCTTGGCCGTTAATGTTTTAAAATTACGTAATTTTATTTGCTTTTTTCCCAAAATATTTGTAGTCATTTTCGTAATGACAATCTATTGAAATTAATCATTTAAACGTATCAGAATAAATGGAACCATTAGAGTGTATTTTAATGAAATAAAAAATTCAATTATAGCTCCGTCACCGCCAATCGACGCCGGATATTCTTATGAAAGTGAAATAAAATTAATTTACTCTCTTTTGTTAATGTGGCTTTATAATGATCAAACTTACAAAGGCTGTACATTCGACTCAAAGAATTTCTTGGTGCAAGTAAAGACAGTTGACAGTAATAGAAAACGATGCTACAATTCACGTCTTTTACTTTCACGAACAAAGCGATTAATTTAAGCAAGTGCTACTTCAGCCAGAACGAGATTACGAAAATTTGCTTTAAGATTTCAAACTTGTTACGACGATTAAAATGCTGACTTCATTTGGGAGATAATTTTAAAATTAGTATTTACGTGACCTACTTTAAAATAAATATATTTAAAATTCGATTAAAGAATTCGCAGCCGAGCCGGTGAGAAGGGAGACGGCATTCATGCAGCAGCTGTATTACAAAGCCTATCGTGGAAGACAGCTCACTGAATAATTTAAGAAAAAATACAAAATATTTGAACTGAATAAGACTCTAGGATATATATTTTGCCTGTGTCTCAGGAATTTTTTCCTGGAACTAACTAAAGAGGTTTAACATTTAGCAAACCCAAGCAAACGACCTTTAAATATGCGACACAAAAATACATTATGTAGACGGCTGCCTGGCTATGTTTATTTACGGTTTATTGTAAATATATAACACTTATCTGCTTGCTCCACAAATAGAATTTATTCATTATACTTTCAAGACCTAAAAACATTGACTATACACAGCGGGAGATTTTGAAATGTTATGAATTTCTTTACGAGTGTTAAACGAAGCTAAGTTTAATTTTTTACTTTGAAACCAGTGTTAATTCTTTAATTGAAATAACAAAGTCAAAGACTAATAGTCGTATTTACGTAATATAAAGATTCATTAAATTTGTTTCTGAATTCGAGTGAAAGTTACCGTTTTTGGCGAAATGTCCCAAAAATAGATTATTAATACACCACTTATTTATATCCTAATGAGTATCAATTTTAAACCCATAACAAAATTAGTAGTTTTTTTTTATATTTCATTATCCTTGCGGATTTTTGCATCAAAAGAGTTTAATTTGGCCAACATATATTAAAAGAAAAATATCAACAAATATTCTTACTGATAAAACTAAATCTGCCTTGTAACAACGTGGTATTACAAAGAACATATTTAATTGACTAATTATAAGGAATTGATAAATATTTAATTTCTAGTTTGATGAGAAAGAATTCCCGAGCAAAGAACAATATTTTTAAAATCAATAGTTATTGATTAAAATTACAATAAACTGCTGGACAAAAAGTACCGGCTAAGTTTGATTCTTTGTAACTTTTTTGTTTTTAATCCGATTTTAAGTTATTTTTTTGTGTTTTTTGAACTTGATGAAATGACAATTTTTTTTTGACGATTGGAACGAAGTGGGGTGTGGCAAACCGATTCTTTGTAGTGTTTCTAGTACCCTATAATATTAGAGAAAAAACGATTTTTACTTATAACTTATTTTTATTTAAAAAAAAATTGATCTCAGAAATGATCATTTATTACAAGCATAAAGAGGGATTAATATTAATTAATTTTTATTAGGAAATTCTAGCCATTTGTCCTTAGTGAAAAGTGGCGTCAGGAGATCAGCAAAAATCTACATGTTAACGTAAAGCTTAACTTAAACAGGTTTGATTTTCTCGGAAACAGTCAGAGGGAGAGAAATCGAATTTTTTGGGTTGATAGAGGAATAGTTCAACTAGCTTCGGTAAAAAATTCAGTTATACAGGATGTTTCGTTTCGGAGTTATTAAACGTCAAAGTCGAAATTTCCGCGATTTCGGTTGAAATCGGGTACAGGTCGCAAATGTGAATTAAATCGATGTAAATTTTCGGAGACTGTAGGTGACCCGGAGCTTCAGAGCTCCACTGAAATGGGTGAGGATCAGAAAATCGCAAGTAATTCTTTTGAATTTTTTTAGGTCGGAAAATGTCATTTGCAGACCACTCTTTGATACCTAATAAACTCGACAACAAAATGTCAGATCGAAAAACGGACTCATAAGTGAAACTTTAAAATCTCAAATACCTTTTTTGCAATACATTTACCTAAACCTAAAATCACTGGATAATTGAAATATTTCGAAAAAAATAGAAATTTAGATTTTTGACCCAAATAAATATGATTTAAATTAAAATCCCATACACGTCATCGGAAAGAGCTCGTCAAAGTATGTGTTATCCATATTTTTTGTTTCTTCATTCTGTATAGGAAGGGAGCAATCGCCGATTAAATTTCGATTTTTTTACTTTTTTTGCCCTCGACATCGGTATATTTGAATCACTCTGTATTTTCTCCTATCTATTTTTTCCCAATTTTTAACCACTATCTTATAAAGGGATAATCACACTGTAAAATGAATACTGAATGGGTCATCCAGGAGCGTATTTAAGGGGTAAAATTAGGATTTTCTTGATTTTTTCCGACAAATCCTCTTGTAAACCGACATTATTCCACACTATTTACCCTATTTAGTGATTCTGAGTTCATTTTACCCGTTAATTATCTAGGAATACCTCCCACTAATTTAAATCGCTTATTTTTTCGGTAAACTTATAAATAAATAGGTTTATTTGCATCGGGGACATCTAAAATTTGAAACTTTTTGAATTTTCGAAGATTGCCATGAAAATAACGAATTGCAGTTTATTTATTCGAAATTATTAAGATGATATGTCAAAATTTCGCAGAAATGCCAATTTTTGTTGCAAAATTGAAAGGTTCCTGGACCGATTTCGGCTTGAAGTATACATGAATAAGATTTTAGGAACCTTCTACTTTAAGTGCAGGGATATTTCATTGGATGAGTTACGCATTAAATACCATTGATACTGAGTTGTCGATGACACTACAACACTGAAATTCGCCATGTGCCCATGATGAGTCATAAGTTCAGTTTTGACGACACAGCCAATGGGATCACGTTTTACAAGTTTCGAAATTCGCGCGAGAATTTGCAGTTTTAAATCCTTTTTTTTTTAATAAAGACCAAAATAAATGAATAACAGCAACCGCCATAAACATTTAATTTATGTAGAGAATATAAAAAATAGATTTGAGATTTATTTGGGTTATATCATCACCGTCTCAAAGACGTATGCATTTCAGTGGGTAATGGTTACATCTATGCATATTCTCTATTCTCGTTACGCTAAAAACGACTTCATTTTAAAGAACAGTTTCATATTCATGCTCGGAAAGTTTTGCGACCTTACTTATAGCTACTTAATGGGACATAACTCTCCAACTTTCTCGGTTAGTTTCCGTAAAACCGTAAATTTCAAGAGCTGCTTACTAATTGATTTGGGATATAAATCCGATGCTTAAGGGGTAGGTAGGTAATGCGGTGATTTCGGACAGTATGTAAGTTTGTTTAAACTCTAGTTTAATTTTCGTATAGGTGAAGATACAGAGTAATATATTATTTAATGGACGTTATGCTTTAAAGCGAACATGGAAAATAGTTTAACTGAGATGGCAGGTGTCCTGAATGTAGCCTTGTACAAAAAGGATTTCAATAGTCAATTTTATAAACATAAATATTGTGACATAAACGTTAATCATTCCTACATTTTCTACAAAATATTATTAATAATTCTGGAGAATCTTTGAAATGAATTATACCACCAAAATATAGATCAATACCAATAAATATAAATTTAATAAAATAATAAACTCAAAATCCACCTACATTAAAATAATACGTTTTCACTTATCTTCAAAAGTATCTTACGAGATGAAAACATCCTAAGTACCAAAACGAAAAGTAAAGTAATAAATCCTGAAAATTTCTCGACTTGAACGTCCAGATTCTGCAACGCTAGACCGGTCTAATTTGATAAATTTGATAATAAATGACAGGCGTAAGAATAAGACATTTAATTTGTTCGTGATGAATGTTTCAAATGAATTTGATTCTAATTTTTTACGCAAAAAGAATGGAGAGAATCATTATACAGTATGTGGGGCTTAGAAGAGGATCAATTGGCCAAATTGCAAGATACGTAAAAATGTTACTAATAATAAAATTGCTTGTAAAATAAATAAGACTCACGTTATGAAAATTTTAATTTTTTATACAGGGAACATAAAAAATACGAAAACGTTATTTTGCGTAAGAGTAAACATACCTTGTTTAGCATTTTCTACCAAAAGACCAAAATATGAAATATGTTTTAAATTAAACCCTAAGCCAATGTACAAGATTTCATTAAAACATTTAAATACTAAAAGTATCGAGTTTTATCACATTATTTTTTACAGTCCCAACTATTCTCTCTCACACCTTTAAACAGAGTACTAGTTTCTACATATTAAACAATTATGAGACCTAAGGACATCTTTGTCAATGTCTTTATTAAATGAAGCAATTGTTTAATTCAAAATACTTCTTATTCAAGTGTAATTTTTAAATAATACGAACATTTAATTAAACTCAAAAGAATAATATAGTATAAACTTTAGCACTACAACAAAGATATCAAAAGTCACAAACTCCACCACTATATTCAACAAGTTTTTCTAATAGATTCCTTAGAAATCTGAAGGAATTTCTGATCTCTTCTTGAGATATTGAACAGCCGGGGTAGCAGCCCTTTAGCACATCAATATTATTTGGTATTGGAGTGGCATAAACAATTTGTTTTAAACGGTCCCATAGAAACATACCGGCCAACGTTAAGTAGAAGCTTTTTGGGGGCCACAGAATTTGACCGTTTCTACCAATCCACCGTGGACCAAATCTGCGCTGAAGCCAGTCTATTACCACGCGAGCGCAATGTGCTGGACAACCATCTTGTTAAAAATAAATTTTTTGGGAAAATTTAATGGCAACTTATCGAGTTCATCGCCAAAAAATGTATCCGGCATTTCTAAGTAATATATTTTATTGCAGGTGTTATTAAAAAAATATGGCCCTATAATGCCATGGACAGATATCGCGCACCACTCGTTCACTTTTATACAGTATTGTCTTCGCCTCATTGCTCTAAATTCTGGGTTTTCTCGAGACTAGTACCTGACATGCTGGGATGCTACAGTGCATACATTGCTATAAATTTCGCGATAACACGAGAGACAACTGATTTGTGCAAGCCAACTTTTACTTCGCTCCCCCTTTGTACCACTCAACTATAATTTTTCTCACAGTCAAAGAAATGGTTTTACCACGACCCATATTGATATAAGGAACAAGCAAAGCTTTGAAACTTACATACCGTAAGTAAGTATCCACCTCGAATTCACAATGTGCAATAAAACAGTAAAAATGAAAAAGTTGCTATATTTTTGTTCAGCCTAAAGTAAATAAATAGGGTAAACTATATAGTTATTGGGCGCCATTAGACATAAACTTATGAATTAATCTTATATTTCAACGATTTACTTGGTTTCCAAATGATTTTTATCTTGGAACGAGTTGCTGTAATGAATTTAGTTCTATTATTGTTGAAAGTACGTACTAAAATTGTCCCTTTCTTGATAAATTTGCGAAAAAGCTCAGAAATAAGTTCATATCTTTCATGGAAAAAAAATAATTGACGAAAAAAATATCACTGTTACAAATTTTTAAAGAAAAAAGATTCTTAACTGTCCAATAACTATAATGGTTTACCCTATGTCTAGTTTTTCCCGCGATAAGAAAATATGGGTATTTAGCATATTGTAAACAAAACCAATCGCAAACGGTAAATATTTTATGAACCTAAACTGACTCGAAGCGGTATAGCTCGATTTTTCACAATCTTAAAAAAGTTGCTATAGCCACTACCGTATTAAAATAAATCAACGTTTGTTTAAACATTTTTAATAAATCCATTAGGTAATTAGGGGCTATAAATTTTGTTTGGTTTTAATAATAAAGTCCAAATGGGATTTTTATGTTAAGCTTAAGTTTTCTGTAAGGCAAGAGAAACTGTTGACTTAATGAAAATGCTGATAAAAGACGTAATTTTGATCGAACGGTCATTCGTTAGGGTTTTGGAAATAAAGGATTTCAGCCTAATATTAGGTCATTAAGAGGCAACAGGCTATACGTATTGGCAAAAGTGATTTTCTAAGAATTAATGAAGTAGTAAAACCCTCTTTCTAAACCACAAGGGCGACGTTCTTGTACAAATCTACAATTTTTCTATCTTAAACATTTTTCTATGTCTTCAAATAAAAAGTTATCTGTTGGTCCAAATATATTCAATAACCCTGTACCTGTATAGTTACTCTTCATGCTGACCATTAAAAAACTATTTTACTTCCTTACACCTCGTCTCTGTTAACGTCCATTAGCGTGTTTCTCCTTTCATGCGAAAATAATTTAATTCTCAAACATCTCTGCGTTTTACATGACAATGCAACAAAATCTCGTAACTTTGATCAAGAGGCAACTCGACAAACAATTGCGCGACAGTGACAAATGGACATCTTTGTAGGTACTAACTTGAATGTGTTAGCATTGTAAGTTACTTGAAAATGAACACGGAACAAGATAAAACGCTTGTCTTTTGAGCTGAAAGTATTAAGAGCCCTTGCACATGAATAGTTTTTGCATTGATGCAGTTACGTTACAACAATCGCGATACAACGGACCTTCCGTTCCGGTGATTCCGGTGATCTGAGTATCGTTGCTGTAGAAATATAAATCTAATGGTACCTTAAATGTCTATTTACATAAATAAGTAAATTATTTATGGTAGCACATAATTTAAAAAATTGTTTTCTTGGAACGAAGCCAACTCACGATTTACTGGCACGATATTGTTAAACAATATGACAAATGTGATTGCTTTCCGACAAACAAATCATTTTTATTGTTTTGCTTCCTAATCTCTAATAATGTCCTTTTGTATGGGATCTGAGATAAATGTGCAATTCAGGATTATAAACGGCGCCCTTAAAAAACAAAAAAGTAATATTTAAGATTATTATTTGTGGGATTGTTTTTTATGTCTTTTGCTGGAAAAAAAGTATTTTTATAATGAAAAAATCACCTTTCGAGATATCTTTATATATTCACGTTTTGGAGTTCCTCGATGTCGGCCTGTCGAACACTCAAAACTGTCTGACACGCTGATATACTTTAAGTAAAATACACACATGGAAAAAAGTTAGAGACATTAAAGAAAAGTAACCAAAAAATTATTATTAATTATTTCTAGTTGTTATTATACACTGGATGAGTAAAATATTTTTCTATTACTTTAACCGAAGGTTTTTCGTATTTCGCATTTTCAAATTACACAATGTAAGTAAAATATTTGTATTTTGAAATGGGATCCTAATTTTAATTCCAAATAGTGTAGAGACGCCCCTGGACTCACCTATGTTTACAACTCTTTATATCATATTTTGAAATATAAGGATACTTTATACTTTATTCTTAAGCGATTTTACAAATTTCTGATTCTCCTCTGTGTCTGCTATTTGACTTTTCACGATTCTGATAACGGCTAATTTTGTTTTTAGCTATGTACCAATTTTTCGTACATTTCGAAAAACTCATTAATAAAATAATTTTATTTTTGTTGCAAACTTCTTGGACTACCCTGTAGACACGCAAGCGAACTCGCCAGCCATACTCTAATATTAGTGACTAAGACCAGTTATGCAACAAAAAGGGACCAACAATTTTTATGATAAAATTCTGTAGGTTTTGTGCTAAGCTTACATATGTACGTATCGGTCCCGCTGACGTTTATATTTATAAAATTATTTCACAAAAAAGCAGGCAAAACTCCTATTTCCTATAAGTGCATGGACATAGTATTTTATAAGCCTGTATAGCTTGGGTTATGCTCCACATAAAATTATATTTCTTCTTTTAATAATTTTGTTTTCTAAATTAGTTTGAAATTAAAATGCTATCAAAAATCCATTGCCTTTCGTTATAGTACGTATACAGCCTCTGTATTCTACAAGCTTAGAAATTGAATAAGGAAAATGTCATCACGTCAACTCAGATATTGGGATTGTCGTATGATTTTCATTAGCCTGCTACTGGTGTGTGTGGAATAATGATACAGTTTTGTTAAAATTGTGGAGATGAAATCTTTGGAGAAACCTGCTTTATCTGGGGCAACAGAATTAGGCAGCGTAACAGTATATACAGCAGTCGCGACTATTCCCAAGAGGCATAAGAATGCGTGCTATCCCTTCACTATACTGGGTATCTCAAAATGAACGGGGCATGTTTTACTTATAACCGAAGATTGATCACTAAACGAAATCAAGAATAAGACTAAAAAGAAAGCCTTACTACTAAATAATATTAGAAGTAGAGGCGGAAACACCCGCTGATAATGTCTATTATCATTGTTTCTAATTTGTGTTGTAATCTTTAATTAATGTTAGTTTAATAATGGTTTTAAAAGTTACGTCTTGTGATATTCTAATAAAAATATACCATATATAAAAAACTTTACTTCTTTTATTATTATCAAACATAACATAAGTGAACCAAAAAAGGATTAAGAAAACATGAGGCTGAAGTTAGGTTGTAAATACAATATTTTATGAATGCTAAAATATTCCACAGGGTGTTGCGAGTTTTGAGGAAAAATCACAATAAGTTTTTATACCCGGTATACAATGACAACTAACTTCCTAACAAAAATTAGGAATATAGTAATCTTCTTAAAGAATGAGCCTATGATAAGCAAAAAAATCATATACCATATTGTATATAAATAGAATATATCATCAAATATCATTAATATATCATAAATATATTAACATCAAAATTGTTGCTAATTTTTAATGGTGCCGTAATATTGCTGTCAAATTTAACAGATTTATAACTAAACATTCACAAGCTTAACTTTTACAATAGCAAGAAACTTACTTAAATTATTTTTTTGGTTCATAATGACGCTACCGGGGGCGACAGTGGGAATATAATTACAACCACTTATTTTGATGAATCTTGATTCAGCATTAAGAATAATAATAGTTATTATCCTAACAAGTGCGGAAAGAGTCACTTTCCCGCAAGCGACTGCCGTTACCCGAACGACGCGAAGCGGAGTTCGGGTAAGCAGTCGAGTGCGGGAAAGTGCCTTTCCGCATGAGTTAGGATCAAATTTTTTTCTACTAGCGTTAAAAAAACCAACATCATTTTTACAAAGTTTATTATTTTTTAATAAACAAAAAATAACAGGTATATAATGTTTACTTATTACTTATTATATATATTTATCGTAAAAGTACAATTGGATGCACTGTGTAAATTAATTGCTGAAGCTAGAGAGGTTGAAGTTGACTGATTCTGCATAGTGGAAGTTTGAAGAGACAGAGGTGTTGAACTTTCATGGACGCTACTGGGACCCGGTGCAATATCTAGGGACGTGGATGTTTCTAAGATGCAACTGGAAGTCGTTGGAATAGCTTGACTGATATTTTCCCGCACTCAGTGCGGGAAAAATTTTCCCGCACGGTGCGGGAAAAATTTTCCCGCACGGTGCGGGAAACTTAGTCTTTCAGAGACAAAATGAGTGCGGGAAAACGGTGAATTGCGCACGCTAGTAGAAAAATTAATTTTAGGTCTTATTTGGGAAACATTGAGAGTAGGTAAGTTAGAAGGGAAGAAGTATTTTCTGGCGCAAAAGAGGTTTTTAGCTGCTGATGTGGCTATTAAAGTACCTGTGCCAGCCGAGATGACATTCGAAAGACGATAGCGGCACCTAGCGATATATACTACTGAGCTCAGGATCAAAAATCAATTTCGCTAGTGATCGGTAAGTGCCGCAAATAAGTCTTAGAAATACCGTAGGACCACTTAAATTTTAAATCCTTTGTTCTGCCGCTTTCGAATAAAAAAGTCCATAAAACTGCAGACAAAGAATCGTGCAGCAAGACAAAGAAATGGACACCTGCGACCAGTGGATTGAATTAGTAAATACTACTGGCCAAATGTCAAATAAATATTTCTTATTTTAAGTAAAACTATTTTAACGTTGTTGACGGCCTTATATGCGTACACGATTTTTTTATAATAAACCTATATTTTGTGGGAATTTATAGGTACATTTTATCCACTTTACGAGGGCTTTGTCAATAGGGTTTTGTATATAAGAATTATGTTCCTTAAACAATAAAGCATGATTTGATTTTATTTCGTCTGACTAACACTCAAATAAAACCGCCCTTAGAGGGCACTTTTTTTCAAAAATAGGGCAAGTAGAAATGTAACAAGGACTGATACTGCATTTAGTCTGCCTATTTACATTTTTTCTTAGGTTAAACTGGAGCGCGTTTACTACTGACATATCATATTCAATTTAATTATGAATGAATTTTACATTCTAAAACAGAATTCGTCCAACAGTAATTTAGTTTAAATAACTCACTTCTGTGCAATTTTAAACGATTACCGAAAGAATCAAAATTTGGCCGAAAAGATTACATCCATACCACTGCAAAAAAGTTCTTACTAATAATTGAGATGTTATGGTGACAGCTTACTGTGGTTCTAACGCTGGCTAATAGAAGTCGTCCTTTTCTAATTACTGACCAATAAGGAATTTTACAAGCGCTAATGTAGCCTATAACATTCAGGAAGTTGGTCCACATTGACTCGATCTGCTATCCGCCGGAGGGAAGATCTGCCGTACGAAAGAAGAACCTAGTAACTCTGAGTTGACCACTTTTCAGGAGAGCGGTTTTTCTAAAGTTCTCTAGCCGTTTAAAGAGATAAAGAAATAACTATAGTTCTTGGGGTCTAGCGGCATAGTTTTTGACGAGGATTTACATGCCCTATATAAAACTCACGAATTCTAAGTAATTTGCCGTGAAAAATGTGTTACTAGGTTTTGCCCAAGGAATATACTGCTAGCAAGTAATGTGTGGACGGTAAGAAAACATAGCATCATTAGTTATAGGAATTCTACAGTATAATTCTTATAGATTAGTAAACTTATAGTAACTTTTCGTGTGTTCATAACTCATAAAAATATTGTAGTACTCTTCCGGTGTGGTTCCAAAATTCTCAAATGTTCAGTTCCTAATGGTACTATGTTAATACGAGTGTGCAGAATCATAATACTACTTGCAGTAACTTTAGTTCTTACTTGTACTGTAGGTACATTTCCGTGTGCAAAACATAGTAACTGGAGTTACTATGTTCTCCTAAACGCACATATGTATAAGATCCTACTACTACTACTGGTCGTAACTGTAGTTACTGTCTTTTGCCGAAGCAGATATACAGGAATTTTGAAGTTACTAGAAAACGAAAGAGCTCTATTGGGGCAACCGTAATCTAGAAAAATATAAAAAAATATGTGCAGATGTAGGTTGACGAGCTGACTTCAAAACACACTACTTTTTTACAACCTAGTAACTTGAGTTACTAGGTTCTGCTTTCGTACGGCAGAATGTGCATTTGCTTATATCGCGGCATGGGTCTTTGTCTGCAGTTTTATGTTTTTTTTACTCAAAAGCGGCAGAACAAATGATTTCAAATTTGAGTAATTCCACTTTACAGCAATGTTACCTTATTCAATATAGCAACTATTATAGATTCAATATTTTTTTGAAACGTGCTATTTAAGTTATTTTCTTTTTCATACAAAATAATGAATACACACATTCATCAAATTCCAATGCAACAAAAACTCAAAATAAATAACGTATAGAACAAAACTTAGATGTCTTATTACCCCACATGTCAATTCTAAACCTTGATTGTCAAATTAGCGCATTTTAAACGATGGTAAATCCACCCATAGATTTTAGTAGAATCCAAAACCTATCACTGCACAAAATATACTCGCACTTGACCAATTTTATCCACAGTAAAGTAACGAAATAGGTAAAACTTTATCCAAAAGATTAAAAACCCTTTGAGATTTGTTATTTAGAACTGAGGTACCTTTGAAACTGCAATAAACGACAGAAATATAAATACCTAAGAGGATTATTGCTGGTGCCTTTTACATTAGCAAACGACTTCTTTTGAAATTTATTTTTCACTTTAGCCTGGCTTTAAAAAGCGGCGACGCGCAATTTGTTAAATGATGGCCTTTGAAATCCAACGGAGAAAATGTCGCATAAAAATAAAAAAGTACTAATAATAAATATCCTTACGGATTAAAAGAAGAATTTTTAGATATTGCTTGGGCCTTTCTTAGTCTTTAAGTCTCACATATTGCGGATCTCACCACGTTATTTTTTAAACCAGCTTTATTAAGACTGACACTTATTGAAACTAGGTTCCAGTGCCGCAGCAAGCCCTTGAAGGGCTTCCGCTCACACAAATCGGGATACGCTTGATCTTGACCAAAAAAGTACACGTGGACTTTCCCACGACGCGCCAATACAATCGGCAGCCAAAATCATAACCCTTCCTCCTTGGCGTCGCCATAGTCGGCTAAAAAAGGAAGTAAGTCGAAGAACCGCCCTAATGTTGCCGACAGTGCATTTTTAGTCTGGGTGGCCTAAATTTTGTTAACCTTTCGTAATCCAATTTCCGACCCGTTATGGCTCTAATATCACTAGACTAGAGCGACCGCTTTGGTTACACGCGAAACCTTGTGTTACCATTATCTTTTATCGTTACTGTTATTTTCGTTATTAGGGATTATAAGGCAGGAATTACGTATGATGTAATTGCCTGTTATTTGGAGGGTTAGGAGACAAAACGCCCCTTTATAGATATTTTTGCTAACAAGGTAACCATCTTTATTTTAATTTGTAAATGTTTGGATTCAAATTAAATTATCTTAACAGTTTTAATTAGAGTTAAGTCGGTGTTTAAGCCAAATGGGATATTAGTATTTGAATAAAATAATAAAAATCGCGGTACGTAGTTTCGTTAGTCAATCCAGTGTTGGTATGTACAGGGTTTCTGGTTATATTTTAAACGGTACCTAGAGCTTTTATTATACGAGTTATCAAAAAATACAAAGACTAAATCGCTTAAGCTTAGATATCGGGATTTAATCATAATAAAGCAGCTCCTGGTATATCATTTTTGATATAACAATAGCTAGAGTTTTCAAATAAGTTACTTATTTTTTCTGTGTGTGACCAAATAACAGAAAAAAGAAAAGAAAGTGTATTTTAAATATATTTTCTTAGCTTCAAAAAATTTATTTTCCAATTTGCTTTATTGTAGTATCATATTTATAATTTAATTTAGTAGATTGTAGGTATGGGCAGTATAGCAATTGGGTACCCACTGGACCTTCCTGATTACTTATGTTAATAAAATTCATTCGAATACAAATACAGCAATGGAATTACAAGAGTCATTCACTTTAACTGTTTTCTTTTCCAGAGAAAATTAAATTAGTTTTTTTAGGGAATGACGGTTGAAATTAAAACTGTTTTAGGAAATTCTCGGTATTTATTTGGGGGTTGCTCAATGCAAAGTATAAATGTCTTTAGAAAATTGCAAAAAAACTAATAAGAAAAGTAATTTGTTTTTTTTATCACAGATTGGATTCACTTGTACAAAAGACATTAAACATCAAATTAAAAAAATGTATAAAATAAGCCCGCGCCTGGCAAATATCTAAATGCAGACACTTTAGTATATGCAGTCTCATTTGTAAATATATAATTCTATTTGAGGCTATTTGTCCTAATACATAGCCAGAAATATAACCGCCACTCTAATGAGTTTTCCATTTATAGCTTGCCTGGAAGGGCAGGTGAAATCCTGGCAAAAACAACAAAGTAACTCTAATGTGGATGAAACGTAGAGCATGAAGGTGTTACAGTTAACAAAGCTGCAGACTACCTTGCAACGAAGTATGCCACTTTATAGCCATTTATGGTCAGATTTGCTCAGGTACCTACTACTTGTCGACCTCAGACAATTTTATTAGTAGAATAAATAAGAAAACGACCCACTGGAGAGTATAGACTACTTTATAATAAGTCTTTGTGGTAGTTTATCTGTTAAGCTTGGTGAAAATTATTTTTTTGCGCATTTATTACCATGTCTTCGGGTAACATACATAGGTATACATTCAATTTCAGTTTTAGAATCATAGATGTGATTTTAAAAGTATTTGATAAGAGGGATTAAATAGTAATGAATTTTTACTTTTTGTAAATAAAAAGTTATGCAGTCGGGTACTGTCAGGTTACGATTTGGTCCTAATTATTTAGTAAATGTATCCTATTTTTAATTACTATAGGTTTTATTGTGCATCCTTTGCAAATTGCATACGACTATCATATGTGCACATTTCTCGAATACTTCTGTCTTTGCAAAACGCAAATTAAACGCAAAGTGTTGCGACATACGTGAACCATTTTAGTTTTCCTGAGTAGAAAATTGAATTTAAGTTTGATAAAAACTTTTCTCATTATCTAGCAAAGCATTGCGGCTTCATAATCTAGCAACTTCACTATTAACTTATTCATGTTGGTATGTGTGCATGAAATATAAATTAAACAGACAATTTATTAGGATAAACTACTTTTGATTAAAGCAATTGCTAAAATGTCGACGATTTGCGGGTTTAAATCACAAGAGCTGCAGAAACTAAATGCTATTAAAATCAGATTTGTATGTAGTATTTGAGGTTAATTTTAGTCACTGAACTACTGTCACTGGCTCTTAATTGGCTATAGATAGTTCTTATTAAAGTGGGATAGAGATTTAGCGAAATAATACAGGTATGCGGCCGTTTGTTTCTTCTATACAAATACAACAGCACAATTTTAACCCCTCCCTCCGCGAGCAATAGGTACTAATATTTCAGCCAACAATAGAATCCATTGAATTAATATTTTTTATTATTTCTCTAATACGTTATGTATTTTATAACAGTGTTTATTTTAATTGAAATGATATAAGAATATTTCACTTAATTTTTAGATTTTATTATTTAAAGTGTAGTTCTTGTTCTTTAATAAAATATGTTTTAATTTCAATCACACCGCCCACAAATAGCTATTTTTCACCCAATTATATTTGAGCATTCTCGTCAAATAATTTAACGTTTTAGCTTAAACAAGTCGATACTCTAAGGAATAATAGTAACTTATAGGTTTCCAATAGTATTTTTGTAATTGAAAAAATGATAATAAATAGTTTTTAAAGAAGTACAACTACTTTTGAACTCTAATGATAAGTCTATATTTAAAGCAATGTTTTTTTTGGTCATTTCAATGATGTTTTGTTGAAGCTGTATTAACTTCAATACGGAATGGGACGTTTTAACGCAGCCGGTTTGACGCGGCCGTTCCGACGCGGCCGTTTCGACGCGAGGACGTTTCGACGCCGGTCATTTTGACGCCGAGTCGTTTTGACGCCAAGAATACTTAACTTAATTTTTTTACATTTTATTTAGGATTTTATTGTTATTTTTGAGGTAGGTAACTCATTAATATTTCCATAATCCCTAACTGTTAATGTTATCATTATCCCAACCTAAGCAAACCTAACCACAGTGGTCAAGAATAATACTATTATTGAAAATAGCATAGCAGTTTTTCCTGTGTAGTCACCACTGTACAAAATCTAAAAGATTAAGCACTGTATCTAAGCATATTTTATCAGATTAAAGCAGCCGTAGCAATTTAATTTCATTATTATATCCATAGACGAAAGGCAGTCAAAGAGAGAACAAATAATAGTTAGGTTAGGCATGGACCCTATCACTAATAAATCAGCCTACACGTAATAATATACATATATTCAGACCCTTTAGCCCTTCGTTCACGGTCTATAAGATTAGAAGAACCTTTTTGGATTTAACCTTCCGGTTATGGCATACATTTTTTATGAAATAATTCAAAAACATAAAAAAATAGTGCTATTTTGATGGTTCTAAATTGAGTAAAAGTAATAAAGCGTCTTATAACCTATAAAAGCTCCTTTTTGGCTATTAGCATTTCTGTAAAGGGCGTGAGAAGAACACTTTCATGTATTATAGCAAATTTAGGTAACTTAGCTATATACTCACAGTACAGCCATTGACAATTGAAACCTCAGGTCTGGAAGCGCAATGCCTATCTGGAAGTGTGAGTTGTCAATGGCTGTACATTGGTGCTTGGGCTTGGGGTTCGCAGGATGTACAGGGATATCCAAATAAAAGTGAACAGGCCTTATAACTTTTTTATTTTTAGAGATGGGAAAAATGTTAAATATGAAAGTTTTGGGGATTTTTATGGATCATTCATATATCTTATCAGCAAAACAATTGAACATCTAATAAAAAAATATAGTGTAAAATATCGATTTTCTCGCTTATTTGAAATAAAAATTAAAATGGCATGCTTTTTATCATATTTTTGGATTCTAGGAGAAGTTCTAGATATATTTAGTATAACATACCCTATGAGGTTTTTCAATCGTTTTTGGAATATTTCAAAATGAAAATTATTTCGAATAAATATACGTTAAACGCAACTATCCAGGTTGCGAATGAAATATCTGCTATACTATATACTATATACTATATACTACTATATACCTCTTACCTCTACCTTCTTTTTCCATTGCCCATAATTCCTCTTTCTCCTAGTCTTCTATTTGTTTTTATTATGATGTTTAATGATGGAGTTCTTTGTCACTCTTCAATACTTTCTTCATATAGTCTTTGAGCCGCTCTAACATTATTTGTTAAATATAATTTGATTTTGTATCTCTCATTAATAGAATAACTCATTTTGCATAAAAGTAAAATTATAAATTCACGGTGACTAAAGTATTATTGTCAACCTTGACATTGACTTACCTACGAAGAAAACTTAAAAAGGTAGCAGATATTTCCTTCACAACCTGGATGCTTATGTTTAAAGTATATTTTGCGAAACAATTTTTAATTTGAAATATTTCAAAATCGATTGAACAACCTCATAGGGTATGTTATACAAAATAAGACATTCGACAAATGGTATGTCTAGAACTTCTCCTAGAATCCAAAAATATGATACCATCTAATTTAAAATAAGCAAGAAAATTGATGTTTTATACTATATTTTTTTTATTCGATGCTCAATTGTTTTGCTGACAAGATATATGAATGATCCATAAAAATCATCAAAACTTAAAAGTTATAAGGCCTGTTCACTTTTGTTTGGATGTCCTTGTACTTATGCAAAAAAGGAAGCTATTAAGTTAATGAAAATTACTTTCTTCTTCGATTCAAAGAAATATTTCATGTTTTTTGGTGGGTACAGTTGACATAGATAAAAAAACAATACTTCACACGCCTGAAATATCCGGCATAAGCATTATTCATTAATTGTATAATAAGAAAATTATTTAAATTATTAATGTATACTATAAAATGGAGAAAAAAAGTTTTACAAACAAAATTTAACTTTAAATAGAATACCTGAAGTTATTAAGACCAATTTAATTCCAACAACTGAATTTACTTAATCGTAAGAGTATTCGAGTTGTCAACACAAAAACTATACAGAGTGTTCGCAAAGTCTTAGTATGGGCAAATATCTTTGCTATTAGTAAAGATAGAGACACCAAATTTTACACGCCTTATTGGTTAATAAATCTATTTTTATGTAATTTAAGGGGTGACGCTAGAGAGGTGGTGGTACCTCATTTTAAAGGTTTTCAAAAAATAAACATTCTACCGCAAACCGGAGGTCCATATCTTAATTAGTTTTTAAATGGCAAGCCTATAAAAGTTTAAAATAGGGAAAAAATGTAAGTAATGTAGTATAAGTTCTCTTATTTTTTAAAAAATTGTTTAAAATATCCACCATGAACTGCTTGCCAGTAATAAAGTCGATTTTGCAAATCGCTACTCACATTTTCGAGAAGTAACACCTGCCATTCTTAAAAATGTGAGAAGTGAGTTCCAAAATCGACTTTATTACTACCAAGAAGTTCATTGTGGTCATTTTGAACAACTTTTAAAGTAATAAGAGAAATAAAGTGATTTAAATTTTTTTTTCACGATTTTTAATTTTTAAAGGCTTGCCATTTAAAAACTGATTAAGATACGGATCTTGGGTTTGCGTTTAAATGATTCTTTTTTGAAGACCTTTAGAATGAGATACCACCCGGCAAACGTTTGAATAAGTGTATAGATGTTGAAGGAACATATTATTATGTAAAAAAATATTTTTTATTTCTTTTATTTCCTATCTGGTTAGATTACATAAAAATCTCCCCTCGTATTTCAAAAAAAGTGTTTGCACTATCAGACGTATTTTGGGCCTGATAGTGGAATTAAAATATTACTAGAAGTTGTATTTTTTCAGGATTAATTGTTTCTTGAAATCCGCATTAGTATTTTGTGTATGTAAATATTCAACTTTATCAGTTTTCCTTATTCAGCAATATCTTTGAGGCTTCTATTTACTAAAATCTGTATAACCCTGTAGGAACTAGTTAAATAGAAGACCAACTTTTGTAGGATTCTCGACCTAAAATCTTTATTGGAAGACCTCTTTAGACAATAAAGGGTTTAAGGGATAGAGCAATACAAAACGAATGACCTTAACAACAACGGTCAAAATGAACGTCCCTTTATTTTCTATGCCAACGGTTTAAAACTACAACATACAAAACCAACCTTATCTTAAGGTAATTTACAGAATGATGAATTTACGGAACGGAAATTGACGATTTTAATAATAATTTGGTATAGGTAATTTAATGGCAATAGGCTCTTTCACTAAACCTGAATAATTTTAATATTAACTCATCCTAAATCATGGTATGTTATATGTATGTACTTTACTGTAATAGAATCTCAAGGTACTCATTAATGTTGTAAAAGAAAAAAAAACTATGAAAATGCAGTTAAATTTAAAACATCTAGTTAGGGTAGAGGGGGTGTCGCAATCAGACCAAAAAAATATGACACGTATACGAAAAATCCTTTTATTAAATAATGAATTTTAAGTTATAATCATATGTTACATATTTATATAAGAATATACAGGGTGTTATCAAATTTACTGCATATATTTGAATTAGTGACTCCTGGGATAGTCTACAGACATACCCAATACTTTTTCTCTCAAATCGCACACTTTTTTTTATTTTAAAAAAATACCCTAAACCACCCCTGTATCCGACGCTTCTAAAGATCCTGACGTCATAAGCTCTAATATTTAAGTTTGGCACATTGCCAAACTTAAATATTATCTTGAAATCTCATTTTTTTATTAGATTTAAATAATCCAAAGTATTTTTAATTCCACAAACGTATTTTGCCAAAAATATGTAGAGGCAAAAATTTTAATTTAATAGCAATCCAGAAATATTCCACTAACTGAATTTTCAATTCGCGTAAATGCGATTTTATGCTTTCCAACACATGATCAACAACTGGATTTTCTAAGTTCATATTTTTGTCAAAATAATTAGAAGTTAAACAATATGCGTCAAAACGGCGTTTTCTAGGCGAATAATCCAAATACTAAGCTTCTTGATGAAAGCATTGACTTTGTCTGTCGTAAGTAAAATGTTTTTTTCTACGAATGTTAATAAAAACCTTTATTGTATGTTCAATAGTAATTTCGGAACATGGTGCATTGTGTTTTACACATTTTCATTGTGCTTCAATCACCATGGTGATTGAACTACAAAGTTCCCATTGTGCACGGGTATTTTTTACAAAGGTGGCGTTGACCGGTGCCGCGTCAAAATCTTTATAATTTCATTGACATTTTTTGACATCTTAAAAAGAAAAATGTTACTAATCCCATTTTATTAACAGTAACATTCGTAGAAAAAGTATAGTGTAAAACTCGCATGGAATGACCATTTCCTACTCGTATGATTTGCAGCACTCGCCTGCGGCATCGTGCTGCAAACGTCATACTCGTAGGAAATGCATGTCATTCCATGCTCGTTGTACAATATACTATTGTTACGGCCTTGTAAACTCATATTCAAGTCATTCAAATGTGAAAATACATCACTCAAGTAAGCCAACAGTAATAAAGATTCTTTATCCTGTAAAAATCCTAAAAATGAGATTTTATTTATCTGTAAAAAGATTTTCAATTCATCTCGCAATTCAAAAAGCCTTGTTAGAACTTTTTCTCGCGACCAAATCTGACTTTAGTATGGAAAAGCACCGACTTGTTCTTGGCGCCCACTTCGGCACAGTGCTGAAAGCAATCTAGTCTGCAACGGTCGACTTTTAACAAAATTAACTATTGTTACAGCTTCACACAGAACATTTTTAAAATTATATCTGGCATCTTTTTTGTGGCAAGCGCCTGTCTGTGAAGAAAGCAGTGCGTCCATTCCATCTGTGGCATAATGTCTTTTAATTTTACTATCACGCCACTGTTCTTCCGCATTATCGCTTTCGCGCCATCAGTACACTCCGCATTACAATTATTCCAGTACAAATTTTCGTTTCTTGTTGCATCACTAAAAACTTCAAAAAGTTCTTCGCCAGTTGCCTGACCAGACATTGATTTGCAAAATAGCATAATTTGCTCTAATTGATCCATCAACGTACGACCCATTCGTATCGGACGAAACATATAAATTGAGCCAAGTTCGACACGTCTGTTGACTCGTCGAAGTGAGTGACGAAAAATTCACTTGATTTTACCTTTCCAATTATTTGATTGTGGACATCGGCAGTAATTTCATTAATACCTCTCGATATGGTGTCATTTGAAAGGGAGTAGGTATAGTCTCCAATTTTTTTGCTTCTTTCGGGTCTATCATTGCATTGACCATACCAATGCTCCAATGCTGTTTCTGTTGGTCAAAATATTCTGGTTCCAATTTGCATTAAAATATTTCAATAATAACTCTAATCAGTAGGAACAGTGTTGAATTACTTTATTATTAAACAAAAGAATTAGCCTTAAACTCTAAATAAAAACTGTTTATAGCAATAAAAGGGCTGTATACGGGAAATGATCAAAATTTCAACAAGTTGTCTTTATTTGTTTATCTACAAGCGTGCGGTAAGTAACTACTTACCGCACTGATTTGAGTGCGGTAAGTATCACTTTACCGCACTAGTGCTGTAAGTAATTGCATACTATAAAAACAAGTTTTTATATTATTCAAGTGTATTTTTTATTTTTTTATTGCCCTAGCAACCTGATATTAATGCATTGTTGCTCACGACTTACGAGGCACCTACGGGGTGCTCTTTTAGTTTTTAATATTGGTGCTCTAAAACATGCTTGTATATAAAATATCGTACAATACACTTACGGTAGGTGTCTTTACCGCATTTGCGTCATTTACCAAACTCGCCTTCGGCTAGTTTTGTTAAACATCACGCACATGCGGTAAAGACGTAACTACCGTACTTGTATCGTAATATACTATTCTTTTTGCTCTAAAACGAACAAAAATAAATATTAAACTGAATATTCGAAACAGTGATAATTCTAAATGACTATCTAAAGAGATTTTTTTCACTTCTAATAACAGTACAATAAATTCAAAATAGGTTGTAAATACAGTAAAGACTCTCATACACACAGAAACATATGTTTTTTTATTACTTGACATAATACTTTAAGACGCAGCCAATAAAAAAAGCTTTTACCTGTTTTATTTTTGTCTGTTCTAATAAAATTCTATTACAACCTAAAAATTTTTCAGATTCTTTATCGACGTAATAAAGGAAGATGGGTTTAAAAATTTAATATTGGCTCCGTAGAACTTTCAGGCGGATAATATTAACTGAGAATCTGGGCTAAAGCACAGCATAGCCCATACATAATGTTATCGCATATGATATACGAAATTTTAATTAAAAATTAACAACAAATTTAACCCCTAATTTAAACAAATTCACAAAAATTATAATTATAAAGTTAGAGTGTTGAGTTCAATTTGGACATCCTGTATAAACTCATTTTTATCTTCCTTTAGACAGTCGCTTAAGCTCTTGAATTACACAAAGACCAGCCTATATACAAAAACTTTATCCTTGTACTTGGATATCAAAGTTTTTGCCACTCTCTTATGTCCAATTTTCTAATAAACCAAATAGTATAGGAGAATATGCCTTTTTTCAATGTCTCTGTTAAAATTAGTTTGAAAATTTGAAGATCTACCCGTCGTTTAAACTGACACCTGTCAATTTATTTTGGGTAAAATCTTGAGAAGCATTGTGAAGAAGGAGAAGCAAAAAGTGTCGCACATCGGTTTAATTAACCTGAAAAAGATCAGAGTACCACGAAAGGATGGATATATAAGAGGAATAAAAGAGTACCAGAGACCTAAGAATTGGCCACGAGATATACAGTTACGGTTAATGAAATTCGGACACCAATTTGGCATTTTGACGTTTATGCAAATTTTGGTAAATTTGGCTTTCACCTTAATTTTTGTCCACCTTATATTTAAACTATTATTTGAATAGGTATTTTTTTAAAGACTTTTACGATGATTTTACTCTATAGTCGCATTATTCCAGCACACAGACTTTGACTTTGTGAGGAAAATGCTTTTTAAAATAAAAAAATTAACAAGGCCAATTAATATTTTGTTGGTTCTCCATTTCTGTCAATTACAGAGTTTAGTCTTCTAGGTATTATTGAGTTCACTAAGGCTTGGCGGTAATGTATTCCAGACTTCTTAAATTTTGGTCCATGAATGGTGTCTATTTAATGGACGAAAATCATTTGCTCCGTTAATTTTTTTGACCATAAAGCCCCAGGCATTTTCCATTCGGGTAATATCCGGGCTGCGCGGAGGCCATGGTAATACCTGGATATTTCTTTGAGTCAGTCACCCTTTTATTCTTCTAGCCGTGTGGATAGGGCAGTTGTCATGCTGGTAAATAAAATGATTTGGAAATTCGACAACGACGGATGGCAGCATACCGTTTTCTAGTATATTTAAATATGCGTCTGTGTTAAACCTTTCAATATTTGTGCACACTTCAACCCCTCTAGCACTTATCCATCCTCAAACGTTAACCGAAAAACGTCCACTTTTGCTGATATTTTGTGTATATTTTTGCCTGTAACACAACCATTATAATACGACTGAAATACCTTCCTATCGATAAATACAACATTTTGCCAAAAGTCCATTCCGTCTGTGTGGAATAACATTTTAATATCCTCATTTGAAATGAAATTTCTCCTACACTAAAATTCACAGCTTTTTCTTTAACTTCTGAAAGTCATAATTTAGACTTAGAAAATCAATACAGCACTCGACGCTTTGTTGTCTACGCTGACCTACACACTCTCTGAATTCTTTTGTTTTTCCTCAGTCATAAAACCATTAACGTTGTTTGTTTTGGCAGCTGGTGTCAGGCATATAATGGATGATAAAATGTTTTACTGGAAATACCCATTGGGAATTTGGATTTTTTTATGAAGACTTTTTGGCAAAGTTCTTATATGCATCTGAAAGCCTAAGTCTTTTTTGCGAATATTATTTATGTGGGTATTCTTCACAACAGAGTTATGATGACATTGTTATAATTGTTGCTTCAGAATGGTCTTTTTATAATGGTACCTATAGAATAAGAGTTGTTTTATTTTTTCTTCAGTAGCTCTCCGGTAAACTTATAAGTTTTCGATGACGAAATTAACAATGACAGGGCAAAAACTTGTTAAAGTCCAACTGACTGGCCTGACTGCACCTGACTCTCAGGATTAGATTTTAGCATGTAATAATGCAAATAGGAATTTATTACAGTTCAATATTAAGCCGTCGTGCACGAAAAGGCGCTGTATAAAGTCATCGAATCGTAAATAAATATCAAACGTCTGTTTCGGTCGTGTGCACCTTGACAACGTTATCAGGCGCGTAAAAATACAGAACGGGAGCCGGAAATTTTAAAATGCTTAAGCAAAGTACGTGACTCGACGGTTTAATGTCTCTTACCGAGAAATATATTTTATAAAACGGAAATATGACTTTGGAAGTTTTAAGGTTAAAGATATGTGTGTTATCACTATTGCGGAACTTTGACAAATTGTAGATCGCAGTATTATACGGAAAAATAAATTTTATCTAGGACCTCCTTGATTTTTATCAAGGAGAAAAATGAAATGATATCTATGAAATACGAGAAAAAGATCTCAACATCGACTTACTTCTTATATTCCAACAGAAGAAGAAAAAAATCTAGATACACGCTGCAAATTACCATGTTAGTGCAAACCTTAGGTATTTATTGTGTATGCACTATACAGCGGGTCCAGAAACCATCTTAACAGATGGAAAACTCTTTTATTTTTGACTTTACGAAAAAAGTTATTATTCATAAAAAGTTCTGCTTGTTGATAAAATGATACTCAAATAAACAGTTTTACCCATATTCTGAGTATACTCAGACTCCATATACGGAGTGTCAAAAAAAGTAAAAAGGATATAAGCCGTAGAAGGAAAACTCTTTCAGCCAGATTCTTCAACGGTAGTCCGGACTAATTTGACAACAAAAAGTTTTAAACTGACAAGTGTAAGAATAAGACAACTAAGTTTTATGCTATGAACTTATTTCTGAGCTTTTTCGCAAATTTATCAAGAAAATGACAATTTTAGTACGTACTTTCAACAATAATAGAAATAAATTAATTACAGCAACTCGTTCCAAGATGAAAATCATTTGGAAACCAAGTAAATCGCTGAAATATCGCGATAATTCATTAACAATGACAGGGCAAAAACCTGTCAAAACATAACTGATCAACTATAAGATCTTAATTTAAACCAGTACTAAATCTTAAACTTTCTTAGTGAATCTGAACGTTTAATTTTAATTTGCAAAGTACAATAACGTAAGAAAGTGTCGTCCAGAACTGAAAAGCGCTCGAATATGAAATTTGACAAAATAAATTTATGGTCATTCATACGCACCTATGAATTTTTTTAAAAAGTGTTTTGAAATACATGCAGGGCCGTACTTTTTTCGAGAAAATATTACCGACGAAATTTACTTGAACTTTTTGAAAACGGAATTATTTGAATTTTTTCATTGACTACCACTGAATATAACAAACACACTTTGTTTCTAACATGACGGCGCTCCATGTCACAGCTCTGCAAGAGTGACAGAATTTTTAAACCGGATATTTCCACAGGGTGGATTGGACAAGGGCCAGAATTTGCTTGGCCACCAGGGTCCCCAGATATAACTGCCCTAGATTTTGTCTTATGGGGATACTTAAAAGAAAAATCTATGTCCAGAGACCAGGACGGCTTTTGAAATTTTAAAGGTGTATATCTCTGTTGCTACTTACGGGACCAATGCCAAGTTCAGGGGTTTTAATGGTGAGCATACTAGGAATGTTTTGGTAAAGAAAAAAAATATTTTGTTGACCTATGTCTTCTAAGATATCGTCCACCTTTTCACTTTTCACAAAATAATTGCGAAATGGACACATTAGTTTTAATAAATGAAATGAGATAACGGTTTGTTAAACATTCGAACAATGGCGATTAAGTATTAATAACAATAATCAGAGGCATGACAATTACATATAGAGGAAAATTCAAAACAAAAATTCCCTTTATGCATCCCTAGAAAGTAATAACTGCCCAAACTACTTGGTATACGTATTATCTCGTTTATTGTCATTAATTTTTAGAACAAAAACTAAATCATCAACCACACAAATCCGTCGACAATTTTAGCGTCACCTTTTACAATAACCTTAGGTCACTAGACAAATAATCTTGTTTAACCCTGAAAAGGTTCAACCTTTTTAAAATTTTAGCCAAATTGAATAAGAGATAAAACACATTTAAATTGTCTTTTGACCGTGTGTCAATTAAACTGACCCTAACAAAAGTGTAAAGGTCTAATTAATTTGTTTTTCATTAAAGGGTATTGTACAGGCTACTCAAACAGCCATTTAACAAATTTTAAATAATGTTCATTATGTATTCTTCCCTTTTAGCTAATTGAGTAATTGGGTATTTTGCCACCCCTCAGTTAAAAACAAATAAACATTTAACAAAAAGACAGCCTTTTAAAATATTTTACCATAATTATTTGCTCTTTTGCCTCGTGCTTTTAATTTTGATGTTTTCTATCTCGTCCTTGTTTAAACCGATTGTCACATTTTATTTTCACCTTTATTTTAGTATATTTTTTCCATTTTTCCATAGCAATTAGCCCCACCCCTAAAAATAGAAAAAGGGGGCAAATGTCAAAAATATGTGTAATCATCTCCCCCCATGACATATTAACTAACCCCCCATCTCCCCCCCATCTCCATATTAACTAACCAAAATTTCATGAAAATATTTTAAATTGTTTTCGAGAAATCGCCTTGTAACACTTCAAAAACTTACACTGTATGTTATGCTGTTTAAAGAAAAATCTACTTGTTAGAGTTACTTTATTATTTTTTTTTATTAGGAGGTTTGCTACTGGAAATCTGAATTTTCTTCATTTAAATACAATATTTGCTCCTTAATAAAATTTTGAAATGTGAACAAGCAGACATCTGTTCAATCAAACCAATCGAGCATTTGTATTTTGCCAATATTTTACGCTTCGAAAGACGTTTTCAAAGTACATATACCCGCCCAAATTCGACATTCTGGTATTTATTTATCCCTGAATGAGTTTGTCTTGACGTATATATGAAAATAAAACTGAAGCAGAAAACACAAATATGTTTGATAATGCGTAAGAAATTGTATATAAACAAAGTTATATTGATCATGGATCACAGGGTGTTAAATATTAACTGAAATCATATTTAAGTAGGTTATATCTTACTTGGAAAATAATATTATATGTACTTACAATAAATTAGACAAATTGAAAAAGCAAAGGTTTTTTAAGTTCAAAATCGTTTTTTTTTTAAACAAATGGTGCTATTTTGTTTCTCTTAAGCGAAATAATCTTTAAAAGCGATATCAACAAGACCAAATTTTTTTTTATTTTGTAAGGTTTATTGTAACTGAATGGTTGCTGAAGTTATTCTTGTGTAACAACAATCAATAAATTAATGTTAGAAGCATTAAATTTGAGAAATTTTTTAGCAACCCAGGCCTCCAGTCTAAAATCAATGAAAATTAAATATTGGAAGAACTAAAATTCGTACGTATCAAGTAAATATAGGTACCTATCCATTGCTGTAAGCAATGCATAGCATTACTGAAATTCCTGAGCCATGGGGTAAGCTAGATATAAAGTTCGTTAAAAAACCTTAAGCAAAGAGTTGGTTGAGTGCAGCGTATCACACTTAGTCAAATGCCTTAAATATATTAAGAGTTACAATTCGGTTTGAAATTTAAGGTACTTGTAGTTTGTCCGTGTTAAAAGGGAGTAGATTTGCTATAGATATCTAGTAGAAATTCTAATACTAGTAGGTACCTCATAAAATACTGCTTCTTTATTACTACACTAATTTTATGTTTCTTTGTATTATGCCATAATCATTTAAAGCATTCAAAATTCTAACGTTTCCTTTGTGGCATTTAGTTGTAAGTTTCCCCGTTTCATGTCTGATTTTTTATGAAAATTTATTCATACTTTTAATATCTTTATCATTCATCCGTATTCTTAACAATTCTGTGTTTTATTTCAGCACCAGTTTCTATATAAACGTAAAAGAAAATTCGTTCAAGTAGAAATAAATACTCAAAGTTGAGTTCGGTCGTCTGCACTGTGACGACCTTATCAAGCGTGTAGAAATACTGAATAAGATCTGAAAATTTCTAAATATTTAAGGAAATATCGAAATATGTGACCTTAAGTTTAAATTTCGCTTGCAAAGGAGTATATTTCGAGACGAGACTACCAAATGGGCGGATGTTGTGAGCTTAATGTTATTGAAAATCATCTAGATATGTGTTTTTTTATACAACGTTTCTTGAAAACAAAATTTGTATTTAAAATCTAATTAACTTAATTGTTCCATGTATTATGTTGTTAGTGTGTGTGTTAGGTATTAACAGGATAACCCATAAACGATAAAGTTTAAATTGGTGTTTCTATCACATGATTTATAAAATACCTGAAAATTAAGAAAAAATCAAATCTTTGGTAGGCTTATAAATTCATAATGTGGGTTAGCGTGTCTGCAATTTCTTCTTGCAAAATCTCCCTAATAGCCCACTATGGTAGTTAGCAAATCGGTCGAGAAAAAAGTGACGGGGGACAGGGAAGCAAGAGCGAGATAGGATGTACTTTCAAGTTGTGAAAAACCATTCGCGGAAAAAGTATGTCGGTACAAACCTATTCTATTTTCTTTGATGTCGGTAATTTTTTACAGTAATGAATTTCGGTATTTTAATAGTGACAAAACTCGTTTTTTATGCGAATAACAATACCAAAAGCAGAAGCCTTCCAAAAAAAGTAATAAATGGGTGCTTTTACTGTTTTTATTTTTAATTTTAAAGAGTCGGGTCGCTGAAAAAAAAGCTTTCACGAAATCTTTTTGAACTCTATTGTGGATTTAGTTTTCTCAAAAATGTTAAGAGGTGTAGGGTATTTAAAAGAGGAACCCATACTACATATATTTTTTTGCAAAAATACATCCTATACCTAATACATTGTTGAATACGTAGGAAAGTAATATCTTAATTCACGTAAGTAATTTTTTTTAACAATAATGTGATTCTGGCCGTTATAAATTACTAATAGGTTAGTGTTGGACAATTCCAGCGTAATTTTTTTTTGTAAAACAAATTTAAAACATATTCCGCTAAAAAACAAAATTTTGTCAACGTCACATCTGCGGGCGCGCGTATGGTCAGGTTTTTGAGTGGTAGCAAAAATTTTTGAATTGTTCTATTAAACCAAAAAAAAAGTATTGAATGTGTCTCTGGACTACCCCAGGAGTTACCCATTCCATTCCAATAGATTACATAATATCATAGTTTGTTACTAGAGGGCCGAGTCTCAGAATATCTGTGATGGATTTCCCTTTCTGCGGGCTGTAGTCATTTCTTTTGAAAGCTGAATAATGACTGTTTTTTCTCAACTATTCATTCTATTGTCATAAGGAAAAAGTAAAACCAAAACTATTGGTTCGTTGGTTGGATATTTTTCTAAACACCCTTTGCAAACCGAACTATGGTCTGTAGTTGAAAAATCAATAGAACTTAAACGATAACACAAGACATTTTTTACTTCATCTTATTATGTTTACTAAAAGTATGTTGAAAAGCATCATCAGCGTACAGCACCAAATACCAGGTTTTATTATCCTGTTTACGACATTAAATGACTTTTCCCGATCAGTTTAATAAATGTTCTAAAGTTAGAAGAACCATATTTTACAGAAAATTCTAGTTAAAACCGGCGAAAAGTTTATTGTTTTCCATCACGATGCTAATGATTCTGCAATATTTGCATAATAAAATGTGGCTTCCCTTCACTCCTACCCAAACTACCAATTACCATATATTAATATAAATTTATATTTTAAAAACAATAAAATACGAAGCGATGTAAAGTTTGTTTTGTTAAAAGTAGGGCAAACTCTAAATGAAACATTGGATTTTAAGAAAACATGCTCTAAAATATATATTAAATTAATATTACACGAAATGTTTAAATTTATGGTACCTGAAAGTTTTTGCCAAGAACAAAATAAAATTGGAATACCAAACAATCACAAAGTTTTAATTAACTGAGCAATGTATATTATGTACTTTTAATTAAAAACTTTTGATGACATATTCTATATAGCATGTTCGAGGAAGTTAGAGGCAAGTGGGAAAAATATTGCTTTCCTTTTTATCAAAAAGAGTTATTCCTGCACGAAAAGTCCTGCTTGGTTTAGAAACAAGATTGAAACAAAAAAATAAATAATAATAAACAGGATCGATATACTGTAATGGTTTGTTTTACCAATTATAAGAGATCCTTGAAACAATAACATGACTATAGTATTTGTATAACTTTTCAATAAAATAATAATAGGTCTATTGCATTTGACATCAAGGATGTGTCAGCTTAATTGAGCCAATCGCAACACCAAATTTGTCTCTACAGTTTGTGTCACTAAAGGGTCAGGTGGGTTTGACATAACTAGGGACTTTTATTTTTGTCATTCAAATTTTAGTTATATGAATAATTCTTCTTTGTTATAACATATTTTCATTATTTTAAACATATAATATTTGTATCCTAATGTAATTCTGCCCCATAAAACTTGGTTATTCTTTATAACTTGCTACGCTGTTTGTTACCGCCAGACAGAGACATCTGACAGACCATTTATTTGATGGAGATTGTTGGTAAGTGTTTTGTTTTACGTTTTTTATTTAATCATGTAATTTAAACGTGGTTTCTAGAATTCTTATGATGTTTTTGCCATGAGTAGTGTAATTGTCATTTTATAAATAGATTTATTCTCAGTTAAAGACATTTTCCGCCTTACTATAGATCAAAGTTGTGTTCTTCAAACAGATATTGTAAGTATGCACGTAAATTTATCATTTTATTTTAAAAACCTTTATTAAAATGTGCTTGCAGTTTACTGAAAAGTAGCGTAGAGAGTAGCGTAGTTCAATCGGCAAAAGAAAAGTATATTTTAGCAACAGAGTTAGTATGCAGTCGCTCATCGTTTGTGTGGTCTCCGTGGATACATGGTTGGCCTTTCTCAAACCCTTTGTTTTCCTGTGCTTAGCATTGACTACATGTGTATCGTGACCCCACAGTCTGGTCCAGTAATCCTCTAAAATGATATAAAACATAAAGAATCAGTATCGTAGGAGAGACTGAACATTGTTCAATCTCGTTTCAGGTAGACTGTCTGGTCACGATGTACCGTCATCGACAATTTAAACTTCCAGATGTGTACTGTAACTCCATTTAGACCTGAAAGTTTAAATTAACAATGGCAATATCTGTGGGGTCATTATATCTCACTCAGCTTTGCCGGATAAATATATCTTGGCCACTGTTTTACACCAGTTGCTTAAATATCTGTGAAATGTTTGAGAAATCCTTTATCTGAGGTCCATTATTTCCACAAAGTTAACATGAACTAATGAACAATTACCATATAGATAGAACATTATAATGCTCGTCTATCAAAACTAGTTAATTCAGACATGATATTGAGGATATATGTATGAAGGGTATTTTATGTTGAAAGGTTAACAAGTTTTAACTAGAGAGAATTTTAGCAATAAACTGAATTAATTAAAAATGGTGTAAGTGGCGTGATAAGCTAAAGGAAGACCGTAAAATTTAGAACAAATTCAATTTTCAATTTAATTTTTTTAATATAAATTTTTTTTTGTAATAATTATACCAATTTGCTGAACCCAAAACTTACTCGAACTAGAACTGAAAAGCAAACATTTCTGTTATAAATTTCATATACATTTTTATTTAAACGACACAGTTTACAAATAATATATATAATATAAGATATTAAATCATATATGACGTCAACCTCTCCGGTAAACATAGGTGAAATGTTATTTCACTTTATCTTAACAAAATATCAAATTTCCGGCGGAACTGCATAATGTATGTTCATCTAATATAGATGGAGGAAATTTAATTGGTATATGTAGCGTAGACATTTTCGTAATATATCGGGGGACTGGCTGCGCCTCAAGCTAATAAATATTTAAATTAAGACTTTTAAAAAGTAGATTTGGCTCCTGTTTTAAAGGAAATTTTAAAATGTAATTTATATTTTTATATTATGGTTTATAATCGTGACCAGTTAAAGGTTTAAGAAAAGAAAATAGTAGTTCACAAGCTGTAACAGAAAGCAATAAAAGATAAAAACATGGGACGGACAAGAAATAGGCAACATATAAAACAAAATTATTTTATTTAAATCCTACGAAACGATACGGCTTTCCAATTTCGAAATATAAGTTTATTATTAGATCTGCCTCTCTTATTCCGAAATATAACTTAAATATCTCCCCTCACTAATTAATAAGTGAGGTAAAAAATCTAACTACCTAAGTACCAAGGTAAAAAAATAAAATTAAAATGCTCACTTTGTTTAGGAAATGTTCCTTGTGGATTAAAAGGTTTGGAAAAAAATTGAAGAAACCCTCTATGTTAGTTTTGGAGCGTTTTTATGGAAATGTAAGGATATAATTAGAAAACGATCGTTCTGGGTCGTAATAACTAGGTAATATTCGCAAATTTCAAATATAGGTTAATGACGTCTAGTTCATCTTGGTTTGTTTAGGTTTACTCAGATAGTAGTGTCACAGATTGGATCCTTTTTATATGTCAGATTTAGCCGAACTGCAACATGAGAACAATGAGACACAGACACCACTGATGTCTTCTTGCAGTCATTGTAATATCCATATGACAGGGAACTTTCACAGCCTTGGTTGCAGTTTCTCGAAGGTCTAGAAGATCTAGCAGAACTCTAATTTCGCAACGTCTATAGAGCGTCACCAACGAACCAACGTAGATCGAACTTATAACTGAATATGTTGCTAATAAATGACACAGCTCTCTTTCACAACATTTAGAAATATATTAACAAGTAAAAGAAAACATGCTGAACAAACCAACAAATATAATAAATTAAAATAAGTATAAAACAACAGAGAAAAATAGAGAAAGTAAAAAAGTATGAACCGGTCAATGATCTCCGGGCAGGCATCAATATATTAAGAGATCTCGAATCGAAAATATACAAAAAGAAGATCCTTGTTATGAACTCTAAGCAAACCATTAGTTAAGTATACCCCTTAAATACATAATAAATTAAGTTACGCGCGGTTGGGTTTGATCCACGACAATATCAAAAGCAACATTGCTTGACAACCACCCCCTGACTATTTCTTAACAGGATCGGTTGGAAACTAAGCTTTATAAACCCCCAAAGTACTACCTAGGTACCTCCCTCTTAAGGTTTCCCTTTTACACCCCATCTCCCAAGGCGCAAACGTCTTTAGCATGAAACTTTTGCTACAGGAACGGATCAATACCGAATTTTATAATAAGAGGAAATTAAATTGTTCTCTGTTAAATAGTTTATTTATATAAAGGTTAAAAGAAGTATACTAACTTATACTAAGGCTTATACTAAAAACCTTTATTTCAATGTTTTTATGCCAGTAAAGGATAAAATATCACTTTTAATAGCCTTTCACATAATGCCTTTCACGTAAGATGACTTTGCAATCTCCGCAGATGTTCGGACTTCATTCCATTTTTTTATCAATAAAGAAAAATATTCGATATATCGCGCTAAAGACCAAATTATCATATAGATACAATCCTGATATTTTATTCCTTTGCCTACGATACCATCGTGAAATAAAGGTTGGTCCCTTATTTCTTTCCCATGCAATCTGATACTTTCCAGAAAAATCTATTTAAGTTCCCAAGCTTAGATAACCGTCCCTTTTGAAATCTTATGACTCTTAGAATGAAAAACACATGTTTAAATTCTCGAGAACAAGATTTAAGCTGATTATGTTAATTCCCTAAAATGATTTAAATATTTAAAATACATACATGCCCCCGCAAACAGTTCTATTGTTCTGTTACAGTAGCAGCTAATATATTTATTAACCATTTTTCGAGAAATTTTTAATAAAGTTCTGAGAAGCTAACAACTTTTGTATCTAATGTACCTACGATTATCGAGGTATACGATATCTATATATACCCAAGACTGCTATATCTGATATACCTAAGATTGCTTCTGCGCACTAGCGTTTTAAAACTGTTTCAGTATATCACATGATTTTACAAAGATTCGACTATTCGTTGGTGCACATGTACATGACTTAGATAACTTACAGACGGAAAGAAAAAGTATAGACATTTTTTGCGCAAAATTTAGAAAGTAAAGGTTATCCTTTTGTATAAAGCTCATTTTTAAGTTATGAATATATTGGATGGATAAGGCTCTATTTTAACCCAACCTCCACCTTACTGTAAAATATTTCCATAAGAGGCTGGTTCAGCTTCATCTGAATGCGCGATCTCTGGCAGCCGCGACTTGTAAAGAGTAAAAGACATCAATTTCACTGAACAATCGGTATTTATTTCTGGTAAATATACACAACTATTATTCTTGACACTAACAAAACATGACGTGTATTCTTCACATTCTGTTACTACGAGATACGAGATGTTATTGTGGTATATTTATTCTGACTTTTCTTGTTTTAAGAAATGAAGTATAGGACTATGCCAAAGATAAAAAGGGGGAGTTTTTCCCGCACTGATTATAACATGATTTACAGGACTATGCCTAAGAGGAAAAGGGGGCGTTTTTCCCGAACTGAATTGTAGGACTATGCCTAAGAGAAAGAAAGGGGGCTCTTTCCCGCACTGACTACTTCACACCGAATTTGTGTGAAGTTCCGGTCACACACTTGACTGACTTTATTTTTGTGCCCGGGGCACAACAGGCCTTCTTTGAGTTGTCTAGTCAACTGAACTCGTCTTCCCGACGAGAACTAATCTGAACTGAAATAGAATATCCCTTCGGGGATAGGTCTGACCGGACTTGGCCAATTGCCGATTTCTTTGATATGACGCAGATGTTGTCTTATTGGTGAAGGGGTTGATATTTGTTGTCATGTCCACCGGCCCTCTTTGCATTTACCAGAAACTTATTTTTAGCACGGTACAGTAATAAAACTAAGAGATAAGAAATCTTCAAAGGAAACTAAGCCTTTGAAGCTTGCCGACAACGTGCCGGTGTTTTAGAAGAGCTACATTAAAAGAAAGATTTTCTTAAGATGTTTTAGCCGAAATAGTCTTTATGTTTTGCCGATAACTGCGTGTTTTTATGCAAGTTAAATTTACAAAGGAGACAAGTTTGAGCTTGTTCATTTGAAGGGGATTATTTAGAATACAAATAGAGTTATAGAATTGAACGAACGGTTGGGTTTCCCCAACATATATTATAGTTTAAAAAGATGCTTATTAAACAGCAAATAGTAATTTTCTATATTAGTAACTTCTACGAGTAGGAAAGTCATTTTTGTGACATCTAATATTTGTCAACAAGCTACTTAAATATTAGATGGTTTCTCTAACAAGCAAATTACGTTTTCGGAGTTACTAAATTACTTTACAGTTACGCGATTTGCATATGTACTGACAACCACATTAGTATATCATATCGTCGTAATTAAATTTGTGTTAAAATGCGTAACTCCATATCAACCGACACGTTAACCATAATTACTGGCTTGTAACGCTGTGTAATTAATTTCGGTAATAGAGTAGTGTTAGCTTTATCTTAAAATCTTAATAAAACAATAATAAAAGTGTGCAAGTAAAATCTTGGTGGTGTTACCTAAGGCCGGTATTACTCTGTAAAAGATATTTGACAATCATCTTTTGCTATTATATGTTATAAAATATTTGAGAGTGTAATAGAATACCTTTTATAAAATATTCATTTTATAAAAGAACGGGCACTGTAGCGAATCAAATTAAAGATTGCAAAGTTTAAAAATATTTTTTTATTTTTCATGGCACGCTTGACCACGGACCTATAAAAACAATTGCTTTTTTCAATTAACATAATGTTAATTATTCTTTTGGCTATAACTCCGAAACTAATGAAGATATCGAATCGAATTTTTTACATTTTACTTTTCGATTATGATATAATAACTATGTCATTCCATTTAAAATTTCGGAGAAAAATTTGAAAAAAAACAAGGAGTGTTTCAAATAATACCCTCTAGCGAGTGCCGCGAAACTCAATGTAGAACAGCTATTATTTAGTTTAAATTAGCAAACCTTCCTTTCTTAAACGAGACCGAGTTCATCAAATTCGGTTGAGTCAAACCAAAATTATGGACACTTTTATCAGTAGACATTTCTCCTTCTCTCCCGCCCTAATTTTACATCTTAGAGCAAAAAGTGTTAAACCAAAAAGATGCCAAAAGATGCAATAATCCAGTATAATTTTATTTTGTGCTAAGCATCTAATGATTTATGCTTCTTGGATATTATTTTACTTATCTGTTTAAAAGGTTTAATTAAATAAAGAAAAACAAAATAATTTTTGACATTCCATTGATAAAAAAATCCCATCGGAAAACTTTCTATATAAATTTTTTTCTTTCTATTCCTTTCAAATAGATTAAACCATTTTCGTATATATAAAAAATATAAACAGATCCAATATAAAATCCAATATACCACTGAAGAAAGTGACCCAGAACAAAAAATATATTTGTCTAAGGCCTATATGTTTTCTGCCTAGGGCAATGTTTCACTGCCTCGACATAATGAAAGGAAATTGTCTAAAACACTTTTCTTAAGCAGATTTATAGAATCGAGCACATTAATTTAGTTTACTCTGCGGTTTCGATATAAATTTCAATTTTATGTCTAACCATCAATTTCGTTTAAAAACATTTAAGAGGTAATTATTAGCTATGGAGTAATTTTAATTAAACAGAACCGATAATCTGATTTTTTAAATAATATAATCGATTATGATGAAATCATTCTTCCAATTGTATCCAATCGAACACTCAGATTCTCACAAATTATGTGTCAAAAAAAAAAAAAAATCTAAATTCGTTACAAATAAAGGCACACTTATTAAGCAACAATCGCTGTAATGATGTGACAGTAAAAATTTAAATCTGTAGGGAATTACGATACGATAATACCAGCTGTAGAAATTTAAATTATGAATAACACTTACAGATACGAGTAACGTAGAATAAAAAAACGCACCAGACTATAAATTATAATTGGAACCGCGGTATAGGTAAATATAATTATAAATATAGTCCGATAATCCAATTTTTATATAACAGGATTCTACCACTAATAATATATATTGTAACCAAGATTAAGGATGAATACGTCATAATTTTTCTAGCGGCATCCTCATTGGCTAACTAAATAACTGACACAAGCGCTGTAACTTCAGAGTACAGTCATATACACGGTGTTATAAAATTCACTGCATATATTTAAATGGGTGACTCCTGGGGTAGTCTTCAGACAAACCCAATACTATTTTTCCCTCAAATCGCACACTTTATTCTATTTTAAAAATACCCTAAACCACCCCCGTATCCGACGCTTCTAATGTGCCTGACGTCATAGGCTTTAATATTATAAAGGAAAAACGAATGATCCAGTCGGGGCATTGCCAAACTTAAATAATATTGTGACATCTCATTTTTTATCAGTTTTAGTGAAAACCGAAAATAATCCAAAGTATTTTTAATTCCACAGACGCATTTTACCAAAAATATGTATTTTAATTTAATATCAATTTCTTTACTTAATATCGGAAAATATGGAACACTCGTGAAATCGGTTGAAATTGTTGAAATTGTAACCAGAACGATGTTGTACCATTAACACAAATAATAGTCACTTACCTATTACGTTATTTATTAATGAGATGAGCATAATTTCTAATAGCTTACACTTTCTACTAAAAAAAGGTTAAAAATCAAACAATAAATTTTTTCTAATTTTGACATTTAAAGTGACACTTTGTAAAACTGATTGACGTTATGAAACGTCTTACTTTTTGTAACTAGTTACATAAAGTAAAATTTTATGCAATTGGTGACGAAAAATGTATTTCAAAATTAGTGACAAAAAGAATTATTCTATTTATTAAACTGTTATAATACACGATAACAACATAAATTATAAATTAATTAATTATTATTAATACACGATAACAACATAAATTATAAATTAATTAATTATTATAAATATTGATAACACAATTATTGCAATTATTTAAATTAATTCCCGACGACATACTAGACTTTTTTACAAAATGTCAAACTGACAACTAACATGAAGTAACAGCAACAAACTAGATTTATGTTTTAAAATTTTTATCAATTATATTAAACTTTATTTTTTTATTACTTTCTTCAAAATTAGAAAAAATCTTGTATGCAATACGTTACGAAATGAAATTTTGTGTAACTTGTGAGTTTTTGCGGAACTCACTTCGTTCGTTCCGCAAAAATCTCACGCGTTACACAAAATTAGGCATTTCGTAACTGATGGCATAAATAGCTAGTTTATAACCGAGTTTAAAACATACTTCGTGAAAGTTCTTTCAGCGACGCTTCAAAATTTGACTGCACCACAAAAAGAGTAAAATCACCCATATATTACTTATTTTTTTGGTAAGTTTCGGCTTTCGGTATTATTATTAGCACCAACAAACGGTTTTCGATAATTTATAACACAACATAGGACACTAAAACGTAAAAAAGTACTGACATCATCAAATAACTTCTTCGGCACACATATTTTTGTGTTTCTTACTTGTAATATTAAGTACGTTTCAATCCCAATTTCTCAAAAAGGGTTATTTCTAAGCTAAAAAGATATACTTGCTCGATCTTGATATCTCTAATCGTTTTCGAGATATTTCTGTTTAAACACCGCAAACAAATCAAAGTAATTAAATTCATATTTAAATTATCACAATGCAATAAATTAGAAACAATGCAGTTAAAACAAGCAAGCTCACTTTAATAGATGTTGAAACAGGCCACCGTTTACCTCAATACATTTTAACTTTCTTATTTTGAAAACAGTATTGGTATAAAAAAGAAAAACACGTGAATGAAGGAAAAGCAAACGAAATTAGAGAATAAGAAATCGACTAACCCATTCAGAGATGGAAATATTCACTAAGACCAGCCTTTTGAATTGATATATTATTTGATGCTAAATGACGGAAGTTGAGTTTTGTGGGTCAAAAAATGTACCCAATTAAATCTCCTAATTTGAAAAAATTTTTACCAACGAATACAGAAGAAAATTAGGTTAGTTTCGCAGAAGGTTTCGATATGTTTTCAGGATACGCAAAACTTAAATCACTTGATATTAGTAACTACAATGTCTTTGTAGACACCTCCCGGCATCACAAGATTTCCTAACAAAAATATCATTTTTATCATGTCCATTTTGCTATTATTGTGTTTAAAAGATTAAAATGTGCCGCTCGGTCATACTAATCGCCACAAGGCGCCAGATAAACTAGAACGACATGTTTTTACGAACGACATATTTTTTCGTTTAATAAACTTAATTTCCAATTAACATATAGATGAAATGCTTAAACGCTTGTCTGTGAACTAGATAGTAATGTTAATACAGTGTTTCAAAAAAGTCCCCTTTACAGCTACAACACTATTTTTTGACAAAAAAAGCTTCTGGCCTTAGCTTTCTGTAACAGAAAAAAAAATGAATTGCTTAAGATTTCATAACTTAGGATGCCAGTGTACAGAATTCTTGACTTTAGTTTCTGAGTTTATGTTCTATATTCAAACCTGATAGTTGCAGAAAGACTGCCATGTTCGTATTAAAATTACATAAGCGTTTTCCTCCACAATAATGTCCTGTTAAGGAAACTCAAAAATGTATGGCTATACATATTTATTTTTTCAAGAATACTCAAGAACTCTTTTTGAATAAAAATAAAATTATAAATTCACGGTGACTGAAGTATAATTGTCAACCTTGACATTAACTTTGACTTACCTACGAAGAAAATTTAAGAAGGTAGCAGGTATTTCGATCGCAGCCTGGATAGTTACGTTTAAAGAATATTTATGCGAAATAATTTTTAATTTGAAATTTTTCAGAAATGATTATACGAAACAGGTCTAGAACTTCTCTTAGAATCCAAAAATATGATAAAGATCATACCATCTAATTTAAAATAAGCGAGAAAATCGATGTTTTATACTATACTTGTTTTACTCGATGGTCAATTGTTTTGCTGATAAGATATATGAATGATCCATAAAAAACTCCAAAACTTTCATTGTAACATTTTTTCCCATCTTTAAAAACAAAAAAGGTATAAGGCCTGTTCACTTTTATCTGGATATCCTTGTACTTTTATGGAATAATTCGCTTATTTTATTTTATACACACATCTGATACATAATTTAAGCCTATAGTTGTAATTAGAATCAAAAATTAAAGCACTAAAATAGATTCTATTTTAGAAAATATTCGATTATCTCAATATAAAAATGTTCGCTTCTCTAGTTTTTAAAATAATCAGTCAGCCCGAGACTTTTTGCACATAGTGTATAAATAGTTCTATAATAAAATTGCCGATGTAAAATATCCATGACAAAATATCTGCAACTCAAATATCCTTTGGACAAAATAGGGTGATACAATAAGCAACCACTAAACAAAGGAAAATAAATTTTCGTATATATTAGAATGATATAAAGTATATTTTTACTATGTTTTTAAAACAATTTTTTTTTTGGAATATCAACTTTATGAAAATCGAATTTTGAATTCTAATAATTAGAAAAATCTTAATAATAATAAAGAAAAAATAGCGTCCTAACCAAATCTGAACAAACCAGCACAGATCTGCCTTTTCCGTTCTACAATGCAAAATGTCCATTGGACCAAATGGGAGTCAGATTTTATGGTTTCGGGGAAAATAACGGGGTCTCCGGTAGCCAAGTTGGTGCGGCGCCAGCTTTGCAATCCAGAGGTCGCGGGTTCGAATCCCGCTTCGACAATAGATATTTTCTGCTTATTAATTGTTGGAAGGTGGTAGAGGAATTCTTTCTCGGCCGAGATGGCACCACCCCACACATCCTCTTAAAGTGCTGGTGAAGTCCCTGCGGATGTTTCCAGCTCTGGATGTGTGAGTCGATTCCCCAATGCACCACCGGTACATAGTACTTAGACTTTGGCCTTCGTGGGCTGTCAGAAGATAAAAAAAATTGTTCAAAAATTTGATTCTGGAAATAGTATGATATTTCATAATAGGTTAAACATTATACCAATGTATTCATTTAACTCAGCGAAAAAAAAAAAGAAAAAAAGCAACTCTTAGGATCTTCAGATATTTTTTCTAAATACTCAATGATTTAAACAACAAAATATTTTGTAATTTACATTTATCTCATTAGCTGAAACAAAAGACTTGGATGAGAAATGTTTATCAACAAAAATAAATATTATTTTTCCTTAATACACATTTCCTAATGGGTTGTAAACTGCTTATTGTTTGGAAAAACGAAGTTGCTCAAGGGTTGTTTTTGGTGTCGTCTTTGATTCAGATGACACAAGGATAATTTGTACATCGAATATATTTTTGCGGATATTTTGTCGCGGATGTTTTGTCATCGGTAAACAAGGCGCGTATAAATATACAGCGTGTCCCGAAACAGATGGGAAACTTTTTTACTTTTGACTTTACGGAAAAAAGTTATTCTTCATAAAAAGTTCTGCTTCTTAAGAAAATAACACTTCAATTACAAATTTTGACTCAGCATATACGGGGAGTCAAAAAAAGTAAAAACGATAAATGCCGAAGAAGCTATATGCAAAAATTGAGAATAAATTCTCTAACCACCTGAAAATTCCTTATACAATAAGGATTTCAACAAATAATGGTAAAACAGCTATTCTCCGGGCTATATGCCCCTCCATTATTTGTTGAAATCCTTATTGTATAAGGAATTTTCAGGTGGTTAGAGAATTTATTCTCAATTTTTTCATATTTATATGTACCCCTGACAAGTAGACTTTCATTCATCATAAGGAAAGCTATACCTTTAATTTGAATTGCAAAGTACAATACCGTAGGAAAGTGTTGTCCAGCACTTAAAAGTGATCGAATATGACGGTGCTCCATGTCACAGCTCTGAAAGAGTGACATAATCTTCAAACCGGACATTTCTACAGAAGTGGATTGGACGAAGGTAAGAATTTGCTTAGCTACCAGATATAACTACCCTAGATTTTTTCTTATGGGGATTCTTAAAAGAAAAAGTCTATGCCCACACACCTTTCGAGAACATACAAAGATCATTAAGAGAGAATTATCAGAGAATGTGTCCAAGAAAAGTTGTCAAGCTTCATATTCGATCACATTTCAGTTCTGGAGGACATTTTCTTACGATATTTTACTTAGCAACTTGAATTAAAGATAGATTTCCTTTTACGGCATTTATCGTTTTTACTTTTTTTGACACCCCGTGTATGCTGGGTCAAAATTATCAAGTTAAAAGTTATTTTCTTAACGAGCAGAATTTTTTATGAAGACTAACTTGCGCAACTAACGCTGTATAATTTGTGAACGATTTTGATGATTTGGATTGATATAATGGAGCCGCCACTGTCCAGAGAAAACATAAAATATAATAAATTGTACAAAGTAAATGGCCAACGCGGTCTTGCGGAAAATAATTCAGACTTTGTTATCCACCCTCTGAGATCAATAAAGATTTATGCCCACTAAGTATAATAAGTTAGGGCCTTTAAAAAATTCTATAATATATATTCGTATAAAAAGTTTTAATGTCCACCAAAAATATCCATATAAAATGTTATCAAATGATGAAGTAGACAGACAGTGCCTAGCTACTATAAACAGTTTTATTGATGGTAGTTTAACAAGATTTTATGGTTTAATGGAAAGTTTTTATGGAATATGCCTTTAAAAAAAATGTGGATATCTACATCAAGGGAGTCTACCAACTATTTTGTTATAGAGTCTATAAAAATTATACAGTTTTGTATAGTGGCACTTTGACTTTGTTCAAAATTGCACATGGGCACCTCTTTGTTAAAAGGTTGCCGACCCCTGTTATAGACTAAGATAAGATGTCATGTCATAACCTACAAAATTTTGTCGTAAAAATTCCTTTTGTGTTCTAAAACCGGCCTCAGTCTTTGATATTAGAGACTCACTGGGAAGCCCCAAGTACTTTACAATAAGTGTTAAATTATTTATTTAAATCTAAGTAGGTTGTAACGTTCGTTACCGTTATATTTTGAAGTAGTTTAAATAAATCGCGTGGATTCACGAGAGCATGAACTCAAGCTAGTAGTATTGATCACACCATGACGTTTATGACTGTTGAGTTGTCATTTGTCAGATGCCATTTCTGAACAGCTAGTGAACAAGAAAACGACTGATTTTGCAGACGAATCTTTATTAGGGACTCTAAAGGGTAAGTAGCGACGATTTCTCTTGTTTTAATAATATATTTTGAATGGACGTGGATTCCAACCTAAAATTGCATGTGTTGTAATCTAAATCATATTATTCTTTTTAGGGAAAACCCAGCCTAATTATTTAACTGACTTAGTAATTTATTTTTTGAAGTGTTTGACCTTCGCATCGTATTTCCTTGATCGCGAGTTACAGTTCTTCGAAGACAGCCTTTTTTGCTTCTCGATACATTTAAGAAATCGTGGACATGTGTCATTCGGTAAGCCTTTTGTAGTAGATTAGTGCAGGAGTGTGCTCCATAAAAATTATGTTTCTGTTTTGGAAACGACTCTTTGTGTTTCAGAGTTCGATTATTAAAAGATGTCACCACTAAGATAAGTACCTATTTTTGCAATCGTCAAGAAAAGCCAAATGTTTTGAATAACCATTTTTATAGATTATAAAGCCATAACGAAACCGACTAAAACCGAAATCGACACATCAATATAATTATCGGCAACCTAAAATTGCTGTGCTGTTTCTTCGGGACAGACGACATCGACAAATCCTTTCGTGCCTAAACTGTTTCCTGTAAATTCCAAAGGGATTTCCTTGGAATCAGGACTACTCGACCATCAACTTGACGTTTCCTTCGAGATATACTGTAATTTGCCGCCGACAGTCTGGTTTAGGGGCATGACGAGGCGAGGATTAACTCTGATAATTATTATCTGAGACCCCAAAAGGAGTTTAATATGCAAAGTCGTAGCGTCCAATGTAATTTAAGCAAATTAGGTATTATTGGAGTTGGGCAGCAACTTCTTTTAAAAATAATGTAGCATTAAATTTAAAGGTACACTATTAGAACCGCAGCATTTGTGTTTTGGGGTTGTTTCATTTCAAGTAAATATAATTTGAATTGCATTTTTAGTTATACGCAACTACAGAAAGTCATAAAGATATTGAAAGAGACCAGGATCAACTCGAATAACTTTAGTATTATCTGAGACCTCTACAGAGTTTAATATGCAAAGTCGTAGCGTTCAATATAATTTGAGCAAATTAGGTATTATTGAAGTTTGACAGCAACTTTTTGTAATAAAATTGATAACTAACTTTTAAGTTAGGATTAAGTTTTAGGATTATTTTGTTACAAATAAGTATAATTCGGATTAAAATTTTAATAGAATTTTTCATTATACCCTAACTACCGAATGTCATAAAAATATGATACAAGGCGAGGAAAAAATCTTGTAATTATTATCTGACATGCCAAAAGGAATTTAATTTGTAAACTCCATAGCGTCTAGTAATTTAATCAAATTAGGTACTATTGGAATCGTGCAGCAATTTTTTTTAAAAGTAATTGTTAATTAAATTTAAAGTTATTTCATCATAACCGATGTAGTTCTCCTTTTGGGTTACATTGCATGTCACTGTGTTTAAAATTCTAATTTTAATTACTCTTTTAATTAGATTAATCCAAATATAAAAAATTATGACTTCGGTTTAAGGACATGACATGGCAAAAATTAACTTTGATTTAATTTTTATTTGAGAAAGCAAAAGCGTCCAATAATTTAAGTAAATTAATATCGGAGCTTCAACAGCAGCTTCCTTTAGGAGAAATTGGTAATTAAATTTTAAGTTTTGTAATTGTATTTTGGGTTTATTTAATTAATTTCATTGTAAAATATCATTAGAATTTACATGAATTTAAAACAACATTTTATATTGTCATAGCCGTAATTGTATTTTCTAGACTATTTTATTTACGGTCATTTAAAATTGAAATTGTAGACGAATAAAAATTCACGTTTAGCTAAAAGTAAACCATTTAAAATATACTAATAATCAAAATTTAACAGATTTTTACTATTATTTTAATCCCAATTACTCCTTTTTTTATTATGCAATCCGATTAAAATTTTTGCAGGTATTGAAAATATTCCAATTGAGTTGCTGTACATTACGACTTGTTCATTTTTAGCTTTTAAAATCACAAAAGAAACGTTATAAAATACCTTTTTTAATAATTTAGAATTTTTGTAAAATTCTGCGTACGGCATACTAAAAAGTGTGCTAAATTTCGTTCAACAATATTTGAAAGCTCTTCCAAAAATCTAAGTCTTTATAAGAAAAGGGTTACTTTAATAATCATTTTGGATTCGATCAAACTGCTCAGCGTTATGGTCGAAAAACCGTTTTTTTTTTGGAAAAAAGCTTTAATAATAATTGTTTAATGATAGGGGATATAAGATTTTTGGTAACTCTAATCTTCTCTTAATTATTATTACGTTCTCTAAAAGAAAGCGCACTCGGTTGGTTTTTGTCGTAATTATTGCTTATTGGACTGGACTCATGATACAAATAAAAGAAGATATGATACCGCGCAGGTAGGCGTGGCCATTTACGTCACGCCGTGACCAATTCCGCGATAGTTTATAAACGAACCACGTCTTTTTTAAGATCGCGTTGTGTTTTCAACTATCTTTTGGTATTTTTATATTACTTTTATGAGTTTAAAAGTAAAAATGAGATGTGCTGTGTATGGCTGTGATGTGGATAATCAATCAATCAGTGTAATCAATGTATGTATTTATCCCTTTATTTATATGATTATTTTAAATCATATACTATAAAATTTGCATTATAAGCAGGAGGCAAAGTATATTGCCAATAGAATTTATATAAAATCGCCTTTAACTAACGTAAACTCTATATTGCGCGTTATAAATTTCAAAATAATAAGTCACGGCGTGACGTCATGCGCGATCCCTCACGAATTTGACACGGTTTGGTATCATACCTTCTTTTATTTGTATCATGGACTGGACTATTATATCTTGTGACATTTATATTTTGACCAAAATTTTTGTGAAATAAATACATTAAATCTAATCTCTGAATACAGAAACATAAAATTATAATTAATAGCTTAAATCTTTGTTTACCAATATCAAGGACACACAGAATCCGAGAAAGGTTTTTATAGAGCAATAACGGCACCGTTTGCTACAATAAAACGATAATAAAAAGCATTATGGTTAAAGAAAATAAGTGACCCCAATAAAATAGAGTTGTCCGATAAAGTCTGACTATTTGAAAAGTGTAAAGCTAGCAAACTTCCATAGAAAATATCCGGCGGCAATAAATCAATAAAATACTTCAACTTTTATTTGTTCTTTTCAGCTACGATTAAAGTTCGGAGACTATCGTAATTAGTCCGCCTCGATGATGGGGTGATTTTAGAAATAGGTCAAATCATTTGGTCAATGACCCACCTAAATTTTTTTTAAAACCCAAAAATAATTATTTTTTGTTTTCTTTTAAAAAAGTGAAAGCTCCATGCGAAAACTCCCCAATATAGAATCGAGCCCAGCGAAGCAAAGCACCAATTCCTGTGGGGACAGGTGCTTGCTCCGGGCTCGGCTCTATGCTAAATTGACCTCATAGATTTATATGGAAATAGAAAACTATATAAATGCATCGAAACTAAGAGAGAAGCAAAACATAACCGTTTTAGGAAGTTAAGAAGAGACAAATATATGACGAGATTGTCGACGGTCCATCAATAAGATTTTCTTATTTATTTACAATTATAATGATGTCACACGTAAAATGATGTCGCAAGCAAACGCCCTAAATTTAAAATTAAAATAGAAAAGGCTATTTTATATTAAAAAATTAATATACCAATGGTAGTTTACAATGACGTGAATAATTTAAAACACTTTTTAAAAAAATTGTCAAATATTCTATTGCCAGTTAATTGCCGGATAATATTTCTAATACGTTTAATGACGTATTTTAAAGAAAATCTAATAAAAAGTATCTTCTTCAGTTTTACATAAACGAGCACATGATCTGTGTAGGGCGGTATTTATATTTAGAAAAAAGTATAAACAAATGTTAAGCTCGTTTTCCTAATTATATGTCTTTGAAGAAAATCCTTGGGTTTTTATTGAAAAAATCTTACAAAAAAGCAAAAAAAGGGGCAAATAAAATGAAAGCCTATATGTAGGTTACGAGTATTGGTAAATTTGATTTTCTTTTAATGTCACGCAAAACTCGACAGGCTTAATATTTTTATTTATTTGTAACGGAAGGTGGTAGAGGAATTCTTCCTCGACCGAGGTGGTACCACCCCACACATCCTCCTAAAGGGCTGGTGAAATCCCTACGGATGTTTCCAGCTCTCGATATGTGAGTCGATTCCCCAGTACACCCACGGTACATAGTTTTTAGACTGCGGTCTTCGTGGACTGTCAGAAGATAAAAAAAACTTAAATTTAAAATGTCACAGATGAAGTCCTCATCAATTAGAAATTTTATTAATAGCTGATTAAAAATAAACAAATAAAATCAAATCTAATAATAAATCACATGGGCAAAAAATTTCGAATTTTCGTTTCGTTAGTATGACAAATTCGAGACGGCACTACCGAACATCCCTTTCTGGAAGCCCCTCGGAGTACTGTCGGACACCCCATATCTGTAGACTGGACATAATACTTAAATTAATTTTTTAGAAAAAGCTTGCACGCTTAAATACTATTTTTATTCCTATTTCTTTTACTTTCCAAGTTAATCAAATCCGAAAATTAGCTATTTGCGCACTTACTTATTTACGTACTAACTCACTGATCATCAAAATTCTGTGATACTTTCCGTTGCCCTACAAGACTGAAGTTTGGCACATGGGTAGGGTATCGTACACAAACAAAGGGGAAAATCCAAAATTCGAGGTTTTCTTGCGTTCAACCCCAGGAATGATGAGAAGTTGAAGCAGAATAAAAAAATTGATAAATCATAATGATATGAACTGTAATGTTAATTGTTTTCTCGATCTCGGCGTGTAACTAAATATAATTGACCATTAAAAAAAAAAGCAAAATTAAAGGCAAGACAACTCTTCGTAAAAATCTACGTCTATAAACTACCCTTGCAATAAACGACATCTTTAGAACCCAACTACCACAATACAGGGTGTTCGGATAAAAAATAAATAATAGTTAAATTATCTTCGCTAAATTTTTGAAATCAATGAAAATATTCTTGAAATGGTATTTATTTACTTACGAAATGACTCGAAAATATTCAAATACTGAATATCGTGACATGCATTTTTGCTATGGGAGAGCAAATGGGAATGCAGAACAGGCAAGGCCGTTTTACTTGGAAACATATCCTATCAACAGGTGGATAGGACAAAGCGGACTATTACTTTGGGCACCGCGCTCGCCCGACATTATCCCATGGATTTTTTTTTCTCGGGACAATAAAAGGCTTTGGTCTATGAAACGCCGATCAATGATATAGACCATATACGTCAAAGAATAATAAATGGATTTGCAGTTATTCAAAATAGGGCCGGTATTTTCTTCAGAGTAAGACAATATTTTTTGAAAAAATCAGGAAATGTATAGAAATTAACGGAAGACATTTTGAAAATGTATTGTGATTCTTTTTCATTTTTAAATTCTTAATTTAGTGTTAAAGCTTTTGTTTAATTACGTAAAATTAGAAATAAATAAAAACAAATAAATTACCGTTATTTAATTGTCCGATAAAGTTCTATAATTTTTAGTAACATTTCGATTAGTTTATTGTCAGATTTAACTATATTTAAATCATGGTAACTTGAATTTTTGCTGATTCAATGATAATAAAATTTTTAAATTTATTTTGCGACTAAACAGTGAGGTTCATCGACTTGGATAAAGAGTATCTTTTTTGTTTAGGATAATATTGTCTTTAAAATGACATTCGTTTTTGCAATATCTGTCAAAACAAAAAATATATGGGCAGTGCCCTTTGGTGGCAAACATTTTTGCAAGAGAATGATATAAATCACCAAGCTAAGTCTCAGTGGCAAATATCAATTGTATTAGTTAAGAAATGATCGAAATGTGTTAAAATAAGTCAAAAAAATGAAATTTGATAAGCTGTAACTCGTAAAACATTGAGATTTTTAACTTTTGTTACATGGCTTACTACCATTATATTACCACATAGAATCACGTGTCCAAGTATCAAGATGCATGTTTCAAACACCCTGTATAAAAAGAAGGGAAATTCTAACAAAAATATAAGTGGAGAAAAGCGTGACTGTTTGGTCGTAAAAAGTATTGAAATCTAATGTAGAGCCAAGTTCAAGATCGTGGTATACTGTTACACTAAAATTTTTAAACATACCTACTCATCTAAATTTGTGTTACATGTGTTATGTTTAACATAATATTTCATTATGTTAAATGCAGCAGATACGTCGCCGTTTATGAATTGAACATCCAGTGTACCAGCTTGTTTAGTTTGTGGTCTTTATCAGAGCACACTTATTTGTATATGGTGCGAATTACCATGTGAACAAACACGTTCAAGAAGAGATATGTACAAAGCACTAGTTTAAAGGGTTTCTGTGTCTGCTCAGAAAACAAAGCTCTACACAGAAACTGCGATCTTTGTCAACTAACGCAAAACATTCGGGCTTTCATGTTTTAATCCATTACAAATTGGGAGTATAATTCTCCATATTAATGTTATGAAAATAATTTACAGTTTACATATTTTGAAAAGCATCTTAACAATGAACTTTTTTATATAAACAACCGGAAAAGTACAATAGAAATTTTAGAAAAAGAGAACAATTTAGACATACAGTGAGCTAAATTGATTAAAAAGTCAGGTAATTATTTTTCAGGTAAGTGCGCGCACACGTCAATTTTTATTTTGAATTGCACATTTTTTCAAACTAATTTTCGTGTTACAGGGTGGCTGAAAATAGCAGGACGAACGTCAACTATTTTTTTAAATATCACACCTTGTATATTTTTATATTTTCGGATTATATGGTCGATTCTGTGACCCGATTGGCACTGGGCTGAACAGGAGTTTGCCTGGAGCAAACTTTGCCTTGAGCAACTTTTCCCCGCTTGACGCGACGCGACTGCCGCTCCGACGGTTCTTAGAAGTTGAAATAAAAAGTACTACCCCTCGGGGAACCCGCCTGATAGAGATGACCAATTGCAGTAAGATTGGCGATGACGCAAATACTGTTAGGCGAATTATGTTTGAGCAGATATTATTTTATTTGTTAGAAAGATGAAAGGGGTGGATCGCTGATGCCTTGGTAGGACTAGACGAAGACGAAAGGGGTAGGATATCTGTAGCCAAGTTTGCATCTTTTTTATGCATTTGAAGAAGTATATTTTTAGAACGCTAAAGCAATAAAAGTTAGAGATAAGAGATTTTCTAACATAGTTTTTACTAGGTAAGTAAGAAATAATAGAAGTCTGTTTTCCTTGCTCAGTAGATAATGTTTCATCCAGTTTCTTGACAGAACTCTTTTGATACTAACATCTAGCGTCTAGATCTAACGTAAAGTGTGATAATTAAATTATCATGACTAAGTTATTGTTAACACTTAAGTACCTTCTTAGTGACAATTATTATCTGAATATCATGGTTATCTCTTTCGCCTTTGAGAAATATGCATAAAATGGTTTTAATCCTCTCTCCAGAGACATAATCGGAATAGGATTTAAATGTTCTATTCACGAAATCATCTCGAATTTGATAAAGCTTTCAAGTCGAGTACTTGTGGGCTTTCATAGCTGGCGTTTGCTTGAATATAATATATTTCTGGATAAAAGGAATTTGCGTCTGATATTTGACAAATGGTTTTAAGAAGCCCGTGGAGTTTCAAAGCTACTATAGGCGAAGTTTATTTTTTCAAAATAACGTATGATGAAGTCTAAAGAAAGAAAGGAAAAAATTGGCGATTTTGAAATGTAGAAAAGTTCGTTCTCTGTCATTTAGCTATAGTCTATCCCACATGCAATAAGATGTTTCGAATGTAGTTATTTACGTTTTTTTTTTTAAGTAATACTAATAGTTGTTTTAATTTTTATAATTTTAATTTTTTAGTGTTACTTTTAGTTTCTTACTGCACTTAAAGTAGAAGGGTTCTAAAATCTTATTCATGAATATTTCAAGCCGAAATCGGTCCAGCAACATCCCAATTTTGCAACAAAAACTGTCAATTTTGCGAAATTTTGGCACTCTTAATAATTTCGACGTAAATAAACTGCAATTCTCTGTTTTCATGACTATGGTCGAAAATTCGAAAATCTAAAAGTTTAAAATTTTACATGTCCCCGATGCAAATAAACCGATTTATATATAACGAACGCAAAAATTAGCGATTTAAATTAGCAAAAGGTATTCTTAGATAATTGACGGATAAAATAAACCCAAAAAGAATCACCAAATAGGAAAAGCAGTGTATAATAATGTCGGTAAAAAATAGGATTGGCTGGAAAAAATCAAGAAAACTTAGTTTTTACCCCTTAAGTACGCTCCTGGATGACCCATTCTGTATTAATTTTCAACTCTGATTATCCCTCTATAAGATAACGTTAAAAAATTGGCAAAAAAGTAGATAAGAAAAAATACTGAGTAATTGAAAGGTACCGATGTCGAGTGCGAAAAAAGTCAAAATATAGAAATTTAATCAGCGATTGCTCCCTTCCTATAAAGAATGAAGAAATAAAAAAATATGGATATCATGTATTTCGACGAGCTCTTTCCGATGACGTATATGAAATTTTAATGTGGATCCACTGTGACTAAACAAAATTACAAACCGTGACAAATTTGAGTCAAAAATCGAAATTTCCAGTTTTTCCCATATATATCAATTTTCCAGTAGTTTTAGGTTTAGGTAAATGTATTGTAAAAAGAAAGTATTTAAAATTGTATTTAAAGTATTACTTAATCCATTTTTTGATCCGACGTTTCGTTTTAGAATTATTAAGTACCAAAGAGGGGTCTGCAAATGACATTTTTCGAACTAAAAAGATTCAAAAATGACTTGCCATTTTCCAGTGTTTACCAGTTTCAATAGGGTTCTGAAGCTCCGAGTCCTCTACAAACTCCGTTATACATTCTGTATAACTTAACCGAAGCTAGTTGCACTATTCCTCTAATAAGCCAGAAAATTGAATTGCTTCCTTCCTGACTAATTCCGAGAAAAACAAACCAGTTCGACTTTAGGTTAAGCTTTACGATATTTTTGTTGATTTCTTGACGTCCCTTTGCACTGAGGGCAAATGGCTGCTATTTAAATTATAATAAATTATAGCGAAAAGTAAAAAAAAATTCTAGCTAAATTATCCTACTAATTTCCCTTAAAATATTTGTTTTGGGGTTGTACTGACTTCCTTAAAGGATTTATGCAATAAAAAAACACCTGTATATTCCTTATCGATTCACAATTTTTGCGATTATGATTGACAGTTTCTTATAGCCAAAGGGCACACGCAATACGTCAATATATAATTTACCGATATCTCTTCCGCAATTCTTTACCGAATTCTTGTCTTTAAACACGTGGTACCTACTTTCATCTTCGATCTTCAATGGCTAATCCTTGCAATGTATAAAAATGTGCACACAATTATTAAGCGCAATCAATAAATCTCACAATTTAAATTGTTACGAATTATTCCAAATGACACTCCAAATGACGCGTAGGTTTCTTTCTTTGGCCAAACGCGTTTTTCCTCCATACTTGCTTTTTTTCCTTGCAAACTTTCAACAAATAAATATAAATATTTAATTCCTAATGCAAAGAAGAAAAAGCGGTCAAGGTACGGATGAAATTTACAGAAGTTCTTGGGAATATTTTGAAGCACTTAAATTCCTGATCGATCAAAATTCCGTATCAGAGAATGAGGATAACTTGGTAAGTAAAAAAGTTCTTTTTTAGCGAAGTGTGTTTTATTTTTACAAATAAACAATTACGTATCGCATTTAAGTTTAATTTACAATTCTAAATATGCTTATACTGCCCAGAAACTTTATCTTCGGCCGAAATAAAGTAATCACGAAATTCTTCTCGGATTTCTTTAGCCGTTAGTGAGTAATTGTGAGATTCTCTCTTGGTAGTCCTTGGTTACGCCAGTTTCCACGTTCTCTAGGTTTGATAGATTCACTCATATTTGTATCCAATTTTGATATCTTATTATAAGACACTAATTCCAGTAAAAATAGAAGATGAACACCAGAAGTAGGCCTTTTGGCTTTCCATTCTTTAACCCGTATTATTTTTTTAGACATTTCTCTTCGTTTTTTTCGCGATATTGCAATGTCAACAGCAGTGCTGCTGCGACGAGGCATTTTTTCACAACTAGAATAAACTAAACCGTGTACACCCGCATGCAATTACATGCTGGAAGTATGCAGAAAGTTATGTCTGTATAGCACTTGTCGAGATAAATAGCTTTAACGATTTACTTGTACGTAAACGTTAGGGCAAGTTAGGTACTCACAGAAATGCTATCGCAATTTACTATCCCGTGTAAACTAGGCTTTTTAAATTAACGAATATCATTACTGGTAATGGCAAATGATTTTATGGGTTGAACAGATCGTCATTTATAACTGTATTACTTGAGACAGGCTGGCTTTATTAGGAACGTATTTGGGAAATTGCGTGTCTGGAAAAGCCGAAACCCATAATAGGAAAATTTCCAGCATCGAGCTATTTTATGTAAGTGTTATATCCCTTTCATTGGAATAACTTCCTTACATTGAGATTGTTGATAACGGGTATTAATAATTTAAACCTTTACTGGAAACCTGGAAGGAAACTTATTTTTGGCAAGATTACTTAATTTAGAACGTTAAATGGCTTTCCTATTTCTAGTTCAGGTTTGTTTTCTCCGTAGTCGACGCGTATCGCTGTGAAAAATTGATTTTTTCACGAATATAATACTTCCTTTAACGAGGGAAGTAAAAAGGAAAAAATCTAATGTATTTTATATTATGGTTGGAAAAAAATAATCTCCAGTCCGTAACTGAGGAGGGCGAACTAGCTGGATACAATATATTTTGTAAAATCATTAAAGAATTTTGTTTATTATTTTATAGTTAAAAATATTAAGTATCACCGAAGCTGTTAATGAAATTTATTTTTCTACGAAGAACAAAGGAATCGTCCACTAAGTCTTTCAATTTCAAAAACATATATTTTACACTGAATAGTTGAGCGCTGGTCTTAAACCAAAGCAACGGGTGGGATTTATGTCACAAGATGAACGGGTTAAACCATTTACTGTACAAATGGGTTTTTGATAGGTGGCTTGTCTTTCTTTCGCAGTTAAAACTTTTCGTTCGGTTTTTGTTAAGATTTGAAGCTTAAAGAAGTTTAAACTGATTTCCGTTAAAATTTATTTTTAGAAGCTTATACCCTAAATTTAACTTTGAAACACTTTTGCATTAATAAAGATGTACAGAAATAAATAAATAATTAAAGAAATCAACGATTAAATTGATTAAGAAACTAAGGAAAATAATAGATGAAGAAACAAGTAAGTAAGTGGTAATAATCATGATTTTTATTCTTTAAGTTTCTCTAAGCGTTTCCCAACATCCTACTTATTTTCGTAAGTTTACTACTCACACTCACCTTCAAGTATCTCGGCAGCTTCGTTTTTAATCTTGCTTTATATCCTCGAATCTTTATTTCCAAAAGTATTTTTTTAATGTTATAGTTGCGGCATATTTTCTAAAAATATAGAGGAAAATTTTCCTTATGCCGGGTGTTATGAAGTTCCCTGCATTGAATCGGTGATTCCCAATACTATTTTCTCTCAAATCGCATATATTTTTACTTTAAAAAATACCCTAAACCATCACCATATCCGACGCTTCTAAAGAGACGTCATAGATATAATATTTTAAAGAAAAACCAAATGATCCAGCCGGGGCATTGCCAAATTTAAATATTATCGTGGAGGAAAATGTAGTCTATTGACACGGGATTTAAGGTTTGAGAGGTTGGGACGGGAAGGGAAAATATCTGCAGGCAATCTGTTCCATAATCTGGAGACCCTAGGTATGAATGAGCGAGAGAAGTGATCTGTTCTAGAATTTTGTAGCTGGACAGTAAAGGGATGCATACGTAACGCGCCTCTTGTTTTTCTGTTAGGAACAGTCAAGGGGAGGAAAGGGATAAATCCCCAACAGCACGGCGATGAGCGAGAGAAGGGAGTTTGACTGGGTCATTGTTGATAAGTCGAATGGCTCTTTTTCGGATAGAATTAAGGATGTTAAGTGTCGAAGGTGATGCCGCTCCCCATATGTGAGAGCAGTACTCCAGGTTAGGTTTGATGTCGTTATTGAGAAAAAAATTTTTGTTCACAATAAAATTTTTTGCATCTTGGTATGTGACATTAGCGTGGTCGTAGAAAATGTATAGTATTTCACTAGTCGAAAGTTATGAAGTTCCGAAAATCAGTTTCTGAAGTTCGAGGACATTACATTACATTACAGGACAAACTGTCCTTTCACCTCTCACTTGCAGAAAATATTAATTTCGTCACTTGTGAAACAATGGCTCATGATATAATAGATCACACCTGATTCACTGAGCTTCAAAAACAAACAGACCATATAAAAATTGAACCTGATTTTCCTGAATACTCAGTTTTGCTCAACTACTGCCCAAATAATATGTTTTCTACTACTGCCCAAATGTTTTTAGTTTATCTATAGTAAAGCTTAAGATAATTTTTAATACCGCAGTAGTTAGATTTATTTCTCAGGCAACATTATCAACTTCCTAGAGTGTAACTAAATTTCTTACACGTGATCTTCTTTACCAGCAGATGTAGTTAACTTAATTCCAACACCAGAAAAAGTTTTTTCTTTCATGTTTCGATCTCATTTCAGGGATTAAAATTAGTTTAACAAAAAAAAAAAGGAAATGCTACATGGTTATTTTTTTAACTAGAACGGAAAGTTTTGTAATTTAAGAATATACTTTAAGATATTACTTAATTACTAAAATTAACTGCCAAATTCAAAATCCACACTTGATATATGTGATTTGGAGGACTAGCTGCCCACAGACGATGCAATGTGTAGTACAACAGGTTGTACAATCAGTTGCCCTGAAATCGAAAGCGACAGATCGTAGTGAGTTTTGCCCACAGACGTGAACATTCCAATAAGCGATCAGTAGTACAACTAGTTTGTTCAGTGACTGTTCATTGTTCGCAATGGCACCAACCGTTTCAAAAAAGAAAATAGCTGCTCTAGTAGTCGCTTTGTTTTCAGCAGATATCAATAATAAAGTGGAAAATTTAGGGTCTTTAATAGTACGTCTACTACAAGTATTTTGATAAAGAAAATTTTTAAAAAATTTAGCAATTTGCACATTAAGTTTTGTTCGATAGCACTAATTTCTGAAATTTTCCGATGCATGAAAATTGTTGACAATAAACTTTATTCAAATTAAAATAGCTTTAAATATGTAGCTTTACTTAAAGATGTTTTCGATATCTACATCGCCAAAATTTAAAATCATATTTTTAGTAATTTGTTTGTCACCTTTTGTTTAAAATATATATAGGTATTATCATGATAATACATGTACAGCCATTGGTAACTTAAACTTTTAGATATACATTGCGGTTTCATTTACACCTGAAAGTTTAAATTGTCAATGGCTGTACATAATATATATTTCGAAAAAGATTAACACGTATTATTCAATGATTTACCTGATTTTAAACTTTCTTTTAAAGAGCTTTTTACGTACTTTACAGTTTTTATTTTCTAGTGAATAAAAAAACTGTACAAAACGTCGGGAAACTTCAGTTAGCAGGAATAGCATACGAAAAATTGCTCTCATTTGAGCTAACGACAGGCATTTGTAACTATTCTACATGTTCCACAGAAGCCCAATTAATTTCATTCCAGAGCACTTGCATCGAATTGCTTAAAATTGCCAAAGTAACAAAGCTTTTAAACTACGTCGATTTGCGTTCATCTATACTGAACTTTAAATAGCGGACCGGAAACTTTTTCTATTTTTTTATATAAAGATCGACGAACAAAAATTCGAAAGTGGTTGGACTTTTTGTTGAAGCTCTATATCATCTCTTACATAAGGGACTATTATGGGGTATAATAAAAATATTCCTAAGGAATTAAATAATATTTAACATGAATGAATACAGACCAACTTAAGTGTATTCAACAGTTACTACTGAATAATGTTAAATAGGATTTACGTCTAGTTGCACAAACAATTTAATCAATAATTGAACTTATTGGACACTTGTAATGTGATAGCAGTCATGTTAATATCATTGCCGCAGTTGACTCAACATCAATTAAATTTATTGCTTGCTAGACTGATGGAACCCTAATTCTTTCTATGAAAAAATAACACTATTCTATTTGGAAAACTGATGTCCGTTTGTCTTAAAACAAACGACTTGGATTTACTTCTGAGGGAAAAAGTAAACCTTTGAGAGTACAAATGGATTTCTAATACGTGACTTGTTTTTGCTTGACAAGTATGATATAACTCAATTTATATCTATTTAGCAGATGAAACTTTTATTTTCTCTCTTGATACTTCAGCATTCGGCCTAAAGATAAGAAAATGCTTTAATGGGAAAAAAGGAAAATTTTATTACAGAATTAAAACTTAAGGTCAAGGTAAAAGCACTTTGTTGTATTGTATTAAAGATAGTTAATACATAAAATATTGGTTTATCAATTTTAACAATACATATAGGAGTATATAAGTTATAATTATAAAACTTGATCACCGATTTGTTTTGGTTCGATGGGAAGAATATTTTGTCTGTATTTAATAAAACAAAAACATATTTGTTTAGATAAAATATTGGTTTGCGGCAATAGAATAACTTTTTAGGATCCGCCTGGTGTATTAGCGCGAAAAAAACTTCCTTTAACAAACCCTAAGCAAACAAGATTAAAATTTCAACTGTAAAACTAGATTCCCTATGCACGGAATAAAGGATCTATCAGAGAAATAATCAGAAAGATAAAATATAAATAAAAGAAATGGATGAAGCGATGTTAATATTATATTATAATTATATTAGATAGTAAGGAAGAAGTTGTAAAAAATGCTTTTTCGTATTACTGTTCTCAACGAATAGAGCTTGTAGTTTAAACAAATTTCCAGCAAAATACGTATATGCAGTATGTAACAAATGTATATATTTATTTGTAATACAGGCAATAGCTCTATTTTACCTATAAATTAAATATTTTATAACTTAAAAACCTAAATTACCAGAAAAAAATCAAAATAAATGATTTCCAGTTAATTTATTTATTCAGGATACCATATGGTAATTTATTCTTTTCTTGGTCTTTAATTTCTTTTTTATTGTTTCTTTTTTCTTTTTAATCTCAAAGTCAATTATCAATAAATCATGACTTGAAGTGTACTAAATGATTGATTGTTACCGCCATTATAGGATACAAAAAGAAATCAAGGCAGGAAAACGACAATAATGAATCTTTCAGAAATTTCATTTATACGATCTTTTTTTTTCAAAGGAAATACCTAAACTTTATTATATTATAGAAAGAATATTTTTTTTGTGCAATTAGTATACAAATTAGTTTTTTATACAGCGTGTCCGGAAACAATCTTAACAAATGGGAAACTTTTTTATTTTTGTTTTGAATTGTTTTAAGATCTTTTCAAGGGCTTTAAGCCTTTTAAAGGTCTTTAAGCTCTTTTAAAGGGCTTCAAGCTCTTTAAAGGGCTTCAAGCTCTTTTGCAGAGCTTTCAGTCCATAAAGGTCTTCCCATCCTTTGCAAAACGGTTTGTGGCTTTAGGTCCAATTCCATTTTAAGTGAATTGGGAATAGCAAAGCCACGTTTAAAAAGGAATTGAGGCTTTAAGCTTTCCAGTCCTTTTCAACAGGACTTGTGGCTTGAGGCTCCAAGCCCTTTTGGCGAGAGCTTTGCAAAGATTTGGTTGCTTCTCGGTTATTGGCTACAACAAATGACACGATAGGCACATAAAAAAGACATATATACGTAATTCGTCAAAGAAATAAATATTATATTCCGTACTTTTCTTTTAAAAACGTGCCCCGCCAAAATTCTGGAGACGTAATAGGAATGTTGCCTCAGAATTTCATCTGTCCAAATATACATTTTACCACTAAAATAACAAGCTTTAATCGTTAATTTAAACCAAACAGAATGAGATTACGCGATAATCATGTACTAGTACGATCACGACATTTTACACAAAATTTCAAAAAAGACGCGGGCGTTCAAAATTGTTAGTGTTCGTATTGCTTTATTTATTTTTTTTTATGAAAACGACTATAACAATCAAGAATTTGTCTTTTGTGACATGACAACGAAGCTCTGGTTACTGAATTTTGCCATTTCTTTGTGATTTATTGTAACAATGAAGTTTTACACTTACGGGGGTATGTAAATCAAAGCTGAAAATTTTAATTCATCAAATTCTCTCATTAAATACAATTCGATCAATTAAAATATATTTATAATTTTTGACAAACCTACATTTATGCCTTTTAAACTGAAAATGCATTTGGGCATATTTCCAAAAAATTATCGATAATTTTCATAGCACTTGTTATATTATTACTAATTATCTGACCTTTTCAAATTATTGTTTCCTCAACGAGAAATTTTAATTCGTACCAAGAACTAAATCCAGTTTGAGTCAATCTCATGAGGACGGAACATGCAATTTTTTTCTAATTTTTTAGTCTAATTGGTAGATTATGAAAACACAGTGATTCTAATTTTTGGAGAATGCGCTACCATTTTGTTAAACATTAAATAAACAATCTGGTGGTGGGGGTGGGGGAAGATGAGTTATTAGATACACTTCGGCGCTAAAGTTAGTTAAAAAAGGTTAAGAACACAGAACAGACACAACACGATTAGGTCCCCTCGATTAATCGCCTGTTAAGGCGTCTGTAAATGTATCCTAATATAAACTGAAAAAGTACATTAATACAAAAATCATTTGCACAGTCCTTTTGAGACTAGTCAATTTGGAAAACAAGTAAATCGAAGCAATAACAGAATAAAATACAAACTTTGATTGACACCTAACAAATAATTTGATAACCAAAGCTGTCAAAACCTAACCTATTCAACTAAAAAATTAAATCTAAAATCGATTTAAGCCTCGCGAAATAGGTAAGCTTTGGTGAAACTTCACAGTGTGTGCTAGATTCAACATACTTTTAAGGAAAAAGAATGCCGGCTGGCCAATACCTACCCACTAGACGATAGGACAAAAACTCGATGAAAAATAATATCAGAAGCGAATTACATGCGGAACTATTATATCCATTTGTGGGTAAGACAGCTGGCGCACAAAACAATGTAGTGGGTAAAAGGATTTCTTCCATGAGAGAGTCTACGTGATGGATGCACAGCTATTTACAAATTTAGAACAATTTTATATATGAAAATATTACATCATTAGATGCAGAACAATCCTAAATGAATCCAATAAAATGATTATTAACATGCTAATGTTCGCAGATATACTATAGTAACCTTTAACGGATACGAATGTAATACTAGCGTAATACCCCCACCAACAATATTACTAAAATAACTCCTACTTAATAATTAAACCTCGGAAACTGGAAGCAGAACATTATACACCGGTCATACATTGGTTAAGCAGAATTTCGAATAATGATAATATAAACCACCTCAAATTAACTAATGAGTTGGGCTTAATTAAAAAGGGCTGGACTATTATTCTAACGACCCTACTGACCTCATTTACACAATACACAAAGTAGGTATATAAAAATTTTTGTTCCTTGATTTTAAGTTTTACACTGTGGACCAAATTAAAGTAGCCTTTTATTAGCTTGACCTGTCACTTCCTAACATTGTAAGGAACTCTTTCAACTCACTTTTCACCCACTTCTAATTGTCGTATCGATTTGAAACTTTGAAACTTATGCAGCTCTGGTGATAATACAATATGGTATAATCGAGCCAGTGTCGTACCTAGGGGGCTAGGGGTCAGTCAGCCCCACCCCTACTTCATTCTTTGCTCTATTTGTAAAATAATACTAATTGAACTACCCCTAACCCCCCCCCCCCCCCGCCATGGCACGGCACAACGGAAAACTACCTTAGGATCACTACTTTTTAGCAATCAGGAACCAATGTATATTTTGTTTCTCAGTTATAGCACATGAATGGTTTCGTACTCTCGAAAGACCAGCATGAATACCATCGGTTTATCACAAAATTTAATTATTTGTACTGCATTTCTACCATTTCTATGCTGTGCTGCCATTAGCTGTGAAGCATTTGTAGAGTATTAAAACCAGTTGCTTGACACAACGTTCAAACTACGTATCTACGAACCTCGTTTTTTCCATTAATGAGAGATATACATTTATAAAATCTCATTACTGGATCATTATTTCTCGATTAATTATTGCCATTTTTATAAAAGATTAAATGTTTTTTCTTTTAATTACTTAAATCTGTAAGTTTCCTCTCTTACATTTAATAATTAGTTCCATTTAGATGCTATGTACCTTACGCCATTTTTTAATTTACTTCGTTCTTCCACCCTACACGCTTCATTGCTTTTTTTAGAGCAAATTATCAATTAATCACAGCTTGAAGTGTTCGAAATGATTGATTGTTCCGCCCATTATTGGATACAAAAAGAAATAAACGCCAGAAAAGACAATCATGAACCTTTTGAGGACAAAATTTAAAGTCTTTTTAGAATATTTAGAAAGTCTTGAATATTCTTCTTGGAATTTTAATTCTTTTTACTTTATTAATGAGTTTCTGACGGGACAAAGTTACGAAAGTATTTTATCATGACAGAAATATGCCTACTTATTAAGAAGAAATCGATTTCCTGTGGTTTTAGGATCTTTTATTTAGCTTGACTGGGTCTGCTACAGTGCAGATGGGTCAAATTTTGAGGGCAACTAATGCAAGCCTTTTTCGTCCCTTAAGAAAAAAGCTTTGATATGTATATCTTGCACAATACTATTGAGTAGTTAGTATCATATACATAAATGCAGTTCTTCATAGAACAAAAACATAAGGAAATTCTTTTAAAAAAGCAACACAAAGTTTTATCATGGTTCCTGGGATGCTGCAATGTTATAAGTTAGGTAAAAGTAGTAAACTTCAAATTTTCTTCTAAAATTCTGTAAAACTCGCCCTTAATCAAATTTTATGTTTTTAAGTAAATGTAGCTTGTTCGTATAAGTTTAGTTTACGTGCGATAAAAGAAAAAGTTCAAAACTTTTCTCTTTTAACAAACTTTAAATCGAGTTATACCCGTGCTGTCAAGAAAAACAAAGGTGTATATTTGAAATCCATCTTTATCTTTTAAGCTTTACATCACGTATTTACCAAAAGATTTTTCTACATGTTTTTAAAGACAATTATTTCAAATTACGTATTTACAGCACTTTTTGGTACCTATGGAATATCCTTATTCAAAATAAACTAGATAGTGGTATTTTTGCAGGTATTTTTATGGTAGTTAAAGGTATTACTTTTTTTTTAATTTTGCGCTGGCCTTATAAACTAGTAGGTATATTGGCCAAAACGTATTACTTTAAAATAGCAATTTTTTAAATAGTATGCAATATATAATTTTATTAATACTTTCATATTTGTGGCATTGAAAATTTACCGGCTTCAGAAAACAGCCAGAATGTCGATGATATCTCAAAAATTGGGTTTAATCTAGCCTACGGTACCCCTTTTATATTAGACCGGGTACTCGGTAACCTGCTTTGCCCAAATACCTGGGGTTGCGGCATCTTTGTATATTGGTATATTCTATTAATGCTTGGGATTCATTTATGTCGAAGCTGCGATAAACGATGAGAGCGGCGATACTAGCAAAGCGGATTTTTTTTTGTAAAACCGCTCCGCTAGTATCGCCGCTAAAGAATATTGTACTACAACGATACATACATCTTTTAATAAATAAAGATGGCGCCAGTATCACTATTCTCACTAAAGAGAAATTAGTTTAAAAATAATAATAACTGCAATATAGCCATCAACAATTTTTGAGATGTCACTGTTCTTTCGAATGATTGAAATGTGACATTTCCGGAACCTATAATCTACCAGTGTATGACCACGTATTTTTATAACAGTACCACCAGTCTAGGATGCCAATATATTATATGTGCACCGTGTTGATAATCTGTTTGATGTTTCAGTGAACCCTTAGCGTAAACATTTTTTACATAAACGTCATAAATCAGGAGCAATTTTTTTAAATAATGAATTGTTGTGGAGCATTTATATGGCTTATAATTTTTATAACTGTAACTTTTTCGATAGTTGGGTTTTGTGTCTCTATATACATTATCTTGCATGCTATTAGTGGTTGTTTACCCGGATGTGAAGTAAGTTAAGATTTATGTTTTTCTATCAGTAAAATTATTAAACAACTATGTGTTATTTAAATAGCTATGTTTCTAAAACATTTTTTTTTACTTACATTACCTGAGTGGCTTCGCGGACAATGGGCGGGTTGTCACAAGTTTAATGTTCACCATCGGGATTTCGTAAACTGTGAGAGAAACAGCAAAGGTTAAATTAAGGCAAGGTTACACAATTTAGTGCCGACTCATATATCGCGTCGAGAAATTTGAAAAATTCCTTGCAATTCCGAAGATATTTGTAAACAAATAGAAAACTGCTATACTGTATTTTATTTTTTTTATCTTAATTGAGATAATGTAACATAAACTTGTCACTTTTTCTCCTCTACAAGATGGTGTCCTTGAATCTCAAGTCCGAAGTTTCGTCTTCGGTATACCATAATCAAGTATTTTTTAATACAATCCTGTATCTTTTATTGCAGTTCTGTAATCTCTATGTCAACTCACATTTAAAGCAAAATTACTTTCATCAGATTTTATTACTTCGTATTTAATAAAAACATCGTCGGTAATCTTACTGGACTTTATCTGTAAAAATTAAACTTTCCCATTAATCGAGATCTTTCTAACTTAATAACCGGGAAGATAAGATAGTTGAATTCTATTAAGGAAGAAAAACCCTTAACCGATATTACAGGAGTTGATAACTTTTGCAATATTATGTTATTAAATGTTAGACTTATTTGGTATATTTTTTTTAATACTTGTTTGTTGGTTTTTATTACGTTTTTCATTTATTTTAAGCCATAATGTAAATTTGAAAACTGTGGATTAAAAGAATACTTAGTTTAATTTTAAACCTAAAAAGCATTAAAATTGAAATATGTTTTAGTTAGTTGTAGACAATAATGTTGTTTACCTGATTAGATTTTATGTTGTTTCAGGAATTTTCAGAAACAATTCTAAAAGGAGCGCAACTCCCAGGTTTCGCAGTTCGAAGAATACGAAATTGTCAATCAAATAGTTAAATGTTCTTATTTTTCTCAGTTTTTTTTTATTATGCAGAGATAAACATATGCCAAGAATTTGTTAAGGTGTGACTAGGAAATTCTGAAATCTTCACTTTTAAAATTTGATATTATTTTTCTACTATATTTCCACATTTTAACAATAAAGCAAATATTGCGTTTATACTACAAAATATTTTACCCGGAACCCCTATTGTGCCAATTGAAATTTTCATCCAATTTACAGTCGAAGTGCCAGTTTCCTGAGAAAGTCAATTAATAATCGTTTAGGCTGTGACTTAGACGTACGATCTTCTTTTAACAAGGAACCGACCTGAAGAAAGTCTTGAGAAACTTAGTTTCGTCCCCCACCCCCCAGAGGGAGACGCAGACTTTATTGAAGGAAAAAAAAACTTCGGGATTTATTAGAGATAAGCGTCGAAGCTATTACGTCAAGCACTTCTTTTCTCTTAAAACTTTTATTGATTTTTTTGTCCCTCGCGTATAGTATTCTCGCTTTCTGTGCTATTAATAATATTTCATATGAGCAGAGCAGCATGGCATCATGTTATTAATTCAACGAACGAGAATTCGAAGTAAAATTTATGGAAAGTGGTAAACGCCATGGAAGAAAGAGGGAATGGAAATGTCATGATGTATCCGCACTATTGAGTTATATTAAGGTAAATTGTAAGAATTTATCTTATTATTATTTTTACGGTACATTCCTGCAGTCACCAGGTTTACTTACAACCCTGTAAACTTTATTCAAATACTGGGCCCTAAAATTTAGCCTATATCAAACGCCACTGATAAAATATTCAAAACATTAAAAAACAGACAATTTCAGTAAAAATATGTTTTCATATGATTCCCGGTAGTCGCTTTTTTATTATGTAAATGGCTTTTTTTTCGTAACCACAAACGGTATCAACATTTAGGCAAATGTCAAGAGATAAGTGCTTTTTCTCTTCACACTCCATCTCTGCTGACAAAAGCTGTTTTACAAAGCTGATAAAATATGTTGTGCTTTCTGTCAAAAATGGCAAATCCCTCTTTTAATTAACAACAACGATCTTTAAAATCCCGACGGCTAAATTATGAACATAAAAAAATGTTAGAAAGAACATCTTTAAAATTAGTACTTATATGATATATAGATTATAGTACACTGTTTGTACTTTGTAGACGCTTCCGGACAGCCTAATTATTTTAAAATTTAGACAAGATGGCGATAAATGTTTCAGATAAAAGTTCCACGTCTTTCAAAAACCTATAATCTGCTCAAAAGGTTTTGACGCATCTAAATTATAGTTTCTTAAACGGAATATCCTATTTTTCGCTTTAATTTCCGATTCCGCTCAAAATTAGCAAATTACGTTACGCGTCCTAGATTCAAATCTAAAGGCGCGTCTACATTAATAAATAATTACATTGTGCGTTGTATTTGACGCAAATTTGCTCCTGTGTATCCAAATTTACGTAGATGTAGACTATGCGCCGCACAAAAATTCAAAGGATTCAAAAAATTCAAAGTACAACACACAAATTTATTGATATAGACCCACCTTTATACTTGATGATATTATATCTTAAGAAAACGTTATCATTCGAGCAAAGTAGGTATTTATTTTCATAATACGTTATCTGGCGGAACAGACTCCTATTATTATTGATTCTAACATTTTGCCTACTAACAAAATGGCCATTTATCGCTGGTAATGAACGCCCAATATTTCAATTTCTCTTTTACGGTTAATATTTTTGAATAATTTATCTGCTGTATCTATAAAGCCTAATTGCATTTTCCCCATATTTTTCCCTTATGTCTCCCCATAGACGTATATTGTTATGTAAACGACTATTTTCAACCACAAACGAGTTTAGCATTCGGATAAATGCGTTTTTTTTCATTACCGCCAAGCTACGAAAAGGCCATTTTAAAAATGTGCTCTTTACGTTCTCGGTCTGAAACAGGAGTGTCAACTTTTAATTGACATTAATGACTTTAAAAGTCCCAACAGGTCAATTAAATAGATCACAATACTACTGGAAATAGTATATGGGTTAAATTACCCACTGTCATAAGAATAGGGTAGGTGCACAAACATTTTATATTTGTACTGAACTAACCGAAAATCTGTTTTTATTTCTCTCGTTAATGACAGAACCTATTTTATTCATAAAAAAAAATCACTTCCCGAGATCTTTTTAAATTTATTCGCTCTTTGAGTTCTATAAACCACGAAAAACGCATGGTATTCCATTTTCATCGACCTGTCTGTCTGTCGGACAGTCTGTTGGCCCGAAAACTTGTAAAACCAAAACTGTACTTTTTATGAACATTTTTTAAACTAATTAGTTTTAAAATTCAGTTTTTGAAACCAGATGTTTTTGAAAAAAAGTACTTTTGGAAAAAAATTGAAATATTGTTTCGTATAGAACAAAATCCTTTAATTCCTGTGTTTATTACCATTTACGAGCCAAGAACGTGACACCAGGCTTTATTTTTATTTTTAAACTTTTAGGAAGGATATAATTTGCGCAAATGTCGCGAAAACTATTTTTTGCATTTAATCCTCAACAAAGCGTACGTATTTAGGTTAAATGTCAAAAGAGAGGGGAATTTTTAATACTCCAAAGCCGTCAGGATAAAGTCCTTTTATAAAGCGTACACATTATATTCTCAACTGAAAACAACGAAGCAAACCTGCAATTGACATTAACAGCCTTTAAAACCCCAACGGTTTAATTAAACGCGTAAAAACCGTGAATTTAGAAATCGGACGCAAACAATGGTGTGGCAGCTTGTATACTTTAAATATATTTTAAAGAATAAAAATGCACACAGGGCCGGTTTTAAGTATTTCTAAAGTGAACCGGATAAAGTTTGATTGGGTAAAAAGAACTTCAAAACACTTTTACATTTTAAATGGAGATATTTCTAATTTAAAATGTTTAAAACTGGATTTCGAAGAGCTTTAAATACAAGTCAAAGGTGTAAATAGCAGTGATATTGGTGGCAAACATCATCACATGTTCATTTAAACTTATTCATAGTTCTAGTACAATTGTTTTTTCATGTTTCTGCATATTCGTTGCCAGAAAATTAATTTCAGCGAGATTCTGTTCCACTATTTCAAGTAATAAATTTTGATAAAAAATGTGAAATCCGTCCCTGACCAAAGTTTAAGTTGTGTAAATAGAATGTTTCTAAAAATGGCATGTGTCAATGGCCGCCATTAAAATCTTAGATGATAACACAATACAAATAACATATAGTAAGCTGAGTTCATAATATGAAAGGCAATGATTAACAAGTTTCTAAAGTACATTACAACCTGCACGTATATGATCCTCTTTTATTATTTAGGATTATTTATACTTTATAAAAATACACACTATGTCTAAGTCCATAACTTGATAGAAAATGACATGTGTCACGCGACTGGTGATAGGGGGTTCAAAACCATAATTAAACTGCCCAAGAGCGAGGTTGGCTTGCAAGATATCGAAGAAAGTTATTTAAGGAAAGTGTTCAGAATTAAGTCGATTTGAAAAGTTTCAAGAATTCGGAAAAACTTGAAACAATTTATTCAAAATGTATTAATATATGCTAAATTCAAAATTTATTTTGTCCATTTAAACAACTCTTTAACTCGCTGACTGAAGCCGGCGCTATACGACGCGTCCAACTTTGAAACGAACGCTGGGTACAGTGTTGGATCCAATACTATTAACATGTGTCTAACGTTGAAATACATTTGACACATCGTGTAGCAGAGGCTTTGAATGTACATTAAATTTCGTAAATTGCTTTTGCGTCAATTAACTGAGAGTGGCCAGACTTTTCTTCTAAGGTTCATGTTGGAATATTAAGATCCCTGCATATTCCCTGATATTTTGTTTAAAAAAGCACAACTTAATAAATTCTGATCAAGCAATAGCTGTTATTTTAAAACAATATTACAACAACAAAAATGTTTTTAAAAATGCATACAAAAATATATTATATATATATATATATATATATATATATATATATATATATATATATATATATATATATATATATATATATATATATATATATATATATATATATATATATATATATATATTGTTGAATTCGTGCTTCAATGAGCTTTCATTTGACAGCCTACACGATACCCTTGCAATTGTTTTTTGTTCCCAATTTACCCCCTGAAATTAACCCCCAGAGTCAAAATTCAACTTTTTATACTTCACGTCTTATAATAAGGCCCCACACTCCATCTCTGTGCTGAAATTCAAATTTTTATGTCGAATAGTTTTAGAAAAAATCGCCTGTGACAGATGGACGGACACCGAAATGATTCCATAAGTGTTGTGTTTTGCTAATTTTAGTACGGAACACTAAGAAGATAAAATTTTAAATCCATAAAATATTGAAAAAAAGCATTTTACCTTATTTTCTTTAATTCTCGCCTCAAACTTTGCAAATCGACTTAAAGCTGAATTATGAATATTTTGCAAATAACTTTTCTGATAATTTGCCAACCAATCGTTTTGAATTCTCCGTCAAATCATCGGTCATGGGACAAACGTTAAAATCTATTTTTAGATTATCGACCATGCATAAACGATCTCCAGAAAAAGTTTTCTTGATATCCCAATAATACAAATTTTTTCCATATGTGGTCCTAATTTTGCCGGTTTGCCTGTACGATTGTCCTTTATCACTTTGGGTTACAAATATACTTTATATAAAAATATACACTACAATATTCTAAGACCATAATTTTGTTCAGCGCAATCCACACTAATATGATTCTCTTTTATTATTTTGGTTTAAAGAATTTCTACATGTTATTTAAAAGTACCTTAGTTAATGACGCATTTTTGATACGTAAACATCTTTATTATTTTAGAATGTACAGTAGTGAGACCATCACTTAACAAGTTTTAGTTTTTAACAAAATTTCCGAGTGACCAAGCATGTAATGAAAAATTCAAAACATTGGTAAAATAGGCAGCCTTAAACATTGATTATTAATTTAAAATAACATGAAGTGTGATACTTACGAAAATTCCTAATGTTCTTTATGTGTAGATTCCTGGATTTCTAGTTGTTTTCTGTAAGACAATAATGACTGTTAGTTTTTAAAAATATATCAGTTGGTTACACAAATTTATTTTTTAAATTCATTCAATATTTAGTTAACCATAACTCCGGAACCGAAACAGCAAATAAAAAAAAACTTTGACACATAGTTTTCACATAGATTCGAATTTTATAAAGGTACATCTTCCCCTTCAAAATGTCAAAGTTACCCCCACCCCTCAAAATAGGTGAGAAGAAAATAGGTGAATATCAAAAATATGTTAACTCATTAAAATTTCATGAAAATTCCGTTTTCGAGATATCGCCTTGTAACACATTAAAAACCTCACCCTGTATGTCAAAAACCAGAAGTAGAGCTTGCTCGATACACCATACAGCAGAGCATATGTAGGCTGTGTTTAGGAGGTACAAATCCATACATTGCTAGGTAAATTAATCATTAATTTAAAAAAAATATATAAATATATTTACCAGTTGTAATAGCTCTCTAAAATTTTTAATATAACCTTAAAGGCAGTGTTTTGAAGTTTTAAAGCATCGATTTATAAAATCAATTTCAAAACGGAAACAAAATCTAATTTAAAATTCTCAATCTCAAATCGTATCGCATTTTGTCTGAAATATCAATCTAGAAATCAAAATAAATAAACTTTTGTAATGACAACGAGAAAGAAAATTGAATGTTTTTGTGAAATATCTGTTTTAAAATATTGCCTTAATATTAAAAGTGAAGTGCTGATATTTCCAGTTGGGAGATACCAACGAAATCACTTGAGAATACGTCTTTTTTCCGAATGATATAATTTTAATATTCAAAGGTCTTCCCTATAAAGCAATAACATTAAATTTTTATTTAATAAAATGGTAAATATTGCTAGTGCGTTATTAATAATATGTATTTACTGCCAAGCCGAAAACAATTTCTATAACATTTTTATTAGTATTTATATCCTAAAACAAAAATGGTCCTAAAAAAATCAGAATATGATGCAACCAAACCCAACCCAACCTGCAAAATTTCATTCGAAAAGTTTTTTAGTATTCTCTAGAGATGCCGGGTTTCATTTTTACAGACAGGACTTGTGTACATTTCACCAAACGCTTTCGGGAGATCAATTATTAAGAACTCTCTTAACTGAAAAATCCCCAATTTGTATTAAAAAAATATTGCTAGTCGTCAACACAATATTTCTGTTGTTAGTTTTACGTTTAATACCACGTATTACATTAACAGAAGTTTCTGTACGAAAAATTTTATTTACTATAACGAAATTAATTATTTTTACACATATTAATTTAAAAAATTTCCAAATTATAATCACATATTTCCGAATTGTTGCGGTGGAAATAATTGCCATAGAAGAAGACCGCGAAACGTTAATAATTCAATTGTATGGTCCAGCAGTTTTTTCGCTAAAAGCACAGCTAACAAACTTTAATTGCTGGCAAAAATCCAAATAAAAACTTAACAAATTCAAGCCAATGCAGCAAAAAAGGTTATTATTGTGCAGTTATGGCTGAATGAAAGTTTTCTTTGAATAAATGATAACGCAATGAATTCTATGTAAGTGTCTGCCAAGCAGTCACTGTGCAGGCAAATGAAAAATAAAACAATAGAGTTTTTTTACCATACTTCAGTACAAAGATTTTTGCTCTCGACGCATGTTCTTGACTACTAAAATCTTACAGCGGGGCGAAGCAACGGGGTAAGTCATAATAATAGTGTAAACAAGTAAACATAAAGAGCATTCAATTGAGGTAGTCGAAACTTGGTGGAAATCCATTGTAAACATTAAGTTAAAACACAACGTAAATTTATAATTTATAATAGACTAAAATTTTTTTCTTAGACCACGACAATTGCTTCGACACATTGTGTCTTTTAGGATGGTGTCATACCAAATGATATTCCAGATAATATAATGTTACCTGAATAAGACACAGTGTGTCGAAACAATTGGTATGGTCCAAAAATAATTTTTTAGGCTATAAGAAACAATGGACATCAGTTGTATTTTGCAGTGGAAACCAAAGCCGTCCACACGAGTTTAGAACCGGTTTTGTAGTAGGTTCAAATCTGGTAGGCTCGGTAATCGACTTTAGACCTATAACTGAGCGTATCTGTCTCATAAGACTGAAATGCCTTTGAGGACCGAAATAAAACAAAAAAATATGATGAAACTGTAACAAGATTACTGGAAACAGAGGAGGAACAAGAAAATATAGAGGATAAACGGAAGAACATAAAAAATGTAATAATTCAAAGCACTCACAACACAATAGGAAAAAAAATATGTTCCAAAAAATTACACGGTATTGGTTTTGGTAATCTAATTTTATTGCAGACCATCTATAATATTTTCCAACGAGACGCCACTGGGGTAGATACACACTTTAACACTTTTTCGAATAAATAATCTTATGTTTGCACTTCATTTAAGGTCCTAATTTTTCGGTTTACATAGGGTTCGAAAACTAAGCAAACTTCGATGATTGGCTGGAAGATAACAGTTTAAAATTAAGATTAAAATCACACGTTCCAGAGCAAGATAATCAAGTCCATTGTGCTTTGTTATAAATTGGGGTTTTGTTGAAAATAAGGAACTTAAATGAATATAATAATGCCGACAAGAGAGGTGAAACTTCAGTGAAACTTCATCCGCTTTTACTCCAAATCCTCTACGGTTTAAAGAATAAGCTTCAAGGGTATTATAGTTGATTCTATCTTCTCAAGTCAAAATTCGCAATCACAATATTAAAGTTTGGGCTCATTTCTTAATAAGACTTAAAGTTTTAGAGCAGCTTAATTTTGTTGAGATTGCAGCCTAATATCGTTTAAACAAAAAGATAAATGAGATTTTGCTTGTCGTTTGTTTTTGTCATTAGACGATTTATTATTGGATAGCTGAAAATTTTAATGATCGGAGAAATTAAAATGAACAGGTAAACAGAAATTTGTATTTATTGATTTGCATTTGAAATAAAAGTTATTATCTTGATCAGACGAAACCTGTTTGTTCATCTGTTAGTTCGCTGCATTTTTATTTCTTGCAAATAGTATCATAATGACTCTTTTAGAAAAGTGGATAAATTAAAAAGATAATATGAAAAATTAATTTATTGGAGTTTGTTTTTAAAAATCACTTTTATTAATTTTGATTAAAACGCGTAGAATATTAGCAATAATTTTTTTAGATTGTTATTAGTAAAGCTAAACAAGCCAGACTTTGATTTTAGTTTTCCCCAAAATTTCTTACCAAAATGATTAAAAGGGTGTCATTGTAGAGAAGATTACAATATGCCTAAGCTTGTTAAAATATTCGACAAACAAACTTATGCTGTCGATTATTTGGCCAAACAGAAATTGCACTCCGTAGCTACTCCCTATATTTAGAGACTAAAGTGTCACTTTTAATCCATGAGGGATTAAAAATGCTTTAAATTCCTTTAAAAGCTATTTTTAATCTCTGTAAAAATACCAAAAATAAAACCTAAGCAAATCTTAAAAACACAATATTTATCTTATGTATTTTGTTGAAAACTTTTACATTTGTTTTGGAAGCAAATAGTCTTGCCTTTCAATTTTAGCAATCATAGATCTTTGTAGCACGTACCAGTCGGAAGTTATAAGGGATCAAAGACTGCCGAAACGCTATTTTTTTGCCATTTCTTCATCATTTTTCTCAAAGACTTGACATAATACGAAGATTTTAAGGCCAAATTCGTATTCAGCCAACAAAAACTAACCGCATTAAAATCTCTTAAAAGAGAAAACAAGTCGAAATTTGTTCACGATATTAAAAATAAAAATATGTATTTGGAAGGGCATGGAGAATCGAATATTTCAAATAAATTTGATTTTTCAATATAATCCTGAAAATTTGTTGTTTTTCTGAAACATCTAGTACAAAGCAGGTTTAACTAAAACGCTGACTTAATAAATCCCAGCATATTTTGCTGCAAGTCAAGTAAAGCTTATGCTGCAGGTAAGAAGCAGGAATGAATAATAAACGAGGTGAAATCTTATCCATCTTCAGTAAATCCCTTCTAGTGAGTATAAAGAATAATACCCAATTTTATTAAATTTAATGCTATCTTTTCCAGCCTAATTAAATCAATTTAGTTCAAATATTGATATTTATTTCTAGTTTGTAATAATTTTACTATTTGTAAATAAAATATTGAAAAAAATACTTTTTAAAAACAAACCCTTTATTATTTAGATGTTTTAATTAGATGTTATTATTAGATGTATGTATTTAGATTATCATATTCTACTAGTAAAACTCTTTCATTTGATGCCCATATCAAGGGGGTTGTAAGGAAAAAGGTAATCCGCCATCTTGTGGTGTCCGCCATGTTGGGTTAAGAATGACGTCACATAGATTATCGTATTCTGCTCGTCAAACTCTTTCATTTGATACCCATGTCAAGGGGATTGTAAAAACAAGGGAATCCGCCATCTTGGGGCGTCCGCCATATTGAATTTAGAACAATATTAAATATACTGTATTGCATAGTCACCGGACTTGTACACGTGTGCAAAATTTCAAAGCTCTAGCTTATTAGAACTAGTCGAAATTTTGATTGCAAAATTTGTCCTAAACATACTACACATACATACATACATACAAGCAAACTAACAGGTGAAGTTAAATAAAAGCTTGTAAAAATGCTTAGTTCCATCAAAATTGTCGCAAATATGATTTTAAAATGGATTCTTACTTTTGTTAGGGTTGCGTGAAACGGGACACTTATGGAATCACTTGGATGTCCGTCCGTCTGTCCGTCCGCCCCCTCGTCCGTCGTGTAGGGTATCAAATGAAAACTTATTAAAGCACGAATGATGATACCCCGAACCAAGCCTCGTGGCATCTTTTGATGCGACGCCAAAAAAACGACAAGACATGAAACGGACTGATGACACGCGGCGATGTCAAGCGTTGTGGTTACAGAGTACCGTCCAGTCGTCCAGACTACACGCGATGAGGTTCGCGACGGAGTCACGGCACGGGGTTTTGTCACCGGCCTGGATGCACCTTTAAGTATCGCACGCGGTAGGTCGTACTGTCATCGTCAATTGGGCGACCATACTTCGTGTGTAAACGGAGAAAAGGACAAGCAATAATAATTATTCATCAATAGTGGCACCAAAGCCGTACAATTGACGCCGGCAACCTAATGTAAACAAAAAAACATTTAACATAACTGTTAAGTTCTTTAATATTAAACATTTTATTAGACAACTTGAACAAAAAGATTTTAACAGCGTTGTCGAAGAAGATTACATAAATGTAAATATCATCGCAAGATTAAAGAAAAAACGAATAGGGTATTTGGAGGGTGGGGAACATGAGCTTCGAAGAAATCATGAAAAGTTTTTGTTTAAAAAAATTATTTATGGAGAATTAAAACAGAAGAAGAAAAAGAAGAGGAAATAGTGTATTTTGTTGCGTTCTGCATTATAATTTAGTTAGTATATGTAAGCTCATAAGCATAAGCTTTTATCAATATGTAGCTTTATGTTTAATTTTGCCAAATTTTCCTTTTTACTAGAAATATGGCAGACACATTGATTTCAGAAAACCTTTTCGTTCACCCTGAATGGTAATCTGTAGATAACTAACGCAAAGCCAACTAATGACAAGGAATTACCTAAAAGGATAAGCAGGTTGGCTTTGACCTTTTCCCTAGAATAATATTAGGAGTAATCTTAATGAGATTTGGTCTTTAAAACTATTAATCTATATTACAAAGGTAAGGTAAACTTCTGATTGCTAAATTTAAACTTCGTGACTAATTGTTTAATTAAGGTTTGCTTTTATTTTTTTAGTAAATTATTTGTTGATCACCTGATTAAAATTTTTTTTGTGTAAATAATGCCGAACTCTTTAATGATATCTAAATATAGATTATTCGAAATGACATCCACAAGAATTTGTATTTGTGTAAAGTTTAGTTTGTACTTATTTACATGCACATAGATTTTTAGGAACTCCCAAGAAGAGTATCTGAGAGGCATTACATTTGTGACTTTACACTGTAACGTTCGTCACTGTCATATTTTCAAGCAGTTCAAATGAATCGCATGGATTCAATGGAAGCACTGACGATGACCTATAAGGTCGAAAGAACTCTGCTAATAAATTAAAAATTTTGCACTTCATACAAAGCTTTGTTTCATTCATACATAATATTTAAACACATGCTTACAATGATGGTTTTTATGAAAATCTTTTTTTGGTGTATCATGAAATACTTCAGCGTATGGCTAACTGGCTAACATTTGCTTAACTTATGCAAACCAATTTATTTTAAAATGCAATTTCAGAGAAAGTACTTTCATATTACGTATTCAAAAATGTGATGAAGAATAGGATATATTATTATGTAAATTGGATTATTATTCATCGCTGACATCAATTATTTAAATTTTCCTGACCCAAATTTATTTAAATTTTAAATTCGGATATAAAATCTCACAATCCTTGTTTAAAAAAAATCGGTCTTAAATATGCAGCAATTAAATTTAGCATTTTTATCATTCAAGAACGGACAAAATTAAATTTACAACGATTGAAAGATCTTTATTGCAAAGAAGAGTTATTTTAAAATTAATAGGTGTATTATAAAAAATACCTTACTTTCTCTCTTCGGTGCGATGTCACACTGCGAGAGCGATGAAATGCTCCGTTTCGCCTCGCCCGCCCAAATTGGATGCGTTTTGATATTATAGTAAGTGCGGTGTCATCGCATGTTTTACTGCTCGCGCTAAAGCGAATGCGTGCAACACAATGGCGACATTGCGTTTTTTTTTATTGAGAAATATCATACTGTTGCGTTTGAGCCGCATAGGCAAGATTAATTTAAAATGAGCACGGGTACATCTTGAAATGTCCTACAGTGTAACCAACAGACGGAATAGGTGTTATACTACCTACCTTCTTTTCACTCTTAATCGTTTTTGTTCCCAAGTCTTATAATTTTCAATATTTTTATTTAGGTTTTGTGAATTGAAAGGTAATAAACAAGAAATAAATTCCTGGTACACTTGTTTATTTCTAATAAAATTCAAAAGTTCCAATTTGAATCTGACAAGCCTTCGATTTCGCGGTAGCGTTATTTTCTGAGTGTTTATTTTAATTTATAATAAAATATCAGAAAAACCAGTAAGTATAAATTATTATAAAGGTACTTTAAAGTACAATATCGAAACAGAGTTAATAATATTTTAGATAGAAAATGAGATCTTGTTTCGCATGTCGACGGTCAGTTGAGAAAGACAAAGTGATTTTGCATAGGTAGGTAATTAATTATTTAAGAAGATTTTGATTCTAATTATAATGTATTATATATAAATTAATGATTACAATAAATTATACTTATGTATTTTGAGTTTTAATTCGAACTTAAATAATGTGTTTTTTTTTAGATTTCCAAACGATGCGTCGCTTTATTTACATAATGTTCTTCCCGTTTTGCCCCAAAATCTCAAATTAAAAATGATGTATTCACTCTTCACTTTACATTCTTGTGAAGAATATCCGCCGCTAAAACTACAAGTAATTTCTTCACATCTTGCTCCTTAGAACTGGCATTATCGGTACATTAGCTACGATATTATCGTAAATAGGATAATAATTAACTTTTAATCCACTTTTCACAAATAAAAACACATTAATCTTTACTTTTGAAAGGTAGAAAGATGAAAAGGAAACCGACAAGCTCACATTTTAAACTTCTGTCAGAACTGACAGTGACAGTTCCGTCAAAACTTCAAAAGTGCTGAGTACAGTGGTACAAAACCAATGAAAAGCAGATTTTATCTTTGCTTCAAATTTTAACAATGGGTAGATTGGATGCTAACAATATAGTAGTATTACGTATATGTATTAACCAATAAGATAACCTAAAAGTTTGTAGCAAAGATATATTTGTTCATACTAAGACTTTTCTGACACCCTCTGAATAGCTTAGAATACAACCTTATACTACTCTAAAATGAGGTGGACAGCTTACAAAATAAGTTAGGTTTATCTTTGCCAGAATCTAATAAAGCAAAATCATTAAATTTTAATGAAAAATTTGCGTGGTGCATATTAAAACCCCTCATTATACTTAGGCGAAAGAGTTTTAAGACCTTAAAAGATAAATTTAAAGTTTTAATAAATTTGGGTTTGTAATAGATCTGAATAATTGATGCCTTAGGGGTGAATAATACGTCAATTTGCATAATGAAACTGCCTACTCGTTATCATATATTTGAATAATATGTAATATTAAGGTGTCTTGTTTAATAGGCCAGCCATTTTGCATTTTTGTTAAATAAGATATTACGAGTAGTAAGGGGCGCTTCCACTGAATCTTTATATTCGTGACTTCACGACGTCCAGTGGTCAAGTTGATCAGAGTTATATTTTTATATCGTAATAATTCCTTATAAATAACTAGCTATCAAACTGATTCGTCATACAGGGTGCTTCACAAAATCTTCCGTCATCAACACGTTATTGGCATTGCTGGTGTTACTAAGCATAAGCCGTATTGGTGTAAGTAGCACTAGTGGTATTCGAAGAAGCCCTATGTCCGTTCTTACAACACTCCAGGGCGCCTCTAGAGGAAAAGCCCCCTGTAGTACAGCAATGTGGGAATGTTTTACTTAATAATAAGTCCTTTTTTGTGTGCTTCATTACTATACAATGTAACCTTGTAAATCTTTTGTCCTTTCATGTCATAATTGACAAACCGTATTACGACAAGTTAAGAAATAGTATATTTCATTACCAGTCCGGAAAAAAGGATTTTTCTGTGCGCGCTTGACAAATTCTCGTGTGAGGCGCAGCCGAACACGGGAAGTCAAGCAAGCACGGAAGATCCATTTCTGGACGTGTAATGAACGATATTTTTTATTATACTTCTTTGAAAACGATAACATAAAACAAAATATAACATAAAAAAATACATACATACAAAATAAACTTGGAATATTTTTATTTTCACAACTGTTATCGGAATTTAAAAAAAAAACTACTAGAGTAATTAAAAATTAACTATTAATAATGAAAGATGCCACTTTTTCAGGTTGAGAGAGCATTTTATTAGAATGAATTTAATTGACAGAAAATTAACAACGCTGACAATATGGTCTTTGGCAGGTATGATGCGTTTTCATGGTAACTTTCAAATCATTTAAAAGGTGATTTAAATTTGTCTATGTCAGATAAGATTGACAAAACGTCAAAAAATATTTCAGAAATTCATCTAAATATTCAAATATTTACGAAATAAAATACAAAATAGGTACATATTAAATATCAGATAGCATATAGACTTTCTTGAGTTTAGTTTATTTTCCTATACCTATATTTCTATTTTAAAGCCAAAAAATAGTCGGTATCTTCATTCAGCACACTGAAAGAACTGGAGACCAGGAAAATTTTTTCCGTGCGCTCTTTCCGTGCGCTAGCCCGAAAAAGCCCATCTTACATTATTACTAAAACAGATGAAAATAAGGTGTTTTCAAAGAAGTATAATAAAAAATATTTTACGTTTTCTTTTCTTCATATTTAAGGTTTTTCGTAGTTTGCATTAATGAAAATAAAAAATAATTTTTTAATAAAAACACAGAACTGTTCCTTCAGTGTCATGCGATCTTAGTAAAGAAGGCAAACAATTCTCGCTACAGATCGCTGATCCACCGTGAGCTGCAAGTCAAGTGATATCAGTTTTGATATATCCAGTGAAATGCACGTGACACGCTGTTCCGTGTTCACGATCGAACAAAATAAAGCAAAAATTATCTGATTATTGTTGCGTTTCTTAAAAATTTTAATTTGTTTACTTTATTTTATTCTTGTTATTTTCTCAGTCATTATCACATTGAATAGATTTATTATTTGGGTATTACACCACTGTACTGTTAAGGAAAATTATTATTTAAAAAATAATAAACGCCACTGCGTTTAAAATACAAAAAACAAATCCCGAAAAGAAATGTAAGTACACACACAGACCTAATCTCATCGTTATCAAAGAATATAATAAATTCCAACTACCTAAATTAAAAATGAACTAAGTAATTTTAAATAATTAAAAAATGGTATATGAATTTTCTGATTGAATTCTGAAGAATTCCTTTAAAAGTCTTAAATTTAACATCAATTTGCAAGCTATTATTACAGAGCCCCTAAAAGTCATTATTTTTAAACATACATACAATTTTAAGAATAGAAAGTGAACAAGAGCTTATTTGTTTGTTGTCATAATAATGTACTCGAAAAATAAACCATTTTTTCATGTTGTACGTGCCATGTATCTAAGTTTTTTTTTATATTAATGTCATCATCTTATAAAACAGGGAACATATTTTTATGCTTCTGACGCCAGTCACCCTTGTAATACGGATAAATTGTTTACGGTTTGCGCCTAATTTAAAATTACATATTTTGTATTTTACTACTTACAAAAAAGCCTGGAGCACCGTAAAATCTCGTATTTTTACAACCACTTTCTTACATATTCTCATATGCGTGAATATATATTTTCGTGCTCCAGATTATAAAACATGTGAATTAGGTTGTTTACAAAAGACCCTTCTGCAACCTATTTTTCATAAAATATATATAGGAGCCGTATTAACCCCTTTGAGATACTCGGCTCCTGGGGGATATTATGTAAAGTATGCTCGTGTATTCTTTGACTTATAAAACCAATAAAATAAACTTTCATCACGTGAATTTTATACATGTGTACCGTTGGAAATACTTTTCGTAATTTTTGATATAGCTGTATACTTCGAACAATTCGGAAGGAAGATAAAATAATTCCACTGAACGGGGAGCAAACATGAGCAATCTTTTTGACATTTAACGGTTATTATGAAACCTATACTTTCGTTCTGCTTCATTAACATTGATTGGAAGGGATAAAAAATATATAAATATATATAGATATATATATATATATATATACACTTATTTCGCCACTGAAACAGACCCATTTTGATATACTCAGTAGACGTTACCAGACCAAAATCGACGTTACCAGACCCGGCCCCGGGTCTAGTAAGGTTTAAGCATATAAAAGTACTTAGGGGTGTTGGGGGATGCAGGGAAATAAATTCTAGATGGGCTTAATAACGCCGTAAAAATGTGTTTTTATAAACAGAATTAGTTCGCGCATCTACCGCCTAGGGGGCGCGAGGGTTTGAAACAGTTTATGTATAAACACGAATCCGTCGAAGTTATATTTTGCCGACGTTACTGGACCCGATATGTGGCAACATCGCGAAATCGCATACCAGTTATTAAAATACTATTTCTTAACCGTTTTCATATTTAATTTGTTATTGGGCCAGCCTTATATTAAATATAGGTTCTTCTATTGGATTAAAAAATTAAATTTAATGGGCTTACCTATCATGTTTTGTTTTTAAAATTAATTTTGGTGGATTATTATTGTTTACTTTTACAAAGGGGTTTCTTATTCATAAATTGTGTAGAAATTGGGTAGGAATCTAAAGAATTAGAAAAAATAAAATAAAAAACGCTAGCTTATTCCTATATTCGGCCTGCTTTAAAAATCTTTAATAAAATATAAAATTTAGGTTGATTATTTAAACTATGGGTTACTACATATAATTCCTTTTTTTATTTTTTCTTTTTTGAGGACTACACACAAGCTTTAAGGCATTGTAGCACTTTGTTATCAATTATAATTTCTAAAAAGGACTAATCTACACCCCTTGCCATTATGGAACGATTAAACGTTTGTTATACAAATTATCATAAATTAGAAGGCCTAATTGGTAAAATACTAAGGAAATACACCATAGTTTAGTAAACACTTTATTTTAAAAAATTATTAACAATATGTTAAAACAACAAATAAAAAAATAAAACTAGCTGGATACTATTCTATATTTTTTTCTAAATAAAATCTGCATATAACCCCTGTTACAAAAGTTTTGAGAAAAAGTTTGGCCTTAGTTACTTTTCTAAAACTGAATAAACTTTTATTGTACAACAATATATTTATAACATCAATTGTTACTCTACAAAAATCATCTAGTTTAATGCCGCTAAGGGTCCGTGTTCTTCAACAACTCTCAGTATATGTCGAACTGGTCTCATGAGGTTTTGGGCGTCATGTATATTCATTTCTCTTATTTTCCGGATGATTCGCTGCCGAAGTTCCTGCTCGTTTCTGCCCTCCCAACCGTCATTGTAGACGTTCTGAGCCAATCGAGCCCAAAAAGTTTCAATTGGTCTGGCTTGGGGAAGATTCGGGGGATTATCAATCCTGGGCACATACGGAATGTTTCTTGCTTCCAACCAGTCAAGTGTAGCTCTAGCATAATGTGCTGATGCTAGATCCGGCCAAAACATATAATTTCCATCTGCGTGATGCTGGTTGATAAAATCAACTAATTTTGTGAGACAGTCTCTGATATAGACTTCAGCATTCACTGCCTCTCCTCTTACACGACTAACAAAAGGCCTGGATATTCCCCTTTCGGATATGGCACACCAAACCAATAGTTTTTCTGAAAATTTAGCTTTGGCTTTATATCTAACTTCATTTGGGGTCTCCTCTATGTTGTCGGTATAAAATCCAGAATTTCCAGGTAGTTCTGCATGGCTAAGGGTGAAATATTTTTCATCATCCATGACAACGCATCTGTTGTTCGCGAAGTGAATTCGTCTTAAATTGCGGCAGCATCTGGGTATCCTTGCTATCTGGGCATCGGTATATTTGGGCGCCTTTTTTCTCTTTCGGTATTTTATACCGCTCCTAGCATTATAACGACAAACGGTGGCGTTGGAAATTCGGAAACGAGGAGCAACCTTTCTTGTAGATTTTCCAATGGAATTTTTCATTATTCGAGCTAACCTGTTCTGCTGTGCTTGAGATAACTTGCGTGGTCGACCAGTTTTTGGGAGGTTCATACAAGGGATTCCTTCTTCACATTCCCGAATTGTTCGATATATCGTTGCTTTTGAAATATTTTCGCCTTGAAAAAGTCTTGCTATTTCCTTTTTGGGTATTTGCCCAACAAGTCTATAAATACTTCTGCGAATATCTAACTTGTATGCCATCGCGAAAAGAACTGTCAACAATTTGACATGTCTAACAAAATGGCAAAACCCGTAGCAACAGTAAATTCCAAGGATGACTTGATGTACTGCATCCCTATTTTTGGACAGCACCTTAATTTTTTTTCTCAAAACTTTTGTAACAGGGGTTATAACGAATCCCCAAAATAATTTTAAATAAGTAATAGGTACTTGTCAGTAATAATATGACAGTAAATAAAAAAACACCCCCAAAGCAATAAAACATTAATAAGGGAAACTTTGTTTGATACTTAATTGTCTTTCTGCATTAAAAATACCATTTTCCATTTCGGATTTTCAGTTTTTATGTAATTTTCTCATGCCACTCCTCAATACCTAATAAAGAGTTGATGGCCTCTTATTTCACATTTAATTACTTTTAGTTTAATAACATTATCTTGGGTAGTTTTTCTTCGTTTTAATGTTAAGCTTTAATCAAGGTGAGAATACAGCCGTAATTAACCACTTTTCAGCCTACACGGCAGTGACGTGCGGTGGAAATTATACAGGAGGAAGCGATCCGATAAAAATAAGTGTGTTGTTTAAAAGTTATCCAGAAATCTTTAGGTCATATTACTATAAAATTTTAATAATAACTAAATATTTAAAGAAACATGTATTGTTTAACTTATTGAACAATGCGACTAACCTTTAAAAAGATTTAAACAATATCCTTAGCATATATATATATATATATATATATATATATATATATATATATATATATATATATATATATATATATATATATATATATATATATATATATATATAAGCCCATTGCAAATCAATTTTTGCATTAAAATAATATAATATGCAAAAATGAAGGTTGTAAAATAATTATTTTGATAGATTGTATGTAATGTCATTTTTAATATTTTAGATGTTTGACAGGCTTGCCAGATTGGGGAATTTTTTCGCAATTTTGGGGAAAAATCACACGTGGGGAAAATTTGGGGAAATAAAATATGTGGAGGTCATGATTATTGATAATAATTACTTGCAAAAAGTCACTTTTTTCCGAAACTTCCATCTTATTCCATACCATCAGTGTCTTCATCGCTGTCGGTGTCGCTAAAGAACATTTCGAGACTAATCACGAAAATATTAATCGATCCCGGGGTTTTCGAGTCCGGTTTATACTCCGGGATCCCGGGACCCCGGGATTAATACCCCTAGTACTGACCTAAGTTTTGCTAACTCCAGACTTTAGGACCAATTAGTTAGTATTTACCTTTAATAAACCCATATCCTTAATAAAAAAAACATGCAGTAAATACTAACAGAATTAAATTGTGTTCAGATTTACAAACAGTAATGAAATCTTTAACTTCATTTTCTGGAAATTTCTGACTTAAGTCCCTCTTACCCAGCACTAGAGATATTACGATAGATACATTTTATTTTCATCTTAATTTGCTTAAACGTGCTTAAATGTCGATCAATAGGTAGTGTTTGTTTCTCATTATATAGATAAATTCCATAATTTAAACAGGATCACGTTAGGAATAATTAATTTAAATAAATGAAATGCCACTCCCACAAACCGGTTATTTATTTTATTATTTTTAAATTACATTATAATCCACCTACAAAAACAATTGTAAAAATAAGTATTTCTAGATACATTTACATATATGTATAGTATGTTAGAAGAGGACAAATGGACGAAATTTTGCAAAATATATAAAAATGTCACTCGTAATAAAAGCTTTTGCTTGTAAAATAAATAAGATTTCACGTTATGAAAATTTAATTTTTTATACGTATTTTATATTAAATAATTGCTTCATTTAATAAAGACATTGACAAACATGTCCATAGATGTCATTATTGTTTAATATGTAAAAACTAGTACTCTGGTTAAAGATGTGAGAGAGAATAGTTGGGACTTTAAAAAAATAATGTGATAAAATTCGCGACTTTTAATAATTTAAAATTTTTAATGAAGTTTTGTACTTCGTCTTATGGCTTAATTTAAGACATATTTTATATTAGTTCTTTTGGTAGAAAGTGATAAACACAGTATGCTTACTCTTACAAGTACTTCTTTTTGCTCTTTGTAAAAGAAATTAAATTTTTCATTGGGTGAATCTGATTTATTGTACAAGCAAAAACTTTTATTAGGAGTGACATTTTAACGAATCTTGCAAAATTTGGTTGATTTGTCCTCTTCTATTCTAAACCCCATCCGCGGTTATTCTGTGTATGTATGTACCTAGATAGCTGTCGTTCTTCTATCATTACCTCCTTATCTATTTTCTAAGCGCGAAAATATGTTTGTTTGTTACTCTATAGGTTTGCGTTTTTGTGTTGCGTGTAACTGCACTCACCTACACTTTTTTTTTGTAAAAGACACCCATTAAAAAAATCAGTGCAGGTTAGTGCAGTTTCGTGCAACACAAAAGAACATTGAATTTTTGCAATTTTTGACCTCAACTCCCTAGCGTCACCCCTCAAGGGGGCTGAAAAAGTTAAATTACATAAAAAAGTAGATTTATTAACGTTTGTTTGTTACTCTATAGGTTTGCGTTTTTGTGTTGCGTGTAACTGCACTCACCTACACTTTTTTTTGTAAAAGACACCCATTAAAAAAATCAGTGCAGGTTAGTGCAGTTTCGTGCAACACAAAAGAACATTGAATTTTTGCAATTTTTGACCTCAACTCCCTAGCGTCACCCCTCAAGGGGGCTGAAAAAGTTAAAACTTGTATAACATCGTGATTTTTGATGACCACATTTTTGCTTCAACGAGGCTACATGAAGAGTACTGAAAGAGTACTGGTCAGTACTGGTAGTACTTTTGTATAACACCTTGATCCTGCTGGCAGGGCGCATGTAAAATTTTCGTTTCTTTTTATAAATATTTTCTGTAATACCAACATATATAAAGAAATAGGCAATGACTTTAACAATAAATTCTGAACACAATAAACTTAACCTGTTAACCTACGTTAGTGTAGAATAATGAATTTTGAATAGTGTAGTGTGATCTAGTGGGAAAAGTCCAACATTCCCTGACGACTCAGTAGATTGCTGGTCGAGGTAGTGATGTAAATATTCGGATTTTGTATAATTGTAATAATTATAGACACAGCTGACACATTAACAGATTTTTATTTTTTTAAGCTTATAAAATTTTCGGAACAAATATCTTGTTTGGTTAGTAAATCAGCAGTCAAACTTGAGATTTCCGCAGTTTAAAAATATTACTAATTAGTAATTAGTAACTATTATTATTATTGTTAAAAAAGTTTGTGGTAGAAGTGTATTCTGAACAGGCCAATACCATATAATTGTGATGCAGAGAAACAGCGTTTTTCATGGGAATGCTGATTCAAAAAACTGGGGACCTGAATACTACACAATTATTTCTCTGATGCCTTCGCTCAACCAGGCCAATATAATAATAATAATAATTTTATTGTGCCAAAGTTCACAAAACGACAAAATACACTCATGTGCTGCATATTAGTGTTCTAAACCTACAGTTGATATGAACAATATAATCAGTGCCTTGCCAATTCCACCTTTTGCTACATTTGTTTGTTACTGCAGACTTAGAATTTTGTAATTTCATTTCAAAATATCCACTATCATAATGTTAATAGACAGGCGTTTATTCTTTCGTAACAGTAGTTTCTTTCTTGCTCTATGTAAACACACAAATCTCATTCACAACAATGTGGACCTAGAGGAATTTAGAGAGAAGGAATATTCCCATTAAAAATAATAAACTTTCGAAGTACTTTTGGAGTGCTGTTTTATAATAATAGATCTTACCAAAATCTTCAAAACCTTCACTGCCTTTAAACTTTTTTTTAATATAACTCTGTTAGCATAGGTACTGCTAACAGATTATAAACGTAAAAGTTTTAAGTATATCCTATTTGAAGATAGCTACTGCCCAATAACCATGTGCTTATGAATGATAATTTAATTCTGTCTTAATTTCTGTATACCTAATATGTATACCTAATACTCTGCCTTCCCTGTTCGTCTTGGAGAGCCTGCTTTTTGTTAAACGGCATCTCAGTGAACACCAGAGACATGAGGAAGTTCACCATCATGACACCGGCAACAAGCAAGGGCTTGTGCCTGTATTTAGACGACTCCAGAGATGGCCCTGGCCCAGAGGGGAGTAACTTTTTATAATAATCTACCTGTTGTGATACGTGACCTGCCCTTATTCACGTTTAAAAGGAAGGTCAAGGATTTTATAATCAGTCAGGCATTCTATAGTATTGACGAGTACTTAAATTTTAGGGACTTTGAATTATTGCATTAACTGTGTTTGTAATAAATGTATGTTTGACTATATTGCCAAATGTCATTCTAATAATTGGTCCTTATTGTTACTTGTTTGATTCAGTTTGTTAACTATCTAGTGTTTGTATCTTACAGAGAAAGAAGTGTAATGTTAAATTTTATTTTATTTTATGACTGTGTGTGCGTATATGACGCCAATAAATTATTATTATTATTATTATTAAATAATAATAATATGGGTCTCCCCATATTTTCTTTTTTACTTTGACCTATTTTGGTTCTCTCTAGAGTAAGAAATTCATGCCGAATAAATTATTCATTGAATTTTTGCAACAAATACAGTGTCCTTTTGAAGGTTTCGAAGATTTTGGTATATATAAAACAGCACTCCAAAAGTTTATTATTTTTAATGGGAATATTCCTTCTCTCTAAATTCCTCTAGGTCCACATTGTTGTGAATGAGGTTTGTGTGTTTCCACATAGAGCAAGAAAGAAACTACTGTTACGAAAGAATAAACGCCTGTCTATTAACATTATGATAGTGGATATTTTGAAATGAAATTACAAAATTCTAAGTCTGCAGTAACAAACAAATGTAGCAAAAGGTGGAATTGGCAAGGCACTGATTATATTGTTCATATCAACTGTAGGTTTAGAACACTAATATACAGCGTATTTTGTCGTTTTGTGAACTTTGGCACAATAAAATTATTATTATTATTATATTGGCCTGGTTGAGCGAAGGCATCAGAGGAATAATTGTGTAGTATTCAGGTCCCCAGTTTTTTGAATCAGCATTCCCATGAAAAACGCTGTTTCTCTGCATCACAATTATATGGTATTGGCCTGTTCAGAATACACTTCTACCACAAACTTTTTTAACAATAATAATAATAGTTACTAATTACTAATTAGTAATATTTTTAAACTGGGGAAATCTCAAGTTTGACTGCTGATTTACTAACCAAACAAGATATTTGTTCCGAAAAATTTATAAGCTTAAAAAAATAAAAATCTGTTAATGTGTCAGCTGTGTCTATAATTATTACAAAATCCGAACTACCTCGACCAGCAATCTACTGAGTCGTCAGGGAATGTTGGACTTTTCCCACTAGATACACACTACACTATTCAAAATCCATTATTCTACACTAACGTACCTACGTTAGTGTAGTACTAACCTGTTAACCTTAACAGGTTAATTTTATTGTGTTCAGAATTTATTGTTAAAGTCATTGCCTATTTCTTTATATATGTTGGTATTACAGAAAATATTTATAAAAAGAAACGAAAATTTTACATGCGCCCTGCCAGCAGGATCAAGGTGTTATACAAAAGTACTACCAGTACTGACCAGTACTCTTTCAGTACTCTTCATGTAGCCTCGTTGAAGCAAAAATGTGGTCATCAAAAATCACGATGTTATATAGACCAAGAAGGCGTTGACGCCCTTAAGTCGTCTGGGTGGAGTTCACGAATCGGGCGCGCTCTTGTTTAACTAAGCCATGGTCGCACGACCTTGGTATTTTAGCCAAGAATGTGACAATAATTATCACAGTGTTTGCACTTCACGTTAATCGCCTGTAATTATCGGGAAAATCTTTTATTTATTAGTTTTTAAACATAGTTAAAAACTAGTATTTTTGCTATTTAGTTTTTTCACGTAGACAAGCCTCAGTGCTAACTTACCATCGGCGTCTAAAGAGAAGTGATACTGGATTTAAAGGTTTGGAGGTTGGGAGGGGAGGGGAAAATGTCTGCAGGCAGTTTGTTCCATAATCTGGAGACCTACATAGTAATTGTATATTTCTTGTATATTTCGTGTATATTTCTTGTATATCTCGTATATTTCTTGTATATTTCTTGTATATTTCTTGTATATTTCTTGTATATTTCTGTATATTTCTTGTATAATTCTTGTATATTTCTTGTATATTATTACTTGTATATTTCTTGTATACTTATATGTTCTCCTTGTGTATTTCCTGTATATTTCTTGTATATTATTTCTTGTATATTTCTTGTATATTTCTTGTATATTTCTTGTGTATTTCTTGTATATTTCTGTATATATCTAGTATATTTCTTGTATATTTCTTGTATATTCCTTGTATATTTCTTGTATTTCTCTTGTATATTTCTTGTATATCTCTTGTATATTTCTTGTATATTCCTTGTATATTTCTTGTGTATTTCTTGTATATTTCTTGTATATTTCTTGTATATTATTACTTGTATATTTCTTGTATATTTCTGTATATATCTTGTATATTTCTTGTATATTTCTTGAATATTTCTTGTATATTTCTGTATATATCTTGTATATTTCTTGTATACTTCTTGTATATTTCTTGTATATTTCTTGTGTATTCCTTGTATATTTCTTGTGTATTTCTTGTATATTTCTTGTATATTTCTTGTATATTTCTTGTATATTTCTTGTATATTTCTTGTATATTTCTTGTGTATTTCTTGTATATTTCTGTATATATCTTGTATATTTCTTGTATACTTCTTGTATATTCTTGTGTATTTCTTGTATATTTCTTGTATATTTCTTGTATATTCCTTGTATATTTATTGTATATTTCTTGTATATTTCTTGTATATTTCTTGTATATTCGTTGTATATCTCTTGTATATTTCTTGTATATTTCTTGTATATTCCTATATTTCTTGTGTATTTCTTGTATATTATTACTTGTGTATTTCTGTATATATCTAGTATATTTCTTGTATACTTCTTGTATATTTCTTCTATATTTCTTGTATATTCCTTGTATATTTCTTGTATATTTCTTGAATATTTCTTGTATATTCCTTGTATATTTCTTGTGTATTTCTTGTATATCCTTTTGTATTCCTTGCTTGTATATGTGTATTCCTTGTTGTGTATTCCTTGTATATGTGTATTCCTTGTATATGTGTATTTCTTGTATATTTCTTGAATATTTCTTGTATATTTCTGTACCTATATATCTTGTATATTTCTTGTATACTTCTTGTATATTTCTTGTATATTATTACTTGTATATTTCTTGTATATTTCTGTATATATCTTGTATATTTCTTGTATATTTCTTGAATATTTCTTGTATATTTCTGTATATATCTTGTAAATTTCTTGTATACTTCTTGTATATTTTTGTATATTTCTTGTATATTATTACTTGTATATTTCTTGTATATTCCTTGTGTATTTCTTGTATTCCTTGTATATTTCTTGTATATTTCTTGTATATTATTTCTTGTATATTTCTTGTGTATTTCTTGTATTCCTTGTATATTTCTTGTATATTTCTTGTATATTCCTTGTATATTTCTTGTATATTTCTTGTATATTATTTCTTGTATATTTCTTGAATATTTCTTGTATATTTCTTGTATATTTCTTGTGTATTTCTTGTATATTTCTTGTATATTTCTTGTATATTCCTATATTTCTTGTGTATTTCTTGTATATTTCTTGTATATTTCTTGTATATTTCTTGTGTATTTCTTGTATATTTCCATATATATCTTGTATATTTCTTGTATATTTGTATACTTCTTTCTTCTTCTTGTACATTTCTTGATTTCTCTTGTATATTTCTTGTGTATTTCTTGTATATTCCTTGTATATTTCTTGTGTATTTCTTGTATATTTCTTGTATATTTCTTGTATATTTCTGTATATATCTTGTATATTTCTTGAATATTTCTTGAATATTTCTTGTATATATCTGTATACTTCTTGTATATTTCTTCTATATTTCTTGTATATTCCTTGTATATTTCTTGTATATTTCTTGAATATTTCTTGTATATTCCTTGTATATTTCTTGTGTATTTCTTGTATATTTCTTGTATATTTCTTGTATGTTACTTGTATATTTCTTGTATATTTCTTGAATATTTCTTGTATATTCCTTGTATATTTCTTGTGTATTTCTTGTATATTTCTTGTATATTTCTTGTATGTTACTTGTATATTTCTTGTATATTTATTGTATATTTCTTGTATATTTCTGTATATATCTTGTATATTTCTTGTATACTTCTTGTGTGTATGTATACTTCTTGTATATCCTTTTGTATTCCTTGCTTGTATATGTGTATTCCTTGTTGTGTATTCCTTGTATATGTGTATTCCTTGTATATGTGTATTTCTTGTATATTTCTTGAATAATTCTTGTATATTTCTGTATATATCTTGTATATTTCTTGTATACTTCTTGTATATTTCTTGTATATTATTACTTGTATATTTCTTGTATATTTCTGTATATATCTTGTATATTTCTTGTATATTTCTTGAATATTTCTTGTATATTTCTGTATATATCTTGTATATTTCTTGTATACTTCTTGTATATTTTTGTATATTTCTTGTATATTTCTTGTATATTATTACTTGTATATTTCTTGTATATTCCTTGTGTATTTCTTGTATTCCTTGTATATTTCTTGTATATTTCTTGTATATTATTTCTTGTATATTTCTTGTGTATTTCTTGTATTCCTTGTATATTTCTTGTATATTTCTTGTATATTTCTTGTATATTTCTTGTATATTATTACTTGTATATTTCTTGTATATTCCTTGTGTATTTCTTGTATTCCTTGTATATTTCTTGTATATTTCTTGTATATTATTTCTTGTATATTTCTTGTATATTTCTGTGACGTATATTATTACTTGTATATTTCTTGTATATTCCTTGTGTATTTCTTGTATTCCTTGTATATTTCTTGTATATTATTTCTTGTATATTTCTTGTGTATTTCTTGTATTCCTTGTATATTTCTTGTGTATTTCTTGTATATTTCTTGTATATTTCTTGTATATTCCTATATTTCTTGTGTATTTCTTGTATATTTCTTGTATATTTCTTGTATAATATTTCTTGTATATTTCTTGTGTATTTCTTGTATATTTCCATATATATCTTGTATATTTCTTGTATATTTGTATACTTCTTTCTTCTTCTTGTACATTTCTTGATTTCTCTTGTATATTTCTTGTGTATTTCTTGTATATTCCTTGTATATTTCTTGTGTATTTCTTGTATATTTCTTGTATATTTCTTGTATATTATTACTTGTATATTTCTTGTATATTTCTTGTATATTTCTGTATATATCTTGTATATTTCTTGAATATTTCTTGAATATTTCTTGTATATATCTGTATACTTCTTGTATATTTCTTGTGTATTCCTTGTATATTGTGTATTTCTTGTATATTTCTTGTATATTATTACTTGTATATTTCTTGTATATTCCTATATTTCTTGTGTACTTCTTGTATATTATTACTTGTGTATTTCTGTATATATCTAGTATATTTCTTGTATACTTCTTGTATATTTCTTCTATATTTCTTGTATATTCCTTGTATATTTCTTGTATATTTCTTGAATATTTCTTGTATATTCCTTGTATATTTCTTGTGTATTTCTTGTATATTTCTTGTATATTTCTTGTATGTTACTTGTATATTTCTTGTATATTTCTTGAATATTTCTTGTATATTCCTTGTATATTTCTTGTGTATTTCTTGTATATTTCTTGTATATTTCTTGTATGTTACTTGTATATTTCTTGTATATTTATTGTATATTTCTTGTATATTTCTGTATATATCTTGTATATTTCTTGTATACTTCTTGTGTGTATGTATACTTCTTGTATATCCTTTTGTATTCCTTGCTTGTATATGTGTATTCCTTGTTGTGTATTCCTTGTATATGTGTATTCCTTGTATATGTGTATTTCTTGTATATTTCTTGAATATTTCTTGTATATTTCTGTATATATCTTGTATATTTCTTGTATACTTCTTGTATATTTCTTGTATATTATTACTTGTATATTTCTTGTATATTTCTGTATATATCTTGTATATTTCTTGTATATTTCTTGAATATTTCTTGTATATTTCTGTATATATCTTGTATATTTCTTGTATACTTCTTGTATATTTTTGTATATTTCTTGTATATTTCTTGTATATTTCTTGTATATTTCTTGTATATTTCTTGTATATTATTACTTGTATATTTCTTGTATATTCCTTGTGTATTTCTTGTATTCCTTGTATATTTCTTGTATATTTCTTGTATATTATTTCTTGTATATTTCTTGTGTATTTCTTGTATTCCTTGTATATTTCTTGTATATTTCTTGTATATTCCTTGTATATTTCTTGTATATTTATTGTATATTTCTTGAATATTTCTTGTATATTCCTTGTATATTTCTTGTGTATTTCTTGTATATTTCTTGTATATTTCTTGTATATTCCTATATTTCTTGTGTATTTCTTGTATATTTCTTGTATATTTCTTGTATAATATTTCTTGTATATTTCTTGTATATTTCTTGTGTATTTCTTGTATATTTCCATATATATCTTGTATATTTCTTGTATATTTGTATACTTCTTTCTTCTTCTTGTACATTTCTTGTATATTTCTTGTATATTTCTTGTATATTATTACTTGTATATTTCTTGTATATTTCTGTATATATCTTGTATATTTCTTGTATATTTCTTGAATATTTCTTGTATATTTCTGTATATATCTGTATACTTCTTGTATATTTCTTGTGTATTCCTTGTATATTGTGTATTTCTTGTATATTTCTTGTATATTATTACTTGTATATTTCTTGTATATTTCTTGTATATTTCTTGTGTATTCCTTGTATATTTCTTGTGTATTTCTTGTATATTTCTTGATACTTCTTGTATATTTCTTGTACATTTCTTGTATATCTCTTGTATATTTCTTGTATATTTCTTGTATATTCCTATATTTCTTGTGTATTTCTTGTATATTTCTTGTATATTATTACTTGTATATTTCTTGTATATTATTTCTTGTATATTTCTTGTATATTTCTGTATATATCTAGTATATTTCTTGTATACTTCTTGTATATTTCTTCTATATTTCTTGTATATTCCTTGTATATTTCTTGTATATTTCTTGAATATTTCTTGTATATTCCTTGTATATTTCTTGTGTATTTCTTGTATATTTCTTGTATATTTCTTGTATGTTACTTGTATATTTCTTGTATATTTATTGTATATTTCTTGTATATTTCTTGTATATTTCTGTATATATCTTGTATATTTCTTGAATATTTCTTGTATATTTCTTGTATACTTCTTGTATGTATGTATGTGTGTATGTTTTGTATTCCTTGCTTGTATATGTATATCCTTTTGTATTCCTTGTATATGTGTGTTCCTTGTTGTGTATTCCTTGTATATGTGTATTCCTTGTATATGTGTATTCCTTGTATATGTGTATTTCTTGTATATTTCTTGTATATTATTACTTGTATATTTCTTGTATATTTATTGTATATTTCTTGTACATTTCTTGTATATTTCTTGTATATTTCTGTATATATCTTGTATATTTCTTGTATATTTCTTGAATATTTCTTGTATATTTCTTGTATATTATTTCTTGTATATTTCTTGTATATTTCTTGTATATCTCTTGTATATTTCTTGTATATTTCTTGTATATTTCTTGTATATTCCTTGTATATTCCTTGTATATTTCTTGTATATTATTTCTTGTATAACATATTTTGCCAAAATTTAGCTTTCTATGTCGAGCAGTTTGAACTTGAAAAATTATTTAATTTTTAGGGATTGATTTTACCCTCTTGGAGGGTGACTTTTGCAATATCCTGTGTTTTTGGACGCTTGGGGACTAAATTAAAGCTGTATGCAAATTTTCAGCATTCTTTGTTAGTTAGGGCTGGGCCTTGACAAATCAGTGGCAGAAGTGTATACAAATTTTGAAAAACTAATAAAATAACAAATATTTTTAAACAATTAATTTTATTTGAAATACTGAAAAATTGTTTAGGAACCAAAATTTCATAAAGATCAGTCTTAATAATTAAAAAAAAAACTTACAAAATAAAAATAACATCTAAGTACACATAAGTTAAAAAATATTTACAATAAAATTTAGCTTTTTACACAGAAACTACCATTTCCTTTTAATAAACATGTACAAACTTGAGGGACAAAAATTTTTGTACAAGAAGCAATTTTAGGTCTAGAAAAAATTGATATTTTTTGTAGGCCACGATTCTTGATTGAGGTTATAGAAATATTCAATAGAGGCAAGATCTGGAGAGTCGAAATAAGAAAAAATTATGCAGTGAATGAAACCAATTGGAATGGATATCTTTGAGCGTTTTCCCGAAAAATGTTTAAAAAATGCGATAAAAAAATACATTATATATATCGTTGAATTCGTGCTTCAATAAGCTTTCATTTGACACCCTACACGACGCCCTTGAAAAAAAAAATTCCATTGCCCAATTTACCCCCCGACATTAATCCCCTGAATCAAAATTTAACTTTTTATACGTCACGTCTATAATTGGGCCATCGCACTCTATCTCTGTACCATATTTTAAATTTCTACGTCGAATAGTTTCAGAGAAAATCGCCTGTGACAGACGGACGGACGGACACCAAGTGATTCCATTAGTGTTCCGTTTCACGGAACACTAAAAATGAAAAAATCTACAGCTAAACTTAATTTAAACCTGACTGCTGCATTTCTTAGAGATAATTTGTAGCGTTTATCTAAGTAAAAACACGATGATTAACAAGACTAGTTGGTTTCGTTGTGTAATTTCTGTACCGTGTTCTTGATAAAAATAATATAAAAAGATTTCCATTTTTGTCTTGCCGGAGTTTGCAGTCATCTGAAAAATGCTCGGAAAAATGATATTGTGTCCTGCGAGGTATCCTGTAATGAGATTTCTACGTAATTGTGATGAATTAATAAAATAATTTAAAAAACAAAATATTAAGTAAAACGACTTTTAAACTTTAAAGTATAGTGTATAAAAATACATTTTGCATTGAATTGTATTTTGTTGCAAACTACAGAATATATACACAAATTAAAAATGAAAAAAAGTGTTTAACAGTATCAAAAAGTCACAAGAACCAACAAAGGAAGGTTTTACTATCGGTTATCCTCGAATTCGACTGAAGTAACACACCCGAAAACAAAGAAAGAGAAAAAAAACAGAGAAAGATTTCTGGGCGGGGCGGTTTAGATTTGGCAACTACATGTTGCCAAATCTAAACTAATGCCACAGGAATGCTATTACTGTCAAAATAATGCCATCGGTAATGCCGCCATAATGCCAATACTGCCACTATAATGCCAATACTGCCATCATAATGTCAATAATGCCACCATAATGCCAATACTGCCACCCTAATGCCAATACTGCCACCCTAATGCCACCCTAATGCCAATAATGCCACTAATGCCAAGAGCTTGTACACCATAATGCCCCAGCGGTTTACCCCTCGCCATGCCTTAAATGTCTCGGAAGTGTAGCCGGTTTCAAGCAATATTTCATTTATTTGATCTAGAGTTTTTAAGTTTTCACACCAACAGACAGACTGGTGGAAATAGGAAAACATGTTTTTCATAATCTGGGTATCCCAAAATGTGATAAACTGAAAAAATATCTTGAAGTGATTTATTTACAAATACAGTACTTAGGTACTTCCTCCAGTGATTGAAATAAAAAAAACTTATAATTATTTTTTTCATTTTAACTCTTGAAGTTTTTGAATCAACACTATCAAAAGACTAAGTTAAACAATGCTTAAAAGAAAAATGTTAATTAGGCCTTTTCCAATTTCAATAGATTACTTAATTAAATTTCTTTTCCATTGAAAAAAAGGTGAAAAAATTGGTTAGAAAAAAGAAAAAAGAGTATTATAACAACCAATTTGCAAGTGCAAAGGGAGACTCAAGAAAAACCAGGAAAGTTATAAACGAAATACTATCACAAAAAACTAAAAGCTCTCAAGGAAGTGAAATAGAATCCCTCACTATGGATGATGGCAACAAAATTGAAAACCAACAGCAAATTTGTAGCTTCCTAAACAAATACTTTGTGGATGTGGGTGAGAGGTTGGCAGCAGTGATACCTGATGTACCGCTGGATGTACAGAGTGAGTTTGCTGGTGATAAAAATATCTCTCACTCCAACTACTACTGATGAAGTTGCCCAGCTTGTAAGGGAGCTTGATTCTGCGAAAGCAACAGGCTTTGATGGCCTGAGTATCTGCGTGTTGAGGCAGTGTTGTGATGGTGTTGCACCTATTCTTTCTAATATAATAAACCAGTCACTCAGCAGTGGTGAAGTTCCTGATGGGATCAAAACAGCAAAAGTACGACCTCTGTTCAAGGATGGTGATAAGAATGCAGCTAACAATTACAGACCAATATCGGTGCTTCCTTCATTGTCAAAAATTTTTGAAAAAATTGTAAACCAGAGACTGGTAGGTTTTTTGCATTGTCAAAATATGTTGTACTCGGGGCAGTATGCTTTCCGGGAATCTAGTGACACGGTATCTGCGTCTGTAGATATGATCTCTGAGGTACAAATGAAAATTGATGACAATCAGATTGCAGCTCTGGTGTCGCTGGATTTACGGAAGGCGTTCGATACAGTGCATCATGGTATAATGTTGAGAAAGATGGAGCTTCTGGGTGTGAGGGGAAAGTGCCACGACTGGTTCTCGAACTATCTTTCAAATAGAATGGCTTTTGTATCATTGGGCAATACAGCCAGTACAAAAGAACAAGTCAAATATGGGGTACCACAAGGGTCAATATTGGGCCCAACCCTTTTCTTAATATATATTAACTCTATTTCTAACCTCAAATTACATGGTAAAATAAAACTGTACGCCGATGATACCACAATAGTTTATTATGGCAAATCAACAATTGAACTTAAACAAAAAATAACACAAGATTTAAACTTAATTACCAAATGGCTACAAATGCATAAACTAACTCTTAATATTCAAAAATCATCGTATATGTTTATCAGTAAGACGAGGGTCGGTGGTGGTACACCTCTTACATTAAATAATGAGGATCTAAAATATAGTTGTATAATAAAATATCTTGGCCTTCTTATAGATGAGACTCTTTCATGGGAGCATCATTTGAGTAATTTAAGAAAAAAGATTGCAGCACCTGTTGGTGTTCTGAGAAGGATAAGTTATTGTCTACCTAAGTGCTTGGTTAGGGGCATTTATTACTCTCTAATACATGGTCATTTACAGTACTTGGCGATAATCTGGTATCCTGCGTGTGGAACCTATATAAGACCAATCCAAATCTTACAAAATAAAGCAATACAAAAAATATATGGACTACCTATGAGGTACAGCACAGTAAATCTTTATAAAACTTATAATATTATGAACCTACAAAGTATATACGAATGTCAAATATCTTGTTATATACATCAGGCTCTATCGCACTCTCGATTAACCAATATCTCCCTGACTCTGCGAGGTGACATTCATAGATACCCTACGAGGCAATGTAATGATGTTAATATAGAGAGGGTCTCGTCTAATCATGGTAAGAGGTCGATTTTTCATAAAGGTGTTCAGATTTATAATTCTATTCCAATAGATATAAGAAAGTATAACTATAAACATTTTAAAAGGAAAATTAAGACAGTGTTTAGATAATATAACAGTTTTCATTATTCAGTAATACGAAGATTTCATTTAAAATATTAAATTGGCTGTTTTGTCACTCTCCTGTTCTCTGACAGACCTATGTCCAAAGGCTAATGCCATGATATAATTACGTATTTTGTTACATAAATTTATTTGTATATTTAAGCTGTGATATATCCCTTGTGAATCATCTTGATTACTTGTAAATTAATTCTTAATGTATTATCATTAAGGACTCCTATTAAACTTTAATATTGCGCCGACTTCAAAGTTTAGAACTTCGGTGTACAAGTTACTTAACTTTCAACAAAATTAAGTAACCATCAACTACAGTTACAAATTCGTAAAAATATGATTTCAGACTTTCTAGTGCCTTTTCTTTTGTGAAGTCGGTTCATTTTTATGAAAAAAAATATTTCTTTCTTTTTAGTTCGCCTATTCTCCCTCCCCCTTCATCTTATTGCCCCCAATTTAAATTTGTTATGTCCATGTAATATTGGATATTCAGACCTCAGTTACCCCGAACATGACATAGTTAACATTTTTAAAGAATTTTCCACGCGCTCCTTTTGCCCCCCTCCCCCGCAGTAATTTTTTTACATCCGTTACATAAACATAGCTTTTCTGACCTCAATAAGTCTTCACCCATTAGTTAACATTTTTGGAGAAATTGGCAGTCGCTTCTCCTTATCCCCCCCCCCCCCCTGGGACACAGAATTAAATTCTTTGGCCTCAATAACCCCGAAAATGACAAGTAAGGTGACATTTTTGGAGAAATTGTCAATCCCTCCTGTTTATTATTTTTTATTTTATATTTTTTAAAAGTGAAAAACCAACAGGACCACCTGACCATCATGCTTAACACAACAGGAAAAATCATTGAAATCGGTGCTGCCGTTGCGAAGTACACACGCAAAAATTCACTTCAGCAAAAAAACCTTTAAAATGGAACCATTCGAGAGAACTCATCTGCAAAACGAAAAAAAATATCGAAGTCGGTCAATCCGTTCAAGAATTATGCATAAATAAAAAAATACATATTGATAACCTCCTTTTTAGTGAAATCGGTTAAAAATACATATAATTATATTATTTGTTGATTTATCTAAAACCATCCAATAAAAACTACAAATTACTCACCTGATTTACTGCTAGTGGCTAATTCTAATAATAATTTTGTTCGGTTGTTCAATTTTAATCACATAAGAAACAACTTTACCGCTTAAACAAGTCACCTGTTATTAACACTTATGCAAATAACCACGTGTCACAGTGTTTTCGCGCCCAAAAAAGGCATACCATACACTTCGAAAGTGGCAACATCGCTTGGTTTACTAACGTCGGTAGACAATACTATTTGTATTTTGGATGGGCTCGAAAAGTGGGCAGTACGTGCGGATTCAATGACGTATATTAAACATACCAAATTGTATTTTTGTTCTTTCCTTACCCCTCGAATGTTGCCTCTTTTTCTAAAAGGACGTAAGTACTTTATCCACCTTTTACACTCCCCCAACTCTAATAGAACTGGTGGGTCTGAGGTTGTCTGTAAGACGTATCGGGTCTGATAAAGCCGTTTGGATCAGTATATATATATATATATATATATATATATATATATATATATATATATATATATATATATATATATATATATATATATATATATATATATATATATATTGATAATTTTGGGCCGAACAGATATTCTAATTCTTACGAGGTCAGATGTTAATTTTTAAATCATTTAAAGGATCACTAACATGGATGAGCCAAAAGCTCTTTTCTCTCAATTTTGGACATCATGGTTTACATTTTGAGAAGAGTAGTAAAAATTAAGAGACTGTTATCTAAACTTGAAAACATTAAATCTTTATATTTTCCTATTTCAAAGAAGTATCAGATATCTTCTAAAAGGATCATTAGTTTGCGAGAGTCCAGAAACGAAGTACCCACCCTCGTTTTACGGTTGGCAAAGAAATCAGGGAAGATACCAAGATCGTATCTAGATAACTTTTTGGTAATTGTGAGGGGGGATTTTGTGGGGGCCGCATTTTGCGACCTCTCCAAGGCCTTTGACTGTGTCTCACACAGAATTATAATAGAAAAGTTACGACACTACGGTGTGTGTCGGAGTGCCTATCGGTTGATTCGGAGCTATCTTACCGAGGGACGCAGGTGACCTACTGCCGGAAAGTGAATTCAGAAGAGACGATGATGAGACATGGGGTATCACAAGGATCGATATTGGGGCCCTTACTCTTTCCTGTTTATGTTAACGATACAACATCCTCACTGCATGAGAGTACAGTAACACTGTACGCTGATGACACTAGCTTCTTACTAACATCTATAAGGAATATGAGACTGCGATACAGAGAATGCAAGAATGTACCGAAAGTGTGCGTGAATGGTTTACAGCTAATAAACTTAATCTTAACGTGACCAAAACAGAAAACATTGTATTTACACTTTGCCAGAATATTACTAACCCTCCTCAGGATAAATTCTTAGGAGTTACCTTGGACCCAAAGTTAACTTTTGAAAGTCATGTCGACAGCATCTCTAGGAGAGTGAGCTCGGCAATCCTTGTCCTCAGGGAGCTGATAAGCACTGTGGAGCTGAGGTTGGGTGATGCGCTTGGTCATTCAGTTTGTGTGTTGGCTTGGGGGCTCTCGTCTCATGCTTCAAGTGAGTAAAGGGGGGTGTTAAATATTTTTAATTATTAAATCAAAACAACCAATAACTCCTTTATCTTTTAATTTAGGTATATTCAGAAATTCTAGCAATTCTTAAAATCAAAATAAGCCACAACACTAACGACACAATAGCTCGACACAGCAACTTCATCATAATGTCAGGCACGAGTCTACTTTGTTTGTGTGGTCGGATTCGTGACCGGAATCTCTCGACGGATTCGTTTTCAGTGCAGGTTATTTTAAATGTGTGCCTTTTGTGCTTTAAAGTGTTGTGTTTAACTCAAACAAGTGAGATTTTAGCAAGACATTAATAAAATAAAATAAAATGCAATCGCACAAACTATTTCAGTCCCAAATTCACTTAAAAAATGTTTTTTGACAAACATTTACACCATTTTATTTATAGTGCACGTTAACATTATGGGAGCCCAATAAGTTTTAATAAAAAATGTTTTTAAATCATAGGGGCCAATCTAGTGTCCCATCCAAAAAAACAAGAATACATCTTTCTCTGGAATTAACTAGATTTTAATGCTGTAAAAAACAAAACCTTTCCAAAGAAATTAACATATACTTCGATTTCTTGATTATATCATAACGCTTGGGAAATCCACCTTATTTCTTCTGAAATGATAATGGAATGGAGACTGGAGGGATCTATTCTTAATAAGCTGGATTGAGCTCTTATGCATTCCTAGGTGATATGTATGTGAAGGTCTCAAGAAGTAATAAAAGAAACATTGCTATTGGACAGCCCTAGATAGTTTAAAAAATGAATCTGTTACTACTAAAAAAAGGTAGAGACCCTGTGTGTCAGTCGACGATGACTGCATCGAGTTAAAACGGCAGCATTGCTTAAATCAGTTGTACGGAGCCCACATAGTGTTGGACCGCAGAAATAAGCGGACCGACGTCACACCGACCTCTGGCATCAAGCGACGTTGCCGATTGAGTACGATCAAGTCATCAGCGACATTAACCTTTTACATGGTCGTACGTAACTAAACGCTGTTTAAGTAGATAGATGATAGCACTATAGACATGCTGCAGTTGTTAGCTGCATAGAATAGAGGATAAACAACGATAGATTATAAAAGTAACCAAAACGAACGTGTGTTTCATATCCTGTAAAATTGTGGAATTTAACACACGGCCACCCATATTTGGTACAATTATGAAGATGCGAGACGCGACCTGTCATGTACAATTGTGGAATTTTATCATACTGTTCCTAGAGATCTTTATGCTGCTCCTAGGCTATATCGCATAAACGACTTGACCTATTAGAGAATTAATGTGAATTTGCAATTAAGAGGCTCCAATTGGGTCTTACAATAGACTGGGTGGTAACTTATGAGTAGGGTCCGTAAATCAAAGTACCAAACCATAGGCGCCGGAAATATAACTACCGCGACGCGTCGATATGCTTTGCGGTGGAAACAGGATACCAAAAGTTTGTAGAAGTCAATATACGGAATTTTATTTTTACTTTTCTGGACCTAAAATATGACGGGTCTCGCGTGTAGTGTTTGGTGTGCAATATGGACTTGTTGTGTTGGATACGACCAGTGCCAAAAACATGTCAATAGTGCAAATCGATAAAATAAAAAAGAGCCAAAAATCATATGCCTAATTTATACCAGATTTGATATTTATGATGAAGTACTTGACATATGCCTTTTTACATAATATATTGTACAGAAAAAAACGTTTCGCAATTTTTGGGCAAAATATAATCCCGACTCAAAATTGCCATGTAAAGCAACATTGCGAAACTATTTTCCACGTTTACGCAAACAAATGGAAAATTCAATTCTGTGTGAAGTAAACAGTAAAAAATTGAGGCTGACCATCGATGAATCAACGGATTTAAAGAAAAACTCCGTGGTAAATGTAGTTCGAACATTAAATCCACAAGGACCTTCATATCCCTATTTAATAGCCAGTAAAAGACTTCGGAGCTGTCTTGGCTGATCCATAAAAATTTGGGTAGTACACAAATTCACTGAGTAAGTGTTATTTAGTATTATGTAAATTATCTCTTACTTTTAAACAAATATTATTTACAACCCCGTCGCTCACGGTCTGGCACTGTCTTTACGAACCCTACTAATGAGCTATTTCTTTACATTTAAAAATTTCATAATTTTAATATTGTCACAAGTGGAAAAACGAATAATATTTCATAAATCAGTATTCGGAAGTTCATTAAATACACCATAATCCTATTTTACTTATTCATAAGTTATGGCCCGCTATATTGGCAGGATGTAGCTTATTTATTGAATATTCACTAAAATTGTAAATGTGAAATATTATTTTCCTTTATCTTCTTATATCTATTTCTCTAGCATTTCGCCATTTTAGGGCATGTCATCATCTTTACCATCTATCAATTTGTCCCCGAAAATTTTCATACTCATAAATATTTTTTGTAAAGCCCATTTCCAGATGGGGCACTACGACACCTTTGCTTGCAAATATCTTGGAAAACATCTAAATTACCCGGCACTAAGGGAAAATCCAACAAAAAATTCACGTCACGTAAGCGACCGCAGAAACAAGGTGTAGTCGTGCTCGACATTATGATGAAACCCTTGCCGGACATTTTTAGTTTTTATTTCTAATTTGCTGACTGACATGTTTAACATAATATGTAAAACTAGTGTGTAGAATGTCTTGCTCGGGAGTGTTGCATAGTTTAATATGTTCATATATAATTTTTTTCAGTAGTAGTCAGTCTCGGGATTCTCCAATACGCTGTATGATCAATCGACAACCTGGTGCCAACCTATTTAAAAAAAGTATTTTTACCCGGAATCACTTAAAAGGTTTGAGATTTAGCACTGGTTTTTATCAATAAATTTTAGTTGATCAGTTAGGTTTTGACAAGTTTTTGTCATGTCACTGTAAATAAGTCGCCTTTAAGGGGTTATATACAGTTAGAATTTTCAAAAAATCGATTTTTTTTAAATTTCATTTTAGTAATGTACATATATTCCAGTACACACACAGAAGATTTCAAGGCAATCTGGCGATTATTTTCGAAGTTACACGCATAGTTGTAAAGACGTGTCAGAGGATATGTAAAGTGCTTTTGAAACTTTAAACGCGTTTTTCTCAAAACTGTGTTTTTAAAGTCGGTGACGAAGGTTTCTCGGAAACGGCTGAACCGATCAGTCTCAAATTTTAACACAAGCTTCTTAAGTATATTTTCTACTAATTAATCGAAGGTTTTTTCTCACCGATAAACATTTTTTTATATATAAACAATTTAAGGCCAAAATTTTGGTCAAATAGCGATTTTTTTTTTAGAAGCCGCCATTTTGTCAAAAAATTTTATTTTGCTTATTTCTTCGATTAATTAGAAGATTATACATTACCTTAACGAAATCCCTTTGGTTTTTTCATTTTCGATGACCCAGTCCAGAGATATCGTTGTCACCGCAAGATGCCTTTTTTGAGAGGAACTCCTGGAGATCAGCTATAGCAGCTTTCAAAATTATTATTTTTACAAATACAAAAATCTTAAAATACAGTTAAAAGTTACCATAATATGTGCACAAATTTTCACATTAATAAATTAAAAAATCTTCTCAGGAAAAATTCTTGAAAAATCGCTTTTGTTAGGCCTCCTGACTGTATATAACCCCTTAAAAACATAATATGCGTTATTCTAATAGTCAAGCGATTTGCTTGGTTTCAAAATAATTTTGATCTTGGAACAAGTTGTTAAATTTAGTCCTAATATTGTGGAAGATACACACTTAAAATGACCGATTCGAAAAATTAGTTATACTCGTATAACAGTAAAAATGACATAGAAGTCAATATTAAATCATAAATAATGCTACAGTCAGAATAATGTGTTTAACAACGCGCAAGCTATTATTAGGAACTATCCTCATTTTTGGAGGTCGTCCCCGATGTAGGTAAGTGAATGATACAAGATAATATACAGGATGTTTCAAAAAATATGTGCTATCATTCGTGAGAAAATTTCTCACCTAAAAATTATACGAATAATAGTTCCTATCACACATCCTCTCTCAAAGTTTGTATTATCAGTAATAATGCGAATTGTCGCCCACCTGATCGAACGGAAAAATTGAAGGAATTAAATGTGAATTTGACGGATTTTTTTGTAAAATGTGACAGGATTTTTTTAGTTTTCAATACAACGGACCAATAGACACATGTTGCCCTGGGACCAACTTTCTATAGATCCGCTACTGCATTTACTCTTAAGACTCCCTCAGATGAGTTGCTGTAAAATCTCAAAACCGTAGTTGCATTATTTCATGGTGCAATTTCTTTCATAGATACTTTTAAATTAAAGAAAAAAAAATAATTAAAAATATAAAATATACATATTTCTCTCTCTCTCTCTCAATTTCGAGCTGTTCTAAATTTTATTGCTTCATTACTGACACGAAAATTCCTCAAAATTGTAAAAAATACGTGTTAATGTATGGTAATTGCTCGTTTGGACACGAGCTATAAAAATAACATTTTAGTATGGAAATGTGGACCGGGACAAATTTAAAGTCTATAGCTTTGGCTTTTATTAAAATGGTTCAACGTCCATTTTCAATTTCCGCAAGTAGAGCATAATTAATTTCAAAACTCACAACTGTATTACACCAGAAATGTTTTTAATAAAAATTATTTGAATTTTTTTTTGGTTTTTATAAAGTGTGTCTGTATGAAAATAGCTAATTATGTAACCAGTTAGGAAATGCTTTACTTCGTTTAACAAGAGTAATGCGATTTTTTATTTCATCTAGTATGTACCTAGCAGAAAGTCGTCTGGGTTGTCATGATGTCATTTTGAAGTTTTATTTTAAAAGAAGTTTCGCGTCAAAAATTCAATTTTTGCTTTTAAAAATATTGAAAATGTCCTCTTCCGAGACTCCAACTGATATTGAAGAGGCAGCTTAAATCGCGTTATCTTCTATTGTACGCGAGAAGTCAAGAGAGAAATACAGAATATTTATATCTTTGTTTCAATTTTTCACAACTAGTTATGAAATTGATATTTCATCAACAGTTAGGAAATATTTTGCTTTTCGTAACTAGTTACGAAAAGTAGATATTTTAAAGAAACTGTCATCGGTGTCACTCTGTGTGTCAAAATTAGAAAAAAAATTAAGAATTATAACTGCAGGATAACAAATAAGAGGGGTAATTTTAATTTTAGAAACTTCTATGGCGGTACGTTATCACTGTTAAATTTCACAAAAAGAGAATTATTAATTTCAAAACGAAAAAGTCAACAATGACCTAAAGTAGAAATATTTTAACCAAAAATATTTTGACTTTGTAAAAGTGAGCCGCAAAGTTAAAGTCAAACGAGAATATAATTAATAACTAGAGAAGCAGGGTACTAACGAAGAGAGTTAATTTCAATTAGCAAAAAGTCAAAAGTTGTGTGTGTCTTCCATTTTTAAATTTACCCAAGTAGAGAATAATTAATTTCAAAACTCCAAATTGAGTTAAAGTTAAAATATATTAATTTATTAAGGATTGTTGGAATATTTTTGAGTTTTAAAGGAGTGTGCTGGCAGAGTTAGAGTTTAATAAGAAAATATAATTAATTACTAGAAATGCAGGGTGTTAAAAATAGGAGAGGTAATTTTATGTGTCGGACTTATATGTTAATATGTATCATCCATTTCTAAATTTCTATAAATAGAGAATAATTAATTGCAAAACTTAACAATACACAAAAAAAGAGAATTTTAACTTAACTAATTAATTGAACCAGGGGCTTTAACATATGCTGAAAAGCGGACAGTGCTGAAAAGAGGAGATTGCAAGCACTTGGTAATGGATGCTGGTTTTAAGCAGATAGTACTAGATTATACTCGTGAAAATCTAAACAGTAAGTCACGTATAGACCTCATATTCATTGACAATTGTGGCTTAAGAGAGGTAGCAAGGGGGGGGGGGGGAGGTTGGTTTGCGAACCAAAATTTCAACTCTTTTGTCGCAAATTATAAAGTATCTTTTTTGTTTACCAAAACACTAAAACCTGCGATTAAAAAAATATTATACCACTGCAGCCAAGAACGATATTTAATTCAAGTTGATGTTTCTCTCGAGTTTGCAGAACTGAAAATTTAGAAAAGTATATAAAGGCATTTTGTTCCTTAAATGTGAGTGCAATTTTTCCTCTTATGCAAAATGCATACATTTGCAGCAAAGCTTTCACACCCAGATTCTTACAAATTTAAATTTTATAAAACCCCAGAGAATTGAAAACGTTGAAAATTTTACATAGTGCAAATGTTCCGCTTCTAAGAAATTATTAAACTTAAGAAATATTAAGTTAAAAGTTTCTCGAGCAAAAGGACCTGAAAAACAAGTTTTTTAGTTCTATATTACCAAAAACCTTTACCAATAGGAAGGAACATCTAATATAAATGGAAATACGCTCTGTTGTTCCACTGTTGCAACAATGCGAATGGAAAGACAATTCAAGATTGTACATTTTAGTCAGATACCAGGGTAATCCTACTTAGCTTTATACAGTATGTCCGCAATTTTGACCAAATTTTGCAAGATAGGTAAAAATATCACTCCTAATAAAAGTTTTTGCTTGTAAAATAAATAAGATTCACTTTATGAAAAATTTGATTTTTTATACAGGGAGCATAAAAAATACGAAAACGTTATCTTGCGTAAGAGTAAATATACCTTGTTTATTATTTTCTACCAAAAGAACAAATGGGTCGTTCGCATCTTATAGGCAATTTGGAAAAATAAATTTTTGCGAAAATAAACTTGCTAGGAAATTTTTTTGTTGGTTGTGCGAGGTTTATCTTTTGTGTTAAAGCCATCAGCAGAGCTTAAAAATATTTCCTGCAAGAGAAAAACAAAGTTTGTCCACGTTAATGACAGATTTGACCATGTTAATGACACAAAATTGACATTAGGATAAACAAAAAGTATCAAGCTAATTATTTCACTATTTAAATTAAATAACATGAATAAAAATATATAATATAATGAATAAAATGAGATTTTTCATCTCAAAGACACATAAATATAAGAATATGATGCACTAGTAACATGTTTATCGGTTTGCTTGCATCAATAACGTGATCCAGAGGTAGAATATTCGCTTATGGACCCAGTAAGTTGTGGGTTCGAGGCCGTGCTCGGGTGGATTTTTGTTATTTAAAAAATTAGATCGGCTCTAATAGGTGCATTGGAAACGGTGTCTAAATTTAACTGTGGGACTTTCTGAATAGATAAGTTATATAGCATCTACAGATCTAGTCCTCCGTCAAAAGTTGACTATCTAACCTCCAAAAAATTGACAAGTATCCTGTGATGCTAGGGTGAGCGAGCATCAATACGAATTGTCGCGGAGTATGAATAGACGCTTGTCAGCTCGAGCAAATGCTCCGCGTTCCTGACGGTCTTTTATACTCGTTGATCGTCAAGGAATTTATTGATCATACAGAGGAGACAAAAGTAAAATGTTCATACAAAAACCTGTCATTGTCAATCTCTTGTGACAAATAAAATTTCATACAAGGTTGCATTACATGTCCATTCATTTATTCTACGAAAGACTTGGGCATGTTAATATTACATAACTTAAGTAGTTAAAATTAAACCTCAAGAGAATCACACTGCAAATTAACTTCGGTGAACGAAATAGGGATTATATAACTGTGTAAATACCTTACCTGGGTTTGATCTCAAAACAATTTCATATCAGATTGTAGCAAATAACCAGTGGAACTGGATTATGTTCAGGCCAAGTTTTAATGCATATGTATGCACGTAATTCACAAAGTAGAAAGTTTATTACCCAGAAATAAACAAAAACAGCTGAAATGAAAGCAACAAAATTTAATAATGTTCTCCTTCCATAACCCATTAACAAAGTGTATTTATCCACTAAACTTAGTAGACGCGAAAATGAATAGTTTGTTTTGGGTGTCAACTGTGCTCTATTAAAACACACTAGCGTCTAGCTGGTACCGCGAATATCTGTCCCGAATTTTGCCGAACGATAGTTGGATTTTTTTCGCACCGATCCCTCTTCGCCTGCGAGGAAAGAGACATGTCAGGGCCCCTAACCAGGTGCTAACCGTGTTCCGATCTTAGGGTGCCCTCCGATCCACCGTTCGCTAGATTTTCTGGACCCACAACAAACAAAACATAATTTTTAGGTTAAAGTACCTAGACACGATAAATTTTTTGCTAGGGACCTTTAAAAAAAGACAATACAAAATTTTTATCGAGGAAGGAGTGCTAACCCGTTTCCAATACACCTTTTAGAGCCGATTTCCTAATTTTTTATAAAATTTTAAATGACAAAAATTTGAAAAAAGATGCAGCCGAGCACGGATTCGATCCAACACCTCTCGGTCAATAAGCGGATTCTTTACCACTGGACTACGTGGCTCATGCTAGGAAATCGGTAAACTTATTAACAAGTGCATCATTTACATATCCGCATTTGAATGACTCGGCTTTTTACCTTCGGGCTAGATATTCCGGGCACCGACCAGACGTTAATTTAAAACACACGTGTGTGTTAGAAAAATACCACATAGCTGGATTTTGGCTTATTATTTCACTCCCAAACCTAGTCTTTATTGGTGGCACAACAAGTGCCAAATGGGGGTAGGGCTAAACCCTGATTACTTAAAACCAGGGACAGGGGGGGGGGACGTGGATTATAGGTAGTTAGTAGACATAAATGCGAGAGCTCGGGGGCTGTAGCTGGGCACCCCCTCCTCCCCGATTGGCTACGTCACTGATTCTTACAACTGCCAATATTACAGGCTTACCGAATCGGTAAATAGCATAATCACCCTTATGCTATTATGATCCATAATATATTTCCAGTTGGCGCAATTCACATTCTAAAAGAAACGTTAAGACTGTGAGTCAGCGGAAGATTATATTGACCACAATTGTACAGTTTTGTTGAGAAACGATAGTAAAATCAAAATTTAAAATTGTAGCCTCTGAATGGAAATTCCAATGTGTAAAATTTAATGTGGTGGAATTATATCCGTCGAATTTGGAGGCGGTAGCTCGGTTTGCCGGATGCGTATGACATCGGAATGGAATAATTGGAATCTACATCAACTTGTTTATTTGGATTGAACTGATTGTCATAGTGAAAATGTCCATAAATTCTGCCACTTAATCATTATTTTGTCTTCTAATCGTGATTGTGTAAAATAATAAGGGGAGATTTACCTTATTGTTGCTAATTAATTTATCAAGTTGTAGCATTAACATTTTCATTTATTCATAAGCATATTATGTACGTTAGGACCGTACGTTAGTACCGTCTATCCAACGAGGACTGAACAGGGGCTCATTTTTGAGCTTCCCTGTATTTAAAGGAAAATCTAAAATAGCCAATCGATGTACTTTTTCCTGCAGAATTCAAAAATGAAACCAAAAATTTATTTGAACCAGAAACAAAAGAGTTACGCTATGGATGAGGTGTTTTTTTAAATGGAACATAGCTTTTTTTATACGATTTTCGGAACGAGTGATTTTTTTTATGTCCGTTCTGATTAAAATATTTAATATTGTGACAGCTATTTTTATTAAATTTTAATGTTTTATCCAGTATAATTTAACTTCAACCTGTTTGAAACATACACTAGGTAATAAAGGCAAAATCACCTTGAAATCCTTCAAAGTCAAAAAATTTGACAAAGTTACTATAATATTGCCGAAATGAAATATTCATTAGATCAGAGATTGCAGATTGTTATCTTGTTCTACAAATGCCAAGAAAATGCAAGAGAAGCAAGGAGAAGATTTATTGCAAATTTTCACAGAAATATATCCGTCAATACTATTCTAAGGACAAAGAACCAATAATATAGTAAATTTGTCAAATTTTTTGACTTTGAAGGATTTCAAGGTGATTTTACCTTTATTACCTAGTGTATCTTTCAAACAGGTTGAAGTTAAATTATACTGGATAAAACATTAAAATTTAATAAAAATAGCTGTCACAATATTAAATATTTTAATCAGAACGGACATAAAAAAATCAGTCGTTCCGAAAATCGTATAAAAAAGCTATGTTCCATTTAAAAAACACCTTATCCATAGCGTAACTCTTTTGTTTCTGGTTCAAATAAATTTTTGGTTTCATTTTTGAATTCTGCAGGAAAAAGTACATCGATTGGCTATTTTAGATTTTTCTTTAAATACAAGGAAGCTCAAAAATGAGCCCCTGTTCAGTCCTCGTTGGAAGACCCTGTACATGGTATGTCCGTGGATGGGGGTTTAGAAGAAAGCAAATGGACCAAATTTTGCGAGATATGTACCTACCTAAAAATGTCACCTAGTAAAACTTTTTGCTTGTAAAATCAATAAGATTCAAATTATGAAAAATTTAATTTTTTATACAGTAAGCATAAAAAATACGAAAACGTTATTTTGCCTAGGACTAAACATACCTTGTTTATCATTTTCTATCAAAAGAACAAATATGAATTATGTTTTAAATTAAACCCGAAGCCGAAGTACAAGATTTCATTACAAAATTTAAATATTAAAAGTACCGAGCTTTATTTATCACATTATTTTTTTAAAATCCCAACTATTGCCTCTCACACCTTCAATCAGAGCACTAGTTTCTACATATTAAACAAGAATGACACCTATGGACATGTCTGTCAATGTCTTTATTAAATCAAGCAATATAAGCAAATATTAAAATTCAAAAACTCTACCTACTCCACATTTTTCTAAATGCTTTCTTAAACATCAGAAGGAATTTCTGATTACTTCCTGGGATATTGAATGAACAGCCTGGGTAATTCTGCCTTTTAGCACGTCGATTTTATTTGGTATTAGAGTGGCATAAACAATTTGTTTTAAACGGCCCCATAGAAACATATCGGCAAACAGGTCGGGGCTCCTTGGGGGCCAAATCTGCGGTGAAGCTATTCTATTACCTCGTGAGCTGGACAACCATCTAGTTGACATAACATTTTTGGCGAAAATTGAATGTCAACTTTTCGAGTTCATCGCTAAAAAATGTATCCAACATTAAGATATTCTATTGCAGGTATTATTTAAAAAATATGGGCCTATAATGCCATGGACAGATATCGCGCACCACACGTTCAATTTTTTAAAATATCGTCTTCGCCTCGTTACTCAACATTTGGAGTTTTCTCGAGACTAGTGATTGATATTCTGGGATGCCATAGTTCCATGTATGTGATTAGTAGAAAAGGTACATTCATCAGAATATAATAAATTTATAGAAATGGATATTTCCACTTAAAATTTAGTCTGCCACCCATAAATAAAAATCTAATCTTTTTGCTTCATCCCCCTCTTCCAATGTTTGGAAAAAGGGGGGGTTTGAACGGAAACACTTTATTTTCTTTTAAGATCATCTGAATATGAGTTTTATTCACAACTTCTAGAAGATGTTTAGCACGATCTCTAAGGGACATCACAGGAGTTTCTCTGACAGATTTAAGAACTAAACCTGTGGCAGCATCATTTTGGTAATATTTCTTCTTCTTGAGATTCAATTCATTCATTTATTATTATTGTTACCTTTGTAGTAAAATCTCTTCAAAATACACTTTTTTTGAAAATATTTTAGGATAACATATTTAACAGTATCAACACACTACAGCCAATAATGAAAAAAAGAGCACTCAACTAATAGTTGAAACTAAAATAATGTAAAGCATTAATATGTTAATATAAATTTTTTTTATTTTATAAAATTTCATGCAAATTTAAAATAAATAATGTGTTCTAATATTTATATTGTATTTTTATTGAACTGTATTATTAATTAAATGCAGTCTAATTACTTATTAATAATTAAATTTGAAATGGAATACCATAATTTAATTAGAGAGTTTTATGCTTAAATAGACAGTACATGCATGCAGTATGTCACAGACATCTAAGATAACTACATCTCTAAGGAAACGTCAAGCTGATGTCGGAGCAGTCCCGTCTCAGGGGAAAGTCCCTCCAAAAGCCGCAAGAAGCGGCTTACGCTCATGAATATGCAGGCGAGAAAGACTTTGTCATCGGTCCGAAGGGAAGTCTGTTGTCGTTTCCAAGTTTATGCTGACGACACCGGCTCGAACAGCAGCAGTATTGGTTTAGATTTTGTAACCTAATTTGACGAGGGATGTCGTCGCGCGCGTCGCAAGGGAACACTGTGACGATATTGTCACGGAAGAATTCGTGGCGATTGATGCCGAAATAGGTTACCTGGTAAAATGCGAAGGAAAAGAAAGGACACTGGAATATGTCCCATTTAAAAATGCAGTTTTCGTGAATAAGGGAAATGGTTTTGCTTTTCTTGGATAAAGGCAACAAACGAAAATATTTTATTGACGATTTTTTTTCATCTTTGACTTGCAGAATCTCGTTAAAAGTTTTTCGTACAACTATCATTAAAGCATGAAATTAAAATCAATATACAGGGTGTTATTAAATTCACTGCATATATTTGAACACGTGACTCCTGGGGTAGTCTACAGACATTATACGACGCTTCTGACGTCATAGGGTCTAATATTATAAAGGAAAAGCAAGTGGAGTGGTGCCAAGAACCTTGTTCAGTTCAACGCTTCCAAAACTCCCTGTTCCCTATCACGCACAAAATCTAGCAACGCTAACCGCATTCACATGAATGGCCCAGCCCTACAGAACAAAGGAACGTTCGATCATCTTGGCGTCGCCTTCGAACCTGATCTGATCTCAGCTGACACAAGCACATTACTTCAGTAGCCACATCGGCAGCTGAAAAGCTTGGCTTTCTTTGTCGAGCCAGAAAATACTACTCCCCTTCCAACTTATACACTCTCTATGTTTCCCAAATAAGAACTAACCTTGAGTATGGCTTCCACATCTCGGGAGCGGCATCACCTTCGACACTTAATATCCTTGAATCTATCCAAAAGAGAGCCATTCAACTCATTAATGATCCAGTCCTCACAAGAAAACTCCCTTCTCTCACTCATTGCCGCGCTGTTGGGAATTTATCCCTTTCCTACCGGAACTTCCACGGATTTTGCTTTGAAGAACTAGCCGGTATTATTTCCCCCTTAACTGCTCCTACGTGCATCCAACAAGAGGCGCGTTACGTATGCATCCCTTTACTGTCCAGATACAAAAGCCTAGAACAGACCATTTCTGTTCTCTTCATGTCTTAGATAAAGAAACGTTTTAAACATTTTTTGGTTTTGCATGTTAATTTGGCACATTTTTAAAGACAATTTATTTACATTATTTGGTACATAAAATAATTTACAAAGTACCTATGGAACTTATTTATTTCCATTAAAAAAAATCTAAAGGGCTATTCTTCTCGTTTATCACCATTTATTTTGTCCTCGAATTTCTTGTACGATGCCACTAATAACTTTCATTAAAATAAATATGCAATTAGTCCTCATTTTTTATTACCAAACCTGGTGGCCTCTTTTATTTTCCTGATATTCAGCACAACAACCCAAACAAATTATTTAGCAAAAAATATCAGTTCCTGTAAGTCCTATTTGAAAGAAAACAAGACTAAAAATATCAAAAAACAAAAAGTTATTAAGTCGGTGTCATATCGAAAACTAGTATGGGTTGATTAAAAAGTCGGTGACCCGGAATTTATCACCCTGTACCCTTACAACGAAGCATGTCTAGACCTACGTATATTAGTGGTAACATCTTCTCTTGTTTTAACTCAGCAATCACTTGCAAATATTTATGTCCTGAAAAACCCTGTATAGAAAAAATCGATCTGCTGCTTTTAAATACAAACTTTACAGCAGCAAAAACCAGGCCGAAACACGAAAGGTACTTTGATAAGGTTCAGGGACTTTTTAGAATTCAGTTTGGGATTTCTCTTTTTTCTCGTTAAGAATCTTAAACAACATATAAACATTTGAAATGGCCTTTTAGTGTTAGCTTTTTAGCAAAGTAACCAGCTACAAAGTAATAAAATGTGTTGTTTATTATACCTTTTATTAAAAGTGTAATTTTATTTCTTTATGTTAAATATATGGTTACGCATTGTTATCTGCATTGAAATTGCGTTTTAAACAGTTGCAATTAAGTTTCGGATCAGATGCGCAAGTTCAAGTCGATTTCATAATGTTTATGATTTAAATTGACTGAAGTGGACAGAAAAGTTCTTTTCCGGTTGGGTAAATTGGAATAACGGATTCAAATGACAGTTAACACTTCAACAGCTGTTTTTCTTTAGAAATAATTATTTATAACATAATAATCCGATTAAATAAGGCGATTTTGTCCATCACTAATTCTGAGTAGGGATCAAAAACAACTTCAAAAAAATTAACACTTTGCAGCATGATCTTTTAAGTCAGTTGAATATTTGTATTACATTTATTGTTATGTAATTTTGTTTTGAAATGTATATTTAAAAAAATATTATTCTCTCCCAAAACTGAAGCGTATAAATCCAGCTACGAGCTTTAAAAATAAAAAGAGTATTTTGAAAGAAAAGCTTGTGTAAAATAAGGTGTGTTTTATAAGTCATGTGTAAATAGCCTTTTTAGTGGAAGATTTTTCTTTTTTGTTTTTATACAAAAGGATAACTGCGTCTTTTACACACAATGCTATATCCTTAAAACACATTAAAATCAATATAATAACATTTATGATATATTTTTTATATAATATATTGATCCGCAAGGATCATTTTCAGTTACTTATCGTTAAAAACCTTTTAGGAGTTCAAGGTTTCAAAGTTTTTATAGGTGAGGGTTAAACATCCCTTTTACCTTTCGGGTCGTCTTAGGCTTATGTTGTCACTTTAGATAAAGAAGTAGATTGGGATCTGACATAAGATAAAAGAAACGAGCACAGAAAACTAACAATATTAGAAAGTAGATTTTTTGTTAAAAAATGCTGAAAATACATTTTTTAGGTTTTCGTTTCATATTCGACCGAAATAAAAAAGGGTCCCGTTGTAGCCTTGCTAAGAATCTTTAAAATATAAGGAACAAAGACGTGAAATTTGATATAACAGAAATAATAAATCCCAACAAAAACATTACAGATCAAGTGTAAAAAGTAACTATTTTTAAATATTGCTGGGTCTAAAACTTTTAGTTTCTCTTCAGCCGAAATGGGCTTCATGTGATTTGGCTGTTACGCCTTACAGAAACGTGACATGGCTGTCAGCATTAAAGAAAATGAGTAAAATAATGGATTACCCTTTGCGGAAAGTTATATTTTCTCTATCATCAGATATTAGAAAATAGATTGGTAAAGATAAAAATACAAAATAAATTAAAACTCACCGCAAAATTTTGTAAAATTCACGGAGGACAGAAGAATAAATAAATACCTTATTCTTGTGGAGCAAGCATGACTTGAAAATTAAATACTATATTAAATAGTTAAATTACAAAATATTGTGTGGTGGGACAACTACAATATGCATAATATATATATATATATATATATATATATATATATATATATATATATATATATATATATATATATATATATATATATACAGCCTGTCTTCGGAAGTTCTTATCAAATGGAAAACTATTCTATTTTCTGATTTTAATTAGATTCTGTTTTAAAGCTTTTACAAATTTCGTTTTTATTAAAACTAGTACATTTTTTACAGTGTTGTAGAATAATGCTGACGACAACATTTCGAAATACATTTACATCCATTGTAATAACTACCAAATAAAGCAAAAACATTCCATCCTGTTATTATTTTTTTAGGGTTTTAATGTTAGATACCTCAAAATTTTACCATATTATTACGTCACTGGATCAAAGTCAGTAAATATAGTTTCAAGTGTACTTTATTAATGCGGTCAAACTTATTTAACTATTAAAATTTCTACTACACAAAACAGAGAACTTTTAATTTTGTTACCGAACTATAAATTAAAATTTATTATTATACTCGTATATACAAACATAGTATTATATATACATAATAAATCAGTTTAATTCTATAAATAAATATACACACAACTATGTATATAGAACGTAATTTATATGATTTATGTGGCAAAACTGTAATTAATTTGCTCTAAAGTGAAACTAAAATATTAATTAAATTATTAAAATAAACAGTTATAGATTGTTGATTATAAAACACTGTTTTAAATACGATTTAGAATTTTAAACCACTATACTTCATACTGTTATAAAATATTCTTTTATAAACATGAGTATTTTTGATTAAAGCTGTTATTGAAGTACCTACACAAGCCTAAAATTGATTTGATATAACCCCAGATCTTGTAATAAGGAATATACAATATAGGCATGTATATAGGTAGGTATTTTTTTATGGCATAAATTGTCGAAATAAGTCATTACAAATTCAAAAACGTAATTTTAAAAAAATTGTTGGAATAATTTAATTCAAAAAATCTTTACTTTTCGGTATAATTTATTATAATTTAAAAAGTAGTCATTTCAGTAATGATAAATGACGTTAGGCCTTGCGTGCTATGTTCATAATTAAATTCATTTTATCTTTTTGATCGGAATTTTTATCAGTCATGTGATCAATTGTATTGTTTGCAATTAGTCAAGTACCTGTCAAAAAATAATCAACAAGGCCTTGAGCCTATATTCAGTTAGATTTAAGTAACCTAACCCTAATGCTAACCCGAATCATCTTTGACGTAAATAAAAAATATTTTCTGTGTTTCGTAGAGTTCGTTATATGATTATAGTGTAATTTGTGTGTAATTAATCACAAGTAATTAGTATTACAAATTGAAGTAAGTATATTTTGCTATTTATTTATCATTATGGTACACTAAATCCTTATCCTAATCCTAATTACCGCTGTACAAGAACAGAGATGCCAAAAAAATTAATAATTACAGAGGCATGCCTCTATTAAGTATAACAGAAAAACTATACGAGGTATCTTAACAGGAAGATTAAAAACAACTCAAAACGGATTTAGACCCGGAAGAGGAACAACGGATTTCCTTTTTATAATAAAACAACTAATAGAAAGAATAATAGAAGAAAATGAAACAATGTATATGTGCTTCATGTATACTTCGAAAGCATTTGATTCAGTAAAAAGAAATGAAATATGGAAGAAACTTGATAAGCAAAATGTAAATAATAATTTAATAACACATATAAAAAGCGTATACCAGAATACCGATAATTAGATAAGAACAAATAATATTATGTCCAAAACATTTAACACCAGGTTTGGAGGTGCACTGAGTCCCTACCTGTTCGCCGTTATGGATGACATAATAAAAAATAATGTGATAAGAAGATAAAGAAAGCGCAATGGGGATTCTTCAACTTAGAAAAACTGATAATTAACCACTTAGCATTTGCAGATGATTTAGTCTTAATAAATAAAAGAAAGGAGGACCTGCAGTATAATCTGCAGTATCGAATGAAGAGCTAAAGAATAACATTAATTAGGAATAAATTTAAAAAAACAAAGGCAATGACCATAGCTAATGACCATAATAATAAGAAATCTCTATTATATTATATAATGAAACAGTAGATCAAGTCAGACAATTTGAGTATCTAGGGACAGTAATAGCTGAAGACGGAAAAATGGATGACGAACTGGATGAAAGGGTTAAAGCCAAAACCAGACTGTACCTTGCTTTAAATAAGCAAACATTCAGCAAAAAAGAACTATCAACGAAAATAAAAATAAGAGTGCACAACTCCATCTTTGCATCAACATTGATGTATGGATGGGAACTATGGACTTTGAGCAAAAACAAACAAACAATCCACACAACGGAACTGAAAACACTGAAGAAAATAGCAGGTGTAAAGTTGACAGACAAGGTGAGAAATGTAGAAATAAGACGTAGACTGGGAGTGACATCAATAAAAGAGAAAATAAAGGAAAGTACACTTAGATGGTATGGATATATGATAAGAATGCCAACGGAGAGGCTAACCAAAAAGGTTTGGAAAATGGAAACGACAAATAGAAGAAAAGAAGAAGACCAAGAAAAAATGAAATGAGGAAGTGGAATGTTATCTGAAGGATCTAGGCTTGAATTGAAGGAGTGCAGAAATTCTGGCAAAGGATAGGGTGCCGTGGAGGAGAAAAATAAAGATAAAAGATTAAATGAGAAATATTCTATTTTTACTAAACACTGGCTATGAGCCGGTAATAGATCGCAAATAATGAATCAACTGTCGGCAACGAAGAAAATAGAATATATTTGTTAGCCCACAAGGTTTTTGAGATTGTCCTTGTAGTCGAACAGTCTTTTTAATTAAATGTAATATTGCTTATCCACGAAATACCCTAACTTCGGTAAATTATCAAGAAAATACATTAATGCTCGAAATTACAGTACGCCAGTTATCTACATGTAGTGTAACCGTATGAAGCGTCCTCGTTTTTCATTAATTTCTCCGTTTAGCTATTTTTTGACTTGTGGCAGTATTGCATTCATTGCGATTTTTTAGCTAGTTTTGTAGGCATAAAAAATATATATTAAATACCTCCTAAAAGAAAAATCGGCTTTCGCGAATATGACATTTTTATTTATGCTATTTTTTAAGGGCTAGTTAATCTTATGACTTCAGTCTTTATGTAGGTATACATACCCGTGCATCACACAAAAAACTTATAATCCAATTTTTGTTTTGAAAATTTAACTCCACCGAAGGGCATGCTTTTTGTCTAATTACTCAGCGAAAAAGCGATTTAGGAATTATCTAACATTTGTTTCTAGTTAAAAGCTTATTCAAAAATACTTCTTTTAATAAGGGATGTTTTGTTATTTCAAAAAGTCCATTTTTGGCCACTTAAATGTTCCAATGAGACTACTGTGAGACGTCCTCTAGAGCGTTGTATACTAAAAAAGTTCGTCCTGTTTTTATTATTAATTTTTAACATAATGGATTTTTGTAAAAATCCTATTTATATGCAAAATATTATCGACTTCAGGATAAAAACTAATTATTTTTAACAGCCCTGATGTTTCTGAAGGGTGTCATTTATAAAAAATATATGAAACAATTTTGTTGTTCAATTATATGACAAGTAAACAAGACAAAATCGTGACACTATTATCATAGAAATAACCTCTCTGTTACTAGGCGCAGGACTATTTAGCGCTGGGAAAATAAAGCGCAGGACTATTTAGCACTGGGACTGAGAGAATATAGCGCAGAAATAAAAATTGCATAATAAAATGGCAATTATAAAATACGTTCTCGAACAGGTTTGCTCAATTTTAGGTTTCATCAGGGCTCGGTGCAAAAACCGGTCAAGTCCATTTTTTAAAAATGTTCAGAAATCGATAAAAACTGTCTGAAAAGAAGAAACGCGAGATTTATTTTTCGGAGTCTTATTTTTTAGATAAAGGAGGTCAGCGACTAATATTTATTGGACAAAATAAGGTGTTTTTTGCAATAGGTGTTTTAAGAAAAAAAGTTTAAGATGATGGAGTTGTCTGTTTCTTGCACCGAAAAAAAATCAAAAACAAAAAAATTAATTTATTTCAGAAGATATCCTTTGTAATACAAAAAATACTATAATATATGACAGATTTGTCGAAAAGCAAATTAAAACTACATTAAAAATTAAAAAACAATGTACGTGAAAAAAATGGCCAAACATTTGTTAAAAACTCCTTACTTAAAATATTTCTGTTTCAACTTCTTGATCGCTGTCATCAGTGTTTTCCTGATTTGGTTGTTGGGTACTATTATTACCATTTCGCACTTGCTCATAATACCACATATGTACAGGAGGTACATATTTATCAGCAAGAGACATCACATTGTATACTTTTTTTGGATTAATTCTAAAGGGAAAAAACTTGTAGAGTTTAGCATTTGGCAATGGTAACACTGCATTGGGTTTTTTAATGTTTGTGTTTCACTGCACTCAGTGACGTTCTTTTTTTCGTAATTAAATAAGCGATACTTGGAAACACAAAATTTTTTTTTGCTGATTGTTTATTGTGTCTTCTTGAAGAGTGGTTTGAATGTGCCTGTAAAATCAAGAATCATATCTTGTTTTACTTCTATTACGCGGAACTTTTTTGAGGTCTTATTGACTAAATTTCTCCAATCATAACACGTCGTTAATCTTCGCAATGTTGTCAATGTTGTAATATGTTCGGTGCAAAAAATGGTCATCTCCTGGAGGTACCCGATTCTTGCACCGAAATTGCTCTCAGTCTACTCCTCAACGTATATATTTCAGTTAATATAAGTTGGATTTGACTGATTCTTGAACCAAACGATGCGGAATAAGCGATTTTATGCATTAAACTGAAAACCTAAAATTCGGCAAAAATTGGAGTTGACCGGTTTTTGCACCGAGCCCTTCAATTGCCCTTTTCTTTATAATAGCTCGGAAACAGATTCATGGTATAAAGCTTTGTGTCTTATTCTTACACTACTCGTCAGTTTAAAACTTTTGGTTGTCAAATTAGACCGCTCTAGCGTTGGAGAATCTGGCCTTAAAAAATCTGAAAAAACATATGTTCGTCCAAAATTTTTCCTAAAACAATGTTCATTTAAATATACTAAATATTTTGTTATAACCAAGTTTCCAGACTACCCGAACCCGAAACTTGCCTGGTTTTTATCGCGCATAAATATCATGATAAATGAAATGCAGGCATATTTTAAAATTTTTTCTAAATTGAAATAAAAGCATAAAAACTATATTTTACATTCCTGCTAATAAAATTACAGTCCGATAAAAACATAAGCCCTTTGCGTGCCTTATCTCATTTGACTGTTTGTACAAACTGGCCTTTTGTCCATTTATTATGTTGAAATGTGTTTGTTTGTTACGATAAAATCTAATCTTTTTTAACTTAATAAAACCCCGGACGATACATGAATGTGTAAACTGATTTGTTATAATGAACATCAAACACATTTTTCATGATTTTATAGGCGAGCAGTACAGATTTGTATACAATTATTGTTAGTTAGCGGAATATATGTAAATTCATTATTGTCATTTTTATTAAAATAACTGCGCTGTATGTATAAATCGGCGCTGAAGAGGGCTTTTGTAATTCAACAAAAGGACATTGTCCATAACATAGGCGCACCCAGGATTTTGTCTTGGGGGGCTGAATAATGCAATTCGGTGGATTTCTTCAAATTAGTAGTGCACTTTTTTAATTTTTATGTGTCTAGGATCTTGGTCTGGGGGGGATGCAGCGCCTCAGCCCCCCCCCCCCCCCCCCCTAGTTGCTCCACTGATCCATAAGTGACTAATTTCTTCTTTTCGTTAAAAGAAGTTACCTCAAGATTTATCTAAATGCTTTAAGATATCTCTACTTTCAACTTAAGATATTCTAGTTGATCAGGTTTCACATTCTTAATAAGACGTCATTAATATCTTAGGAGCTATTCTATTTTTTCTACGATTTGCTTGGTTTCCAAATGATTTTTATCTTGAAACTTATTGCTAAAATGAACTTAGTTTAATTCTTGTAAAAAATACATTATTAAATTGCCCTATTCTTTATAAGTTTGCGAAAAAGCTTTGAAATGAAATCAAAACTTACCTGTTTTATTCATATACACTTGTTAATTTATACCTTTGCTTTCAGATTCACTAAAAAGTTTCAAGATTTAATACTGGTTTAAATTATGATGTTCTAGTTGACCAGGTTTGATATTATTTATAAGACATCATTAAAACTTAGGAGCCATTCTATTATTTCTGCAATTTGCTTGGTTCCCAAATGATCTTGAAACTCACTGCTAAAATGAACTTTGTACATTTATTGTGAAAAATACATTTCCAAATTGCCCTTTTGTTTATAAATTTGCGAAAAAACTTATGTACTAGTTGCTCTATTCATACACTTGTTAATGTAAACCTTTGCATTCAGCTACGCCAAAAAGGTTTGAATTAGTACTGATTTAAATTAACCCATTCAGGGCTGAATTTTTCAGTCCCTGAAAATTTGTATTTAAACTATATTTTTTTAGTTGAAATAATACCTAGATCTACCTTTTAACAAAATCTTGCATTTTCGGTGATGCTTTTGACCATATTATGCTGAATAGAGTATAGGGCTTAAGCACCACTGATGTTGACTGCCGAACTACACCTATGCAAAAGTAATAATCGTTTAAGTGACTTGTTTGTTTACGCCACTTCACCGGGACAGAAAATTTCATAGATCTATTTTTTCCGTTTTACGTTCTTTCACAATGTTACCCCCTGTATCTATCAGTGACGGCTGGTGAAATTTCAAAGTTGTATATCTCTGTTCCTACTTACAGGACCCGTACCAAATTTAGGGGTTTTAATAGTGAGCCCACTGGGAATGTTTTGGTAAAGAAAAAAATATTTTGTAATTTGCGAAAAAAAGTTAAATTTTTAGTGTGCCCCTCCTAAGAAAAAAATGAACACGTCTAGGTATTTTATTCATTATTTTTTCTAAACAAATTTTACATTATTTTGTCGACAGCTTTTAAATTTTTTAATTAATGTGTTAGTAGAAAGTTACAGTCATTTGAATTTTTCTTCTTATATTTTAGGCTTAAGAAAATTCAAATGACTATAACTTTCTACTAATGCATTTTTTTCTCTCAAAATTTAAAAACTGTCGACAAAAAGATGTAATTTTTTTTTAGAAAAAATAATAAATAAAATATCTAGACGTGTTCATTTTTTTCTTAGGAGGGGCACACCAAAAATTTAACTTTTTTTTGGCAAATTACAAAATGTTCTTTTTCTTTACCAAGATATTTCCAGTGGGCTCACTATTAAAACCCCTAAATTTGGTACGGGTCCTGTAACTAGGAACAGAGATTACAACTTTGAAATTTCACCAGCCGCCACTGGTATCTATGTAACCGTGGAGATTGTTGAGAATTGGACCCATATTTATAAGAACTTACTTTGAGTCCCTGAATACGTACCTAAAATATTGACATTTCCTCCTAAATCAGTCTGTAAACAAAATGCATTTAGTATTATCAAACACAAGGAAAATTTTTATTTAAATTTTAAAATTAAAAACAAATGCACATTATGTGCATACTTAAGTCAATGTACCTGTATTTACAATCCATCCCTGTTGTCCATTTTTTACTAAATATCATTTGGTGGCCATTTGTAACGCTGGCATTATAAATCTTTGAACAGTTGCAATTGTCCTATTGGAAATCTCTGGGCTATTGCCGAGTAAGATATCGCCAATCCAAAGTTACGATCTCTAATAATAGTACTTGCTCAGCGAGATTCGAGCCGGAAAACCGATAATACTACTCTAAGTCGTAACGTAAAGTTTAAAGTCAATTGCTTAATATAATAGTTATTTTAGATTAGCTAGTATTACGTATCGGGATATTATATTTGCCTTAAATAGCAGTATAGTCCTCGTCAACAATAAATTGTTCCATTTATAAAATATCTCTAAACAAATACTTAGCAATACTAAGAATGACGTCGAAAATTCTGTATTTTCTTGCTATATAAAAGGGATCCACAATCAAAATTTAGTGATACCGGATTTTAAAGCAATAGGTTTCGTCTTTAAGTAAAACTCACTTGATCTACTTAACTTAAATATTCCATTCTATTTACCATTGTGCAGCAAAAACGCCAACAATAAATTCAAGCTGCCTCGTCGCCTCATCACATCCTCTTATAGCATCAACACTGCAAAATTAAATCATTAGTCGCTTTTTGTCGCAATTCTCTAGATTGTCCGTTATTTATCAACGGATTAGTTCGTGCATTAGACACAAAGGATAGACTTAATAGGGCAAAATTCGACGCTATTATGTCAGGAACTTTTTAGTGAGCTCTTACTTTTTACTTTGTAGTGTTTTATTTGATATTATGAGACATAATAAATTAAGATATTATATAAAATATTTTATAAGTATATTTCCTTGTTTTATTTAATATTTCATCACAAAAAAAACACATACATAAATTGAATTGTTCAAAAAATGAATAAATAAATAAAAACTGTGCAAGTCGCATATTCCCAGTACACCCACGGTACATATTACTTAGGCTTCGACCTTCGTGGACTATCAAAAGGTAAAAAATATAGTATATATAATAATGCAGAAATAAGTTATACGTACCTTCGAATTTTGCCACTTAGTGGCCCAAATTCCAATCTTCCAATAACTGGTGAATTGCCATAATTACCGCTAAGAGTACAACACAGATCTTCCCGCATCAAGGTTTGTTGCGTGACTAAATTTTGCGAATTATTTAAAACGCAAGTGAGACGGAGATCACAGGGTCTTCAGCCAAATTCGCAGAATCTTGTTTAAATTGCTGAGACTTTGTAAACAGATCTTTGATACAAGGGTTCATGTGTTAAGAAAAATATTCTTGTCTGAAATTAATAATTGCCAGACTATATGACAGATAGTCTCCTACTTTGAAAATTTTTAGATTTATAGATATTTTACTCGATAAATATTTGTGTTCGGTGGAAAGTTTTTTATATGATATGTAATAATGTTTGCGTTAAGTAATTTTAAGATTGTACCGTGACGATTCTTATCCAAATTAAAATTTGTCAAAAAGAAAAATTAATAAATAAATGATGAATAGCTTGGACCTTCCTGAGCTAATTTTAATCTGAGCCCTCGTGGGAGACAGAACATATTTTTACGAACTACTGAAAAGGAGCTCTTTGTAAATAGGCCACGCAATAGAGCGATTTGTCGTGACATTAATACTATTAGAAATCCGTCTGTGCCATCATCTAAAAGATGATCCGTAGATGATTGCTGATATATTTCCAACTCTGAAATTTTTTCCTTCAATTTGTTATAAACATTTTTAATCAAAAAAAGCGTTTTTTTTTTTTAGTTTTTTTCTTATAAAATAGAAAGTAATGAAGCAACAGTGATAATGGACGTGTAAATGGACGATTTGTAGAGAATAAAAGTACGAACAAAATGAGAGGTCGAACGTCCCGATAGGATTAGTAGCAACGGAGAAAATCCGGAAAATCCGGATTTTTTTTTTTTTTTTAAATTCATAAATCGGCCATTTTTAAACGTAGAGGGCACAAACTTTGGGAAAAAGTAGTAATTTATATGTACTTTATGTGTGCAAAACCCCGACGCTGTCCGACGATTAGTTTTGTCACAATCGTCATTTTAATTTTTAAACACACTATTTTGCAACAGGTCTGGATGCTCTATGGATCGTCCGATTTTAATTATTGAAAGTGATTTGAATAGTACAAGTTGAATTGAGCAATACGTATATTTTAATTTTTCCATAAAATGCTACAAAACCGGTTGAAATTGCACGTACAGATGCGTGAAAATGGCCGAGCGCGCGAATATTGACTCTTCTTCGCTCCTCCGCTCTCCCCACTACACCCCGCTTTCGCGCACCCGGCCATTTTCACGCATCTTTACGTGCAGTTTCAACCGGTTTCGTAGCATTTTATGGAAAAATTAAGATATACATATTGTTCAATTAAACTTGTACGTTTCAAATCCGTTTCAATAATTAAAATCGGACGATCCATAGAGCATCCAGACCTGTTGCAAAATAGTGTGTTTAAAAATTAAAATGACGATTGTGGCAAAACTAATCGTCGGACAGCGTCGGGGTTTTGCACACATAACGTAGCTATAAATTACTAGTTTTTCCCAGAGTTTGAACCCTCTACGTTTAAAAATGGTCCATTTATGAATTTAAAAAAATCCTCTTAATTTTCCGGATTTTCTCCGTTACTACTTATCCTATCGGGACGCTCGACCTCTCATTTTGTTCGTATTTTTATTTTCTACAAATCGTCCATTTACACCGTTAAAATTGCTTCATTACTTTTCATTTTATAAGCAAAAAACTAAAAAAATCGCGTTTTTTTGCTTTAAAATGTTTATAACAAATTAAAGGAAAAAATTTCATAGTTGGAAATATAACAGGAATCATCTACGGATCGTCTTTCAGATGATGGCGCAGGCGGTTTTCTAATAGTATTAATGTCAAAAAATCGCTAATATTTTGCTCTGTTGCTTGGCCTAAAAAGTTAATATAAAAATATAGAAATACAATCAGTCGTCATTTCCAAAAAGTTTGTATTATATTTAAAGAATGAGGCGTCTAAATAATTTTATCATACTTTCTTTTGTGAAATCACGTCGTAAATAAACTGTAAACAAACGACTCTTCCTTAGCTTTCTAACAAATCACATTGAAAACATTTGGATTTCGTTTTGTTAAGTCTTGCCATTTTGTTTGTCGCAACAGATAATCCGTTAAAGAATGAGCGACAATCAAGAAAGATGTGACAAGCAGCGACTACGGATTTAATTCTGGGAAGTTGCGCCTATAAAATGCAAAATGCTAAAATGTTAAAATCCGTGAGATGTTTGGGACGCTTTTTTTGTTTAAATTTTTACACTTGACGGTTTCTAACGCTTATACTCGTAAAATTAATACATTTCCGGCCGTCCATTGTATCTGTTTCTTTCAAAAACAGGCCTTAGTTCCTGCAACGTTTTGAAATGTTGCTTTTGAATTATTTTTATTTAAGTTTTTTCCAGATATTCCAGCGCAGAAACAGTCCCTCAACAACATAATATAAAGAGCGTTAATCTTGAAGAATTACATAATAGTGCTTTGATTTTTTAACGATTTTATTTTTTTTAAATTTATTCATAAAAAACAGCAAGCAGTACAAAATATTTTAGTAGGTAGCAACTTTTTTTCTTACTACTGTCCAAAGACTGGTCTATTAAATTCTCTTGGTAGAGTTTTGCAACGACCTGTAGGTATACCAGTGAAGAAAATATTCCATAAAGTAGTTATAATAATCGTTTTTTATAGATATACCTTCGCCATGAGCAGAAAACTAAAAAAAAAATCGTTTTGGTGGTGTATAAATTTTTTTAAATCTTCTTTTCGGAATGGGTAATTTTTTGATAACTCAAGATTTTTCGATCACATTTTTTTAAAGTAAATTTACTCAAATTAATATGAATAAACCTAGCCATTTTCAAAGATAGTAAACAATATTCTTAAAAACTAAAAATTTTTCAAAAGTTGTAATAAGCTTCTAGCGGAATTAGAATAAAAAGAGAGTTGTGTTAAAAGCAACATTAATGCTATTTACATTAAACACAATGTAAAGGTGCAAGGTATAAGACTCATTTAGCAATTTCTACACCTTCAATTGGATGCACCCCTATTATAAGCCCAATAGAAAAATAATCCTTTATCATTCAAATAAATATAAAAATTACGAAGCCAGAAAACAGAGCGTGGACGCTCACGAATTCAAAGGACGAGGAATCTTCGACATGTCAGTCGCGCTTTGCTAAAGCTCAGGCGTTGTATCAAGGTCTTAGTTCCGCAAAAATAAAGACTGGCAGAAATAAAATGCAATGATGGGCTGAGCTCATCAATACTTATTGTTAGTTTGAAACATCGAAGTATGAATTTTATTAATGCAAAGTTTTACAGGCAGTGCGGAGATGGAAAAGTTTGCAACATTATTGTAAAAAGACATGGATATATGTCAAAAGAAATTTCAGCAAAATCTAATAACCCATTCAAAACTTATTGAGTTTTAAAATTGATGATTATCTCAGGCTCGTCACCTTTTTTGGGAGTCAGTGTCTGTTTCACGAAAGTACAGACCTACATCAAAAGCAAAACTTTGGAATACATAATTATAAGAATAAATGTTTGCCGTATTTACTTTTCTTGAAAATGAATCAATATTTTATTTAGCAAAAGTTTTAATCCTCCCTAAATGTATAAATCGAGACGTGGCACTATAAATTTAGCCGCCAAACGGTCGTTGGTTAGATATTTACTTCCTAAACAGAATTCTATGCCACTAGAACGAATTAAAACCATTAATCCATCGTGTTACTAGGTTATTTTCATAACGGTTTTATAAAGCTTAAAAGTGGCCCTTTATAATATGTAACCCTTTCTAGGGCCTTTGACTTGCCTTTATTTTATGTGGCTTAACGAAAAGCTACGCCATTCGATAAGTGCTTTGTGTTTATATAAATTAAAACTAACTAAAGCATGCTTTATAATTAACTTTTCCCGGCTCTTTTATTATAAAAAGCAGTGGCGTACAGTTCATAAAAGATGAAGATATAATCTCTTCTGGGCCATCCAAACCAAGACAACAGGAAGTAACGCAAAAATAATTCTACATGGACTTGTGTGAAGCCTTTGTTACAGCTAATATCACATTTTTCTTCTCCTATGTCTAATATAAATAATAGTTTAATTCGATTATATGTAACAGTTCTATTAAATCTGAAAATAACTTTTTGGAGAATTTTACAGAGCAAGGCAGACTTTCTCAATTGTTGATAATATCAACTGACTGATTGATTTTATGGTGATAGCCGCATCAGTATCAAACATCATTTGACAATAATATCAACTGAAAATGATCTGGTCATTGGAACATATATTACATTAACGTTACTGCAAAAGAGACGAAATAATTCAATTGCATTATAAATAGAGTAGTCCATAAAAACTGCTTCCCTTTCTTTAAACCTCATCGCACGCCACTTTTTATTCACAAGGCCAGAAGAAAAACTAAGCTGTTTCCCACACCTACTTAACAAATTACACTGGAGACATTTTGATTTTGTTGCGTTAAGTCTGTTTTTGTGGCTGTTGCCACAGATAATCCGGTGATGAATGACCGACTATTACGAGAAATGCGACGCGCAGCGACTTACGATTTAATTTTGTGGGGCTGCCGCTATAAGAAGATGCCGTCGATGTTAGAAAGAAAGATATTGGGCCTTTTGCTGCAAAGTGCTACAGAGTTTGGGTTTTTAAACTCATAGAATTACGTTTAGGATTAAGTATTATTTTGTTGTATAAATTAAAATAAGACTGTACTAAAAACAATTTAGTGTGGAATTACAGCAAAAATGATTTGGTTTGGGTTGCCGGAACTAATTGAGTTTGTTTTACAATGTAAAACAAAATATCCTACCGCTGTCGTAATAATAATGTTAACGATAAGAAATGGTTTGTTATATAGTTTATGCTTTTTGTCTTGTTACAAATTTTGCTATTCTGAATAACAAGCAACTTAAAAGCTATTTACTCAACATGTGCACGCGACTGCATTTGACCAAATGGCTCAAAGCGGAGTCTGGTCAGCAGTCGAGTGCGGAAAGACACTTTCGGCACGTATTGGGTACAATGTTTTTTCTACGAGCATGCGGAAAGAAACCGTGACCGTAGGCTGTACGAAAATGATGCATGACAGGAACGGAATAGAATAGCATGCCTTAATATCGGTCCGGGGCAGTATTAGGTAAGCTGTAGGGGGTCGTATTATGATTTGTGTTGTATAGAAACCAAAACTATTATTTCGTAAAACAGGTGGATCCTAAGCTTAAAGTGTAATCGTGTACTCTGAAGTCAATTAACATCAAAAATACTTTAAAGGATATCTTATTTATTGTAGCAAGCATAACAACATACATATAAACAAAAAAATCACCTTGAACAACTTTTATTCTTTACAACACAGTGATACAGTACTCTGATATTAACATTGTCAATACGACTGACTGACCTCAACTTTAGTTCCGCTACTGACAGCTAGGCGGCGCAAATTAGTTTTTGAATTTAATTAACCATTGAAATGTTCTACAAAATTAACTACTTTCTAAGCATATTAAAATCAATGTGACCTTAATTTAGTGTGACGTTAACTTAAGTAGGTACTTATCAGAATTTCAACACCTATGTCCAGTCAGTTCTATGTAAACACTAAGCTTTTATCTCGCAGCTTTTAGTAAATCCTAAACAAGCTTTGCAATTTCGGTTGTAGCCTTTATAATGCCGTTACATTAGATAATCTTACGTACACGGGATACTGTGGGCAATTCTTAATTAATTTATGTGATGACATTTTGGAATTAATTTACAACAAAATAAAATTAAAACATTTCTGGTTTAAAGAATCCGATAATGTAATTTATTGTTCATGTTAATCGTGCCAGTGGCGCAGCCACGGGGTGGTTTTGGGTCTAACCCCCCCCCCCCCCCCCCAAAGGCCTAAAGATTATACAATACCCATTTCCCAAATTAACGAAAATAAAGCAATATTTGTCAAAATTTTGTGCGATATTTTAGATTTCTGACAAAAAACCTTAAAATCTTCTTAGTTCAAAAAAAAGTAAGAGTTTATATTTTGTTGTTAATTTAAAACCACATTTAACTTGTAAATTACGTTAAGAAATTTGAAAAAACATGTTTTTATTAAGGGGTTATATACAGTTAGAATTTTCAAAAAATCGATTTTTTTTTAGTTTCATTTTCATAAGGTACATATATTCCAGTACACACACAGAAAATTTCAAGGCAATCCGGCGATTATTTTCGAAGTTACACGCATATTTGTAAAGACGTATCAGAGCGATTGTACGCTATGTAAAGTGCTTTTGAAACTTTAAACGCGTTTTTCTCAAAACTGTGTTTTTAAAGTCGGTGACGAAGATTTCTCGGAAACGGCTGAACCGATCAGTCTCAAATTTTAACACAAGCTTCTTAAGTATATTGTTTACTAATTAATCGAAGGTTTTTTCTCAACGATAAATATGTTTTTTATATAAACAATTTAAGGCCAAAATTTTGGCCAAAAATAGATTTTTTTGAGAAGCCGCCATTTTGTCAAAAAAATTTATTTTGCTTATTCCTTCGATTAATTAGAAGATTATACATTACTTTAACGAAATCCGTTTGGTTCTTTCATTTTCGATGATCCAGTCCAGAGATATCGTTGTCACCGCAAGATGCCTTTTTTGAGAGGAACTCCTGACGATCAGCTATAGCAGCTTTCAAAATTATTATTTTTACAAATACAAAAATCTTAAAATACAGTTAAAAGTTACCATAATACGTGTACAAATTTTCACATTAATAAATTTAAAAGTCTTCTCAGGAAAAATTCTTGAAAAATCGCTTTTTTTAGGCCTCCTGACTGTATATAACCCCTTAAAAACACTCAGTCTAGAATTAATCGGATTGCTGATGTTAATATATTTGGTTCTTCAAAGACATCCTGAGGACAGGTAACATTTGGTTGTAGTGTTTTTTTTTGCAGGAAAATGTTTACGCGAGCATGCGTGAAAATAATTCAGACAGCTTTGCACGAAAATTTGCGCACTTGTCCATTCTTGTTGCTTAGTTGCCTCCCAACATTTGTGCGGAAGGGTAGATTACGAACCGTGAAGGAAAACGCGTATAATTCGGAAAAACAGAATTTGTTTTATATAAATATCGCGCTGCCTAGTGGCAACGTCTACTCTAAATAGGAGGGGTGGTGTAAATAGGATTGTTTTATGTACCTAAGAATTATATATTACAGTTAAAGTATTTAAAAAAATGTTAGTGAAAATAATGTGAATTGTGAATTAAACAGAATGAAAACTTCAAGTGGGTTGTTAACTTTACTTCTTTTATTTCAAAGTAAGTTATATAAGGAAGATTAAGAAGGAGTCTTGTAAGAAACTATGATGTTTCCTATATTGATACAAATTAAAAGAATATAGTTTCTTTTGATAAAAATTGTCGTTTCTAAAGGCCAATAGAGAAATATGCTAATATAATCCTTGAAAACTTACTAATAAGTGACCTAAATGTAGTGAACATAATTTGGTAGATACATTAGGCGATATATTAATAGTACCCTATAGCAAAATTTATAAGATTATAAGATTTTCGGGATTACATTGCTTAATTTCTTTGTAAATAAACCTTTAGAATCGACAAAAGTTATATTAAAAGAACCTGTATTTTTTTCGTTTATAATAAAAAACAATATGTATGTCTCGTCACAAATCAACGAGTCGACCTTAAGAATAATTTGTTGTTTGTTGTTTTATATTTAGGTATGCCTTTATCATTGGGCCGCCTAAAAATATCAACACAATAAACAAATTTTATTTCAAACATTCCTTAAAAATATGTTGGTACTTTCAGATTCCAACGTTTTATTATTCGTTATGAAAATTCCGTACGAGCTAATATTAATATTTGAATTAAAAACAAAAATGCAGAGAATATTTTACATCTTTATTTCGGTATATTAGAATTTTTCTGCTGGAAGTCTAATCAAATCAAATAAACTAAAAACAAGTGATTTTAGGTCTCAAACGCCAGCTGTAATTTATTTTAGAGGAGGGTGTTTATAGAGAAGGAGAAAATAAAAGTAACCAACAATTTTTTGTTCCTTATTTTTAAACAAATTTGAAAAAGAACGGGCTTGCTTGGGTTTGCTTGGGGAGGGCTTTGATTGTCCAAAAATGTTAACTAATGTCTCATTTTCGGGGTTATTGAGGTCAGAAAATCTAATTTTGTCTAACAAAAAGGAGTGACTATAGGAATTTCTTGAAAAATGTTAATAAACATCTCAATTTGCGGCTAGCGAGGTCAGAATATCAAATTTTTCTAGCAAATGTTAAAAGAAAAGTTACGGGGTGGGGATAGAGAGAGTAAAAGAGCTGCTGGGAATTTCTCCAAATATGTTAATAAATGCATACTTAGTAATGTATCACTTTCGATGATATCGAAGTTAGAAAATCTAGTTTTGTTTAACAGATGCTAAAAATATTAACGGCGAGGGGTGGATAACAAGGAGCGGCTGAGTATTTCTCCAAAAACGTTAACCAACCTATCATTTTCGGGATAATTGAGGTCACAAAATCTAATTCTGTCTAACAGATGTTTAAAAAAATTACCGGGGGAGGGGGTACTAAATGAGCGATAGGGCAATTTCCCCAAAAATGTTAATTAACATGCCATTCTCGGGGTTATCGAGGTCAAAAAATTTAATTTTGTTTAGGAGATGTTAAGAAAATTTATTGGGGGGGGGGGGGATAAAGAGGAGTGGCTGCCAATTTTTCCAAAAATGTTAATGGATCATTTTCACGGCTATTAAGTTCAGAAAAACTAAGTTTATGCAACGAATGTAAAAGAATTACGGTGGGGGAGAAGGGCTAAAGGAGCGGGTGGAAAATTGTTTCAAAATGTTAACTACGCCATTTTCGGAGTTACTGAGGTCTACAAATCCAATATTACATGGGCATTACAAATTTAAATAGGGGCGATAAGATGAAGAGGGAGGGAGAATAGGGGATCTAAAAAGAAAGAAATATAATTTTTAAATGAACCGACTTTACAAAAGGCAAAGCACTAATAAGTATGAAAAAACATTTTTACGTATTTATAACTGTGGTTTATGGTAAACTTCATTTTGTTGAAAGTTAGGTAACTTGTACACCGAAGTCGGTGCAGTTTTAAAATCCTTAATGATAATACATTAATAAGTTGTTAATAAAGAATAATATTTTTAGTTATTTATTACTGATCCTAATGGTCAGATTAGTTGCGTTTAACTTCAAGTAATTTGTGCACAAAAGTTCTGAACTTAAAGTAAGCGCAACTCCGTATTAATTGTTTATGACATCATTACGCATCCTTATACTGTGAAATTGCGCCGACTCCAAAGTTTAGAACTTCGGTGTACAAGTTACCTAACTTTGAACAAAATTAAGTCTACCATTAACCACAGTTATAAATACGTAAACATATTATTTCATACTTTTTAGTGCTTTGTCTTTTGTGAAGTCGGTTCATTTTTTTGAAAAAAAAATATTAATCTAAGTAAATATTGTGGCGCAATTTTTTAATGGTTTAACATAATAATATAACTATTCAGAAGTGGAAATAGTCCAAGATGTACGACCTCCGGTTGAGCAGTCGAACCCTTTACATGATAACATCTTTTGCCACGAAAACTTCGATTTTTGCGAAAGCTTTAAAATATTTTTGGACAAAATTTGGCACACAAGACACATTTTCTCAAGAAGTTGGAAAGCCGTATTTACCACGTTCGTGGACAAAGCGGCATATTTATGCCGCTCTACATGCTATGATAAAGCGGGAAACCCCGTCAATATTTAGTAGCTTTAAAAACGCAAAGCGTCGTATGCCGCGCAATGTTACATACAAAATAGTATTCTATAGGGTGTGCTCTTCCAGCAGGAAACATAATATTTTGTAAACTGTGCGTGCGTATGAATATATTATCTGCCTCGCCCAAACATAAATCGTACCGATTAATTCATTTTTGAAAAAATTCATTTTGAGTATAAATAACTGGACAATACAATTTACAGTAAAAACGCTTAACTTTAAAACCGATCTGATTCTTAATGTCATCCAAGTTTTAAAAAAATTCCACCCGAGCACAGCCACGAACCCACCACCTCTCGATCCATAAGCGGGTACTCTACCTTTGAACCACGTTACTGATGCAAGAAAACAAGTAAACGTGTTACAAGTGCATTATATAGAGATTGGTAAATACAACGTCGTCCGAGTACGGTATACTGGACAGTGGACGCTCTATACAAAAATGTCACCCGGTACACGCCGACAATAACTATTTCATTTACTGCTACATTTGGCATGCGCATTTCAGAAAATCCTTTAATTCCAAAAATATCAAATTAAATAGCTGTTCCTACAAATGTTTAGTCTCGCAATAAATTCCGAAAGACCCTTAAGTTTCTATGTCTAGAGTAAATTTATTGGAAAAACATTTAGCTCCACAAAGGAAACAAATAAATATCGCCTCCACTACAAAGTTTAAGTATAAACTGCCAGAACTTTACAATTTATTAAGATATCAAAGCACAAGTGAGAAAGGCACACGTAAATTGTGCTGTTCAATACAACCGCAATTTATGAGGCTATTGATGGTACAGTAGTCTCTTCTCTAGCGGAAGCCGACGCATATATTATACTCAGGATCAAATTAACTTAACTGGATACGATACGAAACGTTTTAACTTTAAAGAAAGCATATTGAATGCATGTGTGTACAGATTTCTCGATTTTTAGACTGTATCATTACTAAAAATCCTTTAAGTTAAAATAAATGTATTCACACACTTCAAAAGATATTATTAAAGATACATTTTTCAAAATAATTTTTTCTGAAAGATTTTTTAAAAATTCGATTTTTTTTAACAGTATTTTATATACAGGGTGGGCCACGATAAAAACTGTTAGCCAAATGCGACAGGGGAGTAAAATTTTCTGTTTTGTGGTTTGCTCACTGTATAACGAAAGTAACAGTTTTCACTGTTTTTGTGTATTAGTCATTATACAGGGTGTGTCTCAGCTCGATGTGGTATAACGGATAGTAAAAATCATTTAGTCAATTTGTTTTTTTTTTCTTTTTGGGAAAATTAAAATAAGTAATATATATTTTTAATATTTTGTTATTAAAATTAAAACAGATTAATCTTACTGTTTTCGAATAAATATCGTGAATCGATGAATGGAAAATTCCGAATATGAATGAGGTGCTTCGCCTTAAAATTCAACAATGACGTACCCTCTTTTTGTATGTTAGACAGATACAGGCTCAAATTTAATATTGCTGATGTTATGTTAACGTTAAAGAATTGTATATAAATATACAGTCAAGATCACCTAACTACGAACATGGATATTTTTAGGATGAATTTATCCATGGCGTTGACGGCCGAAAACTATTGAGCTCAGTCCGATCGCTGCAGCAATACTTGCGTTCCCGATCCCAGCTGCTACGGATTTCATCGAGCCACTAGCCGCCGTCAATTCGTCAATACGAGTACATCATCATTATCATCATCATAACAAACCTGATCTATTGATGAACTGACGGCGGCTGGCGCACAGTGTAACGGATTTGATATTTCGTAGACAGACGGCGACTATCGAATTTTAATTTGCTTTGTCTCTAGATTATTCGTAAAATGTCTCGAGTTTAGTCGTTTACCAGTTTTTTCAAATGTATCACCGTAAAGTACTTCCTTTTTAAGCAGAAACTTGACTTTCCTGAGAGCAATAAAAATGATTCGAAAATAAGTCCAACTTTAAAAAATTCATAATATTATGTGTTCTATAAAAAATTTAAAAGCAATTTTTGTTGTAGCTATAGTATGCTAACTACTCTTGATATTTCCAAATTTTAGTGAAAATATTTGTAAAGTTTACTTATATATGGAATTTTAACGAACCGTGGTCCTAGTCGAAGAAAAACCAAAGTTTGGGTTTGTCTAGATATTCTCAAGTTGTCACATACATTAAAGGATTACACAACTCCTATACTTTAGGAATATCCAAAAATCTCATCCTACTTTGTTTGAATATTGAAAAAGAATTCTTCTTTAGTATTGTAGCACATGCAGGAATCCAAGGTTACTTTTTAATGCCGCTTTGAAGATTTTCCAGGTATGTTATTTATTATATTAAATTTTCTAAGAAGTTGCAAGTAAATTCTAATTTAACTTTTACTAAGAAAAGTGGCTAGAATAATATTAAATAAAATATTCATGAATCTAAACCTACCTACATAGTTTTAAAAATACGTTATTACACCCAGTTTTAAATGGTTATCTAACATTACATTATTCTAAAAAGTAGGTTATAAGTTAACTCATTAAGTACGCCTTGTAATTTAATTAAGAATACCACTAAGGGTGAAAACAAAGTAATAAAAGAGCAAAGAAAAAAGAAAATACAAAGTGATTTTCGAAATGAACTTGGGATATTAATAGATGTTATAAAACAGAGTGAGGGCACTACAAACGACGGAAATACTGCTGGAACTCGTGATCTTGCAATCACAGGAATAAACAACAATGTAATTAAAAGATGTGCTGTAATTCTTTAAGCGCTTTCTTCCGGTCAAAACTTAGATGTTGATACTTTTCGAGAATATTTGGCAGATACTGTAAAGTTGTATGTGTATTATATAGTTGGTACTATATGCCATCAAGTGTTCACATGTTATTAATATATGGGTTAGGAATTTGGCAGAACATTTCTTATATTCCTATTGGATCTGAAGAGGCATTAGAACCTAGAAATAAACTTTCGTAAATTCCTAGAACATTACGAGCGAAAGCGAGGACCGAGCGAGAATATTGAGGACATATTTCACAACTGGTTAATTTCTTCAACTCTCCTTATTTCCTTTATTAGACCGAAATGTACTGCAAAAAAAATGATGTGTTCTCAGAATCCGAAACACTTTTTAAAGAAACTAAGGTTAGTGAAGACAACTCTGACAGATCAGTCTTCACCTCAGGTTGCGAAAATTAGGTTAATTAGAGTATGTTTTGTATACTTACTATTTAAGTCTATTAAACTTAGTTGCTTTAAACCAGAAATAGAAATTTGTAATTTATTTTGTTGAAAAATAATTACATTTTTTTAGCGACCGGTACCTAGTAAGGTATTACGTAGGTCTAAATTTAGTACAGTAATAACGAACTCCAATATATGTTTTTATATGCCACAATTTTTTCAAAACAGCGAAGTAAAGTACCAATGTCCACGAATTTTCAATTTCGTTACATTGAGTCAGCGGCAGCGGGGAGCGAGAACGCAAGTATCACTGGCGCGATCGAGCAGAGCTCGATAGTTTTTGGCCGTCACCGCAGTTAACACGTCCATAGAAAAATTCTTCCTTGGTTCCTATGTTCGCTGTTAGGTGATCTTTACTGTATATTGATAACAAAAACTCAAAAACCTCGATTAAAACTAATAATAGCGACTCACCAGAGAAATTACGATTTAAATCAGCAATTTTCAGTTTTTATTTTGCTTTATTCAAAACGATCTCATAAATAAAATTCAAACTGGCTAATAGATTTGTTTTTGAGAGGGCGTTTTCCCAGAATAATTTTTTTCGCTGTTTATCAGTGCCACCAATCAATGAAATATAACGTTCAAATATAAATTTTTTACTGAAATATGAGACTGAATTTGATTGGTAAATAGGTTGCTGACAAGGTGGTTTTTCCACTAAATAAAATATTTTTATCACCTGACAGAAATGATTTTCGTTGAAAACAAAGTATTGTGCAGTGGAAAATTACTAATAAACAAAAAAAATTGGACATGTAAAGCGTAAATAGCAGTCATAGAATAATCTTGTTATCGCATTTTCGGTATTCCTCTCAACTGTCGCTACATAACCCTGACAGCACTCCGCGTTGTTGTTTCGTTTTAATTATAACAGTCAATAGCTGGGATGACTATCAATTCGAAGTGTATTGAAGAGAGATAGAAGATAAATGACCATTTTTTTATCTAAGACATCCCACGTAGACTTATGCCTACGTACTAACGAACCGTGGGCGTCTGAAGAAAAGGGAAATGTAGTCTATTGACACGGGATTTAAAGGATTGGAGGTTGGGATGGGAAGGGGAATCATCTTCAGGCAATTTGTTCCATAATCAGACCCTAGGTAGGAATGAGCGAGAGAAGTGGTCTGTTCTAGGCTTTTGTAACTGGACAGTAAAGGGATGCATACGTAACTTGCCTTTTGTTGTTCTGTTAGGAACAGTCAAGGGGGAAATAATACCGACTAGTTCTTCAGAGCGAAATCCGTGGAAGTACCGGTAGAAAAGGGATAAATCCTCAACAGCACAGCGATGAGCGGGAGTGTTTTCTTGAGGACTGGGTCACACCGGCACCGCCTATAAATAGCTATTTTTCGCCGAATTGTATTTAAACATTCTCATCAAAAAGTTTCTTTTTTTGGCTCTAACAATTCTACACTAATAGAGAAGAAATAATAGAGATTAATGGGTTTCCAATAATATTTTGGTCTTTGAAAAAACGGTTAGGTACATAGTTTTCAAAGAAGTAGGACTATTGAATTCCAATAATAAGACTATATTTAAAGAAATATTATTTTTTTGGATTATTTCAATAATGTTTTGTTGAGACAATATTAACTTTAATATAACTAATGTGACAGTGGTCAAAAATAATACTATTATTGAAAATAGCAGAGCAGTTTTGTCTGTGTATTTGAGACCCCAACAAAAAATGCTATGTTATAACATATTTTTTGGCTTTTACGCAAAAATTACTAAATATACAACAATTAGAAAAGAATGAAGAAATTCTATGTCGCTAGTATTCGAAGAACTATATCTGTTCCTGTACAACACTTTAGACATTAATTGCTTATTTTTCTTGCTACTTTATGAACTTAAATTTTTGGTATGTAAATTTAGATATTTTTAGATGTTCATAAAGATTTTTTTTAACAAGCAATTAGTGTCTAAAGTATTGTGCAGGAACAGATATAGTTCTTCCAATACTAGCGACATAGAATTTTTCTTTCTTTTCTAATTGTTGTATATGTAGTAATTTTTGCGTAAAAGCCAAAAAATATGTTCTAACTGAGATTATTCGCAAAAAATAAAATTTAAGCTTAAACAAAAAATGCTATATTAAGCGGACAATATATGCACTGTTCGTAGTTTTATGGCTGAATCTTAATCCATTTAAAATTACAATCGATACAACACATCCCTAATTTTCTTTTCCTGCTATAAATTTATTAGACAAGTATTTAATTCTCCAATATCGTCTTAACCGGAGAGCTACAGCACAAAACGTCAGAACCACACAATTTATCACGGTATCGAAGCACAAGTGAGAAAGGCAGATGTGAATTCTGGTGTTCAATACAACCACAATATTTCGTTGGCCATTTAGATGTCACTGGTAGCTGTTGCCTTGTATATTATACGTTCGAATTCTCACAACAAAGTAACTAAATAGTTATTTTGCTGTTAAATAGCGATCTGCAATCATAAAAGGGGGTTTTATGATTATATAAAGCCTTATCATTTCTATATATATATATATATATATATATATATATATATATATATATATATATATATATATATATATATATATATATTTATATATATATATATATATATATATATATATATATATATATATATATATATATATATATATATATATATATATATATATTTATATATATATATATATATATATATATATATATATATATATATATATATATATATATATATATATATATATATATATAGATATGTAGGGTTTGGTGTCCGAAAAATCTTAGTATGGGCAAATAAATATATTTGCTATTAGTGAAGATAGAGGCACTAAATTTTAGGGGAATCTTATTGGTTGGTGCCGAGAAATTATTATACAGGATTAAATATCCTGAGCGGCGAACACCCAGTCCTAGGAGTTTTTAAAATTTAATAGATCGTTTTGATTCAACTGGGTGTGGAACATTCAAAACGTGAAGTTGTCAATAGAATAGCTACAAATGGCGAGAAAGAACTCGAAAAACTGTAATCGTTGACTCACCCGGTACAACCCTTATATTAATAAAATAAACCTTTACAGGAGAATAGCTTTATAAATAAAACGCTATTTATTCGTGATACCCTACATATTTTTGACACTCATAAGCCTTTCATAACGGGGTGAAGTAAACAAACTTAACGGCTTGCCCTACATTTTACCAACCCCTGTACTTTTTTTAAAAAACTTAAATCAATCTCGACGTCTCGCTAATAAATCATCCATTCATTATTAATAACCTGCTACCCTCATCGGCTTGAATTTATAATTTTTAGATATTCATAACGCGTTAGCCAAGTTGCTGCAATAAATTATAATTAAATACCTCGATATTTTATGAGTATTAACTTTGGGGGATGTCTTAAATAATTAATTATCTTTTGTATACGACGCACGTCAAAAATAACCACCCCTGTACAAACTTTCAAAGACAAACTTTGATATACTACGTAATAATAGGTAGAGCGTTGTTATCTTTTTCTATACTTCATTACCCTGCTGAGAGTAATTTGTTAATTGTTAATTAATAGCTGATACATGGGATTTTGCTAGCGCGTAATCATATTTAGGTCTTTGTACACGTAGAGATAATATATTAAATGTGGTGTGAAGATGGTAAAAACTAAATCTAACAGAGCAATCTAATGAAGTCTTTTCATTAAAAATAGCTTTTTTGTGCAACCGTATGCGAAGTGAGTATTTTGCGCTCATAACACAGTTCGTCAAATTCAATTTAGCCGCCGTCACCCTTAGCAACGTACGTCGGATTAACCTGATATAATTGAACCGGTCTTAAATTACCTCTGTATTGTATCTGCTTCTTACTTGAAGAGAGGAAAGCGAAGGCCTTAAAGGTGCGCTCACAGATAATAATAAGTTTTACTATATTTATGTAACACATTGGAAAATAAACATTTTTTGGGTTTGACTTCTCCATAATTTGAAAACATCTGATCACTCTTTTCAGTGTTTGGCACAATTTATTTGAATATAATTCTCATATTCCTATTTAGGGTTACAATTTAATAACATATGATTTTCATTCATCTAGCTCCACAGAGAGCAAAAAAGTAAAAATATGATTATTACAGCAATCTTCATGCAAAATTTCAGACAGACAAATACGTCAAGCCGTTTAGGTGGATCATCTAGGTTTTTACTTTTGTTAGATTATAAAATGTTGTGAATTTAGTTCATAAATTAGTAACAATTTACCAACATTTGAAAACAGCCTATTTCGGCTGAAATTTCACTAGACCACTTGACACAAAGTTAATTTTAGTAAAATTTTCTTCGCTTTAATTACGATAAAGGGTTTACAAAGGGTAAGTGAGTTAGATGTCGGTCAATATTGTCCGAAAAATTTGCTCTGCTTTGTCTTAGTCCACCTAAACCCATAACAGACCTAAAAAGTCTAAATATTGTATTTTAATTTATTATTTTATTTACAACGAGGCACATTATTATACTTTTGAATAATGAGTCTATTTCTGATAGACTACTTAACCAGTTTGAAAAAATATTTTCTTGTTAAGTAGACTGAAACTCTCTAAGAGTGTTAAATGCTATATCATAATCATAGCACATACAAATATAGGTTCACTTCACACATTTTCGAGAGTGGCACGTGTTACTTCTTGGCGGAGATCAAAAATCCACTTTATAAATGCCATTTTGAACAACTTTTTACGATTTTTAATTTTTATGGGCTTGCCATTTAAAAACGAATTAAGATACGGACATCGGGTTTGCGGTAAAATGTTTCTTTTTTGAAGATCTTTAAAATAAGTTACCATATGGCATAGGGTTGCATTTAAAAATTTTGACCTCAACTCCCTAGTGTCACCCCTCAAGGGGAATGTAAAAGTTAAATTTCATAAATATGTAAATGTATTAATCAATAAGATACATCTAAATTTTTTGCCTGTATCTTTACTAATAGTAAAGATATTTGCCTAAAATAGGACTTATCGGACACTGTATATTATTCAATTGATACTTTGCCGCTTCCGCTTTCTAAACTTAGTGGGTCGAGCGGCGATGGCATGAAGATCAACTTTATCGAACATAAAAAGATATGGTAAATTTGAAAGAAAAATATCAAAAAACTTTCAAGCCGGGTTTTTATAATTTTGATAATAACCGTTTCATTTCCCTAAATTAGCTTAATTACTAATTAGAGACACCCGGTCCTGGTAAAGATCCGCCACCGGTTTTATGTTTTTTGATATATTTTCTTCATACATTTGTGTTGTTCTGTAAAGTAGACTTTCGTGCCAGGCGGGCTCTCGGGCTATTATAATAAGTACGTGCATCGGCTGTTCCGTTTGTAACTCATACCCTTTTTCAATTCGTCGAATTTTTTAACCGTCATATCTAATGCAAAACAAGTAAAGAATCATTTATTCCACCCTGAATATCTCGAACCTCTGCCTAAGCTTTTTGAATCTAAATCCACCTCAACGTTTTACCGATAAATCACAATTATTTTCGCGAACCGGCTTCCGTTTTCGGTTTGAATTTGTAATTTTGAGTTGTTTGTTTCACGTTAGCCAAGTTGTTGCAATAAATTATAATTTAGTATTTAGGGGTATTTTTTGATATTGAGTTCGATGAAATATGATACATAGCGTCGTGTTAATTTTATTTCCCTAAAATCAATGCAGCATTTTTCATCTACCACAGGTTAGTTTTGGAAAATAAATACTCTCAATACTTTGGATACAATTTCATACACAGTTTTGTGAGATTTTTCACACATATTTCGTTAAAATTATATCTAACATTTTTTGATGACAGTAGAAAAGTTTGTCAAAAAAACCTAATTCTACAAAATACAAAATATGCGAAGAGGCAGTTGACCTCTTAATTCGCCACCGTGCTTCTGGCCCCTGTCTGGTTGGTCCGTTGAACACGTACTGTCAGCTGTTCAGGTGACACAAGTTAGTATCGGGGATAAATATTGATGAGATGAATAACGCCGTGTAAATTTTTGCTTTCTGTTTAATAAATTAGTGAAAGAAAATAATTTTCAACCCCCAAATAGTGCTATTAGTATTAACAAAATATCGCACTCGTACGTGTTGTGAAGTTAGTAAAACACAACATTTCCGGGGCTTTAGTTGAGCGTTATAATTTTACTCATGGTTTGAACAGGTGTTCTCTGGATTGTGTTGTTTGTATTATAGTATTTTAACTTTTTGGAATTGGAAGTTTTATAAGAGTTAGTAAGATTTCTTTCTTTAATGGTAACAAAAATATTATTTTTTTAGACTTGTTACATAGAATTATTGTTAAGAGACTTCGTGAAATAATACCCTGGAATTTCGAGAAGAATTTATATTCATTGAACATTAAAGCTACAATGCTATAGAGCCATTATCATGTTTGCACAGCTTGCCTACGATACTCGCAATTCGACAACCTGCCTTTAGTAAATTAAACAGTACGTGCCAGATCTCTTTAATTGGGACTTAAATGAGAACGTTCAGGTTACGAAAAAAACCTGCATGCATAAAATGTAAGATAAAAATATAAGTGGAAGAAATGTCCCTCAGAATTAGGATGAAATAGCTTCTCTATCACTTTTATTGTTTATTACTTACGGATACGCACAACCATTTTTTTCTTCTCTTGTTCGTTTTTACCCTTTTATCGATTTTTACTTATTTTCATCTGGTTTTTTAACTTTCTGTATCTTGTTCAAGGTATTTAATATTTTTTTAAAATTCTTCTATTTAATCATTAAAGTTACTGACCGCATACCTTGACTCCAGTTCCAGTTAGGGGTTACTTATCCCTTGGACGAAGCGGGAGATCAAAAAGATAATAATGACGTCATGTATGGATTTTTTAAATGTCAAAAAATGAGTGGCACAACTTAAATTACACTCAGTAAAGTATAAGTTTGAATTAATTCTTTGCACTTAAATACATTCTAAATATTTAAAGTGGTTTATACGTATTGCCTAACAGGAAACAGCATCATTGTTAAAAATCAATGAGTTACAGCTGTCTATTTTCCTATATAGAACTCTCTATAGTAAAATTATTAACTTTTGCGGGCTTTATTCTGCTGTCCAGCTACTAGCACCCTGACATCCCACTTCTCCCGCTCATTCATATGTAAGTGCTGCCGATTATGGAACAAATTGCCTGCAGCGATTTTTCCTTCCCCTCCTGTCGTTAAATCCTTTAAATATGGTTTAGATCCGATATTAGATATAGGTATAGGTACCTTTTATATTAGGAGTACATTTCTCATCTCTGGAAACGCCGCGCCGAAGGTACCCCATAAAAAAACTGTAAATTTTGCGACAAAATGCGGAATATGAACACTGAAATAAAGAAAGAGTGATAAACCTAACAGGAATTACTTTTGTCTAAAAACGAGACACGCATTAAGAAAAATCCATATTTTTGTGCCATTTTTCCATTATAAAATAGCTGCAAAAATTCAGTTTATCTGAGCTGGAAATTCAGCAGGCTAAAAACGACCTTTAAATCTAAAAAATTAAAGGGTTTCCAGCTTTTCGGGTTTTTTTTGGCATTATATACTGATGTTGATGTTTTGCCATTTAATTATGGAAAAGGTTTTTAATCAAAAATGAGCATGAATGAACATTGTTCCTAAGGTAGGATAATTCATTTCACAGAACCCAAATAGTGTTTTTTACAGTGCTGTTACAGCATTTACAATAAACAACTTCCTTTAAATATATATATAGGGTATCCGGAAACGAATCGGACAGCTTCTTGGAGTGACCGGGATTGAGACCGGGATTGCTTATCTTTAAATCATTTTGTTTCAAAAAAAAGCGTCAGCCCTTCCCCCGCAAAATCAAATCTGGACCCAGAGGTATAGTAGGCAGTGGCGGCTGGTGAAATTTCAAAGTTGTATATCTCTGTTCCTACTTACAGGACCCGAACCAAATTTAAGGGTTTTAATCGTGAGCCCACTGGGAATATTTTGGTAAAGAAAAAAAACATTTTATAACTTGCGAAAAAGAGTTAAAATTTTGGTGTGCCCCTCCTAGAAAAAAAATGAAAACGTCTAGGTATTTTACTTATTCTTTTTTTTAAACCAATTTTACATCATTTTGTCGACAGTTTTTAAATTTTGAGAGAAAAAAATGTGTTAGTAGAAAGTTATAGTCATGTGAATTGTTTTAAGCCTAAAATAAAATTTAAGAAAAAATTCAAATGACTATAACTTTCTACTAACACATTTTTTTCCCTCAAAATTTAAAAACTGTCGACAAAATGATGTAAAATTTGTTTAGAAAAAAGAATAAATAAAATACCTAGACGTTTTCATTTTTTTCCTAGGAGGGGCACACCAAAAATTTAACTTTTTTTCGCAAATTAAAAAATGTTTTTTTTCTTTACCAAAACATTCCCAGTGGGCTCACTATTAAAACCCTTAAATGTGGTTCGGGTCCTGTAGGTAGGAACAGAGATATACAACTTCGAAATTTCACCAGCCGCCACTGAATTAGTAGGTAGCTATATATTACAAAATGTTTTTTTTCTTTACCAAAACATTCCCAGTGGGCTCACTATTAAAACCCTTAAATTTGGTTCTGGTCCTGTAGGTAGGAACAGAGATATACAACTTCGAAATTTCACCAGCCGCCACTGAATTAGTAGGTAGCTATATATTACAAAATGTTTTTTTTCTTTACCAAAACATTCCCAGTGGGCTCACTATTAAAACCCTTAAATTTGGTTCTGGTCCTGTAGGTAGGAACAGAGATATACAACTTAGAAATTTCACCAGCCGCCACTGAATTAGTAGGTAGCTATAAATAGCCCCTGCCCCATCCACCGTTAGGTTCCCCAAACGATGTGGTACTGGACGTACGGACTACAAATTATAAAGCGGCAATTTATATACGAATACCCTTAGAAATAAGCAAGCGCGTGTTATTAAATTACCCCGCTTTATATTAAAAGTGAACAGATTCTAGCGGGAGGCTTATTTCCTTTTGCTTCATAGACACCTATGAGTCATGTTTTGCAATTTTCAGTTTCAGAGTGTAAATTATATTATTGCCTACGTGTAGAAAACGGCAAACTTGACGTCACGTCTTCTAGTGACCCAAATCTGGTTAAAACTATCAAAACGGGTTTATATTTTCACAGATGTAAACATATTCTCTGGTAAAGCATTTGCTATAGTAGATAACTATTCGAATTAAAATACTGAAACGGGGTTTACCAGTTTTCGAGTAAATACATATACATATAGATTGAGATATATCGATAAAACGTTTAGGTTGATTTACGCTCCAACCGCTGCGGTATTTATGGGGATTAATATAATGAAACTGTACATGAATTTTACTGGTGTCTGGATTATCCTAAACCCTTAGAGGATTATTGTTTTAATTGTGGAATATCTCATTAATATACCACCTGTGTTTGTGATATTAATAGTCACGCAAATACACTTAAGGAGATACCTTTTTTGGAGTAAAATTATTTTAGATTGCCCTGTTCACTGTTTTCCAGCTTTGGTAAACACCAAAAGAGAGAATTTTACATTAGGCCTGAAAATTCTCTTAAGTACTTGGACTCAAAATAGGAGTATAACTTCACTTTCTAACCCATTTCTATTCCAACTTTTTCACGAGAAATCAACTTTATTCAAAATGTTGTCTAAATAAAAGCAGTGTAATTAAATTAAGCATAAACTTTTTTATAATAAAAACATAATGCTTTTGTAATACGTTCTTAGAATATTATGTAAAAAGATCTTGTCATTTCACAAGATGTTGTATTAGGAGCGGCGTTCCTTGTTAAAAAATTCTAATTTGTCGAGGTACTAAAAATAAATTTCTGAAATTACCTACAAAAGTGCTAAAAATACAAAAATCGTCGTATTTTGGAAAGAATTCACCAATATTATTTAGAAATAAAATATTAGGTATTTCTGCTACCTTAAAGTTTACGGGCGTGGTGTGGTGGGCAATACTGTTATTCTTATTATTATTTGTTTGCCCATTGCGTTGTCGTATTGCGTGCCTGTTTCGTAATTTTACTGTAATTAAACAAAATGGGTAGCTATAGGCTTCTGAGTTTGGATTAACGCCGTTCCTTTGTGCTTGATATTGATTCAGTCACTAAATTAGTGTATGGTATCATAGATCTAGAGAAGCTTCAAAGGAATTAGAAAATGGATGAAAGTGGCATAACAAATTTTCATGGTGACTTCCCTGGAAAATTTGCCTTTCCCAGTTTTAGATAAAAATAATTTCATTTTCTAACAAAATTAAAAATAATCCGGATCTGTCTTATTGATAAAAATAATTTTATTTCCGAACAAAATTGAAAATAAGGTAATAAAAGTAGGTAATAAACTATCTATCAACTATAAAAAGCAATTTTTTTGCTCGGTGAGCTTCTTTTTAGTCATGGAAATTCTGTTTAAGGCGACCTGGAAAGTCAGGGAAAGTCAGGGAAAGTCAGGGAATGTCAGGGAATTCGATTTAAGAAGTGTGGTGGGAACCCTGCATAAGTAGTTTCAGGCCGGAAAGAGAATTAAAAGACAGATCTATGAAAGAAGTTTACATGATCGGTCGTTTTCAAATAACATTTAATTAATTTCTGCAATGCAAACAGACTAAATTTAATAAAACTATTTAAGAAAATCCACGAAATATTTTACCTTTATCAGTTCGCTTTCAAGAAAATTAAATATAGTCATATTTTCTCGCTACATAACGCCAGTCGTAAATCCGAAATCTAACAAACTTTAACATTATCATGACTTTTCTTTTAAAGCTATCAATCAGAACTTTCTTTTGCCTTATGTTCAATATATTAGAAGAAAGAAACTGGGAAGGGTTTAACTCCGTAAATGGAAAAAGTTCAGGAAAAGTTCTAAAAAGAGTTAGAGAAAAAACAAATGGGTCTACTCTAAATGGACAGATTATTGGACATTTGTATGCGACAATATAATACACCTGTTGTTAAGTTTAAACGAATGGGGGCAAAAAATTTCTTGGCGATCAAAATTGATGAAGTAAAATATTTAAGGATGAATTTTCACCTTTAACAAGGTGCTGAGCAGGGGAATTATTAAAAAGTGGCAAGTTCTTCAAATATTTTGGCATTCTGAGAAGATTTCTTGAAAAAAAAATTGAATTTTACAATACATCTCCGTTGCTATAGGTAACGAAAAATAACTGTTAGAAAATATTTATATTTGTACGGAATAGTTATTATCCTAAATAGGGCGAAAAGTTATACTCTCCCGCACGCGATTGCCGTTGTCCCGAATGACGCGAGGCGGTGTTCGGGCAAGCAGTCGAGTGCCGGAAAGATACTTTCCCCATGCGTTAGGATCAAAATTTCTTCTACGACCGTATTTTATTTTAAAAGACCAATCTAAATAACTAAATCTTTATTTTATATAAATAATTGTTAACGTTAAAACTACTTATTTGTTATTGGAAATATTGATTGTAAACGTACAGTTTGTAGTATTTTGCAAATAATTAATCGCAGATGTCGACTGATGCTTCAATAAGGTGGATCCATCACAGTGGCGTGCAGTGAAATTTCAAAGTTGTATATCTCTGTTCGTACTTACAGGAACCGTACCAAATTTGGGGGTTGTAATAGTAAACCCACTGGGAATATTTTGGTAGAGAAAAAAAACATTTTGTAATTTGCGAAAAAAGTTGAATTTTTGCTCTTCCTACCCAGGAAAAAATTTACACGTTTAGGTAATTTATTTATAATTTTTTCTAAACAAACTTTAGGTACATCATTTTGTCGAGAATTTTTAAATTTCAAAAGAAAAAAACGTGTTGGTAGAAAGTTACAGTCATTTGAATTTTTTTAAACCTAAAATATAATTTAAAAAAAACTTTAGAGAATCTTGTAAAATAACAAGTTTCAGACCCGGTAAGTAACAGTGATATTGATCATGAAGTCTCACTACTTTTATGGCCGACCAGTCAAAAGAATTTGGTTCCATTCTACAGTAACCTTTCTGTTGGGATTCTTACCAATTTCTAAAATATATTCATTTAGTATAAGTTTAATATAATACGAAGAAAAATTAGTAATAATAATGTGGCAGACAAAAAGGTTTTTGTACAGGTGTAGTCTCTGTGGTAATATATCACGAGAATGATATGATATAATACCTCCAATTCGCTATACTCTTAAAACAAATCATTTAAACTGCAAATTCCACAGATGTTCCCTGTGAAATATTACTGTAACAGAATGCAGAGATTTCACAACCCATTTATATTTTTAGAACATTAAGGTATAATGCAGTAAACCCGTTAACTTCTTCGTAGAGCTTTTCGATATTACGCATGTCTTTGTAATATGGTTTCGTAAAGCATGCTATGGAAATTATGGCGTTGTTTAGAATACTTTACCGCACTAAAAAATATATAAAGTACTACCTACGCACAATTTTGAAAAAACTATTATATACAGGTTATCCGACAAGTCTTAGCATGGGCAAATATCTTTGCTATTAGTAAAGACATATACACCAAATTTTAGGTGTACCTTATTGGTTAACAAATCTACTTTTCTATGTAATTTAACATTTGTAAACCCCTTGAGGGATGACGCTAGGGAGTTGAGGTCATACATTTCAAAGGCAACCCTATGATGTGTGTTACCTCATTTTAAACGTATTTAAAAAATAAACATTTTACTGCAAATTCGAGGTCCGTATGTTAGTTCGTTTTTAAATTGCAAGCCTTTAAAAACTTAAAATCGTGAAAAAAATTAAAAAGCTTGAATACCTTAATTTCCCTCTATACTTCAAAACGACCACTATGAACTTCTTGGCAGTAATACAGTCGATTTTGGAACTTACTTCTCACATTTTCGAGAATGACAGTTGTTACTTCTTGGTAGAGTTCCAAAATCGACTTAATTACTGCCAAGAACTTCATGATGGTCATTTTGAACAACTTTTTAAGTAATAAGATAAATAAAGATACCTACTTAAATTTTTGATTTTGTTCACGACTTTTAATTTTTATAGGCTAACCATTTAAAGACGAATTAAGATATGGACCTCGGATTTACGGTAAAATGTTCCTTTTTTGAAAATCTTTGAAATAAGGTACCATACGGCATAGGGTTCAATTTAAATTTTTTGACGCAACTCCCTAGCGTAAGTCATAGACTGATTTTGGATACATAATAGGTGTAAATGTGAAATAGGTATCAAAAAATTGTATTTAGTATCAGAAATTATTTTCCTCTACTTCTCAATTGACACAAAAATGCATCCAATTTAGAAAGTAAATATTTTTAAAATGATCAATTGTGGAGTGCTCTAATTAGAATTCTGTTTAAAGAAAACAACAGAATAATACGTTTTAATTAAAAGTTCCATATGTCTTGTTCCAAACCTGGGCAAAAAATTCCAATCATTTTTATCGTATGACGAATATTAACTAAAACAAAATTGGAAGCAGATTATTCCTACTCATTCAAAAAAAATTTTATCAGTTTTTGGGGCAATACTTTAAAAAATATGTAAGGTATTAGAGAGCTCTTGCTACAGCTTAGCCCTAAATTTAAAACGCGAGAGTCTCGACACTGGCTAATCCTGAAAGCAAGATTTGCCGCAGGCTTGGCAGAAGAACGTTTATTCTTTTAAATGTCAAACATGTTTATATAGTTAGCAAAAAGTCATCCTTAAAGAAAATCAAACGTAAAATATCAGTGCATCTGTGTCTATTTTAATTCTAACTTTTAAACAAGTTTAACTAAATTGCAATATTTGGATATTATGAATCCATTGTTGCTCTTTGGACCATTACTTTTCGAGTACCCTGTGTATGTAAATTTTGACCTATATTTATTTGTTGAAGAGGTCGCCTTCCTTCTCGACTTTTCAACTGGAAATTTCGTTCAGTGTTATATTTCATCATCATTTAGTTATTCTTGTCTCTCTATCTATCTTATATATACTAATACATAAAATTGTAAGGTGACTGACTCACTGATTCATCAACGCCCAGCCAAAACTACTCATGCTAAAAAGTTGAAATTTTGCACACTGCTTTATTTTACTCCGTAGACGTCGACTTAGAAAGGATATTGCGAAACTTGGCATCCAAGGGGATCAGAGCAACCTATAAAAATTAAATTAGCAGTTTTTGGGTGCATTCTTTTAGCATAAGTAAAATTTTCATAAAGAATGACAAAACTTGCTCGGCATACGAGATCTGATTTGGTTACCTTTAACAAAGAAAAAATAAAAAAAAACTTTGTTACCCAGCAATGAGTCTCAAATGTATAAGTGTCATTCATCATATTATGTTTACGGGTTTCCTAAAATAAAAATAAATCTAGTACCATCTTCTTAATTCTTTTAAATTCCTGGGGACGCACAATGCATAATCGTCAAGTACAACTCGTCCAAGATAGCGTGATATATGAGAATATCAAATAAGCGCCGCCCATTCGATGCGCCGTGGCTAGCAACCAAATGTGTCATTTTTATCGAGGCTTCCGTAGAGTAAAGAGTTGGACAGTCAGGGATAAATATTCAAAACTTTAGATAATGGATTTTAAGTCAAAATTGAAAGGTAAAGTTTTGTCAGGGCAGGCTAGAGAGATAGTAGCCAATATTATTTTTTTTATGCAGCGGGAAGCAGCACAAAACGGGCCTATTAAAGAATTTAATAAAGTTCAGGACCGTGTTGTATTGGCGACTGGAGTAAGCTTAGCCACCGTACGAAGAATTTCCCAAGAAATGAAAAACGTCGAGGAAGGCGCATCAACTTCATTTTCGACGCCAAACAAAAAAAGGACAAACATTTTTTTCCCACATTTTCCAAAGAAGAGTGGCAAAAGCGGTGTAAACATGCTATTAAATTTGAACACTATTTCATGGAAAATGAACCGGCATTGGATTTAATCGTCGATGATCTAATAATAAATGTACAGGGAGATAGTGATAGCAATATTACCAGTGAAAATAGCAGTTCGGACTCAGAAGACGAACTTTCAGGAATTGAGCCGCTGTAGAGGCAATAAAATAATTTATAATATATATATAGTATATCTATATATATATATATATATATATATATATATATATATATATATATATATATATTATTACCTATTCTTCGGTCAGACATATTACTTAATAATCCATTAGAATTAAATAATTTACCTTTATTAAACTTATTTACCTGTAAAAATTAATTAAAAATTTTATGTCAATTTTACGTTTTAGACTTTTTGTATGTATAACACATTATCGAGTTTTTTTTATAATTTCAGTCAAGTACCTATATAGTACTTTTCACTAGCTTAGTCTCAATACCTATAAATAAATTTTGGTTAAGTTCCTAAAGTTATAACCATGGCATCCTTTAATAATTGATGTTTGATTGCTTACGTAAAATAAATCAAACATACAACACAAATTTTTCACCGGACTGTACTATCCAAGAAGCATCGACACCGATCGGTCGCGCGTATCGTGCCTCTCTTTTCCTCCGAATGCGTTCCTTTTCTGGTTTGTGCGCAACCGGCAAAATTTTCATATATCACGGTATGTTGGACGAGTTGTAGCTAATTACATATTTATAAACTATTATTAACTTCAGACTTCAGCAGTAACATAAGCTAGTTCGTGCTAGTCCTTAGGTTTTCCCCAATATTTATTTTATTTTTTACATTTTATAACAAAAATATAATGTAAGCTAAAGCAATTTAATGGAATCTGCTATCTCCGAGTATTATTGGCAACTGTATTGTGTAAAGCAAGAGGATTTCCTCTTCTCCCAGTCAACAAAGAAAATTTAAGTCACGGCTCACCCAGTCCACATCGCATGAATAAATCCGTTTAAGTTTGCTACAAGATGGAAAATCCTCTTGAAGGATACTAGAATATAGATGGATTTTATAGTTTTATATCTTAAATATTGTGTTGTGTAAAAGAAACCTAACAGTAGTAATAATGGTTTGATTACTTATTGATTCACTGGGAAACAATTTTTTTTCCTGAATAAGTTTTTGTAGTGAATTTAGATACACTAATGTAATACATTACTCGGCGTGTAGTTGTTTTGTTTCAATTGACTCTAGTTCTCATGATAAACCGTACTATATAAAATAATCAAAATTTGAGTAAGGTACGGTTGTTAACATGTTTTATTCTAAGTATATCGCAACGGCAGCAAATCTTCCTGGCCACTTGCCAAAAACAGTCAAAACTTCTGTAGAAGCACTTTTCCTCCCCTGACCTCTGACAACGAAATTATCTCCACCTCTAAAGGAAAAGCTGAACTATTTGCCAAAAAATTCGTTGCCAATTCCACCCTAATCCCTCCCGCCAATTTCGCCTTTCCAACATAATACTTAAGGTCAAACAAGTTAAAAAAAATGTTCTATCCCTTGACACCAAAAAGTCCTCCAGTCTGGATTACATACCAGCAATTATTCTAAAAAATGCGCTCCAGAACTTACAGCAATCTTAACTTGTCTTTTCCAGATCTCTTATGACAAGAGTATCTTCTCAGATAGCTGGGAGACTGCTCGTGTCCAGCCTGTACACGTACAAATACAGTATTACACGACATTTATTTCACTATATCTTCATCTAATAAAATTAACATACATAAGTATTAGAAAAAAGGAATATAATTTGTTCTATTTTATGCATCATAGCCAAATAAACTTGTATTCCCTTCTTACTGATAAATTATTTAGTAAAAATGGAAACGCTGTTCTACCGTTTACTATCAGTTTTAGTAGGAATTGAGAAGTGACGCAAGCGTCCATTCATATAAGTAGCTCACGATGGCGACCTTGTTCGAGAGTGGAATTGTGTTTTTTGTGTTTGCGAGAAGTATTTAAGAGTTTTCCTTTGAAGGAGCTGACATTATTTTGCGGACAAGGATCAGTCAGAAATCTCAGTATATCGCAGAAACCCAGCTCGCCGCTGATGGTGATGTGCTCGGCTATAATTGAATAATATTGCAGCAATATATTGCAGAAAATTATTGCCCATTTAGAAACACCTTTAGTCAGAACTGATTGCCGTACCCGTTACGTTCAGTCTTCTGTGCTAGTAGGATGTCAGGATGATCACTGAACTTTTTGAATCTGGTCCCATTTTAAACCCTAATATTTTTGTTAGTATTCCATAGGTGTAATTTTTTGGGTGCATATTGAAATTGAATTGATTAACATATTTATTGAAAACACGAGATGACTTACCAAGCTTATTGCTGACGCTTGTTGTATAATATAAAATTGTTGTCTTAGTAATTAACAAAAAACAAATCTTGGTATCTGGTTGTTTTTAGTGACAACATTACGACTTTTGCTTTTTATTATTCTCTTCAAGCCAATCTTTTAAAGCCGGGAGCTTTAAAGCGAAAGAGATTTTCTCTTGTAACGAAATTTAAACAATAGTAATAGGAAAAAAGTAATACCGTTTTTATAAAGAAAAGCAATTTTCTTCATGCTTTTCAAGCTAAAATGGATAAGCGGAAAAAGTTATTCGGATTGTGAGTGAAAAAATAGATTTTCTAAAAGTCATTTTGGTGAAAAGAATAAAGCGAAACTTCACAGAATGCGTTTTGGTTTTATAATATGTAGAAAATATCGCCACTGATTGTGTTTTAGGAGGAACCCGATTTAGAAGGCTGAAAAATGCATCAATATTTGACAATTTCTTATAGCTTAAATAAAAATATATCTTTTTATAATGATATGTTACAGATTTGCAGTTGAACCAAACATTTTTTTTAATGTAAAATATAAAGTTTTTGTTTAAAAAAATGGTCTTATCAACGCCACGCTACCGCACATGATGGTATACATTGTCTTGATACGATAGCGAGAGGCAGAACGGAGCAAACGAGTGGATTTTTGTTCCCATCGTATATCTAGTTCACAGTCTAGCTGTCTTCACGCGGAAATAATATTCAACGGTATGTTGCTTAGAATCTTGGATCTTAAAAACAAGCACGTCAGCCGCGTAGAATATGAAACACGGCAACAACGCAACACAAAAGCGATGTTTGTTTTTGTTCTTACTAGGCATAAAAATAAAGTGGATGAGATAAGACTGAGTGGGGTGGATATAACGAATATATGTCTTACGCTATGTTTCTAGCGAACATTGAGATATAAAATGCGGAAAATTTAGTTTTTTTTTATTATTAAGACTAGGTTACTATTTTAAAAATATTTTCTTCCTACATGAGATCATGTCGCGGATTTTTGTAACCCAGTAACAATTTTTTTATAATTACTTTTAAGTAAAAGCCTAATTATGCTTTATTTTTGCTCGTTGCGACAGCTCATTAGATCTCGTATCAAGGCTTACTCGTTGCTGTCAAGTCGTAAACTGATAAATCTTTGTCGTAACTCTCGGTATTTATAGCCTGCGCCGGAGGTTGTAGCGGTTCTGGCTGGCTGTCGTTGGCTCCGCCCCCTCAGCCGTTGCTTCGTTGGCTGTTTGTTGTGATGTGGTTGCGAGTTGATGCGCTTCGGCTTGCCGGTCTACTATTGCCTTTCATGTACTGGACAAATGCAGAGCGTCGTCCCTTTTTATTTAGATGACCGATCTTTTCTATTTCGATGGCATCTCCTATTATTCCAGTTTTGTAGTTTTCGATGTTTGCCAGTTGTCTGCAGCTATCAAAGTTAATTTCGTGTCCTGTTTGATGCTGATGTTGAAACAGGGCCGATGTAGTTTGTTTGTTGCTGATAGCCAGTTTGTGTTCTTCTAACCTGGCTGAAATTCATATGTTGGTTTGCTCGACGTACATTTTATTGCAGGTACCGCATTCTACACTGTACACACTCTACACACCAAGTCCGAATTGGTGAAGAAATCGAGCAAATAGATCATGTTTTGCTTGAACGTGTAATAAATCATTTTTTGTCTAATGTTGAGAAGTGTATTGAATTTGTTGGCGGTCACTTAGATGACGTGATTTGTAAAAGTAAGAGTTTATTAACCAAATATTTATTTTATAAGTTATCCCAAATTCCAAAGAGTTACCTTTCATTATGTATAATAAAATGTTAATTTGAAAAATTTTTATTTGACTATTAAAATGAGTAGTCTATTATTGGAAATCCTGTGTAACTGCATTTAAACTATTTAAATGGTAAATATGATTGACCTACATTTTAAATATTTCTATTTTCTTTTCTACCACAAGCCAATATTTTCCAAATACCGCCTTGAGTATGAAAAGATTGTTTCATCCCAATGGGATTTAGAGAAAAGTAGCATGAAGATATCAAATTCTCTTTACACAAAGAGCAATTTTCAAGCTTTATGGTTTTTAACCAAAAAACGATCAGTGGGAAGGTCTATTTAAAATATAACCAGTTCTTTCTTCCTAAAAATATTAATTATTTTTTCGATAAATGTAGTGATTAAGGCGTGGTAAAATATTTTAAAAGTCGTTGACAGCGACGCGTCGCTCTTTCCACACGGAGGTATGTTTGTAGTCTCGATTGCATTGCGCGTCGTGTATACTATACGTGTAGCTACTTGGCAAATCTTGTTGACAAATAGTTTTATTTGCATCGGAGACATGCAAAAGTTTAAACTTTAAAATTTTTGACCATTGCCAGGAAAACAAAGAATTGCAGTTTATTTACGTCGAAATTATTAAAATATGAAGTGAATGAAATGAATTTGTCAAAATCTCGCAAAAATGTTAATTTTTGTTGCAAGATTGGAAGGTTCCTGGACCGATTTCGGCATGAAATATACATGAATAAAATTTTAGGAACTTTTTACTTGAAGTGCAGGGATAATTCATTGGATGAGTTACGCATTAAATGTCATTTCCATTGATTTTTCGATGACCCTACAATACTGGAATTTCAGTCCAAGCCAATGGTATCCGTTTTACCAGTTTCGAAATTCGTGGGAAAATTTGCAGTAGAAAATCCTTTTTTTTGTCAATAAAGACCAAAATAAATTGATAAAAATATTCACAAATATTTAATTTACGTAGGGAAAAATATAAAAAATATTTTCAGATTTATTTGGGTTATATGCATCTTCCCTATTGCAAGAGGCACCTGTTTAGAATACGCAAAAATCATAAATATTTTGAAAGTAAGCCGCTTCATAATATTTTTAATGTATACTCGCAGAACCCAGTACGTAAACTCTTAGTGAAACGGCATAATTAATCCATAAATTGTGATGGCTGCCAGTATGGCTTTTTAATTGGAAGAAACAAAACTTTATTACACGATTGTTTACTGAGAATTATAGCTGACGAATCATAAAACTTGTAATAAACTTAATGGCTTTTCTGGAACATCAAAGTTTTATTACTATTTTCCAATAAAAGTTATTTAAAACTTTGTTAGGGTAAAACATCTTAGGCATTCTTCGAATAATTGTATTTTCAAATTTAATGCTTGACCAAGGAATATTTCTAAAATAATATATTTTGGCCATGGGCGCTGCCAGGAGGGAGCAAGGGAAATCAGTTGCATGCTATTTTCCCTGTGACTTAAATAGCAATACATAACATTCTCAAAAAAAATTGGTGCACTTTTCCAAATTCTGGCTTTTAATTTAGTTCTTTTTGCAAAACTGCTAATACTGTATGGTTTTTATAACCAGTAAAACATGTTTTCCAATGATTAAATTTGTTTTTCCAAAAACAACAATCTGTTAATTTGTGCCCATTTCTGGATTAGCTATATCTAAATTATAATTATTCAGAGACTAAGCTAATACATATTATTCGGTTTTTGTTGGGTTGTAGGCATTAAAGTTAGTTAATTAGCTCTAATTTGGCATTATTAATAATCATTAACACATTAATGGGAGAAGGTAGAGGGGCTTAAAAAAAATAACACATCTTTATTCCAATTTATTAAATTTAAGAAATTTTTCGAAAGCAAATTTCAAGAAAAACATTTTTTTTCGAAAACACATTTTTCAGAAGTACCTGTGATTTTTTAAAAATCTTTTTTCGGATACGCAATTTTTTGAAATTGTGTTTTTTCGAGAAAAACTTTCATTCTGTCAATGCCGCCACACCCCAAGGTTCAGTCCTGGCACAAACCCTGTTTTTTCTTCACATTAATGACCTGTTCTCTTCAACTACCAATCCCATCCACAGTAACGCTGACGATAGTTCTCTTCCCTCCCACATTTATTTTTCCAAACAAGTCTCGAAGCTGAATAATAGATGCTGATCTATGCACCTAATTAATCTTAGACTGGGGTGCCAAAAACCTTCTTTAGTTCAGCGCCTCCAAAACCCAGTCCTACTCTCTGTAATGCAAAAAATCCAGACACGCTTATCATATCCACATGAATGGCCGGGCCCTACAGAACAAAGAAACATTCGATCTCGGTTTCATCGCTTTTGAACACGATCTCAGCTGGCACAAACACATTACTTCAGTAGCCACATCAGCAGCTAAAAAGCTTGGTTTTCTCTTCCGAGGCAAAAAATACTTCTCCGCTTCCAACTTACACTATTTATGTCTTCCAAATGAGACCTAACCTAGAATACTTTGCCCACATATGGGGAGCAGCATCACCTTCGATACTAAACATCCCAGACTCTATCCAAAAGAGAGCCATTCGTCTCATCAATGACAAAGTCCTCACAAGAAACGCCCTTCTCTTGCTCATCGCCGCACTATTGGGGATCTGTCCCTCTGTCTGCCCCACCACAACTGATTTTTGACTCATTCCAGCATCTCTTGCAAGTCATCTGGTACCTTCATGCAGCTCAATAGCTGCCGCTCCTGAAACGCCCTGCCCTATTTCCGTCCATTTTAGTTCGCCTTCGAACTCGTGGTTTCGTCTTTAGACTGCCAGGAGTACGACTTTTGGTCTCCTGCCTTTTAAATGCCATGTGATATTTCGGGATATTAGGAAACCTCTTCGCCGACACTAGTGCAGTTTCTCTCTAGTTTTTTTCTGCACTCCCCCAAAATGAACAACGTATCAGCTTACACATTAAAATTCGCTCCCACGTTTAATTGGTCAATAAACTGACAAGTAGTTGTTAAAACGTCAAAATTCTCAACTAATTTAAGTAAAACTAATGCATTTTTAAATTCAATCAAAATTTAGTTAACCATAATTTCGTAACCAAAAGAGCAAATCGAAAATTTTTTCATACATGCTTACATTGTGTTTTTTTATGTAGATTCGAATTTTGTAAACAAAAGTACTTCTCTCATTTAAAATTCCAAAGTTACCACCACGCCTCAAAATAGCGAAAAGGGGTAAATGTCAAAAATATGTTTAAATATGTACCCACATCTCCCTATTAAATCACTAAACCGTTTTAAAAATACCGCCCCGTAACACTTTAAAAGCTCACTGTATATAATGATACATAATAGAGCTCTTGTAATAAATTCATAGAAAGCCATCACAAGAAGATATTGTAATTTAAAAAAATTTTGTTTTAGGGGCTGCATTCTTTATAAAAATAGGTATTTCCGATGCTTTAAACTTTTCCGGCTTACTTTTTGCTTTTCTTGTCTCCGTCTTTCCTAATTTTACCCTAATAAAACAAAACGATTAAAAACAGGCTTTTCTTAGTTCCACTGACGCCATTCCTTGGGGCCTATTATTGAGGCAGTCACTTAATCAGTGTGGTATTATGGATCTAGAAAAGCCTTTAAAAAATTGGGAAATGTCCGAAACTGTCGTAAAAAATTTTCAAAGCAGTTTTCCTCGAATGTGATGTCGCTATTTATTTGTCCATCCAAGCAAAGCAAATTGTTCATTTGGATGGCTGGTTGGTAAATCGATGACAAATTTACTTTATATAAAGATAGTAAAGTGAATCAAAATAAAGAATTAAAAATGTTGTATGACTTACTCATTTTAAAGTATTTTCTTAACTTTAAAGTTCTTTTTTGCGTGTTGCAGTTGCGTCCAATTTTGAATTACGCTAGATACTTTTAATACCTTTTCCTACTCCTGTTATAGACATTGAAATTTCGAGAATTGGTTTCTATATCGAAATATTTCCTTCTTTATCGTAGATTATATTGTCTCAGCGTTTCCATGAAAATTTACTTTGGGGTTCGAGGTACGTTTTCATCAGCAAGTCATTTTAGAATCATATTGAATATTTGATTGTACCTTTCTTTGGATTTATCCGGTAGAAGTGAGGCACATGCAACGTAAGCGGCCTTTTAAATACCATTTTCAGTTAACATTCTAAAACGGCGGAATGCAAGATTTCAATAAATTAACAAAATTTAAAATCTGTGACAGGCGCTAATGCCAGATAACGTTGTAAGTAAATCGTGGCTATGAATTATTTTTTAACAGGTAAAACGGCCTTCTTAACATTATTTTGATTTAAATATATTAGTTAATAAATTCAAATAATAGAACAGTAGCAGAAAAAAATTAATTCATCACACGATGCGAAATTCCTTTCAGATATTCGGAAGTTTTGAATTATTCAAATACCACCACACACCAAAGAGCAAACTTTCGCATCTAGTAATGTAAATAACTATTTCTTTATTTATATAACTTTTCCTTGTGTATAAATGTCCTTTTATTAAAAGTCCTTTATAATACACTTTTATTGTGCAGAATTAAAAGGGCAACATTTAAACAGGTCTTTAATGCAGACAACAAAGAGGCTAAGTTAAGTGTCATTCACGGTAGTATTCTTAACAAAGGAACGGTTTTAATAGGTATTGTGATTAAACTCTCAATGTTAACTTCATAATTTATTAAAGAAGTTAAATTGCTAAATTCTCCATTAAATTTAGCCAAATTAAGTAAGTTACTATTTTAAAATATTTAAGAGGAAATAGAATATAAAGACTGTATATTATAGTCACTTTATTTGTAATGGATTTTGACCGGCTGGACAACTTAATCTGATCGGAATTTACTTGATACTAAAGAAAAAGGTTTTCCCGGAAGTATCCGGTAATTCTAATTGCGATCATTCAGCAGATCAAAATTCACAAAAAATATCATTTTTCACCTGCCTTGCTATATAGTAAACATTCCTTTATGAATTTCAGCATGCTAACATGAATTCCTAAAAATATGGGGATTACCTTTCAAGCTTAGGGGTATTATATAAGTGGATAGACTTATATAATATCGGTTTAGGTAACTCAACATAAAATAGAGCTCTCAGCTAGTAGAACTTAAAAAATACTATAACCAGCACGCTGAAAAAATCTTAGCGTTAGTTCAAAACTTGCTTATTTGATGTTTAATTGTTTTTCAGTTAAGTTTCGTGATGGTTCTTGAACAAATCTACAATTATTATAATTTACACATTCCTCTTTCTCTTTAAATAATAAAGTTATCTATTGTTTTTTTTATCTAAGACATCCCACGTAGACTTCAAGCCTAATTACTAACGTACCTTGGGTGTCTGAAGAGAAGGGAAATGTAGTCTATTGACATGGGATTTGACGGATTGGAGGTTGGAACGGGAAGGGAAAACATCTGCAGGCAATTTGTTCCATAATCTGGAGACCCTAGGTATGAATGACCGAGAGAAGTGGTCTGTTCTTGGCTTTTGTAGCTGGACAGTAAAGGGATGCATACGTAACGCACCTCTTGTTGTTCTGTTAGGGACATTCAAGGGGGGAATAATACCGGCTAGTTCTTCAGAGCAAAATCCGTGGAAGTAGCGGTAGAAAAGGGATAAATCCCCTACAGCGCGGCGATGAGCGAGAGAAGGGAGTTTTCTCGTGAGGGCTGGGTCATGGATAAGTCGAATGGATCTCTTTTGGATCGAATCAAGGATCTTCAGTGTCGAAGGTGATGCCGCTCCCCAGATGTGGGAGCAGTACTCTAGGTTAGGTCTTATTTGGGAAACATAGAGAGTGTATAAGTTGGAAGGGGAGAAGTATTTTCAGGCTCGAAAGAGAAAACCGAGCTTTTTAGCTGCCGATGTGGCTACTGAAGTAATGTGTTTGTGCCAGCTGAGATCATGTTCGAAAGCGACGCCAACGAGATCGAATGTTTCGTTGTTTTGTAGGGCTTGGCCATCCATGTGGATGGGGTAAGCGTTGTCAGATTTTTTGCGATATGATCAATAGCCCTGTATCCCCAATAGAAATTAGATACTTTTAAATAGATATTTTACAAGGATTTTCCGTATATCCACGTCCTTTAGTTTACAACACAGCGAACAAGCTCCGTTTACTTAGACGTAGACATACGATATCTGTGGAACGGTTGATTAACCTAAATTATGTCAATTACGTCGACCATCCCTAATCGTATTAATTTGGCAATTGCAATTATGGTTGTCTGTCAACATGTTAATTGTTATATAGCAAACATTTCGGTATTATTAGTTGATTTGGCCGAGTTTGCGCATATCAGTAAATAATATCCACTGATTCAGTATAGTATGCATACAGTGTGCCTAATCTAAAGATAATACAGTTGGTAGCTGTGTTTACGATAGTGACGAGTTAGGATAATTAGAGAACTTTTTTTTCTACTGTTGGTAGTGTTATCCAAGATCTAAAAATGCTGGAATATAGAGAAATCAAACTGAAATCTTCGAAACCATTTCGTCAGGAGACATTCAGTATGTCACTCCCTAGTCTGAAAGTTGAAGGGCTTAGTGAAAAAGAAGAAGAAAGTAGCATGCTTGAAATATCGAATGGGTCATCTGATGGGGAACGATGGGACGAATCTTGTTATTAACATCTCTTTTTAATTGTAACAAGGTGGATATTTAAATTTAAAAATAAATCACCTACTTCTCGATCTTAATTATATATTTTAGGTTGTGGTATTCACGATTACAAATACGAGTATTTGTACAGTAATTGTTTTATTTTAGAATAAGGTTTATCAGTCTGCAAATATGCCACATTACTAAAAGCCTGGCAACAGCCATTCCCAAGAAGTAGATGGAGAACCATGTAATTGACCAGATTTCAAGTAATCCTGAAATCTGTGATTATTTTAAAATGTAAACAATGGTATCTCCACCTTGTTTTAAAATTTATGGATCTAACTAACGCATCAAAAATGGATTAGTCCTGAAACTCATGTTGTTTGTAGGCTTGATGTATGTACATAATTTAAATGCTATTTTTGAGTAATCTAAACTTTTTGCAACAAAAATGGAAATTATTATTGACTTGATTATAAAACCTGAATTATTAAAAAATGCTTTAAAATTGATTTCCGAATGCCAAAAACAAGGTAGTCCGTAGATGTATTTAATATTGTAGCATAGCGTATATTATTAGCAAAAATAGGCAAAAAACCTACCATTTAAAAAGCACATCATCACCGAATGTAATAATATATCTTTTAAGGTGCTTTTGCATTTGATATAATTTCTCCAGGGCTTGTTTTATACAGAAAAAGGAAGCAAAGTGGCAAGACCATTTCGCCGTAAAAGTTTTCCAAGGTAGTAATAAGGTCCAGAAAAAAACAATTTTATGTTTCGACACATAAAAGTTCCAGACTTCTGCAAAGATCTTTGTTTGATGGGCACTCTGACAAGCGTAATATGTTTCGTAAAAAAAGTTGTATTCCTATGACATGGAAAAAACAAACTTCACTACATAATATTATAAGTATCTACAGATAATAAGTAGTACCTATATTAAACTTGTTAGGGCGTAGCTTAATAAACTATAAGGAACAAGAGCAGTCCATCTATTAACTTAGAGTAACAGGATACAAGCTACAGTTTTATAAAAAAGTATTGTAAATAATGAATTACTGGTTTATTAAAAATCGGTAATTGTTTGCAGCGTGGATTTTTTAAAAGGGTACACTAAAGCTTATAAGTGATTTTTGTGGAATCACAACTGTTAATTTATTTGTAAAAACGTTGTTAATACAGTCTGCTTTATAAAAATTGAAAGTCCCAAAAATGAAAATTATAATTTTATTCATATAATTTTTAGAAAACACATAATGGTTTAGGCGAAATTTAAAAATACCGAATTGAAGTATACCAGCACACAATAGTATATTGTACAACGAGCATGGAATGACATGCATTTCCTACGAGTATGACGTTTGCAGCACGATGCCGCAGGCGAGTGCTGCAAATCATACGAGTAGGAAATGGTCATTCCATGCGAGCTTTACACTATACTTTTTCTACGAATGTTACTGTTAATAAAATGGGATTAGTAATATTTTTCTTTTTAAGATGTCAAAAAATGTCAATGAAATTATAAAGATTTTGACGCGGCACCGGTCAACGCCACCTTTGTAAAAAATACCCGTGCTCAATGGGAACTTTGTAGTTCAATCACCATGGTGATTGAAGCACAATGACAATGTGTAAAACACAATGCACCATGTTACGAAACTACTATTGAACATACAATAAAGGTTTTTATTAACATTCGTAGAAAAAATATTTTTAAGCTTCTTTTTGAAACAGGAAAAAGCTTTTACGAACATATTGAATAAATTATATAAAATCCCATTGTTTCACAAAAAATTTAAATAAAATGCTGAATAGACATAGCTAAAATAACTAATTTTTTTACCTTCTGGGTAATTAACATATTTTGGATACCACAAATTTATTTGTAAGGATATTTATACATTTATAATTTGCAATTTATATCATTACATTTGTACATAATATTGATATTTTATCAGAAAATTAAACTATTTTTTTAGCCATCACTGAGGTAGCTTGAAAACTAATTTAATTTTTCGAGTCATTTAAAAACATCTGCGTTTTGCTTTTGTTAGATTTATAAATTAGTTTATGAATTATTAAGGCAAAAATCCATTTGTGCGTCTTAAAAAAAGCCATTTTGTCTTTAAAACTGAGTGCAAATTAAAAAATAGCATACTAAATGATTAATAAACGTTCCAAGATATCAAAAAGATGAAAGAGATCAAGAATTATTAGGAGTACTGTGTCGGGTATAATTCACATAACAATCAACGCATATTTAAATTATACAGGGCGACCGAAAAGTCTTAGTAAAGGCAAATATCTTTGCTATTAGTGAAGACAGAGACACCAAATTTTAGGTGTATTTTAGTGGTTAATAAATCTACTTTTTTATGTAATTTAACTTTTTCAATCCGAGGGCTGACGCAAGGGAGTAGCAATGCAACCCTATGCCGGGTGATACCTCATTTTAAAGGCCATCAGAAAATAAACATTTTACCCTAAATCCGAGGTCCGTATCTTAATTCGTTTTTAAATGACAAGCCTATAAAAATTAACAATCATAAAAAAATTTAAATACCTTTATTTCTCTTATTACTTTAAAGGGTGTTCAAAATGACCACCATGACTTCTTGGCAGTAATAAAGTCGGTTTTGGAACTCACATCGCACATTTTCAAGAATGCCAGGTGTTACTTCTTGACAGAGTTCCAAAATTGACTTTATTACTGCCAAAGTGTTCATGGTGCCATTTTGAACAACTTTTAAAGTAATAAGAGAAATAAAGGTACTTAAATTTTAATTTCTTTTTTCTCGATTTTTTTATAGGCTAGCCATTTCAAAACGACTTAAGATACAGACCTCGGGTTTGCGGTAAAATGTTTACTTTTTAAATACCTTTAAAATGAGGTACCACACGGCATAGGGTTGCATTTAAAAATTTTGACCTCAACTCCTTTTGCATCACCCCTCAAGGGGATTGAAAAAGTTAAATTACATAAAAAGTACCAATAAGATACACGTTAAATTTGGTGCCTCTATCTTTACTAAGCGAAGATATCTGCCCATACTAAGCTTTTCGGACACCCAGTATAGATATGCAATTGATGTACATGCAACACGTAAACTTAAAATATCTTATGTATATCAAATGTACCGTCATAAATTATAAAAAGCCAATGCTGTTACGTGGAAACGGACCGCTGACTCAGAAATCTATCCATCCATCCATCCGTCTTGGGTACTATTTGGAATGATTTTATTAATCATTTATGAAAAGTACTAAAATCTAGCCTGTGTACCAACTTTCATTTAATTATCTCAAAAGATGTTAAATATAAATTGAATAAACTAGAAAAAAAATTGTCTGCCAGATTCTCCAAAGCTAACCCGGTCTAATTTGACAACCAAATTTTAAATTGACGAGTATTTAATAGTATAAGAATAAGACAGCTTATTGTTACACTATGGATTTATTCCTAAGCTTTTTCTAAAAATTTATAAGGAAAAGGCAATTTTAGTACGTACTTTTTTATTATATTCTAACAGCCCACGAAAACCGACTATGTACCGTGGGTGTACTGGCGAAATCCGACTCACACATCCAGATATGAAAACATCCGTAGGGATTTTACCAGCTCTTTAAGAGAATGTGTGGGGTGGTACCACCTCGGACGAGAAAGAATCTCTCTACCACCTTTCAACTTTTCCACTTTCAACAATAATATAACTACATTGATTACATCAACCCGTTCCAAGATGAAAATTATTTAAAAACCAAGCAAATCGCTGAACTATCAGAATAATTGACAAGTTTTTAATAACAACTTATTAACAATATCAGGACAAAAATCTGTTGAAACATAAGTGATCATCTATAAGATCTTAATTAAAACCCGTACTAAATCACAAAAACTTCTTAGTGAATCTGAACTTTAATGTTGAAAATGAAGCATTGTGGGACATACATACCTTTATATGAACTTTTTGTCCTAAAAACGACCCAGGAATCGCAGTTCGAAGTATTTATTAGACATTAGGAACACGTTGTATATCATACAGTTAAAAATTATGTTTGGGAATTCGAAATAAGCAAAATTCGAATCCAAAAATATTGTTAATAAAAACATGCTGGTGCTGGTGTATTATTGAAACACCGATTCTTGCTGTTTACTCAACAGTGTTTGTTGATTTTACCAGTGCCATTTGTTTTGTTTCAGTGACATTTTTAATGCTTAACAAACAACGCTTTAACATGTAAAAGGACGTGAAAATATAAATCTATATAGTGTGCCCAAAAAGTAGGTCGTATAACACAAAGAGAAAAGTTTTTTTAAGATTCCTTAACAAATTCTGTTCTAAAAGTATGTTTTGTGTACAAAACCTTGGATAAAAGTTATTATTTCGTGAAAAAATGTGATGTGTTTACAAAAAAAAACATTGCAGGCAGAAGTTTTTTCTTTCAATGTTAACAAGAAAATATATCATATTGCGGCTTAAGGTATTTTTATTTCTGAATTTTGAGGTAAAATATTAAATCCCTACATTCAAATATGCTTTTACCCAAAATGATTCGTAAGGTTTATTGTAAAATAAGAAAAGTCTCTTACGGAGTTATAAATCTCCGAAATATTAAATATATTTTTTTCCTATATTATTTTTTTGGCTCAGGAAAATAAATTTTCCACTTTTACCATTTCTCTTCTTCTGCCTCAATACATGTATTAATTTATTTTCAGGTTAGCAAATATTTACTACCTTAAAATAGGTACCGAAAAAGTTAGTCGATGGGCGACCCACATTTAAGTAATAAATTAAGCGTTGGCACCGCTGCACAGTGGTTCCGGCAATAGGTCATATTTCAAAATATTTATTGTCAGGTAGGGTTCAAAACGAACCACATTTACTTGAACCACTAAAAATTTGGCACTTGTGGAGTAATAATTTCAGTCAATTTGTGACCCGCAAAGATTGTGCATTTCAAGTACGATAAAAGCAGTATAAATATTGTGTTAAAAGGGGTTTTTGTATGTAGTAAAGTAAAGTAAACGTAATCCTTTATATGTGTACCCAAAATTACAAATATTTCAGCCTCATTAAAAATTCTAAGCTATTTTTACCGCAAAAAACTTTACCCCATAACCACAGTCATCCATACGCACGTTCCCCCAATTTAATTTTCTACAGCTATGGGAGGCATGCAAGAAAACAAGCATCAGCATTGTCCGAAATCCTTTGAAAATGATAGAGTTGAGGTCCTCGGTTAATAAAGACAGTAGAAAGAAAGTGAGTGAGAGAGATAAATTATCGTGTTAGGATTCTCGGAATATCCTCATAAATAAGGAGCAGTGACGTGTTACGAAATTACCCGCCCACATAGGCATATAAAGAAACAGGATTGGGATTTTAGCGCTATTTTTAAGATCTGAAGGGTTTGTTTATTAAAAAATTAATTAAATAAAGGTGTACGAGTTATTCGTTAAGTAATTATTTGTTGGCATGTTAAGCAGGAACCATCGTGTTAATTAAAGGCAAGCCTTTGCATAATCTTTTCTCGTTGATGTTTAACAATTTGGTGTTAGCAAACTACAAATGATTATAGAAAGTGGCCCTAACACCCGAGTGTAAATATTAACGTATGTTAATTGACTTTGCAGGAAGTTTTATACGATATTTTAAAAAAAAATTAAGATCGTAACAAATTCAGAAACATTCTTTTGAGACACAAGGCAAATTAACCTTTTGAATTTCAATATTTTTCCTTCAGAATTCGCCAAAAAACGGATGCTTGTTTGGCTATTATTATTATTGGTTCATTGATTACGTATTTTCTAATGATGCAGAGTGATTAGCAAAACGCTTATTAATTTGGCAGTAAAATTTGTTGTAAAAGTAAATATTTTTTTATAAATTAGGGAAAACAGAGCGGAATCATGACCAACAATAAAAGTGCATGAAAGTCAAAGATTTGGTAGAAATAAGAACAAAATAAGGAGTCAAAGAAACAGGAAACAAAAAATAAAAAAACTACCTTATATTGAGTAGGAATCTGTCAAATTACACTGAAAATTAAACCTGAAACAGAAACCACCCATTGGAGACCCCTATGTTAAACTATTCATTGGCAAATAAAAAGAAAATTAGTGTTTCTACATCCGTATTTATTTAGTTATAGATTATACGGTGTATCGATAAACTTCTATTAAAGAAGCTTAGAGTACAACATAAATTCAATAATAAAATAAGAATACCAAATGTAGAAGCCGCAAGGCTGCAATTTAGAAACCTATAATCTGTTTATACAAGACAGAATTTCCCAAACCGTCACTGTTTCTTATTTATGAAAGTCGGAGGGAAATGTTTATTTATTTCTCTTTCTATTCTTCTCAGCATTCTTCTTATTACTAGCGCTGGAATTCTATCAGTGTAAGAGGATTTCGCTGATATTTATTATGCGAATCTTGTCACCTGAAGACCCCAAAAGCAGTAGGTAATTAGGAAAATACTAATTATAAGACAAGTTAAGGGCAAACGATTTATTTGGTTTTCCCTTCAGTTAGAAAATAAAGTTGATATTATTTTGATCACACATTTTTTTCATAACAAAGGTTTAATTACTAATATAACCACGAATAGTAGAAATATTTGATTACACTTTTACTTAAAACTGAACAATACCTATTGAACAGATTCTAAAACCATTGACGTCCCTCCGGCTCGCGGCTGAACTGGACGTTATGGGAATGAGTAACAGGAACACCGACCCGATATAAAGTTGAGAATAGTGGGCATTATAGATTTCTTTAGTTATTGAGAAAGTAGTGAAAATTGCGCCCTAGAAGCGTTTGGTTTCAGTTTAAAGCAGAAGTCACAGTGCCATTACAAAGTGTATCTATCCTTCTGGAACTAAGACTCAACATTTACAGTTAAAAATTGTGAAACTACTTGGTATATTCGATTAAACAATTTTTATCGCGTCTTTAACTTACACAAACATCGCTGTTCGCAGGTAGGCTATATTATAGATCCATTTTCATTATACATATATCGGAGAATAGGGAATATTGTTTAACCTTATTATAAATGGTTTATCCTAATAAAAATATTTACTCATTTTTGAAATTTTTCCTTTATTTATTTAAGTACTTTTCCTCCGATCCTTTTAGTGCAAATTGTTGGTTAAAGGTAGTATTGTTACTTGGGTAGGAAACAATTTTAAATGCTATAAAATAATAAGGTTTATGTGGCTATGCTGACACTGTTTTTGTTTAATAAAAACGAGATTTTTGCAAATGCTGTTTGTGTTGAGTAAAAACAAAGGTCTTTTGCTATAAAATCATAAAACTTACGTAAGTATTTTGCCAGGTTAGAAATTTATTTTTTATGACCCAATCAAACTCCGATTAAACTTTCACAATAGTTATAGGCAACCAGAAATACTTGCGCGCAAACAAAACCGCCTGTGATGAAATGTTGTTTGATTATTCTTTTTTATTGGCAATAACATCGTTTTTATTTGTCTTTTACTAATGCCCCTTTTGCTAAAAAGGATAGAAAGAAACCAGATTCCGCTGGGATTTTATCAGGAAAAAAAGAATTTTGCGATGACTAATCTTTCGAAGTATATAACCAGCAATACATCCACAAGCAAAGAATGTACGATAAAAATTTGAACAAATCCTTTTTTTATTTGTCTTTGTCTAATGCACTTTCGCCAACACGGATAGAAAGAAATCTGATTCCTCCGTGATTATCAGGAAAGAAAAGATGAATATTGTGATCACTAAAATATGTTCTGGTGTAAACGGTCCATGAAACTGACCAATAGGGTTAATTCTTGTTCAATTGTTTTTTCTGTCATCATTCTCAAAACCAAATGGATACCGATTAGTACGAAGCGTACTAACCTAAAGAGTTTTAATATTAAGTCAATCATTTTTCTTGATAAAAACGTCCCTTAATGTTTCACGAAAAATCAGGATAAATCGTTTTACTCAACCCCCTTCTTCCAATATAATAGCTGTAAAATTCTAAAAAAAAATTGAAACATGTCTACTTTTAGGAAAAATATTACCAGTCACGAGACCTACGCAATCTTTCTTTTTAATTAATGCGACTCTTTCCGTCGGCACAGAACGTTTTTCACGGGATTTAGGTTTGACACATTATTTCTTGTCTTGGCAATTAGTTCTTAAAATAAAAAAAAACCAAAAGAAGATTGTATTGCATAGATACGAAATGCAATGTAGTAATAAATGTTTATAATATTTTTTTATCTGCGTTTCAGGAATATGCAGCAGTATTAGTCTCAAAGGAATGCAGCTCAACGTCCCAAGAGCCGTACGAGTCGGCCACTCGGTAACGCTCGGTTGTGAGTACGATCTCGAAGGTGCCCTTCTTTATTCGGTAAAGTGGTACAGGGGCAATGACGAGTTCTACCGATATGTGCCAAAAGAAGAACCACCAATTCGGGTATTTCCACTACAAGATGTTCGTGTTGATGTAAGTAAATAAGACTTTGTTTTATTTTTACCATAGTCATATACCATATTATGAGGTATTTAACAAAATTTTTATAGCTCAATCGATACAGTGTGAGTTTTTTAAAGTGTTACACGCGATATCTCGAAAACGGCCTAAAATATTTTCATGTAATTTTGGTTGTTTAAAATTTAAAAAAAAAATATTCGATTTAGACCTAAAGCCTACGTGACTCTTTAAGATAATTTTCTTTTAATGTTAATTTTTTTTATTTATTTTTTGTTTGTTATTTATGTTTTGTTTGTTATTTATGTTTTGTTATTACAACTGATCGCAATCGATCAATCAATAATTTTATCCTAACCTAAATGATCTAAAAATGTTTAAAACTAAGATCACCCATTGGTGTCAGTCAGGTACTAATTGGTTCTGTTTCTTAATTTGTTTTTCTTAGTCTCGTGCACTGCACTTTTACAATATGCTCTGCTGCAAAACGCGTACCCTTATCACATTTAAACTAAATCTGAAAGTTTTGCCCTCTTTAGTCTTATTTCTATTTCATGAAGATCGAGAAGCTGGATTATCTCAATATTGACATAATGAAGTCTGGCTTCGTGCTTTTGGGCAAATCTGTGGATTTCTTCTTTAACGGTCTCAATCTTGACGTCCCTGTGCAGGTCTGTATATCGAGCAGATGTGATTTAATTGTAACTGCACTTCATCGACGTGCTGCATCTTGGGGGTGGGCAGTGTGATATGTCGAATATACACTGAGTTGTATATATGATTGCGGGTTTAGATGTGTTTCTGATATTAGACACATATTATCTATCCTTTGTCAGTTTAGGAATGCTTCCAATTTCTGTTTTCGTTGGAGTATTCTATTAGCATTTCATGCTACTATTCTTAAATTACTTTTACTCATTTACGGGAGTTAGTAGCTCTTGATACCTCTTTCTAGATTTGTTATTCTGTTTGCAAGATTATTTATTAATAAAATTACTCTTACTTGTCAAATCCGGCCATTAGTAATGCCAATATATCATCACCTGATCCCTGTTTACTTATTAGGGTTGTTAATTTAAAAAAAAATGTAGAATAATTTTAATTATACTCGAACAAAGCTGCAATCAACATCTCTTCCAGTATTTTCAAAAATAATTTATTTCATTCTTATGAAGTAATAAATCATATAATATTAAATTTAATACTCATTAATGCAGCTTTTCCAGACAGCCTGCAAAAAAAAATTGGAAATAAAGGTGATAAAATAAGTAAAGATAAAGTTAAATAAGTCAAGCTTCTGACAGAATTTATTAATGAATCATTTCAAGACTAAAAGTCGCCTCACCGTTTTTCTTATCCAGTTTTATCTTTTATTTTCAAAGAGTCTAGACAATATCTTTATTTGTTAGATTCTCCATTTAATGCCGGTATTTGTAAAATATTTAATTTATTATCATTTTGCCGAGCTAAAAATAATTTGTACAAAAAATTATTCATAAAAATAACTTTGGAAGAGCTTTTAAATTCAGACTAAGTTTTAGAAAGAAATAGAAAGATAAGGAATTCTTTGTGACGAACATATTCGAGTTATGAAAAATATTTCTGATCGATGTATGATTTTATGTTTAATTAAAAACATGATATTACATAACGATCATGAAAAGTGACACGTAACAAGCTAGTGTAAATACTGTCACACGAGCATCTTAAGGGACTGTCCAGCGAATGCATTAAAGCTAAGAGTGAGGAAGTTAAAAAGAGACATAATTTGTGGACGGCCCACCAATAATATCGCTTTCGGGGCGCGCGTGATTATCAACGCCACCGCGCCGGGTGTCAGGTTGTTGCAAATTCTGACTCAATAATTTAAATGTGACCAATTTATTATTAAAACAATATTCGCGATACATTTATACACGTAATACAAGCTTACCTAATTTTATTTTAAGATATTTAGGTAATTAGTAATAATAATAATATTAATAATTGTAACTGTGCCTATCAAACATTAAAACCGACTAATTACGACTTGCACAACAAGTTGGCAACACAGCTGCAGCATCCAACCTGTCTATCGATTTAAAACTGCGGGCGCTATAGGTTGTGCTTTCCTTGAGGGTATTTTCGCGAGATCCCGTTTATCAACCTTGAACACCGTATCACGTGTATGCCACTTAAATATCAATGCACATATCACGTGACTTCTAGTTCCCGGCCGTTCATGGTTGGTGAACGAGATCTCTCGAAAAAATATCCTTTTTCTTGTCGATGTCGATGTGACAAAATTATTTGCCTACATAACAACAGAATTTTTATTTTAAGTTGTTCAAAAACCAAAGTGGTACCAAACATACTGCTTCGTTTTCCTTTGGCGTTTTGTGTTAATTGTAAAATACTTTCATTTGTGTATGTGATAGTATTGTTCTCTTAGAGAGTCGCTAATCCACAAGAAGTGTTGAGGATGAGAATCTAAAATGACACATTGTGGGGAATGTAAATTGGATTCCTGTAAACCCTCTAACATGAGAGCTCACTTTAAAAGGAAACATCCGGGTACCTATATTTCTATTATGCAATCACTAGTGTTTCTATCGTAAATATTTTTTTTGAGATAAACTGCACCAATAACTAGAAATCCATTGGGTTCTGGTACCTAATTATTAGTCATGTAGAGAATGTAGTCAATGCTTTGTAAGTTTTGATAATCTAAGGTTTCATGTTACTGTTTCATGGGTACTGTAGTAACTACAGTACCTATTTTATGTTTTTTGCGGTGTTTATTTGTAGGTAAATAATTTCTTGGCGAAACTAGGCACATTATTAAAGAACCTTTCTTGATTAAAAAAGTGTATTTTGTTTCTGCGTTGATATCACTAGTTGTCCACAAACTTTTGACACACCTGTAAAAAATCTCACGGGCTGCGCCTGCATTTTAGTCTAGAATCTACTAGTATTTAGTTATTAACTCAGAATATTCACGATCAGGAACGAAAAACTTGATATAAATATGTGTCCAACATCCTCCATCAATTTTGGAACAGAACAAAAATAATTTAGCGGAATTCAAACTTTACAACATTTTCTGAAATCAACGACTTCTTTTATACAATACTTTACAGCAAAAATCAGAAACGTCACTTTTTAATTAAGAATTTATTAGGCTTTTATTAAAAACCTAAAATATTCATGATAAAGAACTTCATTGACATTCGTCAGCACAATTTAAGAACAAGGTAAAATAAATTAGCATTATATGAAGTCAACGCCTTCTTTTATACAATACAACCAGAATTAGAAGCTTCACCTTTTAATTAATAATTTATTAAGCTTTTGTTATTAACTCAAAATATTTATAATACGGAACGAGAAACCTGACAAAAATATGCTTTCAGCATCACTCCCTCAACATCCGTCGCATTGGTATTGGTATTGGTAATTTGCATTAATTCATCACAACTCTATGGTTTCGATGATATCAAAATATACTAAACTAATCTAATTTCTTTATTTTATAGGGTAATGAATATCGTCGCATAACATATTTCTCTTGAAAAAAAAATAAGAATCGAAGAGAATTCCATATCTAAAACTTTTCTAGGCACAGAGTATACCAACACTGTAATTATGGAATTTTTCTTATTGTGTATAAAGTCTAAGAATCTTTATCTCGATAAGGCAATACAATTTATGTTTTGCTCAAAAATAAAATATTTTATATGTTATTTTCCTTTGTTCTCTCTTAAAGAACGAATATTTTAGCTTTATTTCTTTCATTTTTCCTATAGAAAGCCTATAATATAACTTATTTTATTGTTGTATTGGAATTTGGGACAAAGAAAAATTAATGAATCGTTAGGAATAAGTTACGAGCAAGGGAAATTCTACATTTACCGCACTTTTTCATGAAAACAATATATGTTTTATAGCATATTTATTTTCTTCACAAAAAACAACTTTTCTTTTAAATTAAAATTAAAGCTGAACTCCGCGAGCTTCCCTTTCTTATTTGTTTTCTGTAACATTGCTACTAATTATTTTTGGTCCTCCTAGATCATAGAAGGCCGACACTAAAACGAGTTATTTACCTATGGGGGTCTTGTTTAGGTCCTACTAGTCCAGCGGTGCTTTGCAAGATACCTCTGGAGGCCGCCGCGTCCTGCTATTATTCAGAGAAAATCGCAAAAAAAATAGTCACTACACTTCACGTGTGTTATTGGCTTTACCTATAGGTGGTGAAAATCACTCAACTCGTGAGAAATGGCGAAAAATCGTGAAAATGGAAGACTGTGGTTTGCCGGGGCATTGGAAAAAAAAAAAGAAAATGGCAAATAATTTTTTCTATAGTATTAACTGCGCTTTATTTAATAAAAAATATATCTTTCCGGCCGATCAAAAATTTTTATATTTCTGACAAGTTTTCTTCTAGAAAAAGTCAATATTACAATACATCTAATCGTTGCTAGGAAACGAAACATAACTGTTAGGAACTATTCATTTCTGTACTGCAAGGACATCAAATTTCCTTCAAATACAACTATAATTTCTACAATTCTCATAATATTACAAGTTCTATTTTTTTCCAGGTGTCATCGTCAAATGCTCACAACGTTACATTACTGTCTGTTGGTCGCGACATTTCTGGACAATATCAGTGTGAAGTATCTGCGGATGCGCCTTTATTTCACACAGACATTCTATCAGCACCAATGACGGTTTCAGGTAAAAACAAAATAATATTATCTAATTTATACTGTACTAAGCAAGATAAACGCTGGTATTACCCAGAAAACATTTTTGCCAAAAAATTATATGACTTTATAATTTAAATTGAAAATTCCTTACAACATGTTGTCTTTACAAACCTTTTTATCACTAAATAAACGAATAATTAGCACAAACACAATCTCAAACTAAGCAAAACGAGTGAATTCTCTAATAAAATAGAATTAATTAACAGTAGAATTCTTTGTATTTCAACTTTTGTTTTAGTATTTTGAATAATAAAACAATATGAGATAATGTCGGATAAAGGAGCTAAAAATAAAGAAGCTACTTACTATAAAATATATTTTTAGTTTATATCTACAGTGAATATTATATTCAGGACAGTTACAGACAATACTGGGCATAACTGCAATTAAAAACAAGTTAACAAAGTTTGTCAAAACAATAATTTAGATCTTATAAAAAGCGAAAACAAGATAATAAAAAACTGTTACTGTATGCTCAATTTAATAAATAGTGTTAAAGTTGGATGAGGTCTAAAAGTGAAGTTATACTTTTATTTTAATTTAATGTCACTTTAAAACTGGTGCAAATTATTAAAATAATTTTCGACCTTATCTGAAGAATTTTTTTGTGTGCATACGGGACGTCAAAAATAGGGATTTATTCAATATTTTAGTATAAGTATTTGACGAGATTTAATGTTGCGACAAACACAAAAGAGGGATTTATACGGCAAAGTACCCTCCATTACACTACAGTGTATATAGCGCAACATACAAAAATAAGCTGTCACAAAGTCCTCGGCTTTCCCGTGGCAGCCATCCATTTGTTTATGATTTACACGTGGGAAATATTTCAAGCTAAGTCTTTTCTTTTTTAGCTATAATTTATTTAGTCGTCACTCTGCATTTGTATTTTATATTTCCTCTCGTTAGAATCAGATCTCACAAGCTCGTTTTTCCTTGTTAGCAAATTAGTCTGTCTGAAATTCTGTTGGCCAATATATTCCAAGCATGCTTACATCAACTATATATTACACGTATACTTGTAGTATATTGCATAGCTGTAACTAGCGGAGGGATATTTTAAATTAAAAATACTCCTACTCAGATTTTTTAAACAATCAGTATCATCCAATTATGAACATCTTACTCGTAATTCAAATTATTATCGAAAACTTCGATTTCAAGTAATTCGAAAAAAAAAAATTACCCAAATCGTTTACAGTGTTAAGAACGGGTTAGCTTTGAACCACCGGGCAGTGTATAACTACGGTATTTCGTCCTTCGAGGTGTTGCCATGTTTTTTTTTTAATTACAACTATGATAGCATAAACCTAACGAACGAATAACAAAATAAAAGATAACGAAACATAAATTATCGTAATCGTAATACGCCACTTAATATGAATTATAAGTGCCAACGCGGGTATAGGTAATATAATTCAAGTTATAATTTAATTATAAAAATAATTTATAATGTAATAATCCAATTTTTAAAATAATACGATTTTCACCATAGTTCTGAATTTCTAATTTAGTGTTATCTGAATTAGGAACTTTATTTATTTGACGGCTATGATAACTAGCATGGTCCCTCTCAGTATCACTGTTCTTAGGAACATTGGGCCCAATGTGATTTTTAAACCATTTTTCAAAAAGTTCTGCTATGATGTCGTCATAGTAGTCCAAAGATGAATTTTTAATATTTTTAGAGGTCAGCCACAAACAATTTGGAACCCAACCATCTTCGGAACCAGAATGTAAAATGGTAATTCTTTTTCCATTGTTTGAGGGGGCCTGGTCTGGTATTTTCTGGATGGATCTACCCAACCTTTTGCTGGGGTGTCATGTGTATTCAATTATGTTGCATCGAGGTTGATAATACTAGTTTATAAGAAAAATGTACCTCGTGAAAAAAGTATTTTTTAATCTATTTCGAAAACTTGTTTTTAGGCTCTTTTTCCAGTTATGTCCAACATCTCGAGAACAGTAGACGTAATCGACCTAAAATATACACAATTTCGAGGTACGCTTCTTTTTTCACATAAATATTAATTTTGAGTCAATTGGAAGAGTATTTTTTGAGTTACAGCTACTGAAAGTTGAAAAAAACTGCATTTTTTTAGCTTTTCTGAAAATTGCACATATTTGTTTGTTTTATTTAGTTATTAGGAAATTTTTTTCCACGTTTTTTGAATTGAAATGAAAGATTATTTCGTCATGAAAATATATTGCCCAAGTTTGTTCAAATCGGTTGTAAAATGTGGAAGATATTACCGATTAAGTGAAGGCAGACGATTTCAGCTTTTGCCATGAACGCCCAGAAGTCCGGAGAAATTAGGTGAACTTTGCTCATGTAATTAAGGTAGTTAAGCCTACCGTACTCATTTGAAACTAATTTCTCCGGACTTCTGGGCGTTTATGGCAAAAGCTGAAATCGTCTGCCTTCATTTAATCAGTAATATCTTCCACATTTTACAACCGATTTGAATAAACTTGGGCAATATATTTGTGTGACGAAATAATCTTTCATATGCAATTCAAAAATCATGAAAGAAAATTCCTAATATCTAAATAAAACAAACAAAAATGTGCAATTTTCAAAAAAGCTCAAGAAATGCCGTTTTTTTCAACTTTCAGTAGCTGTAACTCAAAAAATACTCTTCCAATTGACTCACAATTAATATTTATGTGACAAAATAAGCGTACCTCGAAATGTGTGTACATTTTAGGTCGATTACGTCTACCGTTCTCGAGATGTTGAACCATTACTGGAAAAAGAGCCGAAAAACACGTTTTTGCAAAATTTCGCAAACGCTTCTTTGGAAAAATAAATTATTGTCATTTTCGTTTTCAGCAACCTCGAATTAGGTTTAAAAACACTTTTTTCACGAGGTATTTCGAATGAAGGTAAAATTTGTAAACTAGTGTTATGGAACGATTATCTTATCTATACTTTCTTATAGCTTTTAAATATTCATACTTCGTAATCGTTGCGATTCCATTAATATTTGTCTTTTATTAATGGCCCGGCTCTGATCTGAGATAATACTCTTCAGAGGCTTGTCCTGCTGCAAGAAATGTTGCTCTCATCTTTCATAAGTCGCTGCTTTAATGAAACCATCGTAAGCACAATTTTCTCTTCGTATAAGGCATAAATTTTTCAACGAATGAAGTCTTTGTCGTTTTCGTCAAAACACATGCTTCTACTAGCATCACTATGTACTTATGTAATTTGCGTTGTCACAATATCTTTAACTGCAGACAAAGGAGTTTTCGTTGACGTTTCTGCTGCAGCTCCATTTACATTAAACCCCCTGTTCAATAAAGAAATATACACAGTTTTAACAATTTGCTTCGCGTCGGGCGATAAATATTTATTTTAAATAAGCAGTACCGGAGATACTATGATCAATATCTTTCGAATAGGGACTAAACTAAAATATTTCGAAATTATTAAACTAGGTAAAAAGTACTTTATTCATATTCTTTACTGATTATATTAAAATAATCTTTTCCTGTTTTTTTATTAGGGCCGGCCCTTTTTACAGTTTTTGCAAATTTATCAGGTTTTATTACAGCTGGTGTCGATAATAGTGTATTGCATGCAATATGTTAACGAATGAGTTTGAAACGAGCTTTTACTTAGGACTTCTTGTTATTATTTTCTATTTTAAATCTCTTTTATAAACAAATTAACCATAAAACGCCAGTCCCGTGCTTGTTGTGTTAATAATAAAGAAATTTATCTTACAACAAAAGAGTTTTAGTAATTTCTTTTAATACTTTTTCCTGAAAGAATGTTCGAAATTTTGCTTACAAGCAATATTTCTCAAAAATCAAAAATATTTTTCCATCGCGACCGAAACTTTATCCTTAGTTAATAACGTCATTTATTAGAGTCATCATGGGAAAACTGTATCGAGTATGCAGGTAAAAATGCGTTTTATATCAATTCGTATTTCTTCTGATGCATATGCAAGCATATCAGGTTAGTTTTATTATCATTTTTCGCACAACACCAATCTATTTTACTCGTCATAGCTTGCTACCCTGTCAGTTTTGTGCTCGTTAATATTCATGATTTTTTATAATAATAATAATAATAATAATAATAATAATAATAATAATAATAATAATAATAATAATAATAATAATAATAAAGATGCTTATTTATGCCAATAAAACAATCAAAAATAGTAATATAAAATTGATAAATGTAAAAAGAAATCCAAAAAATGACAGTAGTGTACTAGTTGGCATAAATAGGTAGGATTCTGATTTATAAACAATCATTCTTCCAATTCTACCCTATCAAATAATTTTTGATATTATTTTTGAAATTTATATAGCTTATGCCCCTTAGAATATAAGGAATATTATTATAAATTACAGAAGGGGTATCTTTAAACGAAGACTTATATTTTTCAGTATGATGTTTAGATATTTCTATTGCGTTCTGATTTCTAGTATTAACATTATGAATATTATTCCTGAATTCAATTTTTTCAAATAAATATCTTGGTTTCTGAGTTAAAATTATTTTATATATAAAACAGGATATGTGGATTTCGCGACTTTTTTCTAATTTAATTAAATTATGTTTGTCAAAAGTAGGTGATACGTGATCATATTTTTTTAGCCCTATTGAAAAACGGACAGACACAGGTATTTTGAAGAATTTGTAATTTCTGTTTATCTTCGTTACTGATATTTTTGTGATAAATGATATCACAGTAATCTAATCCACTTAGAATAATTGAATCAACCAGTCTAAGTTTAGTATCGGTATTTAAGTAGTCCTTAAAGTTATATAAAATTCTTAGTTTGTAGTATGCTTTTTTAATTATATTTTTTATATGTTCATTAAAATTAAGATACTGATCAAAAATTACGCCAAGATTTTTACCAAATTCGATTGAAGGTAACTTAAAACTATTGTTAAGAAAAAAATTGAAATCAGAATTATTTTTTATTTTAGTGATTAGTGTTTTAGGACCAGTTAAAATTAAGTTAGTTTTATTTTCATTTATTTTTAATCCGTGATCATAGTTTTTGAAATACATATTTAAAACATATATTACACGTCACCGCGCGAGTCAGAATATCTAGTAAGAAGGCTGTTGGCTATGAGTGGTGCATGGGGCAAAATATGAAAAGCTGAACCTAAAAAAGCTACTGCTATACTTAGACACCTCATATATAATGTGCCGGGACATCTTTGATAGTTTATTGTTGGAAATAACTTGACTTTTAAAGTTATATTTATCTCTTTTAATTATAAATAATAAAACGTGCGATAAATATGAATTAAATATAAATGAATTTACCATACTTCTTAAACCAATAGCAGCGCTAACTTAAAACATGTAATAGAGGGCACTACTTACATTTCGCGATATTCCTTGCAATCCATCCCATTGGCATCTGCAAATAAAAAAATAAAAACGTTACAAGTTATTCAACAAAATACATTCTTTTAATTTGTGAACCATACATAACATGCTTCAGGCTGAAAATCCATTAAATCTTTTTAATGTTTTTTAATTTCAAAATCACAACGCTTTTAGTAAAGGCTTGTGAGTTAAAATACAATGTAATTACAAGAATTACTGGCTGGTAAAGACTTTTTATTGCCATTTAGAAAGTCGTTTTTGACCGAAAACATTTTAGGTTTTTGTTTTTTCTTTTAAATAAAATAGGATTTGATGTTATATCTGCTTTTCACATTTTGAACATGTAGGAGACATATTATATTTAATCTGATCTTAGTACAATTAAAATTCGGTTTGCGAAGATCATATCTTTATTTTTCTCCTCTTGGGGGGGCTGCCCCCTGCCCCTCGCTGGGTACGCCCTTTTAGGGGCACGGTAAATTTAAATCGTACTACCCAACCAGACACCGTTTTCTTAAAATAGCTCGGGGTACTTTTTGGTCCTCATGTTTTTCCAATGAATATTAGATTTATTGCTTAAATTCATTTTATTGACAAAAGTAAGCAAGCTTATTTAAACCTTTTAATATCATATTCCTAACTCTTTTACTAAGTTAGCCAAATCTAAAGAACAGCTATTTTGACACTGGTTCACTCACTCACTCACTGACATAAAAATTCTGTGATTCTTCCCCTGGTTTTAGAATACTGAAATTCAGCGCGGAGGTAGGATTAATCACACAAATAAAGGTAAAAATTTTAAAAAACCAAGCCAGTTGACTCATTGATGATAACTGCTTATTTTTCTATAAATTCTTACTTGTAACCTACGTTTGCAGAAATTAAAGGAGTAAAAGCATAAAGGATTGATTTAGATAACGTTATGATTCTGCTAATATTCTCCGAATAATTTTTTTTATCTTACGCTATACTTTGACGCTGGTAAATCATAACCTCAATATTTGTGTTTAATTTTTAAATGGAATTACACCATAAAAATAAATAAATAGCAAAATATGCTTACTTGAATTTGGCGACACTAATATCTAATAATTATTTATTTAAAATTTTTAATTAACGTCACACTACTTTCTTCTGATTTAGGCTATTCTTGGTCCATGAAAAAAGTGGTAATTTTCATACTAGCACAACACAATGCTTATGGGGTAGTTTTTTAAGAAATTTCATTGTTTAATATAAAAATTACACACAAATTACACTACAATCATAAAACGAACTCTACGCAAACAACAAATATTTTATTTTTACACCATAGATGAATGGTACGAGTTAGGTGTGGAAGGTATAGGCAACTAAATATACACTTGAAGCAGTGCACCTTATTTTTTGACAGGCACATAAATAATTGTTGTAAAAAATAAGATTGATCACAAGGGTGTTAAAAATTCCGAGCAAATAGATAAAACGAAATTAATTTACGAACGTACCACGAAACAGAGAAGCGTGCTTTACACAATATCTTATCATTTGTCATTGCTTAAATAGTTGCTCTATATAATAATAAAAAAAGTACATAGTCTACTAAATTTGAAGAATTTGAACGGGCCCAATTTCACATAATGGCTTGTAAAATTTTCTTTACTACAAAAGGAACTTCGTTGTTAACGTATGTATTAAATTTAGGGAATCTGAACGGGCTCAATTTAAAATATGGCCAGTAAGGTTTCTTTACTTCAAAAGGAATTTTATTGATTTAAAATAAGAGCATGATCTTGTATAATACTTCTTAAAAATAAAATGTATATATTATTTTAAATTAGCTTACCAAGACCATAAAGTTATTACTAACACGAGAACAAAAATTTTATTTTTGCTGAATTTCATTTTGACTTTAAAAAATCTTTACTGTTTTATTCATATACAATGGATAAAATTTATATAACTATATTATTTACTGTCATAAAATAATTATGATTTAAATATAATATTAAAGGGATGATTTCGGTCACCAATAATTACTTTAATTTTTATTTACAGAATAATTAGATTTCTTCTCAGAATGATAGATCTGTCACCAACTTGTTGAATCCAAACTATTTCAAAGCGATTATCTGTCAGTTTATGTAAAATTGCCTGAAAACTTTGTGCTTTATCACCAATATATTTCAAAACGATTACCTGTAAATTTATGACGATTAGACTAAAATATAATTAGGTATATTTATAATACAATTGTGTTTGGAAATAGATATATTCTCACATTGTTATTGTCACAAACAATCATCAAGAAACCTGACTACAACAGAATAAAACATAAATAGTAGTAAGGTTCTCATATAATTTATTTGGTGATAGATTATTTGAGAATATGGTTTTTATTTAAGACATAAAACAGATTTATTGTACATTAGTTACGATGACTATTCGTTTATTTTGAATAAAAAATACTTTTATTATATCTAAATTAGCATATAATAAGTTTGGAAACACTAAAGTTAATTTGCGATAAAAAAATAATTTCTGGGTGAATTTCATAATAATTAGAGAATTTCGTTTGATGACAAAAATGTATTATGGTGGCAGGTATATTTATTTCTTACATTGAATGCAATACCACTAAATGTTTTTTTTTTGTTTTTCAGTTGTGCCTGTGGGAGTTCCATTAGTTACAGTAGATAAAACCGGACTGGAGCACGGCAGGCCACTTATAGCAGACTGTCATTCACCCCCGTCACATCCAGCTACTAATATCACGTTTTTTGTGAACGACGAAAAGGTACCAATAACTTTTTACCCTTTGATCTTGTGGCTGTTTATAAAACTGTCGGTTATTATAGAGAAATATATATAAAAAAAGAAATGACTGACTCCACCACAACAACCTGGAAATTCTGCTTACAACCAAAGCTTTATTATTCAAAAAGTGCTAGCGCTAGTAACGATATTAACTAAACTTAATAAGCATTTAAATTTATCTACCCAAGCTCATTTCACCAGGTGACTCGATGACTGTTTTGCCGCCTGCAACTAAGTACATAACAGCAACAACAGCCGTTTTTATGTAAATTAATTCGACTAGTTTACATAACGGGAATACATTTTATTTTGAAAGTTAAGTAGAATTCCCGGCAGAAAGTTCAGTTTTAACTCATTTTATTAGTAAAGTTTAAAAAGAATTTGAATTCATATCCCAATTAATAAAAAGAACATTTCGTTTATCTAGTACAAGACGCAGAAATTTTTAATTTTAAATTGTTTTAATTTAGGGAAAATTTAGAAATAGAGATATGTACTGTTGAAATATGCCTGTTTCAAAATGTGTGCAAAATAAAAGTCGTTGCTTTAAAGGCAAGTAAGAAGATAAGAAAAATGCAATTTAGTTGCTACATATAGTGCATATTAAAGTTTTTGTTTTAAATTATAAAATATGATTGCTAGAACTTTGGATTTCATAAAAATTACATTTTTTTATTTTGGTAGCTAGCAGTAGTAATACATGTTTACCTATGTGATTAGAGCGAAGTTTTACTAAAATCTCCTTTAACTGTGTATCAGTTTTACACTACTCTAATAATACAAACAAATGTATGTACATATTTCTGTATACACATATGAACATATGAATGTTTACTTTTAGGTTCCCGGTTACACATCCGAATGGACATCGGCAACCGATGACCACTTAGAACAAAAAACTGCCCGTTTAGAATTGACAGGGGTCGGCGGAAGTTGGGGCGCCTTGCGAATACGATGCGAGGCTTCCCTTTTTAGGTTATACCGTGCCAATAGTTTACAAGTGGAAGTTAAACCTGATACACCTCAACCTGCATCAGTACTTTTATTGGGACCAAGTTCAAATGGTAAGCATAGTACAATATGAGTCAAAATGCAGAAACAGAATAATTTTATAGTCAAGACAGAAAAAAGATTTGTCTGCAAAGTTAACATTTATTAAGATATAAGTAAAAGATTTTTAAAATAGTTAAGAAATTCGAAATTCAAATTATAAGTCAAACACTGTTATTATCAACTTGGAGACAAGTGTCAGGCTAAATCATTTTGATGTCAGGAATCAACTATTGCTCTGTGTATTAGTATTTTTGGACCCCTCTGTCAAGTGGTATTTTAGAAATTTTGCAGTAAAGCTAATTTTGTCTATGTCATAAAAATGATTATCAAAAACTATATTGGTATAATTTTTATTATTCGTTTTTGTATTGTTCAAATATTTACACATTGTAGGTAGGCTGTCAAAAATTGAAGTTTTATATTAGGTAACGATGTTTTTTTTTACAAAATTACATGTATTAGGTACTTACTGCAAAAAAGTAAAGACGAGACTTTTTCTGAGTAATTTCTTTTGATAATAAAAACCCCAAACCTTATTTGCTTAAAAGGTCTAATGTATCATTATTTACACGCGCCAACAAGCCTGGCCAGGTACCTAAAACCCGGTTACAGCTGAATTTTTATTATATTCCCAAATGTATAGTGTTTCAGAAATAATTTTCCGAACCATCACTTATATTCCTTTTTTATTTTTAATGCTTTAGATAAAATGTAATAAATTTAACAAGTAAAAAACAACGTACATATTTCGCATTTTCATACCTAGGTTTTAAGTTTTATTTTTTAAAAATAAAACAGTATGAGTTAACAAAGATCTAGGAAATAAATAAAAAGTCAGTTCTTATTTAGTTCTAAACTACGAACTGGAGCTTCCAATTAATTCAAGAATTTCAATAATTTGGAGCCCGCAATGCACAAAGCGGTTTTTTTGCAGCATATATAAGGAAGGTATTTGTCAAATATTCATTTTAAAATATGTTAAAAAAATGGTTATAATTGGACTCCAAAGTATGCCACTATTAGATACCCCTTAAACATTTTGAAACTATCACCAACTACACGAAAATATTGCAGAAAGTCGCTCAAAAAGTAATAAGTTTAGAACTTTATAAGTCTTTGTGGTACTTTATCTGTTAAGTTTGGTGAAAATTATTTTTTGTGCATTTATTAAAATGTCTTTGGGTAACACAGGTATGCATTTAACTTCAGTTTTAGAATCGTACATGTATGTGATTTCAAAAGTATTTAAGAAGAGGGATGAAATACTAATGAATTTTTACTTGTTTTAAATGAAAAGTTATGCAGCCGGGTGCTATCGGTCTACGATTTGGTCTTAATAATTTAATAAAAATATTATATTTTTGTTTACTATAAGACTTTTTGTGTGAAACGTGCGATCAAATGGCGTAAGTGGAAAGGGATAGGTTTGACGCCAAATAGCGTCATCCGCATTAAATGGGTTAAGCAGAGCTTTAAAAAATTAGGTCATCAAAGCGTTCATATTAAATTTAAACTTAGGTGGATCGACGCAGAAAAAAAAACTGTTTAGCCATATATAAAACTGATTTTAGTTAATGTGGCGCTTTAGACCTTTTACCCTTCCACTATCTATATAGTATTTTTCCTATAAAGAATGAATATAGCGACCCAGACGAAGTAATTTTTTCTTACCTTATAAAGTTCCAACTGAAGCGCCAAAATGCACTACACAGGATAATAAATTTAAATGATAACATTTACTCACGCCGAAGTTAATGTACATTCTAATCGCCGTTACACAATACGGTTATATTTATTTTATTTTTTAATTTCGTTTCGGTGATCTCGTACAGGCAAACCGGCTTATTACCGCGTCGTGGTTTCGATAAACCACAATACGTCGCGTCGCCGGTAAGTCAATACTAAATCGATGTTGATACAGGCCCTATTCGTGTAGGCAACATTCATTTTCAAAACAAAAAACAGTAAAAAAGAAACACCATACGACTTGATAGCTAGCAGGGCCATGCTAGTTTAGTTTTTTTTTATTAAATTAATGTTTGTATATCGAATGCCGTAGATGAATAACAGAACTAAAAAAATTTCTGTATTGTTTCGTAATTTTCTTGATTTAGAATTTAGACTGTACTAAAAATGTTTGTTTTTTATTACAAGTATGATTACGTAAGTAAGTATAAATATACAGGGTACTGCAAAACCCTATGGGTGTTTCTGTGACCTAAGAAGAGAAAGAGAGCTCCGATTGATATAGGTCCGGATGGGTCTCCGGTGGCCAAGTTGGTACGGCGCCAGCTTTGCAACCGAGAGGCGCGGGTTCGAATCCCGCTTCGACCATGGATATTTTGTGGTTGTTGGAAGGTGGTAGAGGAATTTTTCCTCGACCGAGGTGGTACCACCCCACACATCCTCTTAAAGGGCCGGTGAAATCCCAACGGATGTTTCCAGCTGTGGATGTGTGAGTCGATTCCCCAGTACACCCACGGTACATAGTATTTAGACTTCGGTCTTCGTGGGCTGTCAGAAGATAAAAAAAACTGCTTGTTTCCGAGGTACTCATTAAAACGTTTTTTAAAAATAATTCGTTCAAATCTTATACACATTCATGTACCACTTTTTTTATCTGAGACAGCCCATGTAGACTTTGCCTAAGTATTAGACTACCGTGGGCGTCTGAAGAGAAGGGGTATGTAATCTATTGACACGGAATTTAACGGACTGAAGACTGAAGGGGAACATCTGCATGCAATTTATTCCATAATCTGGATACCCTAGGTATGAATGAGCGAAAGAAGTGGAATGTTCTAGGCTTTTGTAGCTGGATAGTAAAGGGATGCGTATGTAACGCGCGTCTTGTTAGGAACAGTTAAAGTGGGAATAATATCGGCTAGTTCTTCAAAGAGAAATCCGTAGAAGTATCGGTAGCAAAGGGATAAATTTCCAACAACGCAGCGCGGTTATGAGCTAGAGAAGGGAATCTTCTTGTGAGGACTGGGTCATTAATCAGCCGAATAACTCTTTTTTGGATAGAATCAAGGATATTAAGTGTCTAAGGTGATCTCCTGTCCCCCCATGTATGAGCAGTACTCTAGGTTATGTTTTATTTAAAAAACATAGAGAGTGCGTAAGCTGAAAGGGGAGAATAATTTTCTGGCTCGAAAGAGTAAATCAACATTTTTAGCTGCTGATATGGCTATTGAAGTAATGTTTGTGCCACCTGAGATCATGTTCGAAAGCAATGCCAACAAGATCGAACGCTTCAATATTCTGTTGGGCTTGGCCATTCATATGGACGTAGTAATTATTGCCGAATTTTTTGCGTGACAGGGAGCAATACTGGGTTTTTTAGGCGTTGAACTGAACACGGTTCTTGGCACCCCAGTCGTAGATTAACTGAAGATCTTGGAAAAAGAATAGGTACATAGATCTGCGTCTGTTATCCAGCTCTGGTTTCGTGACTTGTCTGCAACAATGAATATTGGAGTGAAAAGTACTATAGTCAGCATAACTGTAAATGAGACTAATAGTTAAAGAGAGCAAGTCATTAATGTGAAAGAAGAAATAGGGTTGGTTTCAGGACTAAACCTTGGGGTACGCCAGCATTGATAGGATTTAAGTTAGATGAATGACCATCCACCACGACAGATATCCGCCGATGAGAGAGGGCTACCGATCCAGGCACATAGTTTAGGAGGAAAACCGTAAGAAGGTAGTTTGTTGAGGAGTGCGGCATGACATACTTGGTAAAAGGTCTTGGAAATACCAAGAGCAACAATCTGGAATTTACCATGAAATTCGAGAGACTTGTTCCAGTTATGGGTGGCAATGGTAAGGAGATCACCTGTGGATCTTTGTTGACGAAATCCGTACTGTCTATCATGGATGATTTTGTGTTTTTCTAGTTATTTTAGAATTTGCAAGTTGATCACTTTCTTGATTACTTTGCTGACAAGAGAGAGAAGGGAGGTCTATGATGGAAAAGACTTGGAACCTTGCTTTGGGACAAGCTGCACACGAGCAGACTGGGAAGATACCCTTATCATAGGAGATCTGAAAAAGTCGAATTAAAATGGATAAAAGTTCTGGAGCAGGATTTTTTTTAGAACAATTGCTGGTATGTCATTCAGGCCGGCGGACTTTTTGGTGTCAATAATTTTTTGAACTTGTTTAATGAATAATTTTGGAATTAGTAGCGGATTGTTTGGCCAATAGGTTAGATTTCCTTTTTCAGGTGGACAGTCAGAGGTCAGGAGAGGAAAAGTGCTTCTACAGAACTTTTGACTAATGTTTTGGCAAGTAGCCAGAAAGATTTGCTGCCATTGGAACAAAAAAGCACTTTATGTTTTATGCGGTTGTTAAAAGAATTTTTGGATAGTTTGATTGTATCGATTTCTTGCCTCGGTGAAAATTTGACGATTTTCGGATGTAGGATTTTGAAGATACGTTTTGTGAGCTTGGACTTTTTTCGAGCCTGGTTTTATCACAGGCTTTGATGGACTTTTGATGGTGGAGTTTAGGTTTCTTGCGAGTATGTAAAATGAAACTTTCAATACCTACCTGAGTGATAACTGTGACATGAGAGAAAATTTCGGAGGGATTGGGAGTGGAAAAACAGACAGGGTTCCAAGGAAAAGCAGAGAAGAAGTTTCAAAGACCATTCCAGTTCGCAGAATTGTAGGGCCTGTTCGTGCATTCCGGCATGATTTCAACGAACTCGGGATGGGTCGGACAAGAGGCGGTAATGAGGCCGTAATCTGAACGACCAAGGGCAGCGCATACCGATGTTAAGTATAGCTCAGAATGGGTGGTAAGGAAAAGATCTAGTGGAGTGCCTTCTGGGTCGGTTTTTGTGGATCCTAGCCATTCCTTGATATGGACGTTAAAGTCGCCTAGAACGGTAACTTCAGAGGAGAGAAATTCAAAGATAAAATTGTTAATTTTTGCCGACAGAAGTTACTTAAGGGGGTTAACTAATTACTGTTCATTAATGCCACATGACGACCTACCAAAAATAGATGTACACTTCCTAGCATCGTTGGTCCGAGCCACAAACTAGATTTAATTTAGCGCCTCTTAGGGTATTATAAATGCATCAAACAGCCCAATCACTAATTATAAAATTAAAATTACTTTAAGTAAACTCAGAAGTGTACATTATAATAAAACAACGATTAAAGTAAATTAAAAGTTTAATTTAAACAGAGAAATGCATCGTAGAATAGAAATAAATGAGATGCATGTAATAAAAAAATAATAACCTTTTAACTAGCTCTAGGAAGTTGAAACGCCTTTACAGTGCCAGAACGGTATGTTAATTCAGTTCCCTTTATAAATATTTATTATTATTCAAGACATTAGGCTTTTCTAGGCGATTGTATAGTACGTCTAGAAAGTATCTTGATTTTATTGTTTTAAGAAATTTCATGAAACTTCTTTTAGAATATCCTGGGCCTCTGAAATTTTGCTTGGGTACTGTCAGGGTCGTAGATAAAGCAAAGGGCAAACCTATATGTCAAATATTGTTCATTTCCGAGAAGTTTAAAAGCGGCGTAACAAAGCCGCATGTAAACTTTAAGAACTGCAAGTAGTGATATTGCTTCGTTAACAAAAATTTTAATACTATTTGAAGCAATTTAAGATAACTTAATTTTGTGAATTTGCAATATCCACTTCAAAAGACGCGAGGATATCAAAATTATATATTTATATATAAAATTTATATATATTAATATAAATAAAACGAAACGAATTACAATGTTTTATTGAGTCATCAAAATTACAATAGATTCTTATCAAAAATTAGAGCAAGTCCAACCCTTCCATCTGTGAGGTATGTATATTTTTTGTTTAGCACTCTACAGAATGGTGTTTTGTCCTGTAAATTTTATTGCAGAAAATACGTCAATGTTCATATTTTACGAAGTACTTATTAAAAACGAATCAAATAAAACAGGAAATTGTGGTGGTGAGAATTACCGCGACGATTGGATTAGGCAGGGTTACGATTAACGCAGTTCCTCTGTAGTTTAATATTTAATAGGGATATGTTTGATTAACTCATACCCAGCTCATAATTTATTTAAAGAAAAATACTTTGCGTTTGCCAATACTGGCATTAATCGTAGCGATAATACCAAATTATGACCATTGTTATCCTGTTGAACAATGTCTCTTAATAGGACATTGTTTTAGTAATGACCTAATACTGTTGACGCACATGTCATGAGGGTACTAAATATACATTATGGGCTTGCTTGTCAGTTACTATTTGAGTATTAGGTAAATTTTATTGCTAATTTCAATTTAGGTACATATAGAAATTATGTACAGTCAGTCCACGAATTAGTCAACAAAACTTCCGTATTAAATGAAGACATTGCGAATAAAAATCCGTTTCGAAAGTCACCAATTATTCGTTGGAGTTTTTCTTTTAAACGCTATCCACCAAAGTTTTTTCTTGTAAAAACTAAACAAAATCGAGTATGTTTTCAAGGGTGCTTCTAAGAGGGTATATTAAAAAAAAGATAAAAAAATTTACACACGGAGGTGAAACTTAGCATGTCCTAAATACTCCTACTGACTCTCGACCAGTTTATAAATTCAAGTGCTATCCCATTCTCATCAACAATTTTTTCGTTTAAATATTGCCGATGTAAGCTCGAAGCAAACTACCCACCAAGCCGCTTATTTTGTGTATCATACAAAAGCAATCCCGGCCTTCCCTATTTTACAGACAATTTCTTTTACGAGCTTACCATAACAAAGCACGTCTGATTTACGATTGCCTGATGTTATTATGTCGAGGCTTTTCAGCAATTTATTAGGTTATAAATCATAAAAGATTTAATTTGAAACATATTTACTTTTCTGGTTTCATTGCTTAAGAAATGAGGACATTTATTTTTCAAGTATGAACGCTGCATATTAATGGTGTAAAAATAAATAAAAGAGGTTTAAGCTATCAAGAAAAATAATCCCTTTCTTGTTTGAATCTGTTCTTGCAACTTTTGTGGGGTTCGTAACAGCCTCTAGTGCCAAACCTAATTCTAAATTTTCATACCAATCCTGTACAACTTATCTGTATTTCAGCTGTTTTCTGGTACTTCTTTTTCCCACATATATCCCTTCACTTCTTACCAACAATAAAATAAGCAAATTTATTCTTGTTATAATTACACTTGTGTTCCATATCTTGTTGGAAATCGCACAATTGTGTAAAATTATTTTTAGCGAGTTTTCTACAGAATCTGAGTGTTAGGCTTGTTTTATACTATTATTCTCCAAGCGCATTCCAGAACAAGATTTCATAATACTAAAATAATTTCATTAAAATTCCTTTTCCAATTTATTTTTCGCAGTCGGGAAATATAGTATGGGAGAAAACTTTTAATGTTGCTATTAAAGCGTAAAAACTGAGTTAAAACCCTTGTTTATCGGATTTAAAAAACGGTTTTATAAGGGTGTATATTAGAGTGGAGTGAATTGTTTTCTCAAAAACCAAAAAGCTGTTAGTATGCTAAAGTTACAAAACATATTTTTTTGAAAAACATCGTTTTCGGAAAACACTTTTTTGAAAATATTCGAAACAAGTGTTTCTCCCAAAAAAATTAATGCATGCATATCTACTGTTAATTCATGTATTTTAAAAATCTCCAAACGTCCTGATGCCTTTAGTAAATATATACATATAAAAAAGTTCGCATAGCCCACCCAAAAACTACACTTTTATTATTTTAAGGCTTACTTTTCCAATAAAATAAACACGAAACACCTGACTCAGATTTTATCAAATAAAGTCCAAAAAATATTGAGCAAACCCATAACAGTTTCCGAAACCGTATTATCCATAAAATTTCATTTTTATGGTTACAGGTGTTCCAACAGCCATTGTTTTGGACCATTTCTCGACTCTCCGAAGGTGGTTTGTCCTAGTAATGTGCATATTACTAGTAAACTGGCTCCGTGACACATGATGCAGGTGTTTTAGCAAAGTTGTGTTTTAAAGGTGAGTTTAAAATTTTGTCATTACTATGTGAAGTTACTTATTATAATTTAATATTTAAATATTAATATTATTAAGTGACTTCGTCTCGTTTTAGTACCCAGTTTGTGTTTTCGTCGTCAATTTCATAGAGTAGATACTAAATATCTTATATAATTTAGTATTTTGTTTTATGGCTTTAATCTTACTCATATAAAAAGTGACGAACCCATACCATTCATTAATTTTAAAGCAAAATGAGATGGCTTTTTTAAATTTCATAATACAAAAGTACTCCATTCGAACCTCCAAAATAGCGATCAAGTATCGCTCGTTATAAACCGGGGAGATGACCTCTGGTGACGTTGTCCCACAATGGGCGACCCAAATTGAAGAAATAAATTAAGCGTTGGCATCGCTGTTAAAATTCGGTGGGTTGGTCATCGAGGTTATATATTAAACTTAATCAAAAAAAAAAAAGAAACGCTAATATTCGAAATTTATACTAAAATATTTAGATATTACAATTATTAACACAGAACTATTAAAGGTTTGTTCTATTGTGTTGCGCGAAACTGCACTAACCTACACTTTTTTATCTGTAGAAGACACCCATTAGGAAAAATCTGTGCATTTTCGTGCACACAAAAGAACAACACAACAAGCAGAACTTTTAATGAACAAAAACTTTTTTCCGTAAAGTCAAAAATAAAAATGTCCCACCTAGGATGGCTTCTGGACATGCTGTGTATAATATTAAAACAAAATTTAAAAATTGGACTTGTCCATTTCTTTTGATAATTAATGAACTTGAAAAAAAACTTTAAAGTAAAGTAAAACTAGTCAATTTTTATGCATAAAAATCTAAAATAAATATTAACTTATCTATATTTTTTTTGGTGATTGTTTTAACTTTTGATGTTTAAAAATGATTCTTTCTTTTTCAGGACATTCTTGGTAATACTAGGCAAATAGAAACGATCTGTGATATTAGTCAGTAAGTTTTTTGTAAAATATGTAAAAAGAATATATATTAAACTAAACGATGTCTTATTATTTGGACTTGGAAGGGTCGGAACTATTCTGGACGAATTATTTACAGGATATTGCATGCCCCCTCCCCTTGCGTGTGCCATTAGACGATAATATAAGGGAAATTTATTACGCAAGAAATTAGACGGACAGACATAATATGAAAGATAAATTCCTTCCTTAACATTATTTGTATTACCAAACCATTTTGAGTAAATAAACTTGCTTGTCAATGGATGGCGGTTGCTTATGATAATGTTATTTAAATTTGTGTGTATAGGGTAATGATTTTTAACTTTCCATTAGTTTTATTTAAGCTTTTATATAATTACTAGTTTTTTAATTAAAACTTTATGTCTATTAGTGGCAATTAACTTGGCAACATGTTTCGTATCCCCACTTACATTTTGTAAGAACTAAAAAATACTAATGAAGATCAGTTATTATATTTGCTTTACGTATGTTAAAATAATCACTATTTTTTGTATAGCACTGAATGCAGTACAATATAATAATATAGGTTGTTCTAAAGACCCAACATACAGAAAGTATACGCTGCGAAAGAAGGATCTAAAAAATATTATTAAAAATATTTCAAAAACTATTTTTCTAACTTCCTTTTCCAAAATACAGTTTTCCAAAAAACATGTTTTTTAACAAGGTACGTTTTATTGCTTCTTTCAAAAAAAAACTAGCAAAAGGCCCTTAGAACGTTTGAAATTTCCACTCTTCAGTTATCGTTTACTAGTCAAATTTAATGCGTTGTTGGAGTGATAATACTGATTATTTTTTGTAAATAGCTAACAGATTTTAACAGGTCAGACAATGTTGATAACTGGACATAAAAAACCCTGAGAAAACCTAAGCAAATCAAACCAATCCTAGAAAAGGCGGATATATGCAGCTCAGGATCTTTTTTATTGGCTTTTTCTCAACTATGTAACGAATTAAATCTTCTTTAAAATTATTTTTGAAAAATCATATTTAAACAAATGTGTTAAATGTGTGAAAAATTATATTTTTGGAAACGGGTTTTATTTTTAATAAAAATGTATACGAAAAACATTCTTTTGAAAATTCATTTTTCAAAAAGATTGATTATAGAAATTTCAATAGTTCTGGATTTGGCTTTTGAGTAATGTAAAAAGCTGTGTGTTATGGTTTTCTCAGACAGCATTAATTTTTTCACAATAATTTATGACTAAAAATTGTCTAAATACATACATTACTGGTGGGAAATTGTTAAACCGTATATCAAGAGGGCCTAATACGGTAAGTAGATACATTGAAGATCAAAAAAAAAATTAAACTCTGATCAAATATACTATACATGACTTGAATACGTGCATACGTATTATCAAATTTTTGAGTTAAAATTTATTTAAGTTATTTTACCAGCTTTCATATTATTAGTTATTGAAAATTTGTTTATTTCAAACTGAATTTAAAACAGTTTCACATATTAACCGCAAACTAAAAATAAATTTAATAAAATGAAAAGCGCTTCACAATAAAACTTGTTTATAGCCTTTTATGCTAAATCTAATAAGTTATATTAATAATAAAGCAGACATAAATTTTATTAACAGCGTAAAATTCACATATATGTCTATTATGCTGAATCGTAAACGGTTAACAGTATAGAAAATAAAATGCGTCATAAATATGAGGGCACGGCGTTTAAGATAAAATATACAAGGTAAAAGAGGTATAAGTGCAATTATTCAAAAGGGTACTAGCATCAACATAGTAAAATAAAAAGCCAATCGTATACCTAAAAATTGTGATTAAAATTTTGTATATAGGACTTGAAAATTGCATATTACGTTGGATACCTAAACTTAATTTGAACTTTGATTCAAAGACCAAAATCACCCCTTCAGCTACGTACGGAAACTGCATAAGGCATACGAGGATATCTATACAAAAAAAAAATAGAATTACCTCAAGAAAGGGAAAGTGACGTTCGACGTTTTCAGTACGTCTCTACTTTCTCGCCTGGGATCTTCCGAATCGCGCGCCGCCGCCAGCGCGTACTGTACAACGTTTACCATCTGGTGTACGAAGTAAAATAGTAAGAAAAATATGGAATGGAAAGATATAGTATGTAAGTCGAGAAGGAATACATACAAATTTTTCGAAAAGCGCTTCACAACAATTCAACAAATAATTTTTTCGAAAATATTTATTTATTTAAAAATATAATTTTTTGAAAACGCATAATGCAATATTGTAGTTATGGTCTACTTACCAACATTTCTTTTATGGGGGGATTGGACAATAATAGTTTAGAAAATGTTGATAAAAAAGACAGGAAGCCAACATACGGAAATCTGATCAAACTTAAAAAATCTCTACAGGTTTGCTTAACTTCATTTGGGTTGCTCGGGGATAGAGTTCCCCAAATTTCCTTCCGGCACTAAGCGCAGCCCGCGGGGCTGGCAAAACATCGGGCACCGGTATGTCGAATTACACTGGTCGACACGATTTTTGTAACACAGTTCAGCCCAATATTTTCACAATGCTAATACCTTTCTAATAATAGAAAAAATATTCATAAAGCCCTAATAGGTACCACTATTCAATGGGCTCATTAGACCCTTTTATAGTGGCAGGTAGAAAATTTTATGAGGGGTCATTTAAAAGGGGTGCATTGTAAAACAGAAAGATAACCTAAAATGGATTGGTCATAACCTTAAACTTATTCTCTTATTCAGTCATTCAGTATTTTTTGTAACATCGTTCATATTTTTCTATAAATCAAGAATTTTATCAATAGACGAAGTTTCTCTTAGTTTCTTGCGTCATCTTAAATGTTCTGCACGAACACAAAATTTATTACCAGTTTTATTATCTTTTCTAACCGTGCAATATTTATATGAACGCAAATTTTATGCTTTTGATAAAATTTGTACCTGTTTTATTATTAATGTAACTAATTTGTTTGTGCATAAAATGGTTGTAAACATATATTTTATGGTGAAAAGCTATTTAATAGCTTTGATTCAAACATTTCAGTTTTTATTTTATAAACGGCGTTGGTAATAAACATCAACCAATGGAACATGATGAACGAAACATAGCTCTATTCAGGATTACGCGATGGTGAGATTACATTATTATTATTAGGATCGATATGTCCAGGTACTTCTAGGTTTAATGAAAAAAGATTTAACAAAATATGACTGAAATTTTAGGTCTGGCAGTGACAAAATTTGCAGTACTTCTTTTGTTAAAATTAATAAGTTGTCCGAAAGTTAGAAGAGCTTTCTCCTAGGCGGCTTTCACATTTTGCTGATTTTTGGGCATCGTGCAAAATATTCGTATTTTCTTTACCACCGTTCTTATTTTTCCATCTAACAAAATTTTATCAACATCGATTTTATGTCGAAGAACGAAATTTTTCTTATTTTTTGCGTCCTACATTGCTATGTCATTTTAAATGTTCTGCATGAATACGAAATTTATTGCCAGTTTTATTTTCTTTTCTATTAACCCTGCAGGATTCGTATGAACCAAAACTTTAGGCTTTTGATAAAATTTTTGTTTGAGTTATTATTAACGTATATCCCATAAGATTTGAGAACAGTTTGCGTTGTTGGGTATTATGAAAAATAATGATTTTTATCTAAGGTGGCCTTACGAAAAAATCACAATCAATAAAAGATTGCCATGACATGCCATTTAACGTTTGCAATTGCAATGGCATGGAAGCTTGATATTCGGAAAAGCATTTTCCATTAGTTGGACAAGTACCTAAACGCAAAATTGTAAGACTATATAGGGGCCAAAATATTTCAGTGGCAGTTTTATCGAACAATAAAAGACTGCGAAGAGGGAATACCATATGTAAACTTGCCGAAAAGAGAAAGACCAAGGGTACTAGGTCAAGAGAATGAAGGAAGACTAGTTCGAGTAGTAAAATGCAAGACTGGAATGTCTGTGCCCAAGTTATCTAATTCCTAGGTGTCGCCGCACATGGAGGCGTGTTCATTTTTTTGATAAAATTGTCATCATGGATGATGAAAAATATTTTACTTTGACCAATTTAGAGATGAAGGGTAATGACGGATTCTTCACGGATAACATACAAGACTGTCCAGCATCAGCATATGAATAAAGGAATGTTTTTTTTCGAATAGTGAATGAGTTTTAACAAATAAATTAAAACTTTTTGTATTTTTCGCAATATTCCTAACTCATGTGGAGCAGTTTACTTGCCCATACTAAGACTTTTTGGACATCCTGTATAACAGGTTTTGATTAAAATATTCCAGTATTTATTTTACAAATGGTCTAGGTAACAAACGTCACCCATGGAACATATCGAACGAAACATAGCTCTAGTAGATATTAGCGACGTGAATAAGCAATCATGAAAATATATGTTTTATTAATATCCCGGGGATATTAATTAATGGGCCACATTACAAATATAGCACCGCCGCAAATAAATTTTATATTAACACTGGTAGTAATCAGCCGAAATAAATTATTTTCGGTAAATTACTATTTGCCAAACTTTACAAATTGTTGCGTGGTTTTCGGGTTTATAATCGAATTCCGCATTGGACCAAATTTGAATTTAAAATTTTTAATTACCTTTGTTTTTAGATATTTTAAAATTGAAATGGGGAATATACAATATATATCATATATTATACAACATGCCCAGTGCCCAGAAAAAAGGTCATTCTTTATAAAAGTTTTCGCTTGGCTTGGCAATTTGCACGTGGGATTATTTTTTTCCAGAACTGCCGAAATGATTCTTTGTCCAGTATATTAAACGGCACATTACAAACAAAATTAAATTGAAAATAAATTTCGAACGAAGCTCAAGAATTATTTGTTTCTATTATGACCAATTTATAAATAACTTTCTCCATTCCTTGCTCTATTCCAACCAAGAGGGCACCGTGCGTCTTGTGCTTGCAGACTACAAAATCCTAAAATATGAAATCCCTGTAAAAACTGGAAACCACCATTCTCCCAATTTACCGATAATACGAAATGCATCCTTACTTACCTCGCATGTCAAGCCCTCCATATTCGCAGAAATTATATTATTTCATATTATTTCAATCTTTCGGTTTTCTTACTTAGCCCCCAGTATTACGAGGGTAATGTAAAGATGATGATGATGATAAAGATAATGAGATTTTTTCAGATCTTAGACTTTCCAAGATGTAGAATGTTATATTACAGGGCAAAGTACAAATATTTTACCCTCTAATTACTTCTCGTAAATTCTATGACGCGAAAATCAACGTGAATCTTTACCCCCTTGCTAAAATGACTGTTGCTATCAAATTAAAAAATAAATATAACTTTGCGATGTAATAAATATTTATCTCTCTAGGGACACCAAATGTTCATATGATATTTCTGTTTTTATTGAAAGTTGGTAGTGCTTTTAGCAGCTAAATAAAATTTACATTAAGACTTTGTTTTGCATTTTTATGACCCTAGTAAGCATAAATATTAGACTCAAAATTCGTATTCAGAATTTACCGTATTAAACTTAATTAAAGTCATAAAATATTCAATATTCTGATTTTATAGTTTAGGCAACAATAAAATTTTAATATATTAACGGAAGTTTTACACTTTTTATTAAAAATCTCTTCGAGAATGCGTTTTTACCGTTTACATTCCAACGAACGAGGAGAATTTAATATTTGCGAAACGTGATTGTTTGCAAATTATTCATATTTATAAAAAAAAAACAGCGAACTTTAAACGTGGGTATTAAAATATTTTGTAATAGAAATAGGCGCAGAAAAGAAATTTTCCGATATTATGGTGAAATATCCTGGAAAAGCTTTTACGTAACAGTTCTAAACAGTTCTTTATCATAAACCAAAATAAAATTTTTAAACTCAACTCGCTTTATAATGTTTAATTTAAAATTGTAATAAAAAGAAAATAATAATTAATTAACTAGCTCTAGGAAGTTGCAACGCGTTTACAGTGCTAGGACACTATCTTAAATCATTATTATATATATATATATATATATATATATATATATATATATATATATATATATATATAATAAATGTAAATGCGAAGATTTACTTCTTCGCTAGTGCAGCCGTGAATGAAAAATAAAAATAATGAGGACTATTGGCGCGAGCCACTACATCTTACCCATCCTTTCCGAACATTTTGGATATAAGGACTCTCTTTGATTCTGGTCAAATCGTGGTCTGTTCTTCAGCCACCCTGGGTGTAAGCCTGCCCGCTGATGGGTAAGGGCCCAGAAATCGATAGCAGGAGGTCACCCAGACCAGAATCAAAGATAGTCCTCATTATTTTTATTTTTCATTCACGGCCTTTTCGCTGCACTAGCGAAGAAGTAAATCTTCGCATTTACATTTATTATATTACCTATAGACCAAGAAATCTTCCATTTTTCTACTATTGTTGTACAATGGTGCATTTGTACCGTCGACGTCGAGAAAATCGACATTCGACATACTTTCGAGTATTATTGTGTTAGCAGCCAAACATTTTTGGAGCAACACTGGGTGAACTAGTTGGCGCGAGCCACTACATCTTACCCATCCTTTCCGAACATTTTGGATATAAGGACTCTCTTTGATTCTGGTCAAATAGTGGTCTGTTCTTCAGCCACCCTGGGTGTAAGCCTGCCCGCTGATGGGTAAGGGCCCAGAAATCGATAGCAGGAGGTCACCCAGACCAGAATCAAAGATAGACCTCATTATTTTTATTTTTCATTCACGGCCTTTTCGCTGCACTAGCGAAGAAGTAAATCTTCGCATTTACATTTATTATATTACCTATAGGCCAAGAAATCTTCCATTTTTCTACTATTGTTGTACAATGGTGCATTTGTACCGTCGACGTCGAGAAAATCGACATTCGACATACTTTCGAGTATTATTGTGTTAGCAGCCAAACATTTTTGGAGCAACACTGGGTGAACTAGTTGGCGCGAGCCACTACATCTTACCCATCCTTTCCGAACATTTTGGATATAAGGACTCTCTTTGATTCTGGTCAAATCGTGGTCTGTTCTTCAGCCACCCTGGGTGTAAGCCTGCCCGCTGATGGGTAAGGGCCCAGAAATCGATAGCAGGAGGTCACCCAGACCAGAATCAAAGATAGTCCTCATTATTTTTATTTTTCATTCACGGCCTTTTCGCTGCACTAGCGAAGAAGTAAATCTTCGCAATTACATTTATTATATTACCTATAGGCCAAGAAATCTTCCATTTTTCTACTATTGTTGTACAATGGTGCATTTGTACCGTCGACGTCGAGAAAATCGACATTCGACATACTTTCGAGTATTATTGTGTTAGCAGCCAAACATTTTTGGAGCAACACTGGGTGAACTAGTTGGCGCGAGCCACTACATCTTACCCATCCTTTCCGAACATTTTGGATATAAGGACTCTCTTTGATTCTGGTCAAATAGTGGTCTGTTCTTCAGCCACCCTGGGTGTAAGCCTGCCCGCTGATGGGTAAGGGCCCAGAAATCGATAGCAGGAGGTCACCCAGACCAGAATCAAAGATAGTCCTCATTATTTTTATTTTTCATTCACGGCCTTTTCGCTGCACTAGCGAAGAAGTAAATCTTCGCATTTACATTTATTATATTACCTATAGGCCAAGAAATCTTCCATTTTTCTACTATTGTTGTACAATGGTGCATTTGTACCGTCGACGTCGAGAAAATCGACATTCGACATACTTTCGAGTATTATTGTGTTAGCAGCCAAACATTTTTGGAGCAACACTGGGTGAACTAGTTGGCGCGAGCCACTACATCTTACCCATCCTTTCCGAACATTTTGGATATAAGGACTCTCTTTGATTCTGGTCAAATCGTGGTCTGTTCTTCAGCCACCCTGGGTGTAAGCCTGCCCGCTGATGGGTAAGGGCCCAGAAATCGATAGCAGGAGGTCACCCAGACCAGAATCAAAGATAGTCCTCATTATTTTTATTTTTCATTCACGGCCTTTTCGCTGCACTAGCGAAGAAGTAAATCTTCGCATTTACATTTATTATATTACCTATAGGCCAAGAAATCTTCCATTTTTCTACTATATATATATATATATATATATATATATATATATATATATATATATATATATATATATATATATTAAATGATTATTCAAATCATTTGGCTTTTCTTGGCGATTATAAAATTGGGTATTTATCTTATTTGAAGCTGGGACCCTGGAACACCGAACATCGATCCCGAGATCGAAAATTATTCTTTGTGGGGGTTACTCATCCACTCCAAAGGCTTAGATAGAAACACAGGCTTCGAATAATTAAGTATTAAACCATTAGGCTGGGCCCTCCCTAAAAAGAACAGTAAACACATTCTGACACATGAAATTATAGGTTAAATTTCCCGTCCATACAAAATATATAATAAAAATTAGAGAAATCGACACTACTCACCCTTTGAGAGCCCCTAACAAAGATTCATCTATAAAAACATGAGCGATAAAACCAGACTTCAATTTCCTTTAAAAAGGGGGCTTTTTCTCAACCCTTCTTAAGCGAGTTCAAAAAAAGAGGTTCTCAGTTCGTCCTATAAGTATTTTTATTATTTTTATGTATGTTCCTGCATAATTCTTAAACGGATTCACCGACTTCGATATTTTATTTATTTCGTAGACGAGTTTGTAGACGAGTTTTCCCGGACGATCCTGTTGTAAGAGTTTTCTAAAGTAAATGGAAGCTTAAAAAATTATATACAGTCGCGAGATAAATTATTCGTCCACTTGTAATTTTTCAAAGACATAGATAAAACTTCTACATTAAATTTAGTCAAATTTTAAAAATAAGTTAACAGATATCTCTATTCCCGAGAAATAAAAATAACAATAACTCTTCATATTTATCAGGATCCCTTGGACAAAAAAGACAAAAGAAAGATAATTTGAAAAAATATCGGCGAGCGAAATTATTCGTCCACTTCCAAAAAAAAAATTAAAGATGTACATTTATCTGTTCTTATACTGATAAAAATTCCTAAATATAGATTCTAAATTATTTTTAATAGCAGTTTGAGACTCCGTGGTCTAAAGAATACAGCAAATTTTCAAAATTTGTCGCAAATCATCAGAAGTGCCTCAAGAAATCAGACATTTGATAATAAAATTATATCAAGAAGGAAGATCTCAAAGAAACATAAGAAAAATTGTTGGAAGAAGCCGGTCAACAATGGAATATATTATAAAAAAATATTAAACAATCCAAACAACGCAAACCTTGTCAGGGAGAGGAAGAACGAGTACTGACTTTTCGAGAGAAACAAGAAATACTAAGAAAAGTTGGTGAAAATCCGCGAACTACTGCGACAGATACAGCGAAAAGTTAGACCAGTGATTACAAAAAGGTTATCCATGTAACAATAGTAATTTTTTTAAGAAGCCTGGGTATACAGGAACGAGTTGTTGGAAAGATACCATTAGTAAATAAGAAAAATAAGAAGAAGCATCTCGAGTTTGCTCAGAGGCATTTTGACAAAAATACTGAGTACTGTAAAAACATCATATATACTGACGAAATGAAAATTGAGATATTTGGTAAAATAAAAAAAGGCTTTAGTGTACAGAAAGCGTGGGGAAGCCTACAAACCTAAAAATGTAATTCCAACGGTAAAGCACGGAGAGGGTTCCATTCTAATCTGGGGGTGTATGTCATAGCATGGAGTGGGCCACCTCCATTTTATTGACGAAACTATGGAATCTGTTCGTCTACATGGATATTTTATAAAAGAATTTAAGACAAAGCGCGGAGAAAATGTGAATTGGAGACAATTTCTTATTTCAACAAGACAACGATCCAAAGCACACAGCGCTGGTCGTTAAAGAGTGGATACTGGATAGCGTACCAAGAGTGTTGGAAACGCCGCCGCAATCCCTAGACGATACCCGAATGAATATCTATGGTGGGAACCCAAAGAAACGGTGAAAGAACAACAAAGGGGCGTTAAAAGCAAGCTGTCAAGAAGAATGGTAAAAAATTGAAGTAGGTTTTGGTATAAAACTGGTAGAGTCAATGCCTAACAGGTTACAACAAATTATAAAATCACAAGGGCACCCCACACGTTATTAGTTTGGGCATGTTTGGACGAATTTCGAAAAAAATGTTAGTGGACGAATAATGTTTCTCCCTTTGTTTTTAAGAAATTATGTTTTATTATTAATTATATTTTTGAAAGGCATTGTCGAGGTTGGACTTTATATTACAGTTTTTAGTACATGAACAGTTGTTTTTAGTCGTGTAACGAAATGCAAATAAACTTAAGTAGTTTTAATTTTATCCTAATTTTTTAAAAATTTTATAAGTGGACGGATAATTTATCTCGCGACTGTATATTACTCGCCATGAAAATTGCAACACCCTGTACAAATTGCTTAAAGTTGAAGAGTACTAAATAAGTAAAAATAATATTACATCCTTTTTAAAGCAGTTCATTTTTTGAAAAAAAATTATATGCCTTATATATTTTCTATGTTTATTAAACACCATGTATATTGATAAAAACTTCTGCAAACCGAAACAGCCAAAGAGAAATAACACCGGGAAATGTTAATTTTTCATATTTCTTATTCAAATTTAGATTTTGTTCCACTTAGAAACAACTTTTATTCTGCATTCTTGTATGTTATAAGAAGAGCTCCAGAAGTTCTTAATATCTAAATCTACAAAAATGTGGAAATGAGATTTTTCCTTGCGGATTTCCTTAAAAATTATTTTAAATATCAGAATACTTCTGAATATTGCTCATTGTTAAAACTAAGTGCTTTAGAAGGTTTTAAATATGTATAACGGACACCGAAAATAATAAAGAAGCAGTTATTTGTCTTGTTCTTTACACAGAATAATTTGTTAAAAGGAATTTAACCTTACCACGATATATTTTATGTTATTGCTATTTTCAGCGTACGCAGTTTCTAATTAGAAGATGCCAACACCTACCATAATATGAAAAATCCTGAGCAAAGATTTCTATTTTATACCGAATTCTTGATGCTTCAGTGCAGTAGATCCCTCATTTGTTATTTTTGTAATTACCGCCATTGCTACTGGAGCCTTTTTGGAAGTTTTTTAGCACAGATGTTTTTTTTATTTAACAGTTTCCTTTATTAGGGTTGGTGTAGAATAAAAACACTTTAATACTCTAATAGGAAGAAATCCTGCAATCAGTACAGAATAAAATTGAGGGGTCCACAGAAAGTGACCTTGTTAGTTGGCAAAATATTTGTTTTACCACAAATACCTTTTATGAGAATATAGTATGTAATAAGAATAAGATGTTTGGCATTTAGCAAATGCACTCATTTCGAGATGTAAGAATTGAAAAAACTAACATCAAGGTTAGAAATATCTTACTCATATTTTACGACTATTAGATAAAGCAGAAACTAAAACCTGTTTAGGTTTACTGAGGCCAGAAACAAAATTAGATCTTTAAAATAAAGAAACTATAATAAAATTATGAAAAGAAATCGATCAAATAAGATTAGGTTTGCAGAAGGATTTATAAATTTAGTATTTGAGATTTGTTCCAAGATGCTTCTTTGTTATTTCGCGTTAGTCAGAAAAGGACAAATTTATCACAGTACAGAACTACTTATAAACAAAATTCCTGCATTGTTTTAACTTTACCAACTAGATAACCATGAGATGGGGTTGGCGAATATGATTTGACAACGATGGTTACGTTAATATTGTTTTCCAACTTAACGAATTTCCGCAAGTCGCCAGACCATCGTTTATAAAATACTTGATATAAGGTGATATTTTATGAACCAATAGTAATGCTGTATCTACTTCTGTTTATTTTTTTAAATACATTTTTCAGGATCGATGTGACTTTTTAAAAAACAAAATACACTTTCTCAGTTACCCCACAAATACAGCATAATGTAAAATATGTTTTTACTTAAATACATTACGAAAAATACAATGGTTGTGGAATGTTATTTATTTTCTGAATTATTCCTTTGTTTGCTTTATATTGCGCCAAACTAATCATATATAGATGTATGCCCTTTATTTTAGTCGGTCATTCAACAATTCGCTGCAAGTTTCAATGTTCAATAAATTGAATTGGTGGTCAATAATCTGGAGAATATTTTTTCTTACAGGCCTTAGATTAAAGGTATAAGCTTAATACTTTGAAGTTTTGTAAATATTTGTAATCGTAGTTAAATACAATTTTATTGCAAATACTTCATTAACAAATGAAACACGTAGGTGCAAAAATACGATATAATATATCAAAAAATTGAAACTAGGTGTAACGGTACAAGGACTATTAAAACTATTTGAAAACAGATGCCGTTACAAAGTTTATCTTTTATTCAACTGGAATCTAACAACGTGTGTACCATCTGAATTAGGGGTACAGGTTGTTTAACAATTCAAGCGACAAGTTTTGCCACTGATTATCTTGCCAAATATAAGAAAAGAGGGGTTTAATTCCATTGGAATAGAAATGCTTTATTGTCGAGATGAGGGTTTTTAAATTTTATTACTTTTTGTATTTTTTTTATTTTAAAATTTTTTTTAATTTGTTATGTTCCGTTTTCCCTCTATTTTCTCTAAATTATTTTCAATTTTGTCTTTTATTAAACGTCCGCGCTATCGCTTGCGTCAAGCAAAATCCCTAAATTAATTATGATCGATTTTGACGAGCAGGTGTGCGCGATGATAGTACTGCAGGGTAGAACTACCAAATTGAAACATACACATGAACAAGACTTCAAGTGAGTGACTGTGTCACGTAGTTTTGCTCTGAATTTATGAAGCCGCTGATTTTGAGCCTTTAGCAAGATCTTGCAGAAGCCCCCAATTTGACGACACTGGTAAGACAATTTTGTGCAGGGGATTTTTTTCTCCGCTATACTTTTTATTTTTAGCCAAGAAGTTACATAAAAAAATTTTTCGGTCGAATATTGTAACACTCTGTATTATGTGGGAATATATCATTATTCCGTACAGTATCTTCCAGAGGGGGGCATTCTGACGTAGACATTTCAACCAAGCGACATTTCTAGAAGGGACATTTTAGCGCGGGTCTTATTCAGCGCAATCAAAAATCAATAAAACAAATATCTAAGGAAACAAAATAGATAGGCTATATAATTTTCGGGCCAGGCGACCCTTTTTCCCATAAGAAGATATATGGGAAAATTTTTAGGCCCAATCTGTACCCCTTTACTCCCTTTCCCTGAAGAAATATCACTTAAAAACTATAAGTTTATTTCCTACCTTCAGTATTGTAAATATATCAAGTTTAAAATCGATGTCTTTAAGACAATAAATTTAATTAATTTGTTATCTGTTTTGGTGATATCTTGGATACTACTTTTATTATGAGCCATCCACGTGAACTACGTCCACTCATATTAGCATTCAGCATTGCCACAATGAAAAAACTATACTTATTTTTTTCGTTTTAGTACATCTAAATAATAAAAGCTTATTTTTAAAAAGTATTTTTTTACAAGATTTTATTCATGGTTATTTCAATTTTGACCACAACACAGGTTGAAGAAAATATTTAATTTTAATTTAGTGTGGATACAAAATAAATATGTAAAGGGTTTTGCTAAATTTTACAACAATTAATAATTAGAAAGTTCGTTACTGGGAAAGGTTATTTGGAAAATGAAAACAATCATATTTTTTCTTTTTCTGGGCAGGTATGTATGTATTGGATTTTAATTTAATATTGAAGGGTCCAATGCAAACTATGCCTGAATCACAATAATTTACAGTTTTTCAGAAAAACGAGTTAAAAAATTCGATTTGTGTCTGGAGTATTATGCTTAGGAATATGGTACATATTTATTAGACTTAACAACTACAGCTAAGAAAAAGAAAATGAAGAAAAATTGACTTTACCTAAGTAATATCTTACCTGGGTAATGCCAACATTAACGGGTGGATGTCAGTTAAAGCACAAAAACCCGTTGAGATCATTACAACAAACGCAGATTTACCGAAAATACAATTTTTTAAAATACGGTTTATCTAAAACTCAGATCTGATCTTTACTAGTTTAGAAAATATTAATAAAAAAGACGGGAAACGATTCTGCGTAAACCTTAGAAAGATCTCTCTACTTCCAGTAACGTTAGCAATACTTAGTTAATTTGTATATTACTTAGTTACAGTTAAAATCTTATTAGCGATGAATGCACTTTAACTAAAACCGCTAAATAATGTTAATATTACCGGAGTTTCGGAAATTAACTTCAACATATTTACAACATATTGCATTATTTTCTGTGCATTATTTTCTTGTTAAGTGTGGAATGTTTTCCATGACGTTTCACTATGTTTTTAACACGTGATATATATTATCTTTGGCGTATTAATTTTTTTAAAGTTGGAAATATTTTTTTTTATTTATTTATTTATTTATTTATTTCTTTTTATAGCGATATTTGTCTATTTTAAAGTGCAAATGATTCTAACCCAAATCTAAATAACACCTTATTTTTAATAACTGAAAAATGAGGAAGTTTACATGTGCGACACGCTGTATACACTTTTTGCTAAGAATAGAAAAATAAAAAAATTGAGATGAAAAAATACAAAAAAAACAACATATTTTTACTTCTTCTAGACCTCGGCGTCAATTAAATTATACAATGTCCGCAATTTACGAGAGTGCCTTAGGTTTTTGTCAGGCTTTTTATTTTTCAGGGTTTGTTTTGTATGAAATAAAAACGGTAAGAGCGGTAAATGGCAGACCTGGGGGAATTTTCTAAAGTAACAAAAAGGTCAGGTATACGAATATCCTGCGTTATCGATCATTCTAACAAGAAAAATAGAAACCTTAAAATGCTCTAGAAAAAAATATAAGGACAAAGCTTTACATATATAAATTGACTGCTGTATTTAAATTAAATAGGGCGTTGGACTGAAAATTACTTTTTTGCGTTCTCTCAGAAAATTAATTTATTTCGTGCAATTCCCTAAAAATATAGTATAGAAGAATTAAGAATTCTGTATCGATACGTTATAGTAGTAGAAAGGAACGGCCGAGAAAAAAAAAGCAAAAAGAATACTAAAATTGCTCAATGCTAATACCCACAAATTAAATAAATCTATAAAATCTATAAAGCCCTGCTAGTATACAGACTTGCAATTAAAGGATTTAATTTAGCTGTAGTAGATAAGTCTTATTAATATAATTGTGTAATGTTTTAAAAACTACAAAGTATCTTCAATAAAAAAATTTCATCATATTGTCACAACGGGGGTTGCGGCGACCGACACTAAGTAATAGTCTCTGGGATCGTATGGAGGGAATCAAGTTAAATTAGGTTATAAAAACAGGATTTATTAATTAAGTTACTAACAATCATAAAATATGGTTTAGCTTCGAATAAATCAATTGAGAGACTTAGTTTAACTTCTCTTACATCTTCTCTGTAAGAGCGGCTGTTCTCCCGATCAACGGACATATGCCATATCTCGATATCTTTGTAACGACAGCCTATCACTTTATCATCTAGTGATCGATGGTCGGTGCATTGCTAGGTCAGCGTAACTAGGCTTACTCCATAAGGTTAAACAAAACCAAGCTGACCTTCAATGTCGTCACCTGGTCCAACGAACAACAAAGTGTCTATTCATCATTATGACCAAAATAATCTTTATATAAATAAAGTGCGATTTTAAAAGTAATTAATAAAAGGATCCATGATAACATGACTATAACAATAACAGCACAGAGGGCGTTCGCGAACAATTGATGTAATATTTTAGCCAACAATAGAACCCATTGAATTAATATTTGTTATTATTTCCCGAACACCATTTATGTTTTATCGGAGTGTTTATTTTAAGTGAAATGATATAAGGATTATTGACTTATTTTTTACATTTTTTGTTTAAAATGTAGCTCTTGTTCGTTTAATAAAATATAGTGTAATTTGAATCACACCGCCTATGTTTCGCCCAATTATATTTAAGCATTCAAATCAAATGGTTTCATTTTTGGCTCAAACAATTCTATACTCTAAGGTATAATAGAAATTTATTTGTTTCCAATAGTATTTTGATCACTGAAATTGAAATAATGATAGAGTTGAACTCCAATTAAGAGCAATATTATTTTTTGGTTTTTTCGATGATGTTTTCTTGGGACAATATTAACTTTAATACAACCAATGTGACAGATGTCAAACATAATGCTATTACTGATTATAGAAAATCAGTTTTTTCTGTGTGGTTACAACATTATTAGCAGTAGCTCAAATTAGATAAATGATAAAATTGAAACATCTTTTGGCAGCCAACCGTACAATAATTCCCCCGTTAGTGTTTAAAACTATATATTCTAAGCGGGGGGGGGAGGTATTTTTATTTTTTTTGTCTCTTTTTATATTAATGTACAACATATTAAGATTATTGTGTCAAAATTTGAAGTCGATTGGAGTAAAACTAACGGATATATGGGGTTCTAAGTCTCCGCCTCTCCGGTCCGGTTTCGCGCTACAGGGGACAGCTACCTGACAGCGCTAACAAAAGGAGATCTCCTTGGGAATTTCCAACAGGTAGAAGGTAGAATTCGATGTAGACAAGAGCAACAAGATGCACCAGACATCTTAGCTGAAAGCCCTTCGCTTTATGGAGCTGGCATCGATGATAAGTAAAAAAAAATCGTTTTGTGGTGTAAAAATCTTTGAAACTTTTAAACGCGTTTTTCTCACACTTAGCTTTTTCAGAGTCGGTGCCCACTGTAGCTCAAAATCTACTGCACCGATCCATTTGAAATTTTGCACACTCTTTCTTTACATAAACGACGAAGTAATGACGTAGAGTTTTTTTTTTAATTTGAACGTATTTTAAAATAACACTTTTTTAATGAAAATTCGGCATTTTGACTTCTAAGTGCTGTAAAAAATTGAAAAATCAATAAAAAAAAATCTACGTTGTTACCTGCAGAAACTTATCAACTAATAAAATCATTTTGGTTTTTTAATTTCATATGATCCAATGATGAGTTATGAGGGGCACCGCAATAAATCTTTTTTTTGAGAGGTCCGCGGAGATTCGCTGTCAATGGCTCATTTCTTCATAAAAATTAATAAAAATTTCACAGAATATTCTTCAAATGTTGTTTTATGGTATAGTAATTATAGAAATAAATATATATTAACTCTGTCGTCAAAACAAATGATCGAAAATATGCTTTTTGGTATCGAATTAACCTCACCCCCCCCCCCCCCTTAATTAACGCAAACAAACAAAAATATTTTCACTACGCCAATTAGCAATGCCCCTTTGCGTACGATTTTATGCTCTGTATAATTAAGCTGGGTCTCATAAATATTTATTGAATACCCAATCTAAATCGAAATTTCAGAAAGGTTTGAACCTTTATTCAACTCCAAGTTAAAATAATCAAAAACAATGAAATTATTTCGCATAACCGATCTTTCTAATTATTTTTCCTTAAACAAGGTGCCCGAAAATAACGTGGTTTATTGTTTTAATTAAAATTTTTAACTGGAATTTTAACTGATGCATTTTTAGTATCCTATTTTGATGCAAACACTGTCATTAACTAATCATATGCTTCCATTAGTGATTTTTTTCTTGGTAAACAATTTATTTTCGTAAAAAAAATGATTATTTTAATCAATGCAATGAAAGCTAAGCAAAAAAATATTTTTAAACAGTTAAAGAAATGGTAATTTAAAATTATAAGTTATTACTTATTTATTTTAGTTATATTTCCAACAAATTTGTTGACGAAGGAATTAAAAACTCGAACCCGATTGACACTGTTTTGATTCTCAAATAATGATCCCTGAGAATGCCTTTTATACTACCTATATATAAAAAATATTAGATGGTCCTCTTGAGCCGAAACTTTATAGAAGTTCTCTAAAAAATAACGGCCAGATTCTCCAAAGCTAGTCCGGTCTAATTTGACAACCTTAAGTTTTAAACTGACAAGTGTAAGAAGAAGACAGCTAAGTTTATACTATGAACTTGTTTCCGAGGTTTTCAGCAAATTTATAAAGAAAAGGGCAATTTTAGTTTTTTTTATCTTCTGACAGCCCACGAAGACCGAAGTCTAAGTACTATGTGTGCTGGAGAATCGAGTCATACATCCAGAGCTGGAAAAATCCGTAGGGATTTCACCAGCCCTTTAAGAAGATGTGTGGGGTGGTACTACCTCGGTCGAGGAAGAATTCCTCTTCCATCTTCCAACAGTTAACAATCACAAAATATCCATGGTCGAAGCGGGATTTGAACCCGCGCCTCTCAATTGCAAAGCTGGCGCCGTACCAACTCGGCCACCGGAGACACCGTACTTTTGACAATAATAGAACCAAATTTACTCTAGCAAAACCCGTTCCAAGATGAAAATAATTTGGAGACCAAGCAAATCGCTGAAATATCAGAATAATTCAAAAATTTTTAATGACGACTTATTACCAATTATAGGACAAAAACCTGTCAAAACATAACTGATCAACTAGAAGATCTTAATTTAAACCAGTACTAAGTTTTAAACCTTCTTAGTGAATCTGAGGTTAATGTTTAAACACGTGTTTCGCAGTTCTTAATAAATCAACCCCTTCGGGGGTGAAATGGGGGTTTGTAATGGAGTAAAACTCTTATACCGCGGATGATTTCGCGGGCGAAAGCTAGTATTATATACAAGGTGTGTCCCGACTATATATTGTACGAGTATAATGCCGCGGATAAAAGCTAGGAATGTAATATATAAAGACTTAGATATTAACTGTTTGTTACTACATATTTCGTCCGAGAATAATAATAATAGACAGGCACTATGACATTTTCAGTTAATATACAGGGAGTTTTATTAATAGAAAAAGTTCGACCACAAATGTATCAGGAATTCCGTATTTTAACCCTGTATATCGAAAATAAAATATATAAAATTGCTCGGCTTTTATTTCCCGGGAAGTTGCTTAGTGACAAAGAATAATAATAATTCTGTATGAATTTAAACAGTTGAAGCAATCACCTGTCATCAATCAGGATTGCTAACGTTTTCATTAAATAACAGTGTGAGATGAGGAAAAAATTAAAGATGACTTTAGGTTTCACGTAACTTTATGAGGAGTTTTTGTAGCTGAAGCAGCAGTCTGTTAAAATTCTGTAATGCCACGGTTTATATTAATTTATTTATGCCAAATAAACTTCTTTATTTCCGTTTGTGTCTTCAAACGTCGTCGCCAGATTTCTAAAGCTCTACAAACATTTAAGTATTTTGTGCTTAATTTAAAGCTGATTTAACGTGTTGGCATTTAATAGAGTTTCTTGTATAAACCTAAGCGAACTCTAATAACTTAAATTTTACCGGTAAGAGAAGTGTTAATGAAGTTTTGTACTAAGCATTGTAGTTAACCCTCAACGCTTTTAGAGTTATCTGCTCTTTTATTAAGATTAGTTCTCTAGAATTTATGAAGCACCATACATTTGCAACAATAGAGTTTGTAACATATCCAGATTTAAATACGGGAAAGCATGTAACTAAGGTGATATTATATTGTGTGGTACAAGAAATTTGCAAATCACAAAACAAAATTAGAACAGTTTTTCCAGTCTACTTATATCCTTTTAACATCTTCCAGGACAGCATCCAGCCACCTTTTCCTTGGGCGACCTCTTTTTTCTTTCCTGCTTCCCCTTTAAGTAAAGATCTCTTGACACCGAAAAGTCCTCCGGTCTGGGTGACATACCAGCAATTGTTCTAAAAATATGCGCTTCAGAACTTGCACCCATCTTCACTCGTCTTTTCTAGATCTGCTATGACAAGGGTATCTTTCCAGACAGCTGGAAGACTGCTCGTGTGCAGCCTGTCCCGAAGAAAGTCTCCAAGTTCCTTCCATCCGATTACAGACCTATCTCTCTTCTCTCTGTAGTCAGAAAAGCTATGGGGGAAGAGATCAACTTGCAAATTATAAAATATCTAGAAAAACACAAAATCATCCATGACAGACAGTGCGAATTTCGTCACCAAAGATTTACAGTTGATCTCCTTACTCCTGTTACACATGACTGGAGCAAATCTCTCGAATTTCTTGGCGAATCCATATTGCTGCTTTTGATATTTCCTTATAATTCCCCAATAACAACAAGAATCGCTTTACGTATGCAGCATTTTACCTCCCAGGTACAAAAACCTAGAACTCCTCACTTCTCTCGCTCATTCATACCTAGGCAGTGGCGCGCCGTGCCTTTAGAGGCGGAGGGGGCACAATGATTTGGGAAGGCCAAATTATTTTCCTTTTATTGGAGAGTATTTGGTCATATTAGGCAGTGAATATCTGTGTGGGTGTGAGGGCGCCGTTACGACGGGGGGGGCTTACGCCGGCATGCCACTGTTCAGAGGGTCTCCAGATTATGAAAGAAATTGCCTACAGATGTTTTTCCTTCCCGTCTCAACCTCCAATCCTTTAAATCCAGTGTCAATAGATTACATTTCCCTTCTCTTCAGACGCCTACGGTACGTTAGTACTTAGACTTGAAGTCCACGTGGTCTGTCTCAGATAAAAAAAAATCAAACTCTTCTACCTTCTCGATATTACACGTTGTATTTTCTACTTTGAATTCAGCAGTTTTTCTCTCTCTTAGTGGGGCTTATCTCACTACCATATACTTTGTTTTACCTTCGTTCACTCTAGTCCATTCTTTCTTGCTGCTACTTCCAGTATCCTTAATAACTTTTAATTTATTTTTTTGATCTCGTTAGCAGTGTTACGTCATCTGCACATGTAAATTATTACATTCTTAGGATTCTGCAGGCTTTTCAGTGCTTCCACTATTTTTTCCCATCTATGGAATCGTAGGCTTGTTTAAAGTCCAAAAATAGTATGTCTAGTCCCAGATTATATTCATAGCTTTTATTGATAATCATTTTGAGGTTAAATATTTGGTCTGTTGTACCCGTTCCGTCCCTGGAGCCTCCTTGGTATTTATTTAATCTGCTTCTTTAGACTTTTGCTAAAACCTTGTACACTACATCCGGAAGTGAGATCCCTTTATAATTCCCGCATTCCCTCTTTTTTATGTATCGGGCAAATGATCGCATTATTCCATCTTTCGAGTATTTTTATAAAAAAAAATGCGGGGTTTATTTCTCTAGATTTTAAATAGTCTCAATATGAATTATTATCAATTAGTGATCCTTTATTGGGTACATAATAAAGCATAATCAGCTTAACAGCACAATTAACCGCGCATTAGCTAAAATTTTAAACCAGGTGTGCAATTTTAATTTCCTAATTAAGCACTAAATAGGTTTAGACATACTAATTAAATAGCTAACAAAACAATAGTTGCTGAACAATTATTGAAAATTAAACCTAGCTTTTTAATTGTTTGCACTGCTTTAGGAATTAGGGGGGTGGAAATGATTGATTGTTGTGATGATTCATTATTTTCTCTTAGCTTAGGCCTATAATTTCATCTGAGTCCCTTAGTGTAGGGCACTGGCAACGAATATAAGAAATAATCTAATCATTTTCTATGCAATTACGGTTCTCTGTAGAGTTCAGATACTGCATTCACAATATGCGTCCCACTTCTCACAGGGCAGCCTTCCTATATTGGAGTTTTCAGAATTCATTAAACTATCTTATAAGTAAATATTTTAACTTCTTTCTTCTAAATACATTAGATTTTTCGTTTCGTCGAAATTTATCCGTAGGCCGCCAAAATTCATTATAACTTAGACGATAGGCTCTGGGCTTTCTTATTGCCTTCTGAACCATATCTTTCTTTTTATTTATATTTTACATTATTCTACTTCTGCTGCATTATAAACTCGCTCCATTACTACGCCCTCACTTCCTTTTTTAATTAATTTAAATAATATTAGCTTTGAAACAAATTTTCTTATAACCACTTGTATTAGACTATGCTAATTAGGCGATAACTGATAATTCTTTGTGTTAACGGTATAACATAGCCTGTTTCGTTCTGCTTAAAATATCAAATTAATTTCACGAATGTATGTATGGTTCAAATTTTCCCATATTAAGTAAAGAAATGGCTTTAAATGAAAAGTCACATTTTTAGCGCAATGCGTTTTTAGAATTAAAAATACTAGGTTTTTGTTTGTGGTTTTTACTAACTGATAAAAAAATGAGATGTCACGATAAGTTTGGCAATGCCCCCGCTAGATCATTTGTTTTTTCTTTATAATATTAGAGCCCTATGACGTCAGGCTCTTTAGGAGCGTCGCATAAGGGACGGTATTTGGTCATTTTTTAAAATAAAAAAGTGTTCGATTGGAGGGAAAAAAGTATACCCTTTATACGGCGCCGCCACTGGTGTGGCACTCCACTGGGCAGCTTTAGAAGAGATATTAATTATTTCCTATTATCGCCTTAGTTTATATGATTAATTTAAATCGTTGTTATTGTATTTTTACGCATTTATTTATTTAACAAGAACTCATCTTCAAACTGAATCAAATAAAAAAAAACAGGAATAGGAGATAAAACAAAGCAACATAATGTTAAAATCAAATACAGTGTATGTAATAAACACAGTTAAAATAAAATTTGAAATATGCCATCCAAAATAAATTTGGTGCTATATTAAAAATATATTCTTGTGTGTGACCTTTAATACATTTTTAAGTTTGTTTTCTTTAAGGATACAAAAATACGTTGTTTGGATACAAAATAAACATGTCAACATACAAAAATCGGGCACCAGAAACTTCCGAATGTACACTTAAGCCGCGAAATATGTGTTTGCCAACTCCTCGGTAAATAGGACAAAGCTCTAGAGATTGAACTGTGGTTTTATTTGTAAAGGTGCTTTGTAAGGAATCTTTTAGAAGTGCTTGGATTTGCGTAGTCGGTTTCCGTAATTTATGGTTATTTAACTAGAGTAGGTATCGATTGCCGTTCTGCGAACAAGAATGCAACATTTTGTTTTACTCAGGTATTTATAAACTGTTTTAAGAAACAAAAAGTTTGTTTCCCCATAAACCCCGTCATGCATTGTTTAATCTCAATTTGATGGATACTGGGTGACCCAGAAAGAATATATCATGTCACTCAGCATCCCTGTATATTCCACCTAATATCCACGTTATAGATTTTGGAAAGCTCTTAAGTTTTAACCTAAAACATTTTTCGCCAACTAGTCTAGTTTTCAAAATAATCAGTCGGCCTGGGACTGTTTAGGAACAGTGTATATTAAGATCTAAAAAAATAATTACAGCTTTTTTTAATAACTTTTTTTCTTTATTTTATAACACCAATACTTTTTTTAAATTTTGAGTACTCTGTATCTTTTTAAAACGTCTAGTAAACAATTACCTGACAGTACACAATAAAAAATCTGTAAAACTCGAAAAGAATCTCCGCAAAGACCAAATTAAAATGAATTAATTTCCCTACGAAAAGGTTTTAACATAAAAGCAATTTTTAATTTCTCACTCCATTAAACATAATCAATTTAGGAGCCATTAGAACGTAAAAGCCCCCGCAAAAACATCTGTTAATTCTTCAATAAACCTATTGCTTAATTACTTAAAGGAAAAGTATAGTGGAAAATCAATTAATCTTTTAAAACAGCAATAAATAAATCTGTATTTTTTTCTTATTTTGCGTTGGCTTGAGTAAGAGTATAAAATGGATCTCCAAGGAATTTTATTTTGACTGGGTGCGAGAAATACATATTTTCGAAAATAAATTTTTGAAGACATAATTTCGGAAGAACAGTATTTTCGACATTCGACCATTCTTTAAAAGAGTAAATTTTCAAAAATCTAAATTTTTAATAGCTAATTGTTCGAATAAGCAAATTTCTAAAATCCTCAATTCAACCTCAAGACATTATTTTCGAACACACAAATTTTCGAAAAAATTTGTAATGCCAACACAAAAAAAAATGCGAATTTACGAAAACCTTGTTTTCGAAAACAATATTATCGAAATGTAGCCAAACCCAAGCAAACCCAAACTAATCATTTTGCCCTACTTATTTTATATACATAAGCACATAAAGAACTTAAAATATATTAAAATATATAACAAATTTAGTACTGATTTAAAATAAGATCAATTAGGTACGTTTTGGCAAGTTTTTGTCATATTATTATCTGAAGAATTATCAAAAACCTAAAAAATATATTTAGGCCATTTAAAAATAGTTGCTCCCTTTTCTCTTTTTAACTTTATCTTTCATACTATTAATTTTAAAAGAATTAGGGCTGTTTGTATTCTTGTAAATAAAAATATCATAAATAAAGCAAGGCACAAGAGGAAGTGTTAGCAAACATTTGGCCGTCCACACAGCATCTTGTCTGTTTATTCGACTATTTACAATGGTAACATTTACTATTTATAGTGGTAAGGGACACAGACAAGGAAATGAAAATTGTGTGTGAAATAAACATGTGAACAAACAAAATCATTTGTCTGCAACACGCGAATATTTGGAAACCGGAAGTTGCTAAATATCATTTTCTCGGATTTCGGGAACGTGTATCTAGATAATTTACAGTGGTTCTTTTGGTACCGATATTATATACTGTAAAATACGTTCAATTTACATACATAGTATTTAATTACAAAATATTATATTTAATATTATGTTTTGAACTATAGAATTTCTTTAAAAAACGAATTTCCCTTTTTCTGAGAACTAAAATATGTATGTTTTATACATGGATTTATTATAATAAGGATTCGATGTCCGTATACTGTGAGCGTATCGAACGTGAAGCCTTATATGTTGTTGTTTGTTTTTGTTTTTGTTATTCTCTTGGGGGAGCAGTTTACGAACTACGAACATAGACAAGACTACGAATTACTACGTAATTGAATCAAGAATGGTAGTAGAGAGATAAAATAGCATTGGAGTGTTGGAGCTCGGAAGTGTTGCTGTCTGTGCTGGTATGTTTAGGAAAACGGCTGAACCTCGGTCTGAACACTCGGTTACACGTACGTCTTTGTCTAATGAACTAGAAAAGAAAAAGTGCGACGTATAGATGTATATAGATTTATAAATGACTCGGAGCGACTTTAAATAAACACCTTTAGAAATAACATAACCTATAAATAATAAAACCTTTTCAACTTAAATTTATTATTATTTAGCAGAAAAATAAAATATTTTAGGGCTTTTATTGCTTTTAGTAAATCTTGTGATGCTTCTAACGTATTTTTTGTACAAAAATACAAGGTAAAATAAGATGTGGCCAATGTTGACAAATTGTGTTTACAGTGTCGTTTAGAATGGTTTGTTTTGGCTTCAAAGAATGTGAAATCATCCCGTATCCAGCCCTAATAAATCCATGGTTTTATACATTTTTCTTAACTTTGAAAAAAAGCATTAACTTCTATTAAGACGATTCGAACGCTAAACATTTGAGTCGTTTTGAGGAGTTTTTTAAACCAAATCACAAGCCAACTAAACAAGGAAATTAATTTTCTCTAATCCCAATTGGCAAATATACTCCATATGGGTGTGAGAAAGTTATTGTTATGTGAAAAAAAATCAAGAAAAGATTACATAATACGTATTGTCCTTATTATTATTTTTCGAATTAAAAGTAACTTTCGTACAAACCTCAAACCTTACGCATTTTAAATTAAAAAAGTTTGTTTAATTTAATTAATCAATTAACGTGGTCAGGATTTGGTTTAACAGATGCCAATGTTTTTTAGCCTCTGAAAAGAAATGTTTGTCTCTGTTGCACGTTTATACTTGTTTTTAGGCATAACCCTTATATAGGGATGGAATTAATACCGATTTCTTGTTTTTCATATTTACTACATAATAAAAGAAAGCTTGCGTATGTCTGTCTGTACGCTAGAGAGAGTTAAAGCGATTGAAATGCTAGAAAATTCGGTCATTTCAGAATGATCTCTTAACCCAGATCAAATAAACTAAATAAAATATCATTTTTTTTTTCTAATGACAGTCAAGGCGACTGGAACCCTAGAAAAGGTTGCGAATTTTTCACAAAGAAACAAATCACAAAACACTAAACAAAATATCAAAGCTTTTTCTAAGGCCAGTGGTAAAATCATATCCATGCGAGTTTGCGAATTTTTTTGTAGAAAAAAGTATAAAAAAATTGTGGGTCAATAAAAACGTCATCGATAAAGTTATAAAGTTTATACACCCTGTATAAAACCTTAATCTTTGGGTTAGTTATTTTATGTATAAAAACAATTGGAGACGCATACTGGAACCTTTTCTCTCTCTCTCTCTCTCTCTCTCTCTCTCTCTCTCTCTCTCTCTCGAAAACTAGCACGCATCATATATTTATGAATTTGATAGTTACACGAAAAAAAAAAGAATGGGGTAAAGCACCACTACTCTAAAAATTATACCTCTTAGGTTAATAGAATACAGATGCTTACTTAAATAGATATATTTAATGATTTGTTAACGTATTTACTCTACGTATGCAATTTACGAAAGTATTTGCTTACAAATTTCTTGATAGTTGTCCTCGCAAAAGATATTGTTTGTCAGCAAATTTATCCATATTTATGGAAAGACAAGCATCCTACATTCTACATTTGGGAAATAAATTTGGATAGGAAATAAACATGTAAATCAATAAGCGACGGCTTGTGAAAAATTTCTTATTTTTAAGTGAATTCAGAGTGGGTCATCCAGGAGCGTATTTAAGGGGTAAAAAATTAATTTTCTTGATTTTCTCCGACAAATTCTCTTTTTAACCGACATTATCTACACTATTTTTCCCAGTTAGTGATTATTTAGGGTTTATTTATCCGTTAATTACCAAATAATACCTCCCACTAATTTAAATCGCTTATTTTTTCGTTTGTTATAAATAAATAGGTTTATTTGCATCACACATGCAGAATTTGAAAATTTTAAATTTTTGAGTTTTCGACTATTCGCGTGAAAACAGAGAATTGCTTTATTTAGTTTATTTATGTCGAAATTATTAAAATAATATGATGTGTCAAAATTTTGCAAAAATGCCAGTTTCTGTTGCAAGATTGGAAGATTCCTGGACCGATTTCGGCTTGAAATATGCATAAATTGGATTTAAGGAACCTTCTACTTTAAGTGCAGGGATATTTCATTGGATGAGTTATGCATTGAATGCCATTTTTATTCATTTTTCGATTACCCTACAATACTGGAATTCGCCACGTACTTATTATAACACTTTTAACGTCACAGTCAATAGGATCACGTTTTACAAGTTTCAAAATTCGTACGAAAATTCTTTTTTCTTTGTTAATAAAGGCCAAAATAAATTGTTAAAATTAGTTATCATTATCAACGGGGTAGATGAGTAGATAAAGTAATTGGACAAAACATTATTTCAAATGTACATGAAGTAATCGCAAAATTTTTACAATTTGAAGATAAATAAATACACTGCTCATTCGTTTAGAAGGACATCTGATACATTTCTTGCTTATGCTTCATGGCGGTTGAAAGTCTTTCTTTGTTACGAAGGGATATATTGCTGATTTGCATAGTAATGAAATCGAAATTCCGAAAAAGGTTTTACTTCAAATTTCAGCTAATATTTCCTCTAATGAAGTAACGATGACAAATATGAATGATAACGTGATCCAACACGATAACGATACTCCAATGCAAAGTAGCGAAGCTAATAATTTAAAATATATTCCACCAATTTTTTTTCCTAATTTCTCCACAGTTTTTGCACAGTTACTATTAATATTAATAAATAGTTGTTTAAAATTATATTATTGTTATAAACTACTTTTTTTTAATAAATTAAAATATCCTATATGTTTTGTGTGTTTTTGAAACTTTCGTAGCTAGCAAAGCATAGCAACCAGGTAACACAAAGGTTTACTTTCATTATCATTCGTGTTGTTAGGGCCACAAAGTTCTCCTCTTTATACAGTAGTAGAAAATCAAATTTTATAAGCATGTAATACAGAAAAGGTCAAAAATAAGGTCCACCTGGTAAATGATTACAAATAAAGAGAAATTAGGTTTACGTGGGGGTAAATTAAGGTAGGGATAAACAAGTAATCCAACGGAGATCTGTCACCAAAACTATCTAATATAGACTCTAAGTTGTCGTAATCTGTTTGTTCGTTTCTAGACAAATAGAACAAGACCCGGCGAGAACAAACATGGTTGGTTTTCTTGCAAATGGAATTTCTCTGCGCTTACTGTGTGACCGCTTTCATATAAAGAGTGTGGTTTATTTAGCAACTTTACGCGACATTGTTTTTACTGCTAGCAAACGGTATGAAGATAAGTTTTTCATAACTTAGTAAGCTACGAGACACTTTTCTTCTATGATATGTAGGGTAACTCAAGGAAAGTTGGCACAGTAGGTGGAAAGACGCAGTTAATGTTTCAGTAGTACTAATGACTATGGGTATATGGCATGATACAATAAAAGGAAGATATTACCAAACCGTGTCAAATTCGTCCGGGTTCGCGCTTGACGTCACGCTGTGAGTTATTTTTGAAATTTATACGTCACAATATAGAGTTTACGTTAGTTATAGGCGATTCTATATAAATTCTATAGGCAATATACTTTTCCTCCTGCTTATAATACCTACAAATAAATATAAAGTATATGATTTAAAATAATTAGGTGATATTATAATATTTTTAAGTTTTGACTTTAAAAGAAAATTCATTATAACCTTTTTGTTATGAATTGAAAGTTTTAAAAGAAAAAATATAATATACAGGTAAGATTGTGTTTTCCTTCAAAACTGGAAAACACGATGCTCAATTCTGTTTTGCGTTCTTTTATTTTAATAAGCGGTGAAAATACTACTAGTTTGCTAATTTAAACAAGCTTGTATGTTTAATAATAACAAAGTTATCAATGATGGACACTTAATTTGGATCAGCCTGTATACTGCTGCATCCACTGCGCTATACTATAGATACAAAAAATCATTAAACCGATTTTTTTTTGACGAAAAGAAAGAATTTTTAGTGTTCCGTGAAACGGAAAACTTATGGCATCACTTCGGTGTCCATCCGTCCGTCCGTCGGTCTGTCACAGGCGATTTTCTCTGAAACTATTCGACGTAAAAATTTGAAATTTAGCACAGAGATAAAGTGTGGTGGCCCAATTATAGACGTAGTGTATAAAAAGTTGAAATTTGATTCTGGGGATTAATTTCAGGGGGTAAAGTGGGACATGGAATTTTTTTATATCTAATAAAAGCTTATTGAAGCACGAATTCAACAGCATATTATGATTTTTTGGGAAAAACGCTTAAAAATTGCGGTCCCCCACCCTTGCCCCCAGAAGAATCGCTCAGAAAAATCTGAAACAAATCACAACATTAAGAATTAGGTGCAGATTGAACGAAAACTATCAGCATTGAAAAATTTTAGCGCGATTAATTGTTATAAACAATTTTATTGTTTATTTTCTTATAACTGCTAAACCATTGGTTTTAGACAAAAAGTTTTTTAACAAAAAATATTTCTCACGATGTAAGAAACAACATTTGTTTTTTAAATTTTTAATTTGGCTCCGCGCATACGCGATTTGACACAGCGTTGGTGCCATCGGCGGCGGGTAGCGCGGCAGATGGTCGGAGATCTGGCGGCCGAGGTTTGCTCAAGGTAAGCGGGGGGCTGGGAGCACAGAACAGTAATTGTGCGAGCATAGCCTGTACTTGACCGTACAGGTATGATAAGGTACGTGGTGCGCCACAAATGTCAGTGTGCAATAATACATACCTAAATGATATTATATGCGAGCAAACCCCCGGGTAAAAGCTAGTAAAAACTAAATTTATTTTCCGTTATCCGTAAAGTCGTTTAAAACATATAAAATTTTAATATTGTGTAGTAAACCGTTAACAGTTTTATTATAGAAAATATCGTATGCATTCATGATGCATAAAGTGCAAAATTTTATTTATTTTAACTATTAAAAATACATTTCCATAGCTTTGTATTATTCATATTTCATCCCAAAATTCACGTAATTTTTATAACATTTTTGAAACAATTCTCTTTCATTATTCACGGTTGGGTTAAACCCACGTTACACGCATTATTATGTAGCTGACATTTGATTTTATTGTGCATGACTCAAAATAATAAATTATTGGTACGGTTTCGTAATGCATGTTGACGTAGAGTTGATTTGCCCATGAAATTACTAACCCCTGTCGAGAGAAATATTATTTAAATCAATATCATTGATAACACCAAGCGACAAATTTTTAAAAAATTATTGTTTAAGTGACGTTTTTAATCTTTTTTAGTAAAATAGTATATATTATTTTATTTTAAATAATAAGTATAATTTTATATATTTTATATTTGTTGTAATTATTAACGTACTTCTTTTTTTAAAAAAAAGTCTAAAAATCGTTTTCAAATTCTTCAGAATAGCCTAGAAATCGCTTTGTAATTTGTATGGAAGTGTTCTCGCAAAAGTTTACAAAAAAGCTCGAATTGTGATATATCGCTAGTCTGGTTCCAAAAGAATAGTCTAATATAGATGCGTAAAACTACTTCATAAAATCGAATTTATGATGGAAATATTGCTGAAAACATAATAAAGCGAAAAAATTCTTTTGAAACAAATATTAATACTGGAAATTATGGAAAAATGCAGGTTTTAAGGTTTTTAAACACCAAAAAAGATATATTATTTACGAGCGGTAATACCAGTAATAATTATTACTTATGAGGATGAAATTTGCGACACGAGCTGCAAGCGACTATCGTTAATCATTCGAGTAAATGATAGTCATTACCGAAAGTAGAAAACTATACTTTTTTTACGACTATTTTATGAAAAAATCTGGATATTATATGCGTCGGTGAAAAGTGTTAACCTGCTAACTCCACTTATACGTCAAAATGGGTTTTTGGCATTATTAAATAGAAGAAAAACTATTCTATTAGTAAGAAAAACGCTTTCTCCTTTTAAATTATAAATAAATAGATATTTTGTGCCAATAAGTCATGCTATCTCCACGCAATTCAAATTTACCCGACGAAATGCTGCTATCTCCGGTATTTCCATTGCATTTATATCTATACAGCGACGTGGTTTTGTTTACTCCTGTGTTTTTTGCGATTGTATTGGTTTCTTCTAATGTACTGCTATTCTGTTGATTATTAATTGTAAAGATATGTATATACTATAATTTTATAAAAGAATATTATGAAAAATGTCGATCATTTATTGGAAATTAATTATATTATGCTGGTAGAGGGTTAATATTACTTATCGAAATGGAGTTAGCAGCTATTCTAAGACATTTTATGAATTTTTTATTAATGTATGGAGCTGCTAACTCCATAAATTTGCCTATAAAAATAAAATTATTTAAAAAATTAGTTTTTTGATTTTTCAAAATGTGTGTTTATTGCTTACCAATAATATAACGCAAATTTACATTTATAACAAGTATAATAATTTATCTAGGCGGTTTTAATACTCTCCTGTAAAATTGGTTAAAATGGAGATAGCAGGTTAACACTTTTCACCGACGTATAAAATTTTTCATAATTTATGTACCTAAATTTAAATTAATTATATACATTTGACACAACTATTTGGCCATTGTTCTTACAAGCTAGCTTTGGTGTTTTAAAAATTTTGATACTTCCTGATTGGTTCGAGGAACCGTGAATAATAAATAAGTTTTTTTGCGATTGGTCACAGACTGAATCATATTATGTTAAATTTATTGTCTTAAAAGCTTGTCGCGTGAATAGAATAGAAAAAAATACATACTTATAATTTGTACAAGCTTTTAAGACAATAAATATATCATACTATCAATGATATGTGTATACCTGCATTGATACATATATCATTGATAATATATTATATCTGTTTCAGTGATAACTTTGATACTACATTTATTAGATTAGGATCCACCCACGCGAACTACGTTCACTTATAAATAGAATTTAGCATTGCCACAATGAAAGAACTATTCTAATTTTTTTTCATTTTAGTACGTCTAAATAATAAAAGCTTGTTTTTAAAAAGTATTTTTTAGAAGATTTTATTTATTTGTCGTTTTCTAGACAAAAATCTGATTCCCCCGTGATTATCAGAAAAGAAAAGATGAATATTGTGATTGCTAAAATATGTTCTGGTGTAAACTATCCATCGAACTGACCAATAGGGTGGATGCTTGTTCAATTGTTTTTTCTGTCATCATTCTCAAATCAACTTGGATAGAATATAGAAGATCATAATTTAAATCAATAATAAATTTTAAGCCATTTTAGTAATAAAAATGAACGTAACAGTTTTGTAAATTACGATTGTCGGTTTTGAGATCTAATCGACAGAATAAGACCATTTTATTCATAAAAATTTCAAATTTTCTCAATTTATAGAACAAGCACGTATATATACAAAACTTTAAGCGAGACTTTGAATTAACTTAAAAATCATATACCCTCTTTCTAGTTCATATTGAATCATTTGAGCTAGGAAAATCTTTCATAGATGCGAGAAACATCATAAAACCTGTGAACGTGTAGAATACAAATTACAAGCGTACTTGTTACAGCGCAGTGTTCTAATATTTCCTATTCTGAAAACATCTAATTTAATTTTGTCGTTGCTCTGAGTTTCGTTATTTGTTTGGATTATTTACAAGGGGAGTAAAAAATACATTTACACACTTAGGAATAGCAATTTAGGTCTAGTAAGGCTTAGGTTGGGTTCGGGACAGACCGCACACGAGCAATTTTCTAGCTATCTGAGAAGATACCCTTGTCATACGAGATCTGGAAAAGACGAATTAAGATGGGTGCAAGTTCTGGAGTGCATATTTTGAAACAATTGCTGGTATGAAAGTCCTACAGATGTTTTCAGCTCTGAATGTATGAGTCAGACTTCTCTAGTACACCCACGGTATATAGTACTTAGGTTTCAGTCTTCGTAGGCTGAAGATTTAAAAAAAATGCCTCCCAAACCAGAGGACTTTTTGGTGTCAAGGAACAGAAGAATTATTAAACTTATTTGTCCTTAATTATTATGTCAGCCATTTTTTGGGGTACAGATGTAGCGGTTGGAAGAGCGAAATTAACAGGAAGAATAAAGGTGGAATTGACAGCAAATTGTTTGGCAAACAGTTGAGCTTTCCCTTTACAGGTGACGATAATTTCTTTATCAGACGTCAAGGGAGGAAAAATGCAGAAGTTTTGACTAATGTTTTTGGCAAGTGACCAGAAAGATTTGCTGCTGTTTATCTTTTATGTGGTTTTTAAAAGTATTTTTGGACTGGATAGTTTGATGGTATTGATTGTTAAGCCTAGGTGAAAGTTTGAAGATTTGCAGGTGTAGGATTTTCAAGAAACCTTTTGTGAGATTCGACTTTTTTGAGCCTGGTTTTGTCACAAATCTTGGAGAACCAGAGCTTTGGATGGTGGAGTTTAGGTTTCTTACGGGTATGTGGAATGAAACTTTCAATACTTACTTGAATATTATCTGTAATATGAGAGCAAATTTTGGAAGAGTCGGGAGTGGAAAAACAGAGAGGGTTCCAAGGGAAAGCAGAGAAGAAGTTTTGAAGGCCATCCTAGTCGGCATAATTGTAGTGCCAGATCGTGCATTCCGGCACGGTTTCAAAGAACTTGGGATGTGTGGCACAAATGACGGTAATCAGGCCGATATTTGAGAGACCAAGGAGAGACCATACAGGTGTTAAGTACGGTTCAGGATGGGTGGTAAGAAAAAGATCTAGTGGGTTTGGGTTATGGGTAGGAACGCGGAAAAGTATGTTGGTTTCCTGATTTAATTGGTAAGCGAATTGCTGATTGCAAAGTTTTCGGCCGCTCTTTCTTCTGGATCGATTTTTTTGGATTTTAGCCGTTCCTTGCTATGGTCGTTAAAGTCGCCCAGGACGATAACTTCAGCGAAAGGGAATTCAGCGATACAATGGTCAATTTTTGCCGAGAGAAAGTCAAAGAACTCATTGTAGGAGTTGTCTGATGGGTAGAGGTGGCGGTAGATGCAACAGATAAATTTAGTAAAAGATTTCAAGGTAAGTTTTAGCTAGAGAATATCGGGCTTGCCTTATTCCAGGTTCGGGAGTCCGGTGCAATAAAGACTTACGTAACTGGGCACCAAGTGCTGAACTTGGAAGTGCGTTTACTTTAAAGTTTAGAACTTTGGTATACAAATTAATTAAAATCGAACACAATAAGGCCTATCATTAGGCTTACTAATAAATAACTACAAATGTTACTCTATATTAACAATTACTATTATATTTTAAAATTGCTCCGATTTCAAAGTTTAGAACTTGTGTACACGTTACGTAAATTCTAACAAAATTAAGTTTACCCTTAACTTCAGTCATAAATAAGTAAAAATAATATTTCGTACTTTTCAGTGCTTTTCCTTTCATGCAGTTGGTCAATTTTTGACGAGATCTGCAAGGAACTAAAGAGAGGAGATCGAGTCAATACCTTTCCGCCTTTAACCCTCTTTTATGGTGAAATAATTTCTCTAACCATTTTTATTTGAATCACCCTCGTATTACATACTTCTTATACGAAATTGTAATTTTAGTTAGGTGCATATATCCATAACCTAACTTTAATCGACTATTCCAAATCGAATTTTAAAAAATTGCAATCGTTTAGATCAATGGAAGTCATTTTTCACTGAAAAGCATTTTCGCAAAACGTGAATAATTTTGTTTTAAAGCAAATGGGTAGAATTAGTTTAAAATTACCAGACCGTGGTTAAATGCATCTCGATGTTATTCGTACTAGCATGAAAATTATTTAGAAAAACCTTCAATAGAAGCTTTTTACTTAATGAGTACGCATAACGCCATTCTGTAAACAGTTTTTGTACCAAAATCAAAATTTTTAATGTTTCTTTTAGGGCTTTAAAACCTTAAGTAAAATTGGTTGTTTTGCTTTTTAAATCATGGAAAATTTTAAAATACGTAAAATTAATCTATTATTATGTTGCTGATAGACAAAATTTTATGTGTAATAATGGAACAAAATCCCTCATAAAATGAGATGCTCAATATTTTGTTCATTGCAGAAATTAACATATGTTTTTAATTTTGGCAGTTTTGATTAGAAAAAGGCAATTTTGCGTCCATTTATTACCGCCAAGAAGTGCATGGTGATCATTTTAAACAACTTTTAAAGTAATAAGAGAAATAAAGGTACCTACATTTTTTTCGCGATTTTTAAGTTTTATAGGCTTGCCATTTAAAAACGAATTGGGATACGTACTTCGGGTGTGCGGTAAAATGTTTCTTTTTGAAGAACTCTAAAATGAGGTACCACACGGCATAGGGTTGCATTTAAAAATTTTTACTCCCCAGCGTCACCCCTTAAGGGGATTGAAAAGTAAGATACATCTCAAATTTGGTGCCTCTATCTTTACCAATTGCATAGATATTTATCCATTCTAAGACTTTTTAGATACCCTGTATAATTTGTATTAAAAAAATGCACAAAACTGATGCAAAATTGTGCAAAATAATGCAACACTATTCTAAGTGTATAGTGTTTGTTTGCATCTTTGTCATATATTCTCTTTTCGAAGTTTGAATCTGCACGAATAATCAATGGACCCGGATTTTTTTGTTCGAAACATCTACTCTGATTTTCCTTGGAACCCTGTCTCTTCTTTCACTTCCGAAATTTACCTTCATATATATTATTCAAATAGGCACTCAAAGTTTCATTCTACAAACCAGCAAGAAACCTAGATTCCACCAACAACCCCTGATTCTCCAAGGTATGTGGTAAAGCCAGGCTCAAAAAAAAAACTTCAGGCTCTGGTTGGGTTGGGTAAATATCCAGAAACGTTTATCCCATCTATATGAATGGCCAAGCCTTGCAAAACCAAAAAATCGGCCTTGTTGTCGTCGCTTTCAAACGTGATCTCAGCTAGCCCAAACACATTACTTTAGTAGATACATCAGCAGCTAAAAAGCTTGGTTTTCCCTTACTGATAGTTCTACAAATTTTGGTCAGAAGAACTAACCGTTATACTTCCCCCATTGATTGTCCCCAAAAGAACAGCAAGAACCGCGATACATATGCATTTACTGTCCAGCTACAAAAAACCTAAAATATCCCACTTTTCTTGCTAATTCGTACCTAGGGTTATGAAATAAATTGCCTGCAGAGGTTTTCCCTTTTCCTATCAATCTCCAATCCCGTATAAATAGCGTCAAGTCTACGAGAGCTGTCTCAGAGAGAGAAAAAAAAACAAAATATCGCAAAAATAAAATTATTTATTGACATACTTTCATTATGTACACTCCGAAATAAACCTCTAAACCTTTTTAGTGACCCTGTGCAATAATCTTCTTTAAATACAGTCGAGCATTTCTCAATGTTAAATGAATCTTTAAATTTAAAGACCACACTAAATGTCTGCGCTTTTTGCTTCTCCTATAATCTAATAATAAATCGTTCTACCCCGGAATTTCGTGAGAAAATATTTTCCGGCGAATGCGTTATTTATTTCTTTGCTTGGGGGAAAGCAAAAGACCAATCAAATAAATTTTCTTTAGACGCGCAAAATTTAGGTTCCTGTTTGCCGTACTTATTTGATTACTAAAGGTAGAAAATGTTTATTTAATAATGTAGTGTAAAGCCAATGATAAGGTTAAAGAATAGGAAAAAGGCGTTTTTTTATCCACGTTCAAAATATACAGTAGCATAGTAAGTCTAAACTACTAAGCAAAAACTTTTTTCTTCGTAATATAAATAAAGTAAAATCATATTAAAATATTGGTAATTTCCATAGTTTATATTGGAAGATATGTGTGGATAAAGGTGACATGTTACAAAATTAGAATTTTGAGAAAATCAAAAAAATGGTTCTCATTTGTATATAAACTAATGGGCCATAAATATGATTTCAAACATGATTTTTGAAGGTTATAAGCATGAAAAAAATGCAACATATCACAATTAATCCATTCCTTTTTAACAAGATTAAGAAGTTAGAGCCTAACCTTAATTGGGTGTCTACTTTCTTCGAGAACAGACAGCAGTATGTGACTGTATATAGTGTATATCAGATAAATAATTCTTAAAGGACAGTACCGTAACTAGGGGCGAATTCGAACACGTCTGCTGAATTTTAACACTCCCTCCTTCTTCAGAGTTTCTTCAAAACAATCGTATCTTTTGAGTTTAGTTGCATGTTTTCAACAGTGAATTAAAAGTCGGCAGTCGGTTGAGTGATTTAGTGGTAATACGACGCTAGTTGGATAGTAAGTAACCTCATGGCGAATTTTAGAAGTTAACATAAATTTGGTTAGTTTTTAGATGGGTTGCATACAAAAACCTGTAACCAGAGGCGTATGGTGAAATTTCAAAGTTGTAATATCTCTGTTCCTACTTACAGGACCCGTACCAAATTTAGGGGTTTTTTCTTCTAATATAAAGTTTTTCTATCCTATCCATCAACATTTTTAACAGTTTTTGAACACACCTAATTATCAACAAAATAGATAAGCGTAGAATGGCTAAAGTTTGCTTAGCTAGAGTTCAAAGTTCAAAATAAACTTTAGACTATCTAAATGTGTTCTAGAATCTAATTAGGTTAGGCCAGGTTTAGCTTAAGCTTGTTTTAACAATTTTTGTCCTTTTCTTCGCAATATGTCCTGACTATAACACCCAAATACTTAAATTATCCCACGAAAAACAATTAAAAGATTCTTAAATTACGAAGAAGGGCGTAAGACAGCAAAATGTATTATTTGTATTTTATTTAATTTATGGTTTCGTTTGGTTTTGTTTGGTATTTTAATTTAAAATAATTTTTTAAATTATTTTGCGCTGGAAAAATTATTATTCAAAGAATCTATTACCTTCACGGTATGCTATCAGGTCCTATTGCTATTTGTAGTCTTCATTTGTTTACCTTATTTCGAGCTTTTCCTAACTCGTACCTTGCTCACCGCACAAAAGGATGCACATATTTTCTTTATTACGTATATCGTTTATGGAAGTCATCACAAACCCAAAAAAAAATATTTTTTAGAAAATTACTAGGAAAATTTTATACCAGTTGTTTTAAGCCAATCAGATGCCTTGTTTTTGACAGGTTGCTATGGCAACAACCCGAATTTTTCGGAAATTTTTTCGGTCACGTGACCTAGTTGAAAAATTAATAAGTGATAATTTCCCTGGCTTGACAGCTGTCAAAACAAAATTTTACTAAGCACGCCTTTGAAACGTCAAAGTGTCAAAAAAGTAATTAAATAGCCACCTTATATTAAAACACCAAACCTCAAAGCAAAATAAACGCTTGCCAAATTGTCAAAATTTGTATTTTTTTTTTAAATAAGTTTTGGTATAAAATTTTCGTACCGAATCTCCCGCAAGCTTGACTTAATCTCCGAAAATTTTTTCTCTGTTGCGAATTTTTATAAGAAAATTTCCCTCGGCTGACGCATCGGGAAATTTTGAAAAAATTCGCACCTCGAAAAAATTTTCGGAAATAATTCAAGCTCTAGGGAGATTATAAGTGATAATTTAGCTACAGAAAATGTTTATTTTCGGTATAATTTATTACAATTTAAAAAGCAGCCATTTGTCCTTAGTGAATACTTGAATAATCACGTCAGGAGATCAGCAAAAATAAGAGTCAATCTACATGTTAACGTAAAGCTTAGCCTTAAGTCGAACAGGTTTGTTTTTCTCGGAAACGGTCAGAGTGGGAGCAATCGAAATTTTTGCGTTGATAGAGAACTAGTGCAACTAGCTTCGGTAAAAAATTCAGTCATATAGGATGTTTCCTTTCGGAGCTATTAAACGTCAAAGTCGAAATTTCCGCGATTTATAAATAAATAGGGTAAATAAATAGGGTTATTTGCATCGGGGACATGCAAAATTTGAAAATTATTGAATTTTCGAATTTTCAAAGATTACTATGGAAACAAAGACTTAATATTTTGTGTGCGGGAACGCGCTTTCGGGGAAATATCCGAATCAGAAAATAACAGCTGAACAGCGTAACAGAGAAATGCGTATCTATAAATCGTACCTATTACTACATATTAAATATCAAAATAATGAAAATACTCCAAACACCGAGCCAGATACCGGGTTCGGTGGCGCTCGCTACTCAACAAAGCGCATTTCATGTAAATAATACATATTAAACGTATTTCCTCTGCTGAACGGCCGACGCGTGACTCCGATCCGATAAGTAAAAAATAAGCGTACAGCTGAACCTAGTATTTTTTTAGTAAAATCGATACCTGTTACCTGTATCTACCTGATCTCCGCTCATACCTGTTACAAGGTACCTGTTCCTAGTATTTTGTATCATCTCCATCATGGATCTTCTGTGTTTGTTAATTCTTCCTCGGCCGCGGTGATACCACCCCACACATCCTTTTAAAGGGCTGGCGAAATCCCTACGAAGGTTTCAAACTCTGGATGTGTGAGTCGGATTTTCCCAGTTCACCAACGGTACATAGTACCTAGGCTTCGGTCTTCGTGGGCTGTCAGAAGAGAAAATAAACCAATACAGTGGCGCCACGAGACGGAATTATAGCAGTTGGCCTTTATTCTAGACACGCACAATGTATAAAGCAAGCAACCGGCTAGGTGTGAACGAATGCTATTGTTTCCTCGTGCTGAAAATTAATGTCCCCACTATAATGCAGCTAATTGGCTTGCCTCCTTTTCGTATACGCTTGCTTTTTTATTTTTTGCATGTACAAAATCCCAAACTTTAAACACTGAGTCATTGGTGCAGAATGTAAATTTAAAAATCATATTAAATTTTGCTTTTTCCAATTTACTTCCAATATAAGAATCAGTTCCCCTGTTCCTCTACTGCAAAATTTCATAAAAAAATATTTTCGTTATTTATTTACTTTCTTGCTGGGAGGAAAACAAAAGACCAACCGAATAAGTTTTCTTCGGGCGAAAATTTAGGTTTCTGGCTTGCCGCTTTCATTTGATTACTAAATATATGGAATATTTGTTGAAATTGAAAGTATAAAAATGTGGCTTCAGAAAAAAACGCTTTTTTTAAAGAAAGAAAAAATACCAAAAAAAAAATTAGTATTTATGCAAACATTTTCGACAATTTATTGACTATGTTTTTTTTAGCAAAGCTAACAGAGATGTTGACTTTTATCAACAACAATATATTTCTGTAGAAAAATACACGCAGGAACTATGAAAACTTGATACTAACTGCACTATACTTTAAAAATTTAAAAAAATAGTTTCTTTTATTATTGCTCTACTACAATACCAGGGTAAACGATGCCTACCTAAGCAAGCCATGGATAATCTAGTTCAATACCAAGTTTACATTAGTCTATACGATAGTGTAAATTCGGCTCAGCTATTTTATTTATAAATCATAATCATTTACCCTTTATCTAAGTGATCCGACATATAGAAGAAAATGTATGAACATACATACCTAAATAAATGGATCTGTTAAACAAAGGCATGTATAAAAACATGAACCAATTTAAAATCGGTGTTAAGAATCTTAACATAAATGTTTACGATCATGGAAATAAAGTGATAGGCAAACATTCAACCCTTCCTGTTGACTCTACCCTAGTTGAGTAAAAAATGGAAATAAAATCCTGCATAAAAGGTATGCTTTTCAACAGGTTATCGTGAAAAAAAATGGGCATTAGTTTGTCATAGCACTTGTCAAACTATTAAAATCCTTATTTTATGCAGTGTGTCCCACGGAGTTTTTACCATATGAGAAAAAAATTTACTGAACGTTGAAAATAAAATCTAAAAGTCCCATAGTATACAGGGTTGCGATAAAAACGTAAAATAACAAGAAGGCAGATTTAGAGATGAAAAGGGGAAGAGAAGTTTGCATTCATGCAATGCAGAACGTAGGAGTACAACGGATGAAATGTTTGTATTAAAATATGGATCCTGTTCACAGTTTGTTTTAAAGTAGGAACAAAAAGGATTGCCTATGGTTTCTATTGAGCTAGAAAAGGCCTACGATAGAGCTCAAAGTAAGGAAATATAGAAGTGTATTTGTTAAAATACTTTAAAGAACCAATCATTAATATGCAATTGACAAATGTTTCTATTGTACCTGTTGTTCAACATTTTTACATTTTCTCGTTATAGTATTGGTTTCAAGACAGTGTCTATTATATTCAAATAAACATGCGCAAGGCGTGCACATTAATCTAACTACAAAACATCCTCCGGAATTCCGTGATATAAGTTTCCGACAAAAGCAATATTTATTTATTTGCTGAGGGAAAGCAAAAGACCAATGAAATAAATTTCCTGTAAACGAGAAAGTATATATGTTTTCGTTTGTTTTGTGTCATAAATCTACTGGAGTGTATATTGCTTAGCTACTACAGCTTGTAAAGGCACCAAACATAAATATAGATAATATAAAAAAGTGGTCGCGGCCGAATTGATGGTATATTATATCTTGTGTTTCTAAAAATAACAAACAACTGAAAACATTTATTGACCCGATCTGGATATAATATAAGGTATTACAAAGCAAAAAATATGCCTATATTTAATTTTTAATAAGTTTCTTATTTGAACATCCTGTACCTCTTATAGTAAATAGTAAATAAAACAAAAATCCGGTTTTCGGTTCATTTTACTATGAACAACACACTTCATCCTGGAGACCTCCTACAATCCTATAGCCTGTACCTCTATTAATATCAACTTTCTGACTAAACAAATTAAGCTAAATCGCAATATTTTGATGCCCAGAATCCACTGTTGCACCATTGTCCCATTACTTTTGGACCATATTAAGCGTGTTAGTCGAGAAATAAAAAAAAAAGGTTTCAAAAGATACTTATTATAATTTTTGGGCACGCCCTAAATGCACTGTTAGATACATGTATATGTTGTACTCAATAACCGAATTCGGCCATTGACCGAAATTTATACCCAGAACGCGTTGTAAATTTCGCCAATCTCTCACATCGCGTTTCGGGTACATTTTATATACCCAGATCGCGTTGTGGATACATTAGAAAGATCCACAACGCGAAATTGCGACAATCATCGAAAACACATGACGATTTTCGCGTTATGGGTGATGTAACTATCCACAACGCAAAACTTAAAATTTAATCAAAAAAGTATGTAAAATAAAAATAATTAAATGTTTTAAGTTTTTATTTATGTAAAAATTCTGTATAACTAAACTTCTTCATTTATTCGTGCATGATGCTTACGATGAACATAAAATTTAATATCTTCTTTATTAGTGTATCTTTTGCCTATCAATTTTTCATCTTGTTCAATATTTAGCAATTCATATCGATTTAGCCTTCGATAATGTTTTGAAGAAAGTGTTTTGTCTAATACGCACAAGTCTTGTGCTTCTTTAACCTCACTAATTATTTTTTTATAGTCACCCTCTAACAGAAGTGTAGACCTAGTAGTTGATTCTATATAGAGTTTATCCAAACCATCTTCGAATTGTTTTTTAAGGTCTTCGATCGACTCACCCATTTTTTTTTTGAAAATTCAAGAAGAATTATAAACAAACACTTGTTGTCGGTTAGGTTATGCACTTGTTTACTTTTCGCTTTGTGGGTATTTATCTTACCCATAACACGGAAATCGTCGTGTGTTTTCGATGGTCGTCGTAATTTCGCGTTGTGGATCTTTCTAATGTATCCACAACGCGATCTGGGTATATAAAATGTGCCCGAAACGCGATGTGAGAGATTACCGAAATTCACAACGCGTTCTGGGTATAAATTTCGGTCAATGGCCGAATTCGGTTATTGAGTACAACATATACACCTAGATTCACTAAAAGGTTAAAGATATAGGACTGATTTAAATTAATATCGTCAAGTCGATCAGTTAGGTTTATACAATTTTTTGATCTGTCATTGCTTATAAGTAAAGACCGGATTTCAATATTACATGACGCAAAAATCGGGGTCAGACTCAGGTAAATGAAATGAAATTAATATTAGATTTTGTCAGGTAATATTTATAAATTCTCTTGTTTGCTCACATGCCATTGTCGGCCTTCTTAATTTCTCTTCTCAATAAAACGCATCTTTTGTACTATATTACTCCGGACAAACGATATCCTCACCTCAAAAACTTCTAAAACCTTTTTTCATCTGAGGATCGCCTTAAAAGATTGTAAACTGACAAATCAATACCCTTTATAAAAAAATGTATTATTAAGGTACTATCAATCATCTTTCAGCCTTCGTCGCCATTCTTTAGATGTCTTTAGAAATGGCACAAAAAGCACATTAAACATCCCTTTATCTTTTTTGTTGGTGGAGGAAGATGTATTTTAGAGAATTTAATGTTGATCATAACAGGACCGGAATAAAACGAATATCCAGACCTTGTCATTCAGTATCCTTTTTATTATTCAGTTTGAAACGTTAGCAAGGCCTTATATTTTTTACCTTAGAATTTAGTATTTCAATGCCCTTATTTACAAAAGAATAAAGATTTTTTAAAAATATACTTAAAAGTACTAGAGAAATATATCATAAAAATTATATAAAAAAACATACAAAAGAAATATTTACACCGTATTGATAGTCTAGTAGTTTCCGCCCACGACTTCGTTCACGTGGTATGAGTGGTATACTTTCACGTAGTTTCAAGATAATAACAATACATTACAAACTTTGAACCCCCTTAGGGGTTGATTTATCAAAAAATGTAAAACACGTATTTAAACATTTATTTTTAGAGTACTTCTATGCGGTTTGAAGGCTTGAAGTCTACGTGCGATGTCTCAGATAAAAAAAATGCAAATACTTGTTATTGCAAATTAAACAAAAATTGCATATTAAAATAGTTGTGGAGATAAAGCAACGTACTTAACAACAAGTGTAATAGCTATTACTCATTCGGATGAATTACTCCACTCGCCTTTAGCTCGGCTAGCAAACGTTATCCTCATGAGTAATTACAAACTTTATACGCGTCTTTAAGTAATATACGACTTTTTTAATAATTATAGGTTTATAAAAGATGCAAAAGTAGTAGAAAGGTATTTATTACTACAAAGTCATATAAACATTTGCTGATTTAAAAAAATTTAAATACTAAAGTGAATGAAATACCTATTACATAAAAATTATTCAAGTGGATAATAACTGTCTCACAGTGGAAATTATTTCTAATGCATTTACTGGAATTACTCGTATTTTCTAGCACACAAACTTTTCGTTTTAAGACTGAATATAATTATTTTTATAATTATTTTAAATTTAATAAGCTCGGTTTCATAACTGTTTTGATAAAAAATATCGTGTTTAAATGAAGAGAGTTTTAAAATTTTTATTACCTACGAACAGAGAACGAAATTATGTTTTCTAATTCAGCCCTAAAAGAATTTAAAAAATTGTATTTTGTACAATTGGCACGGAAAGATACTTATTTATCACGAGTATGAAAGCAAATCATCATCTTACAAAGACGATTGTGTTTCAATTTACAATAAATAAGTGCTTCCCATCAATCACTCATGTAAATCACACTAAATTCATCGTTTTGAATCAAATTCCCCCCTTGAATGTCCCTAACAGAACAACAAGAGGCGCGATACGTATGCATCCCTTTACTGTCCAGCTACAAAAGCCTAGAACAGACCACTTCTCTCGCTCATTCATACCTAGGGTCCCCAGATTATAGAGCAAATTGCCTGCAGATGTTTTTCCTTCCCGTCCCAACCTCCAATCCTCCAAATCCCGTGTCAATAGACTACATTTCTCCTCTCTTCAGACACCCACGGTACGTTAGTACTTAGGCTTGAAGTCTACGTGGGATGTCTTTGATAAAAAAAAAACGCCACCAAATGTCATTTTTACGTTTAAACATCTTTTTTTTTTCAATACCATGTATGCTTTTATTTTTGGCGTTTCAGTAACTACCTACGTTCCAAAATACCTATGTCGTGTAGCATTCTTTAGGAAACCATACCCTAATAGTTTTCGCCTTTTTCTCAAAACTATAAAAAGTGAAGTTAGTGGGATTTGAAATATTTTTCTTTGTGTATTATATATATATATATATATATATATATATATATATATATATATATATATATATATATATATATATATATACATATTATATATATATATATATATATATATATATATATATATATATATATATATATATATATATATATTATATATATATTATATATATATATATATATATATATATATATATATATATATATATATATATATATATATACAGGGTGATTGATGGTGAGTGGCCTATTAGAAGTTCTGGCGAACTAGTCAACGGATCACTTTGAAAATTTGGTAGTTTACATAAGTGGACATGACCTTTCTTTTAAAATTATTTTTGGCCTTGCGGTGTTGCCGCTTCTACTGAAAAGTATTAGCAGCTATGATAATTTAAATGGAACACCCGGTATATTATATTTTTTTTAGAATCCCTGTTGGTTTGTTAATAAGTTTCGTTAACATATTCCTATGTCTATCTAGTATCGTTGTCGAGATAATAATTATTTTCTTCTTTTTTTCTCGGAAAACATGGTAGTCAATAAGGGCTGATATTTTTGAACTCATGACAGATAGGACACTAGAATTTGGTGGAGAGCTAGGTAATACCACGAGGCTATTCACTCGGTGTCCAAATCGTAGTTATATTTGTACAGGGTGTTTCAAAAATAAACATATTTTGATGGTTTGGAAAAATGATTAAAAGTACATTTTTTTAAATGGAACACCCTGTATTTTAACCGCGGTCCTAAAAGCTCTGTAAATTTCCTATCTTTCAATATATCATGTCCCTATACCTATCTCGAATAGTTTTTGACTTATTAGCATTTATTTGGACAATTTAACTATTACAGATAACATTCACGAGTTTTTAGGAAAATTTGAAAAGTAGCCTTTGGAAACTGTTGTTTTTAAATGGATGACACTTTTCTATTATTTATTCCGTTTCGTTGTCAGTTGGTTGCCGTACTTGAAAATTCTAATTTAAGGTTTTAAGAGAAATGGAAGAAAACAATAATTATTCAAATACAGTACTTATGAATTTATTTGTTTTACATGGTCAGTGTGATAAGATCATTAGTCGTACTTGTAGAAAATTCAATGAAATGTATCCAAATTTGCCATCAATGAACAATAAGAAATTTAGACAAATTTTAAACAATTAGTAAATTCTTAAATGCTTAAAATTACTTAATCATATTTAAGTTGTAGTGTACATAATAATATTTTTTTGACTTCTAACAAAATTACCAAGAAAAAAGTAAAAAACATTTAATTAGTTTTTAATAAATGTTCAAAACGTTGGCCGTTGACATCTAAGCATTTTAAAATTCGCTTGTTTACACCATGTCCAGTAGCAAGTCTAAGTTCACCAGCATCCAAATTTTGAAATGCCCGATTCACCCGATCTTCTAACTCTTCCCTTGAATTTACCGGTGTCTTGTAAATAATATTCTTGAGAGTGCCCCAAAGGTAAAAATCCAGAGGTGTTAAATCTGGGGACCTTGCAGGCCAATTCCAAGGTCCCAAACGCCTGAACCAACGATCTTCAAACATTCTCTGTATTTCCGCACTAACTTCGTCAGTGCAGTGAGCGGGAGCCCCGTCCAATTTGTACCAGCAGCTGCGATACTGGGCGAGAGGAAGGTTGTCCACGAAATTTTCGACAAATGTAGTTAAAATTTCTAAGTATTTTCTGGAAGTTAAATTTTCATCATATATCAAATATTGAATTTTGTTGTCCATCATTACACAAAAAACATTAAATCGAAAATTTTCTTGAAATCCAGTATCTCTCGTTACATGAGGATTTTCCTTCGCCCAATAATGAATATTTTTCCTATTAAAAATTCCTTCGCGAGAAAATTTTGATTCATCAGTCCAAATGATTTTCCTTAAAAATTGTGGATCTTCCTGAATATGAACTAACAAGTTTTCGCAAAATAAAACTCTTTGTGGACAGTCCTCAGGCTTAAGACATTGAACTTTGGTATACTTATAATCATGCATATTATGTTTAGCCAATATTTTTTGCACGCAGAAATAGGTTAAGCCCAAATCTTCTTTGGCACATCTTATTGAAGCCTGCGGATAGGCATGAAAATAAGCCAAAACGTTAATTTCGTTGTCCTCACTAGATGTTACAGGTCTGGGTAAATTTCTGGGAACTTTCAAGGAAGAACCAAAATTTTTGAAATTGCTTTGAATTCGTCTAAATTTCTTATTGTTCATTGATGGCAAATTTGGATACATTTCATTGAATTTTCTACAAGTACGACTAATGATCTTATCACACTGACCATGTAAAACAAATAAATTCATAAGTACTGTATTTGAATAATTATTGTTTTCTTCCATTTCTCTTAAAACCTTAAATTAGAATTTTCAAGTACGGCAACCAACTGACAACGAAACGGAATAAATAATAGAAAAGTGTCATCCATTTAAAAACAACAGTTTCCAAAGGCTACTTTTCAAATTTTCCTAAAAACTCGTGAATGTTATCTGTAATAGTTAAATTGTCCAAATAAATGCTAATAAGTCAAAAACTATTCGAGATAGGTATAGGGGCATGATATATTGAAAGATAGGAAATTTACAGAGCTTTTAGGACCGCGGTTAAAATACAGGGTGTTCCATTTAAAAAAATGTACTTTTAATCATTTTTCCAAACCATCAAAATATGTTTATTTTTGAAACACCCTGTACAAATACAACTACGATTTGGACACCGAGTGAATAGCCTCGTGGTATTACCTAGCTCTCCACCAAATTCTAGTGTCCTATCTGTCATGAGTTCAAAAATATCAGCCCTTATTGACTACCATGTTTTCCGAGAAAAAAAGAAGAAAATAATTATTATCTCGACAACGATACTAGATAGACATAGGAATATGTTAACGAAACTTATTAACAAACCAACAGGGATTCTAAAAAAAATATAATATACCGGGTGTTCCATTTAAATTATCATAGGTGCTAATACTTTTCAGTAGAAGCGGCAACACCGCAAGGCCAAAAATAATTTTAAAAGAAAGGTCATGTCCACTTATGTAAACTACCAAATTTTCAAAGTGATCCGTTGACTAGTTCGCCAGAACTTCTAATAGGCCACTCACCATCAATCACCCTGTATATATATATATATATATATATATATATATATATATATATATATATATATATATATATATATATATATATATATATATATATATATATATATATATATATATATATATATATATATATATATAAGTAATTGAATTCGACTAAGAACTTTATTGTTGGATAAGTTTATTTTTCCAAATATTTTCTTTAAATTCTCTGAAATATTGGTAACAAGTCTCTTACGAAACTTCGTTAGTTTAATTCAAAATAATTAAGTTTCGCATTAAAAGAGAATGTTTGCGTGCTGCAGAACAATTGCAGGAGGAATAATTTCTGCAGAGACAGCAATTACGTCGTTTCGACTTGAATATTTATACTAATTTTGTATTGATCATTGTATCTTACAAAAAATCTAGAAGTATATGACACAATTTAGTTCGGGTTTTTATACAGTTACAATTACACTTCCTAGTTCACCAGTTGTGTCCCCAAATAATCTTTTAATGCACATTTTCGGCTGCAGAATCTCCTAAAAATTGCTGTGAAATTCTTTTAGAATGTGATTCCTAAATGCAATTTAAAAATCACAGTATAACTAGAAAATAAAACGAAAATTTATTTTTCCACTGCACTAGGCTAGTTTTTTTTGTCATTGTATGAGGTCTTTCAAAAAGTGACCTCTACTAGTGCCGCAGATGGATTCAGATCTATAGAATGACCTTGATGGTCAGCATTGGGTTTAAAACTCCGGCTTCGATTTTTGATCTATTTGTTTACCTAGTGGCGCACCAATTTTAAATTGAAGTAGTTTGATAACGAATTGACGGATTTTGATAAACTTTTTAGATCCTGAAAGGCCGTTTTGTTTATATATACTAAACAGCTCTCTTCAAAACTTGTTGTGGTCAATTTGTTATATTCGAGTAGTAATGCACTAAAAGGATCAGCATACCTACTTCTAAAAAAACGATATTTTAAATTAAATATGCTGCCACTACAACAGCATCTTAATTTTCCAAATTGCACTTTTAATTTTACCTCTCGCCCATCTAGAAAGGAAAAATTAATATGTTGCGCTACGCTTTTAAGTAAATTAAAGTTTTATTAAAGTAATATATTAGTATGAAGATCAAAAGTTATTATTCCTAAAAGATAATTTAGAATCAAGAGAGAAAAGATAATAAACACAAATTTTTAGGATAGAAAAATTTCATTGCTAATTTTATTAATAAAATTCAATATTAAATCAAGTTTTATAATATAGAGGGTTTTAAAGCTAATCAGTTTTTGACTGTTACACCAGGAAAAGTGGCAAATATTGCGTACGGTTTTTAGTTTAACAAAATTGTAAGGTGAATATGATTTAAAACAATGTTCTCGGACACGATATTTTGTTGATTAAATAATGATATATTTAGTATTAAATTAGTGAAATAAGTTTTACATGCCCGCCACAGAAGTATCCATGCTCAATCACTGGTTAATGTTTCGTAAAAGCTTTAAAAAAAAAATTCGAAATTTTTGCACACATGCGATAGGTGTACAGTAAAGGACGATCAAATTCCGACTGAGAGTACTGCTACTGGTAGCGCGCGCTGGGGGGGGGGGGGGGGGATGGGTATCTAAAAAGGGTCGAGGAATACGTCAAAATTTCTTAAAATTTGTCGATATTTATAAGCTATTTAGAGGTTTAAGATATCAAAAAATAATATACGGGCTGTAGAAGCTACAAGACGTTAAGCGTATACTGAAGTTTGTTAAAGGACCTATGTAGAACTAAAATACTACGACTAACTAGATAAGAAAACTTTTAGCAACCTAAATTCAACGACTACCAACTTTTTACTCAGACCTAATAAGAAACGCAAACACTTTTTAAAAAAGTTGTAACGATTCCAAGACATATCCTAATATATTCATCAAAATAAAACACACCAATCGGTTCGACAAACGAAGTTTCATCTTAAACAAATAGACCTCAAATGTAAAAAGGATAAAAGTTCCACCAAGCTGGCGAAACTTTTAGCAACTTTGAATAATATTTCGTCGGTGAGCCACTTGCAAAGGTTTTACCCTGGTATCTACTTTGGCAATTCAGAGATGCGGTGGCAACTTTTTAAAAACGAAGTTCAAACAGGCATAGAAAAATCTTATTGTAAAAGTTTCTTCGCAGGCTCTGATTATTTACTGCTCAATTTTACCAAAGACTTTTTACTTTATTTTTGACAGGAAAAAATAAATTAATGATACACCTTTTTATGTTTGTTCAAGTTTAAGCAGATTTGAATTGCGTTAAGGGTCACAATTTATTGAAATATGATCTTCAATTTATTGGATTGTCATCACCCAAGTACTTATGAAATACATTTTCTAATTATATATAACTTGGTTTTAACACTCGCACAATACTAAAATTATCAAGAAAAAATATTATTCATCAAAAAATAATATATAGGGTGTCCGGTAACTTATGGGCCATAGAGCAACTGGAGATAGTAGATATGAAAATATGTCTTTTGAGCCAAATTTGCCCAAGTAAAATGTTAGAGGTTAAAGAGATACAGGGTGTTGAAAGTGAAAATTAATTTTCGAAAAATGATGATAATTTTGAAACGGTTTAAGATATCGAATTCAAAATCGGTATAACTAGGTTTTCGAGAGTGAGAAATTCGAATTTGGTGTTAATTTCAAGATACTCCCTAGAGGGCGCTTGCTACGTGCTTCATGTTGAACCAATTCATCCATATTTTTTTAACCGTGCAGTTACTAGTATTTATACTTTAAACTATAAAAGAACCTACCTTTTTACGTAAAAAAGGTATTCTTGGTCGATCTCGATGTCTCAAGCCGTTACCCAGATTCTAGGACTTGATGATAAAAAGGCAGAAAAAAAAACAAAATGAAAATATTGGAAATTATTAAAAATTTGTTTTAATTCACTTTAGTAAATGTTGAAAGTGTCCACCGTTTACTTCAATACATTTTCTTAAGCTTTTTAACAAATGACGTCTCACATTCAGGAAGATATTTTGATTATCTCCTATAACAATGGCGGCTTCTTGAATTTTTTGTTCAAGTTCTTCCCGTGTAGTGGATTCATCACCATATACCAAATCCTTCATGTGACCCCACAGATAAAAATCTAACGGGTTAATATCTGGGCTACGCGGTGGCCAAGGAAATTCGCTACCGCGACCAATCCACCGATGTGGAAAACGCTGATTTAAATGATTTCGAACAGGAACTGCAAAGTGTGCTGGGGCACCATCTCGCATGTACCACATATTGTGTCTTATGTTCAGAGGTATATCATCCAGAAGGTAAGGTAAATCGTTTTCTAAAAACTGCACATATTGTTCTCCATTAAGCCTCTGCGGAAGCTGATATGGGCCGATCAAGAAATTGTCGATAATGCCGCACTAAATATTTATCGAAAACTCGTGTTGAAAATGTCTTTCTTTGGGTAGTCGTGGATTTTCCAAAGCATAGTGATGATTATTTTTCCAGTTAAAAATTCCGCGTCTTGTAAAAGTTGCCTCGTCAGTAAATAATATTTTTCTCAGGAACATGGGATCTTCGTTATTCTTATTTAGTAGATTTTGACAGAATTCGGATCTGACTGGCAAATCTCCTGGCAGTAAATTTTGAACGGGCGTGAAATGGTAAGGAAATAAATTTTCTGCATTGATGACTTCTGAGACGGTCGATTTACCTGTTCCTGTAGAAGCTTCCAAACGCCTAGTGCTTAATTCAGGATTTTCCGCGATATCTCTTCTTCTTGTTCGACCGTTATAGTTTTCGGTCATCCACCAGGATTTTTGACATAAAACGAACCTATTTCACCTAACTGATTGAATATTCTTTGAAATATTTTTCGGTCTGGAACGATTCTGGTTGGGTAGAGTTTGATTGGGTTGGGTTGGGTCAAAATGCAAGGCACAGTTTGTGAATTAAATATTTCTCAGCAATCAACAGAATGTGCAATGGAACATTCAGACGCTAGAATCTGGGTAACGGCTTGAGATATCGAGATCGACCAAGAGTACCTTTTTTACGTAAAAAGGTAGGTTCTTTTATAGTTTAAAGTATAAATACTAGTAACTGCACGGTTAAAAAAATATGGATGAATTAGTTCAACATGAAGCACGTAGCAAGCGCCCTCTAGGGAGTATCTTGAAATTAACACGAAATTCGAATTTCTCACTCTCGAAAACCTAGTTATACCGATTTTGAATTCGATATCTTAAACCGTTTCAAAATTATCATCATTTTTCGAAAATTAATTTTCACTTTCAACACCCTGTATCTCTTTAACCTCTAACATTTTACTTGGGCAAATTTGGCTCAAAAGACATATTTTCATATCTACTATCTCCAGTTGCTCTATGGCCCATAAGTTACCGGACACCCTGTATATTGAAATTATTTGGGCATCCTATAAATTTTAATTTTTCAAATAAATCAAACTGCAGGAGCAAAACACAAAAAAAAATAATAAAATTGTAAAACGATATCAAAGGGATACAACAGATTGCATTGCCTAAAATGCTGCTTCAGCAAGCAGAAATTTCATCCTACAGTAAAACAGACAAACGTACAAAACGTCAAATAAGAGATTGCGACGAAAAAACCTACATCACTGTTTATGAGAAATTGGACTTCTTTTATATTGTAAAATCGGTCACTAATATGAAAATCTAGCTTGGAAGCCCCACTGTGATGGTGATCAAAGATGTTTCAGAGAAATGTGAGATTATTTTATTAATAAGTTTATCATTATTAGACAGTATTACAAAAAGTTGGTGCATATCTAATAGCTATTATTAGAATTGTGAAAAGTCAAACAGCAGACTTGGGAGAATCATAAATTTCCAAATCGCAACATTATTTTTAAAATATAGCAAAATAATATTAGCATAAGTTGCTTATAATTAAAAGCTATGCTCAAATATGAATTTATGGCACTATTTGAGGTTAAATTAACAAGTGTTAAAGTATTTCTGACTTTTTTGGAAAATTTATAAAGAAAATGGCAATTTAAGTACATGCATATTTTTCACCACAATAGAACTAAATTTGTTTTGACTTATTTGGAACGTAATCCAAGATAAAAAATCATTTAAAAACCAATCAAATCGCAGAAAAAATAGAATGAATAATTGATGAGTTTTTAATGACGACTTATTAATAGTGATTAGTCACTGTGGTCGACTTTATAACACAAGGGGACTGCAAATTTTCATAAAAAGATTATGTAGGTTTTGAGGTTGCTATCTCTTAGTCTAGCATAATTATTAAGCGTATTAACCAACCCAAAATAAAGGGTTTTCTCTTATTATAAAACTCTACACTTCAAATTTTTCAGACGTAATTTGTTTTCCCGCTTTTTAGGTTTATAGGAAAAGCCTGACGTAGATTGATAAATCGTTTTAGGATACGAAAGTTTTTTTTTTCTTTCGATGAAAGAACGTCGTAATGGGATTAAACGTAAGTTTATTAAACTGATGCGTGCTGTCTTATGTTGTGTAATACCGGACAGAACAAATCCACAAATTAATGTGATTTTAAAAAATTTTATATAAATTTTTAATAGGATTTACTGTAAAAAATCACTGTAAAAGAATGTATTATAAAAACAAAAGCCTGGCTAATTAAAATCAGTAAAAGTTTTAGCTACGACGTAATTTTACATAGTATCAAAGATAAGTAACTAGAACAAAAACAGAACCCAGATAATCAACATAACTAGGCCAATGCTCATTTTAAATCCTTTTTGATATGAATTCAATGAAAATCCTGTTTTGCTCTCGCTGCTATTAAAATAATAACGGGTAAAAATATTTTACAAAACTGATTCTCTATAGTATGCTGCATTGAAGAGCGGATTGCTTATGGAGGTGGTTCCTGCATGATCTGAGATGCAATTTCTATGTGAGCACGACCCTGTTTTCATCCGTAGGGACGACCATGGTCACGGAAGAGGACGTTTAACGAGTGCTAGGTACATCGAGGAGATTTTAGCAGTTCATGTGGTACCTTACGTCGACTACATTGGAGACGAAATTATTTTTATGCATGACAATGCGAGGCCGCACACCACAAGAATCGTGCAAGATTATATTACAGAAGTCGGTTTTCGGGTTATGGAGTGGCCAGCACACAGTCTCGACCTAAACCCGATAGAACATTTATAGGATGGACTAAAACGAAGAATTCGTGTTAGACTTCGTGCCTCAACCTCGATCCCAGAGCTTATTGTTGCAGTAGAAGAAGCAGTACAAGAAGCAATAATGAACTTCAATAGCTCTATGTCTAATCGTATGAAAGATGTTATTAGGGCAAGAGGGGGTCATACCCATTCTTAAAAATTAAGTGTTAATTTAGATAATTTTTAATTAACAATACTTCGTTTAGTAATAGAAAAAGTTAATTAGTTTCATGCATTAATTCCACAATTTTAAGTCTAAGAAGCCGAAATAAATTTTAATTAATTTAAACTCATATCAAAGCATATTAAATTGTCTTTCAAGCAGCATATATTTTTTTATCTGATGTATAGTTTAGAGTGGGCTGATTTCTATTTTCACAAGTGTAATATCGTGATGCATAAACCTTTAGCGCTCTGGATTTATTTCCAGTTCTTGTTAATACTTTAATGTTTCGTATTGAATTTAATAAGCAACACCCTATATTTTTAAGCTTTTATGAAATTATTTCAACTTTTATATAAATAGATGTCAATTGAGCATATCTATGTTACTTTCGTTACCGTAATTATTTTAAAGAAAAAAGATACAAAAACCTTTCCAATACTAATTCGATTCATCAATCTCAGTCAGTCTACCCTTACAAACCAGAAAAAAGATCGAAAAAAGAAACGGAGCTAAGTGCAAAATGATTTGGAAAATTTGGTTTTATAGCCATAAACAATCGGGGAGAGCGTTTGACTGTGATTTCAAATGAAGTGAAAATTTAAACATATTTTTTAGCAAACAAAGAATGACGGGGTAATTTTTAGTGTTTTTTTCTTTGAATTGAATACTTGGTTTAAACAACAATAAATCTTATCTTAAAAAGAGGTTTTATGAACTTATATTAATTACTTACACTTGGTTTCGCAGAACACTTGATCTACAAACTTATCTGACCTGTGGAAATGACTTGTGCTGTCATATTGCTAGTGTGCAGTTGACTAATTATTGAATAAGGTGCTTTAAACAACTGGAAATACATGTAAAAAATACCAAATATATTTCTCAGTACCTAATTTAAGGAAATTTCTTCTTCATTAATTTTTTATTTTTTATGTATGCATAATTTAAGGAAAATTTTGCACTCACTTTTTCTAACCAATCACAAACTTTAATTTTGAATCGTTTTCATGGCAACGAGAAAATTTTTTGGAAATATTCATCCTGTTTGTGCTTCCTGTAAAATTACACTGGAAATTTTTCTGTTATTGTAAATGTCAAAATATTGAAGCAGGGAACGGAGTGTCTAATTATTTGTCGACGCAAAAAAAAGCATATTTGGTACACAAATATAACAATAATTATCAAAAGTTAATATTGTTTCAGCGATGTTAGTAGACTAAAATTACTAAAGTCGAAAGTATAATATATGAGAAAGTATTTAAGTTAATTATAAAAGTTTTACTTAACTAAACTTGGAAAACGTCGTTTTATTCCGCTAAGGAATTTAACACTTTATTATGATAATCTTGAAGTGCTTCGGAATGATTATCAAAAGTAAATGATCTTTCACTGATATTAGTAGATTAAAGTTAACAAAAAACAGAAATATAGGATGTCTTTAAGTGATTTATAAAAGCTTTATTTAACTTAAGTTGGAATTTTTATTTTTCTAAGAAATTTGGTGTTTTATCATGCATATAATCTTGTAGTGCCTCACAATTATCAAAAGTAAATGATTTTCCACCGATATTAGTTAAATAAAGTTAATAAAAAAGTTATTTATAAAAGTTTTATTTAACCAAAGTTGAAAACGTCATTTTATTCTGCTAAGAAATTTGGTATGTACTTTGTTATGCATAATATAATCTTGTAGTGCTTCGGAATGTTATTTTATAAATCAATGAGTTGAACTGACGCGATGACAGGTACTGGACACTGACTGTTGTAAAAATTTTCTGTTGTTCATGACTAACTAAATTAGTGTCAATTTTGCTATCCATGATAAAAATTTTCAATTTTGTTAAAATATTTCTAGAATTTTACTAGATGAGAAATTTTATTATCAAATATCTCACAAGTTTAAATTAATTACCGAACTACAGCAAATATTTTAAGAAAATTATCCCTCGCCGAGATTGATTTTTATTTTTCTTTTTAATTTTTATGCGAAACATTCAAGTAGGTTTCAACCCATTAACACCCCTTGACTTTTTCTAATGGAGTTATATAAAAGGCAAAATAATGGAGACTGCACATACAGCTTTTGATGATATGAAAGATCGAATCCGCTTTTCCTGCTTATTAGTGACATCTGAAATGTTACATCGGGTACGAATTCTCACGAGAAAGAGTGAGACAGTGTTTGTAAGTTGAAGGGGGACATTTCGAACAACTTCTTAAGCACGACAGACGATAAATAAGTTGAAATTAAATGGTAAGTATTTACGTACACATACGTAATTTTTTACGTAGATTCGAATTTTATAAACAAAAGTAGATACATTATCCCATTTCAAATTCCAAAGTTATTCGCACCCCTCAAAATAGAGAGACTTCATGAAAGAGAAATTTTATGAAAATATTTTAATCCATTTTCGATCGTTTCGAACCTTGAAACATCTTAAAGAACTCACCCCGCATACAGATCAGATCTTTCTGTATATTTGAGAGATGGTTCTTTTGGTAAAATCCCATAGAAAGTTCTCCATTGGACAAAAAAGCTGACAATTTACCCTTAAACTTTAAATAAACTTTTCTAATGAGAAATGACCGCAATTTTAAGTTAATATCATTCATTTCGATTAACTCCCTAGAATTTCCACAAACTCCACAGTTAAAAAGAAATAAAAAGCAGCCCATTAATTCGGGGTATGTCGTTTTAAAGCCGCATTAGGATGACACTTTCAGAATAACAATTCCCTAAAAAGGTTGTAAAAAATTAACCCGTTAATAAGTAAATGAGTCAGGACTTCTCGTTTTGAGGTTGAATCCAGTTCATTTGTTAACAAAACTGAGGATTCCTTTTTAAATGAAAAAATGGAATTATAATGATACTAAATATCTTACTGGTTATACGTATCGAAAAATGCAAAGATTAATTTCCTTAGTGCAATACAACACTGCCAAATAACTCAAGCAACAGAACGATTTTTGATTCTGGTCCGGGCGTATTCGCCCTATCGCGACTTCTAGGATCTTACCCTTCATCATTCACACTCAGGGTGGCTAAAGAGCAAGCCTTGTTTAGCCAGGATCAGAATAAGACCTTGCACGCGCAGCCCGTGAAATTTTAAAGTTGTATATCTCCGTTGCTACTTATGGGACCCATGCCAAGTTCAGATTTTTTAATACTAAGCCTTCTGGGAAGGTTTTGGTAAAGAAAAAAAATATTTTGTAATTTTCGAAGAAAAGCGGAATTTTTGAATTGACCCACCTGAGACAAATATTAACACACAAGTATTTTATTTATTATGTTTTCTAAACAAATTTTACATCATTTTGTCTTAAATTTTAAGAGAAAAAATGTGTTATTAGAAAGTTATAGTCATTTGAATTTTGTTTTAAATTATATTTTAGGTTTAAAAAACGCGTCTTTTGGTGTCTGCAACTTTGCAGAACAGAACAACTTTTGCTGGTTTGCTGCGAAATCAACTCCAAGGAGTTAGAGATGTAATCGCATCGCCGGCATCGAATTGCCATATTGGCTTTTCTCCCGAGATCTCGTGATATGGAATGATGAGGACTGGAGCAAAGTACTGTTATCAGATCAGTCGCGTTTTTACCTCTGGGTCAGATGGACGTCGGCGAGTTTAAGGATGACCCGGAGAAAGAATCGCTCCAGTTTGTATTGCCGTGTTTGTATTCCATTTCGCGGTGGGTCGACATCACAATTTCAATGTGACCTCAATTTCTTGTTCGCCAGTGGATTTGTTTGGTTTTCGAAAAAATATATCGAAAAATTTTATTTTTGAAAGAGAGTATTTTACAAAAATTTTCTTTCGAAAGATGTGTTTGTTCCCTATAAAAATAATTTTTAATTAAAACAAATTGACCTAAATATAAAAAAGTAATGCTAATCCGTTTTTTACCTTTTTCGACTTACTGCTAAATTAAAGTATTTTAAAAAAGGAATCCCTAAAATATCCACAGAATAAACCGCCCTTACTGTCTACCCTTTCAGTTCCAAACTTTTTTAATTAGAAGCCACTTCGGTTTGCGTATTTATATTGGTTACTTAAGGATTTTAAAATTTATTTGTTGAAGGGTAGAAAGGAAGTCACTTTAATAATTAGTGCGATAATAAAACGCTCTATTTGCTATTTATTGTTAAAATTGTATCACTTAGAAATAATATATCAATGTTAATCAATGTACGCATGCAGGGCCGCATTTAACGCACAGGGTCACTAGGCTGAAGCCTCGCCTGCAGAATATTGATGTAAACGGCCGGCAAACGTCTAATCATGTTTTTGTTGCTGAAGGAAATAAAATAGCGAACGGTCACAATCAGGGGGAATAGGCACTGTACTCTGGAGCAAAGCCATGTTCCTTTAACTGTTCAGTTAACTCTCACTGTTCCGGTACCCCTCATCTTTTTGCTCATTTTTATTGTTGCTTTCTTGCTAAGAAAATATTTCACATTTCATGGCCTAACTGGGTACTGTTATAAATGGCACAAAAGAATAAAAAATGAACCAAAATTGTTTTTCATTTTCTCTTAACTTTTGCTAAAGTAACCTTTAAAATGTTGCCAGAAATTGCCAAAAAAAAGTCCTGCGTTATAAGGACTCTATCAAATAACACGGTTACGTATTCACTAATTTCCAAACCCACCCACGTTTTTGTTCCTTGTTGGAGGGTAAATTTTTGCACTCTTTTACAGAATAAATGGTGAAAAACTATACGTACCTGAAATTGGTATCTTAATTAAAAAAGTTGACAACTTTTTGAAACAGAGGGCGGCACAGCGGTTTAAAAGTATTTATTTTTATCCTTAAACTTTTTTGTTTTATTTTAATTGAGAAAGTTCATGGTATAAAATCAGAAAAAAGTTTTTTTACGATTTCTTACCTACATTTCGTAGTTAGCATAAAAAATGTGCTAAAAATCTTTCCTAGAAAGTAAAAAGAGGATTAAAAATGGCAAATTTGATGATTATGGGTACAAATAATTTCAGATTTAGCTTGGGGAGAGGCAAATCTATTATTTATACATTTTGTCTTTCAATGTATTTTTGAATGCAATAGTCCTTTTGAATGCATTAACTAATTGGCAAGGGCAGCAAATAATTCCTTACCCCCCCCCCCCCCCAATAAGGCACCCCTGCTATTAAGCAGCACAGAGGAAGAAATAATTCACTATAGGGAAAGCTGGCGACAATGACTATGTAGCTATAAAATAGCAGGGAGTTTACTTGAGGGGGGTTTACTAATTTTTGTTCAATTAATGCCACATGCTAATAATAATAATAATAATAATAATAATCGTCTTTTATTTGAGATATGGTACTACAAATTTATACTATTAAAAAAAACATCAAAGAGAAGTACCTAAAATGACCTATCAATGTATTAATGGAAATTAATTAAGTAACTTTACCTTACAAGTGCGGAAAAGTACCACTTTCCGCATCCAAAACAGTGTGGCAAAATGCACTTTTCCGCACGCTCGTAGGAAAAATAATTTATTTATCTAGAAAATTTATTAAAAACAAATAATACAAAATTAAGTCTTTATCACAGCGTCGGTCGGGGTTCGCCCTGGAATCTACTTGACTCGACATGTAAAACACTACTTTCCGGTTTGTAACGTAAATTACTGTTGTGATTCCTTAAGTAAAAATGGGAAGATCGAAATAAATCATCATTTGGACATTCTCATTATTTGAAAGTTACCTCAGCTTCATGAATATGTAATTTACTTTAATTAACTTTCCACAGTTTTTTCCAACTTTACCCTTAGAATGAAATAAAAAGAGGCTGTACAGTTCCCGGTATGCGGGCTATTAAAGCCATATTAGGGTGACACTGTCAGAATAACAAATCTTTTAAAATGTAGAAAGTTTTAAAAAATTATGGAGCTTTTATACCCTCGTTTTTTACGAGATGATATAATCTGGATGAGAGTAATTTGAAGTGTATTAAGAGGCGATTAACTCGGAGAGACATAATTTAGGCGTTTTGAAAGATTTACATCATCGAGAGGAGCGAGAATTTTATTAACGATTTTATTAAATAATGAGCCACTTTTGCTAAGCTTAATGAAAAATACAATATTTAAATATTACATCTAGTGGTGGGTACAATCGCATTATTTAAATTTATCGGATAATTAGATTTATAAATTATTTTCATAATCAAATTATATTTTGAATTACATATATGCAATATATATATATATATATATATATATATATATATATATATATATATATATATATATATATATATATATATATATATATATATATATATATATATACATAAGCGTCATACTTTTTCCTGAAAGTACAGGTTTGACAACGGCGCAGTTTGGAAATTATTGCAGTCAATTTGTCAAACTGTATATCATTTTTATTCGTTATAATTTAAATTTTTACTGCTGAAAACTACGACATACATTGTTGTCGATGCTTACAGATTTTGATTTTAACTTTAAGTTTATAATTTATAATACATTTATTTACATTTTTTACTAAAGGTGAAGAAGGTTTTGTCTAGCCACAAAAATGTTATTACCCTATTTAAAGTTTATTTTAAATTATAATAGAAATACCATTAAAATAATAATAAAATAATGTTTCATTTAGCAATTTAACAAATGGCAACAATTCGAATTCGGGCAAAAAACTAGTGCGATACTAACACCTTTGAGACTTTTACTAGTTAAAACTTTATCTTGGTCTGTTCGAATTACTCGGTACGGTGAGTTTCCGATTACTATATAAATTATTATTTTCATTATCAGATAAATATATGATTATTTATATATGTAAGCTATTTTTTATTCGAATTATCCGACTACTAATTGGTTAAAGATTTTTTTCATATTGTGCAACTTATACAGTGCCGGTCACTGTATAAGTAGCGATTTTAGATGACAATTTCTTGGTACCATTTGTGCTTAAAATGCATTCTTAAGTGGGAAAGCTTATCCCTATCGAATGCACTTATATCAATAAAAATACTGGATAATGATTATAAAAATGGAAAACATATATGAATATAAACAACAATTAAGCAACATAGCAATATTTTAATTTTATATGTATAACTTATATATTTACTGTGTAACGGCTTCAACAGACGTTCCGCCCTCTTTGTAAGCACGCATTCCATTTTGATTAGAATTTGTTTATTTAGTAAACTTCTCTGATTGAATTAGCAAATATAAATGACTATAGCGGTATCCCCTTTCACAGAAAAGAAACATAGCGGATCCATTTTCGGAAATGTATTACGAAAGGCAAGTTGGGGATAACACAAAAGAACTGATTTACCCTGACATAAGACCGACAATTCAGAAATTAAGTTATTTCGGAGTTTCGGACTTTACGATAACGCCGAGCCGCTCCGCTTTTCGGGATGAATAAATGAAACAATGCTGCAGATTAACCAACGAGGTTTGAAGTGTTAGCCTGGATAAGCTATCCAGCTACTGCTCTTAATCTTGAGCTATGAAGCTACATAAATATCGTTAAATAAGGACGACTTTTGTATTTTATTGCTTTCTCTGACTGAAGTCGAATAAACTTAATTAAAATTGAGATTAGCTGTAGCTGAGGAAGATATGTAGGTTCCAATATTTATGAGATCGTAGCTTACATGTTTTATTTTTTTTCATTTTGGATTGTCGAATTTCGAAGCAAAGAATTACATATACAGGGTGGTGTAAGACCCTACCTACTAAATCTTATATATCGCACCCTGAATGCAATACCACCACAAAATTATTACATATAATATACAGGGTGGTGTAAGACCCTACCTACTAAATCTTATATATGATTATTGAGCCAAAAAAAGTGATCGGAAAGTGCTAGTGTGAAATGTTCTTGTCCATGTACTAACTATTGACCCTAAAGCAAATTCCTTGATTTTTCCATTCTTTTTTTCAATATCATTAGTTTCAAACTCGGATTTACCGAAGAGCAAACGTACCTTGTTTATCTATACTAATATATAAAATAGTAAATTGACTGACTGACTCACACATTCATCACCGCCCAGTCTAAACTACTAATGCTAAAAAGTTAAAATTTTGCACACAGCTTTCTTTTACGCCGTAGACGTCCACTAAGAAAGCAACCACTAAAAATTAAATTATTTTTTATTTTGAAAACAACCAAGTTCTAAGGAAAACGCCAAAACACGTCGATTTTATTTAATTTTTGTGTTGGAATACTCATAAGGAGTAAAACACTCCCTCACCAGATCTACTTAACCCTACGTCGCGTCACGTCATGAAATTTTGAAATTTATAAACTACGGCTTTAATTGAACAACCCAAAAACAATTACAAGCAAAACTACTGAATTTAATTTACAACTATAAACAGTTGTTCATATGCCGTTATGTTGTGAGTATTTAAAAGAACGGTGTATCATAACCAAATCCACTATAAAGAAATTTGCTTTAATTTTTTCTTTGACACTCATATTACGATAATAATGTGTTATAAAACTACAGCTTTAATCAAACAAAGCAAAAACTATTACAAACAAAGCAACTGAATTTAATTTACACCTACAAACAGTTGTTCATATGCCGTTATGTTGTGACTATTTAAAAGAACGGTGTATCATAACCGAATCCAGTATAAAGAAATTTGTTTTAATTTTTTCTTTGACCCTCTTATTCCGATAATAATGTGTTATAAAACTACGGCTTTAATCAAACAACTTAAAAACAATTGCAAACAATGCAACTGAATTTAATTTACAACTTTGAACAGTTGTTCATATGCCGTTATGTTGTGAGTATTTAAAAGAACGGTGTATCATAACTAAATCCAGTAAAAAGAAATTTGCTTTAATTTTTTCTTTGACACTCTTATTCCGATAATAATGTGTTATAAAACTACGGCTTTAATCAAACAACTTCAAAACAATTACAAACAATGCAACTGAATTTAATTTACCACTATGAAGTTGTTCATATGCCGTTATGTTGTGAGTATTTAAAAGAACGGTGTATCATAACCAAATTCAGTATAAAAAAATTGTTTTATTGTTTCTTTGACACTCTTATTACAATAATGATGTGTTATAAAATTGCGGCTTTAATCAAACAACTTAAAAACAATTACAAGCAAAACTACTGAATTTAATCTACAACTATAAACAGTTGTTCATATGCCGTTATGTTGTGAGTATTTAAAAGAACGGTGTATCATAACCAAATCCAGTATAAAGAAATTTGTTTTAATTTCTTCTTAGACACTCTTATTACAATAACAATGTGTTATAAAACTACGGCTTTAATCAAACAACTTAAGAACAATTACACACAATGCAACTGAATTTTATTTGCAACTATAAACAGTTGTTCATATACCGATATGTTGTATAGATTTAAAGGAACGGTGTATCATAATCTAATTCAGTATAAAGCAGCAGCGGCCAGCGATACCTAAACCAGTATTGCGGGATTTAAGGAAAAGGTCTGAGAGCTAGTACTGGTTTAAATTTAAACCTGTTTTTCTCTCTTCTGACAGCCCACGAAGACCGAAGTATAAGTCTATGTACTGTGGGTGTTCCGGGGATATCCGACTTACACATCCAGAGCTGAAAACATCCGTAGGGATTTTACCTGCCCTTTAAGAGTATATATGGGGCGGTATCACGTCGGTCGAGGAAGAGTTTCTTTACCACCTTCCAACAACAACTACAAAATATCCATGGTCGAAGCGGGATTCGAACCCGCGACCTCTCGATTCAAAAGCTGGCGCCGTACCAACTCGGCCACCGGAGACCTCGGTGTAGTTGTTTTCCAAATAACTGTTGTCTTAGAGCGTGTTGCTAAAATGAATTTAACTCTATTATTTAGAATAACACATACCTATGATACCCTATTCATAATAAACTTGCTAAAGACTAAGGAAACTTTATATTATAAAATTTCAGTTAAACACTTTCAGCCACATTCTCCAATGCTAGTCCGGTCTAATTTGGCAACCAAAAGTTTTAAGCTTGCAAGTGTAAGAATAAGACAACTAAGTTTTATACTATAAATTTGTTTCCAACTTTTTTCGCAAATTTATAAAGAGCAATTTTAGTACATACTTTCCACAATTACAGATCTAAATCCATTTTAACACGTTCCAAGATAAAAATCATTTGGAAACCAAGCAAATCGCTGATTTATTGTAATAACTCAGAAGTTTTAATGGCGACTTATTGACAATGACTTGACAAAAGAAGATCTTAATTTTAACCAATACTAAATCTTAAACCTTATTATTCAATCAGAAAGTATTATTTTAAATTAGACCAGCCCTACCGATAGTGAACCCACCCGTTGACACTTTTAATGTAACTAGGTGAATTCATACAACATATGTATGAAACAACATGAAAACTGCTTACAAAATAAATGTGAAAAACACAGGGAAGGTTATGAAATGCCGTTCGATGAGCGCGCAACCATATACTATATAGAAACTTCACAGGCACCTTTTCCTAATAGGCCTGTCAATTAGGGCAAAAGACAGATTTGACTTTTTTGTTTTATTTATTCAACTGTACGAATTTGAAGCTGACCAATCCTATAGCTTATTTTTTGATTGCATAGTGTGGCACATAAACAAACGATATATTTTAGATCAAATGCAAACAACATACCTTTTATAGTTTATGACTATTAAATGTTAAATCGTACTGGTAATAGAAATCGGAACCATGAAAATGTATCTATGATATAAAATATCATGTAAAAGATAATATTTTTGGAAATTTGTTATAAAAACTACAAAAAAGTCCTAAGTCGTTGGTAAACTAATTTATATTATGCAATTAAATATTTAATTATTTTAATCCTGGCAAAAAAATCTTAATACTTGTACAAAACCTTTCTCATTCAAAGTAAAATTCCTTTTACTGAGTAGACATAAAACGGCAGTTCTAATTAAAGTTCTTAGAAAGCGGAAAAAGAGATTTCTTTAGACCACTTTTTAACATTCTAGTGTTTTCAAATTTAGCATGCAAACACTAAAAATATACTATCAAATGACGCTGTAAAGAAATTTCTTCTTTTGAAGTTTTGTAGATGCTTAGATTAAAAACTAGGCACTAAATGAGGCTTGATTTTCATTTTTATATTTCATGTTTTTATTTTATTATTTATTCATCATTATTTATTTTATTTATTTATATTTTATATTTCCTCTTTTGTTAAAATTTCTGACATCTTAGGGCGATATCCAACCGATTTTTTCTTCAAATATGGAATAAGTTTTTTTTTTTAATTTTCCTATATCTATATTATCTTTAACATTCAGAGTAGTTTATAACATAGAATATATGGACCACAGTGAAGATTGATTGATTGTTCTTCGAAATACTCCAGAAAAACATGAGAGGAACCTAAGTCTTAAGCTAGTTTTTTATTTTAAATTTTGTTACTATCTCAATTATCAAGAGACCCACCCTCGTTTGGGCCATTTCGCGTTCTCAACAAATATGTTCATATATTTTAACAAAAATATTAAGGATTAAAATTGAACCAAATTCTAAAATTTCTGTTTTTCGTCTGACGTCATCCTACGACAAACAACTTAACGTAACGAGCATTGCGACGAATCTAATTAAAGATACAGCAGCTTTACATAAACATTGGAAACTGTTTCAAGTGTGTGGAACTCTTTCCATCTGGAGCTGGTTTTCACAGGTATACTCGATTGAATACAGACGGTTCAGAAAGCCCTAGCGATGGAGCGCGAAATCGGATATTTAGTGTTCTGACTCTCTTCTGTCTTTGCCCTACATACGCGCAGTGTATAAAAAAACAATAAACTAGTTATGAATATGATTTCCTAATAAGTCAATGTTATTAAGACAGATATCGTGGTCAAATATTCATTTAATGAAACGGGCCTCAATTAATATGATATTAAAGAATATTTGTTACTTCAATGATAATAATTTAAAGTCAGACTCTAAAGTTAGTTAATTTAAGTCATATCATTCAAAGAAGCAACATTTTAAATCTTTTATTGAAAAATGTTCTCCGCAAAGCTTCTTTTACTTATTAAGGTATTATCATTATTATTTAGATCGTTAAAATTACCGCCTCCAGATGTTTTTAATGGTAATTATTATACAAATTTGAATTTCGGGGCGAAATATTCTGAAATCTATATAAAGGGGAGAGTACAAGATGGAAAGTTAAAATTAGAATTTCTCATAATAGGACCCTTACAAATAGCAACAATTAGGTTAATTACACAAATTATTTAATGATTTTTATTTTAATTTTACTCTTTGTATAGATGAATTAATCCAGCTAGCTTGAAATAAGAACCTAAAATCTGTCCTGAAAATATTTGGTAAAGCGGGGACAGCTTTAATTGCCATAAAAATTCTTGCCCAGTGAGTTTTACCTGGTAAGAATGGAAATCAAAATTTTATGTCACATTCGAAGTCATAGGGTTGGAGCTAATAGAAAGAATGTATCGATAAGGTATGACTTTTGTACTGTAATATTTTAGAAATTTTAAGATTTGTAGACGAAGACAATGTCATGTATATTGTGATCACTTGTTGAATAAATAAATAAATAAATAAATATTATATAGGGCTAGAGGGGTATTTTTAAGGGCTGATAGTATATTCTAATATATAGGGCGATTTTTTTAAAGTGTTACAAGGCGGTATCTCGAAAATGGTTTAAAATGTTTTCATGAAATTTTGGTGAGTTAATAGGGAGATGGGGGGACATATCTAAACATATTTTTGACATAATTTAGCTACAAAAATGTTCACTTTTTGGTTTAACTTATTACAATTTAAAAAGCAGTCATTTGTCCTTAATGAATAATGACTTCTGGAGATCAGCAAAAATGCCGCATGCGTGTAAGAATTACAGTGATTACTTATCAAAAAAAACGGTAACAGTTAAAATAACTCTTGTTTTAAATATGTCAAAATCAAGTCATTCTAAACTAGATATTTTTAGTGTAATGTTCAAAATCAGAATCATTGTAACTTTCTGCAAAATAAGCTAATCGTACTTCAAAATATAGGTATTTAATCTGTTAAAATAATGGATTAAGTTAACTAAACAAAAGAAAATACGCCCTAATTTCAAAAAGAACCGAAAATAATTATCTATTCTTCATGACGCAGCACGATGAGCTTAGTACATTAAGATAATTAAAAAGGTCGAAAGACAAAACAAATACCTGGTCATTAAATTTTTTTTTCCTGTTTGTCATTTATTACTGTCGCCGGTGTTGACATAAAACACAGAAAACGGGCGAATGAAAACGCTTTGAGAGTATTTAGGGCTAATTTACCATTTTTAATTAAATTGTGGTGAGAATCAATAATCCCTGGTAATAAATAAAAATCCTCTTAATTGCAAATCTAGGCGTTAATAAAGGGGATTTAGCACAAAAGGTATATAAAACGGAAGCTTCAATTTAATTTTGCAGCTAGATTTAGCGCATTTTTATGCATATTGGAAACCTAAAAAAGCGGTTACCATAATTAAATAAGAGTTGTAAACATAGGTGAGCCCAGGGGCGTCTCTACACTATTTGGAAATAAAATTAGGATTCGATTTGAAAATAAAATACAAATATTTATTTATTTGCCTACATTGTGTAATTTGAAAATGCGAAATACGAAAAGCCTTCGGTTAAAGCATTGTTTCTAAACCTTTTTAGTGTCGCGACCCCCTACATCTGTAAATAATATTTCTTGCAAATGTGGTGAATTATAATAATAAAAAATAAAAAAAAACACGAAAAGGAAAAAAAATCTGATTTTTTGGGCAACCATGTATATCCTTGCAACATAACTTTAAATTTTAAAACTTTTGTAAAATTCAAAGAACATAATAATGTACACATTTCAATTAAAACTTAGACTAAAATAACATCCACTTTACACCATGGTCTCAACAATTATAAGCGACCAAGTGAAACTGGATTACCCTGAAGCAGTGTATTGTTTATGTATGCAGAATAGTGGTGCTATTGGAAGGTCCGAAACTCTGAAATAACCTAATTAATTTCTGAATAATTGTAGTTATCGTGTCAGAGTAAATTTGCTCGTTGCCGCTGCTTGAAACTCCTGATTTTATGTTTATATGCCACTGGATTTATTTTATATTTGAATAAACAAAAGGGGGACATCTGGTATTTGAACCACTTACCTTATTTTTGGTTGACTTATACCATAAAGCATTTAAAAAAAAAGTTAACACCACCTCACCCACGCCCCTTTAATATTTTTAGTATTTCTTAGATAAAATTGGATTATATTTTTTTCTTCTGAGACAGCCTATGTAGACTTCAAGCCTAGGTATTAACGTACCGTGGGCGTCTGAATGAAAGGAAAATGTAATCTATTTACACAGACTTTGAAGGATTGGAGTTTGGGAGGGGAAGAAAAAACATCTGCAGGCAATTTGTCCCATAAGCTGAAGATCCTAGGTATGAATGATCAAGAGAAGTGGGATGTTCTAGGCTTTTGTAGCGGGGCAGTAAAGGGATGCATACGTAACGCAACTCTAGTTGTTCTGTAGGAACAGTCAAGGGGGAATTTTAGCGGATCCGTAGAAGTATCGGTAGACATGGGATAAATCCCCAGCAGCGTGTCGATGAGCGAGAGAAGGGAATTTTCTTGTGAGAACTGGGCAATTGATGACTCGAATGGCCGTCTTTTGGATAGAATCAAGGATGCTAAGTGTTGAAGCTGATGCTGCTCCCCAGATGTCAGAACAGTAGTCTATGTTAACTCTTATTTGGGAAATATAGAGTGTGTGTAAGTTGGAAGGGAAGAAATATTTCTCGGCTCGAAAAAAAACAAGCTTTTCGGCTGTTGATGTGGCAATTGAAGTAATGTGTTTGGGACAGCTGAGATCATGTTCGACAGGGACGGCAACAAGATCGACTTCTTATCGTTCTGTAGGCCTTGGCGATCATGTGGATGGGGTAAGTGTTGCCGAATTTTTTGCGTGATACGGAGCAAGACTAGGTTTTGGAGGCGTTGAACTGAACAAAATTCTTGGCACCCCAGACTAAGATTAAATGAAAATCTTGAAAAAGATGCATAGGCCTGCGCTATTATACAGCTCTTGATTTGAGACTTGTCTGGGAAAATGAATGTTGAAGTGAAGAGTACTATCATCAGCATAACTGTGGATGGGATTAGTAGTTGAAGAAAAGCAGGTCAGGGAGGAAAATTATAACGGCTAGTGCTTCAGAGCAAAATCCGTGGAAGTATCGGCAGAAAAGGGATAAGTTTCCAACAGCGCGGGGACCAGCCAGAGAAGGGAGTTTTCTTGTGAGTACTGGGTCACTGATGAGTCGAATGGCTCTCTCTTGGATAGAATCAAGGACGTTAAGTGTTGCAGGTGATGCCGCTCCCGAGATATGGGAAAGTACTTTACGTTAAGTCTTATTTGGGAAACATAGAGAGTGTGTAATTTGGAAGGGAAGAAGTATTTTCTGGCTCGAAAGAGAAAACCCAGCTTTTTAGCTGCTGATGTGGCTATTGAAGTAGTGCGTTTGTGCTAGCTAAAATCATATTTGAAAGCGATGCCAACAATATCGAATGTTTCATTGTTCTGTAGACCTTGACCAATGATGTGGATGTGATAAGTGCTGCTAGATTTTTTGCGTTACTGGGTTTTGGAGGCGTTAAACTGAAACAAGGTTTTGGCAGCCCACTTTAAGATTAATTGATGATTTTGGGATAGGTGCATATATCTGCATCTGTTATTCAGCTCTTGATTCAAGAGTCGTCTGGGAAATTGAATGTTGGAGAAAAGAATACTATTGTCAGCGTAACTGTAAGTGGGATTTAATTTGATTGAAAAAAGTATTGTTAGTCAATGGCCCTAAAGTTCATCGTTTAGGAGAAACCCGAATTAAAGATTACACTTTACATCAACATATAATACTAACCGGCATATTTATTATTTAGATATTTTTGTTCAATTTGGTATATGGGATTCTTTGGCAGACAAAGGGAATCCATTGGTAAAATGTACCTTTTTGGAAATTTCACTTTAGCCAAAACAGAATAGCTAACTAATAGCCGTACTATAAGGCCGTGCCTTATCATTATTCGAGCATGATACCGCTTTGATTTGGTGCCCAAATTGTTACATCTTTCTGACAATTTATTGGTTTTCCTATAAAACGTGTTTTGGCTACCACTGGGTGTCAAAGACTTTTTTGTAAAAGTACTGTTCTATATTGCAGTAGTTTACCATATCCATAAATAAACCGCTAGATAATCTAACTAAAACAGCTTTGAGCGATAAGTTTCGCTTATCGCCGGTAATTGACAATGCGGTGGTGTCACATGGATATTATTCCAGTTAGAGTTTCAATTTTCATTGAAACTATGTTTGATATAGCTGAATACGCTAATATGCCTATAGAATACATTATGGGTCAATTTAAAGCGGTAACGTTATAAAAGTTTGGTAACTTTTTTATTTGTTAGCCAATTTTTAATCCCAAAGTTTGTCGAAAAATAGTTTCCATTTATATGGAAGTTTGTTGCCGGGCAATTTCCAGAATGACGTTTTTAACAAACCCTCCAAACGTTAGTCGAGTGGTTTTATATAAAATGTTATGAGGGAAATTCCCAAAAAGCAACAAACTTGAATAATACAAGAGAAACATTTTGTCTACAAAATTTTATCTCGGAATGATATTCGACATGACTATTCACCAAAGAACAGATTTATTTATTTAGCAAAAGACTTTGAGCTGACAGATTAAAGTGACAATGATTTTCTCGAGTAATAAGGTCGAAATGTTCAACTTTATTATCTTAAACAACAAAGTAACCATTCAACTAAGTTTGAATGTTTTTTAATACCGCAATAATATTAAAACTATTTCTCTTAGTGTCCCCCTAATTTATTAATGGTGATTATTAGACTATTTTACTTGTAAGTGATTTTAAAATGTTCGTCCCTCCCATGTGTGCTATATGTCTTATTACGATTCTCATAACGGTTGCTTTTGTTTTTAGGTATGAACCAATTTTTCGTAAAATTTCGATAAACTTATTGATAAAATCAAACTTCATGCAAGCTTCTTGGATCACCTGTAGACGCGCAACGGGGCTCGCCAGCCAGTCTCAGATATTAGTGACAGACCAGAATTACAAGGACACTAGAAATTTGTTTGACAAAATTCTCTAGGGTTGACATCGCAATTTCTTAGTCTATACCTTGGATGAATTAAGAATGGATACGGGATGATTTAACATTCTTTGAAGCCAAAACAAACCATTCTAAGCGACACTATAAACACAATTTGTAAACATTGGCCACATCTTATTTTACCTTGTATTTTTGTACAAAAAATATGTTAGAAGCACCACAAGATTTACTAACAGTAATAAAAGCCCTAGAATATTTTATTTTCTGCTAAATAATAATAAATTTAGGTTATAAAGCTCTTAAATACGTTATTTCTAAAGGCTTATTTCAAATTTATAAATCTATAAGTCGCACTTCTTCTTTTCCAGTTCATTAGACAAAGACATACGTGTAATCGAGTGTTCAGACGTAGTTCCTAAGCAACCAACAGAGACAGCAACACTTCTGAGCTCCAACACTCCAATGCTATTTTATCTCTTTCTACTACCATTCTTGATTTAATTACGTATTTCCTTAAAGTTCGTAAACTGGACCTCTAGGGTAAGATGTTTTCATAACAAACAACAAATAAACGGATACACGTTCGATACGCTCACGGTATACGGAACACCGAATCCTTTCTAATTCATCCAAGGTCTACACTGACGCATAAAAAAAGAGCAAACTATCCAACTAAAATATTAACTCGCTCTTACATAAAAGAGTGAATTTAGTTTAACACACAACGTGCAACGTACAATTTAAAACTTAATTAAGTTATTTTGGAGTTTTGGACTTTGCTATTGCGTCTCTTTCCTGCATGAATGAACAATATAATGCTGCAGGATAATTCCGCGGGAGCAGCTTTAGCTTTATGCGACGAGTATCGCAGGCCTTATTAGTTGAAATTGCCGCGGCAGCGAAGCCAAGTAAATAGATTCTCTAAAAATATACTGGGTGTCAATGAGATTACCCATGCAAGACTTTTGAAACTATGTGTATTATATTACACTTTATATTTTGATTTAAATATACAAAGTAAAACTATTCATACCTCCCAAAGTATTAATATTAGCAATTAACAAGCACTCCTTATAAAGAGCAACTGCTCGACAGTGTACAGATGAAGAGAAAAAAACTACAAAAGAGACAAGAATTAAAGGAAAGACAGGGTCGTGATCTTGGTCGATACTGACTTCCTAATTTGCCTTTTCATATAACTTTCAGTGCTAATAATTTTTGTATTTCAAAGTTTTGTTTAAGTCCACATATTTTTAAAACAGCGACTTAAGCATTTTTGTTAATTATAGAAAGCCGATGGTTTATTGCATTACTTGTTATAGCATTTAAAAAAGTTGATATATTAATTTGACGGTCTAAAATTATATATCCCATTTTAAAATTTCATGATTTCCAGTTTTATCAATAATGGTGAATAAAACGAGAAATCTTAGGCATTTAGAAAAATAAATAACGCATTTTCACGAAACTAAAAATTTCACAGTGTTAAAAATGTATATTTTGAAATAAATCTTAAGTAATCCATTTACGCACATTTCCCCTATAATGCTTTGCTAACAAAGTTGATATTACCCTTTTTATTACAAAAATCTCTTGTGGGCAATTTTATACATAAATTAGTGTTTAAAGTTCAAATTAAAAAAAAGGTCAAATGCTAAAACTTTTTATAACCCGGACAGAGCAATTCATGTAACGTCCGTTCAGATAAAAATTTGACCTCGTTTAATGTTTTGACGGGACAAATTTTGTCAAATATTAAAAAATTATTGTTTAATGCAATTAATGGTTTATCGTAACATACCCTAATTCTTTTCTTGCACTTTTATAATGTACTTATGCAATAAGCCAGAAAGTCCTACTGCATTTTAATGAATTAGGGAAAACGAGACCTTATAATGCAGCAAGCACATAAAATCGTAGTAGACTGTTGTAGCAGAAGAAACTTTAGTGTTAATCTTAACACAACGACATTAATTCCTATCACAAAATGAAACTAAACAGCTTAAAGTTTTCAAAACTCGACGACTACAAATATCTCGGGAAGTTTAATATCTAGTAGTAATTCGAAATTCCAACCTAACCGTGAGCTAACGTCGAAATCATATTTTTCGCATATTACCAATAAATGCAAAATGGCGCTAATGACGGTCAAGTGGTACGCTGGTTGTGATAATTAGACCCATTATCACGTATGGCTGAACAGTCTGGCATCCCAAAACGAAACAAAGACAGGCAGAGCTAGAATTCTCGAAGATCTAAATGCTAACCTGTCGCTGCATTACCAGAGCAACCAGAAGTTCGCTAACAACCGGGCGATACAATTTGCGCCTCATTTACCTGCATGTGAAGGGTCACCAAATTTTTAAAATTTTAAATATACATGTTGGGCATTTGCCTTTAAAATCTACCTGCATACCTGTTTTGGTTGTTTGGATTTTCCTGTATCCAGAAAGATACTTTAAGAAAAATCTTTGAAATATTAAATCAAATGTGTTTAGAATTACTTCAGAAATAATTGAATCTGTTATATTGATTTTGAAATAGCAATTCTTTCGGTTACAAAATCAATCAGAGTTGGCTGTAGATTAAATCTTGGACAATCTTTTTGAAGAAAAATTCAGAAACTGAGACTCAAGCCACATTAAAATTCTATTTTGTAAGAGTTATCTTTTTAAGAGGGCCTTCTTATATTTCTTAAGGTGAGGTTCGATAAACTATTTTCAAATTCCAGAAAGCATCATAAACCGAAATCGCAAAATGGAACATTTCCAGCAGCATTTATGGACCTTAATCTCTAGCTAACTAACTTTGCGGGTTAAAATTAACGTTAATACGGTGCACCCTGAAATGCCAAAATGCCGAGTAACAATTTAGCGGTCTAATATATTCTTACGTAATTTGTAACTTTGCAATTTTGCAATGCACTTCAGGTTTAAACATACATAGCGCAGGATAATTATTGAGTTAGAGCCACTTTTTGCCATAAACCTTGTTTTATCGTTTCGAATTGCCGACTTACTGATATTTTGTAATACGCCATAATGTTGACCGGATTGATATACGGAGCTAGCTTTTCAGCCGAGAGATCGTGGGTTCAAATACCAAATCGACCATGGTTCTTCGTCATCGTCAGTGTGAACGAACGCATTATGTATAATGAAGAATGCAAAATGATTCAACGTTGAAATTGTTCCACCATGTATTATGTAGACTGCACAAATGACTGAAGGCTGCTCAACCAGGGGTTGATAGCCCCTGTGGTTCAGTGTAGTTATAGACAATGAGACAATAAATGTGCTACGGCTGTAATATTGTACAGGGGCGGAAGGGCCCAGGCTGGACACCGGCACGCGTCCCGGTTGGGTTTGGTCAGGTTTGTTACAAGTATGGGCTGTGTATTTGAAAATTTGCCGGGATGTTTCAATGTTGCCCAGGCGTACCCAATTATTGGCAAAAGAGAAAATTAAGAAGGTACAACAACTTCATATAACACATATTTATATGATTTTATTAATATTATATCATGGAAATGTGAAAAGCAACCGTCAATAATGCCTCCATTGTCAGAAATTTACCAACAGAAATACACGTGCTTTAAGGAATTTCTGGTTTCTAGTTGAAGAGATGCGAAGCTATAATAACAAGCAGCGCATAGGTTTGTTGCACTTGAGTGTACTCACAAAATCATAAAACTTAAACAAATAATATATCTAAGAAAAAACTCAAAAATTATGAAATTAACTTTTTCGTCCTAATGAGATGACTGACGATGGTATAATTTACTAGTAAAAACGTAAAGGAAACGATAAAAAAAAGTGATTAATATTGTTAAAAGAAAAATAATGGGTGGGTACCTATATGTTTATATGTATGTTTTCAGTTTTTAACGTTTTATTATTTTTGCTAATATGTTTGAAAAGGGTTTTGTTTGGTTATTACCAAAAAAGTTTGTAATCAAAGCAAAATATTAACTTAATATTTAATGTTCATACTGATAGAACTAAATCTGTTCTCCGTACAATGTAAGAGCAGAAGGACTTGAGAAATTATTCAAAATTAATAAAATATTTAAAATCTGGTTTATACAGAAAGAATTATTTATTAAAGAGAGGCCTTTTTAAAGTCAATAGTTGTTCAGTAAAATTAAAATATAATGAAGTTAAATGATGAAATAAAAATGATAACTTGCGGTAAAATACAGGAACGCGTCGCCTCGGCTTTCGTCCTTATTATGCTTTTTAAATATTTTACTTTGAATTGACTGCATAGCTTTTATACATAGTGGATTTTCTTATTAATAAACTTAGACAATTTTGACAGTCTTAAATAAAATTAAAGTTGCACCACCGTTTTTATTAAGTTACATAAATGAACGCTAAAGCGCCCAGGAAAGTTGATATTATATTTTGCTGCAGCGTGATAAAACATAGGTCACCGCTTGAAGCTGCTTTAGCTGGATTATCCGAGAGCATTGCTCCAGTTTCACTAACATAACACCACCGCTCTATTAACGTCCAAAGTCCGAAACTGTGAAGTTACTAAAGAAGAAACTACTGAAAGAGGAAAACGATGTGCAGCGTGTTAACGTGGTCACTCAGGAACAATTATTTATGCGAAGCCGAAGCTAAGGCTAAGGTTAAACCATGCACGTTTCTGTGTACGTGCACTATGCCAACGGTAGGGTAGACTCTTATTAAGTAATGTGCTATTACCTGCAAATCCTAAAATTATTTAATACTAGTATTATTTCATTAGTAAGTACTATAAAAGAAGCTTCAGCTTTTTTGCATTGATTTTCATCGCTATTCGAGCTTTTGTAAATACGCTTCCTGCACAGAATAGTTCAACCGGAAGCGATTAAGGAAGCGATGATTAAGAGTAATTGAAATATCGACGGTATTTAATAGTTCATCCTTTATTGCAGTTTTGTTGGGAACGCTTATTTAAAGAGAGAATAAAAAAATTCAAATAAATATCTACCTTATGCAAACTTAAGAAAGCTTGGTTAACTCCTTTAAGGCCAACAAAGACTTTTGCTGTCTATGGAGAAAGCAAAACTTTTCATTGGTAAATCTCGTCCCCTCCACATCCTATTTGCTTAGTTTAAAATTACATACCTATTTGATTCGCTATTTGATATACTTTTTTTTAAATATTTCAAAATAAATAGTATTTAGTAATTTTTATTTATTTCTCCCTTTTTTTCTCCTCATTCGTTGTTCTTTTGTTCTAACTATTCCTATTTCTTTCTTAGTGGTTTTTATTTTTCATATATAATATTTTCTTTCCTTTTTTTCATAATTCTATTTTATTAACTACAATAAATTTATGCAATACAGTTCCATATTATTTAATGATGACTTAGATTATATGATTGATTTACTATTATTCTTAGATTGGCGGACAATAGGGATAAATCATTCTGTAGTTTATAACAGTGTAACGTAATAAGGAAGTGATGTTCCAAGTCACCTAATTTCGCACATTACTCGCTTAGACCTAGCCTATTATTTCCTTATGTTTTGAATACAATGCATGAGAAGTTCAAATTCAGGAGAGTATTTCAGCAAAGCCTCGAGTTGACATTGTGTAGTGGCAACGAAATTTAGGGATTGGGAGAAATATCCCTTTATAGAATAAACCTTTGTTGCAATCATCTTATTGCACCTGCCAACCGTTAAATTTCCTTTCTTTGGTATTCCTTATAATATCCAGAAACGGAATTTTAAAATTACAATTTATAAGTTACATTTTAGTGACATCTTTAGTTAATTTGAGAAATATTTCATTTGCTGAAATACTTACATAGTTTAGTATGGGATTTTACCCATACTGAACAGACTCTTTTGTTATTGGATGCTAATATATTATATGTTCTTAAGATTTCCGTTACTACGTGATTGACAATTGCAATATTTTTACAGTTCTGACTGAATACAGCCGGACAGCATTAATATACGCAAGGCGTAGTAGGCATTTAGACACGCCTAACCCAACCTAAGTTTTATACTGTGAATTTGTTTCTGAGTTTCTTCGCAAATTTATAAAGAAAAGGGCAATTTTAGTACAACAATGGAAATAAAATTCATTCTAGCAACACGTTTTAAGATTGAAATCATTTGGAAACCATCCAAATCGCTTAAGCATTAGAACAACTCTAATGTTTTATGAATTTTTAACAAAAACAGGACCAAAATCAATTAAAACCTAATTGTTCAACTATTATACAGGGTGACGCGGATCTAAATGTACATACGATATCATAAGATAGAGACCACCTTGGGGGTCTAAATCACCCACATTTAGTAGTCCAATCTCTAACCTTTACCGAGATACAGGGTGTTTTATAAGTTTTGCCTAAAATTTATTTTTGTAATATTTCTGTAAGCACTTGAAATAAAAAATTCATAATGGGTAAGAATATTTTGTACAATTTGTGGGTTTAAAATGCCATATGCAAAAGTTCTAAAATCCAGGTCCGTATTTAAAATAAAATTAGTTTTTAGTTTTTTTTAAATTCAACACCCTGTATATCGGATTTTTGAAACTTGTAATTCCTACTCCAAACAAGCATAAACATATGATTCTATTGACATGGTTTTCAAAGTTGCCGCACTTACCACGAAGTCATAAAAAATAGGCGTTTTTAAGAAATCAATGAGAAAGTACATTTCAAATAAACAAAATCTGCTAAAAAATAGTTGGTAGCCTTAGAAAAGTGTCCATATTGACTAGAAATATTATGCACCACTTGTCGGATTAAAATGACATACGAAAGTGATAGTATCCAGGTCCTCACTTAAATAATAGGCCCATTTGTAATTTTCGAAATTTGACACCCTGTACATCAAATTTTGAAAAACAAATGCATTTGGAACGACCATAAAAACTGAAATTATTGACATGATATTCAAAGTTGCCACACTTATTACTTTATCGTAGAAACTACTACTTTTGAAAATCTACATTAAGTAAATTGTTTTATTAACAGTATTAATGGTTAAAAACAATAAGGATTGAATTCAAAAAATTGGGAATAAATATTAATACCTAGAAGTGTGAAGAAGTCAATGGCGGTCATTTTGAAAATCTTCTAAAATAATTTATTTTATTATTAAATTATGTGTTTTTGAGGAACAGTATGCCTTGTACTATGTATGATTATCTTTGTGATATTTTAATTCATTGTTGTTGATTTAGGTTTATTTTAAGTTGTTCTAGGTATTAATATTTATTCCCAATTTTTCGAATTCAATTCTTATTGTTTTTAACCATTAATACTGTTAATAAAACAATTTACCTAAATGTAGATTTGCAAAAGTCCTATTTTCTACGATAAAGTAATAAGTGTGGCAACTTCGAACATCATGTCAATAATTTCAGTTTTTATGCTCGTTCCAAATGCATTTTTTTTCAAAATTTGATGTACAGGGTGTCACATTTCGAAAATTACAAATGGGCCTATTATTTAAGTGAGGACCTGGATTCTATCACTTTCGTATGCCATTTTAATCCGACAAGTAGTGCATAATATTTCTAGTCAATATGGACACTTTTATCAGGCTACCAACTATTTTTTAGCTGATTTTGTTTATTTGAAATGTACTTTCTCATTGATTTCTTAAAAACGCCTATTTTTTATGACTTCGTGGTAAGTGCGGCAACTTTGAAAACCATGTCAATAGAATCATATGTTTATGCTTGTTTGGAGTAGAAATTACAAGTTTCAAAAATCCGATATACAGGGTGTTGAATTTAAAAAAAAATTAAAACTAATTTTATTTTAAGTACGGACCTGGATTTTAGAACTTTTGCATATGGCATTTTAAACCCACAAATTGTACAAAATATTCTTACCCATTATGAATTTTTTAGTTCAAGTGCTTACAGAAATATTACAAAAATGAATTTTAGGCAAAACTTATAAAACACCCTGTATCTCGGTAAAGGTTAGAGATTGGACTACTAAATGCGGGTGATTTAGAACCCCCAAGGTGGTCTCTATCTTTGGGTATCGTATGTACATTTAGATCCGCGTCACCCTGTATATTAATTTAAACCAGTACTAAAAAATCTGAAACCCTTTTTAGTGAATTTTAACGTAAATTTTTAAAAACAATAACAAGTACTTGACAAATACATATAACCTTGATCTAAAACTTTATATATCTATAAGTGTTTATAACACTATTAATATACAGTAGCGTTGCCAACCAATCCTGTTGAGTGTCAATAAAAAAATATCATAATATGCGACTCTCTTTTGTTAGTAGATATTACGCATTTTGACTGATTACATTAATAGAAATTATCAATAAATTTGGAAATAAATTCGAGTTCAAGAAAATTGTGGAAAATTTATAATTTTGAATTTACAGAGAATACACTATTGGAAACTTCTAAAAAATCAATAAAATTACTAAATAAAACCGGAAACCCTCGCAAAATTAATGTCAATAAAAATATCACATGCGACTTTCTTTTATTACAGTAATGTAGGAACAGTGGACCAAGAGGATACAGTGAACCGAGATCGTTTTCGGTTGAAAGAAACATTCCTGTTTGTTGTATTTATCACTCAAAATAATCCTTATTTGGCATTGATTCGTCCACTCTAGTCATTTTGCATCGAGGTATGTCGCCAACAATATGGTTAAAAATTTACCGCAAAAATCCCCGAAAACGGCTTAAACTACTGGTTTAAATTAAGATCTAGTTGATTTCGACAGCTTTTTATCTTTTTATTAACGCGCTTTTATTTGCTTGACCTGTAACTTCCTAACATTGTAAGCAAATCTTACAACTCACTTTTCACCCACTTTTAATTGTCGTATCGATTTGAAACTTTGCAAACTTATGCAATTTCGGTGACAATACAATAATATGGCACCCAAGGAAACCCAAGCCGGTGCCAGAAGCCTGGGGCCCGCAGGACCCCAGAATCTGGAACCTTCGGACAGCGCCCCTCTATAAGAACTGAATAATTTTCATCGTCCTGGACTAAGTATGCCTACCGGCCCTTGTCACACGATCCATAAAAATTGTTTTAAACCACGTAAGTGCGAAAAAAACTTCTTTAAAGCAAATGACGCGTAGGGCCATCAAGAAAAGTAACTTTTTTGGGCAGTGTTTTGCAAACGAATAGTAGAAAAATCTGAAACCGTATCTTATCTATCTGAGGCAATATAATAAATATTTTGCTAATATAATTTCCTTGTAAAAAGTTAAATCAATAAGCTGATAATTGTTGTACTAGCGTTTATCTGATTTAAAAAGCAAACGTCGTTTATGAATCTCGTATTTGGTAGTTACTCATAAAGACAAATATAATTTGTTTATAGCCGAGCCAAATAATAATTTAAATTAAGTACCGCTAAAACTTTGTTAGTGAACATGTGCACCTCAGTGATTTGTTAATTAAAAATGAATGTCGCATTTTTAAAAATCCTTTTATAACGGTAGAAACTTTGTAAAAAATATTTTTTAAACAGTTGTTTTAGTATAATGAGCTCACTAGAACCACAAACGAGGCGAAAACCATCTTCTCAATTAAAATTTTTAAAATAAAAAATTATTGTTGTATAATAAAAATAAAATAATATTTGTAGGACCTTTATATTGGTATTACTAGCTTGGAATTTTATTATGACTTTTATAAAATGACAGAGCAATAAACAATTTCTTCTTAAAGTCGGCATATTCCAAACTGAAATAGTGTACGGGAGAAACAATACACTGTGCGAAAGTGTTTTTTTTGTAGTGTTAGTATAGCGCGGGTTTGTTTTAAAATTAATAAAAAAATGTTAAGATATGATGTTAAACTCGATGAGTACGTTGAAGTTGAATTTGACGAATTCACGGAGAGCGAAGAAGATCCGGAAGAAGACATAAATCCTACAGATACCGTCAAGTCGCTTAATCCATTGCTAGTTCTAAGAAAGCAGCGAATAAAAAGGTATGTCATATTGTTAGGATATCTTTGAAATTAAATCGCCATATCTCGAAAGGAAACTCGATATTAATTGAAGGAAAAAATTCGAAAAAAATGCTGAGACCCCTCAATTTTAATTAATATCGAATTTATGCCGGATTTTATGCGGTCACTATATATAAAAGAAAAAACTGACCAACTTACTGACTGATTTACTGACATATCAACGCACACACCACACCGCTGGGTCTAAGAACTTGAAATTTTGCACGATTTCGGACCTCGGGTTTGCGTTAAAATGTTTCTTTTTTAAAGACCGTTAAAATGGCATAGGGTTGTATGTAAAATTTTTGCACATAACTCCCTAGCGTCACCCCTCAAGGGGGTTGAAAAAGTTAAATTACATAAAAAAAGTGGATTTAATAACCAATAAGATACGCCTAAAATTGATGTCTCTATCTTAACTAATAGCAAAGATTTTTGTCCATATTAAGACTTTTCGGACACCCTGTGTATATAATATACATGGTTTTAGCGATTGTTTTTCTTTTTGTAAAACTTTTTACTATTTTCTAGTTTAGAGTATAATATTCTTGATAATACTACTATATAAAATTTGTTCAGAAGCATCCAATTTCGTCGTCTAAAATCCCTCGAGCAGCCGGATTTCTCACAATATGTGTAAAAATGGGTAGGTTGGGAAACTTGATCAGGATTTATCGCAAAAATAAAAAGTGCATTCTCTTAAGTGTGTTCCCAATTCTGTCATGTTAGATCGTATCTCATGACACTGCAAAAATTGTACACTGGGAAATAAAAATAGGTGCCTGTTGATGAAAATATGACTGCACTCATATTTGTAAGGCAAAAAAATTGTTGGCTTTCATGCTTTAGTTTATAAGAAATAGATATTAACTTATTGATTTGCAAATCTTTCAAAACTTAATTAAATTTAGTTTTAATATCAATTTTAATACTACCATCTTAAATTACATGCTTTAGGATAGTAAAAAGTATCCTGAAGAGTTCCATAATTTTTTAGTTGAGAAATAAACATTTAAAATGAATTTTGAACACTGGTTTTAACATCTGTGAAACGTAAGCATTTGATCACATTAACATTATATTGTAACACAGAATAAACTTTTGCGATTCTTTATAAGTTACTTTACTTTTTTTACTTTTTCAAAAAGTAAGAACGTCAAAAATTTTAATTTTCCTTGCTCTGTGCAAGGGCCACAAAATCAAAATTTAGTAAAGGAACTTCTCTAACTATTTCTTGGGTTCAATGCTAAAAGTCACTGGACAATAAACATTCCAAAATTTTTTAAATATTTTAATTTTATAAAAGGATATTTAAGTGATTTATTTCAAATTCTCATTTATTTCAATTTCAAATTGAGGCAAAATGGTGATTTTTTATTTTTGGTTTTTGCCCAATAGGTACCATTTATGAATTTATAACATCATAAATAGTACCGATTCTCAGCCATAAATCAAAGAATAATGTTAACATTATAATTTTTTACTCCGGTTTTAATATCTGTTAAAAATAAATTTTCACACACATTCTTCAAACAAATACCTGAATTAATTCATTCATTTTTTTTTTTTAGAAAACGAAGATCGAGCTACGTAAACTATTTTAACCTTACTCGCATTGTAAGAAAATCTGGTCGCTTAAATACCTTTTTGACCAAACTCCCGGATAAATATCTATCCTACATCAGAGATTTAGGGAATACTCTGTTAACGATTCGATGGAGGTGGATCCTTCTCACGCTCTGTATAGTGAATTTCAGTTGTTTCGTCATGTTCAGTTGGTTATGGATGTTCCTTGCGAAGGTCAGTGGGGATTTCGATGAGAACCTAAACAATACTGATCATGCTTGTATTGTTAACGCTAGAACATTTGTGGGTAAGCATCAGAATTTACAGTATCTCAGATTTATCGGTTAAAAGAAATGAAATTAGAGACTTTTGATTGGGTAATGATTACCATGATTTTTAAACGGCATAACTCTCGATAGCTACATATGCAATATTGTAAACATGTTTGCAATTTATCAATATAAACGCTCTTCTACGCAGTGAGCTAAGACCAGTCAGTCAGTAACAAAAACCCTTTAATATTTATCTTTTTTTTTACAGTGTCTTTTCATTTTTGAGGAAGGATATTCCTTGCTTATTTAAAATACTTATATTTTGATAAAATCTGTTTTTAATTTAAAGTTCAATTCAAATTTTATTTTTAGGATACCTTCTCTTAAGTATTGAAACCATGACCACAATAGGATATGGTTACCGATATCCCACAGAGCATTGCACCGGTGGATGGATGCTCCTTACTCTTCAGTCAATTTTTAACATATGCGTGCAAGGAGCTCTTGTTAGTGCTGTATACGTAAAAACTTCAAAACCGTTCACATCGTCATCGCTGTTCAGCAAAAAGGCTGTGGTAAGGAGAGTGTTGGTATATATTTAGGACTTAGTTTTTCTTATTTTTAAGAAATTTTGATTTAACAACATCGCAGTAATGGTCAAAAAATGCAAGATCAAAAACTGCACTTCAGAAATTATCGGGAAGTTTTTCATTTAATAAATTTTAGGTGTTCAGGTCCATTATTTTTTCAAAATTTGTATTAATTCTTCTCCTATTTTTACACAATAATTATGACCCAACCAAGCAAACCCAAGCCTGTCTAAACGTAATGTTTAGATTCACTAAGAAGGCTTAAGATTTAGTACTAGTTTAAATTAAAATCTAGTTGATCAGTTATATTTTATAATTATTTTAATTAATTGAGCATGCGTTAAGGTTTGGTAGTATTATCTCGATTTTTATCAAAATGTCATTTGGTACCTTTCTAATAAAATAATTCATTTGTTCTTCTCTTATTGTGAATAGGTGTTTCATTAACAAATTTAATTAAATTGTGTCAAACTAATCCAATTTCTCTTAGGTGTGTTTGCGAGATGGACAACTTTGTTTCATATTTCGCATCCATGACTTTTCTAAAAAGATATGGTGTGGAACACACATATCATTATATTTCATAGACAAAGAACAGACAAACTTGGATGCCGATTTTGAAATGCAACAAATGACTATAGAGCCGCACGGACTGCTCATATTTCCTTTGCAGATAACTCACATTATAGACGAAGATAGTCCTTTGTGGAAATTTAGGCCTTTGGAGTTCTTGTATACGAGGTAAGTGTAATTCCTCAACAGTAATACTTACTAAAGAAATTATACATTGTGTCGCACAGACGACTATTTTCGTTTTTTTTTTTTCGACGGTGTTGGTTCCATTTCTGTATGAAAATGAGAAGCGCCTGTTAAGATTTGAGACTCAAATTTAACTTATGGCCAGCGCACCGCAACCTGGTGCGACGATTTTAACATTTTTTGCTTTAAACTTGTATAGCAACAGTACATTACTATCCTAATAAAATGTACTTATTGCTATTTCCTCATAGACAAGCATATGAAAAAAATCATTGCGGTTGTACCTATATCTTCTTTGCGATAAAGGGCCAAATCACCGAGCTGGTAAAAGAACTTTTTAGTTCCGCGATAAGGTACATGCAGTGTAACCGTATGATTATTTCACTATTTTACAAATTAGGTGCATCAGTCATTATGTTTGACAAAAATTATATCATTTTTTACTTGATAATTTTATTTTTAGATTTGAAATAGTAGCTGTCGCCGAGGGAAGTTCTACAATAACAGGACAAGTCTCGCAAAATCGAACGTCATATTGCAACTCAGATATTATGTGGGGACATAGATTTTTACCTTGTGACGATTACGACGAAAATCGGAAAACCTACGTGGTTGATTATAAAAAATTTAAACAAGTCGTACCTTTTGACACCCCCCTTTGTAGCGCAAGAAAATTGGCAGAAGTACAAGGGAGGTAAGTACTGAATTTCTGACATACATACAGTATGTCCATGGAAGGTTTGACAAGAAGACAAATGGACCAAAATTTCAAAGGTTTGCAAGAAATTAACTCTTAATAAAAGTTCTTGCTTGCCAGAAAAATAAGATTCCCCATGAGAAAATTTGACTTTTCTTTCACGGTGTCGTTATTTATGGCTTTAGCGCAAAATGTTACATAAAACAGTTTTAAATTGACCGAAATACACAATTATACAGGGTGTCTAAAATAGGTGATACCACTATTGCTATCTCCGAAACGGTAAAAGATACGATGACAGTTGAATTAGAGAAAATGTGCCTTTTTTAGTCGCTATTCATATTCCGTTTACGGAGTTGCCAAACTCTCTATAGTTTTTATCTACAGGGATTTTTTTAAAAATAGTCAAAGATTTAATTCTTAAATATCTCGAAAACTATTATAGTTATAAAAAAATTGTTTTAACAAAAATCACACGATTTTTTACCTTCTATAAAGTATCGTTATTGGTTTGTTTATACCATTTGTTTTTATTGAGTTATTGATACTAACTTGTTTTTTTTTTTCAAATACGGACCTGGGCTTTTTGCTCCATTTTTTGAAAGAATACTTTATACCCTTTACAACTGTGTATAACTTGAGAATATTTTCCGACGTTTTGATCAAGAATAGCAACATCATCAGGATTTCTAACAATACGGACCTGAGATCTTCCATGTTAAGGCACAATTCCGTATTTGAAAAAAACAAGTTAGTATCAGTAACTCAATAAAAACAAATGATATAAACAAAACAATAACGTTACTTTAGAGAAGGTAAAAAATTGTGTGATTTTTGTTAAAACAATTTTTTTCTAACCATAATAGTTTTCGAGATATTTAAGAATTAAATTTTTGACTATTTTTTAAAAATCCCCTGTAGATAAGAAACTGTAGAGAATTTGGCAACTTCGTAAACGAAATATGAGGATGGGTCTAAAAATGGTATATTTTCTCTAATTTAACCGACCTCGTATCTTTTACCGTTTCGGAGATAGCAATAGTGGTATCACCTATTTTAGACACCCTGTATGAGAAAATTTAAATTGTGAACGATAAATAAAATGGTAATTGCAAAAATGTAAATCACGAAGTTCAAATTTTCTATTACAATGTTGGAATCAAATTAATTTTCATGTTTACAACAACTTTTTAATTTAAAATTATAATAAATGTTTATTCTTAACAATATTTCATATTTTTGCACTCGTACACAAAAAACAAATATTAATATCGTGAATTTTTTTTGGCTAGCGAAAATTTTCATTAAGATAGATTTTTTTCGTATTTTTGAAATTTTGATGCATTTGTCTTCTTGTCAGCCCCATCCATGGACATTCTGTATATGAAGTAAGTACTTAGCAAATATTGCAACAGAATGTTTTTAATAATTGAAATAATATTTAAGATTTACCTAATAAATTTTCTACAAAATTTGTTCAATAATTAGCTGAAATATGATAAATCTACATGTACAAATAACGAATTAATGTTATTATTTATTTAAACGGTTCAGAAAACCTATTCACCTCGACTAAATTACTAGCGATATCTTGAACAGTCGACATATCCAAACAAAAAAGTCAGTTTTTATACGAATATAACTTATAGTTGACAAGGACTAAGTATATACTATAAGAGTCCTTTTGAAAATAAATAAAAAAGGACACATATTTTAGTGTGTATCTTCCACAATAATAGTAGGTTTCACTGTAGAGACAAGCTCCAAGATAAAAATCATTTGAATACCAAGGAAATCTCTAAAAACCTAAAATAACCCACTAGTTTTATTAAATAACAATTTATTAACAGTGAGGACCAAAACTTAACAAAGTCTGAATGCCCCACTGATCTTAACTTAAACCACTAATGAATCTTAAAAATGTCTAGTGAATCCCGGTGTTGATTTTTTATTTTTGGTAATATTTTTTTATTTTGAGGAACCATCATAGTTGAACTTATTTGCAAAGTAAACAGATCACGTTGGCATGATTTTTCTTTTGTTTTTGTTTTTTTCGCTTGGGCTAACTTGTCGCATGAAAGTCAAATTTGATTTTTTTATTGTTTCATAACTAGCTAACTTTTGTATCATGGTACATTATAATATATTAGATATCGCTATTAAACCTATAAAACACTAGAAATGGCTTTATTGGTTCGAGATCTACGTATTAACCTTTTAGACCGTTGAACTACAAACTACTCAAGTAATTTTTAAGAGTTTTGTATTTCGTACATATCTACTTACCCATTTCTGGGATGATACTGCTTCTGTAGAAGAAATACACCACAACACAGTAACAGAAACACTAATATGTATTAAATAGAGTAAAAACACTTAAAAACGTTTAAGGTATGTAAAAAAATGCCATCCGGATTATCACACACGATCGACTAAATAATATGACGTGACAAGCAGACAAAACAAAATACTCATGGCAACTTGATTCTTTGTTACCATAAACTTAATAAAGGATCTCACAGACCAACGCAATTTCGCGTGGTACCAGTGTTTGCTTGTGAGATGTAAAATAGATTAACTGCTGCAAGTGTTTAATAGGAAATGTATAAGACCGAAAAAATCAATGAATATATTAACGAATTATGTAATGAGATGCAGAAATATTTTTAAACCAAAACATTTTCTATTTTCCTATAAAATTTTAGGCTTATCGAGTTACTATGAAATTTTTAGGAGTTTTCTTATTACGTACTTACCCATTTCTGGGATGATACGGTTTCTGTAGAAAAATACACCACAACACAGTACCAGAAACACCATTATGTATAAAATAGAGTAAAAACGCCTAAGAACGTCTACTTTATAGTAAAAAAAAAATATTGCTAACCCGGTGAATACACACGATCTACTAAAATATGACGTGTCAAGCTGACAAAATAAAAAAATCATGGCAACTTGATCCTCTTTGCCATAACTTTTACCCTAAAAATGAAATTTATATCAGTGCCTCCTTGTGAGTTAAAGCAAAAAAAATTCTGAGAGTGTTGTAGGAAATATATGACATGGCAAAGAAAAATAAAATCAATGAATAAATAATTATACAATAAGATATTATAAAGAAATTTTATACAAACATATTTTTTTGTCTTTTAATATTTCAGATTATCAACTTACTTTGAAAAAAATCCGATTCTTCGGAAAACCGATAGACAGTTAACCAGCATAGCTGAAGATTGTACAGAAGAAAATAAGGAAGTGATTAATGTTAAAACAAAAGAAGAAAGAATACCAGAAATCTTTCGAAAATTATTTCATATGGAAAGCGTTCATGAGTTTGAAAAATATAAAAGTTGACAGTACTGTTTCTTGTGTTTACTCAGTGAATATTTTTAATGGTAACCTTAGTTTAAAAAGTAACCCCAAGTTAATTTAGATAAATAATTCTTCGAATTGTTATTGCAAATTATCTTGATATAGGTGCCAATATCAGGATTTTGACTGGTGATAAGCTAAATTATGGTCACTGAAAAATTAGCAATGCGGCGCGGCGTCGTTAGAAAAAAGCATTGCCCCAAACTTATCTAAAACTTGTTTTAAATATTATTTTTATTTCTATAAAGAAATGCTTAAGATTTTCATTTGTCCTCTTCTAAACCCCATAAAATGAAATTAATTTTACAATTTATAATAGAAATAAATATTACCTTCTGACAAAGAAAAAATCATTTTATTATACAAAAAAATAGATAAAACCCTATACAATATAATATTACGTATTACAAAAATCTATAATCAAAATGAAGTCTCTTCGTATTTTCTACTCGACCTTTTTTTGCCACTACCCTCAGTAACGAACTTTTGTAAATTAATCAGAAAGTCTTTCGCTTGACCACTTATCGTTCTGGGTCGATCTTCACTATCGGGAGGTTTTGCTCTAACCTCAACGGGATCCGGCTTCCCAACATTTCTTTCAGTCAAGTTTTCTAAACTTAAATCTATGAATGCATCGCCATCTGAAGAAGAAGACGAGTGATATTCGCTTTTGTCATCTTCTTTTATTGGGCGATAATGAATTATAGCTGAAACAACAGCTCTTGTGCTCCCTACTTCATCATCTGAGCTGCTAATATTAGTAACGTCAACATATTTTCCATTGTCACCGTCAGAATTTTTAAAATTTTTAGAAGTTGATACTATAGGGCTCATAGTTGAAGGGCTAGAGTACTTGGATGACTCACTAAATATACTGCCAGTGTATGGACTGACTGATTGGGACAACACGTCACCATAAACCTCAACAAATCTCTGTGCGCTACACAAAGGCATAACCGTTTCTTCGGTTGTGTTAAAAAGTTTATGATTTACGACGTATTTTCTGCACTCTGTATCCCATGTTGTACACTGCATAAATTTGTGTCCCCATTTTATTTCTCGATTAAGATACGAGGTGGTTGTTCTTGACATGAATGACGTGGTTAGAGAGGCGCCTTCCATAACCACGACTATTTCAAACCTAAAATATGGTTACGGTTTTTTATAACTTTTTACCATTGGATGAAGAAAATTCATACAGCGTAGGAACTAATTGTAAATAGTAAATCTCGGTAACTTAGGGAATGCTGTATGTCTGCGTATAGGGTTTAGAAGAGAAATGGACCAAATTTTGTAAGATACGTAAAAATGTCACTCTAATTAGAATTACTATACCTTTTTACAATCAGATCTTTGGCTGAAAGATCCCAAAATGGACTAGCCGTGTTAATTTTGTGAACAACTTCGACTGGCCATATCAGCATTCCAGGCTTATCCAGTTTCAGCACCTTTAACGATAGTTCCCCTCTTTTCTTTTCGACGAGATAGGCCACGATTTTCGTGTGGCATTCGTAACGCATGTCGTAATCCCTTACTCGGAATATTAAACAAAACTCTCCATCTCGCTGACAGATCTATAATGTAAAAGCTTGGGTAATAAGGTGTCACAAAGCAACGAGTGACTTAAAGTAAATTTCCTTTGTTTTGCTAAGATATTTCATGTATTATAAAGGACCGAATAATTCTACTCTAGGCACACATTAATGTAAAATGATGACAATGAGTGCTGCTTCTGTTACTATGGAGTTAATAAGTAGTCTTATAACCTTTGAATTGATATTTTCATAAAAATAAAGTACCTTATTATTTCCTTCTTCTAATAAAACTCCAAACGTCAATTTCTGTGATCGACAACTACATTATTTAAAAAAAAGGATTACCTAATTTGATGTGTTAACTAATTTTTATATATTTTTTTGTTATATCAGAATATCTTAATGTCGCCTCATCATTGCTTATTTTCGTAAAAGTAAAGTATTAAATTTTAAGTTTTTTATGAAAATTTTAAATATACATTTTTTTAAATATTACTCAACGTATTGTAAAATTAAAAGTGATCATTAAAAAGGCAAAATATCTTTGTGGTGATATCATAAAACTCCACCCAGTTAAAGGATATTTTTCATAGGTCTCCGACCAATCAAAAAATACCCCGCAGAATGAATACTTCTTGTGTGCAGCTTTTAATTGTACGCAGCAATGCATCCTGCTAATAGCAATATGAAAATGAAAACAAACGAATAATACTTTCTTAATGGGGCAACTAAAATTAATCGTTAAGCTTCAAGATGTTCTAAGAATAGGATTATCTGTAATCCCAGGGAAAGGAATAAGCAACACGTTCCCATTCGAAAGTGCAAGCAGCTGCTACTTTTTTTTTTAATTTGTAGTTGGTTATGTTTTTATATATAGTTAGTTTTAAACCGAGACAAAATATTTTTTCAACAAAGAGTGTATCATACTTTCATATATTGTTCTCGATAACAATAACTGGTACATCATACTTTCTTATATTGGTATAACCATCTCTCCGTTGAAATGTTTTATTTTAAAAATATGTACATAACTCTCGTTTATTCATTTATTTATTTATTTACAACTAATCTATCACTTTAAAACACCGGGAACTGTCTAATTGAAGAAATACAACAGAAGAAAGGTTTTTATAACCAGATTGAGATAAGTTTAGCGCATAAAGAAGGTATTTGGTTATGTTTTATAATGGTGTTCCACCTATCGCTGCTTTTTACCGACTTTTAATATATTTCTTGGTTTTCAAAATATTTTCATCTTAAGCTTCTGCTCGAGTTGTAGCTGCAGTTTCACTCAACTGTGACATTATTATTTTATATTAGTTCCTATAGACGGTAATGGTGCATATTTTGTACCGTATATGTTATATAAAACTTATTGACTATGCGTTATTGCTGTTAAAGAAGCTGTCCTATGGGTACGGAAGTCTAAGAGTCCCCAAGAAGTGGCTGTCTGTCCAACTCGGCTCAAAATTTTCACATTAATTTTTGGATTATGCAAGAACGGAACATGCTGCATTTTTGTCCGCAAAGCCGCTTACAGTCGTTTCTATTACTACAAAAAGTTCTTTCTAAATTAAAAGTAAAATATGTAACTCTTCTGAAAGCAAAACAACTGTTAGTTAAAGATAAGTAAGTAGACTTTAATCTTATAATGGGAGCAACATAAAAGACCCTTCGATGTTAGTTATAAGCCGGATGATGGTTTCTTATTTTTTACGAAATGTTTTGCACTTGAATATTATTTCTACTACTAGAAGGTATTCTTAAGTTCCATTTACTTTGATTTAAAAAATATCAGAAATCGACAGGCCAAGAAAAAAATTGTAAAAAATTTAATTTCATCTCTTTCCTTTATGTCGCATTGCCCCACTTTCTCCTTCCCAGTAGTAGAGTCGTGCAAGGTTGATTTTAAAACATTGGCTATAGGCGAACCTGTGGAATGTGTAGCGTGACCCAACCACTTAAAGTACGGACTGTAAATTTTAAACCGATAATTTATATATGAATAGCTTTAAAAATACACAGACGCGAGTTAGTGTTGAAATTACTCCCCTTTGTCACAGTACAAACAAATTTCGATGATAGGTTTGTTTCCGTTTGTTATCCATAGAAACCTAACGATGAGTCATGTTCTACAAATTTCAGTTCAGATTATAATTTTTAATATATATTTTTTTATGTTCTGACAGCCCACGAAGACCGAAGTCTAAGTACTATGTACTGTGAGTCTACTGGGGAAATCCGACTCACACATCTAGGGCTTGAAACGTCCGTAGGGACTTCACCAGCCCTTTAACAGGATGTGAGGGGTAGTACGCATCTGTGCTCTGTTATTTTTCGAAAGAATACAGTCTCGAGGTTTTCTTTTAAAATTAAAGACTTATCTCTTTCTTTTCATGCTCTTGCTCTATTTGATTTTACGGAATTGAAATATTTATTGTTCGATCCGCTGTGAAAATAAACGATAAATACGGGTTTCACATTTAACAACGTCCATCCGATCGAATCCACATTTTGCGTTGGCCATTGTTATTTATGGAAGATTCATTTTGAATAGAAACTGACTATAAACGTGGAAATAAAGTTTACTTTCATCCATTATATATGAACTACTCTTTTATATTTCAGGTCTGGTGCTTCATCTTTATCTAAATAATTATCTCAGTGGTTAAAAGCTTATCATAAAGTCTTTTAATGCAAATAAGTTTTAATATTTAAGTACTACATTCTTTATGCTACGCCCGAAACAGAGTGTATTTTAAGTATGAACTTACTGAATATTTAAAACGAAAACGAAACGAATTAACATATCTCCGGGGTTGTTATTTGAAGTGAAATAAAAAAGGGCTATAAATTAAATAGGAACGGATTTTTTATGTACATTTTACAATAAAAACTACTTCACAAAAGTGCTTGTTAAATACCTAATAATGGCTATACTTTTAATAAACAAATTGGAAATTTGGCAAACAGTAACTAGAATTGGATTTATTTAGTTACTTTTTAAACATAACTGGGAATGTGTTTTTTTTTACTTTTCATATAGCAGTCATAAAAGATAGTACATTATAGATCAAGGGAGAGATATGCTTGATTTTTCCTGAGGTGCAGTTTGTAGCCAGAGGGCGAAGTCCGAGGACTACAAAGCAGTGAAGGAGAAATATCTTTCTCTCCCGAGGTGTAGGTACATATATATTATTTTTTTACGACCCATGTAAGTTTAAAACGAAAAACCTAATTTCATTAATATTTATTGATTTTAAAATTATTAGTATCCTCTTGATCAGTTGAAAAAAAGTCCTTGAAAACTCTCAAAATTTAAATAAACAACTGACAAAGTTTCGTTTGTGGTAAAATATGGATTCCAAAGTTTTTTATATAGAAGAACCTGAAGAAATTACTAAAGCAGCAAATGCTGTGGCAGTCAATTTACTACATAAAAGTCAGAAAACTTATAAGACGCAGCATATTATCAAACTTTAAAAAAGTGGTGCTTAGAAAACCATGTAGTAAACTTTACTGAAAATGCGATGTTGGTTTACTTTAGTGAAAAAACTAAAAAGTTTAAATGTTCTACCCTATGTTATGGGTTATTTGTCATTAAGTGACATGGGGATGGAAATCTACAGCTGTCGCTAAGAGTTATGTTAAATATTTAGTGGAGAACAGGAAAGCCATTTGTAATCACATACTGCAGGGTACAAGCACGTCGACAACCAGTATAAATTTACATTCCTAAAACAAAAACGTTTTGCTTAATATACCTGGTGTTAGTTTTTATGTAAACATATAAAAGAAAACGAGCATGGTCGAGTGCGAATTTACTTTTTTATTGTTTAAGGGTCTAAGAAATGTACACTATTTCATAATGGACGAAATATCTAAACCTTTTCTTGCGTAAACAGAATGGTTTGTCATCCTAACTTACCAATATTCTAGCAATTTTTTTAATTACTTATACCTTCTGTCCGTTTGGACTGATATATGAAAATTTTTCAAAAACACATTTTCTCGAAAATATATTTTCTCGAAAACACAACTTTTTCAATAATACAGATACTCGAAAACTAGGGTGTTTTCAAATTTTCATCTTTCATAAAAGATTTTTGTTCTGCCATGATTACTATATTTAATTTTCTTAAAAATAAAAACTTGTCAGTTCTGTTTTTTATTCACCAAAACCTTTTACCTATGCTGTCGTCCTAAGCAAAAGCACCGCAAGTGCCAAAAAATCAAGAATTGAGTTAGGGGCTGTAATGGATTCAGAATGACCTATATTAGCTACTTACGTAACGAAAACACCGCATTTAACACTAAACATATTCTATTTCAATTAAAATAATGATTAGTGATGAGTGATTTAACTACGTATTGTTGTAAAAAAAGATAGCCCTAATTCCTAGAATCTGCAATTTGAATGTAAAAAATAAAAAACAATTATTTTTTTACACTTTATGTCCATTTTTTATAATTATAATTATAAAAACAAAACGTAGTTGCTAGGTAAAATTAAAACTATTTTGCAAGAGTTTGAATATTAAAACTCGATTTACTTTTTTTATCTTGCGTTATCACCTGTGTTACTTGCGGAACTGAGACGAAAATTTTGTTACTTCATATTTAAAAATTGGTCGAGCCGTTGTGGAGTTACAAGGGTATAAGCGGACAAACGAACGAAATCAGGTAAGAATAGTTACAGCTGCACAGATATTTACTACATAGTTTTCAAGATCGTCGTAAAATTATTCGGTCCCGTATTACAAAATTTTTAACACATCCCCCTTGTTGCCACCCATTTTCAAGAATAGCAGATAAAAATGTGGAACCGAGTTAAATTAAAGATTTATATCTCGGAAATATACCTTTTCACGATAAGATCTGAAGCTGAAAGATCCGGGAATGGACTAAAGCCGAGTCAATCTAAGAACTACTCCAACACGCCGTATTAGTATTCAAGCCGTTTCAAGTTTAAGTACCTTAAGCGACAATTCTCCTCTTTTCGTTTCGAGAAGATAGGTTACAATTTTCCTGTGGCATTCATACCGCATGTCGTAATCCCTTACTCGGAATATTAAACATAATTCTCCATCCCTCTGACAGATCTATAATTTAAAAGCTTCGGTAATAAGATGATGCACGGAAGCGAGTGACTTGAAGTAATTTCCTTTTGTTTTACTTGGGCTTTTATGCATTAGAGCAGTGAAGAAAGCTACGACTTTTAATATGATTATAGAGAAAATTAAGGTCTTAAATTAGAATAATGTATGTTTACGGATTTATTTTAGTATTTACACAAAAAAAAAGAGATTCTTCAATTTGACTCGAAAATTCTGTCAAATATATGTATTAGGTTTGAAGAAACATGAAAACAAAATATTAACTTAGCATTACTTTGCTTTTAAACCTTTTAAACCTCGCCCAACTTTAATACAAGAATTTATTTTATCAACGTTGTTTCAGTTGAAGAAGTGTAAGCAAATTTCGCAAACACTTTGTTATAATGATAAAATAAAGCTATTTCAATACCTAAACTTATAGCAAGTATTAAGAATAGAGTATTGTAATTTCAAAAGATTTTATTTAAAGAGCCTATTGCTATTCTTCTTATTTGTCTGCCCATTGCGTTATCGTGTCGCGTACAACTTTACTCTAATAAGGCAAAACATGTAGCCCAAGGCTTGGTGAAAGTCGCTAAATCAATGTATGGAATCCAGAAGATGTTTTCATTTAGATAGCTACGTCATTTTAAATTGATAACCAACTTACTTAGATATATGAAGATATAATTAAAACTGAAATAAAGAATTAAACCGGTTTTATTTTAAATACGCCTTTCTCGTATTAGGAGGAAATATGGCCAAAGACGTGACTTTCCCACTTTAAAGAAATATATCCTTAAAATATATCAAAGATAAGATTTAGTACTCATTGTAAAGTAATAATAAAATAAAAATAGAAATAATCTAAAATAGCGTATATGTACATCTATAAACAAATGTACAACTAAAAGCAACTATGTAACTACCTTAAGTTCCATAAAAGCAAATAGTACGATAAAAAAAAGAATAAGAATAAATATATATATAAAAAAATAAACAAAAGACCTTATGGTATTTATTACGAGAAGCGAAAGACATTCATGAAGACGCCCAAACTACCCGGCTCAGACTTTATGTAAATGATTTTACAGATAGTTTCCTGGCAGGTTCCTTTTCATTAAAAAGTTTCCTTTTTTTGGGTAGGTGTGTTCTTCACAATTATTAGAGGTACGATATACGCTGTATAAAAATTGCTTTTATTTTTAGTTGTTTCTTATTCCCAGTTAAAGGCTTTTAAGAACCCTTACAATAAGCTACTGATTTGTACTTCCTAAATTCCAGATATAGGAGTCATACGTTTTAAATAAGAAGCCTGAAGATCTGAAGTTTATAGTACTCTCAAGATTTAAATCTTTCAATAAATGTGACAAATTTTTGAAAACCCAAAAAACTCACCACAGCTTTTTTACTAAAACATGCTACTGGATTTCTATTGCGCAGGGGTCCGCCCATTTTCAGAAACACAATACCAATAAGACTTCCGCATACACCTACTCCAATAATTAACTGGATGCATAGTCCGATTATGGCTTCTGGACAGTTTTCTTTAATGAATCTACCTCCATATCCGATGGTGGTTTGAGTTTCGATGCTGAAGAGTAAATAGCCCGAAAATGTGTTAATACCTGAAAGCAAAAACTAATGTATATAGAAGGGGGTCTGTAAAAATACGTTATTGCTATTGGCTAAAACGGATAACCTTGTCTGTAATAGCGTTTAAAAGTTAATCCACCTACACTGAGTTCAGGGGTATATTGCCCAGGGGAGAGAAGTTAACGAAAAAGGCAGTAGGTACTTATTTATTTTTCCTCGTATATAAAAAATTATACAAGTTACATTGTTCTGCATCACAATTCACCCCGTGCAACTAATGGATGTTCTTTGTAATTTCGACTTCATCACAAAACTGACCTTGAAATTGATGTAACTGGTACCCGTTTTGGGAAAATGAAGTATATTGGCTAGAATCGATCATCCGATTATGTCCAATAGAGATATTCAATATTCAGCATCAACGTGCGTATCGTAACTAAGTATTTTTAATATTTTAAAATATAATGCAGAAAATGTCGTCCTTTATTGAAAGAGGGGCCAAGGTTATAGAGGGAATTTTCATTTTATTTCATATTAGAGAACTGTGTCAGCTCTGCAGCAACTGCAACAACGAAAGAAGGGCATTAGGCACTCAGGAATATTTGTAGCAACTTTTGTAAAAAGTCCTAAAATTCGGAGAATTGCGTCGAGAAAATGCTGCCACCTTACAAAACTTCTGGATTATGTCAATAAAGCTATATTTTCTTCACTGATATTTGGAACTTTATCTTGAAAATTTAGGTGCAGTTTCCATCAGGATATTTAAGAAGAAATTTCCACGTATCAGTGGGGTAAAGGTTAAAAGAGAACATTTTCATTGGATATCAGATTAGAGAACAGTTTAAACACGTCAACTTTGGAGCAATTTCAAATAATACTGAAAGAAGGGCACGGCTTGCATTCAAGAATGTTTGTAGCAAATTTTAGAGAGTAAAAAATCTGATAATTAAAAGGATGTCATCCTTAAAAGCTTTTGTATTATATCAATAAAGCTGCATTCTTCGCCCCATTTGGAGCTTTTTCCCGAAAATTTAGATGCTGTTTCAATCAGGATATTGAGCCGATAGAAAAACGGTACAGCGGAAGATGGAACCCAAATATGTTGGCTGACTATAGTGTAGGACTCTTACAGAAGAAACCTTAACTAGAAACTACAAAAGGAAAAAGACAAGATAAATTTATTAGTTTAATTGGCTTAAATTATGTTTACATAAACGGGAAATAAGCACCAGTTTAACAATTTAACGTTTTTCTTTAATTCCATAATCCCTTTACCAACCTAAAACTTGTTGGGTGACCAAAAAAAGTCGCAGGGAAGGTAAAAAAGTTTTAAAATGTAGAACAGTGTTATATTTTTAAATCAGAAAGCACCCTTTATCCGTTTTTTGTTTATGGGTGTATTGTATAATGGTAATGGGCCTCATGTAATTTTTAAAGAGAATGCTAGATTCAAAGAGATTTTAGAGATATCGGAAAAATTATAAAAATATACCTTATATTTTCATTTAACACCTATATTCTTACCTTCAAGACAAGAAGTGTCGCTAGTGCCATTATAATTATCTAGATTATCAATTGAAATGATAGCCCAGAAACCTGCAAACATTAACCAAGTCATCACAAAAGCCAGCGAAACCACTAACAGTGTCCATATCCACGAGCTTTCGATTAACGTGTTAGATAAATCTAGAAAGAATCGATACGATCTTTGGGTGGAGGTTTTTTGATGAATTGATGATTTCCCACTTTTTCGGACGAGTCGACGGACTAATCTAAACCGGTGCCTCTGCTGCCAACTCTGTAAACTAAATATAACGTATTTAATCCGGTTCGTTCTAAAAGGTGGTCTTTCAAACACCCCTTTCAGAACCTCCTGGTCCCACTGTGGGGCAGCTGGAAAAAGATAACGACTTATTTATTTCTAAGAAAAAAAAGGTCGATTTTGTTTTTGGGAAAGCGTTTGCAAAAAAGTTAAAACTTTGAAAAGCACTATGAAACGGTGGCCATCCTAATGGTAACGTTCACATCAGCCCAAACAGTACCCTTCCCTATAGGAGATATTATTCCAATAAGACCGCCCCTGGTCCCCTTATCCTGAAAACTTCAATAACAATCTGAAAAAGTTGGGATGCTAATAGGTACTTTGCAAGCTAAAGAACAACAAAAATAGCAAGTTTTCTATTAATAAGTTCCTAAACTAATGTGGTTTTGAATCTGAATCTAAAAAATTTCGAAAAGTGTTCTCTACTAAAACTGAAACAAATTATTGTAAAGCAGTCATTTTATATAAACAATTAATACCTACATATATTGTTTCACATATTTACAAAAGGATTTATATTTATTTGAACGAATGATTCAATATGCAATATTTTTTTACGCGCCATTCGTATAGTGCAGTGCTATTTGTATAGGTTCTTTAATTATTAAGACTTTTTTTATTTCATGTCAACCTAAATTAATTACAGAGTATTTTATGAATGTATGTTTTACTCACCTTGATCGTCGTCTGGTAGTACTGCTTCTGTTTTTAATAATATAAAATGGATAAAATTCAGAATGATTATCGGGATTAACATTAAAAGAATCACTAACTACAACATTTTCACACTCTCTAAACATTTTTCAAACTATTTAAGTAACTAAAAGTTCTAACTGATTTTTTGTTAACGAAATAAACATTTTTTGGGGTTCACCATTATGCAGCAAAGAAAGTTAAGTAAAACATTAACCCAAATGTTTGTCATCATTATAATACACATGTAGGTATTACATTTAAAATGTTATCTTTGACATTATCTTTCTTAAAGATAATAGAATTTATGGTTGGATGAAAATTAATTTTGGTCGAAAATAAATAGTAAAACTATAAACTTTAATCCAACTTGCCAATAATAAAAGTTTAGCAAAATATAGTAATCGTTCCTAAAGTAATAAAATATCCTTATTATAATCTTTTTACCCAAGGCAACTATAGAAGCAAAACCAATAATAGACAAATGGTTACCGGTCAGATGGATAATTTTCTAAATGAATTTCGTACCCGCTGTAACAATTCAGGTGTCACTAGTAAAGGTAAAGCGGATTCGGTCTTTCATATCATCTAAACTTGTAGGTGCAGTAGCCATCACTTTGTCCTTTATAAAACCCTCCAAGAAAAAGTCAAGGGGTGTCAAATCCGGGGATCTAGCAATAAACTGAGAAATACCTAATGGCTAATGGTTAAAATGTCAAAATTCCCAACTGACTTAAGTAAAAATAACGAATAATAATTCTGAAATAAGTGAATTTATTAGTGAAATTTATTTATTTTTTAAATTCAATTAAAATTTAGTTAACAATAATTCCTTAACCAAAAGAGCAAATCAGAAAAAAAAATTGTACACATTTTTATAAACAAAAGTACATCATTCCAAATTCCAAAGTTACCCCTCACCCTTCAAAATTGAGAGGGATTAAATGTCAAAAATATGTTTAAATGTGTCCCCATCTCCCTATTAACTCACCAACATTTATTTCATGAAAATACTTTTAAATCATTTTCAAGATATCACTTTGTGACACTTAAGAAACTCACCCTGTATAATAGATAACTATTACAGACAGTTTTTAAAATATTAAGTTAATCCAAATTATAACAATCATATTGATAAATTATTATAAATTAATATATACCTACATAATGTCCTCTCCAGTAAGTATCAATCATAAGGTACCTACCTATATAAAGTAAAAAAATTAGCATTTTTTCAAGTCAGTGTCAAACTGATTTAAGCAGGCGAATTTCTTGAGTAAAGTGTTAAAAACATGGTATCATCAGTACTAATATATTCATAAGTATTTCAGATTCAGCATATCTGTTATTTAAATATTAAATAGGTACTTTGATGAATATTATTAACATACAATTTAACATTAGTTTTGAAAGAAAATTATTCACATTTAAAATTACTGGCCCCTGGCCAAAATAAATAATAATTAATAGATGACTTAATGAAAATTGAAAGTGAGGTCATCACTAAACAAACACATCACTAGAGTTCATATTAAACAATCTATTAAGTTAAAAAAATTATTTATTTGTAAAAGATGCTTTATAAAAGTTATATTGACAAATTCAGGATAAACAAAACCACTAATTTTAAAGAACAAAATTATTTAGACAAATGCTCGGACAAATGTTTGCCTTTGGTAATGAAGAGCAGCAGACATAGGTAACATTGAAACATTACTTAAGCCACTTCAAAAAATACAAAATATTGATACAAAAGCTATTTTATAAAAATGTTTTTTAAGTACAATGATGCAAAAAAACCAATAGGTATGTCAAAAGTTAAAAGAAATAGCATTTCACCAAAGGGGCCCTGAAGAAAAACCTCCTGGAGGAATTTTCGTTCTATTGGATGATGCTGTTGTCTTTGGTTCATCTGCTGGAGTGCTCTTCTGGGGTGGTGCGCTGCTCTTCTGGGATGATGCACTGGTCATCTGGGATGGTGCACTGGCCTTCTGGGGCGGTGCACTGGTTTTCCCTGGACTGTGTACAGTTGGGTCACTATTGGTCCCTTCAAGAATCGAAGAAGCATTACGGCCCATGTTTCTTCTAACGGGTGGTTCTGGAGCACCAAAAATATCAGTATGTCCACCACCTGGTGGTTTCAAAACTTTGCTGGAGTTCTTTTCGCCAGAGAAACCACAAAAAACATTCGTAGTAGTCATTTTCAGTCTACAAAAATATTAAAAATTGGCAACAGGAATAGACTAAAATGATTTTAATGTGGTTTATATTTGGACAGTGGATTGACCTGGTGAGAACAACGTTAAGGTTCTTTAATTAGATATATTATTTTCTCTTCATTCTTTTAACCAGTTATTACTGGTTTCAACCAGATTAAACGGTAAAAACTGGGTGCTGTTAAAAACCGTTTAATATATTGTTCTCTTTAAACCACTACCTATCTGATGAAAGCTTTGTATTTGTATTATCTTTAAATGTTTAAAACATCAAAAATTCATTCTTACCTTTAAAAATAATATGTTATTATTCCAGTTGCCTTGCGGACTGCGGTTATCTGGGCGTGTATATAACGGAAATAATTTCAAAATAAACAAAAAATCCCAAATGTCAATTTTTTCATTGATCCCAGCCACGTGACATATTATGCGCTGTTGCCAGGGCTATGAGCACCAAGCAAACCTAAGCATACTCTTTTATTTTCTTTGATGAGCACCACAAATTACGGAAAATGAAATTATGGATAGGTACTAAGGTACCTACGCACCATTCAGCATATCCTTTTATTTTATTTGCAATTGAGTAGAACCGTGGCCGTGAACCGTTGTTTGTAGTTTAAAGATCTTGCTTGATCTTGGTTTGATGGTTTGTAATACCAAACACTTTATTTTTCTGTGGTTTGTAATATCTTACAAAGACAATGGTGGAACGTTACTGCCATTTAATGAAATTGCAGTTATAGGCGTGTGCTAAGATGAAATTATTATATGGGCGTGTGAATGAAATGCACTTTCTACACTTATGCTGGCATTCCACATCGGCAGAATATTTTGCAATAGAAAATTATACATAATAATGTTTTTCATTAGTAAATTTAGGAAGCACTAAATATTTTCATTCTTCATTAAATACAAAAAAAATAGATAAGTTGATATTGGTGCAATTTATTATTTGCATATTCATTGCATTCATATTTTGTAGTTAACGATTCACAAATAAAGATCGGCTCCAGCAATTTTAAATATTTTTATAAAGCTTGACAACACTGCGGGGCTACAATTTTGACAGCACCTTCCAACGATCGATTGGCGGTGCGTTCTGTAATTCATTCATTGAGCGTTGGAAGAATAGCAAACCGTTTAATTTTCTGTCGTGAGAACATCGATGACAGGTGGTCAGACGCCTACGAATACCTTTCTTTAATAACATATCACGTAGCCAGCTTGGAACAAATGCTAGAACGAATTACAGAACGACGGAACGCAAAGCAGTAGTGTGGAACTACAAGGAGTATCCGTGTGTATAGTAAATTATGTGATTTTATCAGTTTACCTTCTTGAAGAAACCCATACATTGGCCTGCCTTCCTGCCTAGATGTTACGCACAAATTTTAATTAAAGACTAAAGAGACACATCCGTGCACTTCGGCTAGAAAGCGGTGTTTATAATTTATAAGCGTATTCACGTGAATCCCCGTGTGCATGTTCATGTCAATGCAAATATCACATGACCCTGTATTACACGGTGGATCAACGGGAAACCGAACCGATCACAGAATTCCCATCAAAATTCTGTGGCCGGTTTGAAGGATGACATTTTTGACAGTCCATCGAATGGGGAACGTCATCTCTACATTTGATTTTCAAAGAATTAATTGTTTTGTTTGTATGTATTTTGTATCTGATGTTGGAATTTGGGAAAACCAATGTATCCTAATATTCTCATTATTTAAGTAATTGTTCTAGGAATAATATAATCAATTATAATGGTGCTCGACTCAAATTCTCCTGTCCATACAATATGGAACACTGATTGTAAGTGAACTTTTATGGTGTTTAATAAAATTAATATTACAAGCTAAAAATGTACCAAGAAAACTATAACATAATGCATCCAAAACTTCTTGAGACCTTAAATTGTATGTATAAAATCTTTGATACTCTATTTCAGTCAGATGCAGGAATTCTATTCTGTATAAAAATTAGGAAATCAAAATTGAAAAATCATTTTCATGCAAAAGCCTTTTGTAGCATGAAATAATTCTTTGTGAAACTGGATATACATGTTTATTTTTAACCTCCTTTGTCTTTATGTATTTTTATTTCTGACACGATAATCCCAATTAAGAAAACCATTACCACAATTATGATAATTTATAAAATGAAACGTTTACTTTATTTCTTATAGTATACCGAATGCAGCTTGCTGCCCCAGTGCCAATTCCTATATTGTGTGATGAAATTATACCTGATAGGCCCAGTTTCCTGGGTCAAGATTACCATGGAGCAATATCTCATGTGCAAGCTTCAAATTTTTTAAATTCTCAGCCTGATGGGGCATATTTAGTAAGGAGTAGTAAATCTGCCTGTGGGCAGTTTTATACCTTGAGTCTCAAGTAAGTTTAGATTAGATTAAAAAATTATTAAATTAAAAAATAATTAAGTACCTACCTACTGTTTTAGTAAAAACAACTCAAAAAACAAAGTACATGATAGTAGTAGAATAATAATAAGTAAGAAACATACTGCCAAAGTACCAAAATAGGACAAAAACGAGAATAAAAGAAATGGCATGCATGAGCACCACTCATGTTAAAAATTGAATTAAGTATACAAAATTTAATAGGTGTCTTAATATTTCATTTACAAAGCTAATGTAAAACTGAAACATACAAAACAAAAATCTCAGTATAGATAATTAATATATAAACAATAAACAAACAATATGCAAGTACACAGAACAGACCATTACTAAATAAAACTGATTAAAATATAAAATAAAGTTAAAAATATTTACAAAATAATTATTATAATAAAAGTTAAAAAAGCTGAAATGCCTCCAATCATTAAAATCTGTTCAATAAAGTGTGTTGCAATTAAAAAATATAATAAGTATACATATACTTATTATTAATTAATACAGAAGTCACAAACATTAAAATTAGAAATACTAGTAGGTATACTTAACGTAACAAATACGCGCATAGACAAACAACAACAAAAATGTATAAATATAGTTAAATTTAACTGTCATTAAAAAATTTGTTTGACAGTATGCTCGACAGTACCTATATAGAAACTAAAGTTTTTTGTTTATAAGATGCATAATATAATTTTCACAATTCAAAATTGGACAGTTAAATGCAGATAATCAGGCAATTTCTTTTTTAGATTTAAAAGCAAAATTCACCATTATAAATTATACTATGATCCTGATGGTGGACTATATGTGAGAGAGAAAAGATATGACTGTGCACGATCATTAGTTGCAGATGGTTTGGTTACAATGTATTTAGAGTCAGAAGCACCAACAATTTTACAGCGGCTTGGTAATGTTAATTACCAAGAGAGCCCTTACATGACATTAACATTAAATAGGAGAAAATTAAAAGCTCTCTCGAAACAAAATACTGTGTAAGTAGTAAAAGTAATTTAACCTTTTTAATACTTATTCTATACAGTAGAATTACATATTTACAAGAATTATGTTTATGTAAACTTTTGTTTAATATTAAAGTTCTGATTAAGAACAGAAAACACTAAACATACTAACAAATATATGTTATATGGGGCAAAGTTGCATTCTCTAGCTGTCAGAATTAACCATGTTAGTCATTGTTTTGTCAATATTTGCAATATTAACCATGCAAGTTGTGTTTTGTGAGATTTTTAATTCAGTATTTATATTGAATTCTAGTATTACTTCGCACGGTATGGGGTTGACAAGAGGACAAATGCACCAAATTTTTAAATACAGTCAACTTCGGATATAACGAACCACCAAGGGGATCTTTAAACAGTTCGTTATAGCAGGGCGTTCGTTATATCCGAAGTGCAGACAATAAAACAAATATGTACTATGTACATACATATGTATAGGTACTTTTTGTGAGTCGTTTATTATAATCAATACATAATAGTATTTTTAAATTATGTACTTATTAAACATACATATTTGTATAATTTATACAAAATCAGTAATTTGAAATTTTTTCTTTTTTCTAGTACATGTTTTTCAATTTTAATTTGTAAGTAATCACCAGACTCAATCAACACTCTTGTTGTCAAAATTATTATTATTAAAATTTACGAATATTAATAGTCTTTGACTTACTGATAGTCCCTACAGATTTAGGCATTTACAACCCCATTTTGCAGTTTTGTAATTATGTCAACTTTTTCTGCAAGTGTTTATAAACTTTCGCTTGCTGAATTTTGGCGCGCTCTGCTCCATGCTAGAACAATATTCCCTCGCCTATTGCCTAAATTAAACTACAAATTGAAATGGCGCCTGACAGGTCGCTTCTCGACCCGTTATCCGAGAATACCAACCATAGAGAAGCGACAAAACGTGTCGGTGCCTTTGATATTTAGGGTAACCAGTTTTGCTGACCTTGGGCAGACACGTATCCACAATATTGAACGGAGAAAGATATTTCGTCACACTAATGATGCGGTATAGACAGAAGTCCACATTATCGTCGCACATGCCCTGTGAAATCTTCTATTGTCTTTGTCGCTTCTCTATGGTTGCTATTCTCGGCCGTTACTGTACGAATATGGAAGTTATACGTACGTGAAATTTCGACAGTTCGTTATAACCGAACTTCCACAAGCAAAAACTAATCAAAATAGGGTTCGCTATAGCCGATAGTTCGTTATAGCCGGGTTCGTTATAAACGAACAAAAAATACATACATTCTTATGGCGTTCTGGCCGGACCATAATTTTTGTTCGTAATAACCGGTGGTTCGTTATATGCGGAGGTCGTTATATCCGAAGTTCACTGTATATGAAAAATTGCTCAAAGTTTTTACTTGTATAGTTTTTCTATGGAAACTATTTGTGTCATTTGAATGATTTAAACAACCTTTTTAACTGTTTTTGAATTGAATGTAAGAAATGTTAAGTCATGCGCTCGAAATCATCATACCAGCATTTTGAATGGATAAAAATAAATTAAAAGAAAAACAATATTTGATACAGAACCTAGCGATTATAAAATCTGTTATCAGAACCACAAGAATGATGTTAATAAGGGCTGTTTCCAATTATCTAAGCACATAAATTTATTTTCCTGATCTTCAAAAGGTTCTTATTGTACCTACTTTTCTTTTTTAGAAATAAAAATCATTTTGGAACACCCAACTTGACTAATAATATACCACCCTCTCAACACATTCCAGATCAAAATTTACCAGAAAAGGTTGAAAAACCGCATGTATTTAAATTAACTACTTTTAAAGGTTTAAATTGGTGTGAGCTGTGTGCCAATTTTCTTTGGGGCTTTACATTGCAGGGCAACAAATGTGAAGATTGTGGTGTAATAGCGCATGGTAAGTTTTTTATTTAAAATTAGTTAGGTACATCTAGAGTAAAACACAGAATTTTCTTTTTGATTTGAAATATTTACGTAAGGGCGCAAAAAACTGTTAGCAATGGATGGAGAAATCAATCTTTTAAAATGCATATTGTTGCCGATGTACCAAGCGTTTGCTCACAAGAATTGTGCTTGCAAATACATACTTATAACAAGTGAAAAACAGTATATCAAAAGCTTTAAAATATTTAATTTCCAGTAAAGTGTTCGGAAAAGTTCGCGAATGACTGCGTTCCTGACCTAAAACAATTGAGGGGAGTATTTGGGATAGAATTGACTACATTGTTAAGTGCTTATAAGACAGACTTACCTTTTGTTGTAACGAAGTGCGTGGCAGAAGTTGAAGCCAGAGGCCTAACAACGGAAGGAATTTATAGATTAAGTGGATTTGCTGACGAAATTGATGCTATTAAAATGGCATTGGATAAAGGTAATCTTCATTTTTGAAGACTGAAATGATACTTTTAATCTTGTGACATTTCAATTTTGTCACTGTTTTTTCCTAAATCTCTTTAAATACTTTTTTAAATAATTTCTAATATTTTGCTGCATTTCGGGGAAAATTATTTTCAACACCCTTAATTTCAGTTAATTTGATAGAATTATTGTACATGTACCTACCTGTTTTATTATTATTTGTACCTGTAATACAATTATGCCTTGACTTGACTTTAAATTTATAGTATTAATTTTTTTATATTATAATAAATGTACAAAATCATTTTAAAATAAAATTTAGCATAGTTCACTTTACACATATTTATGTTAATTTATAATAATAAAAATGCAAATTTTGAACTAAAGTGACACACAGCTAAGGCCTATGGCAATAAATCTGCAGCAACCAATAAGATTAAAGGGGATGTATACGGTCTCGCCAAATTATGTGACGCTTGCTGTTAAGTGCGTGTAAGTTAACTTGAATTAAGTATGCTGAAAATAATTTCCCCCCAAATATAGTAATAATTAGGCATTATTTAACAAAAGTATTTAGAGAGATTTAGGCAAAGGCGCAGTGACAAAATTGAAAAGTCACAATCCCTAAGGGATTAAACGAAAAACAAATACGACAAACATGGCCAACTCATGTATTTAAATGGTTTTGTAACATATACACATGTTCCATTTTTTTAGATGGTGAGAAAGCTGACCTAAGTATGGAAAAGTGTTCGAATATAAACGTGATAACTGGAGCTCTGAAACTCTATTTACGAACTTTACCTATTCCTCTAGTTACCTTTAACGTTCACCCCATGCTTTTAGAGGCAATAAGTAAGTTTGCCATTTACTAGTAACACATATTGTCATTTTACCAAAATATATTTTTTAAATAATTTAAATCACCAGTCATATATTAAGATTTTCTGTACTGAACACAGTTTTATGTTGAGCAGGACTAATTCTTTTTTGGGGAATTTAAAATAAAGGTGTTAACAAAATATTCTATGTGCACGCTGTATAGGCCACTATTTAAATGAGTTTAAATTATTTTAGAAGATACCAACCTAGATTTACAGCTGTCATCTATCAAACGTGCCTTATTGTTGCTGCCAAAACCTCATTATGATACTCTGAAATTCATGATTCAGCACCTTCATCGGTAAGTTTGTTCAATCATACTATTAAATTTAAATATAAATTAATTAAATGAATATTTATTGAAATCAATCTGAGCGCAAATGCGGATAATAAATAAAATAATGACATTGGTTGAGTAAAAAAATGATTCCTTAATATGAAAAGATGAAACGTTTCTAGAACAAATTTAGTGGGCTTTTTAAACTGTTAAATCAAGCGAAAATTGTCTAATGCACCGATTTATTAGATTGTTGAAAATTATAATGTCTTTTATTAAAAAGTTGTGAATCATATAGTATATTTATTATATTGTCAGAAATTTTTCACTTTAGCAGACATCCACCAAAGAGAGACGAATAAAATAATTGTTTATATATTTGAGGATTCCATAGGCAAAATAAAAACTTTTGTTCTAGATAGGACCACATTTAATATATATATATATATATATATATATATATATATATATATATATATATATATATATATATATATATATTATATCGCCAATTGCGAAATTAAATGAAAATTTAATACAAAAAAGCATATATACATTAGCTAGTCTAAGTAAAATTTGGATCTAGTGTCTCCTTATAAAAAAGTAATGTCTAACCTTAATGTTGCATTTTATTTGAATGCATTGTTGGCGAAATGTTTCTTAGTTAATATATTTTAGTTTTCGCAAAAATTATACGCTGACGAGCAAAATTACCTGTTGCACTGTGCATAGAATTATCGCTGGAAACAATAGCTTCTAATGTCTGATTAATAAAGGCACTAAATTATTAATTTATGTTAATTCATTTTATCTTCACAAATTTTGAGTTGGTCTCGTTTTTTTGCTTGTCAATAAATTTCCAGTGCAGTGTTAAATTTTAGTACGCGTAGCTCACGAAATTTTGGGTTAGCCTAACTTTGTAACAGGACAGGATTTCTATTAATTTACTTTAGGTTCTAATGTGAAGGCTACTTTTACTAATCGTGGAACAGTTATTAAAAGCCGCAAATGAAAATGAAAGAACAAGTTAGAATGTCTCTCTGTCGGGAATGCTAAAACGATCGAGGACGGTCCTGTTCACTATTTATATGAGAATTATTTTCAAGCGAGAATCTAATAATCTGTCGAAATAATTTTCCAACAGCATATTGGAGACGGGTTGAAATCCTCAATGAAATATTAAGTGCTCAAAAGTTATTGTATTGTGGTGTATTTAATGGGGTCGTTTGATATACGTAGCCCTACATAACTTCAACAAAATATCAAGTGCTTAAAAGTTATATGGTAAAGGTAAAAGTTAAAGTGAAAAATTTAATAGATAGATAGATAGATAGATAGATATATGCTTTATTGTCTAAAAATACATTCACATATATTTTCATTGACAAAGCAGACTTATGACTAGTTAAACTATACTAACTTATCAGATATTAAATAATGAATAATAAAAATACATAAGTTATAATTATTTTAAATTATCGCTAAAATATTCGTCAAGACAGTAATATGCTTTTTTTACCAAAATCTTTTTAACTTCATTTTTAAATTTTCTTGTATCCTTTATATTTTTTATATGGTTTGGTAAGTGATTAAATACTTTTTTGCCTTCGAAAAAAATAGATGATTTAGTTAAAGATGATTTAGGTATGGGTAAAGGAATGTTATAGTGAGTTCTTGTCTTACTTTTACTCGAAGAGAAATTGCGACCATTTTTATGCAATAATGTTACAGTTTCTATAATAAATAAACACGGTAGAGTCAAAATCTCATATTTTAAAAATAAAGGTTTACAGTGAGACCTCGAATGACTTTTACACATAAATCTTAGAGCCCTTTTTTGTAAAACAAAAACAGAATTAAACAAAATTTTTGAACAGAGTCCCCAAAAGGGAATTCCATATTTTAAACGAGATTCTACAAGTGAATAATAAACTGATTTAGCTATTTCTGTTCCTAGCTCCTTCGCTACAGTTTTTACTGCAAATGCTCCGCTAGCAATTTTTTTATTTAAATTTTCAATATGTTTGGTAAATTTTAAATCTTTATCAATAAATATACCCAAAAATTTTACATTAGATTTATTTTCAATATAATTATTTGCTAAACTTAAATTTTTAATTTTTGTGTTAAATGACATAATATTGGTCTTTTTAAAATTAAATACTAATAGATTAGAATCACACCATTCTTTAATTAAAGATAGATCACTATGACTCATTTTGTATAAGTCATTAGTGTCTTTAGAGTGCCACATAAGAGTGGTATCGTCTGCGAAAATAAAAAGATTTCCATAAATTGGAATATTAGCTAAATCATTGATATATAATAAAAATAAAATTGGTCCCATAAATGTTATTTTTTAGGGTTGCACTACATGCTCCCATCAATAAAATGAACTCCTTAAACTTGGCTACAGTATTTGCTCCGACGTTAATGATACACCATCCTCCAAATATTATTCCAGATGTTCGAATTGATATACATTTATTGGAAATGATGATTAATAATTGTGAGACTGTATTAAACAAATAATTTTTGCAAAAATTGAGAGGGCACCGCATCGTTAAAATTTGTTTAATGTTCTACTATTACAAAATTGAAAATCCATTTCAGTATTGCAAAATTTTGATAAACTTTTCAGTTTTTTTAAGATCTCTTGAAGAGCAATTAGTTGACGACGTCTCTCTTTTTTATTTCCATATTTCAACCTAAAGGTTTATCCATGACAGGTGTTCAAGTATATCCCGAATCATTTTTCGCGTATAAGCGACTTTGAGAGTCTTATACCAAATCGTCCAAATTGACATTTTTACAAACACAGACGCTTGTCAAATTTTGAAGTAAGAACCTAGAAGAAGCTTAAGGCCTGTGCACAATATTTTCACGTCATGCGAACTGACGTTGTAGCGCGCAGCATCCAAAAGATGCAGTTCTTTATTTTACCATGTATTCAGATCCGGTAGAGACATACTGCAGTCACGTCACACGTGTCACGTCATGGTACTCATGTCACTTAAAACCGCGGACACATTATTGTCACGTGAGCTCATGTGCTGTTACGTGAGTTCACATTACGTCACAATAATGTGTCCCGGCCTTTACGCGCAATAAATTGCCGTAATAAAATTCCGTTTATCCTAGAATAGGTTTTGATACAGATTTTGCTTGCTATATTCAACCTTACCCATAACAATATAAGTATTAGTCAATTATACAATCCTAAAATGCAGTTTAAATAGCACATAATTACATTTGAATGCATGGCAAAAATTCTTCTGCTGCTGTAAATACAGGGTGTCATCTAAGTAACTGTAAATATTTTAGGAGGCGATTCTATAGTTAACAGAAAGAAGTATAAATATGTGTGCAATAACCCTTAGTTCTTGACATCCCGGGTCCTTTCCTTAGTTTTTAATTAATCTCATTTATTTTTAAAGACGGTTAGTTCAAATTTGACCACCTTACGATCTTTTGGTACGAATGTGACTTGGCTTAATAACGCAGTTTTTTCCTTAACTATATTCTAAGAATATAAAAATTAATATTAAGTGAAAATAGTGGTTTCGAGAATAGTAATGCGCCATCGGCACGGTTCCCAAATACTCTTGTAAATTGCCGAAATTTGGAAACATTAATCACTCCAATATGCCTAGGAATTTAAGTATCTTGCCGGTAACTTGGAACAGTTGCCAAAAATATTGCAATATTTCTAACAATATTACCCTAATTTTATTATGGTTTATATTGTCACCAAATCATTTTTCCGTCACCCCTAACTGGTCGTCTTTCCGTTTAATACGCGTCGTTCGACGCGCGTCGGCATATCGGGCCGGTAGCGGGGCGGAAGGGGTCGACCTGGGAGGGGAGAGCGGCAGAAAACGTCAGTCGACTTCTCGAGTCAAGCGAGACCGCTGCGAAGCCAGTGCATGTTCCAGAACCCTCGCCGGCGGGGAATTAGGAGTTAAGAGGTAGGACTCTTTTGGGTACTCGTAAATTGTATAAAATATAAATATTCATTTCAATTTAGAAATAAATGCTGCAGCAATTAATGATGAAACCAGTGTTTTAATAAAGATCCCATGACAATATGATCGGTCATGCTGAAGATTATGCTTCGATAGCCAGTAATTCAGAAATTTTAAAATTATTTCAAGAGTGTTTTGTTGCTGTTAATCTTATTTAACACATTATTAAATTAAATTTTAGGTCTTCTTGCACTTATATTTACTTTAAATCACTTTTTGAGAGAAATAAACATAAGAACTTGTGAATTATTTAGTAGTTAAGGTAAGTTACCCTGTATTTCCACTTATGGGCCATATTGCCGACGATCTGTTACATATTGTTAGTCGAGAACATTAGGTTTGTGGACTGCGTAACATCTTTGTTTTCTTCTTCTTATTTTGATAAGTAGAATCAGCCTCCAAAATATTGCTGCACCTGTATTGTTCGAACATCCTGTGTATTAAAGCATTCAAAATTTTGTATGGAATTTTTGTAGAGTTGAAAGAAAGTAGAAAATATAATTTGAAAATGTATATGGATAGCTCTGTAAAATATACTGTGTTCCAAAGTGAGATTGTGATTTGATCCAGAGATTGTGATATTTTTTAAAAATTATTCCTATGTTATTTTATTTATATCTAAATATACCACCTCTTTATTTAAACAAATTATTGCATGTAGACATTCCCCAGTTATTATATTTTTAATTATCTACATTTTCATTATGCTCTTATTCAAAATATTATTTATTTCTCTCTAGTAGTAGTTTTTCGTGTATTTCAGGACGCCAACGAAAATCTTTAAAGTTATGTAGGTTATCTGTCAAAGGGTCTAGCCGGTTAACTATATGAAATGTGCCCCTCGTAAATTATTGTTCTTTGACAGAAACATTTTTACACCAAATTTCAAACCCCTCCTCTCAGTAATGAGGGAGATATGGGGGTGGCATCCCTTAGCTTAAAAATTCATTATCTTTAAAGCTATTTGAGATATCTCAATGAAATTTTAACTGTTCATAGTTATAAGGTTTATATAATATAATTTGCCACCCCCATATCTCCCTCATTACTGAGAGGAGGGGTTTGAAATTTGGTGTAAAAATGTTTCTGTCAAAGAACAATAATTTACGAGGTAAGAACATGAAAACGACGTTGGGGCACTTTTCATATAGTTAACCGGCTATACCCTTTAGGGATTTTATGTTGCAATCTTGAACTTGATGAAGAAATACGTGAAAAATTACACGAATGTAAAACCGGCATAATAGTCTATCGCCCAGTAAGATACTAAATGTGTTACGTAAAATCTCAATGTATTTCTCTAATGTTATTGTATTTTCCTCATACTGTTTTGTACTTTTATATCGTGTTTGTACTTTTACAAAAGCTTTTTAATATACTGTATAAATTTATTTTTACTGTGTTTTTTTTAACCCTAATATTCATAAATTCCTACGATACCTCTTATGTAGGTTGTTGCGCTGTGATTACTTCGGGAACTTTAAGTTACTTCTGGAATCTGATCCACGAATTTATGAAATTTAAATAAAATAAATAATATCCTTTATTGCCAGCACAATCCTCTAACAGACTGTTACGGTAAATTACGATTTAAAAACACATTTACTGCTAAGATCAAAATCCTGGACATACAAAATTAATAATATTAATTAATAAAGACGAGACATTCAATATTCAAATAAAAACAAGATGAAGGTACATTAAAAATCTTGCCCGCCAAATCCTAAACGATTCAATCAGTCAACAGAGAAAGATGATAACAAAATGTCCAACTCCACCATGAACTGACCGACGCAGCCTTTCGAAGGTCTATAGTCTATATACACAACAAGTATTTATATAAATTATATCTTTTATCATATCTTTTCTTATTCTTGGCCACAGAATCACCTGCAAAATTTTGTCGGTAGAGTTTCACAACACCCTGTATATCTACATAGAGCTAAATACGTTTGAGTATAAAACTTGTTGCGTAACTGTTCTCTGAAAATAATTGCCTATATATTATATTTAGGGTGCTTCGTTTGAGACGACTATTTTTTGTTGTTTGGTGCATTGACGGAATAATGTTATAAACATATAAAAAAAAATTCTCACCAAAGATGAGCTCTTAATTTTAATTTTAAGTACGCGCTGAATGAATTTGAAAATTTCCCATTTAATTAACACGTAAATTTTAATTTTTTTTTTCAATTATCTATAACTTTGCGACATTTCATGATATTTAATTGGCAATAGGTGGAAATTACAGAGGAATCTTTCCTCTTTAAAAGTGCCTGAAGCCAATTTATGTTTTGTAACCGACCTCGCCTGTAAAAAATCTTGAAGCCAATTTTTTCTAGAATTTCTTGTTTTTTTCTCGTAAACCACTAACTTTGCAACAAAATTGTGTTGGAGTTTTTTATATGGAATTTAATTTCCTACAAAAAAGTTATGTAAGTCATAACCGTAGAGCTAGTAGTTTTCGAGATAAATCTAATTAAACATCTCAAAATTTGAGAAATCGCTGTTTTATCCAAGATTTTAGTACTTTTTAATGAAATCATTTCTGAAAAAATATATAATGTATAAGAATGAAATATAAAAATATGTATTACACATTGGTAAGTAATCACCAAAAATATTTCGTGTAATATGAAGCCGTATGCTAGATTTCAATACTTTTAATAATATTATGGCTGAAGAAATATACAGGGTGTTCCTAAATGTCGTGCTGATAATAAAGAGGGTGATTCTACAAGCGATTTTAAGAGAAGAAGTTCATGTGACCATATGTCCTAAATCGTTTAAATTTTAAAATACAGGGTGTTAAAGTTTAACTTTTTTATTCGTTTTTGGTAATGGAATATTACATTTTAAGAAATTATACAGAGTACTCCTTTTTTTGGGACACGGTTCCTTTAGGCCCTCCCAACTTTTTATTGGAACGCCGCTGGTTATTTTTGCTTCTGGAATCGTATTTCGCATTTTATTTTGTAACTTTTTTATGTCTTGTAATTTTCTGATATTTTGCATTGTTTAGAAGATATTATACCTCACATCTTCTCCTCATTAACCCTCGCACCCTGTCAAAAAAAATCAAGATTGCTATGAAAACATTTTTATTAAGTTTTTTCTGTTGTCATCTTTGACAGTACAATCCTTTCGTATTTACAACAGAAGTCATTTTATGCTAAGTAAGTCAATAATTATTAGTTAACGTGTATGCTACAGTTTTGAATTGAAATTTATCTACCTAATAAATATGCCGAATTTTACGAATTCTGAAATGGCTGATATGCACTTTATTTATGGCCTTGCCAATGGAAACGCTTTTGAAGCCAGACGTATTTATGGTGAAAGATATCCGAATCGGTGATACCTGACAGTAGAACATTCTCGAATATTCATCGACGCCTTCATGAAACTGGGCATTTTCAAAAAGATACAGCTAACGCAGGAAGACCTCGTACTGTTAGAACACCAGCTATCGAGGAAGCTGTATTAAATGAAATAGATAATCATCCAGAAACCAGCACTAGAAAGATTGCCATAAATTTAAGTATTTGTCATCAAATTGTTTGGAGAATCTTGTCGGACCAGCAACTTTACCCATACCATCTTCACTGCTTTCCCGTGATTTTCCTTTACGGACTAATTTCTGTCAATGGTACCTACAGAGGCTCGCAGTAAATCCCCATTTTGAAAGTCAAATCCTTTTTACAGATGAAGCTAACTTTTCAAGAAATCAAATAACTAATTTTCATAACAATCATTTATGGGCTCAGGAAAATCCACACGCCATAGTAGAAGCGCATTATCAAGAGCAGTTTTCATTAAACGTATGGGCTGGTATTATTGGAGATTATTTGATAGGTCCCTTCTTTTTACCTGCTCGCCTTAATGGTCAGTCATATCGCCAGTTCTTGCAAGAAGAATTGCCACTTCTACTTGAGGAAGTACCACTTTTATTAAGAAACCAACATTGGTATATGCACGATGGCGCTCCAGCACATTTCAGTGTTCTGGCACGTGAATATTTAAATGAAATGTATCCTGAAAGGTGGATAGGTCGTGGAGGACCACAACCATGGCCTCCTAGGTCACCCGATTTAAACAGTTTAGATTATTTCCTATGGGGACATATTAAGTCCTTAGTGTATGTAACACCAGTGGATACTGTGGACGATTTAAGAAATCGCATAATCGCTGGATTTGAAACGGTTAGAAACACTCCCGGTATTTTTGAAAGAGTGCGGGGATCAATGAGAAGAAGATCTGAGGCGTGCCTAATGGCAGGAGGGAGCCATTTTCAACAATTATTGTAATTAGTTAACTAACTTGTATTATTAATAATATATTTTTAGAATAATTAATATTTCAGAAAGCTTAGTTAGGTATGTTTAATTTAAATATTTGGTACACAGTCTACCATAACTAAGCTTTATGATAGTACTGTCCAAGATTACAATAGAAAACACTTAATAAAAATGTATCCATAGCAATCTTGATTTTTTTTTTGAGTGCGAGGATTAATGAGGAGAAGATGTGAGGTATAATATCTTCTAAACAATGCAAAATATCAGAAAATTACAAGACATAAAAAAGTTACAAAATAAAATGCGAAATACGATTCCAGAAGCAAAAATAACCAGCGGCGTTCCAATAAAAAGTTGGGAGGGCCTAAAGGAACCGTGTCCCAAAAAAAGGAGTACTCTGTATAATTTCTTAAAATGTAATATTGCCATTTCATAAAGCTTAATTATGGTAGACTGTATACCAAATTTAAATTAAATATCGTAAAAAATGTACAAGGTATACGCCAAAAACGAATAAAAAAGTTAAACTTTAACACCCTGTATTTTAAAATTTAAACGATTTAGGACATATGGTCACATGAACTTTTTCTCTTAAAATCGCTTGTAGAATCACCCTCTTTATTATCAGCACGACATTTAGGAACACCCTGTATAATATATACTGGTAAATACATATTTACCAGTAATACGGTAATAAGAAACGCTTCATATTACACGAAATATTTTTGGTGATTACTTACCAATGTGTTATATATATTTTTATATTTCATTCTTATACATTATATATTTTTTCAGCAATGATTTCATTAAAAAGTACTAAAATCTTGGATAAAACAGCGATTTTTCAAATTTTGAGACGTTTAATTGGATTTATCTCGAAAACTACTAGCTCGACGGTTATGGCTTACATAACTTTTTTTGTAGGAAATTAAATTCCCTATAGAAAACTCCCACACAGTTTTTTGTAAAGTTAGTGGTTTACGAGAAAAATAAAAAAAAATTAAATTCTAGACAAAATTGGCTTCAAGATTTTTTACTGGCGAGGTCGGTTACAAAACATAAATTAGCTACAGGCATTTTTAGAGAGGGAAGATTCCTCTGTAATTTCCACCTATTGCCAATTAAATATCATAAAATGTCGCAAAGCTATAGATAATTGAAAAAAAAATTAAAATTTACGTGTTAATTAAATGGGAAATTTTCAAATTCATTCAGCGAGTACTTAAAATTAAAATTAAGAGCTCACCTTTGGTGAGAATTTTTTTTTATATGTTTATAACACTATTCCGTCAATGGACAAAAAAAAATAAATAGTCGCCTAAAACGAAGCACCCTACTATATATACTCTTTAACATTAATTTATGTGATTCTATAGACACAAACATTGGGTTTGTTAACTGTGAAATTAAATTGTCTTAAGAACTTCATCTTGGGCTTGATCATACTATTAGCTCTTGAAATTTATTAGCCAATTTTACGTTGAAGTTTTCAATTAGGATTTCAACATGATCAACCCTCGCATTTATGATTAATAAATCCTATTTTAACGGGATGTAAGGAGAGACATAGGCTTTCGTAAAACGATTGGTGCCATTGGTGTAATACTAGTACATATTAGAAAATATAAAGAAATCTCTAAGCTACAACAATAAATATTTAATATGTATATGTACCTACATTTTATTGTTACAATTCTTAAAAAATAATTATACGCAAGTACAGATAAGTACTACAATTGTAAATACTGTAAAAGCTTTAACAACAGTTTATCTGATTCTGTAAAGACACACACATCTGGTTTGTTAATAGCAAAATTATACTCTCTGAAAAACTTTTTCATTTTGGGCGAGAGCGTATTATTATAATCCTTTTCTTCCAGTTCATTATCGCATTTTACGTGCGAATTTTCATTTGGGATTTCAGCATGATCAGGATCTTGCTGATTTGCATAATAGATATAAGTAACGTTGGTAGAGATGGCTTCGCACATCTTAAGATAATCGTCAATGTTAATCGCCAATGCGGGAAAGAATTCCGTTAGGCCTTCGCATGTAAGTGTGTTATTCTCAAATGCTATTTTAACAGGATGTGAAGAGAGGCAGAGAGTTTCGTTAATGGATTGGTGGCTCTTTATGTAACAATAGTCTTCAGTAATTTCAGGTTTAAAAGCGGTAAGGGATTCAAGAGCGTTTCCATTGCAGTGGCCATTTTCCCGTGATATCTCTCCATGGCATGTCATGATCCATCTGTTTCGATGGACAAATTGTCGACCTAAAAATAAATAGTCTATGAGCCAGCTACAGAGGGGAACATGTGACTCAGTGTAGTTGTACTTGAAAGTTGATGTAGCACTTTTGGTTAAGCCGAAAGCAACAGTGAAATATTTGGATAGTCAAAATCTGCATCGTAATCAATTTGGTTCTTTATAAGAGAATGACAGGATTGAAGTAATTTTGTTGATACTCGATATAATGGCAACTAAATCAAAATTTAGTGACAGAGGCTATTAGGTACAGAATTTATATACCATGGTAATTTTGCCATTAAACTTACCACTTGGATAGTGAATAGCAATTGTAGAACCGCCCACACCATCTTTCATTTTGTCAATAAGTTGTTGGGCTTGTGCAATAGCCGCCATATCATGTGCTTCTTCTGCAATTTGTTGTTGAGCATGTTCAGTTTCATAAAGTTCTACAATCGTAAAAATGATCACATTAGATTTTATTAACAGCAATGAAAGGAAAGGTATTTTAATACTTTATAAGCTGATATCCTTGGGTACAAATTATTTTTACAGCAGCTTCTATAATATCTGGGATAAATCATCGTTCCAGTGCAACAGAACAAAACTCAGTCATACCTTTAAAAACACCAGAACTACTAGTATAGTATAAAATATGAGCTCATTAAAAGTTTTAATACCTTACCTATAAATGCCCACACTGCGTGAACCTAAAAGTAATATAAATATTAGTATCACTATCACACAAAAATAGCTAGGTTTGAGATAGACTAGAAAATTATAGTGAATGGATAATTAAATGTAATAGCAACAATATTAGTCATCGAGGTCATACTGAAACATATATTATCCCATTCAAGTTACCATTTCTAGAATTATATAAAAAATCCTTTTTTCTACGTATTTAAGTGCATTTTTTGTTCTTAAAAAATAATAGATATATTTTTTATACTTTTTGATCACACGTTATCAAATGGATAAATCTAGTGTGTAGAAAAATTAAAATATGTACCTACCGACCAGAAAAACGACAAAACTTTCCACATTTTATTATGACAAAGACCTCTTCTCTGCTTAGCAATGACAAAAACTGCAACTAGTATGTTCTTTGTTATAAGGCACTTAATCTGATTGCTTCTTAACAATAAAAGTATTATTCAATTAGGCTAATTCGCCATCATCATAGTAATGTTTTTTATGTTTTCGCACCAAATTTGTTACTCTAGCAAATAAAAATGGTAGAATTTGTTAATTTGTGACATTTTTGGACTCCAGTAACAAACTTAAATAAAGTATATTTGGATAAAATTAAATATGTGTTCATATGTACTTAATAGGGTAACAAGGTAGGTAACAAGGTTGGTGTTAACTATAATAATCAAAGGTTTAACGTAGTATGTGTAAAATAAAAACGAGAAATGTATTAGGTAGTGGCATCTTGGACTAAAAAGAACAGTGCTTTGTGCTCTTGTATTAAAATACTAAAGTTCACAAACGTGTCACCCATTAGGCCGGGTCTCAGCGAACCGACTGGCGACTCAAATTAAGAACGTGGCGTCCTCTTCAGCCGATTTGCTAACTACTATAACAGGGAATGTTTTTCTTTCGTCTTTGTGTTCATTATCGTGGTATTTAGCATCTTTGTCAATTTTGTCGTCAAGTGAGCCCTTCTTCCCCGATTAAAAATCAGCTGATTGCAGCTGGCTTCCTTGATTTGAGTCGCCATTAATAGAGCGTTGATACATGACGTAACTTAAAATAGCGGTGTCTTCATATTTTAAGCGGTGTCAGGAACGGTCTGAAACAGATGGTTAACGATTTTTGGCGGTGAGGGATGCAAATTTCTTATTATATTTATTTCAGGCATCTGTTGTGTTTGTGATTTTTATTATGATAAGATGGATGATCGCGATGTTGCACTTTTAATTATTTTGGAGAATAAAAATTCAGATGAAGGTGTTCAAAGGGAGAGTGATGAGTGATTCATGATTTAAAAAAAAGTAATTATAAAACGAGAGCTTCTTTTCATTTTTAATGCAATAAAAAAGTACGTATGTATTTTTTTACATCAATATTCCAACCAAACCTGAGATGCTTAGCTTATGGATTTTCTAACTGCGAACGCCCCAGTGAAAGAACATTTATTTTGTGTTAGTGATACAGCAGCTAAGGGACCATGTGATTTCTTTTTGTGAGGTACGATGAAGAAAATAATGTATAGTATAGTGTGCCAATTGAAAAAGCGAGTTAACTGCGAAATCGTGTTAAAATGGCAGCCCAAGAAATGAGAAATATTATGGATCTTTCAAGTGGTTCGGGGCAATATGCTACGAAGAGTGCATGCTTGTCTGGTTGCAAATTGAAAACATTTTTAACACATTCCCTACTAGATAAATATCATTTTTTGCAACTTATTAGTTAGTAGGCAACTATTGGTTAAAGCTAAGGCTGCTGACAAAAAGGAGTGATTTCGCAGTGTCCTTTTTACTATTTTGTTTTGTTGTTTCTTTGCATAAGGTTTAAATTTGTTTTACCTTTGTCTTAAATTACGGTTAATAACCGAAAATAAATATTTCTTAAAGATTTATATATCTGGCAACGTTACAACAAATTCAATTGTTTTTAGTTTTTTCGCGCGCAATTTTCCGTCAATCGAACACATAGGTCAGCCAGGTGCGGCGAACATGGACGGGTTTTAAGGTGTGTTTGAAAATTTTTAAAATGATTCAATTTAAAAAAATATATTGGGTATGTGTGTAGACTACCCCAGGAGTCATCCATTTTAATATATTCAGTAAATTTCATAGCACCCTGTATATATACGAGATGTTTGGCCAGTACTACATGACGTATTCATTGTCGGCGCCCGGTGGCAGGTGTGCAAAAATGGTCGATTTCTCACTCGAAAGCGGCACTAATTTTGAGTAATCGTACTTTCATTTTTTACTGTGTACACTTCGCCAATGAGCACTAATACCTATATTTTATTTATTTCCTACATATACTTACTATATAATATACTGCGGGTTCCCCATTTACCTAATGTGCGGTTTTTGATGCCAACATTGTGAAATGGAGATATATAATCTCGCATAAGTCTATCCTTTAGTCTGATATTTCGTAAACTGCGATTGCGCTAAATCTTGTGTTGCTATTGGCCATCTAACGGCGCCACGCTTCATACGTATCTTGACAGGTCTGGTTTTTTGGTATAATTGAACTAGTTTATTACTTTTTGTACATCTGGGCATAAGTTAGCATACTTCAAAATCAACCACAAGAACACCGAATACAAAATACAACACGACACAAAGAAAAAATGGCGAATGGCGATCCAACTGTAAACTAAAAAAAAACAGAAAGCTGAAAGAAGCCGAAATATACGCACAACAGCCGATGATTAGTACAATTCACCATCTAATTCAGTACAATGTCTGACCAATGAAAAAATTCGTATTAACGCATGCGCATATACAGAAATATCAGACTAAAGGATAGACTTATGCGAGATTGTATATCTCCATTTCATAATGTTGGCATCAAGAATTCCAGACAACCCGCAGTATATTTATATAATAAGTGTATGATTTCCTACAATAACTAAAAAATTATATTCTACTTTTTGAATAAACTTTTTATTTAACAACTTAACAATATAGGAATTGATTTAATAAATATGTGGTATAGAATTAGGCTTATTATCTTTCATAGTTATTGCTGCCAAAAGCTCAGATGGATCCTGATCGGGCTGACCAGCTTCCAGATATCCATTTAATGAATAATTAAAAAGTTCGAAATCGAACCTAAAAAACATAAAAAAAGATTATTTCCTGATATAAAGCGATAGTAATGTTACTGCGAAAGTTAACTATTAAAAATTTGAGATTGTTAATTGTTTCATCAGCTTAGGCAAGAAGTTGATTTGTTAAAAGGAAGTGGAAAGACTAAGAAAATTTAAAAAAAGGCTTCTTCATGCTAATATCTTAAACTTAATATTCTATTAAATAATATACGTGGAGAGCCGGAAGACCCCGGCTAGAAAGTTAGTTGAAAGATCTCACCGTTGTAAGGTGTTACGCTGCCCGATCGCGAACCGATATTCTATTTACGGAAAAGTCCAAAAGTCTGGATTCAATAAGTACGGTGTATAGTCGGAAGTTTTGGAGCTCGTCGTAATTTCTTGACAAATTGCATAAAAAGAAGTGAAAAAGTAAGAGCGTTAGAACCCAGGAAATTGTCTAGGATTATTGGAAAACTTGTGAAAATTGAGAAATCGTGAATAAGTGTATTTTGGGTGGCTCCCATACGGAATCTGTGGAAATAAAGTGTAGGTGATCCAGAATTTTGTGTTTTTCTGTTAGGGAACAGGGAAACAGAAAAATAATTTAAATATATTAATATTAAACCACTAACACCTTCCTAACACCCTTTCTAGCCGTGCAGTTGACTTTTTAACAGTATGATACTCCAATTTTATATGAAATTTTAAATTTCATATAAAATGGGACTAATGCCTAAAATTCGACAGTAAGTATTATACTGTTAGAAAGTCAATTGCACCGCTAGAAAGGGTGTTAGGAAAAGTGATGGTTTAATAGCAGTTGACGCTGGAATCTTCCGGTCCCGCGCGAAAATTTATCTTGTCCCCGCCAGCTGTAATCAGTGGTGGGTGTTATATTACTCACCTATAAATATGGTACAGGTGTAAAATTTGCGATCTAGTAAGCTGAGAATAGTGTTGCTTTATTTCGGCAGTAGTTGATCCCTTTCCAGCATTCTTCCATTGGGGTTTAATGACATCCTGTAGGCCAGCTTGTCTGATTATATAGTCTTGATCTTCTTCTAACGTTTCTGTGTGAGCTATTATCTACAAAAATCTTTGGCATTAAAAAAAGTTTCAAAATGTTTGTTTATTTATATGTATTACTAACTAACAAACCCTACCAATAAAATATCCTGTGTATATCAAATGTATATACATACAAATCCATTAATGTTATGTGGTATTTACCTTAATATCAAACATGCATGGCGTGCAAAATTGAACAATCGGTGTCCAGTGCATATCCAAGGGCTTTCCGCTTTTAACTGAATCTAAAAACCATTGGATAAATTCCGAATATGTGGGAGATTTCGGGCCTTTGTTTTTGCCTTTGCTCTAGAAAATGCAAAATAATTTATTCATTATCATTAAAATTTCACTACACAATTTTTGTTTTAGTTTTTTTTTTGTCAAAAGCTTGACTGTGGTACTTATACAATGGAGTGAAAAATAATATAGTTCATTGCTGAGTTGTATTCATGCCACCTGTAAGAAGGCGAGCTGATATCGCTAGTTTACAAGAAAATTGTACCTCGTGAAAAGTGTTTTTTAACCTAATTCGAGGTCGCTGAAAACGAAAACGACGATCATTTATTTTTCCAAAGAAGCGTTTGCGAAATATTCGCAAAAAACTTGTTTTTCGGCTCTTTTTCCAGTTTTGATCCAACATCTCGAGAACGGTAAACGTAATCGACCTAAAATGTACACACATTTTAGAATGATTATATATAATCAAAATTCTACCTTTTTGTGCCAACTAGTGTGTTACTATTGTTATTCATTTTTGTAAAATATTTATGCATGATATTATATTGTTACTTTTTACACTGTTTATTGCTTACTGGCACAAATAAATATTATTATTATTATTATTATTATTTCGAGGTACGCTTCTTTTTTCACATAAATGTTAATTTTGAGTCAATTGGAAGAGTATTTTTTGAGTTACAGCTACTGAAAGTTGAAAAAACTGCATTTTTTGAGCTTTTTTCAAAATTGCTCATTTTTGTTTGTTTTATTTAGTTATTAGGAAATTTCTTTTCATGTTTTTTGAATTGCATATGAAAGATTATTTCGTCACGAAAATATATTGCCCAAGTTTGTTCAAATCGGTTATAAAATGTGGACGATATTACTGATTAAGTGAAGGCAGACGATTTCAGCTTTTGCCATGAACGCCCAGAAGTCCGAAGAAATTAGGTGAACTTTGTTCATGTAATTAAGGTAGTAAAGCCTAAGGTACTCATTTGAAACTAATTTCTCCGGACTTCTGGGCGTTCATGGCAAAAGCTGAAATCGTCTTCCTTCTCTTAATCAGTAATATCTTCCACATTTTACAACCGATTTGAACAAACTTGGGCAATATATTTTCGAGACGAAATAATCTTTCATATGCAATTTAAAAAACTTGAAAAAAAAATTTCCTACTAACTTAATAAAACAAACAAAAATGTGCAATTTTCAAAAAGCTCAAAACATGCGGTTTTTTTCAACTTTCAGTAGCTGTAACTCAAAAAATACTCTTCCAATTGACTTTAATATTTATGTGAAAAAAGAAGTGTATGTACCCCTAAATGTGTGTACATTTTAGGTCGATTACGTCTACCGTTCTCGAGATGTCGGACCATAACTGGAAAAAGAGCTGAAAAACACGTTTGTCTGCGAATATTTCGCAAACGCTTCTTTGGAAAAATAAATGATTGTCATTTTCGTTTTCAGCGACCTCGAATTAGGTTAAAACACACTTTTTTCCATTGAACTCCATTCAATGCTTTTTTCACGAGGTAGACCGAAATTCAATCGTGTAAAGTACAATGACGTTGGTGCCGGCGGAGGGAAAACTTTTAGTTAACCACTGGTTGTTAATGAAGTCACACGAGGCTCGAGAGAGACGGCGACGCAACAATCTTTCCGCCGACGTCATTGTACTTTACACGATTGAATTTCGGTCTACCTCGAATGAAGGTAAAATTGTAAACTAGTGTATTTAGCAACTAAGTCAGTTTGAAGTTTGAATCACATCCAATATATTGCTAATACCGTGGTGCGTTTAAGTATATTGTATCCAATGTAATATTTTTTTGCAAGTTTTTCATTATCGATAATTCTATATGTCGTAGTAGTTTGTTGTTCTTCCAAAGTTAGCACAAGTTCTACATAAAATTATTTGTGTATCTACTTATTTTTATATTTTTAATACTTTTATATAAACTGATCGAAATAAGTTAAGGATATTGTAGTTTCTCTGAGAAAAAATATCCCAAAAAAAAAAATATGTTTTGTTTATGTTCCCTAATCCTCTTTTGGAAAAAATAATGTTTATACAACTATTTAAAATTAACAATGGCATTAAACCATTCTTATTATAAATTACTAGAATTATTGTTTATTACATGTACTACAATAGTATATTGTACAACGAGCATGGAATGACATGCATTTCCTACGAGTATGACGTTTGCAGCACGATGCCGCAGGCGAGTGCTGCAAATCATACGAGTAGGAAATGGTCATTCCATGCGAGTTTTACACTATACTTTTTCTACGAATGTTACTGTTAATAAAATGGGATTAGTAATATTTTTCTTTTTAAGATGTCAAAAAATGTCAATGAAATTATAAAGATTTTGACGCGGCACCGGTCAACGCCACCTTTGTAAAAATATACTCGCGCACAAAGTGAACTTTGTAGTTCAATCACCATGGTGATTGAAGCACAATGAAAATGTGTATAAAACAATGGACTATCTTCCGCAATTACTATTGAACATACAAAAAAGGTTTTTATTGACATGAGTAGAAAAAATAATTTTTTTCAGGCTTTTCAGTTATTGTATGAAAAAAAAAACATTTTTTTTAACGCTTCCATTTCCGGAAAACTTAGAACTCTCATATAAATACACAAAAATTTATTACGGTAGGTGCTTTAGTTTTAGGTGTTTCAATTTTTATGATTCGTAAAATATTTTACGCTCACGCTTCCATCATTCTTACAGACTACGAGTGTTCAGTGAATAAAAATGTTTCCTTACCTTTTTTCGATATTTTTTAATGATTTCCCTACCCAATTTGTAGTGAAAAGATCCGGAAACAGCATGCTGTATTTTATCCCGATACGCTGATAATAGTCTTTCCAGTGGATGGCGGACTATTAAAAACGAAACAGATTCCTCATCGTTTAAAGCTTCTTTTAAAACATCTAAAGTTGGACGGCCATATTTTTTTCTTGCTAAAGTTAAAGGCGGTGTTCGGCTTTTACGCAGAAATTCTGGAGAATATCTAAAAATATTTTTTTTTACCACATGCCCTGATGGTGTGAAATGAAAATAATTATGTAAATTAATTTTGGAAAATAATTATGCTCGTCACTTATTGATCAACTCCGCATCACCTCTGCATCGCCTAAGCACGCGCGGATTCGATGGCTCTTATGGACCTATTTAGGCATAGTTTTTCAACGAATCGCCTCATCCCATTTAATAAGTTCTTGCATTTTAGTCGACCATAATTCTATATATGTACATATAGGGTGTTAATAAAGTATGTGGTCAAACTTCATTATTGAATTTTAAGGCAAAAAGTTCATATAAACATAGGTCCTAAACGACTTTGTTTTTAATACACAGGGTGTTGAGTTTTTTTTTAAAAGGTTTTTCCTAAATATCTAAAAGACGCAAAATAGTACCAAGTTGAAATTTTGTGATAATGTTTAATACATAAAGGAGTATTTTAAGCAAAACACTGTTTTTCTTATTTTACCAGTGCCGCGCACAGGGGTAACGCCCGAGGTTTAATTTAAAAAAAAATGTATAAGTACGCCACTTTTTTTTCAATCTGATAGGATTTATGATTTAGCAAATAAAACTATACAAAAATCATCTCTTGAATTTTTTCGTTCAGATTAGCAGTTTTCGATAAAAACGAGAAAATGTAAAGTTATGCATAACATTATTATTAGTGTAATTTGTTGAAAATAACAAAAAAGTAAGAGAGCTTTGGAAACAAAAACACTTCTTAATTTGACAACTAGCAAGACTCCTCTTTATACAATAAGAATTGTCACCAAGTTTCAAGTTGATACTAATTTGCGTCTTCTAGTTATTTAGGAAAAAACCTTTTAAAAAAAATTCAACACCCTGTGTATTAAAAACGGAGTCGTTTAGGAGTACCTACATTACTCCAGAGCATAGGCACAATGAAAAATGCCTAAAGCGGAAAATAGACTGTAAACACGTCTGTAGACGCGTCGATAAAAAGGTTTTAAAAAAACTGTTTTAACAAAGTGGCATAAAAGAAGATTGTAATTTAATCATTTTTAATTAAAGTCGATTCCCTAAATTCCCAAAAGCCCTAATAAAAAGCTTAGGAATTGATTGCTGAGCATAATTTAATATTAAAGGTTCACAACATAACGTAGGGTCCTACCCAACGTAAGGAGATACTTGTTCAGTATTAAAAATAATTAACGATTTTTAACCCCCAAGGATTTCTCTATTTGAAATGTATCCAATTAGAAACGAGTTAGGATGTGAGTACATTATTACTTACATAGGTATGTCCAAGGTGCGACACAAATATTTTTATTTCTTTTATCAGTCGGGAAGGATTAATTTAATACGTTACAATACTCGGCTGTATCTGCTTTATTAATCCTATTAATCAATAAATCAAAATATATTTTCAAAAATCGGTTTATAACAGGTGCTTAGATGCCTTATTAATAAGTTAGTTATGCTAAATAGTTATGGTAGGATTAAGAAAGTAAATTTTGGATATATGACACGACATGACGAGACGTATGTTCAGTATCAAAGCAATTTAATCAGTAATTAGTCAACTGGACCCTTGTAATGACCCCACACATTTTAATGTCATTGATAAATGTGACTCTAAACGCCAATTAAATTTATTACTTATATACTTATCATATTATAAATGCGAAAATCTGTTTGTTACTGGGTCACGTCTCAACGGAGCAACTGATCGCGATGAGATTTTGCATAGAGAAGCTTGCGTCATGGGGAAGGTTATATGCTACTTTTTATCCCGACTGGACAGAAGTTCTTCCGAGATTTATGAAAAAAAAATTGTCTGTACCCGGCGAATCCACCAATATGTTACCAAACTGTACAGGGGTGTCCTATACATTTTTGGAATTATTTTAAAAAAATGGTTTGTCTGTCCTCCGGGCTTTTAATTGTTTCTAATGAAATGTACCTACTTAACTTACCCAGCTAAAATATTAAAATTGTACATCCAAGAAGTGCTGGCAGCTTTAAAAACATTACACCACACCATGTGATGTTTCGTATCAACCAAATATTCCCATGGATTAGGCTTATGCAAACTATCGTTGGTAAATTGATCTAGACCGAGTGTACGGCAAGCTAGTTTAAGATGCCTTCTTCGAAGTTCCAATCGTTTAACTACTACGGATTTGTTGTGATTCTTAAGTAAAAGATCTAATTGGTTGTTATCTTGAGTAAAAGGCTGAAAAGTAAAGCTCTTAGTCAGGATAGTTCAGGTTATTAGGGCAAAACTCGAGCGACAAAATTGAACAGGTTTGTAATGGGCTTGCTCAGCAATTTTTTTTATCATTCGAAAAGCTTATCCCCAAAAAATTAAATCTTTCTGATTAAATTCACCCTCAAAATATCGTTTATTATAAAACGGAGAGATGGTTTCTGGTGAGGTAGTCCCACTATGGCCGACCCAAATTGAAGAAATAAACTAAACGTTGGCACGTCTGAAAAAATTTTGCATGTTGGTCATCGAGGTTATGTTACCAAATAATAAAAAACATAGGTAATATTTGAAATTTATACTGAACTACTACACCGAATAAACTCCCGGGAAAAAAATACTGGCACCCTGAATCATCCCCTGCCATCCCCACACCCCCACCCCACGCGGGCGTCCATGCCTGTTTGTATCTACACCGTTGAGCCATTAGTTTTTTATAGCAAATAACTAAGCAACAATAGTCTTACCTTATGCATACTAAATGAAATATGTCGCTCTGGTCTTACGTAATGATCGGTAGCGACCATAAATACCAGAAAAACAGGTACTAAGCATATAGCAGTAAAAAATATCACACATCGTCGTATTACTCTCCATCCATTGGCTTGGCTCCGTTTAATTTTTCTCAGTCTCATTCTCTCCTATTGTCATTCTTTGTTTTTGGTGTGTATTTTTTGGTGCTTCGTTAACTTACTGAATTAATTTATCCCATTGATTACTTTTTACTAGTAAAGATTTTCATCGTATTATTGATACTGGTTTAGCATGCATCAATATTTCTTTGTAACCTGTAAAGAAACAAAAATACCACTTATTCCGGAAAATTGGATTATAGCAATTTATAATTAACCAGAGCAGACTTGCTCAATTATCGCTACTAAAAAATCCTAAAACCTGTGTTGGCCAACCATAAATCGCTATCAGGCTGCGGGAAGAAACCATGGTGCAACCGTGGCGAACCGATGCGAAGTTGGGTTTTCAGCGAAGGTCTGTCGAAGTGCAAAATAGAGGCTAAGTATAGGGATGCTTAGCCCCCTATCCCCCCTCAACTTTGCCCATATTAGTCCATTTGTTTTACGTGAATTAAGATAAAAGACTTACTACAGCACAACATGAAAATTTAAACTGAAACTAATCAGATATAGAAAAACGTTTATTTATTGAAAATGGATACATCGCTCAAACGGTGGGTCGCTGCTTATTAACGTCTGGCAGAAAAAATATTTAGAACTTTAGAGTTACTTTAATCTTTACAATTATAAAATACAAATCGGTCATACCAATACCAAAAGCTGTTAAATAAATAAAAAAATGTCAGCCTTGACTACCTCTTCCTTCCTTATGAAATCTGTTTCCTGTATCTCTATTATTTCCTCCTGTTGTTCGTCTGTATCTGTACTTAACTCTGTCAGTTCTTCAAAGTATATTCATGATTCCGATTGTTTCTGTAATTATATTTCCATTTTTATTCCTTATGTTCATCACATTATAGTGTCTTTCTGCTTAGTTGTTTCAATGTACGATAAAATAGCTTTTAAATTTTCTCTGAAGTTATCCGTCATCTTTTCTTCAAGTTTTGTCCATGACTCCTATTTTGCTTTCCTTCTTTTTTTTTCATATATTTTATAATTTACTTTTCTTGTGTTTAGATATCTTTTCCAACTTTCTTTCTCCTTAACAATATTCTTCATCTCTGTATTCCACCATTCTATTCTCTTCATATCTTTGTTCATTTTCCTACTTGCTCCACAGCATTCTTTAGAGGCATCCTACAGAGTTTTCCTAAAATTTTCCCATCTCTCCTCAACATCCTGTCCCTTACTTTGCTCCCTGAATTTTCTGCCTACTATATCTTGGTATTCCTTTCGGCACTTGCCCTCTTTGAGTTTATAGCTTTTTATTTTTTCCTGACTTCTCTTCCTTCTTTTGTCTTTTGTGTCTTCTTGTTTTATCTTCATATCCATTTTAACTATATTCCTATTGCCGCCTGTCTTGATACTGTTATATTCTATATATTGTTCCATTTATGTCTACTGACCCGGAAGTAGTCTATTATTGACTTTTCATTTCTTGAGGGTACCACCCGTGTGTATCTGTGTATGCCATTGTGTCTGAACTTTGTATTTGCTATCACCAGATTGTTTTCCGTACTCAGCTCCATAATTCTACTTTTATTATTGTTTTTGATTTCCTCCCGTATTTTTCCATGTATTCCTCCATTCCCGCGTTTTTGACTTCCACTTCTCCATTTAGATCCCCCCTCATTATTATATTCTCTCCTCCTTCATTTATCTCTCTCTGCAGGTTTTCAAAGAATATATATTTTTCCTTTCCGGCATCTTCGTTTTCTCCATATGCTACTATATCTGTCCACACTTTATTTACCAATCTTATTTCTACCCTTACGATTTTCTCATTTGTATATTCTTCCTTTATAATGTATTTTCTTCTATTTGGAGCTATTATTGTCAAACTTCTTTCACTCTTAAAGGAGAAATATATAGATATTTTTCCTTTCTTGTACGTATATATTTGAGTCGAAGTGTATGCGGCGCGATTCATCTGTCGAATTTTTCGACTGCTTTGAGTACAAAATAAAATTTTGTTTTCTTTAATGCCTTTTTTATGTGTCTACACTGGAGAATCATTCTGCTTCTAATGCTTGACAAGGGTCCCCAAACCTTCAGTTCTTGTATATTTTAAGAACTTTTTACGTCGACTTATTTTATAATTTAATTCCTAGCAATTTAATTTTGTAATCCTCGCTATGACTTTCAATTAACTGTTACATTATAATATGTAAGCTTAATAAATCCTATTGTATAATAACCTACAATAAAAATTATTGTTAAAAGATATTAATTATGTGTCATTAATGCAGTTTATTGATCGGCATGTTCTATTTTGTTCATTAGAGTTAATTATTGCGTGACTTATTTGGTAGATTGGTTTTCCGGAAATTAATACAAATAATGTTTTTAAATTATTCGTAATTTTTACGTCCCTAAGAACTGGGAAAATAAAAAATAAATGGAAATAACCACGTAACATATTTCGATTTCTGAGTAAGAATAAATATGTGTGTTATAAATTATTCATAATTGGCTAAAAGTGTTTTCCAGTTAATTCTACCAGTGCATTGTTAGCTTTTATATTAGTTTACGCATTGCTTTATACATTATGCACTTCTTTTGGTTTTCTGCGTTCTTTTCTGTTCGCTGTAGCCCAGGCGCGGATTACTCTTAGTAGGTATTTGAAGACATTCCTCACCTAAAGAAAACAAATAGCCAAATAGGTTTTTTTTCGAAAAACATCTTTTTTAGGAGCAATTTTTTGGAAAAGCAGCTTCTTCTAAAATGGATTTACGAAATTTTTCGAGAATATTTTCTCAAATATGTAGGTATTTTTATAATATGTAATTTTTCAAAAATAGGTATTTTCTGATTTTTTTTTCGAAAACAGTTTAGGCTATGAACTCTGCTAGCATGGAAAATGTTAAAAAAAAGATGATAAACGATCCTGAACAAACCTAAACAAACCTTTTTTTGAGTTTGATCAGGTTTCCTTAGGTTTGGTATGTTGCTTTCTCATAAATTACTTTTTTTAAAAAAACGTGGCTTGAAAAAATTAATAATCAAAAGTGTTTTTCGAAAAAATTTAATTTCGAAAAAGATGTTCTCTGAAAAAATGTATTTTTTTCTATAAAATACCAGACGTATAGGAAACAAAACATAATAGGAAACATTTTCTGGGAACCGGCATTTAATTATTTTAAAACTATTGATCTAGGAGCACCACATAACATAACACTGTTTTGTAATTATTATTCATGCTATTACCACCAAAAATTGTTAATAGAAATTAAAATTCTTGGACTTACCAAAAAAAAAATTTTATACCACATGTTAAGTTTTAATTATAAATGGTCATGTAGAATTTATAACATTTTTCAACATGAACGGGAAAACAAAGAAAAAACTAGGTATTATTTTTCACACTTCATTTTCTGCCGATAGGTTATCTTACGGTAAGGGCTGTTGGCACACGCTACACTGCGACGTTTAGAGCCGGAAAAACTGGGTCGATTTTCCGTAATACAGGCGTGTTTGGCATGCGTTAAAATATTAGGGGAAGTTCTTTGAGTTTACGTGTTGAGTTTACGTGTCCGTGAAATATTCATAGTATCCGGTCGAATTTTTTTAGACAAATCTTTTCTCATGACACAGGATGTACAAACAAACGGCACTGTTGCTATTTTATCTAATTGAGACAGAAAATCTTACTTTTTTCTGCTAAAAACTAATATCTTTAAGCCAAATGCACGAATAAACATTTTGTTAAGTAAATAACTGTACATCAGTGTAAACATATCAAAAAACAAATATAAAAATCAAAAAAGTTTTTAAATGTAATTAGAAATATTATATTATTATATATTTTGGATTATAATCACAAATAACACCATCTAATGTGCGTAGGCACAACCAGGATTTTGGCTGCGAAGGAACTGAAGTATGATTTTTTTACATGATTTTGGTTTGAGGAGGGACTGCAATAGGCATCGCAAAATTGACATTATGGAGGAGAGGTAAAAACTTGCGCAACTGCCCAATAATATCTTATAAATGTGCTTGGTCTTGTGGGGGGAATCCCTTCTGGATCTGTTCCTTTCATTTATTTATATATACATACCAAATTTAAACTGGTTATCTTTAGAGTAGATAAGATGAACAAAAGAAAACTAAGAAAACTAACGTCATTTTGTTTAATGTTTAAATTTTTTGTTTAAACTAACGGTAAAACCCAGTGAAAAATAGTCATCGTAGTTGCATTTTCGGATCTCTCCTGGTCCAATAATTGTGCAACAAATGATCATTTTACGATAATAATATTAAAATTTTGAAAGTAGACGATAGCTGGCAACATTTTGTATTACCATCTTGTCGCATTTCGTTTATTTCGATTTTATTTACTTGAAAAAAATGATCATTTACTGCAAAATTGGACAAGGAGAAATTTGGGAAACCATCGATTTATAATTTGCCTAATTTTTTTTAAACAATATTTTCTTTTCTTGTACTTGATGACGTAGACTTAAAATAGTTTTAATATATGGTTTTATTTATGCTTTTTTATGAAACTGAATTAAATTAAAAATAATAACAAAAACAAAAAAATTTAAATGCAATATCATTACCCTCAGCATATCTATATAATTTTTTTTTATCTTCTGACAGCCCACGACGACCGAAGTCTAAGTACTGTGTACCGTGGGTGTACGGGAAAATACGACTTACACATCCAGGGCTGGAAACATCCGTAGGGTAGCCCTTTAAGAGGATGTGTGGGGTAGTACGCGCCGGAAGAATTCCTTTACCACCCAACAATTAACAATCACAAAATATCCATGGTCGAAGCGGGATTCGAACCCGCGACCTCTCGGTTGCAAGGCTAGTGCCGTACCAACTCGGCCACCGGAGACCCCATATTTATATTTTCTTTAGAATAAAAACGGGTTCTAAATAAATTCCACTTCACGTAATACCTTTTGCTCAAATCCTTGTAATATAAAACAATAAACAAAAAAAATTCATTCCGTCAGTCATTACCATCATTAGATACATCATTACCATCTTTGTTTAATATAATCAATTAACATGGACATTACCAGCGTTAGCAAAATGTAAATTACTTACTTTCTTGTTTTTTGGTCTACTTTAAAATACTCAATCTTTAATCACAATTTTAAATTCCTTAAATTTTGCAAGAATTGTAGAACTACTCTATAGTGCTATTTTACTGAAATGAGGCCAAGTTTGGTCGTTACAAACACTTGGAATTTCCGTATTAGATCAATTAATTTTGTTAATTACACGTACATTAATTAGAACAAATTATAAAGATGGCCAGTGCAAATATTTACACTTTTGTTATTCGTATAAAACTAATCATGCAACAGGGGTGTACCGACTTCCAATTTGGAGACAGCAGCAATAAAGGACCTGGTTGTAAATTAAAAATTAGTATACTAAAATATGTAGAAGGTGTTTTAGAACGGCTAAATTTAACATTAAACATGCGTAATTGTTACAGATACGCGTATACAGGGCCGTAGCAAGGGAGGAGGGGGCAGAAATCGTTGCCCACCCTAGAAAATCACTAAAATCATTGTCTTCTGCTAGAAAAATATTACATCATAAAAATATACTTACCATTTTTCCATTTCTTTTAGTATAAAAAAGGAGTAGGTACATCACAAAAAAACTATTTGTTGCTCTCCGTAGCTAGAAAAGAATATTTTAGTCCCGTTAATTAAAATAAGTTTACCCCCCCCCCTCCCCCTTAAACTTTAGTTGCCCACTCTGAAATCAAAACCTGGCTACCGGCCTGCGCGTATATCTTTATGCTTGTACAATACATAGAGCTTTTTGGTTGGTTCATATCAGTTTTTCATCCATATTTGATGGTCTATGTCCCTTAAATATTTTTCTATGTCTATGTCATGGATGAATTAGAAAGGATTCGGTGTTCCGTATACTGTGAGCGTATCGAACGTGAAGCCTGTTTATTTGTTGTTTGTTATGAAAACATTTACCTTCGAGGTCTAGTTTACGAACTTTAAGGAAATACGTAATTGAATCAAGAATGGTAGTAGAAAGAGATAAAATAGCATTGGAGTGTTGGAGCTCAGAAGTGTTGTTGTCTCTGCTGGTTGCTTAGGAACACTCGGTTACACGTACGTACTACGTCTTTGTCTAATGAACTAGAAAAAAAAAGTGCGACTTATAGATTTATAAATGACTCGGAGCGACTTTAAATAATAAGATTTGGCCAATGTTTACAAATTGTGTTTACAGTGTCGCTTAGAATGGTTTGTTTTGGCTTCAAAGAATGTTAAGTCATCCCGTATCCATTCTTAATAAATCCATGGTATATGTATTCTGACATGACTCAAGAATTTACAGTGAAATGCTGCAACTCTAAATACGGGATTGTTCACGGTAAGCGTCCTATAAGAAATTGTCTAGAACTGAACCTGTTAAAATGTTAATACATATCTCTAGAACTGCTGAATTTAGACATACTTATGTTCGGAATTTTGGGTGATGTTCAAGAATTCAATACTATACATACAGGGGGTTCTACTTAAAATTCTGAAATTGTTGTCAGTTCATAGTAAATCTGACAACGGTGCGTCTTTAAAAATATTTTTAAAGGCTACATTACATTTTCAAAAAAGTTCTACAGGGCGAGTTTTTGAAAGTGTTACAAGGCGATATCTCGAAAATGGTTTAAAATATTTTCATGAAATTTTGGTGAGTTGATAATAAGGAGATTGATTTGATCTTTCGGTTGCGGAATTTTCCATGCATTATTTTTACTTAAGTCATTTTATTGCTGAATTAAACATGGAAGCGAATTTTAATGCGCAATTATGCAATACATGCCCCTAATAATTTGAATGAAGTATTTGAAAACAGGTGCACTGGACGAGCTGATCCGCTCAACTGGTCTGCTAGGTCCTCGGATTTGACCCCTTTTGACTTTTTCTTGTTGGCTTTTATAAAGGACAAATGGCGACTGCACCTACAACTTTAGATGATATGAAATACCGTATCTGCTTTGCTTATTAGTGACACCTGAAATGTTACAGCGGGTACGCAATTCATTTACAAAAAGAGTAAGAGAGTGTTTGAAAGTTGAAGGGGACGTTTCCAAAAACTTCTCCAGCACGACAGACGATAAATAAGTTGAAATTAAATGGTAAATATGTTTTTCGTATTTAAACCAAATAAATCATAATTCGTATCCTCTTAAAATATATAGAGGAAATTAATGTCAAAAATTTGATTAAATATGTCCCCCGGCTGCTTATCAACTCATCAAAATTTCATGAAAATATTTTAAACCCTTTTCCAGATATAACAATTTAAAAAGTTACCCTGTGTATCGTGACTTACCCTGTATACAAAAAAGGCTTCTGTATTTTGACCTACATTACATGTCGAACTAATAATTTGTTTGTCGTAATTTCTTTTATATATTATTGTTTCTGTAAATATTAGGACCCGTCTGTCTATAACAACGACAAGCCCATCAATTAACTAATATTTTTAAAGGTGTTTAATGGCTTACACTGAAATATTAATCCTTTATAGTTTTATACAAAAGTCGGTTGTGTGTGGGTGTGTATTTATTTTATACGAAAATGATCAATATAATTCTTGGTATACGAATATTTTCCTACTACTGAAAACCAATATCTGAAATAGATATTTCCATAAAATATAATGCGGTTTCTACCCCATAGGGAAATATACAAGACCACAGTATTTAACGGGTTTTATGGGTTGAAGCGAAGGTACTTGTTCCGAAAGCGAAAGCGAATCAGTGGTGGACTTAAAATGTCGTCTAGGGGGGCAGGGGGCGCAACGTCAACTCGAACAACACAGAGGTCTAGACCACCAAATTACTTGAAGCTTACAGAAACGATATCTGAGAAAAAACTCCGAAGTAGGTAAACTTAATCCAAGCTGACCGTGATCTGCGTCTATTATCCAATTCTTGATTCGAGACTTATCTGGAAAAATGAATGTTGGAATGAAGAGTACTGTCGCCAGCGTAACTGTGGATCGGATTGGTTGCTGAAAAGAGCACGTCATTAATGTGTAGAAGAAATAGGGTTGGTGCTCGGACTGAACCTTGATGTATAGTGTACGCCAGCATTATTAGAATGGAAGTTAGGTTGGTGACCGTCCACCACGACAGATCAACTCCTTTCAAATTATCTGAGGTGAATAGTTTTGCTGGAACGTCCTGTATGTTACGCGAAAATTAGAGAGAAATATTACTTATTAATATCTCCACATAGTTGAAATCTTTTTTTTAGAACCATCTGGCTTTTCAAATAATATTGCATATTCTTGAAACTGATGGGCCATTGCTCCATTAGAACAGATATATAAAAAAATATGTGTTTAAGCATTTTATCTCAATACTTGATGATAATAATTGTTGAAAATTGTACATATGAGTATTATGTCATTTACTATAATTATAATATTAATTTCGTCGATTTTTTTATGGTTCAACCATTGACCTCCAATAAAACCGTCTCATTAAAATATCTTATCTAAATATTTGTACAGGGCGGGCCAAAACCCTTGCTAATTTTTCTAAAACAATTAATTTTGTAATAAAATCGGCGGAAAATAAATGTAAAGTGAAAAACCGATTTACACCCTAAAGAATTCAAATTTTTAATTTACGATGGCAACCGGCAACCTAATTTAGTTCCCAAGACTTTGGAAACAGTACTTCCTGGACCAATAGACGCTCTGTTTGTAAATCCACTCCTGGAAGAGTTCTTAAAGCGAATTATTTTTATCCATACAAACCTACCTTCGTCCACACGTTGAAACCTGGAGACTTTAATATTTGGTTGGATTTCTCGGCTTGGTATCAAGGTATGCATGAAGGTATTTTTAAAAAAAAAATCATATTTTCTGATGAAGCATGTTTTACATTAAATGGAGTAGTTGGCTCTCAAAATTGTCGTTGGTGGAATACGGCTAATCCAGGATTTGTTATCCAGTGTCGAGATCAGTATTATTTTAAGACAAATGTGTGGTGCGGTATTTTAGATAACCAACTGATAGGCCCATTTTTCTTCCGAGGCAATATAACGTCGGATACCTTTTTACCTTCAATTTTTGAGAAATCAGCTGCTTTATTAATGGCCTTCCACTTAACATTAGAAATAATTTATGGTATCAGCATGATGGTGCGCCATGCCATAGTTCCCGAGCTGTTAACGTGTTTCTTCAGAAAATATTTCAGGGGCGTGGGATAGGAAGATTTTCAGAAAATCATTGGTCGGCAAGGTCGCCGGATCTGAACCCACTCGATTACTTTCTTTGGGGATTTAAAGCAAAAAGTGTCTTCTCACCGAACATTTAAAAATATCGACATACTATATATGGGTCTTTTTAGATTTCTTCCGTAGGGATTCTTAATTTATGAATATGCAGAACTTTTCTGCACAAAAGCGATTTTTTTTCAACTTTCAGTAAATTTTTGGTAAAACTCCGTGGGATGTAGATGCATTTTTATAATTTTGGAGTATACTAACAAAGATATTGAAAACGTAATGACACCTGAGTGGAATTTTTGAATTTTATGTTAGTGCTTGACAGTAAGGACAAGAGTGGCGAGTTAAATTAAAATTAGAAAATGGTTTCTTTTTAAATTTCTTTACAGGAGATTATAGAAGCAACATAAAACTTAAACAAAAACGAAATTCAAATAAAATTATCCAACGAGAAACTATACCAATAGAAAAACTTAAAAACAATTAAGTATTATTATTATTGTGGAACAAATCTGTATTTTTTAAAAATAATATTTAAAGTAAGAAAATATCATTTTCTTTCTGCTGTGGGGTCCTTAAACTTTCATCTAAACAAACCTGAGATTAAAGCATTCTGTGTAAATTCTTCCCCAACATTTTTAAAGGTTTCAGCAGTTATTTCCTGAACAAAGGATTTGAATATTGTGTAAAAAATAAGCATAAGAGTTAAAAAAATTCAGCGCTAAGAAAGATATCAAGCAAAATTTCATTTTCCAAGGTATATTGATCGTGAATAGGAAATGTAGAAAACACCAGTAAATTCAGGTAATTGTTGTGTATTATACAATGTATATTTTTCTACTTCAATGTCACCTCCCAAAGAACAAAATTGTAAATGGCGCTAAATTGTCATATTGTTTTTTATTTACTGCCAAAATCACTCTAGATCTTAAAATAAACTTTTGAAATATATTTTTTCTACTCATGTCAATAAAAACCTTTTTTGTATGTTCAATAGTAATTGCGGAAGATAGTCCATTGTTTTATACACATTTTCATTGTGCTTCAATCACCATGGTGATTGAACTACAAAGTTCACTTTGTGCGCGAGTATATTTTTACAAAGGTGGCGTTGACCGGTGCCGCGTCAAAATCTTTATTTCATTGACATTTTTTGACATCTTGAAAAGAAAAATATTACTAATCCCATTTTATTAACAGTAACATTCGTAGAAAAAGTATAGTGTAAAACTCGCATGGAATGACCATTTCCTACTCGTATGATTTGCAGCACTCGCCTGCGGCATCGTGCTGCAAACGTCATACTCGTAGGAAATGCATGTCATTCCATGCTCGTTGTACAATATACTATTTTCTACGAATGTTAATAAAAACCTTTATTGTATGTTCAATAGTAATTTCGGAACATGGTGCATTGTGTTTTACACATTTTCATTGTGCTTCAATCACCATGGTGATTGAACTACAAAGTTCCCATTGTGCACGGGTATTTTTTACAAAGGTGGCGTTGACCGGTGCCGCGTCAAAATCTTTGTAATTTCATTGACATTTTTTGACATCTTAAAAAGAAAAATATTACTAATCCCATTTTATTAACAGTAACATTCGTAGAAAAAGTATAGTGTAAAACTCGCATGGAATGACCATTTCCTACTCGTATGATTTGCAGCACTCGCCTGCGGCATCGTGCTGCAAACGTCATACCCGTAGGAAATGCATGTCATTCCATGCTCGTTGTACAATATACTATTTTGACATAATAGGCTGGCAAGTATTGGAAAAAGCATTAAATATATAATTATTTATTCAATTTATTGTAATTTACTAAAATTTCAGTGGCTGTCGTTTCGTAATAAATCGAAAAATTATTTCAAACTCGAGTAATAGATAGAGCATTTCCTAACTTTTAAAATAATGTATGTTTAATTTAATTCTTCTTGTCATTTAAAAACAGTATGCTGGATAACTGCCGCCACCTAAAATTAAGTATTTGAAATTTTTCGCTTAAAAAATAGGTTTTTCGTCACATATGTACAGTGGTGGCCAAAAAAAAATCCATTGTAGAAGCTTTTTTAACGAAAAATAAAACCCGTTGATTTCAAGTATAGATAACATTATTTTCATTTTAGGGCAATCAGGGATTCCCTACCCTAGTTATTTATATCCTTGGCGAACTATATGGTCTCCCACCTACTTTTTGCGAACGGCTGTTGCCAAGTTTTCCATTATGTAAAATATTTGCAGATTAATGGATTCTATTTAAATATCGCAATTACTGTGGGTTAATACGTATCTACAATCTTAAGCAGTACCACAGGCTAAAGCATATGACTTTTACGGTTTGCTCGAAAGCGGCACCGTCATATAGCGGCCGCCAAAATCCTATGGATGACGTCATACAGCGCAGCGGTGAAAAAATATGCGGCGAGCACCGTCACGGTGGCGGCAGTTGTAAAGTCAGGAAAGCGACGAGCGTTTTTGTGATTGTTGATTGTTGGAAGGTGGTAGATTCTTCCTTGACCGAGGTGGTACCACCCCACACATCCTCTTAAAGGGCTGGTGAAATCCCTACAGCTAAAGGGAATTTACTGCGGCCGAGTTGCCCACGATGTAATGCCACTGGAGCGTCACTCATGGTGGGCAGCCTTAGATCACTCACTTATCAACGCTGCGTCGCCTCGTCCCTATATTCACGGCAACGCCTGTGTATCGGATGAGGTGATCCATTGACGACATGACGACCTGTTGCTTCTTGCGCACTCGTTAGAAATGCCATAAGAGCAATTAATTGAAACGAGTGCCAAGGCAATGCAGATGTAAAGCGGAGTTGATAAATGAGCAACAACCACTATTTAACGGTAATTAATGTATTTTTATTTTAGATCTATGGTTAAATTATTAAACCAGGTTTAAATTTCTTTACAACTTTTCATTATTTAGTTGTTAGTTATTGTTAGGCGTAGTCCCATCTTACATAAAACTTAATGGTATTTTTAATTTCAGGCTGAAAATATTGTTTAGAGCAGGATTTACTTTTTTGCTGCCCAAAAGCCAAAATTGTTTTGCCTCCCATTAGCTTTAGCTAATATAATCACTAGTATTGGGTTCGAACCTGTCATTTGCGTCATAAACATACTGTTTTTTTTTTTATAGAATCTCGATCCCGAATTAATCGACGAAATCGGAATATATATATATATATATATATATATATATATATATATATATATATATATATATATATATATATATATATATATATATATATATATGTATATATATATATATATATATATATATATATATATATATATATATATATATATATATATATATATATATATATTAAAACTATTTCTAGTATGATAAACCTGAAATTACTTTACTTACCCGATATTTCTTCTTGAATTTACTAAAATTGGAGTATAAACAAAAATAGGTTTGCCACTAAACTCAAATAAAAGTTAAATAACCACCTTTTGTTCTATTTATGAATGGATAAATATTATTTTTTATGTTATGTTTCAGCACGCAAAAATTTTTATAACCAATACTGATTACCGGCAATAGTACCAGTTCATAAATCGCTACAATAACTAATGTAACTAATATTTTTATGATATAATCAAAATACATGTGTAATAAGATGTGCAGGCACGGCCTTTTATTGTTATCAAATATTTTGATTGAACCGGGAATAAATCAACCGAATTGATAAGCAAATAAGTACTCTTAAGGTCGAGGTCGGACTATTTTTATTACGGAATAACGTCAAAAAAATACACTTTATTTTGGTATAAACATTTGATTGATTGACTGATTCTAATATAGAAGGAATAAAATCAAGCAATATATTATATATACCTATATACATATATATATATATATATATATATATATATATATATATATATATATATATATATATATATATATATATATATATATATATATATATATTCCGTCTAGTAGTATCTAAACAATTACAGCCAGATTCTCCAACGCTAGTCCGGTCTAATTTGACAACCAAAAGTTTTAAACTGACAATTGTAAGAATAAGACAACTAAGTTTTAGACTATTAAATTATTTGTGAGCTTTTTCGCAAATTTATAAAAAAAGGCCAATTTTAATACGCACTTTCAACAATAATAGAACTAAATTCACTCTAGCAACCCGTTCCAAGATGAAAATCATTTTAAAACCAAGCAAATCGCTGAAATATCAGAATAATTCATAAATTTTCATTGACGTCTGATTAACAACGACATGACAAAAACTTGTCAAAACATAACTGATCAACTAGAAGATCTTAATTTAAACCAGTACTAAATCTTAAACTTTCTTATTGAATCTGGACGTTAGTGTTTTTGGGTACACAGGTATACTATTAATATCTTAAAAATCAGTAGGTAAGTTTTTTGGGACTATATTGCTTCATATTATTCTTTGAATAGTACCTTCAGAATCGCGCAACTGTAACTCTGCATATACAACAACTTTCCTTATGACAGAAACAATAAGCAGCAGTAAATCGCAAACCTACATAAATAGTGACTTTATTACAAGAACTGTTCACACTTACAAAATAAAAGTAAAGCTGATCTGTAACATTAACCTAGAAAGCATAAAACAAGAATCCAGCAAGGGAGCAACACTCTTCCAATTTTAGGGACCAAATTTCTGTGGGGTGTTCACAATGAGATTGTACCAGGAGCTGACCCATTTTAAAAAGCCAACCTCTCTACAGCATTAGCGTTCGTTAGTAATAACAACAAAGAAACCATTGTTGGTGGCATCGCTCACCAGATATAGTAACTTCAGCTCCGTTTGGGTTGGGTTGGGTTATTTCTTTTTTTTATTTTATTTATTTAATAAACAGTAAGCGGTTACAACCGATGAAACTGTTGTTACAATTTTAAAGATATCTAACAATCATAAAACTAAATAAACAGTTAATTATTTCATAAATCACATAAACAAGAAATTTTCTAAACTGGATAATGCACCAACTTTCTTTTTCTTTTTTGAAGATCTTCGTCTAGTCGTTTTTTAAAGGTATTCAATGTTTCAGCTTGAATAGTTCTGGGTGACAAGGAATTCCAAGTATATACTACACGATTTGGTAAGAAATTTTTTCTAGGAAGTTTTGCGCACTTTTCCTTCTCTAGTTTCATATGATGTCCTCTCAGGTTAATATTTTGGTTAAAATTAAAGATATCTATGTCCGTTGAAAAATAGTTATTTAGAATTTTGAATGTTGTTATCAAATCTGCTCTCAATCGGCGTTCTTTTAAAGTTTGAAAACCAAAAAAAATCAAGTCTTTCTTCATAACTGAGTTCTTTTAAGTTCATTGGAATTTTTGTCACTCTCCGTTGTACTATATTTCATATTTAAGTATTGTTGTATTTTTTTACGTGTATTATTACTAATAGTTTTTTTTTATTAGTTAATGCCAGTGACCATTAAAATTAGTTTAACCTTCAGACTCGACGATAGGGGTAGAAAGGAGGAAAATTCTTCAGGGTTTGTGTTTTTACGAGCCCGAACGATGTTTCTATTCGAGGCGCTATTGGTGACATAGTATTATCATTTAATAGTCCTATTCCATAGGTATAGAAAAGTTATTGTATTTCTCGCGCAGTACACTCAGGACGGTATGAGTCCTATATAAACTCTTACGAATTTGATATCTCGAACGATCTAGAAACCAAATTCTTTCCTATTATTAGAACTAAAGAGATTAATAATTAATTTATTTTTTTGCAAGATGTCCGCTTCGAATTACAATTTTTTTATATTGCGCAGGGACATGTCATAGTAATATAGAAAGAAATTTAGATTTCTTTTAACCAATCATGTTTCCCCTTTAGTTCTTCTGAATATACGTAATAATTTTTAGGTTTAAAAAACATTGCAAATAATACTTTAAAGTTAACATACTAAATATCGGTCCTGGGCCCGGCGCTGACTTTCGGCGACAGTTGCCAGAATAATTGAACTTGTCAATTGAACCAATTAATACAAATTACCAGATGATTTAATTATAACCAAACCCATATGATGCCTAAAAAGATACTGATGCATTTAGAAGCAAATTCTTAAGTTGAGTTCACGTGACGGGACGGTTAAGTCAACAGAAACGTTACCTATCTGTGACTATTACCAAAAATATTATAGTAGCCTATACTATTCTTTGTTATTACTTAAAACGCATAACTTTCATGTCACATGAAGCCAGTTTTAGTTGAAAGTACACTCGTTGAATGATATCTGTGATATGAGAGCAAATTTCGGAGGGATCGGGAGGAACCAATAGGATACACCTAAAATTTAGTGTCTCTGTCCTTATTAATAGCAAAGATATTTGCCTATCTTTTCGGACCCGCTGTATATCTTTATTTTACCTTGGTTATAAAATTTATTTGTATTAATTTTATTTTGTGAGACTTTATTTTACTTTTATGGTTGATCTCAAATAAAACAATAATTTATAAAGGGTGGTTAAAACTTTTTTAGTGCTACCCCCCCCCCCCCCTCCTGAAAAAACTATCTACGCCCTTGGTTTCTCTCCTGTATGCTGCTTGATATTTCACGATTTAAATAACGTTGAACATTGTTTTTTAGTATGTGCCAACTGTTGTAATATTTACATTAGACAACTCGTTAATAAAATATTTTCACATTTTTTGAAAACTTCTTGGACCACCCTGTAGACCCGAAACGGAGCTCGCCAGCCAGATTCTGGTGTCAGTGACTGAGGCCGGTGTTATAACATAAATGCACGGCACTATCTTTTAATCTATTTAGAGAAACTTGTAAAATAGAAAGTTTCAGACCCAATGACAGTGATGTTGAACTTGACTCTACACGATACTTTACATTGTTTCTTATTATTATTATTATTAACAGTAAATTTTCGTACACATTTTTCCATTTCAAATTATAACAAATCTTTCTTTAAGTCCCACTTAGTATTAATAAAATTAAATTTTCAATTTTTCTGTAAATTTAGCTCTTTCACCGTTACGCCTTACGCGGTTTTTGAGGTGTCGATATGTTGATTTAAATAGTTGTGTCTTTAAATATCTTATTAAACTGAAAAATATTGTAGATTTATTTTAGGATTCTTACTTTTAACATTTTTTTTTAATACATCCTGAAATAATATAGAAGTGCTACTTAATAATTGACCAAACCATTTCATGCATTCCTAAATCAAAACTTTTATTATTAAACGTTTTAAAATCCACTTCACTCATTTCCTCATTATCTAATTTTATCAAACTAGAAGGCTATCGGTATGTTTTCTGACCTAGAACTTTGGCGGAGAAGATAAAACTACCACTTAAAAAACGAAATATATTACTTTTTTAAATACATTACTTAACATTCCATTTGTTACTTGAAAATCAGTCAACGTAATTATCATTATCATACTATAAAATATAACCAATTTTTAGTTAATCATACCATAAAATTATTATAAAAATAAACTATATAATAAAAATAATTGTTAGAAATATCAATAAAATACATGTCACATACCTAGTTTAATTTTTAACAAAGCAACATAATCAATGCCAAACACGACAAAACAAGTTGCAAAAAGTTAAACAATTTAAAAAATAGATAAAAAATCGTAGATCATGTGGGACTCTATGTTATGGAAAAATATACCGTTAGAAAGAAGTTCTATAGTAAATGTTGTCTCCTCGATGGCATTATTGCACAATTTTTTTTGCATTTGCTTATTAAGAAGTGGTGTCAAAATTATGAATAGGGATATCTAAATAAAAGTGAACATGCCTTATAACTTTTTTATCTTTAAAGATGAGAAAAAATGTTAAATACGAAAGTTTTGGAAATTTTTATGCACCATTCATATATCTTATCAGCAAAACAATTGAGCATCGAATAAAAAAAAATAGTATACATCGATTTTCTCGCTTATTTTAAATTGTATGGTACGAATTTTATCATATTTTTGGATTCTAGGAGAAGTTCTAGACATATTTTGTATAACATATTGTATAACATTTCGCATTCGTATACTTTAAACGTAACTATCCAGGTTGCGAAGAAATGCCTGCTACCATTTTAAATTTTCTTCGTACATAGTACGGTAGGTATTTTTTTTTATTCTTTTGAAAACATAATAAAATCGCTAGGTCCCTTTCTTCATTTTTTCCTCTTCTTTTTCTATTGCCCAAAATTCCTCTTTCTTCTAGTCTTCTATTTGTTTTTATTATGGTGTTTAATGATGGAGTTCTTTGTCCCTCTTCAATACTTTCCTCATATTATCTTTGAGCCGCTCTAACATTATTGTTATTTTTTAAATATAATTTTAACATTTTGTATCTCTCATTAATTGCATAAAAATAAAATTATAAATTCACGGTAACTAAAGTGTTATTGTCAACCTTGACATTAACTTTGACTTATCTACGAAGAAAATTTAAAAAGGTAGCAGGTATTTCGTTCGTAACCTGGATAGTTACGTTTAAAGTATATTTATGCGAAATAATTTTTCATTGAAAAACCGCATAGGGTATGTTTTACAAAATATGTCTAGTAATCATTAATAATTATTGTCAGTTTAATAGTGTTTCTAAAAAGTTACTTCTTATGATATTCTCATAGAAATATGCTGAGTTTCCCTAAGTCTTTTATTATCAAACATAAGTTTGATTCTGATTATAACAACATGAGTAGTATGTAAGTGCTTTTTAAAATTTGGCAAGAGCACAAATCTAATTTATTTCATTGGTGTAAATCGTAGCAGGTCATTTAATTTTTTGAACAAGTGTCTTGTTTAATACAGCCATGAAATAGTTGTCTAGAGAAACTATGAATTTTCTAAATTAAATGACGTTCACTCCTATTTTCACTAGTCATATTTTATTTTAAGTCTGGCACCAATTCCATGTTCAGCATATTAAAATTTTCAAATCACGCTAATATTTCTCTTACAAAAACAATCCGGTAAAAAATGTTCTCTGTGACACGTGCAGAAAGTGTGTTTATGTTATAACGCTGGCATGTTATCCAACTCGTTGGCCTTATCGGACCAATCAATGAAATATTGTACCCATCACTCTACATTCAAAAAACCTGATTGCAACACTGCAGGTACTTTGAAGTGAGCACAAAATACAAAATATATATTTACAAAACATACAAACAAAAACCCTTATAAATAAACATATAGAATAATATAAATTAAAAATATTGCACATGATTTTTATTGCACGAAATATCACGCTAAGTACTTATTTTTAAAATTGCACATTTCTTGAGCTAAGCGCCAAACATATTTGTTTCAAGAATCAGATAATTTGACATTTTACCCACACTTAAGATATTTTCGACTTGATTCACTATCACTAGCCCCGTCTAATTTGACAACCAAAAGTTTTGAACTGAGAAGTATAAGAATAAGACTTTTGTTGCCCCTATTCTGTAACTGATTTTACAGCGCTATTAGCTTACAGCGTTGTATGAATGTGACACATGTGTGAGCCTGTTATCACATTTTTCTATCGCAGAAACCATTTTTTTTGTATTCTATGATGTCTAAATGTAAATAATATTCTAAATGTAAAAGTGTATACTATACAAAGCATCTAATATTAAGACCAACGCTGCAAAATTTAAAATTTGGCGTTTAGCTCCTTAGAAACCTTAAATATTAAAACTTCTAGTGATCCAAAATTATTATCCAACATTTTTCTCACAACTAAGTCAACAACGCAAACTTAAAGACTGGAAAACACTGCACTAACAGTGGCGTGCAGTGACGTTGGAAGCAAGGTAGGCAAAAAAGATTAAATAAAATGTCAAATTATATACCTACCTCTCAAAAAATCACAGTTAAAAAGGTTAAACCATTTTATTTGTGTCCAGTCTTTTAACTTTTCACTTAAGAAATGTCTTTTTAAATTTCGAATTAAACAAATTATTTTTTTTAAATTAGTTCAATACGAAGATGTTTCTTAAAAAATGCATTTAAAACATCAATATAACGTTTAAAAGAGTTAAACCGGCCCGGCTGTCGCGCCTTGTCCCGTATTTTACTAGGGTAGGCAATGCCTTTTTGCCTACATTGTCTGCACGCCAGTGTGCGCTAATATACATATTTTTGTTTTTTTAGGTAGGCGACCTTTACATTTTACCAGATTTACTTTTCGGATCACTAGGTCTAAAACTAAATTAAGCCTAAGTTTATTCCTTAAAACCTAAATCTTTATTGCACCTCCGGCCGGTAATCTATATCACAAATTTACAATATTGCACTTAGTTTAAATTATTTTGGTAAATATACAGTGTGTCTGCTTAAGTTCACAGCGTATGGGAAAATTTTTTATTATTAATTTTACGAAAAAAGTTATTCTTCATAAAAAGTTCTGCATGGTCCAAAACCTAAAATGCAACCATCAGATATCGAAATTTCTCAGTCATATACGAGGTCTGTCAGAAAATATGAACTTACCCTACAGTAAAATACTTTATATTTGACAATATCGAAAACTTTTATGAAGCAAATTTATTTAGAATTGTAAACTAATTTCTAATAAACTGTTATCTCTTTATTCATTAAAAATTTGATAAAAATAAAAATTGTTATGATTTTGTTCAATTTCCCATTCTCTACCCTACAACAGTGAACACATTGATATGAATGCATTTCTAATTAGGTTGTCATATTTACATATCTGTCATTAAACGTCAAATATTATTAACTTATTACGAAATTATTACAATATTAGTACTGTATTCAAGTTGATAATTGTAAAATAAAGTATTTTGTTGTGTATCAATTATTTTAATGCATCATCAAAATACTGAACACAGAAGTTAAGAAACGTAAAGGTTATCAAATGTTTAATGAATAAAGAGATAACTGTTTATTAGAAATTAGTTTACAATTCGAAATAAATTTTCTTCATAAAAGTTTTCGATATTGTCAAAAATAAAAGTATTTTACTGTAGGGTAAAATTCATATTTTCTGATATATTACTGGGAAATTTCGATATCTGATGATTGCATTTTAAGTTTTGGATCATACAGAACTTTTTATGAAGAATAACTTTTTTTCGTAAAATTAATAATAAAAAATTTTCCCATATGCTGCGAACTTAAGCAGACACACTGTATATACATATTGAGTAATTGACCCCAGCAGCTAAATTAAATTAAACTAATTTTTTTTAAAAGGCTAATACCGAAAAAAATATTGATAGATGTTAATAATCTGTTACTTATAAGTCTGCATTATATAAAAGTAGTGTTACAATCCATTTTTTGTTATCACTAAACTTGTTGCGATAATATTTTTATTTTTTATTATATACATTTCAGTCTGCTGGAGCAAAAATATAACAGAATCTGTTTTTGCACTAAATTATCTTTCATAGCGTATTTATAATTCAAAACCTCATTCCAGTAACCAAAGCTATGCTTTAAGACCCATGGCTATATACAATTTCTAAATCTATTATTGCACTAAAATACCAACTTAACTAATGATCCTGCAAACTTTAAAATTTCTCATAAACCAATAGATATAAACACATTCAAGAATTAATTAATTGATTAGTCTTTTCTATTACCAAACTAGTGTACCAATATCATCTAGGATAGCTATAGTAGGCCAATTATAAAGCCCGGCGTTTTACAACTTTGTTTTAGTAAAAGCAATAAGATTATGTAAATCTAATACAATTTCTAAGAACGATCTTGTTTACAATAAAAGTTCTAGTTATTTCTGAAAAGCCAGCTGTTCACCCTGTTGTCACTAGAAAAACTCAAAATAAAAGAGATTTTTGGTAATCCAAAGATTTCTCTGAACATCCTTGGCATACGAACTAAACCGAATTTTCCTGTTAAAGAATATCGGATCTTTAAAATGATAACAAATTCTTTCACGATCTTATTATTTTTATTGAAACAATGCCCTAAATAGTAACTATTTCAAGTAATCTAAGAGACTGTCATAATTTTAAGACGAAATAAAATTAATACTCTTTTCCACTTGGAATCTCCCACCACAATATTTTTAGCGTTTATTACGGAGTTGGACATTTTGGATAAAAGAGGAAATTTTGCTTGAAAATAAACAAGTTTCGTTTACTACATATGTACACTAATTTAAATATTTGATATAATTCTACTGGTTTTCTCATAAATCGGAGTCAGATGCCTTAAGGGGTTATATAAAGTCAGGAGGCCTAAAAAAAGCGATTTTTCAAGAATTTTTCCTGAGAAGACTTTTAAATTTATTAATGTAAAAATTTGTACACATATTATGGTAACTTTTAGCTGTATTTTAAGATTTTTGTATTTGTAAAAATAATAATTTTGAAAGCTGCTATAGCTGATCTCCAGAAGTTCCTCTCAAAAAAGGCATCTTGCGGTGACAACGATATCTCTAGACTGGATCATCTAATATGAAAAAACCAAACGGATTTCTAATTAATCGAACGAATATGCAAAATAAAATTTTTTGACAAAATGGCGGCTTCTCAAAAAAAAAAAAACGATTTTTGACCAACATTTTGGCCATAAATTGTTTATATAAAAAAAATGTTTATCGGTGAGAAACCTTCGATTAATTACTAAAAGATATACTTAAGAAGCTTGTGTTAAAATTTGAGACTGATCGGTTCAGCCGTTTCCGCGAAATCTTCGTCACCGACTTTAAAAACACAGTTTTGAGAAAAACGCGTTTAAAGATTCAAAAGCATTTTACATACCGTGCAATCGCTCTGACACGTCTTTACAAATATGCGTGTAACTTCGAAAATAATCGCCGGATTGCCTTGAAATTTTCTGTGTGTGCACTTGAATATATGTACATTACGAAAATGAAATTAAAAAAAAATATATTTTTTGAAAATTTTAACTGTATATAACCCCTTAAAACTATTCTAACTACCCTACATTAAACGGCTTATTATTCGAATTCATTGAAACAACAGTAGTATAACTGACAGATTCAGAATCGCTACTTACGTTTCCTTCTTCACAATTTATTATCCCACTATCCATAGAAGTCGAATAGTTCACATTCGGCCCCCTATGAATTCTGCCGAAAAATACGGAGTGAGTTTCTACACTCTCAGCTCCAGATTCGCTATGACCATCTCCCGAACTTTCATCAGTTTCACTACCATTTGGTTCTAAGAATATTTTCGTTTCCATGCAGAGCGTTCTACTGGAATCATTCGAGTCAGTGCTTAAATACCCAGAATCTTCTGGTTTTGCCGTGTTTTGCCACGATTTTTTGGGGCTACCATCTAGTTTGTCTTTTAGGTACATTCTAAACGAGTTATTTTTGCCATTACTGATGTTGTGAAAAGTTTTTATCGGTACGTTAAAGGTTGTATTGTTAGTTGAGTGGAAGACAAATTGGTCATTATTTATATTTTTCTTTAAAACCAGATCGTCTGTGTTTATAAGTTTAGTTAGAGTATCATTTTCTTTGTATTCTGTTTCATTAGGAGTGCCAACCCCGGAATTTTGTTTACTGACACTCCTATTATGCCCGTTTTTTGGAGGCAGTGGAGGTTTTTTTGTTAGACTATCTGAAATAAAAAAAAATATGATATATTTGGTCGTTTTAGTTTAGCGAATTATAATTTAAATAGGTATATAGTAAATATAGTCTGTACTGTACTCATGTAACAATAACACTGGTCAACAGCCAAAATGTATCCGAAATCAAAATAGCTTATCCTTCTAGATTTTGTCACACTAATTAACAATACGACACGCACAACTCCAAGTGTGTACGGTGAAATATCCTAATATACCATCTGCATTGGCACCAGTACCTCACAGCCTGGAGTTACCTGTGTCTGTACCTCCACAAGATATGACACCAAACGACGACGGGGCTGCTAATGACAAAGTAGATGAAGAAAATGATATAGGCGGAAATATGGATTTAGATCCAACATTTGAACCAGGTTCGTCTGCCAGTGCGCCGCATTTTTTAAGTCAAGGAGATCTGAACGACCTCGTCCATGATTGAAACTTGTCTAATAAGCAGTCCGAACTTCTAGGTTCCAGGCTAAAGGACCGAAATCTTCTTTAGAGTGGAACAAGAGTTTCTTTGTATCGTGGTCGCCATGCAGAATTTAAAGATTTCTTCTCTATTGAAGATGGTCTAGTATTTTGTATTAATGTCCGTTCTATTGTGGAGGCGTTTGTCTATGAATATGACACATATGAGTGGCGTTTGTTTATTGACTCTTCCAAAGTAAGCTTGAAAGCGGATCTACTCCACGATCGAAATAAATTTGATGACACTTTTACTCCGCATGCAACTCAGCTACATAAAGTACGGTTGTTTCCTTTACGAATGGGACATCCGGGATAGGAAAAATCATTATGAAGAGGAAGAGTGGCTAAAACAAACATCACTGACCCCAGGAAATACGAACGTTATCAATACTCCACTTGTTGATCCCCAGAAAATGTATTTCCCCTTTTGCACATCAAGCTTGGGGTGATGAAAAATTTCGTGTGGCCGTGGATTTGCACACGTGAGGAATAAGTTCCCTAAAATCGGTGATGCTAAAATAAAGCAAGGTATATTTGTGGGACCCCCGATCAGACCGCTGCTTCGAGATAAAAAAATTCGATGAGGAACTAAATGGAATTGAAAAAGCAGCGTGGTTGTTTCAAAAAAATAATAATTACAATACCTGAACGTGTTAATTTTCTGATAGGGGGGGCGCAGCCAAAATTCAACTTTTTTGCGCAAATTACAAAATGTTTTTCTTTACGGCTTAGTATTAAAACCCCTGAATTTGGCATGGATCACGTTAAAAGTAAAAGAGATATAGAACTTTAAAATTTCAAAATCCGCACTGTGCCAGAGCTGGATACATCCGTAGGAATTTCACCAGCCCTTTAAGAGAATGTGTGAGGTGGTACCACCTCGGCCGAGGAAGAATTATTCCTCTACCACCTTCCAGTACCTCGTGGGACAAACAAAAAAATAAATTTTGTTTTCCAGTGAATTGAATTTTGTGGTACCAAACATAATTTATGTATCATTTACTTACTATAATTTAGTACTTTTCGTGGTGGTTTTGGGTGTTCATATATTGTTGAGTCATCATGGGGAGGTGGTGGAATTAAATCAGGCGGCACTACAGGGCCACTAGAAGTAGTCTTAACTCTTTGCCTTTTTGAGTGTCGTTCTTCTAATGTAAGTAATTTGCCTTCGTGATCTGACTCAATAGCATCCAAAATAAACTGCTCTTTTTCTTTCGCCTCTTGTCGCCTTTTTTCGTATAGTTCCCTCAAACTTCCAAAAACCCTAGTAAAATTATCTGTTTCCACAACATTGGAGTTTTCATCCACAACTGGACTCTTGAAACTTCCATTTGTACGTAGAAGTATTTGATTTGGCCTTTCCAGTGAGTCGTCAAGATTTTTCTTATTTGTTGGCATTTTATCGTTTCCTTTGTTGGGCCGATCCAAAGTATCGGGATCGAAATCGTCGGAATCGTGAACGGGAATATAGTGATCCAAACAATCTTCGACTTCTATCAGAAGTTTTCCAGGTTTCTCTACACCTCCATCATATCTAGAAAATAACATATAAATAATAATTATATCAAACGTTTTTACTGTGGTTAGGTAACGATTGTCCATACTTATACTACTAGTATCAATGAAAGGAATGTTTTCTTTAGATGACAGCCCTCTTTAGAGGGCTGTGGTTTGGATCCAGTTAATCCCATTGACGAAATGTCAATGTTGAAAGTAACTCTGAATATGGTATACTCGGTTACTTAAAGACTAAGCTCAGGCTGGTACAATACCTACCTTACTTTAAGGGCTTGTTTTTCTAAACTTGAACAGTTTGATTCTGATGGGGATGGCGTATTACTGCTGTAGTTATAACCATTATTGACGTAAACTTCGCTCACAAGGCTATATTTATTGTTTTTCTGTAATACTCCAGGGAACTTATTCCTATCTGCAAAGGTTCCTTTTTTCGTGACAACTAATTCATAGTCCGTCTCTGATTCATCGGAGTTATCCTTGTTCAATTTCGGTAATGCCGTGTTTCCAGTTTTTCTGTTAAATACGGCGTTTTGCATGGTTATTTCTTCTTCGACGGGAAGAGCTGTACTCAAACTAGGGCTTGCTTGGGTGGAGGGGGCGTATTCAGATGGAGTCGAAAACCCTGAGGGCACATTATATAGGTAAATATCATATAGTTAAAAAAGCCTGCGCCTTAGACCATTTTCAGTATTAGGGTGCAATAAAAAAGGATAAAAAATACCCAATATTTTGATAAATGTTTTATAAGGTATCTAGGCATTTTGAATATTTCAGGGCGTTTAGAAGTGGTTGCGATTTAGTTAACAAATGAATTTCTTAAGACATGATTTTAAAATTTTGATGCGAAAGTCTCATCTCAGGGGAAAGTAATTTTAAATAATTAAAATTTTTAATGATAAATTAATTTTTTAATTTCATACCTTTCCGTTGTCCGTTTCTTTCCAAGCTATCCGTATCATAGCCAGCATTAGCCCTCCTGGCAAGCTCCTTATTCGCAGCTTCTAGCATGGTTTTATGAATTGTTAATTCGTGGATCACAGCGTTCATTTGCTTCTTTGTGAGCGTTGGTATTTTGGTTTCTTCAGCTTGATTTTCCATTTCGATGGCCTACAAAAATTAAAAATGTCATTAATATTTTTATAAGAAATCTGGTGTGGTCTGGTGGTCCTTTTCGCATTAATAGAACTAAATTCATTCTAGCAAGATATTCTATGATGAAAATCATTTGGAACCCAAGCAAATCGCTTAAATCTTAGAATGACTCATAAGTTTTTAATCGACCCATTAACAATGACGACAAAAACCTGTGAAAACCGAACTAACAAAACTTTTTAGTAAATCTGAACGTAGTATTTTTGCTTTCCGAACACATTAATCTGTCATTTTTTTTTTTAATTTTTGCTTTAGCCGAGTAGAAGACTTGTTGAACAACAGCTTTTATATTTCGTGAATTTTATACATACTAAGTGATTTCCCCATAAGCTTACGATTAGCCAACTCTCATACCTATTATGATTACTTACCTCTTGAATCATATCCGGAGGTGGTAAATTCATTCGTTCCTCTGCAGGCACAGTGTCATAATATCCTGCGTCCCTTTTATTCGCCTTAGCAGAAGGTGATGGTGAAGAAGGAACAGGAGGAGGTGGCGTGGAGGGCTTCTGAATTTTCTTTGCTTTACTTTTAGTATATTGTAACCTAGTAATTTTCGCTCTTTCCGATGTTTGCCTTGATGACAATGTCCTTTCTGATGCTGGTCTGGGTGACAAAGCTCTTTCCGATGCTGCTCTTGGTGACAAAGCTCTTTCAGACGAAATTCCATCTGGAGGAAGAGATCTTGTAGGAGATCTTAGTCTTTTGGGATTTCTTACCGAATTTAATGAGAGTGGTCCGCAGTTTTCGTCAAGTCGCAGGACTGGAATGTCTTCCAACCACTTTCTAATGCTGTTTTGTTTGCTTTCATTCGTTGTTGAACCTAATAGTGGGTATGGTGTCATGAATAAATAAAACATATACTTTTGGCTAACAATCTTTCGGTTCCATTGAACAACATGCCATTGTTGTGGTTGTGTTTACAAGGCGATTAGTAGTTTTACTTACTCATTTCGTTAATATTAAGTATTTAAATAGAACATCCTTTTAATTAAAGAGTAATATCATTAAGTTACTAACATAAGTTTAGTTAAATATTTGATATAATTTAATAAATTACAGGAACAACAATTATCTGCTGACAAAAAAAACATAAAATAAAATATAATAATAAACTTACAGTTCTGGCAAGCTGCCAGTGTTTGAAATTGTGGCATTTTTCCACCCAGTGATTTGATGTCCTGGGGTTCGCATCCTGGGCATCCAGTACATGACTTTCTTCGACTGTTTTCTCTCTTGAGGCTGATTACACTTCCTTGTCTACTTGACGGTCGTGAGAAGTTATATGTGGGCTCCACCGAATAAATTGTCTCTTCTTCAGGGATATTAAGAAGAGACGGCGCAAAGCGTTTAGTGTCTAATTTTTGCTTAGCTATGGCGATTACCTCTCGAATTTTGGAAAGAAATTCCAAAGCTGCAGGAGGTGGAGCCTAAAAAATGTCGGTTATATTAGACCAACCACTAATTATAATAAAATGATTTGCTAGCAAGATATGTAAATACTCTCTAGCTGCTAATATTGCTACGTGAGCAATTAATTGCTAATACGTAAAAATATTACTAAACTTAGTGGCAACATTTTGTTTATTGTGCCGCTCTTCTCTTAAAAATTCAGATATGGCGTTAGGCTCATTAAAGCACTGTTAAGAATACATTTATCGCTCTACGTTTTCGCAAGGTAAACTTACAGCAAGCAGATGGGGTTCAAAATATGCAGGATTGAAATAAAGCTTTTTTCTGGTGGTTCCTGTAAATGCTCTAGCATTGTCGGGTCGATCATCCAAAGTCTCAACAATCGAGACGTTTTCTTCTGGAAGGCATTCGAAACCTGAATTGTCCTGGTGAACGTTTTCCGGATAAGATGAATATCCAGTCGGAGATGACGAATTATATCGGTTTCGTTGGGAATGGATCATTGCTGCAGTAATTTGATCCTGTAAAACATTATTTTTATTATAATTATTTTTTTGGTTTACTCAATATTTGTAAATAATTTGCCCTGCCTCTTTAGGAGTTATACAGCAACTGGGAATTAAGCGACCTATATGATTTTTTTTATTTGGTTTATATCAATGTATGGTTGTAAAATTAGCTTTTTCTCATATCTTTACTAAGATATCTGCTTTGTGGTGTAGACTCCATATAAAAATAAGAAAAGGGTAAGAAGACGAATAAGGAGAAGAGGAAGAAGAAAAGACCATTAAGTACTACTTACATATAGGAACAAAATTATTGAACGCAATGTATATTAGCCAGTTAATATACTTACATCATGGTGTTGTATTAAATCTGGGGCCATTTCATTATCCGAGCTAGCCGAATCGCTGTAAGCATTTTCAGGGGAGCCAAAGTGAGAGCTTAGTGATAATAGTGGATTATTTTTAACAATTCCTTCTTCTACTGCAGTCAAACTGTCATTATCTTTTTCTAAAAAAGAATTGGAGGATATAAATAAACAAATATCAAATCAGAAACTAATTTCTCTATTTCTAACACCGTAATAAGAACTTGTAAGCTAATTTACTAATTGTGGTATTAAAATAATTATGAATTTTGATATTTTATTATTATTTTTACATACATCCTTCTTGATGATTACTTATTTTGCTATTATGTAATGAGCTCTATTACGTCACCATTGGAGTAATGAACTGATTACATAGTTAACTCATTTTGATTTTTAAAAATTATAAAAAAGAGAAGTACCTAATCAAAATGTTTAACAACCAGCACCTTGAGTTTAAGCATGTTAATATTTAAAACATGTTCATAATTTAGGTAGGTACGTATTATTTTTCCGTGTCTTGTACCAAGATACACCAAATAACAAAATAATCCGAGATATTTCGGTTTTTTTCCAAAATTCGGACCACAGTGTACTAGTCTTGGTCTACGACCTCGTCGCGGCAATACTTTACACCTGTGATTAAAATTATGCTTTTATCCCGCTAGTAATATAACTAACTGTAATAGGATTATTACTATTGCTATTTGAATTATTTTTGCAGGCATTACTGGTTGGGTCAGTGTTCATTTTCTATTTCATTCTGAATATTCTCGTTTTACCTTGATTAGAATTTTTAACCAAATTTCTTTTCTTTAGATGAAGATAAAGAAAGACAGAAGCAACGTAAATAAGCCCAAGAAGTACGGAACATATTCCAATGGCAACATATTCTGAGACACTTAGGTGCTCGTCATCTGAGTCTACGGTACCAGAGTGCGCTTCTAGGGAAAATGCCACTTCGGTTACATCTGAAAATAAAATTATAGTTAATTTTTTCAAGTATTTTTGTACTTGAACAACTTCGTTAACAAATTAACAGAGGCATGGATATTTTAAAGAACAACAGGTAGGAAGTCCTTAAAGTAATTGTAGGTTTTTCTGCACTTCTCCAAAATTAACAACATATCAACGTGCACATTAAAATTCGCTTCCATATTTAATTGAGCAATACAATGAGAAATAATCGTTAAAACGTCGAAATTCTCAACTGACTTAAGTAAAAATAGCGCATTTCAATGGAAACGAATAGTAATTCTGAAATAATAAGAATTTGATTTATTGATAAAATTTATTTATTAAGAAAACCGAAAAAGCAAATCAAATAGATTTGGTACACATACGTAGTTTTTAATGTAGATTAGAATTTTATGAACAAAAGTACATCATCCCATTTAAAATTTCAAAATTACTCCCATCGCTCAAAATAGAGAGAAATATGGGGCAAATGTCAAAAATATATTTAGATATGTATGTCCCCCATCTCAACCCAACCCAATCAAACCCAATCAAACTCGCCCTGTGAGGTAGTAAGGGGGCTGTAAGTTCCGGTTTAAAATTATAGACTTACAATATGTATAGATCACTTGAATTTATGTGATATATAGCTATGGTAAGAAAATAGTGAAAAACCAATTAATCATAAATTAAAATAAATATGGCGGAAAATTGGCGAGACCTATAATATTGCACAACTAAGTTTTTTTTTATTTTACAATATTACTTTTAATAAATAATAAATATACCTTTCGGAACAAAAATAAATGATTAATGGATAAAAAATTATTTACTTGGCAGCTAAATCCGGCAAAATGATGGCAATAAAGATCACTTAAATTTCGTTGTAGGTATATGATTATCATCACCTTGCGCTTCCGAACCCATTAAGTTAATGTTTAGGATGTTAGGACTAATATTAAATTAAATATTGCTTTTGGTGTTGTTGTGAATAAGATGGATTGAGTTTGCGAAACAAGAGGATACGATTTTTTCAGGTATCAGGGAGTTTGGAAAATGCGTCAAGATACTTCGACATGTGATCCTACGTAAATAAAAGTGAATCATGTAACAAAACTTCGAAATCTCAATAATCAAAGTTCAATTTTGTTTTCTGATTTTTAACATATTGATGATCTAAATCATTCCGTTACAAAAATATTTCTCTGCTGTGCCACCAGAGGGCACTTTACCTGAAACCCAAATTTTACCTTTGCATATCATTTTTGTTTTGACAGATATTGAAAGAAACGGCGCCCTCGCGCCCCCACAGAGATTCACTACCTACTATGACCACATACTCTCCAATAAAAGCACAGTAATTTACGGCGCCCCCTAGAGATTCTCTGCCTGTTATGACCACATACGCTTCAATAAAAGGAAAATAATTTGGCGCTCCCAAATCATTGTGCCCCTCCGCCTCTAAAGGCATGGAACGTCACTGATAAAAAATAAATAATAAGTAAAAAATTCTTCGGTATAAGTAGTCTTAAAATTAGCGAAAATATTCTTGAAATTAAAACGGTATTTACTTATTTGCGAAATGGCTCGAGAATATTCAAATACTGAATATAGTGGCATGTATTTTTGTTATGGGATAGCAAATGCGAATGCAGAACAAGTAAGGTTTTCCTTGGAAATATATCCTATCAACAGGTGGCTAGGACGAAGCGGACCATTACTCTGGGCATCGCGCTCGCCCGACATTATCCCATGGAATTTTTTCTCAGGATATTAAAAGGCTTTGGTCTATAAAACGCCGGTAAATGATATCGATCATATTCTGTAGGTATATAAAAGCCAATACACCTTAATGATTTTTTTTAAAATACAACGTGCTAATAGATCGCAATCACTTTCTACTGTAAAACATCGTCGGCATAATTTGAATAAACTTACTAGTTGTTATTTTAGTTGGCGTTCCCACCACTCTAAAAGCTACACATGGTGCGAAAACTTCCTGATGCGTAACTGCCAACGATACGTCCGTGTCCGCCAGCTCCCTGCACATAAGGTAGACCATGACCATCCGTCCAGACATCTTGCTGCGCAGGTCGGGTTCGCCAACCCACTGAAAAAGAATTTTATTTTTTACCTGGTTGCATTCATGTAGGCTTCAACTCTGCAATTCTATTGACTCGGGATTGAACGATTTATGGATAGGGGAAGAAGCGGAAATCTCGACAGGCAAAAAATTCCAAAATCTAGACGCTCTGTGTATGAAAGGACAAGGAGTAGGAAATTGGGATATTCTAGACTTGTTGTTGCTTTGCTGAGAAGCACCAGTGAAGAAGTAGTAAAGGCTAGCTCTTCTAAGCATAACAAAAAAATCTGTAGGAAAGGAAGAAAGCTAGGATCACTTAAAACATGTCTGTAAGCAAGGGTTTTAAATATTGTCAATGTAATGCTTGTAAGGATTACTAATTTTTGTGTGAGGTACAAAAGTAGACAATGCAATTCTATTTTTATCACTTGTTACCTGCAGAAAAGTTCGTCCTTCATCTCTAAAAAGTCTAAATGGAACATCAGTATCCAATGGGTTTCTCAATTCAGTCCATCCAGCTTCTGTAAGGAATTTAGCTCCAGAAATTGCACAGACGGGCTTACGGATACCTGAAAAGAATAAGTATGTAAGGGCACATTGTATCATCATATATGAATTTATTTAAAAAAAAAAAATTTAATGTATTGAAAAATATCCTTATTAGACCTCAACGAAAACGTATTTAGGCTTCCAGACATACATAGGTATCATATCTGTACGAGTGTCAAACACATGGATTTATTAAGAAAGGATTCGATGTCCGTATACTGTGAGCGTATCGAACGTCAAGCCTTATATTTGTTGTTTGTTATGAAAACATTTCCCCTAGGGGTTTAGTTTACGAACTACGTAATTGAATCAAGAATGGTAGTAGAAGGATATAAAATAGCATTGGAGTGTTGGAGCTCAGAAGTGTTGCTGTCTGTGCTGGTTGTTAGGAACACAGCTGAACCTCGGTCTGAACACTCGGTTACACGTACGTCTTTGTCTAAAAGAAAAAGTGCGATTTATAGATTTATAAATGACTCGGAGCGACTTTAAATAAACCTTTAGAAATAATATATCCTATAAATACTAAAACCTTTTTAACTTAAATTTATTATTATTTAGCAGAAAAATAAAATATTTTAGGACGTTTATTACTTTTAGTAAATCTTGTGATGCGTCTAACGTATTTTTTTTACAAAAATACAAGGTAAAATAAGATGTGGCCAATGTTTACAAATTGTGTTTACAGTGTCTCTTAGAATGGTTTGTTTTGGCTTCAAAGAATGTTAAATCATCCCGTATCCATTCTTAATAAATCCATGGTCAAACATTTTTTAAAACTGTGCTTAGCAATTCAAAGCAGAAATAGGCAGACATACAATTTTGACCAGGATATTAACCTTTGAGGAAAGTTAGATGTTAAGAATGCAAGAAGGTTGAAGGTTCTTTAAAGTACAAGTACAGTTTGTCAAATATAGCTTTGCCTTTGAGTTAGTCCTGCCCATTAATGCGCAAAAGTTGCATCTGTGCCTACACTGCGTAACAACAGTGCATGTTTGTATTAATTCGTTTATGTTCTAACTGTCGTGACGCGCATTCCAGTATGGAGTTCGTGTCTAAAGTAAAAGGCAAAGTGTTATCTTCTAATAATTTATATTTATTCTTTATCAGAATCAAGCAAGCACCATCCAGGAAGAAAATTGCTGTTGACTGCTACCTGCCTTAGACTAATTTATGCTAAATGTAATGACTAGGAAGAAAAATCGTATTTAAATAACACCGAATATTCGAAAGCAATTATGTAATTTTATTTTTGTCCGTGACAGTTCTTCAAACCGAAGCAGAAGCCGCTTAACACTGCTATTATCATCCGAATGCTAGCTTACTGCCTCGTCCGCGCAAATATGAAATTTTTCAGAGGCAAATATTTGGCAAGCTGTAAGTCTTTTTATTTAATGTAAATTCATTTCTTTTGGGTATTGAATACATAAGCTTTCACTTTAATCTTAGGTATTTAAAGATTTTATACTTTTGCATTAAAATGGGAAACATCTTACAAAGTTTAATATATTATACTTTCTTTTTAATAAAAATTACTGTCGATTAAATTAAAAGTTATGAACTTTAGGAACTAGGTATAAGAAAAGTGAAAATATATTCATTAGTGCCAGTGCTGCACTTAGACATGCAGTTGTTCTGGTGGTTAACTAATATAAAAAGCACAATAATTTTAATCCTAATTGTAGATAACAAAGTAGCGCATAAAAGTAAAAAAAAACATTGATAAATACATATTTTAATTAATTATTAAAAAACCCTTTAATAAAATATCAAATTGGCCGATTAAGGGCTGATTAATTAAAATGTGACGTTTCAAGCCATCATTTGATTATGCCACAGAATTAGCCCATGTAAAAGTTTAGGATTTAGCTGATAAAAATAGTATCAATGTATACAAAAGGTGAGTGTAAAGGCTCTCCAATTTTTGACACTTTTGCAGGGTACATAATATCTCGATTATCTTTAAAGATAGAGAGCTGCGGTTTTCGCAACACTGTGCTACTTTTTCGTGAAACGTATGATACTAAAAACAGAAGTGAAGATAAAAACCAAAGTTTCATTTTTTAAATGGGACACCCTATATTAAATACCAAAAACATACTCTTCGAAGAATGATATGTTTTTTGGTAGGAAGAGGGAGAAGTGAAGAATGAGAAGATAAAAAGGAAAATAAAAAAGTAACAATTAGAATATTCTAGAAATTTAAAAAAGAACCTTTAGGAATTGTTAATTTAATGCAGTCTTACCACGTGACTAAGTAAATGTATCAGCAGGATTTCGATTTTTTAATGTAGAACACGAAATAGCACAGGACATTTTATGCATTGAGGCATATATAACTATAAACTCACTAAATAAAAATGTACTGGAGTTGGTCGCCTTGGTGACCTATAAACCAAATATGTGTGTGTGATGGTATGTGTGTAGGTTTTAATGACTAGAATCTTTTCAACTGGCCATACTAAATTTTAGTTACAAGTAGCTTGGAAATAAACGTTTTTAAAATGTTATTAGTAATGAAATATATAAAATCCCGTAAAATTATACAAATTAAGTCTGTCCTTGCGCCCATATTTTCAAGCACATATACCATATTGCACAATACCATAAAATACTTCCGTTACTAAGCCAATGTTTTGGTGTAAATAATGGCCATACTAACTTGTCACTTAACTGTTAATTCAGTAAAAGATACATTTTCATAATTATTTAACAGCGTCATTATTACACCTGTTATTTCGGGTGTGAAATAGACCCGGTCTATTTATCCTAGAGTGGTAGTAAACATTATGATTCATAATAATGGTAGTTTTAAATTGTAATATTAATGATAATGAAGGCAATACATATATTATCACATATAAAAATTTAATACGCATTATGTTCGAAAGTTTTCGCACGCTGTGTAAAATAGCTATTTACCTAACAAGTGCGGGAAGTGATACTTTTCCGCACATGACTGCAATTGACCGAACGACGCGGAGCGAGGTTCGGTCAGCAGTCGAGTGCGGAAAAGGCACTTTCGTAGTTTATTTATTTAATAATTTTAATATCATTTTCATTTTTTTTTCTACAATTAATATGAAAGCTCATTTTGTAATGATGACCTTATCGTTTTTGTAAATAATCTAACTTTAGGTGATATGTTAACAAATAAATTTTCCAATAACGGCAGATTACTCAGATATGGAAGATATTTAATTTGCTTTAAAAACTATCCTAATTAGAACAAATGTTACTGTGCTCATCATTTTGTATCTTTTTTAAGCCGAGTTATATTTTTAATTGTAAGTTTTAATAATTCTTGATTAATCCAACTATCTACACATTTAGATCAAGGAAACACGCTTGTTGGAAACAATAAACACTATTCTTGGGCTGTTTATGGTCGTATCTAGGTAAAATTTTACATGGGCGTGCCACAACTGCAGCAAGATGGGTTTTAAATGGATCTAGTCCCTAAATTAAAAAAAAAATAATAACCTTAACCGAAAGTTTTGAATTAACATTTTATATAAAAATAGTTTCCAGACCTGCTGTTTTCTAAATCTGACGTATTTTACATATGTACCCGAAGTAAAAAACAGATTATTAAGGGCTTATGAATGTCAACTATCAATGCACAATTTGTAAACATACAGTGACAACCAAAACCAATGTATATTTCTTTTATAAACAACACTCCTTTTTGTTATAGTTTATTACTGTTTGTAAAAGTTTAAACAATTTTTAAATTTGTATTTGTTTTATTCAAACCTATTTTTAAATGTTTACAAAATGGACAACAACCGTGACTTTTTGAGCGGCCCAGTATATTCAAATTTATTTCAGGATAAAGAATTTGAATTATCTTTTACCTTTTACCGAAGCGTTTTTCTCTAACAGCTTTCTGTGCCAAAGTAAGCTTATTAAGTTTTATACAAACTTTATTCACCATTATTTACCCATTCAAACCTAACCCAACTTGAGCAAAAAATAGGGTATGTAATTTTAAAAAAATATAGCTGTGATCAGCCGCAACTTTTTGAACAGCCCTGCATACTCTAACTAATTTTCAAGTTATAAATTTTGAAAGCTTTGGAACTTTTATTTGCAAAGTTTTTCGCTAAATTGTCTAGGCTATAAAATATCCTGCCAGTCCTGATTTTTCCACACAATATATAGTAAAAGATAGGGGTACCTAATTTACTTATGGGTAAAATGTTTTTCAAGTTCTTGAACAATCTATATAAAAATGCACTTTTTCTACGACTGTTTAATAAATCCCGCATTTTATGCGATTTTTCAAAAATATTATTAGTCATTATTTACGGGTAGTAAATAATAATTCATTATTTACGGTTTGGGACCAATGACAACAAAGTATTTTTATTATTCACGGTTCTTTGAACCACTCAGGAAGTAACTTTAACAAAATCTCTAAAACATCTCTAAAAATTTTAATACTTAATTTAATTTTCAGTCTTTCTAATAAAATAGTCATTAAAAAGTATAGTATTGTACGTGCGGTAATGACTATTATTTACTCAGATGATGTACGACACTCGCTTGCTGTCATTACTGTCATTACCGCTCTTGAATTACATACTATTTCTCAACACGAATCGTATTTTTATCCAAGTAAATTTTTTTATGAAGAATGATGTTTTCTTTAAAAATTTAAAATTAGACCCATTTGTGGTATAGGCAACCCCATCTGAGGATACCCTGTATATAATTGTAGCTATATATTTTTATCTTTTAATTAACATTTAACACTTCTATATGCTTAGTAAGCAAAAATTTATGTTTGAAGTAAAGCAAAGAAAATGAAACTATGTATTTTACAATGATTTCAGAAATTGAAGTTATTCCATAAAAGATTTGGAATCAAACATCTCACCCTTATGAGTATCCGTAGCTACACCATTGAGTTTTTTATTGGTAAAAATTATGATTATCATCGAAACCCAGCGTTCCGAAGAGCAAGCACTTACCCAGTAGCTGATTTAATATATTCCTAAAATATAAAATTTGTAGAATTATATTAATACTAGAATAGTTCTTTTGTTAACGTAGTTGCAAAACTTAACACTTTGGCATGAATTACCGCAGAAATTAACTGTAAAGCAGTGGCGGACATGGGCGCTGTTAAATAGAATATTTCTTGTTACCCACTTATTTGGTAAAAAAAAACTCGGTCGAGTGCAAGCTATTTATATTTGCACAATTGGGGCGTTAAAATATCAAAAGGGTCAAGGGCCAAATTTTACTGATTTGAGCTTGTATCATAGAGTAAATCAAAGGATTTAGAATTCGTGTATGGTAAAGCAAAGGAAAAGAATGGTGTTCTTTTGGCCTGTGGTTTCAACAAAGATGTTAATAAAGTTTAAAGCTCATGCAAGAGACCAAAACATGCGTGTAAATACAGGCTATTATGTTGCCTGTGGTGTCAATATCATACATTACATATTTTTATGAAAGTTATTTGATGGCAATTCGCTTCAAGCAATTCACAGTCCGATGCCGTTATTGACAAAATCTATAATTTACGAAAATACCCAAATAAGTGTTATCCCAACATGATATTGCTTTTGCATGTGGTTTAAATACCTTGTTTTCTGGGCATGTATATGGTTTATCTTTGGTATTATCTTTTATTAACTTGGCCATTAGCAAAAGTCCCAAATATTTAAAACGGGTTTTCGAAGTTCAGATTTCGCATTTTAGCATTTTATCATAATAATCGTAAAGAAATATGGATCTACTGCCATGCCAATTGTACTTATATGACGGGGTCTAAATGTCTTTGTACATGGAATTTTCAGTAATACATTCTAGTTCATTATACGTCGTAAATTTTCTACGGATTTTAGGTAGGTTAGAAGGGGTAGGTACACAACGTTAAAAATGAAAGGATTTTGACGGTTTCAGATTAAGGATATATTGGCTGCATGGTTATATATTTTAAAAAGTTATAACAAAATATATAGTCAAGTTATAAGGGACTATATTTAACGTTAATTATTTTTAATAAAATGTAAAATAATTCAGAACAAGAAACACATTCCCGCACACAAAAACTTTTCAGCATTGGGAAAACAACAATGGCAATTAATAAAATCACCACATATTATTTTTTGGTGTTCTCTTTCAATAGTTAGAAGAAACTAAAAATAGGTAAGTTAGTTACAAAAATAATTATTCCCCAAAATTACTAAATTTGCATTATACTTACCAAAGTGAACAATAAATGCCCAAGCTCGCTGTTATTTCGCATTATTTAAAATTGTTATTGAAATAAATCGTGATACTAAAAGGTGAGTTCACGCTGGCTAGCGCCTGTTTGATGAGTTAGTTTTTTATATGTTTGCTAATCTCATATTGTGTACTTTGATACAGGTATATACAAATACACAAAACGCTAATTCTATTGCACATAATAGTAATTCTTCACAGAGAATGCAGAGATGCTGCTTAAAATGAAAGATGGTAGTAGCCGTAAATAGGGCAACTGCAGTAAAACTAGTTTTTAGAGATATATCAGTTTTTGGTGAGACGCCCAATGTCTTTTAGACGGCCTCAGTTCTAGAGCCTCCCTCCAGCGTCTGTGGAGCTTTTATAGCCTCTTGGCTGAAACTCTGATTTTCCAACTCATTGTTAGACAGCAATGTTAGACTATACCTCCAAACAACCCGCTATTCGCTATTCTGGATCCCTTACAACCTCTTCCTTAAAACTTTTTATGAAATAATAAGTTTGATTGAAGTTTAGAGTCATCTTTAGCCTTAATTTGGCCACATTAGTTTAATTATTGATTACATTGTGCAATTGAACTTTGGAATCCTAGAACTGATACAAGTTCATCGGTAGATATTGTTTTGATGTATTAGGTTCTCTAGGATTCCGACACAACTTCAGATGGAACATCCGACTGCAGTGCTAGTATTGCCTTGTTAGGACGTTAGCCACACAGGGGAACCTAAATACAATGAAGACTGCAGAATCCTACACTGTAAAAAAAAATGATTAAATTTTAAATCAAATTCAACCCAATTTTGACTAAATCCAGGTCCACGCCAGATTGATTGAAAAAATTAACACTGCATATTGATTAAATCGAAGGATTTGTGATTAAATTTTCTTATTCAAAATTGATTAACCTAAGAATTAATTCTGATTACATCTAAATCAATTTTTATTAAGATTTTCTTCCATAATGATTAAATTTCCATAATACTCTAATCATTTTTTATTAAATCTTAAATCCAATGTGATTGATATGCAATCATCAGTAGCACAGCCCTTCCCCTCTCCGCCCTATAAAGTACCTGATTAGGGCGTCGATTTTATTTATTAAATGACAATACTATAATACATAAGAAAAGGGAACACATTAAAGAACAAACAGATGAAATTATATAAAAGATAGGTAATGCAAATTCCCAAAGCATGGGAATTGTTTGTCCCATATCATAAACAAAAATCCGGGGAGGTGAGGCGTGGACCTGGATTTAGTCAAAATTGGGTTGAATTTGATTTAAAATTTAATAATTTTTTTTTACTGTGTAAAAGTTGAAAATAATTATATGAAGTAAAAACACGAAAATTATTTACTCATCTGTAAATAAATACATAAAACACTAATGAAGACCTGGCATGACAAATCTTTTCTTTGAAAATACATGGAAAATAACTTACATTGGTGCATGAGTTCCTCCAAGGGATTGGATTCAAGATCTGAGATATTTGCGTATTTCTTTTGTTTTTGAAACATAATTTCACCAACATGATGCAACAACAAAGTTTTTAAAAGAATATTCGTAAAATTTTAGAACAGGTTGACCACTTCATTCGTTATAACCTCACATTGCACATTGCACTACCACAGAAACCGCCATACCTACTGCCGATTAAATGGAATTTTTGCAGATTGCAGCGGGGTGGATGGATATCGGTACTCCCTTGTGATTAAAAGGTTGCGTACTGCGCATGTGTTGGCGGCTTGGTTTAGAAGTTTGAGTCTTTTTTAGTCAGTAGGTGATTGATACTGATTATTGTGATTATTTTAACAAGGAAAAATGATTTAAAATGTTTGTCTTTTTTATGCATTTGATCAGTATCGATTTAAAGTAATCGAGAATGAGTAATTTGTTTGAATCATAACGAAGATTATGAAACTGATTTAGAAAATAATTACAAATTAAATCAAAAAATTTAATCCGGCCAATAAAATCAGACATCTCTTGTGGTTAATCAACTGGATTTTTTACTGTGTATATGATTCTGCTTGAAAGATATGCATGCATATGCTACCTGACTCCTTTACCAAAAACTCCTCTACCCCACCAACATCTTCATCTTATGTATATGCATCAACGAATCGCTAGCATCGCTAGTATCGATGTTCAAGTGTAGCGGGTTTGTTGGTTGTTTTCCAGATCCCCTGCTGTACTAGCAGGGGTGTTACCCAGCGAGTGATGTAATCTGTTTGCATGCGCAATATCTGGTACTTTATTATGCTGCGTCATGCCACTTCCTTGTATGACCTTCGGCCATTAATTGTTTTAGGTAATTTGGACGATAATAAACAAATGTTATACTTAAGGGTAGATTAAAAGCTATACAAACGCCCTCTAAAGGAGTGTTCGTTTAATTCCGACATTTTTCTGTATCTAGACACTTTGTTTAGATTTATGTGGATCAGAATTATTGATATTTAAGATGCCATCCAAACAAACACATATTGATTTTAACTAACCATTCCTATTAAATGGTAATTTTCTTCTAAAGCCCAGAGAACTAATTTTGAATGAATTGTGATTCAAACTGTAGGAATGTTAAATATTTTTTCTTTCTACGTAACCTTCTAACTCCACTACTTACCGCTGTTCTGCAGGTTTTATATGTATATATTTTTATAAATTCTTTTGTAGTTACGTTTTAACTTTACTTGTACTCACATTAGCTTTGCCGGTGATATTAGGCACTAATATATCAAGTATTGGATTTATTTTTGTCGATTTTTAGCTTCTGAACTGTAATTGACTAGATCTCTACGTTGTTTTTAAGAAACAAGTAAACTTACCATTAAAAAATATTTCCTTGCTTGGATGAATAATTTGACCCTTTAGTGGTAGAAAAACAAACGGAATTTGCTGCGATGTAGAACCTCCAATAAACGGAGCCAGGGCACATTCTGAAACAAAAGTGGTTTATTAAATTTCTAAAACTTGACATAAATTTAAAATCAAAAAAATGTGGGTTTAGTTTAAAAGGCAGTGTGCTCTCTTATACATTAAAGTACACGGAAAGTCCCAGGTCCCAGTACTACTTAGTAGCGTTCTTGTTTTATAATCTAATGGAGGTGTCCCCTAGAGTACCGTGGCTCTTGTTATGGAAGAGCTGGAAAGTGAAGGGGGTTAAAGCACAGTTAAAGGTAGAAGAAATGTACAAAAAGTGTCTCTAGCGTACCACCAGTGGTGTGCCGTCGGGGGAGGGGGGGGCTAGGGGGCGCAGACCCCTCCACGCCTCCCTCCTCGTAACCGTGCCCCCTTACATGAAACCATGACTGTTTTGGGGCACAGTAGCCTTGCTGGATGCTAAGTACTACTGATGTACTAAAATAATAATTGATTTTATCCTAAGTTTTAGTAGTTCCATCTTTCAGCATCTTTCGAGGAAGCTGTTTTTCTAAAAAATTTACGTAATTTAACATAAAAAAGATGTTTGTTGAAAAAAAAACATAACCGTTGGTCATCTTAACCTACACGCGACGCGACGTGACAAATTGCTTGGTTAATATGAAATTGTAAATATTGTAGCATTTTTTTTTATATATACCTTCTGCTCATTTGGGGGGATATACGAGTACTTACGGAAAAACAATTTTTCTAAAACTAATTTTCAAAATTTTTTTTAAAGCACTTTTCAAAAATACATTTTTTTAAAAGTAATTTACGAGAAAGTAACGTACAAAACCTAAGAAAACCTGATCAAACCCAAAAGCGGTTCGTTTATGTTTGTTTAAGATCTGTTTTCGTCTTTTTTCATTAACGTTTTCCAAGCTACTAGAGTTTATAATTTAATTTTCTAAATACTGTTTTTAAAAACATATATTTTCGGAAAATGTACCTACATATTAAAAAAAAAATAATTTTGTACACCTTTTTCAAAAAAAATACAATAGAAATACGTGTTTAGAAGAAAATATTTTAAAAATATTTCATAAATCCTTTCTAGTAAAAGCATTTTTGAAAATGCTAAAAATGTACATTCGAAATAAATAAATATTTTTGAAAAATTAAATAATCTGTTTTCGAAAAAGCGGTTTTTCGAAAAAACTTACTTTAGAAAGAGATGTTTGTAAAAAAAAACTATTTGGTTATTTGTTTCCTTTAGAAGCCAAAACAATCCGGTGCAAAATTTGATAAGATCGCAGTGAGGTGTTTAGGAATGTTTTCAGAAACAATCTAAAAGCATGTAAATCAAAAATGCCAAAAAAGGCTTCCATTTTTTATATTATATATTAGTATTGATCTATTTTATTCATATTTTTGTTATATAATTCTTTTCATTCAAGTTCATAGACGGTAAATGTTTGTTTTGATGTTTTGTAGAATATGTAGGAATGGTTAATGTTTGTGTTACAATATTTATTTTGATAAAATTCGCTATTGAAATCCTTTTTGTACCAGGTTTTTTGGGGGGTGGGGCTACACCCCCCTAAATCCGCGCCTATCTATTACCTTTAGTAATAGCGCTCTTGCCTTATAGTACAATTTTACTTCACATGTAGCATTAACATATATTATTTAAATGAAATTGTTAATTTAAATATAATTATCTGTTTGTGGTTTACCTATTAATTATAACAGTTACAAAATAAGTGTGTTTCTATATAATTTAAACGGTACAACTATAATAGACTACGTTATTGAAATAATCCGTGAGTAACCAATTTTACTAATAGAACGACTTTAGAGTTGTGCATGTAATAAAGTAATAACCTATGCAAATGAACCAGACAAATTGGAATTCTAGCCTAACGTAGCAATTTAAAATACATGTACAATATTGTAAATTACTTGAGTCTGACAAATTGCTAAAAACATCTTCGAAGTTTATAATTTAAATTTTCAAATGTGTCTTTCAATTCTGTACCTTCGTAAATTGTTATTGTTTACGTATGTTAAAAAATTACAATTTTTTTGCAAAACCACTGTAGTTTAAATATTGTTTTAGTTAGTGACGCGCAGGCGCAGGGAGTTGAAAATTCGATGTGCTTAAATTCATGTATTTTAAATAATGTCTGTATGATTGTGGCATACTTTTTATAATTAAAAGTCACTGACAGTGTACAGAACATTTCTTTTTTCAGGATTTGTTTTTTGTTTAAACGCAGTGAGTTTTATTATTTTTTAAAATATTAATTTTCCTTAACAGTAGAGTGGCGTAACACCCAAACAATAAATCTTTTAATCACATGGATTTATTATAATAAGGATTGGATATCCGTATACTTTGAGCGTATCGAACGTGAAGCCTTATATTTTGTTGTTTGTTTTTGTTTTTGATATTCTCTTGGGGGAGCAGTTTACGAACTACGAACATAGACAAGACTACGAATTACTACGTAATTGAATCAAGAATGGTAGAAGAAAGAGATAAAATAGCATTAGAGTGCTGGAGCTGAGAAGTGTTGCTGTCTGTTATGGTTGTTTAGGAAAACTGCTGAACCTCGGTCTGAACACTCGGTTACACGTACGTCTTTGTCTAATGAACTAGAAAAGAAAAAGTGCGACGTATAGATTAACATAGATTTATAAATGACTCGGGGCGACTTTAAACAAACACCTTTATAAATAACAGAACCTATAAATAATAAAAACTTTTTAACTTAAATATCTTATTATTTAGCCGAAAAATAAAATATTTTAGGGCTTTTATTACATTTAGTAAATCTTGTGATGCTTCTAACGTATTTTTTGTACAAAAATAGAAGGTAAAATAAGATGTGGCCAATGTTTACAAATTGTGTTTACAGTGTCGTTTAGAATGGTTTGTTTTGGCTTCAAAGAATGTGAACTCATCCCGTATCCAGTTTAATCATGTATTTTAATTGTTTTAATTATGCATTAATATTTTACCGCACAATTATCTGTTCACTGTAATGAGTTTAACATAATATTATCATTTTACTATTATCTTGTGTTCAGCGAAAGTATAAGTGAATCATCACCAGAAGTGCTGCTATATACAGGGTGTTTTAAAGTGTTACCAGGCGATATCTCGAAAACGGTTTTGGCATAAATATTTTAAAAATTGAGACATTCCATGTGATCCTTATATTATTCGTACAGTAAATAGCGATTTTATAACAGAATTTGAGTTATTTGCTTATGCTTGTTTGATTTTATTTTACAACTCTTAAAAGCTTGTTATGGCCTAATTATTGAGCTTTTATAATGCGACATAATGCCCATTCTGTTTTTACGATGATCATCATAAATATTTTATTGCTCTTTTGACAAATATGTATGACAAATATGTTATAATAAATATTTCTGGTACGAGCAAAGAGTATATTAAAATTTCATATCTGAACGGTTGATTTTGTAAAGTTGTAAAGTTTTAGGAATAAATTAGGGGCATGACCATTAAATGAGGTGTTAGGTAATCGACTGATATTTCCATGTAGAAATATGTATAGGGCGTTGTATGGTATGTGTAGGTAAAAAGTTCATATTGACACAGAACTGGAATCGCTTTGTTTCCGTAGGGTACGGTGATATTTAAATTTTATTTCGGTTTTTCATATTTGTTGAACACGTTTTTTTTCAAATTTTCGAAGACTCGAGTCACTGAGTGACTCACTGACTGACTAATCATAAATCTGGGGTACTTCCAGTCGAGCTAGAGCTTTGAAATTTGGAACATAGATAGTGTTTAAGGTAATAATTACGAAAAAATCAATAAAAATCCCATATGGCGGAAAATCCAGCATGACGGCGGATTCTGCCATAAAATAGGTAGCGACTTCCGCTTTAGAAAGTTATATGTGTACGTAGTGTAGTGGTTATCACATCCGCCTAACACGCGGAAGTCCCCGGTTCGATCCCGGGCGGAAACATGATTTTTTTTAATTTCTGATTTATTTTCAAATACCTCTATTTTATGATAATCGCAACAGAGATACCTGGAATGAACCTTATCGACAAAAAGCCATTATTAAAAATTTTGCTTGGAGTATCCACATATATTAATAATAAATAAATATCATTTGGTATCTGAACAAAAAGTTATGAAATCCCACCAAAAGCATACATGTAAAAAAATAAGCCAAGTTCTCGTCAGGACCCCAGAATACCTTAGATAAGGTATTCTGGGTCAGGACTGTGTGTTTTGTTATCTGAAAAAAATAACTGAAATGTAAAAATTATGCCAATCTCTCCCCCACATAGACAATAACCAAAACAATCATTAAACAAACACATTTCCACACGAGTCACATATGATATTTTACTGCGCAACCGTGTATTTACCAGTATATCTCAAACATTCAAACATAATACAACTTATACGAAAAATAGTGTAAATTTAAAGACTATAAACGCCTGATGGCCTGATCTCACATCAAACCAACCAACTCAAGATTCATAATATGAGAGAAATGTAAACCAGAACCTTCCTTTCTCACACTACAAATTATAAAAATACTTTCTTGATTAGTATTAAACAGCGCCTGTTACTAGAAGATCTCAATAAGGTTCGTTTTTTTTTTCTAGAGAGGCATAACCAAAATAAGAACAATTAATTGGCCGAAATCTTCCTACTAAATACACAATCCAATTGAATAGAGGATATTTAAACGCAGGTGTAGAAATTGAGATAAAAAAAACATGAAGCATAACACTATATTAAGGTCCAACAGGTATGAAAATTGCTAGCCTGCTATTCTTTATAACTTTGTTCGAGTATAAAGCATTCACAAGTCAGTATTGATAATAACTAATTTTTTATGCTTTAATTGGTAGAAGATTTCGATGGTCTTAACTTTACCGAAAATACTGATTAATAGCCGTCTTATTTTAATTTGAAATATTCATTGTACTTTAATTACTATAACTGTTCAGCATTGTACGGGTAGTACAGTTAATAGTTTTTGACTAATATTTCTTTTATTATTTATTATTTATAACAAATGGTAGGGCATTAAAAATAATGTGAAAATATTTTTTGGTTATTGGCGAATTGTAAGCTATACTGACAAAAAAACGTAATTTTAATTATGCATAATATGGTCGACTAATTTGTTTTTCTTTTATTTTCAATTTTTAATTGATTTGTTTCTTGTTTGTTGTAGTGCGTTGACTGTTCATATTTCCAAATCGCTTACTCGTTTTTGAAAATTTTTAATTTGGCCCACTCAGCTCCGCGCATACACGATGTGATTCGGCGTGAGTGCCGTCGGCGGCGGATAGCGCGGCAGATGGACGGAGATCGGGCGGCCGAGGTTTGCTCAGGTTAAGTGGGAGGTTGAGGGCACGGAACACTAATTGTGCAAATATAGCTTGCACTTGACCGATTTTTTTCAGTAAAATACATTAAACTTAGAAAAATGTTTTTATTATGTTAAAAACAGATAAACGTATTGTAGTATCTATTCACTATTCTCACTATTTTTGAAAGGCATTGTCTAGGTTGGACTTTATATTACAGTATTTAGTACATGAGTATAGTTGTTTTTATTTTTGTAATGAAAAGCAAATAAACTTAGGTAGTTTTACGAACGACGAATAATTTATCTCCCGACTGTATATATTTAGGCAATAAAAATCTCAAAATATAGTGTGAGACATGAGAGATATTAGGAATTATAAGCTATGAATATAATTAGTTTTTTGCATATGTTTGTGCGTCGTAGGTTCCATCCATATGTCGATCGTTAGTTTTCTCTTAACGGTATATATCCGCAAATCGATGTGGGAAAAAATTTTACTGTCTCCATCAATCTGTGTAATTACATTCCTAAGATACGTACAGCATGTCCACGAATTGAGCTCACAAACTAACAAATAGACCAAATTTTTCAAGACAGGAAAGCAGTCATCCTTATGGGTATTATGAAAATGGTTAAATATATTGGAATAGGTCTCCTGGGGTAGTCTACAGATATTCCCAATACTTCCGCCCCTCCAAATCGCATATTTTTTATTTTAAAAAATACCCTGAACCACCCCATATCCGACGCTACCAGCGGCGTTTCCAAACTTAAATATTGCCTTGACATCTCATTTTTTTCAGTTTTAGTGAACACCGAAAATAATCCATTTTTAATTACAAACTCTTATTTTCCTAAAAATATTTCTTTTATTTAATAGCCATTTCTTCACTTAAAATGGAAAATATGGACCATACTTGTGAAATTAGGTTGACATTGTAAGCAAAACGAAATCTTATACAGTCAACACAAAGAATTATGACTTACCTTTTAAATTAATGAGATGAGCATTATTCCTAGTAGCTTAAACTTTCCGCCTTTAAAAATGATTAGGAATGAAAACGCAACACGGTGCTCACGTGCTCACATAATTTACTTACACATTGATTCGGGTGGTCGTCCTAGAGCTTTACATAATTTGCATACTATTTTATCACACTAATTGAGCATAACTACACATTATTATAAAATTATAACCAAAGGACTTTGATTACAGTAGAAAATTGTGTCAAAAAAAAAAACAATATTATGTCTAATATAAAATGTGCTAAGAGCATGGATTTATTAAGAATGTGTACGAGATGATTTAATATTCTTTGAAGCCAAAACAGACCATTCTAAACGACACTGTAAACACAATTTGTAAACATTGGCCACATCTTATTTTACCTTGTATTTTTGTACAAAAAATACGTTAGAAGCATCACAAGATTTACTAAAAGTAATAAAAGCCCTAAAATATTTTATTTTTCTGCTAAATAATAATAACTTTAGGTTAAAAAGCTCTTAAATACATTATTTCTGAAGGCTTATTTGAAGTCGCTTCGAGTCATTTATAAATGTATGTCGCACTTTTTCTTTCCTAGTTCATTAGACAAAGACGTACGTGTAACCGAATGTTCAGACCTAGGTTCAGCCGTTTTCCTAAGCAACCAGCACAGACAGCAACACTTCTGAGCTCCAACACTCCAATGCTATTTTATCTCTTTCTACTACCATTCTTGATTCAATTACGTAGTTCGTAAACTAATCTCCTGGGGGAAATGTTTTCATAACAAATAACAAATATAAGGCTTCACGTTCGATACGCTCACAGTATATGGACATCGAATCCTTTCTTAATAAATCCATGGCTAGGAGGTAGTAGGCCATTTAATAATATTAATAATATAATAATACACCGTGCCTCCGGTGTATTATTAATTCACACAATATTATAATTATTGTAACCCTAAACATAAGAAAAATATTACGGATATTTAAAAGCAAATGAAGCAATTCTTAATAAAATTCATTTAATGTGCAATAATTTTCTAATATAGCTGCATAAACAACGATTATCTGTATTACCAGGCGAAATACCTCGATTAACAGCCAGACTGTGACGGTTATAAGGTTAATACATTGCTGTTAATTTCATTATAGTCCTTTGGCAGTTATTCTAATAATCTAACAGATGCAAACAGCTTATGTTTGTGTGTATCCATTATGTCCTCAGTATAACAAATTGTAGAAAAATCACAGGTGGCTGATATATTACCTGTATAGACTTGTGGTATGCAAAATGTCCTCTGGGTGCTTAAAGGTGTTGAATAATATATAATAATAAGCTGATTGAAATAAATTAAGGATATTGGGGTTTCTCTGAGAAAAAAAAGTTCAGGAAAAAGTTGATGTACATCCATGTTCCCTCGTCATTTCTAGAAATAAAACACATTTATTCAACTTAAAAATGTTTAGTATCAGAATTTAACAATATGTTTTTCTAATAATATGTAACAAAACAGAAAATATTTTTGAAAATTGAAAATTATTTAATAGCGTATAAGTATAGTATATATGTTTCAGTGATAACTTTGATAATACTTTTATTAGGATCCACCCACGCGAACTACGTCCACTTATAAATAGCATGTAGCATTGCCACAATAAACAAACTATACTTATTTTTTTCGTTCTAGTACATCTAAATAATAAAAGCTTGTTTTAAAAAAGTATTTTTACAAGATTTTATTAAAGTATTAATTTGGTGTTAAAACTTTCATTTAATTAAACAAAATTAGAAATAAATAAAAACAAATAAATAATTAATTATCATTGCTATTTAATTGTCCGATAGCGTTATAATTTTTTCCTACGACCACCTATGAAAATGAGTAAAAAAGCACGGTTAACTTGGCGAGAAAGTGCCTTATATCACTCGCGTGTTGAAAAGTACTTTTCAACACGTGTGTTGAAAAGTACTTGTCAACATGACATTGAAATATATGGTGCCAATTTCATTTGTTTTATTTTCAGCATACTTGATGAAAATGTTAGTGTTGAAAGTTACGGTTTTAAAAGACAGAAATTGAGGTTGTTTGTAAATATTTTTGCGGTCGTAGGAAAAATATTGTACATTACTCGTGTGAAAGTAATTTTCGCACACTCATGGGATTATCGCACTCGGCTGTCGCCTCGTACGACAACATTCCCACTCGTGTGAAAAATGTCACTTTCAACACTTGTTATGTAATATACTATTTCCTACGACCACCTATGAAAGTGAGTTAAAAAGCACGGTTAACTTGGCGAGAAAGTGCCTTCTATCAAACGCGTGTTGAAAAGTACTTGTCAACATGACATTTAAATAGATTGTGCCAATTTCATTTGTTTTATTTTCAGCACACTTGATGAAGATATTAGTGTTGAAAGTGAGGGTTTTAAAAGACAGAAATTGAGGTTTTTTTGTAAATATTTTTGTGGTCGTAGGAAAGATATTGTACATTACTCGTGTGAAAGTAATTTTCGCACACTCGTGGGATTATCGCACTCGTGTGAAAAATGTCACTTTCAACACTTGTTGTGTAATATACTATTAACATTTCGTTCAGGTTATTGTCAGATTTAACTAAATTTGAACCATGGTAACTTGATTTTTTGCTTCCATTTGAAAAACTGATTTAATGGTAATAAAATGTTTTATGCGAATATGCCATCCAACGGTGAGGTTTATCGACTCGGGTCAAGAATATCTTTTTTGTTTATCATTTTATTATTTTTAAAATGACATATTGGTTTTTGCAAAATCTCTTAAAACAAAAAGTGTATGGGGAAAATAAATTTTCGGTTTCCGGTAAAGTGCCCTCTGGTGGCACAGTAGAGAAACATGTTTACAAAAGAATGATATTCATCGCTCAGCACAGTCTCTGTGCCAAATACCAATTTTAATAAAAAACTATTTAAGATATATTTTCATCGCTTTTTGTTTATGTGAATCATTAAAAGTATTTAAAATATGCAAAAGAAAGCCTCATCACATGCATTTAATTGTTATTTTATAGCAGTTCCAAAAAAAAATATAAATTAACAAAATGTGCAAACCTGCAACCATCCCCAGTCTCCCCTACTATTTATCTAATTACAGTTATTTAGTACTCATGTCTGCGCTATTATATGTGCTAAATTGGTTTTCAATTTTATTGGCGTAACAAGTTGTTAAATTTAATAGGTTTCTAAAATATATTTACATATCATTTTGTAATACACCTATTCCAAATTAATATGTGAACATTAACAAAATAAGTACCCATATAATGAGGATAATCAAAAAGAAAAGTCCGATAACTTTATGTAAAATATTGATTCCAATTGCAAATTCGCTAGATTACCTCTTAGACTTTGTTTATCTTCTTTGGCTATCAACTTATTACGTAGTCGACGTTCCTAGTTAATCGTCTCCATAACACCTGGTCCTGAGCTTCGTCTTCTGTTAAACTTTTTTCACATCTAACCTCTTTTTACGATACCATTTCGAAATTGGTCATATTTTTGTCACATCTGATCACCAAAAAACCACTCCCGTCTTCCCCCGACTGATCCTATGGTCGTCCGGCACAACTGTCTTCCAAATTTTTCGTCGCTTACATTTTACGAGTTTCCAAATTCAACGTATCGTCTGGTGTGATGGTGTAGCCTAGATACTGTTATATTTCTTTGTGTTGCTTTGGTTTCTGTAAATAAAGGTAATTTATTATTATTATACTGCTCTATTTGACTTTTCTTCATGTACTATTTCTGATTTTCCTTCTTCATGGAACTTCAAGTACTCAGGTTGCACCCTACTAGTTTTTAGGATTCGACCTTCTCAAGATCTTCTTCCCTACTAGTGCTGCCATATTACAATATTGTCCGCAAATGCAATGCACTAGGAAGCTACATTCAGCAGTAGTCTGCAAGGATTCGACCTTCTCAAGATCTTCTTCATCTTCCCTACTAGTGCTGCCATATTACAATATTGTCCGCAAATGCAATGCACTAGGAAGCTACATTCTGCAGTAGTCTGCAATAATTGACACCCTCCATCGTCCTTGATAATGTCACTTCGTCTCCTTTATATCTTGGTAAAAGGGTTCGTCTTGCTTCTTGCTAACCACACCACGATTTTCTAAAAACTGGTTTGTGTGAAAATTTTTAAATTCATACTGCGCTTTCAAATTTAAAAATATTTTACCATTTTATGAATAATCTGGATGTTAGGGGGCAAAACAGACGTTATTTGGGTTATCAAAGGGTTTGTTAGTTTGTTAGTTTAGTTTGTGCAGAAGAAGACAAACCGATATAAATGGAAAACCATGTCCACTTTAAGCCGTTGAGAGACTTCAAAACGTGAACGAAATTTTTTGCGCATACTATACACCATATCAATAACGAGGGAAGTAAAAGTATAAAGGTCGCATCACTGTGTACGTCACACAAGAGTGAAAGATAAAGCTTACAGGTTTTTATGTTAGGCACAGAACATCTTCAGATTTTTTTTAATTTACCGCCTCATTTACATTCCACATAAAATGTATGAAGCTTAATGTATCGGTGCCGATGTTTACGATTTTTTAGTCCTACCTTTAGCATTTTCCATTTCCTATACTAAATAGCATAAAACAGGGTGTGCAAATCTAATGGGAAAATGGACGCTAATGAAACTATATTGAAGTATTTCGTTTACAACACGATTACATCTGCTTAATTTGCGACACATAAAAAATAAGATAGAAAATGGTATAATATCCAAATGGCTTCCATTTCCGGTGCGAATATATGTATTTACCTATACGATGGTTTGTTAATTTTTTTAAAAATATTTTTTGGAAAATGCTGTTTTGTAGTCCAGTAGTTTGAAAAGACAGAAACAGATTCTAAGCAAGCTTAAACAAACCCGTAATCGCAAATTTCTTCATAATTTTCAATAACTTTATCCTTTAAATTGCAACTCTTCAAAGCCAAACGGTTACAATTAGATAAAATCAAACTGTCACAGAGCGATTGTTTGCGTCTAATTTGACAGGTCAATTTAAATGCCTAAGTAGGGGTAGATGTGCAAACTTGTAGCTAGCAAATGAAGTTCCGTTTGACAAACCAAGTATCAACCTTTGCTACATACAAAATGTCCCAAAAGTCCTAGTATGGGCAAATATCTTTGGTATTAGTAAAGATAAAGACACCAAATTTGAGGTGAATTTTATTGGTTAATACTTTTTTATGTAATTTAACTTTTTAAACCCCCTTAGGGGGTGACGCTAGGGAGTTGAGGTCAAAAATTTTAAATGCAAACCTATACCGTGTTATAAAGGTCCTCAAAAAAGAAATATTTTACCGCAAACCCGAGATCCGTATCTTAATTGATTTTTAAATGACAAGCCTATAACTAAAAATCGCGAAAAAAAATTAAACTGGGACCTTTATTTCTCTTATTACTTTAAAAGTGATTCAATCATCATGAACTTCTTGGCAGTACTGAAGTCGATTTTGGAACTCTGCCAAGAAGTAACACCTGCCATTCTTGAAAATGTGAGAAGTGATTTCCAAAATCGACTTTATTACTGCCAAGAAGTTTATGGTGGTCATTTTGGACAACTTTTAAAATAATAAGAGAAATAAAGGTATTTAAATATTGAATTTTTTTCGCGATTTTGAATTAGCCATTTAAAAACGAATTAAGATACGGACCTCGGGTTTGCGGTAAAATGTTTCTTTTTTGAAGACGAGGCATTATGTTGCATTTAAAATTTTTTACCTCAACTCCTTAGCGTCACCCCCCAAGGGGGTTGAAAAAGTTGAATTACATAAAAAAGTAGATTTATTAACCAAAAAGATACACCTAAAATTTAGTGTCTATTTCTTTACTAATAGTAAATATATTTGCCCACACTAAGACTTTTCAGACACTCTGTATAACAAACGCTACTCCATTTATACGACTCAAAATTCAAATCAGGCTTAGGGCTAATCGTGTAGTAAAACAGGGTACGCAGGACCATGCTATCATGAGCACAGAAAGATTGCAAGAACTGCAATTTTGTCCCAGGGGCGTATACATTGGGGGGAGGGAGCGCCCCCCTCCGTGGATGCTTAAATTGGCAATTAGGATCTCGTATTAAAAGTTGAGTTTTTGGAAAATTCGCAAAATGGCCGACCGTTTAATTCCAGCAAACGTAAAAAAATTTGACCAGTTATAAAAAAAGTCTTAAGTTTTGATCGGAGAGAAGTTGCAAAAAAGGTCGACAATTTTGAATTTTTATTTTCGTCTAGTTGGATATTTTTCCTTCAGCCCCTCCCCCCTAACATAGCGGTTTCGATGCGCCCCTGGCTGCAAGAGCTTGGTGCGACCCTAATATACGAATTTCCATCAGCATTCTGACCCCAGAATATTAACCAAACAGAAGCGACAGCAAGGCGTTGCGTTGCGTTGTGCATGTACCGTTTTGGTGCGCGCATGTGCCAAAATAAGTCGTGTATCACCCAAAACCATGGATTTATTAAGAATGGATACGGGATGATTTAACATTCTTTGAAGCCAAAACAAACCATTCTAAACGACACTGTAAACACAATTTGTAAACATTGGCCACATCTTATTTTACCTTGTATTTTTGTACAAAAAATACGTTAGACGCATCACAAGATTTACTAAAAGTAATAAAAGCCCTAAAATATTTTATTTTTCTGCTAAATAATAATAAATTTAAGTTAAAATGGTTTTATTATTTATAGGTTATGTTATTTCTAAAGGTGTTTATTTAAAGTCGCTCCGAGTCATTTATAAATCTATAAGTCGCACTTTTTCTTTTCTAGTTCATTAGACAAAGACGTACGTGTAACCGAGCGTTCGCAGACGTTTTTCCTAAGCAACCAGCAGACAGCAGCACTTCTGAGCTCCAAGACTCCAATGCTATTTTATCTCTTTCTACTACCATTCTTGATTCAATTACGTGGTAATTCGTAGTTCGTAAACTCTTCTCATAGGAGAACTGTTTTCATAACAAACAACAAATATAAGGCTTCACGTTCGATACGCTCGCAGTATACGGACATCGAATCCTTTCTTAATAAATTCATGCCCAAAACCATGTGTCCGTCTAAGTTCTTAGTCCGCGAGCTGATGTTAGGCCAAGGTAAGTGTGATATTTTTTGATTTCTGTTCTGTGTGTAAAATGTCTGAATATTATTGTGCATACCGCTATCGTTCATCCAAAACCGGCCAAGGATTAAGTTTGTTTACTTTTCCAAAGGAGTACGAACGACAAATATAATGAAAATTAATTAATTATAATATGTATAATAGTAATGTGGGTAACAGATTGGAGTTTTTTAACCTTTAAGTAGTTGTTACAAATTTTTTAACTTATATTAAGTGTGGCCAATATTCATAATTTACCGCTTAGCACCCCGCATTGAAATAGCGTGGTAAGGTACGTCTCACAACCCCTAACCGCCTAAGGGAGGCTATACACCATAAATTAAAATGGTTAAAAAGGCTGTAAAAATGAATTATCAATTATGATTGGTAAACGATCATACACCAATATGATCCGTCTTTCTGCCGACTGGTGTATTTTTAACTAAAGCTTTAGGGATATTATTATTAATATTTATCGATGTCTAACGCCCATTAATCGCATTTTTATCACACCGTTCTTAAATTAGCGATTAAAGTTTGCTAAAAATAATTTTAGCAATTTTAAATTTATCGTATTCTCATTAGATGCATATCGGATTCATCACTTTTGAAGACCAACATTTCCGATGATGCGTTGGAGGGAAAGTTACCTGTTACCTTGGATGAATTGGAAAGGATTCGGTGTTCCGTATACTCTGAGCGTATCGAACGTGTAGCCTGTTTATTTGTTTTTTGTTATGAAAACATCTTACCCTAGAGGTCCAGTTTACGAACTTTAGGAAATACGTAATTGAATCAGAAATGGTAGTAGACAGAGATAAAATAGCATTGGAGTGTTGGAGCTCAGAAGTGTTGCTGTCTCTGTTGGTTGTTTAGGAAATACGTCTGAACACTCAGTTACACGTATGACTTTGTCTAATAAACTGGAAAAGAAAAAGTGCGACATAGATTTATAAATGACTCGGAGCGACTTTAAATAAGCCTTTAGAAATAATGTATTTAAGAGCTTTCTAACCTAAATTTATTATTATTTAGCAGAAAATAAAATATTTTAGGGCTTTTATTACTTTTACTAAATCTTGTGATGCTTCTAACGTATTTTTTTTACAAAAATATAAGATAAAATAAGATGTGGCCAATGTTTACAAATTGTGTTTACAGTGTCGCCTATAGAATGGTTTGTTTTGGCTTCAAAGAATGTTAAATCATCCCGTATCCATTCTTAATTCATCCAAGCCTGTTACAGTGTGATGTTATTAATATCAACCGTCAACTTTTAAGTTGTGTGGTTTTAAATATGATTTATGTTATAACAAAAATAATATTACAATAATTGCATCCCCGTCCCTTTAACAAACAAATTGAAGTGTAAATAATTTAGTTTTAGAGAATAATATTTGATCTGACATCAGATGATTCATTATCATCAGTCGGTTCTCAAAATCTCGCTCATATAAAATACATTGACTCAACCGATGCCGTTGATAAGATAATAAGATAATGCGAATAAATTAATTGCTGCTTTCCATTAAGAATTTAAAAACTCGCACTTAATTTGTACTTGCACAAAATATTAAACATATTATTAGCAAGTCCTATTTCCTTCCTTGTTTTTAATTGTATATTAAATCAGTTTTATCAATAGTCTATTGATAGATCTTTATGTAGATGTATGTATGTAGATATATTTATTATGCACAAGCCATTCATAAATTCAGTGTTTGTTAGGTGAAGGCATACCTATGATGCAATATGCACATATTAACTCAATATTTTTTTTATTTCATAATATAAAATTACTCTATTCGAAAAGCTTATCCCGAAAAAATCATAATTTTTTTCTGATCAAACTACCCCTCAAAATAGCGATGAAACATCGCTCAGTACAAAACGGGGAGGTGGCCTCTGATGAGTGATGGCGTAGTCTCACAACGGGCGACCCAAAAAATATGGGGCGAATCGCCTCAGATGTCCCAGCGCGGCGGTGAGAATGAAACCAAATTCGAAGACAAAAGTTACACGAAATATAAATATTTCCTGTTAGTACTAAAACGGCCGATAGGGCACATGGCGGTGTTGCCGTATCCTTAATTTGAGTCGTCACAATGCCCGTTATGTTCAGTTGTTTTTCGTAGGAAACTGTACTTTTTGAATTTGAACGAATTTTAAACCTTAATATTTTTATCCGTTCAATTGGCGGTATTTTGTGTGTGTGTGTTTCGATTGTGCAATAATATTAACATATTTATTGAAAACAAGAAATGATTGAAAAAACCCATTTATCTACCTATTTAAAATCTTTTAAATATTTTATCTTAAGGGTGCTATTAAAATTAATAAAAATACGGCTGTTAAAATTAATTTAGTACTCTCCAAAATCATCTGTAAAATAAAATATTAAGACTCCATTGCACATATTGGATATTTCCCATTTTATTCAAGACGCTTATTCAGCGATAATGTGTTCACTTTATGTGCGTGAATGGATACTTAATATTAAGTAATGATGAAATAGAAAGCAGCTGTTTTGGTGTTATAAAGTTATACTCATTTTATTTTATCGATTAAATTTTATTATATTTATTGCATTTTCAAATTTTATTTATATGTTTTGAGCATTTAAAATAGCATTACAGAAAGTAAAAATTAAGAATTGTTTATAGATATACTTATTATTGATAGATATTACATATCTATAAACATACAACAGATGATGTTTTGAAAAAGTCTTTAGACAATCATTGTTGTTTAAATTTCTTAACAATTCCTTTACTTTCACCATTCATGTTATAAGAATAATTTTCTTTAATAATAATAAATCTTTATTTTTGAATTAAATAATCTACCAAACATTTTCGAAATCCATGCCCAAAAGTTTGGAATTAATTATTGAAAAAAATGGTGCACCAATAAAATAATAATTTACTCATATTTTTATGTTTTCTCTTCTGTTTATAATAAATTTTAATTATAACAAAATACATTTTGAAACAAAATATTCTAAATAATTATTTTTGAATGGATGAAAGTTAGAACTGGATGGATTTATTTATTTTTTGAAATGAATCTATTAACAAAACAGGCTAGACAAAATGGGTTATTTTTCTAAAACTGACATCCTATACCAGTTTATTTAGTGGCTATACAGGTAAAAAAGCCAGATTTAATTGACACCTAAGTGTCCGGAATTTTTCGTCTACAACTGTACCTACTTACTTAATAATGATAAATTAGGTGTCCATCTGCAATACACAAATGTATAATTTTAATTTAAAATATTTGGGTAGTTTTTATTTATCGAAAAATTTAACATTTTTAACACTGAGTGATTAAAAGTTTTCTGTGTTCCACCAGTTTATTGGCGTAGTTTATTTTCGACAAATTTCCGTAGGTAAAAAATTAATTCCCCACTTTAGAGTTAGGACCCTCTTTAGAATCCTTATACCACTCGACCTACAGCGAATTATATTTAATGTTCATGTAGTGAATGTTTTTATGAAAAAATTTATACGCATGTTTATTATGCTTAAGTACAGGGTAAACGTTTTTAAAGGACTAAATTACCGAATATTAGGTTTAATGCAGCTATATCATTAATTTATATGGTTATTGGTGCTAATCATGTACTACATCGTACGAGCGAACTTTTTAGATATGTTGTAAAAGGATACATACATTTTTGTGAAAGGTTTATAATCCTTATAATGTTGTAATGTAGCGGCTCTTTTGAAGAACAAAAAGAGTTTCTTGAATTAAAATAAATGCTTGCAGTTACTTATAAAATGCTAATCACAGAAAACTTGCCACATTGCCTGCAGCGCTTTTCCACCTTCCCACTTTCCATTTAGTGGCTGACCCCCCCCCCCCCCCCACCCCAAAATAAAATCCTGAGTACGCCATTGGCCTAAGGCACAATAAATATACACAGTATACACCCTTTGGACGTACGGCTTTGAAAACAAGTAACAGCCTTTCACTTAAACTTTGATTTCTGTTTTGCATTTTTCCCATCTAAATAACAGTACGTGATTGGCACCAATAACCATATAAATTAATGATACACCTGAATTATACAGAAAAATATTCAATTTTGTCATTTCGAAAAGTTTACCGTGTTTTTACGTATAATAAATTTGCATATATGATTTATCCTTCATCTGAGTGATTTTTACAAGCTTTTATTTATCTAACTTTACCTGTTAGTTTGCTTGTATGTATGTATGTGGGTATGTATTTATGTATGCTTGTATGTTTAGGTGAAATATTGCAATCAAAATTTCGACTGGTTCTAATTACGCTAGAGCTTTAAAATTTGGTACACGTATATAAGTTCGGTGACAATGCAATATAGTATATTTAATATTGTTCTAAATCCAACATGGCGGACGCTCCAAGATGACGGATTACCTTTTTCTTTATAATTCCCTTGGTGAGGGTATCAAATGAAAGGGTTACCCAATATAGCGGACGCCACAAGATTAAGATAGCGGATTACTTTTTTTCACAACCCTCTTGACATTGGTATCAAATAAAAGGGTTTGACTAGTAGAATACGCTAAGATATCTGACGTTATTCTAACCATATAGCGGACGCTACAAGATGGTGGCTTACCTTTTTCTCACAATCCCCTTGATATAGGCATCAAATGAATGGGTTTGACGAGTAAAATACAATAATCGAGGTCATGGCGGATTACCTTGACACCCTTGAAACACCTTGACATTTGTATCAAATACCCATAGTGTAATTAATGATCGTTATTGAGCGTTTTTTCGGGATTTTTTGGTACTTCAGCTACAAGAATTTGATAGATTCAATCACGATACCTAGTTTCAGTAGGATGGTGCACCGCACCATACAGTGCGAGCGTCTATGGAAGTCGTTAAAGAATTATTCACGGAAACGGTCATCTCCCACTTTGGATCTAACCTGGTCGGCTAGATCTCCCGACCTTACCCCACTGGATTTTTTTTGTTGGGATACCTCAAAAGTAAAGTTTATGTTGATAGACCTATCACTTTGCAAGAGGTAGAACAAGAAATACGGGAAGAGACTAATAGAATACCACCTGAGATGTGATTGCAAGGGTGTTTTGACAATATAATTTTAAAACATAAAATCCGCATATATTCGGTGTAATTTTTGACAATAAATTATTTTTAAGCCTTCAAGAAAATTTTTAATTAGCTATAAAAAAGCGAAATTCAATTCTGGACACCTTGTACATATAACTATTTCTCACAATCGAAATAATAATTGCTATTAATTGTTAATACAACAGAAGAAAGTACCGATAGCCTATTTGAAATTCTTAAAGAAATCGTCTTCTGGGCAAAATTATCATAAAATGGCAATAAGTCTTTCTTCTAGCAGGTCATTTATCCTAAGGTAAGTATAAAGCAATCAAAGTTCTGATATTGGATCTAATAAATCGAACACAAACCGTTGGCCACTACATTTTCCCAATAAGTAAGAATGGCGATAAGGAGTAAATCAATCATTTTTATAAATAAAGTGGGTATCTTAAACACTTAACAAGATTATCGCACAATACAGCAAACGGTTGTTTTTTTCTTTCTCTCATACAGAATTGATGCGCTGCAAGGTAAGATTCATTTTGTTATTCCATAAATATAAGGAGAATGGGTCCGCTGTACACTTTTTTATTGTCTTTTTAAAATTTATGGTCAAAATGAAGTATAAAAATATTCTTTGGGAATTTTTTGGAAAACGGAAAATGCCCTAAAATAGAGTTTTGTCACATAGGATAATGATGTCATCATTTCCCTGCATTTTGATTTGTTGTACTTTTGCAATGTTGCCGAATCGTTCGTCGCTCGAGCTGGCATTCAAACAAAGATACAGAATCAATCTAATATAAAAAGCTCTCTTCTTCTTCTTGTAGTGCATCTCCTATCGGAGGTTTGCTATCATCACAGCAATCCGGACCTAGTTGACTGCAACACAAATTTGCTTATTACGACAAAAGTATTCCAAGGAAATATAGATAATTATAAACATCAGTGTGGGAAGCATAGTTTTTTGTACTAACCGGTTTAACTTCACATTCCTTATTTTAGCGCTAAGATATTCTGCATTTGAAAGTAAATATTCACATATCATGTCCATAATAACCTTTGAAAAATTGCCCGAATCAGCTATTTCAAAGCATTGATCAATTGTGCACTGAATAAGTTGGTGAAAACACATACAGACGAATAAATTTTCTTTCAAAACAAACGAAAACATAAAAAAAACACAGAGTTTAAAAGGTTTGTTATTAGGTTATATTGTTACTGTCACTTTACTTGATAGAACTGGTTTATTCAACGATTACATTCACTGCGGACTTCTCGATTCAAAGCCGACAACGGTGTTAAGCTATCCTTTTCTAATGAGTAATATTGAAGGAGTCGGACATAAATCTTTGGTTATCTCGGAATTTTATGTTGATTATTGAGAGCTGTGAAACAATTTTATATCGAATCCTTTGTATTATATGTCAGACATTATGACAACAGCGCAAATCGATATATTATTTTATTGGTGTGAAATATGGCGGGCATTTTAAATCCTTTAAAATTTTCACGTTCAATATATTGCCGTAGACCTGTTTAAAGAAAAATTCGATTTTATTTTGATAAACTGCACTATACAGAAATATGATACATATATGTAAAATTAGTAAATAACAAGCCGAAAAAATGACTAAAACAGAATATCAAATCTCTACATAACTGACCAGTTGTAACATTGTAGTTCATATTTTTATAGATTTATTTATATGTATAACAAAAAAATAGAATGCAAAGGCACATATTAACTTCTTTGTAGCAAAGATAGCAAGATAGACACTGTGTGAAAATTATCAGAAAAATCGTAGCGTCTCATAAATTATCCCATTTCTGTAGAGTGACATGTACAACAAATGTCTAGAAGGAAACGTTCTTGTTTGGAATTTTAATCTTTATTCCAAACATTTGTTTTATTTATTCCTTATTGATATTCTCACTTACTTATTGAAAAGCGACAGTGGTAAATGGTTTGCGTGGGATTTACTAGATACAATACTACACGCGTAGAGAGCCTTTGTGAAGAATATGTTTATTTAGTAACAAGATATTTGCTTCGAATGTTAAACAAGCTGTACAGTGCACATTGTGCACATTACCTAATAGGCCAAGCAACAGAGCAAAATATTAGCGATTTTTTGACATTAATCCTATTAGAAAACCGCCTGTGCCATCACCTGAAAGACGATCCGTAGATGATTACTGGTATATTTCCAACTCTGAAATTTTTCCATTAATTTCTTATAAACATTTTTAAGCAAAAAAACGCGATTTTTTTTAGTTTTGTGCTTATAAAATGGAAAGTAATAAAGCAATCTTATGGTGTAATTAAGATTTTTTTTTAAATTCATAAATCGGCCATTTTTAAATGTAGAGGGCTCAAACGTTGGGAAAAAGTAGCAATTTATAGCTACTTTATGTGTGCAAAACCCCGACGCTGTCCGACGATTAGTTTTGCCACAATCGTCATTTTAATTTTTCAATACACTATTTTGCAACAGGTCAGGATGCTCTATCGATCGTCCGATTTTAATTATTGAAACGGATTTGAAAAGTACAAGTTTAATTGAACAAAATGTATATTTTAATTTTTCCATAAAATGCTACAAAACCAGTTAGAAATCCACGTAAAGATGCGTGAAAATGGCCGAGCGCGCGAAAGCGGTCATGCGGTCGACTAGTGGGTAGAGCAGAGGAACGAAGGAGAGTCGCTCTCGCGCGCTCGGCCATTTTCACGCATGTTTACGTGCATTTTCAACCGGTTTCGTAGCATTTTATGGAAAAATTGAAATATACATTTTGTTCAATTAAACTTGTACCTTTCAGATCCGTTTCAATAATTAAAATCGGACGATCCACAGAGCATCCAGACCTGTTGCAAAATAGTGTATTGAAAAATTAAAATGACGATTGTGGCTAAACTAACCGTCGGACAGCGTCGAGGTTTTGCACACATAAAGTAGCTACAAATTACTACTTTTTCCAAAGTTTGATCCGTCTACGTTTACAAATGACCGATTTATGAATTTTAAAAAAAAATCTTAATTTTCCGGTTTTTCCGGATTTTCTCCGTTGCTACTTATCCGATCGAGACGCTCGACCTCTCACTTTGTTCGTATTTCTATTCTGTACAAATCGTCCATTCACACCATTAAGATTTCTTCATTTCTTTCCATTTTATAAGCAAAAAACTAAAAAAATCTCGTTTTTTTGCTTAAAAATGTTTATAACAAATTAATGGAAAAAATTTCAGAGTTGGAAATATAATAGAAATCATCTATGGATCGTTTTCTAATAGGATTAATGTCACGACAAATCGCTCTATTGCTTGGCCTATAATATTAATAATGTAAAATTTGGAATATGGAATATAAATAGCTATTTCAACTTTAATAAAATTCATTACTTGTACCTTGCATTACTCTGCGAAGAAATTAATGAAATTTGGCACCAAAATATTTCACCTAACTCAAACTCTGATTTTTACGTCATGAGCCCCTGAAGTCCGGGCTATAGTTATTAGCATGCACTCATGCAGTGCCTTCGGAGTTTTCTCTCGTGCTGGTATATTTTTCGCGATAAAAAAGAAACATACAAAACAATAAATTCGTGGTCGGCTTGTGGTAAATTGAAATATTGAAATCATAAAACATGTACAGCCAGTGACACCTTAATCGTTATCGATTTTTATGACCGCTCGTTGAACCATCATTTATTTAATATGTATTATTAATGTCATAATTAAGGTTATAAAATATTAATAAACTCACGTATGGTCGGTCATATTCTCAAATTTATTGCGAGTAAAAACAGGGTAAAACTTTCAAAGGGACAAGATTTCGTATTATTTTGCATAATTGAGGTGCATCATTAATTTATATGGTTATTGGTGCTAACCATGCACTGTTATTTTGATGGAAAGAAGCAAAAACAGGAACCATAGTTTAACCGAAGTTTAAGCCGTTATTTAATACTAAGGGGTACGTCAGTGGGCGTGGAAGTATATTTCCGGCCACCCAAAGCGTCAAAATTTGGGGTAGCAACCTATAGAAATAATGGCAAATAAGCTGAAAAAGCATGAGCTTTTATAATAAAGAAGGTGGGTAGTTAATGCTGATTTTTGACTCCTATTTTCGAAATATTACTGTTTTTAGGTAGTTTAAGCTTAAGCAGTAACAAAATCAAAATGAAATACCTCAATACACTTATACACCTAATGAATACAATACAGTTATTTCAATTACTTGCAATTTTTGATAACTTAAGATGTCGAAATTTTGATTTGGAATATCGATAAATAGATTTCTCTTTTACTTATGTACAAAAATTTCTAATTACATTCAACAAAGAAAATTATTTCTTCCACCCTCTACCAGCCTTTAAACATTAGAGCTAGACCGTCCCTGGTATCCCTTGTTCTTGGCACCGTCCGGTTGGGTTTGATACAGGTTGTAGTTTTATTCTCAGTGTAAACACAATGATTTCGTTTTTTTTTAAATTTAAATTAGCAAAGCAAAGTATTCTTTACTCGCTTTGAAACCAAAACGCTTAAAACCTAAACTTATATGATATTAATATGACCCTAAACTGTTAAAAGAGTGAAAAATACCATCTGCTGTAAAAACATCGCAAACCGTCAATAGATATGTGAAGACTTCGCGGAGCCTCTAGATTTTATCTTTCCAATCCGGTTACTACATTAATCACTGGAATACAGTAAAAAAGAATGCCCCAGTAACTGTAATGTTTTTGCCAATCGCCAAACCTTCAATCATTATTTTGAGTGGTAATTTCATCTCAAATTATGTGGCTATACTCACATTAAAAGTAAAGTTGCATTTTTTCACAGCCAATTTTATATAAATACTACATTTTGATCAAAATGTTCAGATAAACGAATATCTATCTTATCTATATATGTCTGCAATTTATATGTGTAAAATTGCTAGCGATTCTAATATTTGCGTTTGAACAATAAATAGTTAATAACATTTTTGTTATTAATTTAAATTAATGATTTTTTAAGGTACAAAAAGAACTGGGACTATTTAGTCCTAGAATCAAAATTTTTACTTCATCAATAAAATCATACAAATCTACGATTTCTTTAATATTTTACAATTACCTAGACATTTAGAAAAAGCCTAGGCGTTTTTTATGCAAGGTCTAAAGCTTTGGATCAAATTGTTACAAATCTCAGATTTCTTCAAAGTTTACGACTTTTTGCGATCATTTAGAGAAAGTCTAGGCGTTCTTTATGACTTAAAACAAACGAGTAGAGTCATAGCGCAGATCTTGGATTTCTTTGACACTTTACATTGTACCTCAGCCGCCGCGCCAGTGTTTTTAAACTGTTTACTAACTAATAAATAAAAAATCAGGAATATTTTTGTCCTAATCATGTCTAGAAATCTTTTGTCATGAAAATTTGACTTTTTTATTCAGCATATTATTTATTCCTAATTATTAATAACGGGGCAATCTTTTATCTCACTTAATATCAAAGCTATGCCAATTTTTAATAAGAGTTCATTTTATTGTTTTAATTAAGCATCGGCCCATAAACAACATGTTGCCGTCAAAAAAGAATATATCAATGCACATAAACAAAGCTATATAAGCATACCCACTGGGTATTCCCTGACTTCTTTTCATTGCGAGAGGTCAACTTATTTTATGCCATTTCAGTAATGGCGTAATTTGAGCAAACCCTCTCATTATTTTTGACGTATCATTTTCAAAATTAGAGGCTTGAAGTTGTAACTGTAATTGCTTAAAAACAATAATACAAAATATTACCTTGCATTCCAACGTTTCTTAGTTTTAAAAAAAATATATTGATGGTATATGATTAAAATAAAATGATTGTGATACCTTAATTTTAGGTATGAATGTGTATAAAAAAAAATAGTTAGTGCAATTTATGTGGGGCAGAATGGTGCATGATTTAAAAAAATGTAGTAGTAGTCGGGCAGCTTGCTTTCGGGAAGCATTTTCAAAAAAAATTATACATTTCTTTCCTTGCAACTGCTTTTTGCCAATGAAATTTTAAAAATTGCAATAAAACTTGACATTATTCTAAAGTTGTATTACCATTCTCAGCTTTAGTGATCCCGCCGAGACGAGAGATTCTCCTCTCGTCTCGTGTCTATCTACATTATCAACTCAATGGTATGTCATGAAGGTTTACGGTTACCCGAATTTTTTTTAAACATCGATGTTTTGTTATTGACATTCGATGTTTTGCCATCGATGTTAGGGATCACAAACATCGATGTCAACATTGATGGTGATCATTCGATGTTCGACCATCGATCTTTCGTTCAGAATCTATTGACAAAAGATTTTGGGAGATAAATTAATAAACATTATTTATTTAGTTTTAAATTCTTTAATTGTTTAAGGGTATATAATTCTTTTGTTTTGTTTGTTTTTATTTTTTAATACAGAAATATTTCTATTTCTTTAGAGTTATTATTTGATTTGGGATTTGTTTCTGTTGGTTGAGTATATTTAATTTTTTATTAAATAAATCATAATATTTATATCTGATTTAAGATATTTATTTTACTTCCCAATCTTGATTTATGAATATTTTTTAAGTAATATACTACATCGAGGTTACCTAAACATCGATATTTTATCGACATCGATGCCTGCTTTCAATGTTAACATCGATGTATCGAGTCGATGTCCCAGCCAGTGGCGGCTGGTGAAATTTCAAAGCTGTATATCTCTGTTCCTACCTACAGGACCCGCACCAAATTTGAGGGTTTAAATAGTGAGCCCACTGCTAATGTTTTGCTAAAGAAAAAACATTTTGTAATTTGCGAAAAAAGTTGAGTTTTTGCAGAGCCTCCCCTGGAAAAAATGAACGCGTTTAGGTATTTTATTTATTATTTTTTCTAAACAAATTTTACATCATTTTGTCAAAATTTTTTAAATTTTAGGAGGAAAAAATGTGTTAGTAGAAAGTTATACTTACTTGATTTTTTTTTAATTATATTTTAGGTCTAAAAAAAATCAAAAGACTATAGCTTTCTACTAACACATTTTTTTATTTTAAAATTTTAAAATTCTCGACAAAATGGTCTAAAATTTGTTTAGAAAAAACAATAAATAAAATGCCTAAACGCGTTCAGTTTTTTTCCAGGGAAGGCTCAGCAAAAATTCAACTTTTTTCGCAAATTACAAAACGATTTTTTCCTTACCAAAAAATTTCCAGTGGGCTCACTATTAAAACTCCTAAATTTAGTACGGGTCCTGTAAGTAGGAACAGAGATATACAACTTTTAAATTTCACCAGCTGTCACTGGTCCCAGCACTAAATCAGTATCACTAGTCCGCCCTATTTCATATTAGTTTTTGCCTTGCGCTGATTTGATTTGTCGGTGCTGTTTTGTCATGTAGCCGTGAACCATAATATTACGCATTAAGTTATTATCTCTTAATTACATTTTTGTAAATCTTCTTACTGAACGCAGAAATACCTTTTTAGGACAAATCACGATGTTGCGCAAGGTATTATTTTGTATCGCTTTTTTTCAGGTAATTGCAGTTACATTATTCGGGCACCTCTTATTTTGGAAATTTAAAATTAAAAATAATAAGAGGGTTTTCTTACTGAGCACCGTCAACTTAATGGACATATAATAAGTTATCGTTTTGCTTGACGCAGAACACCCAAAGGCTACGTCAGGTAACTGATAATTTTATCTTGACATTTCAATCAAAAAGCAGTATTTTTTAAATGAGCTGCGAGAAAATGCACCTTTTCGGTTTAACGATGCGTGAATGGGCATATTCAAGACCGAATTTATGTCAGAAGAAGGTTGAGTGGAGAACTATTAACTGCCGAATACATAAATAACACTAGTTTACAAATTTTACCTTCATTCGAGGTACCAACGATATATTGGAGGTACCTCGTGAAAAAAGGTGGTTTTTAACCTAAATCGAGGTCGCTGAAAACGAAAATGACAATCATTTATTTTGCCAAAGAAGCGTTTGCAAAATATTCGCAAAAAACTTGTTTTTCGGCTCGTTTTCCAGTTATGATCCAACATCTCGAGAACGGTAGACGTAATCGACCTAAAATGTACACACATTTGGAGGTACGCTTCTTTTTTCACATAAATATTAATTTTGAGTCAATTGGAAGAGTATTTTTTAAGTTACAGCTACTGAAATTTCAAAAAACTGCGTGTTTTGAGCTTTTTTGAAAATTGCACATTTTAGTTTGATTTATTTAGTTATTAGGACCTTTTCTTTTCATGTTTTTTGAATTGCATATGAAAGATTATTTCGTTACGAAAATATATTGGCTAAGTTTGTTCAAATCGGTTGTAAAATGTGGAAGATATTACTGATTAAGTGAAGGCAGACGATTTCGGCTTTTGCCATGAACGCCCAGAAGTCCAGAGAAATTAGGTGAACTTTGCTCGTGTAATTAAGGTAGTAAAGCCTAACGTACTCATTTGAAACTAATTTCTCCGGACTTCTGGGCGTTCATGACAAAAGCTGAAATCATCTGTCTTCACTTAATCAGTAATATCTTCCACATTTTACAACCGATTTGGACAAACTTGGGCAATATATTTTCGTGACGAAATAATCTTTCATATGCAATTCAAAAAACATGAAAAAAAATTTCCTAATAACTAAATAAAACAATTTGTTTGTTTTATTTAGTTATTAGGAAATTTTTTTTCATGTTTTTTGAATTGCATATGAAAGATTATTTCGTCACGAAAATATATGCAAATATGTGCAAATTTCAAAAACTCAACAAATGCAGATTTTTTCAACTTTCAGTAGCTGTAACTCAAAAAATACTCTTCCCATTGACTCAAAATTAATATTTATGTGAGAAACGAAGCGTACCTCGAAATGTGTGTACATTTTAGGTCGATTACGTCTACCGTTCTCGAGATGTTGGACCATAACTGGAAAAAAATCCGAAAAACACTTTCTTTGCGAATATTTTGCAAACGCTTCTTTGGAAAAATAAATGATTGTCATTTTCGTTTTCAGTGACCTCGAATTAGGTTGAAAAACACTTTTTCACGAGGTACATTTTTCTTGTAAACTAGTGTAATTACTTGCAGATATGGATCTTTTATTTCTTGTACGTGTTCGATTAATTTACGACTTTTAACGTATCAGAACTCATCCCATCACCGGCGCTGTACCCATAGTCCACCTTCGTTGTACGGCCTATTTGGGTTTCCTTGCTGTTTGCTCTGGAGTGAATTCTTGTAACTGGTGAGATATTTCTCAAGGGAAAATGACGTCACTGGCTACTTCTCTTAAAAAATAAAAGTTAGCCAGTAGCACTAAAAAATATAGGTCTTTTTGACGTAATTATCCTTTAATAATTATATAATACTTAAGTTTCTATTTTTAAGCATTAGGCCCCAGTCAGAACGAAACTAGGAGAGACGCATTACTTTAATAAGTCAATATACAGAGTGAGTTTTTAAAGTGTTACAAGGCGATTTCTCGAAAACAATTTAAAATATTTTCATGAAATTTTGGTTAGTTAATAGGGGGATGGAGGGTCATATTTAAACATATTTTTGACATTTTCCCCCCGCTCTATTTTGAGCGGTGGGGGTAACTTTGGAATTTTAAATGGGATGATGTATTTTTGTTTATAATATTCGAATCTACGTAAAATACGTATGCGCATAAAATTTTTTTAATTTGCTCTAAAAAATCACTAAATTAAATTTATATCCAGTATGCTCTATAAATGACTCGTAAGGTAAAAAATAAAGTAACTGTTACTTTTATATTAACAATCAAGAATTTTTGATTATTTTGACTGGCGTGATGGTACTGCAAATTTAAATCAATAATAATAATAATAATAATAATAATAATAAAGATGTTTATTTATGCCAATAAAACAATTAAAAATATAAATATAAAAATGATAAAGTAAAAAAGAAAACCAAAAAATGACAGTAGTATACTAGTTGGCATAAATAGGTAGGGTTTTGATTTATAAAAAATCATTCTTCCAATCCTACCCTTACTAAATAATTTTTTATATTTTTTTTGAAAGTTATATAGCTTAAGCCCCTCAGACTAGAAGGAATATTATTATAAATTACAGAAGAGTTATATTTAAACGAAGACTTATATTTTTCAGTATGATGTTTAGGTATTTCTATTGCGTTCTGATTTCTAGTATTAACATTATGAATATTATTCCTGAATTCAATTTTTTCAAATAAATATCTTGGTTTCTGAGTTAAAATTATTTTATAAATAAAACAGGATATGTGGATTTCGCGTCTTTTTTCTAACTTAATTAAATTATGTTGGTCAAAACTAGCATTTTCGATAATGTTTTACAGCTAATTGAAACCAAAATGGCATTTCGATTAAAATTCCAAGGTCGAATGGTCCTATTTGGGCACGACCGTGGTGTCCTTTTCTTTCGGTATATTTTTGGGTTATTACTGATGACGGGTAACGAGAGTTTAAACTACTGATTTTAAAATTTTACAAATTAATGCGAACAAATTTAAAAAAAACAACTTTACGAAACTCGCAATCACAATTTACTGCTGTTGAATTTCACAGACTTTCTAGAACAATAGTCATGTCATTCTACGGAATAAAATTATTTAACCATTTTCCTACTTCAGGAAAAAATTTTCCCTGAAAAGCATTTCAATCCAAAATAAAACACTTTCTAATTATTAAAATTTTCCATGAATATAAGAAATACCTTCAACATCCGGTAAATATCGTCGTTTTGAATTAGTTTTGTCTTATTTTACATTGTCACTATAATTGTTTGTATTTTATTTGTGTAACGTGTTATGACGCTCTTTGTTTAATAGAAAGTGTAACGTTAAGAACCGTCAAAGATACTATGATGAGTATCTTTGACTAAGTACTTACAGCTTAAAACTCGAAGAAAAGAAAATTAGATTAATAAATGACGTAGAGCAAGAGAAAGCAGAAACAACAGGGTATTCTGAGCGAAGCAAGCTGTAGTAGAGCGCGTGCAAAGTAGTCCTTAGCTGAGTTAGCTGGAAAGGTTCAATTGGACGCCACCAGTTTTTTACACCGACACAAACTGGAAATCGCCTGCTTCATACACAACAAACCTCTTATTCATAATTTGACAAAACATAAGGCGGAGTGAGCTAAATAAAACAACGCAAGTACACTTAACCCTATATACATTTATTCATAAATAAATTGATACATTAGAAAAAGGGGACAAGGCACTTGACCAAAACTAGATGTAAATTTGTGCGTTCTCGCTATTCACCCTGTCTGAATTTTTCAAATACCGCATAAGAACACATACAAAACTGTACTGAATCCAATTTTCCTTCTTTATCGCCGACTCCAGCCGGAAAAACTCGAGGAAGTTCTGGTCTCCTCCGTGAAAAAGAAAGAAGAACTCTAATTAAATGCATCTTTCATTGATAGTGGGAGCTCGGAACAAGGCGAAGAAAATAAAATTCGGGGCCAAAAAAAGGTTAAACCAAACTAGGTACCCCTACCCCTAAAGCAAGCTACCAAAGCTCAGTATCAGCTACTAAAGACTCAGACGAGATGAAAGGCAATCAGTCAAATTAAAACTCCTAGGACCTAACCTGGAGGCTGGGCAAAAATAAACTTATACAGCAAAATCGTAGCATCCAGCACTGCAATAGAACAAAGGTAAATCAAAAGTAGACACTAAATAGGCATTGTAGATAAGATTAATTAGTGAAAATTGGCAAGGCACTGTGACAGAATTGACCTGTCACAATGACTTACTGACTTATGCAAGTGTGTTTATATATGTTGGCATCAATAAATAAAAATTAATAAAGTAACTCTTGTTTTTGTATTTACAACCCAGAATCACATATATGATTATTTTGACTGGCGTAATGGTACTGCAAATTTAAATCCCTTAGACATTTTTAATAATGGGCATTTGTACAGCTAATTAAAACCAAAATGGCATTTCCATTAAAATTCCAAGGTAAAATAGTCCTGTTTGAGCATAACCGTTGTGCCGTTTTCTTTCGGTATAATTTTGGATTATTACTGTTATGTCGTTTTAATGATGGTGTAACGAAAGTTAAAACTACTTATTTTAAAATTAAAAATTAAAGCGAACAAATTTTTAAATGTGCATATCCGCATGCAACAATATATTATTGTTATAATAACCGAAATGTCAGTTTTCGCAGAAATGTAACTGAGAAAAATATGCAAATACCTTGGCATGGAACTTCTTTTTTGAATGTAAGGTGAGTAGCTCAAATAAAGGAAATACACGTAACTATATATTTATTAGTAAAACATTCTATCCCCACCCATAAATCTAAAAAAATTACTCGAAAGAAATATAATAAATATAATAATTAATTATACGCTAAGGCTAGGATAGGGGGTACTAGTAGTTTGACATACGTACATCAGTGTTGCCGCACGAAAAGTTCATTACTTTTAACTATTTCAGAAAAAACTTACGCAAATAAAGACAAATACGAACCGCTTTAATTACATTTACATTACATTACATTATTACATTACATTACATTTCTTAAATTTATTTATTTATTCCTTTAATGGGATCACATGTATATATTTTGTCCTTGTCGAGGTAAGTAGGTTAAAAAGAGACTGAACACAGAGACTATTAACATTGTCCAACCGCCTTTCCAAGGTCGTGATTTTGCCGTTTATGGGTATTTTCGAACAAGCAGTTCGTTCGGTTTTCTGACCGTCCGGTCTTCTGACCGTCCGGCCGCGTCCGAAACAATCAGCCATTTACATACACTAAAAGCGCCTGTCGCTGTGCACCATATAATCTTTATCCGGGCCACTCTATTTCTGATTGAAAACAGTTTTCGGACTCTGTGTTGGAACAAACCTAATGTTTTTTTTGAAACAGCATATCATTGCGAAATCATTTTTATTAAAATGCATGCATCAACTTTAAATAAATTAGCTTAGTCTGCTTTAACTCTAAAACCGATTATGGAACTAACTGTTTTATTAACGTTTCTAGGTGCATTTTCAGAAAGCGCCCATTACGGATGCCTACATAAAAGTAATACTTTTCTTAGACAAATCGTACATATGTATGCAATAGTCTATATGTACCCTGTAGGCAGAGGATCGTGTGCACTTGTACATAAAATAATAACCCGATTTATTTATTTATAATATAGAATTTTTTTTAGTAGAACATTTAATTACTGAGGTCAATATTGACACGATTAAAAAAACAAAATACGCATAATTTTACAAAATAGCTGTCAATAATTTTCTTTTCTATATAATTTAGTCCAAAATTTTTTTTTTCATGCATGTTGCGATTAATGAAAAGGTGCACTTAAGTCCCGGCTAATTTTAAAGCTGCTTTTTCAGATTGATTGACATGTCAAGATAAGGCGGTCAGAAATTTGGCGTTACGTGTTTCGTGTTCTTTATGTTGCAAAACGTCAGCTTGTGATCTGTCAGTTCAGTTGAAAATATAACCTGTGGGGTAATGCATTCATTAAATATCTGATTTAACATACTTAACAATAACACATTCAGAATTTCGGTCTCAGGTCCGGCCCCAGGCATTTTTCTAGTGAACAGGACAACTTCGTTTGCGTCCAGTTCTTTATTATTGACCAGGTATCAACTAAAAAAATCACTCGATCATTGAACTCATCGACATCAGTCGATTTATGGAAGACTACAGAGTTACAGTTTTGTGTCACAGTTTTTCGGGAAAAACGCTTAAAAATTCCTGTCCCCCACCCTTATCACAAAAAGGATCGCTCAGAAAAAAATGATCAAACATTAAGAATTAGGTATAAATTGACAAAAAATTATCAGAATTGAAAAATTCTATCGCGATTAATCGTTATAAACAATATAATTGTTTACGTCTTTATAACTGCTAAACCATTGGTTTTAGAGAAAAAGTTTTTCGGCAAAAAATATGCCTGACGATGTAAGGAACAACTTTTTCCCTTACACATTATTTAAAATTTTTATGTGGCTCACTCGAAACGCTCCCCACTCAGCTCCGCGCATACGCGATGTAATATGGCGTTGGTGTCGTAGCATCGGCGGCGGATAGCGCGGCAAATAAGTGGAGATTGGGCGGTCGAGGTTTGCTCAGGTTAAGTGGGGGGTTGATGGCATGGAACAGTAATTGTACAAGAACAGCTTGCACTTGACCGAGGAGTACCACTGACGTGTGTGAGTTAAAACGGTTGATTTCTGACTACGTGGGACGGATGGATTATGGTGGTGTTAATGGTTTGTATTTATGGATTGATTATTATTATTGTTTTCAACCAGTACTGATTTGTGAATTTCTGACGATGCTTAAACTATGTTTTGTTGATAAGCAACCCTGCAGCCCCCCTCCCCCTGGGTGCGCCACTGGACCATACACTGGGCCAAATTAGGAAGAACCCTGGAATCTCTAATTGTTAATATAAATAATGGTATTTCCTCCTTGTTTCTAAATCTGTGTTTACAGCATGGATTTATTAGGACTGGATATGGGATGATTTCACATTCTTTGAAGCCAAAACAAACCATTCTAAACGACACTGTAAACACAATTTGTAAACATTGGCCACATCTTATTTTACCTTGTATTTTTGTACAAAAAATACGTTAGAAGCATCACAAGATTTACTAAAAGTAATAAAAACCCTAAAATATTTTATTTTTCTGCTAAATAATAATAAATTTAAGTTAAAAAGGATTTATTATTTATAGGTTATGTTATTTCTAAAGGTGTTTATTTAAAGTCGCTCCGAGTCATTTATAAATCTATATAAATCTATACGTCGCACTTTTTCTTTTCTAGTTCATTAGACAAAGACGTACGTGTAACCGAGTGTTCAAACCGAGGTTCAGCCGTTTTCCTAAACAACCATCACAGATAGCAACACTTCTGAGCTCCAACACTCCAATGCTATTTTATCTCTTTCTACTACCATTCTTGATTCAATTACGTAGTAATTCGTAGTCTTGTCTATGTTCGTAGTTCGTAAACTGCTCCCCCAAGAGAATAACAAAAACAAACAACAAAATATAAGACTTCACGTTCGATACGCTCACAGTATACGGATATCGAATCCTTATTATAATAAATCCATGGTTTACGGCTATATTGAAGCAGATTCATGTTTTTATTTGAGAAACAGTAATTTCTCCGTGACTACTTTTTAATGAATTGAGTGTCAACTTATTGCAATGTAGTTAGTTGTTTCGTTTTTATTATCACAAATTAATTTTTACTGTTAAAAATGTAAAACACGATGTTTTTGATTTATGGTAAAAAAACTGATTTTATGCAGTTGGCGCACAGCATTATAAACTGGAAATTTATCATCATTAATAAAAGACATCTTTAGTTTAATTATAGTCGCTATAAAATCCAAGATTTAACACACGTGTTTTCGCAGATTTACAAATCGTTTTAACACCATCGTAAATTCTTTTATAGATGTTCTAATTTTTAATCGATATTTATAAAGTCTTAAAAATTCCTATTATTATACTGATTTTTATTGTATAGAAGCTAGAGATCTTAAATATCTTATTACTTACAATTTAAAATCTTACGTTTTTCCATTTCGTGTCTTGGTGATTTTATACTCTCTGAATGTAGGAAGACTTACCTAAAATAAAAAAAACAATATTAACATTTTAGTTTTATAATACGGCATGTAAAATTTGGAATTTTTTAATATAATATTTTGACTGGAAATCTTTTATTAGAAATTCCCAAAATGATGATCCCCTATGACAAACATTTCCAGTAACAGCAAAGTGTAACTCTCAAGAAAAATATCACTGTAAAAAGAAGCCAAATTCCCCTGACTATTCAGATATAAAAAGTAGTGAGATCTGATATAGAGTCAAGTGGCCAAGTTTAACTTTAATGAGTCTGAAACTGAAGTTTTCTGAAGTTTAATCAACCTATTCTTTAAACAAAACTGACTTCATGCGACTTGGCGGTTACGGTTACAGAAACGTGACATGGCCGTAACTTTTACTTAAAGCGCGTAACCGCCAAGTCACATGAAGCTAATTTTGGTTAAAGCTATAGGTTGATAAAATTTAGAGAAACTTGTAAGGTACAGAGTTTCAAATCCAGTAAGTAACAAAAAATTGAACTGGGCTTTACATTACCCCCTTGTACTACTTTTACGGCCGAACAATCATGGGAACTTGGCTCTTTTACCTATATGTTATCGGCGGAATTTCACTTTTTTTTGTCCTTAACAAATGGGAAACTTTTTTATTTTTGACTTTACGGAAAAAAGTTATTTTTCATAAATAGTTCTACACACAATAATAGACAATTTTAGCCAAATTTCCACTTTTATTAAATACTTTATAACATGACGCGTTTCGCTAATACGATAGCTTCATCGGATGTTTGTTACAGACTGTAACAAACATCCATCATTAGGATGGGTTTACCATATACCATACATACAATTATAAAAAGGTGATAATCATAATTGTTAAATTTTACTACTCGTAGTTTACACCTTTAGGGGAAGTAAAACAAATAATATTGTACTTCGTAACACAATCAATACAGACCGTCTAAATATTTAATAAAGTTTTTTTTTGTAATTTTATGGCCAAGAATAACCACTTCCTACGTTCTTTTCGGGTTTGTGTCGCGTCATAATGGCCGATCCATCCTATTTACCGTTGTGTGATGCTGAATTGACAAATATTTTAGTACCGGTAAGTCAGCGAGTGTCAAAAGAGCTAAACTTTGATTTTGATTAATTTTGAAAGTAAAAGAGATAAGAATAAAGGTAAAAAATAAGTTGTTCAACTCTTGTACTGTGAGGTTCCTGACACTTATGGCCAAAATAACTGATAATAATGTCGTAAGAAATAGAATTTGCAAGAAAAGATAGACATAAAATTTATCTTGTTGGTTACTAATAGACACCTCACAAGCGCTGGTATATAGCCGATCTTAAAGATATTTAAATAATTTTAAATCTGCTTGAATAAAATTAATGTCCATTGCTGATTGAGCGTAGACTTTACTGTCATCTCAATTTACTTCGATGTCATCGCCATTCTTCACCAGGCAATCTTGCGAAGGATCATTTGATGAAATATCTACACGTTACTGAATGACTATCGGCAATTCTCCGTGACGATGTCAAATAAATAACTACTAACTCTGACATTTTGAATGTTAAAATTGAGAATTCAATTATAGATCTGATAAGAAAGCATGTACCAATTTGTTAATTTTTTTGTTCTATCAGCAATTACCGTTCTTGAAAACTAAATTACACCAAGACAACAATCCAATCCAAAGCAAAATAACGGAAAAAGAAAGGTGAAAGGAATAAAGTTTTTATTTTTAACTACAATAATACAGAGCATTTCGATTAAAACGATCCACCCTATATAATTCCGTCATTGTAATGTAAAACACGTCACTTTTTGTTCTACCCCTCGGCCCCTAATTTGTTGACGTAATGTGTATGTATACTTTCTTCTAAAAATTAAATTTAATTTTTTTTAATAAAAAAATTAACTTTTAATAATTGTTTTTAACAAAATCAAAAATATGCACAAAAACATTTTATTAAATGCTCAAAATGACCTTATTGATTCCATCGTAGGTCTTTAGAATTATTTTGCAGAAAAAAAACGGTGTGTCTGCCAAGATATCTACCTAAACAGTCGGTTTTCTTGAGTAAAACAAAACATTATTGTGGTTATGTTGGATAGAATAGCCACCAAGGCCCCCCGACCTACCTCCTGTAGATATCTGAAATCTAATGTGTACTAAACAAATCCAAATACATTACAATATTTACGAGAACGACTCAACAAGCAATGCAAATAAATCCTTAACAATGTAAGAGAGGAAATAAAAGGCTGTTTGTATTACCATTGTATGAAAGTAAATAGCGTCATTTTGAAAACCATTGTTATGTTTGTTTCTGATTTTGTTAAAAATAATTCAAATATCCTGAAATGTTGTGCTTAGTATAGTTAAGATTTCAAATATCCCCATTAAACGAGATCTAAAGGGGTTAGGTCGGGGGGTCTGGAAGGCCATTCTGTAGGCTCTGTTCTGCAAACTCATAACATTTTTGTTGAACTCTAGAAGTGATCAAAAAACTTGGACATGGACTGTTGACTAACAGTCAATGTCGTTTTTCCTACAAAATTATTTAAATTAGAGCTACCTAAAAATGAATAGGAAATAACCTCATTGGGCATTAAATAAAATTACTTTGCTATTTGCTTTTGGTTTTGTTAGAAATAATTAAAAAATTAATTTTTTCATTTAAAAACATTGAATTTAGAAAATATGCTTTAAACAAAAATTGTAAGGGGGCATTATCTTTAAAAAAAAATGATGTATTCTTTTTTTGTTGCTAAAGGTGGGGGTAATGGTATGGGTTAGGAGAAAAATGAATTAATAAACTTTCCTAAAAAAAAGAAATTCTTTCGGTTTATAGGTAATATACAGAAAAAGTGCACTATCTGCTCTAGTCAAATAACTCGAGAAAAAATCCTAATTTTGATTCTGATCCAGATGCCCTCCTGCTGTCGCGATTTCTGTGCCCTTATCCTCCAACAGACAGGCTTACACCCAGAGTAGCTGAAGAAGAGTCCACGTTTTGACCGGAATTAAGATCAGCCTTAATATCTATTGATGGATATACTCATATAACGATAGGAAAAAATCTTGACAAAAAATAATCCGTATCAGAAGTAGTAAAGAAAAATTAATTGTCGTATTTATTATCACCATTTGCATTCATTTAATTCATTCATTCTTAAGTCATTATTTCCCAAGTAGTATAAAAGTAATGCACATCATTGTAATTTTACACAAAAACACATAAATCAACGGCATAGCTTTTATATTGTATATGGTTCAGACACATTTACAACTTTCTCGTTATGTTTTGCAATGAAAGTATCCATTTTGTTGTCTTAAATACAAATAATTGATTAATTAAACTAAAATTAATTCCCATACAGAAGAAATCGAAATTACTTTTATTTTCTGTGAAACTTTAATGGGATCAGTTTCATTAGGCCACGTTAGACCAATTAGTTTTTTCTTATCAGAAAGTTTCAGATAGTTCTTTAATAAAATATCTAAAAATCACTATTTTAATATACAGGGCGTCCAAAAAGTCTTAGCCTGAGCAAATATATTATTTTGCTATTAGTAAAGATAGAGACACCACATTTTAATTGTATCTTATTGGTAGTTTGACTCCCCTATTATGTAATTTGACCTTTTCAACCCCCTTGAGGGGTGACGCTAGGGGGGCCGAGGTAAATGCAAACCCTATGCCGTGTGGTACCTCATTTTAAAGGTCTTCAAAAAATGAACATTTTACCGCAAATCGGAGGTCCGTATCTTAATTCGTTTTTAAATGGCAAGCCTATAAAAATTAAAAATTAAAGTTTTATGGATATTATTGGATAAATATAAAATTTCAATCCTCTTCCTAAGACAGCAGGCGGCTTTGCACTGTAGTAAATAATTAAATTATCATAAATATTTATGCTTTTTTAACGGATGAACTTTACTGTTACTTATTTACTATACGTTTATTTTATTTTTGACTATTCTTAGCATAGCATAGACCATTGTTACCACTGTTTCAACAACTAACTCTTTTGTTGCAAATCTTATTTAGTTAGTAACTTTCTAGATTAAATTATTTCTTGTAAGCGAATTGTCCAGTCACTGTGACTTTTACTTAGAAACAGTACTTGTAGTTTGATTTTTTAAAGATGTAAACAATGCCGAGCAGTGTTGTGCGTTATCAAAAATTTTATAACGAAAGAAGGCAAATTTTTTGATCACGTTCTTGTGCAAGGGTTTACTGAAGTTTATTGCAATTAAGCTATAAAAAATTAAAGTTATAATTTTTAACTAAAGTGATTATTAACGAAAAAATATTAGGTTCCAAAAACGAGAAAGTTTCTTAGATTTTCGCTATTTAATTTCAAATTTTGTTTTCTTCAGATTCAGTGAGCCTAAAATTTCAATATTCTGAAGAGGGATTTTATGATATCAAAACAAAACGTTAGCTTAGTGAAAGATGCATTGTTTTCTTAAAACTTATTATTTTCTTCTAATGATAAAACTAAAATTTCTTTTTTGTGTCCATACCGCTGATGTAGAGTGCCTTAGGAAATTTTCTTATGCAAGATTTTTTCCTCAGCTTTAGAAGATAATATCCATGTGATAAAATTTAAAAATATAGGTCAGAAATAAAAAAAAACTATTATTAAGTAGGTGGAACGGAATATTTCGTATAAATTAACTGTTTTAGCTACATTACAATTCCTAATAAAAAATAATGTATTGCTCAATATTAATAAAATGTATATGTTCTTGTTCGTAAAACATTAGGTGTTTTAGATACATTTCTTTATATTTTTCATATATTATTTTGTGTGGGGATATTATTTGCATTGCAAATTATATTCATAATAAAATGAAATGTTTCCAATCTCAAATATCGACTTTTCATGCCATAAATTTGTGATTATTAATAGTTTTATATCTTTTCAGATGATAATAATTTTTTTTGGTGTCAAAACATTATTTTTTGTATGTTGTCAGACAAGCTATAGCCAGAGTCTCCAACGCTAGTCCGGTCTAATTTCACAACCAAAAGCTTTAAACTGAGAAGTGTAAGAATAAGACAACTAAGTTTTATACTCTGAATTTGCTTCTGAGGTTTTTCGCAAATTTACAAAGCAGAGGACAATTTTAGTATATACTGTCCACAATAATAGACTAAATATTCTAGCAACCCGTTCCAAAATGAAATTTATTTTACAACCTAGCAAATCGCTGAAATATTGGAATAATTCATTAATTTTTTTTTAAAATAACTTTAACAACGATAGGACAAAAACTTGTCACAAAATAACTGATTAACAAGAAGATAATAATCTAAACCTGTACTAAATCTTAAACCTTCTTAGTGAATCTGAACGCTAAAGTTTAAGAAATTAACATCATCAAGATCCATATGTATTTTTGAGAGTTAAAACATTTTTATAAAAATAAAAAAAATACAAATATAAATACCCATAAGTACACAATATTTTATATAACGTAAAAATATTGAAAGTTCTTTCTTATAATACATGTATTAAGAATCATAATTTGACTTACAGGGTATTTCCATGGACGTACTGAGATCAATATGTTTGAAAGGTAGTGGAGTAAAATTCCCAACTGTGTGAAGATACCTATACATAAATCATTACTAAAAATTTCTATCCAATCTAATTTCTCAACTCATGCGCCATCGAGAAAACAACCTCCGACCCCACTATCCCTATCCCTAAATCCATCCTTGGGCATTTCCCATAAACGAACCAATTTATTTCAAGTGATCGACAAAAATTCAACAATAAACAGCAAACTTTGCTTAATTTATTTCAAAAAATTTCCACATGATGCGAATTTAATGGTGCCACTAAATAAAACAGCTTTTAAATTTAAAATTTACCAGAACTAACTCAATTATTTTTTTTTCTCTTTCTCTTTAGCCGGTCCTTCAACTTGCAACTCTGATTCCAAAGAAAGTGCCAATTAGTGTCTAAAAGATGCCCATCAAAAAAAGTATTTAAAATCCGAATTTACCAAGATTAACTACTTGTCACTGTTTTGTAAAGTGGTAACCAGGCTCGCATTAAACAATAATGAGCCCCTTAAAAATAATTTGGTGATTTTTTAAAAATATTTTTGTCGATAAAATCGAAACATAAAACTGGTTCGGCAAATTCAAAAAAATATTAAAATTAGTCTTGATTGGTCGAAGATGTTAAAGTAAGTGAACAAGATCAAAAGATGGTCCCAAGTGAAGAAGACAAATATGCTCATGAAAAAAACGCCTTGCTTAATTATGTTTTGATGCCAATTTAAAGAACTGATTTTGTCCATTTTGGCTTCAGTTATTTTCGAAAGGTGAAATTTGGATTTATTTTCCAATTATGGGTAAATTGATAATGCGAGAAAAAGAAAACTACCTTTAATTTCAACATTCCTAAGTAGTTCGTATTATTTAACACATTTTTTACAATTTTTTATCTGTTAGAAAGTGTGGTCAAAATTATCTGCAACAATTATTTAGTTGAAAGTACAGTTATTAAAAAAAAAATTAGGAAAAGTAAGCGAAGAACGAGATGTGTTGGTTTCTGTAACTGATGAAGATGTATTTCCACGTATGTTATTAATTTTGTTTTATTATGATGTTCTTGATCAATACTTAAACAGGGTTTTATTGAGATTACAATGTTATGACAAGTAATTTTTATAAGCCCTTGCTCTTGAATTCCGCTTTTGACTAGTTCAGTGATTGCTGATGACCTGTTGGAGTTGTTTTTTTTTCCTTTGTATTAAGGTCAATGACTTCGGCAGACGATTTCGTCCAATTCTGAATTAAATTAAACAAAGTTCTCAGTGGTCAGCAGAAATGGTCTTATCCACAAAGCTTAATTGGACATACCATGCTTCACAGAGAGAGCATTGCATAAGTGTTCTAAGTTTAGAATCGACACGACAATTATAATAGAAGTGCAATATCTATAGTTGCAAAGAAAGGTTTGTTAGAAATGTCATTCTCATACTTTCATAACAATCGAACAAAATTTTCGACAAAATTTTCTCTCTTATATTATCTGAAAAAAATATTGCAAAAATGATTTTTTTTATCTTCTGACAGCCCACGAAGACCGAAGTCTAAGTACTATGTACCGTGGGTGTACTGGGGAGTCGACTCACACATCCAGAGCTGGAAACATCCGTAGGGATTTCACCAGCCCTTTAAGAGGATGTGTGGGGTGGTACCACCTCGGTCGAGGAAGAATTCCTCTACCACCTTCCAACAACATTCACAAAATATCCATGGTCGAAGCGGGATTCGAACCCGCACCTCTCGGTTGCTTTGCTTTATTTCAAAATTAGACAAGAGTGAATTCGACAACCCCCAACAATTTCCTATTTACTTTACTTTCTCGTACTCGCTGACGTATGTAGATGAAACGACAGTTGCCGATTGGACTAAGAAAAGTTGTGAATGACTTTAAGCATAAAATATTGAAAATGATGTAACTGGTTTGACAACGAAAAAGCGTTAAATTAATTGAAATGTCAATTATAAAGTTGCGAAAAACAGCATCATAATCGGAAAAGATTAACTTCGTGTCAGTTGTGGCAAATTGGTTTTTTAACAAAGCTGTCTGCTAAACATATTTTTAATATATTTGCAATCAAACTCTTGTATAGCATGCAAGTTAAAGAGCTTAAATTACTTCAGAAAGAACTGAACTTGAAAAATTATAGTAATTTTTCAACCAGTAATGTGAGCAAATTATCTTTGCTGTAAAATTGAAGTATAAATTTTAAATTAAAGGAAATGCTATATTAATTTTAATTAAACACGCCATTTTTTATTTTATACTTATCGAAAAGCAAGTGTAATTTCCATACAGTTCTTTATTTTGAAAAAATCTGCCTTTATTTCTTATGCGCAATGAAATTACAACGATAAAAGTACTTGCAGAGATACACACCCAATTATCGAACAGAAGAAAGTCAAAACTATCTGAAATGTATTCGTAACAACTAATATCTATTCACCCTGTATATCAGATATCTTTGCCAGACAGACACTTTGCCTGTGACAAAATATTATTTTAATTTAACCCATTTTCTTAAAAATGAGCGACATTTGTTATTTAAGTTATATAAATTTAATATTGTTCCAAAACAGAAACTAAACTTGAATATACTGGTTTATAAAAAACACAAAGTTAATTTTCACCCAAAAGCAAAATTTTTCCAGTAAACTTTCTTATTTTTAATTGAACAAGTGAATTAATTTTGCAATGGGTACTTTTCTATCTATGTCGATGTTATGGACGTTTACCAGCACCTTACGTATTGCCACACCAATAGTAGAAATTGACCATGTTTATTTTACAAGAACAAGGGATTTATCTAGTAAAATATTACAATCTGGATGATTGGATTGGTCATTCTGCACCAGACTATTGACCTGCTCTGTCGCCTGACCTAACCCTATTATACTTTTTTTCCTAAAGCAGAAGGTCTACGATAATGATTTTAATGACAATACTGACCTACTATGAAAAAACTGTGAAAGCTGTTGTCACTATAAATGCAGGTATAGAGTCTGTGTTAGAGGTCTTTTGTATTGTAGTATCCGTATGTGAGGGGTTGTGAAATATTTATTATTTTTCTTTGTTATCATCATAAATCATATTTATTATTTATCTTTGTTATCGTTAAATCTAAAAAATGTATTGAATCATTTTGTGGCAGTTCTAATATTAAGGTGCATAGGCGCAGCTAGCTCTTTATATAGGATGGGGGGGGGGGGGGGGGGGAAGCCCCACCAATAAAATTATGTAAAGAAATTGAAATACAAGCTTAAACAACTTAATATATCTGTTGTGTCCAGTGTTGCCATTGTTACTAACTTTATGTCTGTTGTGTGCTGTGTTGCCACTGCTACTAATTTTAAGGAGATTAAAAGCCACCAGAAATACTGATCCAAGTTTTATTTTAAAGTTATATGGGAACAAAATAGGTAAAATGATTTTTGCCGGGACATTTTTTAGGAGTGGGCTAATTTTTCAACAGAAGGGCTAAGTCCTCCAAGCCCGCTCTAGCTACGCCAATGTTAAGGTGTAAATTATTAATGTAGTTGAAAAAACTTTGAAGTTGCCGTTCAGTATTAACAAAACAAGCTAAAATATCATCTACATACCTATACCAGTAAATATATAATGCAATAATTAGGAATTACTAATGCCACTACGTACCTTCTTCATCAGAATTATCATAAACCACTTTTTCGCGCGATAAATCAAGCAGACTGACAGTTAGCAGCCAGTATTGTACATAAATAATTAAAAATTCTAACATAAATATACTTAAGGTAAACTCCTAATATGAAAATACATTTTTAAAATTCTAACCCATAAATTTTCAATGAAAGTTCCGTTATTTCACAGGCAGAGCATTGGTGCAGTGTGGTTACTCCTAAAATACTAAATCCCAATATTTATTAAAGGCCCTCCTCCTCCTACGTAAAAATTTTATGGTGTAAGAAAAATATAATTTATTTACACGAATCATCCAACTGCTTCATTCTTACAAGGCTTTATTAGGGACTTATTAGGTAAATTTTAAAAAATTTATCATCATCATCAGTATGTGATTACAACATAAACTAGAAAAATTTCAATAATTAATTCAAATTGTTTGCATTAACGAAAAACCGTAATATGAACTTGTTACTAAAATAAAGATAGAGATAAGAAAGATATATCATCATGTACGAGTATGTACAATCAACAAATGCATCTGATTTATTGCATTTAGCAATTTTGCAAAAAAGGTCAAATGACTTTCTTGCTATTTTGTTTAGCTGATATTTCTAAGTCAAGTAATGGTTACGAAATCTTAGGAAATTATACTGATTTAGAGAAATATATATAATATACAGTATGTCCCAGGCGCGGCCCGTGAGTTTTTGTTACAGGTGGGTCAAAATTTTGTGGGCAAGTAGTAATATTAACGGAACACACAAAATACACTTTTTTAATCAAGAAAGGTTTCTTAATAATGTGCCAGTTTTGCTTACCTACAAATAAAAACCGCAAAAAAATTTAAAATAGGTACTGTAGTTACTACAGTACCTATGAAACAGTAACATGAAACCTTAGATTACCAAAACTTACAAAGCATTTACTACATTCTCTACATGAATAATAATTAGGTACCAGAACCAAATAGATTTCTAGTTATTGGTGCAATTATATCCAGTTTATCTTATTATAGAAACATTAGTTATTGCATAATAGAGATATAGGTACCTGGATGATTCCTTTTAACGTGAGCTCTCAAGTTAGAGGGTTTACACAAATCCAATTTACATTCCCCACAATGTGCCATTTTAGATTCTCATCCTCAACAGTTCTTGTCGATTAACGACTCTCTAACAGAACTGTACTACCAGATACACGAATGATTCAGTATTTTACAAATAACACAAAACACCAAAGCAAAACTAAGCAGTATTCTTGGTACCTCTTTACTAAAGTTTTTGAACAATTTAAAATAAAAATTCTGTTGTTATGTAGGCAATTAATTTTGACACATCGACATCGACCAGAAAAAAGGATATTTTTTCGCGAGATCCCGTTGACCAACCGCGAACGACCGGGAACTAGATATCACGTGATATCTGCATTGATATATTAAGCGACATACACGTGACACACTGTTAAAGGTAGATCAACAGAATCTCGCGAAAATACATGGACGGGTTGGATGCTGCAGCTGCGTTGCGACTCGTAATTAGTGAAATATTGGGGTAGGGAAAATCCAGAGTTAAGAATTGCAAACCGGCCTCAGTATTTTAAAAAGTCAATGTTTGGTGTGCCATTTCCTCTTCTGTGATTATAACTTTTTTTGATAATGCAGATAACAGTCATTCTTATTTACATATCCTGAAATCATTTTGTGATGTATTTCTCTGGGGTACATTAAACAACTAACACATGAAAGACCCATTGAAATTGACGAAGAAGTTTTAAAGAAGAGATTTTTAAGAGCGATAGAATCGATTTGACTGAAAGAAATAAGAAGAAGCTTTAGTCATTTTCGACATCATTTGGAAAAATGCGTAGAATATGGAGGAGAATAATGGGAGCTTTTATTAAGATCCAGAAAAAGTTGGAGAAACATACACACACATTAAGTCTAACACATTGTTTAACTGTGTTTAACTGTCAATCGTGACTGCAAGGAAAGAACCAAAAGTGATAACAAAATATGTTGAATTAGGTTATAACATGGATCGAACTCTCTCCCGACTTAAATAACTTACGAAATCATAGTTCTTTGCTTCCCGGGAATTACATCTAGTCCAAACGTGCTCATCTTAGCCGTCTTGATATGAATCCCCCACAACCATTATTTATAGCTTTAAGAAAATTAATACTACCAAACTACCATATTGATATAATATTTAATAAATGTCCACCCACGTGCCGTTCTTTATGTTACAACAAAAAAAAACTTTAAGTGTTTTTGAAAGCCTAATTTATTTGGCATCAATCACTCAACTGCTTCGCGGAGGTAAAACTTCATTAACATTAATTTGTTTAGGTAAAAGAATGGCAATATGTTACAGTACGTATCATACAGGGTCGAACACAATAATTACTGAAATATTGGAAATAGAGATAAAATAACAGTTGAGTTGTTTGCTTCAGCACGTTACTTTGGTAGCAACATGTTAAAACTACTCGGTAAAAACTTGTTAAAAACCTTGGTTTTGTTTTCCGAGCCCGAAAAGGATTTTTCCTCTGCAGCTACTATAATTTCGGTTTCCCCAATTAGATCAAACCTATAACATTGTCCCCACATCTGAGAAATGACTGCACCTTCGACAATGAGCGTCACTCATACACTACTTCCTACCCGTATCCTAGCTCCTGTACACGTACACCTTTTATACCTTGTATAAACCTTACTCACATTTCTGACACTTTGTCATACACCTCCATACTTTTTGCGGTGCAACTCACGTTTGCCAGGTCAACAAAAACCATGCGCAACAATTTCCGCTTCCTCTGATGGTTTTTTGTAGCTTGTTTTTATACAAAAATTGCAGCCGTTTCTACCTGGCTTGAAACAAAACTGCTTTTCTTCTATTGACGTTTGCATGAATAGAAATATTATTTTTACATATTTAATAGGTTGAAAATTGCGTAACACTCCATGCCGCACTCCTCGACATACTATCTTTTTACGATCTTCCTCCCAAACTATGTACCTGGATCGGTAGCTTCCTCTCTAATCGGCGCCTAGTACACCCACGGTACCTAGAGTACTTAGGTTTAGACCTTCATGGGCTGTCCAAAAGATAAAAGAAAATATCGATACCTTTTCGGCAAAACATCGTAAGTCTAAAGGAGGTCCTTTGGACTTACGATGTTGTGCCAAAAAGGTATCGATATCTGTCGTGGTAGAGATCACTCGTCTAACTTCCATCCTATCAATGCTGGCGTACCCCAAGGTTCAGTACTAGCACCAACCCTATTTCTTTTTCACATTAGTGACCTGCTCTCTTCAGCTAGCAATCCCATCCATAGTTACGCAGACGATAGTACCTCTCATTCCAACATTCATTCTTCCAGACAAGTCTCGAATCCAGAGCTGGATAACAGAAGCAGGTACGCCCGTATCCTTTTCCCACCTTCAATTAATCTTAGACTGGGGTCCCAAAAACCTTTTTCACTTCAACGCCTCCAAAACACAGTCTTGCTCCCTGTCACGCAAAAATCCGGCAACACTTACCCCATCCACATGAATGACCAAGCCCTATAGAACAATGAAACGTTCGATCTTGTTGGCATCGCTTTTGAATATGATCTCAGCTGGCACAACCACATTACTTCAATAGCCACATTGGCAGCTAAAAAGCTTGGTTTCCTCTTTCTAGCCAGAAACTACTTTTCCCCTTCCAACTTGCACAGTCTGTTTGCCAAATAGAACCTAACCTAGGGTACTTTTCCCATGTCTGGGGAGCGGCATCATCGTCGACACTTAGCATCCTTGACTCTATTCAAAAGAGTGCCATTATATTCATCAAAGACAGTCCTTACAAGAACACTCTCTTCTCTCGCTCATCGCCGCACTCGGGGGCGGATTAAACGTATGTGGTACCCCGTGCTTCCAGTAAATGGTACCCCCATTCACCAGGTGTGCCCCGTCCCCCAGGAAAAGGCAGTAAATTTTAATTTATTTAATTATAGAAACATTTATAAAATAATACATTTTTATTATCAAATACAAAATTACATATTATAAATAACTTTCTCCTTGATTTTGCTTTTACAAAGTCTTTAATAATTGTTTTCTCGAAATTAAACATATCAAGGAAAGGTGAAGTGGTGTCGCAGCCGAAGCTTAGTGCTTAGGGCTGCAGCACACCCTAGACCCATGGTTAGTTCGCTCCAGCAGCACTGTTGGGGATTTATCCCTTTTCTCCCGATACTTCCACGGATTTTGCCCAACCCAACCTCAAGAACTAGTCGCCATAATTTCTCCCTTCTTTTCCTAACAGAACAAGCGTTACATAATATGCATCCCTTTACTGTCCAGCTGCAAAGGCTTAGACTATCCCCCCTCCCTTGCTCATTCATACCTAGGGTCTCCAGATTACGGAATAAATTGCCTGCAGATTCCCATCCCAACCTCCAATCCTTTAAATCCCATGTCAATAGATTACATTTCCCTTCTCTTCAGATGCCCATGATACGGTAGTACTTAGGCTTCAAGTCTACGTGGGCTGTCTAAAAAAAAAGGGAACGTCCATTTTATGCAGTCCAACTTGTAGATCAAGGATTCTGTTAAAAGTTACTTCTCTGAAATAAAAACACAGGTGCTTGACTAAAGAGTTGTCCACCCACATTTGATATTTCATGACGGAGAAATAACTGTTACCGGCCATTAATATTTAAACGCTCAATTTATTCTGCATCAATCAACCAACTGTTTTACCCAGGCATTCAGACAAAGCTTCATTAGGACTAATTTGGTAATTTTTAAAATATATTTCCAATTAAATCGGTATGTTATTATAGCCATTAAAACCGACCACAAAAAATTAAAAAAATTTTAAATAAATTATTAAAATTGTGTACACATAGTTATATACAGAAGAAAAGAAGCACCGCAATGTGAGGCTGTAACTGAAATCTTCCGCGATATAATGATACACCGATGCTCTGGTACTTTTAATAATAATGGTACCTAAAAAAATTTAATAATACATGATAAAGACCAGTTAACAATTATCAAGACTCTCATAAATCAAAACAGTTAGTTTTACATGAATAATGTCTTCTTTAAGATGAACTACCAACAGGCAATTTTTATAGGATTTATATGCACACCTCTCGTTAAAAACGCCATTTCATAAATATATTCAGTCATTACGTCGCTTCGTCTTTTAGATTTTAAGCTGTCTATGCCTTTTTTTAATAATTATCCTGCTTTGTGGAAATGTGTAGGCTAAAATATTTTAATTTAGAACCTAGAACCACCGAATAGATCCTTTATTTTTTTTATAGACAAAAAGATCTTTCATAGTTATGGCATATGTACCTAAGAGTCTTTATGGTCATAAAATATGCAGTGCTAACTAAAATGTAGGTAGGTATCTGTGAATTTTCATGTGTGCAGTCGGCGAATGAGCTTGCTCAGTCATTTTGCATTCTCAATATTATTGCACAGTTTAGCCCAGTGATCCAACGCGCTGGGTTTGTGACGCGTCTCCGGCACTAGACCAGGTTCGAATCCTGGCCCGGCCGCACGCTTAATAAAAATAGTGTGGCCAGACATTTAGTAGGATTGTCACAAAAAGTGGAAGGTGGTAGAGGAGTTCTTCCTCGACCGGGGTGGTACCACCCCACACATCCTCTTAAAGGGCTGGTGAAATCCCTACGGATGTTTCCAGCTCTGGATATGTGAGTCGATTCTCCAGTACACCCACGGTACATAGTACTTAGACCGCGGTATTCGTGGGCTGTCAGAAGATAGAAAAAAACAGTTAGTCAATCAAAAACGCACACAAAAAATTACGTCGTTTGGCCAGTCAAGACTTGACATTGGCACTTCTTGCACCAAGCCACAGAAATAATTTTGGATTTTCAAAACCATTTTGTGTTTTGCTACATATCAGAAAAGCATTTTGTTAAAAGTCCAACCTAGACAATGCCTTTCAGAAATATAATTAATAATAAAACATAATTTCTTAGAAACCAAGGGAGAAAAATTATACAGTGTGTCTACGTAAGTTGGCGGCATATGGGAAACTTTTTTATTATTAATTTTACGAAAAAAAGTTATTCTTTATAAAAAGTTCTGCATGCTCCAAAACCTAAAATGCAACCATCAGATATCAAATTTTGTCAGTCGTATACGAGGTTTGTCAAAAAATGTGATTTTTACTCAAGAGTAAAGTACCATTATTTTCGACAATATCGAAAATTATTATAAAGAAAAGATGTTTAGAATTAAAAATAACTTTAAAATATTCAACATTGTTTATTTACATTAAAAAACAATTTTTTTCGACATTTTCTCTGCGATAACGTTGACAATTGAAGAGTGCACATTAATGCATTACATTTACTAAATTAACAATCTCAATTTTCTCTTCCAGGCTTAATGTTTTTGGCATTTGTACCTTTCCGTAAACAAATACGTCTGTCAAACATAAAACTGTACATACGGATCTCTAAAAACTATGAAAAACACTGTTAGACTGCCTAAAAAAAGTGTTTATACCGTGCTACTTTTTAAAATACGATTGTTGACTTTTTTTCGAATTTTCGATGTTTTGACAGTTCTCAAATCCTACTTCAAATACCACTTTTAAAACATGCCAGTGCATCCTAGATTAATTAATTATGCGTTAATGTGCAAACTTAAATTTTCAACGTTATCGCAGAGAAAATGTCGAAAAAAATAGTTTTTTAACGTAAATAAACAATGTTGAATATTTCAAATTTATTTTTAATTCTAAACGTCTTTTCTTTATAATAATTTTCGATATTGTCGAAAATAAATGTACTTTACTCTTGAGCAAAAAACACATTTTTTGACAAACCTCGTATACGACTGATAAAATGTGATATCTGATGGTTGCATTTTAGGTTTTGGACCATGCAGAACTTTTTATAAAGAATAACTTTTTTTCGTAAAATTAACAATAAGAAAGTTTCCCATATGCCGCCAACTTACGTAGACACACTGTATATTCGTCCACCAACATTTTTTTCGAAATTCGTCCAAACATGCCAAACCTAATAACGTGTGGGGTATTAGGCATTGACTCTACGAGTTTTATACCAAAACCTACTTCAATTTTTGACCATTCTTCTTGACATATTGCTTTTAACGCCTCTTTGTTGGAAATTTTATGTTCTTTCACCCTTTCTTTGGGTTCCCACCATCGATGTTCATTCGGGTTAACGTCTATAGGGATTGCGGTAGGGTTTCCAACACTCTTGGTACTCTATCCAGTATCCACTCTTTAACGACCCGCGCTGTATGCTTTGGATGTTGTTTTGCTGAAATAAGAAATTGTCTCCAATTCACATTCTCTCCGCGCTCTGTCTTAAATTCTTTTTTAAAATGTTCATGTAGACGAACCGATCCATAGTTTCATCAATAAAATGGAGGTGGCCCAATCCATGCCATGACATACACCCCCAGATTAGAAAGGAACCCCCTCCGTGCTTTACCATTGGAATTAAATTTTTAGGTGTGTAGGCTTCCCCGCGCTTTCTGTACACCAAAACCTTTTTTTATTTTACCAAACAACTCAATTTTTTATTTCGTCAGTATATATGATGTTTTTACAGTACTCAGTATCTTTGACAAAATGCCTCTGAGCAAACTCGAGCTGTTTCTTCTTATTTGTCTTATTTACTAATGGTATCTTTCGACCAACTCGTGCCTGTATACCCTGGCTTCTTAAAAATTTTCTTATTATTGTTACATGGATAACTTTAGTAATCTCTGGCTTAACATTTCGCTGTACCTGTCGCAGTAGTTCGCGAATTTTCGCCAACTTTTCTTAGTATTTCTTGTTTCTCTCGAAAAGTCAGTATCTACTTGTTCTTCCTCTCTCTCTCTGACAAGGTTTTTGTTGTTTGAATTGTTTCATATTTTTTTATAATATATTCAACTGTTGACCGGCTTCTTCCAACAATTTTTCTTATGTTTCTTTGAGATCTTCCTTCTTGATATAATTTTATATTTCATTATCAAATGTCTGATTTCTTGAGGCACTTCAAACGATTTGCGACAAATTTTGAAAATTTTGCTGTATTCTTTAGACCACGGAGTCTCAAACTGCTATTAAAAATAATTTGGAATCTATATTTAGGAATTTTTATCAGTATAAGAACAGATAAATACATTCTATAGGGTACATCTTTAATTTTTTATTTTTTTTTTGAAGTGGACGAATAATTTCGCTCGCCGATATTTTATCAAATTATCTTTCTTTTGTCTTCTTTGTCCAAGAGATACTGATAAATATGAAGGGTTATTGTTATTTCTCGGGAAAAGAGATATCCGTTAACTTATTTGTAAAATTTTACTAAATTTAATGTAGAAGATTTATCTATATCTTTGAAAAAATACAAGTGGACGAATAATAAATCTCCCGACTGTATCTATTCGCTTCAAATTAAACCAGAAACAATTTTATAACACCGATATTAGGAGCACTGGTGAAATTGAAGCAAGGATTATCAAGGATTTTATCAACAAACTTAAACCAAGCTGGAAAAAAAATACTACAAGTCAAAAATAACCAAATTTACGCAGAATTAATATAGGCGTTTAACATATATCTATTTAAAAAAATCTGAGCTTTTATTTTGATACATACATTATACATACATACCGTTACGTACTTGAGTCGATTAAAACCGGCAGTCAGTCAAAATATCAAAATATGTAAATTGAGCACGTAATAAGCACAGTCCCTCTTTATATAATTTTGTTTTTCTTTTATATTTTTGCCGCCTTAATTATTTTCATATAAACCCGTTTATGGCGATTTAAGGTCTGGGAATTTTTTAAAATAAGTTCCCATTAGCGGCAGATGGATACACAGGAAAAAAGAACCGCAACGTGTTGCCGTTTCCAAATTAAACAAGGTAATATGATAATACTATACTATTACACTTCTATATAAAACAATCGCTAATTTGCATTGTAATAGAGAAGGCAGAAAGTCTTTTCTAATAATCAATTATCCAAGCTTCACGTGAAGATAAAAATAAATTAAATTAAAAATTAATTAAAACCTGAATTAAAAATCTCAAGATCGTGGACTTGTGAAAAGCAACAGACCTTTTTTTAGTACTAAACAAGACTAAAATATGCTTTTTTATATAAACTGTTGTTGGTTCTAAAGTTTACTATACAAATAATAATATAATACCAAGAACTTTTTTTTATCTGAGATAGCCCACGTGGACTTCAAGCCTAAGTACTAGAGTACCGTGGGTGTCTGAAGAGAAGGGAAATGTAGTGTATTGACACGGGATTTAAAGGATTGGAGGTTGGGAGGGAAAGGGAAAGCATCTGCGGGCAATGTGTTCCAGAGTCTGGAGATCCTATATATGAATGAGTGAGAGAAGTGAGTTTTTTACAGGTGGGTCAAGATTTTGTGAGCAACTAGTGATATCAACGCAACAAGCAAAATACAATTTTTTTTTAATTAAGGAAGGTTTTTTAATAATGTGCCTAGTTTTGCCCAGAAATTATTTACCTTCAAATAAACACCGAAAAAATCATAAAATAGGTACTGTAGTATATTGAACATTGTTACTTTAGATGTTTCTGACTTTTAGTATTACTTTTCTATGTCTTTTAGTCTAAGATTGTTAGCGGCTTCCCGTTTTGATACGTCTGCGTCTCCTCAATAGAGGTCTCGCCATGTACTAAAGTATGATTATTCGTAAAATAAAACTAGGAAAGCTGCCGAAACTCCGTTTTCTTTAATAAATACAATACTGGTGGCTAGACATAGTAATACGATCTTCGGCTACGCACGCGCAGGCTGCCGGCTGTAGTAGATATGAGATTACCAATAATTTTAAAAATATTTTATCGAGGAACAAGTGCTAAACTTGTTGCCAATCCACCTTTTAGAGCCGATCTAATTTTTTAAATACCAAAAATTTTTAAAAAGTCTGTCCGAGCACAGCCTCGAACCCACGACCTCTTGGTCCACTTGCTGAGATTATACCTCTGGGCCACGCTACTAATGTGAGAAAACACGTGCCGATGCCGTTATATTTGATGACTACCATTGGCGTGGCCGAGAGGTCGTATTTCTATGTTTAGCCGCTAATTAATAATACATTAATACAATGCAAATACAAATGTTTTGAAAGAGTACATTTCACGGGGCGGTTCGAGTGTATTTCCATAGTGGGGGTGGCGCGATATTATTGGTGGGCCGTCGACAAATTTTGGCTCTTTTTAACTTACTAAACCGCGTATGTCTGTTTCTCTCTTAGTTTTAATGAATTTATATCGTCCATATAAACCTATGTGGCCAATTTAAAATAAGACTCAGCCCGGAGCAAGCTTGGATATTTTTCGACTATGTCGAGTCGTCGTTAAATACCTACAGCGTGGACAAAAATAATAGAACACTCCAAATATTTTCATAACCACGTATAATTTAAAAAAAAAACGGTCGAACTCGTCAATGATATTTTTATTTTTTACAAATTTTTAGTAATATACAGAGTTGCTCAAAAAATCAGGTCACACGTCAACTTCAGTTTTTTAAATGGAATACCCAAATTTTTATTCGATATTTGAATTCTACCTGATATTCTGACATTTTTCATGTAACATAATGCCGATCTTCAACTGTTAATGATGGTAATTTTCATGCAATTAATTGAAGGAAAGCAAAATAGGGAAAGTTACCTTGATAACAAAGCACATTATTGTATTTAAATTAGTGTCATTTTAACAAAAGTGACTTTTGCTGTCAAACAAAAAATTTTATATCGCAGAAATCAGTCTAGTCTCCATTACTCATGTTTGCGTAAGAACTATGTTATTTGTGATAGAATCCTCTCAACCTTAACCAAATACCTACTATAAAAAAACTGTTTGCCCAAACGGGTACTTATAATGAATGAAACGTTACACGCATATTTGGCCTTTATTAAGAATATGACTTGCGCAAATTCTGATTATATGTATCTTGTCGGCCCATTCAAAAAAATTAGCACATGTTTTATACTGTCCAAATTGATTAGCGATATCTTGGCTTCGGTACAACTTTATTTTCAATAATTCTTTGATTTTGTGTTTTATTTTGATTATTTCGGTTATATTTTATCACGTTCAGATCTGAAATTATTGTTCACCCAGATGTGATGAGTCAATATGTATTTGAAAAGTTCAAGCATGCCTTTGAATTTTAAGAGTAATTATCCTTAATAAGAGCTTGGAGAGTTCACTTGTCCGTGACAATGTGGAGAATTCATATTCAGCGCTCTGATGGTTGTTTGGTTGGAAATAATCACTAAGAAAACTTATTTTTTTGAGCAAAAGCCGTACAGATGTCCACAGAAAGAGTCAGATTACCCACAACACGTCATTATTAGTGAATGAACGAGAGAACAGAACTTATCTCTAAAAATCGGGTCACTTATTAGTCGGATAGCTCTCGTTTGAGTTTGCTTGGGTCTCGGAAACCCCAAAGGTACTATCCAGAAACAACAGGAGAGCTTCTGTGGTTCCCTGGTCATACAGAAATCGCAAGCAATAAAGAAGCAAACGAAAGGGCAATAGTCAAATCGGCAAAATCTTCTACGGGTCCAGATTGCGTCTTTTAAATTTTCAGACAGGTGGTAAAACCAGTATTGGACAGAATCAGATGTGCTCACGACCAATATCTAAACCTCTGGCGAACAACACTTGGGAAACTCCATACCCAGAAGTAATTGGTAATGCTTCAAACAAGCTGTCAGCTCTTCAGCTGCAATTAAAACGCAATCAGACTGAACTAGTGGTGGGCCTGCTGACAGGTCACGGTCATTTAAAAAGCACCTTCACAACGGACCTACAACCTGTAGATCACGCAGAGAAGAGAAAGATACTGCCTCCATAGCCTTTACAAATGTGGAGCTCTGGTACACAAAAGGTACAGACTGGTCGAACGCACGAAGAACGAAGAAGGACAGGGCTTCCGTGAAGAAGAGGAAGGGGCGCAATAAGCCAGTTAAATTGACTACAGTACAATTCCGAGAACTACGACGTTTGACCTCACCTGAAACCCATTAACCTAGAGCCAAAATAATTTTTAACTTGTTTTACAAAACGATACAAATATACTGTTTTGGATTACGCAAGGTAACGTTTTTAACGCATTATCAAAGTACAGTTAACGAAAAATAATATTCTTCTTTTCCACCTGTTGCAACAAAACCAATTTTCGAATTCCGTCTGTCATATGGCGCGATTGCGTCGGCGAGATAGTAATATTTATTAAATTAGCTTTGAAATGTCTTGAAACAATGTCACTAACCTTATAAACACAACGGGCTAAGTGGCCTTCGTCAATGCATAGTGAAGGTTACAACTGAATCTTTCTTGCGGCAGTACCAGTGACCTGCAGCAGCACCGTGGGTATCTCGTGACAGTACCCGGTAGACGTTAAGTGTAGACAGTTCGCGCCTGCTCTTGATGTTATTTGGAGCCTCGACGATGCTCATTTATTATTTTGGACTTTATCAAATTTGGTTGATACGTGTTACAGGAAAACTGCATTATCATTATCTTCTTAAAGGTGACCGGCAATTTTTTACAAGCAGTACTTTTTGACAAGATGCAATTATTTTTATCTGGCAACGGACCAAGTTATCAGTTGATTTCGAATGTTATTTTTTCTGACCAAGAAATGAAGACCTACATAACCGTACACAATAATTCGCGCTTTTTATTTTGTTCAAGTTTGAAGAATATGTTTTAAGAGTAGAAAATGGGCAGGTTTTTCCCAAAAAATATATTGAGGCTAAGCGTCTCACAGACCAACGCGAATTCGCTTCGATTTTTTTATCATTGAGGCTGACAATAATAAAAAAATAACGCAGCCTATGCGACGGCGAATTCGCGTTTGTCCGTGGGATTCTTTAATCTAAAAAAATTATACCGTTTTTAAATTCAACATCCCAGAAACTGCCTCTGTTTGAAATAAACTGGACTTTGCACCAATAACCAGAAATCCATCCATCCAAAGTAAGAACCAAGATGCAATTTTAGTATTTTATGTTTTTGCGGTGTTTATGTGTAGGTAAATAATCTCTTGGCAGAATTATTAAAAAACCTTCCTTAATTAAAAAAGTGTATTTTGCTTCTTACGTTGATTTCACTAGTTGCCCACAAAATTTTCCCCACCTATAAAAAAATTCACGGGCCGCGCCTGGGAAAAAGGCAACACGGTATCAGCAGTATACTGAATTTAAATATGTAAGCAGTATCTTATTTCAAAGATGTTTTAATCCTCTCCCATTTCCTAAGTTTCCAAAACAAAACTTAATCGTATTAAAAGTAGCGCCCAAATGATAGACAGTAAAATTAAATAAAGCAGCATTTTCATAATAATTGAGACAAAGACCAGACGCCTAAACATCTGAAGCAAAAAATTTAGTTAGACGAACTGAATTATATAATAAATTAATAACATATATTGGTGTAGAAAGCCGTGTGGTGACCCAACAACATTTTTATTAATAGCCGAGCTCCAAGCTATTACAGAAACACTTGGTGGTGCCTCTTTTAATCATCTTAAAACTGATCTCAAATTCTCTTTAGAATTTGTATGTATCATTACTGTTTTAAGAGAACTTCATTAAATAATCTTAGGAATTCTTTTAACAGCGATACATCTGTTCATTAATTATTATCATACAATAGTGAAATTACCGTCTACAAAATCAATGTCATTAGCAAAGCTTTTACCTTTGAATCCTGTAATCATCAAGTGGCGCTACTTGTTTGTCAAGATATTTAATTGCCCTCTCAACTGGCGTTAAGGCTTTATCCACCCACTTAAAGCAAGATGTACTGTATTTGTTTACATGTGTGAATTAAACAAAAACGAGATTTTGCTAACGCCTAGAAAAATTACCGTATCACCTATAGGTTGGGTTGGTCAATTAAAGTAAATTTTCGAGTATCGAATTCTAATAGTGCAGAAAAGTTGCGTATTCGCATACCATATGCTAATAAAGAGAAAATATTGAGAAAATTCCTATATTTTTAATTCAGCTCGCGCAAAGGGCCTGAAGATTTAAAAAAATGACAAAAACACCAATTACACCAACACATCTGTACATTTGACCAGGCCCATCTATCTATATGTACTTTGATGCGCTGAATCCAAATCCGAAGTCCGTTTAGCCCGTAGACCCTCCAAATTTTGAGTAAATTGCGGAAAACTGCCAAAAATAGCTAGAAATTGCAATTCAACTTCGGAGGACTGATTGTTTGTGCAGGGCACCTTCACGTGTTGGCGGTGGGCAACAGAACCGTCTGGCAGAGTCCTGGGTTAACGGCGTGTCAGGCACAAGCGATAAGTGCTTTACGATGCAGGGATTCGGAACCCCAGTATCGGCGTCTGGTCAGGGTGAGAAAGCAGGTCAGCAGGCGTCGTCATCAAGCGACTGCAGCTCTACATTAGTGGGTAACTTGGCTTCTGTAGAGTATAATGTTACAAGAAATCACTCCGATATCCGTAATAAAAGTCCTCATTGGTACGTAAGAACAATACTATTTTTTGCTATTTTCTGCTACTTCATTGCTATTTTTTACGATTTTTGATAAATATATAAATGATCGAGATTAACAGATTCTGAATTTGGATTCAGCGCATCAAAATACTTAAGAGACATACTTGATCTATTTCAATAAAATTTGCTTCATTTTCATAACTGCAATTTTTCGCAATTTTTAGCCATTTTCAGCGTTTTTTCGCAATTTATTCAAAATTTGGAGCGTCTACGGGCCAAACGGATTTGGATTCAGCGCATCAAAATACATATAGATAGATGGGTCTGGTCAAATGTACAGACCACTTTTATATTTTGTGCCGGTGTTACCTGAACGTTCAAATTTTATAGATTAAGTTCTTTAACTTCTAATTACGTCAACATTCTTTAGTTTAGTTACCTGTTAATATGGCAAAAATATTTTTTAAAATCGCGCGCTAGATTTTGAGTTTGCACAAAAGGCATAAAGTTTGCGAATTTTGGGGAGAAATCGATGTTTTTACACTTTTATAAACATGCGCACTGTCGTATTAAAAATATATACAAGACCATTTTTGGTAATAAATTTGTTCCTATGAGTGATTTTATATATTTAACTTTGATCCGAAACCATCAGCACCCAAAAGAAAACTTGCGCATTCGGCGATTTGCCTGCGGCGCTAGATTGTCCTTTCATAGTATATTCAAAAGTTGACAACCCTATCTAGTCAGCACCCCCTCCCTCCACGAATAAAATTTCTAGGGGCGCCACTGAATGAGTGGACCTCTTCCTTTATCGTCGTGCCAGAGACTGACGAGATTGCTCTACAGGAACCTTATGGCCGAAATTTAGTCTACTAATTTCCAGCTTTTATCCTCCTAAACTTTTGCAGCACCGTAACTTTTCTGACTAAAATCCCGTTTATATTTTGTTCACCCACGGTCATTATTCAGTTAACTGTTGTGTTCATTTTTAATTTTCATCGCTTTATTTCTAATTTATCATACGCTGCAATCAATTAATAGTTCTTTTACAGATATATCGTTTTATTATAAGCTATAGAAATTATATGTCCGTTGTAATCGGACGGTCAGATTATCATATTGCCGCAGAAGATATTCGTAGGCAGCAATAGCCTAAAGAATTCCTATGTTGATAGCAGTAACCCATAATCATGGCTCCTTCTGGTTGTAAACAGTCATATAAACTGTTAATAGAACACGCAAAATTATCCGTTATTTGGAATTTCCATTTTTTTTTTTAGTAGTAATCTAATATCGACATGCACCAGAACAGCAGTGTGTAGGTCAGGCGCAGCCCGTGAGTTTTTTTACAGGTGGGTCAAAATTTTGTGGGCAACTAGTGATATCAACACAACAAGCAAAATACACTTTTTTAATTAAGGAAGGCTTTTTAATAATGTGCCGAGTTTTGCCAAGAAATTATTTACCTACAAATAAACACCGCAAAAATCATAAAATAGGTACTGTGGTATATTGAACATTGCTACCCTAGATGTTTATGATTTTTTCTCTGTGTTTAAGTACTTTAGATTGTTAGCGGCTTCCCGTTTTGATACGTTTAGGGAGTTCCTCAACAGAGGTCGCGCCTTGTACTAAAAGCCCAGAATAAATGGTGATGTTTATTCTGAGCTAAAAGTATGATTGTTCTTTAAATAAAATTAGGAACGCTGCCGAAACTCCGTTATCTTTAATAAATACAACACTGGCGACTAGACATATTAATACGTTCTTTGTCTACGCACGTGCAGGCTGCCAGATGTAGTAGATATGAGATTGCCAATAACACAGCCCCACGAAAAAAAAAGTCATGTCCACTGGACTAGATCCCCATGTCTATATGTTTTCGAGGTCGCTGAATCCGAATCCGACATCCGTTTCACCCCATCCGGTCATTGGACACCGTAAACCACCCCCTTAATTTCTAGGGTTGCTCAGCATTTGACTCGGGTGTCCTCTGGTCTTCTTCTTTGTTTATTCCAAAGTGAGAGGTGCGGAGGGTAGAGGGTTAACATCCGATCCGGAACGCACCCCCTGAGGGGGTGAAACCACCCTTACAGGGGGTGAAACCCGTTTTTTTTCTGTTTTCGAAGGATTTTTGTCAGAATCACGACAGAGGAGGGATTTGTATATACATATACATGTACAAATATGAATTTATATATACATTATATATACACATATATACAGGGTGTTGGAAAAAGGTCGGTACTCCCAAAAATTTCCCAGGGGGATGTTTATCTAAGGACGTCTCACTCGTATAGCATAGGAAATTTTCCGGGGAATCAAACAACGTTGTCAGATGTGAGGCCTAAGTTTGAGTTTTCATATGGGGACCCCCGTTTTTTGCAGATTCAGATTCAGCCGAAAATTTTGCGTTCAGATACGTGGATCTCCAATTTTTATGGGCCATATTGGGCCCAATACTAGCTTTCGCCTTTAGAGAGCCATTTTGTTAGGCCTGTGATATCATCATGGGACCGTCAGATGGAAGGAATTTGAGAATGGCGGTGAGCAGTGCGTGGCAATTTAAACACGCGATCATGCTTATCTATAGCGATTCGCTGTTTGTGGCTACAATCAGCAATAAGTATGGTTACAGCTCCCTAAAATTCTCGCTTCGATTGGGCCCAGGGGCCTTATCAGGCCCAAAATATGACAACGCCATTCGATTCCCTGGAAAATTTCTTGTGCGATACGCGTGAGACTTCCTTAAATAAACGTCTCCCCTAGGAAATTTTTAGGGGTACCGGCCTTTTTCCAACACCCTGTATATATGTATATATACAGGTGTTGGAAATGTGTGTGGATCAAATAATACAACTAAAAAACATGAGAAAGAAGATGTTTTGCATTGTTTTGCACAAAGAGAGTAGTCGCACGTCTCCAAATACCTAAGTGCAATGCAAATTAACAATTAACATTAACTTGCTCGGCCTAACATTTTTTTTTTCACTTTTTAAATTTAATATTAAGCTAAGTAGATTCATTTAATGATGCTATTAGGTAAGTATTTAATTGACGATGACGTCTGTTCTATGAAACACATTTCTCATGAATAGGTATGAGACATTTTGTAATATATAAAAATTTCTAATACAACTATGAATATAAATCCCATTTCCAGACACGCAACTTGTTATTAACTCTCCAGTTGCTATTTTATGTAGTCGGTTTGTTTTATTTGTGTTTTAATGTAATATTAATAAATTAATATAAATTAATTACTTTTACATCATATCAATACTGATTTTAAATTTGGTAATGTATGAAATAGCGCATTTAGTAGCTAAAGCGCATTAACTAAACGTATAAGGTACCTGGAAAAAACTTAATGAGTACTCTTGTAACTTACTGTTAATAATACGAAATTAACAAGAACTGAAAATGTGCTGTTAAAAAATATTCAGCGGTATTTTAATGAAGCGGTTTTATTGGTACCGTAACCTACTAATTTTTTTTCTTTTTTTAATGATAATTACTTTTTTTGTTAGTAAAGACAAAACAATCTTTGGAAATAAGAGGAGAAAGATTGTAAAATAATGTTTTGTTTATCAGTTAAACCGTTACTGTACTTCTGGACTGTTTTTTAATCTGAGATAAGATGTCAGACGCTAATTTTCAGGTAATTGCAGCGAAATTCATGTGGAAATAAAGAAAAGTTACTCTTCACAAAAAGTTTTGCATTCAAAAATATTAGGGTTGCCATTTATGTTTAATATTGTACTCATATCTGTCCCGCTGCGAAAACGAACTGAATTGAGTTAAATCAGATGACACGACGTTTTGGAGTAAAAGTATTGCTATTAGCGGAATTTAAATATTTGTTAATACTTGTGAACTGCTTAGTTACTTGAATTTATAGTTGAGAAAATAATCAGATGTGCAGATCATTATTTTTTAGATAAATAAATTTCCACTATACATAATATATAAAAAATGTATTAAATAACAACGATGAGGGCCGAGACGAAAAACAATAAAAAGTAGGGTTAGGTTATTTTCCTTCTTTTCAGTTTAGTTGGTTATGCTCTAAGCAATTTTTTAGATGTTCGAGTTTTCTGTACAAAATATGTTAATGTTCAGGCTTTATCATGATTTTCTCGTCCATTTCGTGGAATCCACAACAGGCCTAATGAATTACAAGATTAATGAATACATGTACTCAATAATGGGTGAAACATTAAACTTGGTCTGGCCGTTCTTACTGAAAAAATTAAAACTATTGAACTCCCGAACTAGGTTAAATTTTCAACGATATGTTGTTAAAGGAGAGGTAGTCTCTGATACGCTTCAGACACCAAAAATTTAATGTTACGACTAATGTTAAAATAAATTTTAGCCATTTTAACTGTAAACATAGTCATTTAAATAGCAAAATAAATAAATATGTTAATGTGATATTCATTACACTAATAAAATTATTATAGGGTCTTTAAAATAACACTACTTTTGCACCTGTCTGTTGGAACGTTTATTTACTGCTTATAACGAAAATAAACAGAATTTCTTTAAGACCATTTACTAAGAAAAATGATTGAAATTTTAAAAAATGTAAGTTTTATTGAAAAAATCAAAAATTATATGACGTCGTTTCTACTAAGCCTGTTTTTGGTGGTGAAATGTGTTTTTAGGGAATCTTAAATATCTATAGTTGACCCGATGATGCATATACATATATTTGATTTCTGATTTGTAAAATGTAGTACACAATTTTTATTCTCTTTAAATAAAAATCATTTTATTCATTAGGTAGTATTCGGCGTTGTTCAAAATTTTTGTGGCATATTAAATCAACACCTTTTGTCATTTTTGTCAAAATAATTACACTTAGTATAAATCGGATTGAAACACTGGTGTGCGCCACATCTTCAGAAGCTACAATGCTGTTGCAAACAGACAGATGAATATACATCAAATGATTCCATATAAGTGTTCCATTCTCCGAATTGAGTATCCTACCTTTCCACTTCATCCTTTTGTTCCACCATAGCCATTAAAATACCTCTCATACGTTTAACACAAGACTGTTCCAGTTCAAAGTTTTAGCTCTCTCGTCGTCCTGATCAGCCATTTTCTTGTAAGCCATGGAAAGACCCCAAACCGATAGAATACAGTACACGTCATTTCTTATCCAGGCATGGTTATTTTGATCACTTAAGGGAAATAAGCCTGTAACTGGATTTTGCTTTGACATAATAATTTTATGCACGATGCGCTGATAACAATCAGGTCGCACTCCCGAGTTACTTTTGCTTCTCATTGTTCTTTAGTGAGATCCTTCTTCATGAAAAAAAAACATTATTTTTTCTGATAAATCAACATTTATGTTAAATGGTGAGGTTAACCGACAAAATTGTCGTTATTGGACAGACAAGAATCCGCACTGGATGACGGAAGGTCACACTGAAAAATGCTCTTTACATCGAATGTCCATGAAATTTAAACCCATCTCCACTCCCTTTCCAAAAAAATCATAAACATCCATAAGAAGTTTCGAAACCTAGCGCTTATGATCAATCCTACATGTCTGAAACTAAGTAATTCCATTAATTTAATTTTTAAAACTCTCTGATTTACTTTTTAATAGCAGAACAATTACGTGTGTTTTTAGTGATACAGGTAGTACTCAGTAGGAATATTTCGTATTGACTATAACGGTACCATTCGTTAAAAAAGATCTTGCATGCATGTGCAATTTTAGGAGCATATAACTTCCGCATCTCATAATATGCGTATAGATGATTTAGAAAGTTCTTGGCTCAGGGCTTAATGGTAGATATAAAAAACTTCTTCGTACAGGTATAATTTGATAAAAAAAATAAAAGAAACGTCATCGTCATCTCAAGCTACACAAATGTATAGACAAAAAAACGGCCAGGTTCGCGTGCGACAATAATTTTTTATTGTTTAGGTTTCTAAAAAATGTATCTACACAAATGTGCACAATGCGAAAACAGAACGGTTTGTCATCTTAACTTTATATTCTAGCATTTTTTTATTTATACATTCCGTTCATTTGGACGTACTTGGACTGATATACGAAAATTTTTTGAAAACACATTTTTTGAAACCACGTTTTTTCGAAAATATATTTTCAAAAACTAGGGATTTTTTCAATTTTTTTTATCGGAAACCAACCTTTCGATTTTTTTTTAACCACTTTTCGAAACTGCATACCCAATCAAACCCAAGCAAAACCAAGCATGTTTTTAGAAAGAAAATTTGTCACGAAAAAGACTTCGAATATTCATATTAAAAAAAAATCCCTTTTTTAAAGTAATTTACTACATAGTAATTTTTTTTTGTACTAAGAACTAGTCGGGACTCAACCTGAAACTGACCAATTATTTCGAATTATCCGTACAAAATTTAAAACTCTCGTTAAAGAGCCCGCAGTACATAAATTAGTACTAAATACACATTTAGGCATCAACACGGTACACGCATTAAGAAGAACCACTAAGTACTATTATACATACGTGTAAATGCTACTCTGTAAAGTAGTGTAGGTATTGTACATAACTTGCAAACATTGCCTTTTAGCTAAGTTCAGTTCTTAGAAATGTAAAAATGGTTACTTTTTCTTGCAACTTAACTAGTTTGAAATTATTTTGAACTGATCTGGTTGGAAAAGAAATCAAGTGCTGGTATTACCAGTGGCGCAACCAGCCGGAGAAAGGATTACAAAAAATGGAAATATCCCTGTCACAAATTGTCAATATCGTATGTACTAAAAATCTACCTAAAAATTTAGTTACTTGGTAGTATATTTTTTTGCAGTAGCTAATACTTGTTAAACTATTAAAATGTAAGTTTGTATGTTTTATATTAGAATGTAATTTAATTTTTTAATAAACTTATTTTTTCTTTATTATTTTTGTTTGGGTTTGCTTGGGTTTCTGTAAAAATTAAATAAATGGCACAAATAAAGAAGATTAGCATTTTTGTTTGTAATGTTCGGAATTAAACAAAAAAAATTATATTTTTTGATAAATATGAGTTTTTGTATAGGTAATACAAGTACATATATAAATTTTTTTGAATATGAGGTCGCCAAATTTGGGTTTTGCCTGGGGCGGCAAAAATACTAGGTCTGGCCCTGCTGGTGGCGGACTGGCCATGATCAGTGCAACCTAGTCAAAAAAGTTGGAAAGCGCCCAAAATCGCAACCTTGTCAATTTTTTTTAACAAAGGCTATTTAATCTCACGCAGTTAAGATTCATTCAGATACTCTTTATTAAGGAATAAATCATTTACTTATAGTATGGTTTACATTATACCGTTGATCTTTTGACTGCCATAAAACCCTAATTATCCCTATTTACATATTTTCGGGCAGGGCCGGAGTATAATTTATTTTCTTTACCTGCATCCCTAATTATAACATAGTAAGTAACATTCCTGCCGACAGCTGGAAAAACTGTATACAACATGTAATTAAGGTGGAAAATTCTTATATGTGTATCAGTACTAATGTTCAACCCTTAATAATAAGTGTAGATGAAGATAGTGAGAGTGACACAGAACTAAATTTAGAGTAAAGCAGAATTATGTCGATAATTGTAAAACTTTTCTCTGTACACACACTGTGCTGTATTTTAATCTTAATATATACATTTATTTTTACTATTATTGTTTTTATATTATTAATTGATCTTTATTTTCGTTTGGTTTAAAATGTCTTTTTAATTCTAAATAAAAATTAAAGTTGGAGGAGGTTTGTTGAGTAAAAGTATACTTTTATTCTCGTAATATTCTTGAAAAAAATTTGGAATTTAATTTAGATTTTTTTTTGTATATACTTAGTTGCTGTTAAGTAACTAAAATAAAATATTTCGTTCCAATTAGCTGATATTAAAATTAAAAAGCAAAAATTATACTGGAAAGTAGCGCACATTTTTATTACAACATGTGTTACATATATTATCCAATTTTTTTAAATAAACCAATTGCATTAACACATCCATTAGAACTGCGTGAATAATCACCTTAATTGGTTTGTTTTATTTGTTTTAATAAAGCAATATAATTACTATAATATACTAAATAATTTATAATTAACAGGAATTGTATTTTATTACTTTGTAGTAAACCTTTTTTCACCTCATAGTACCGGTTCTCAACTACACTGCAAACCCGTGCAAATCCGATCAAAATATATATATAAGACATCCTAATCCTATTTTGTTTATCTTAAGTAGTTTTAAATTACTTTGACGATAATAATAACACACCAGGTCGACCTGGTTTTGTTCTAAGAAAGTGAAGGGTCATTTCCGAAGTAATTTTTCATGTAGAATCCGAATCCGGGGTCCGAATTGCTCTATCACGTCAGGATTTTCAGATATCCTAACCTAAAAGTGCAAAAATCGCGATTTTTGGATATATTTGGGGTTATGTAGCATCACCATATCCTTTTTCTCAAAAAACAACCAATGGCACCTTAAAGTGTAAGTCTTTTTCTTTCAAATGCCGTTGAGTTTGCTCAAATAGCTTATGTCTGCATTGAGATATTCATTTTGAAGTTTTCGAGTTTCGTCAATGTCGTTATTCTCAAAATTCACATGATTCTGTAGTCTTTGACGTCCACATTCGACACTTATCTTAAATTTTTAGTTTTCACATTTGTATCAAGTTGTTTTTTGCGACAATAGGTTCTTTAAAACTAAAATTTAATGTGCATCAAGTTTTACGACCCAAAACCAAGCCCCCTTCAAAGTACTTAGGGCTTGGTTTTGGGTCGTAAAACTTGATGCACATTAAATTTTGGTTTTAAAGAACCTATTGTCGCAAAAAAAAAACTTGATACAAATGTGAAAACTAAAAATTGAAGATAAGTGTCGAATTTGGACGTCAAAGACTACAGAATCATGTGAATTTTGAGAATAACGAAATTGATGAAACTCAAAAACTTCAAAACGGAATATCTCAATGCAGACATAAGCTATTTTAGCAAACTCAACGGCAGTTAATAGAACAAGACTTGCACTTTAAGGTGCCGTTGGTTGTTTTTTGAGAAAAAAGAATATGATGATGCTACATAACTTCAAGTATAGCCAAAAATCGCGATTTTTGCACTTTTAGGTTAGGATATCTCAAAATCCTGACGTGATAGAGCCATAGACAAGATATATTTAGACCATCACAACGTATTCGCGACACCAGCTGAATCCGTCCAATGTATGGGCGAAAAAGTGCGTTTGTACGCATTGGGCGCCAGTCAGATTTTTAAACGACGGTCCACTCGAAGCATGCGCACTCGGGACGTCTCGTAAAAGTGGTTGTTGAACTCAATGACGCAACGCGGCGATAAGAACCGGGCCGAAAAAATCTCAGTCATTTGTATGTTATGGTATTTTTGGTTGGGGTGGCGAATATAGCGAACCTCTGAAGCTTGTTATTTCGATACAAAAATAGTCTTTACAAAGTGTTACAGACATTTCATATGTTTCGCCAATTATGTATCCAACTTTTAAATATAAGGAATTATTTCGTAGTCTATTTCTTACAAGTGGTGCATAAATACAAATAGTTTAATTCCAAATTTAAATTATATCAATATGTGAAAGAATAGGAGGTAAAAAATATAATTTATCTTAAATGCACTCCGGTGTTGAAGTGAATACACACACGGAGAAGTAGAAATATTTGTCAGTGACGTATATTGAGTGTGGTCAAGGTGTCAGAAAGGCACTGATGGGGTGGGTGTGTATTAGATTGTATAAGGGGTAAGATGGTGTAAGAAGGTCATATATAGTGTCAATGCCTCCTTCCCCTATATTGCATAAGGGTGGGTGTGACCAAAAGGCATATTTGCGCTTTCGCCAAAGGGGCACTAAAAATACTAGTAGATTAGGGTAGAGGGGAGTATTTTAAAAGGGATGGCGAAAGAAAAAAGCGCTTTCGCCAAAGGATCGCTAAGATATCGGTGGATTAGATTGACATGGGGCCGTAAGTAGTAGCGCTTTCAGCAAAGTATCAAGTGCACACACTGTAAATAGGTGTAAAAATATTTACATCTTACCCTAGAACTTGGTTTGTTCAATAATTATACAAGATGGGATGCCAATCCAATAAAATATACACATGTAATTTTTTTCATTTACTATTTTACTTCTTAAAACAGTTGCATATTGTATTTCTATTGTATAGAATACTATGTTTATATTTTATTTCAACTTTCAATTTTGTAAATGTAACGTTTAAAAAATTAAGAGGGGGGGGACATTAAAGAGACGCACTGTATATATATAAACTGAGCTATTTTCGAGGAATTATCGACAGTTTTGTATAGCAAGAAAACTCAGATTTAAGCCAACAAACTATACACTTTTTGTTAAAATCTCACTAATGGTTACATTTTTATCATTAATAAAAAGAATAATTACAAGTAATATATTTAGCATTTATTACTCGATAAAAGATTCACGTCATGTGAAATAAATTTTGAAGTACGGTCCTGTCTATCACAAGGCAAACGTTCGACAATGCGCAAGCCCGCAGAGGACCGTCTTTGTTTACGGATTCAGCTCGCATTCGTAATTGACATTATTTCTCTACTATATATTTTCTCTATGGATAGAGCAATTCGGACCCCGGATTCGGATTCTACATGAACAATTACTTCGGAAATAACCCTTCCCTTTCTTAGAACAATTCAAACATCGTTTTTTGCAGACCTGTGTAATCAGCAAATTTTGATCTCACTATTCTTTTAAATAAATGATATGGTAGCTAAATGTTTTATTGTTAAGAGAATTATTTGGTTTTATACTGTTTTAGTTAAGTTATTGAATCTCTTTTTAATATCCGATTCGTTTAACATAAGTCAAAACGTAAACCCATAAAACAAATGATCACAAACCACAAGAAAACCCAATAAAATCTGTCTAATGATTTAGCTATTCAAACCAAATCTAATCTGTTAATCCAATCAACGACTCTATTATGTCTACAAATAATAAATTTACCGACACCTTTAATTCCGCTTGTTAAATCTTCACTCGCATCTTCTTTGCTTCCCTTTCGTGATACTTAACAGAATGTTTCAATAACGAAGAAAGTAATAACAAATTCGCATTCACATAACTGTAAACATTAGGTAATACAACGTTATGGTAGACTAAGTTTATAATAGGTTTCTATACGTATAATATGTGAAAATCAATTGTTATGAAGTGAACACTTGGTTGAATTAGACTAATTAATGAGAAGAGCTATTACGAATTGTACATACAATTTTTTTCGCTATAATAAACTAATATAAATTTGTCGATCATCAGATTACAATTAATCAAAATTTGCTAACGATTTTATCGATTGGAATTTGTGTCAGTTGCTAGTAATTTAAAGTCAAAAATAAAAGATTGAGTCTCATTCAACTTCATACTTACAGCCAATATCAGATGAATAAATAATATGAAAACAATAAGTGCACAGTCAGACCCGTGCTGTTCATAAAGGCAAATGGGGCAAGAGCCTAGGGAGCAAGTGGCCTAGAACAGTAGCGTAACTACAGGGGGCCCCCCAGAATTTTTCCAGTAGTTCTTCTAAAATAGGCTAAGCCACATAACCATCACCCAGGTCTTCCCTAGCCCCCCCCCCCCCCATATCAGATGGCTAGTTATGCCACTGCCTAGAGATGTTGAATAAAACTAGCATTAAAGGAAGATATGTGCTATGGTTCCATTTCTTTTTTTTATATTTTTTATCCAGTATAAGTTCTGGTATTCTGTAATCTGTGTTAGAACAAAATACGGCGAATTTGGTTTTACATTTTAGATAATCTAACATCGAGAAAATGAGATATTAATCATTTTTCACGTCATGCCAATCAAATCTATAGCAGTTTTCTAGCAAATTCCGGATTCTTAAAGCAGTGTAATTATTTGGGTAATGAGGAAACAGCTTGAACAAACCTGAGCAAAGATATGCAGGCTTGTTAGGTTTAAATATATAAAAATGAGAATCTAGTGTTCTCTAAACTAGCTGAAGATGCCTTATACAATAATGACAAAACATATAATTCTAAAACAAGCTGTTTGGGTTATTAATCAAACTATTATTTTGCTCGTCCAGGTCAAAACAGTATTCATAATGACCAGTAGTGGTATATGATAAATTATGAATATACAACATTACTAGGTTATAAAATTTAAAAAAATAATTACCATTTAATTTCAACTTCTTTATCGTCTGTTAATCTGTCATACTTAACAAGTTGTTCGAAATGTCCCCCTTCAACTTCGAGACACTTTCTCACTGTTTTTCTAAATGAATTTCGTACCCCCTGTAACATTTCAGGTGTCACTAATAAGCAGGCAAAGCGGATTCGGTCTTTCAAATCATTCAAAGTTGTAAGTGCAGTCCTTTGTCGTTTATAAAACCCCACAATAAAAAGTCAGGGGGAGTCAAATCTGGGGTCCTAGCAGGTCAGTTGACCGGGCGACCTCGTCCAATACACCTGTTGTTAAATATTTTATTCAAATAATGACGGGCCTGTATTGCATAATGTTTAATTGAGCAATAAACTCTGAAACGATCGTTAAAACGTCAAAATCCTCAACTGACTGAAGTAAAAATAACGCATTTCTATGGGAATAATAATTCTGAAATAAGTGAACTTGATCTATTGGTAAAATTTATTTATTTTTTAAGTTCAGTCAAAATTTAGTTAACCACAATTCCGTAATAACCGAAAGGGTAAATCAAAAAAATATTGTACACATACATTGTCTTTTATAAAGATTCGAATTTTATAAACAAAAGTACATCATCTCATTTAAAATTTCAGGTCCACTGGCATTTTTAGGTTGAGTGATATTTGGGGTAGTTTTGACCTCCTAAATGCCATCCCCCACTAATAATAGTATACTTAAACGACATTATTAAATGGGTGAGTATTTTTCTTAAGTCTACTTAAACCTCACCTCTTGATATTTTTATCTGAGATCTTCATTTCGTCAAGTTTTAAGATTTCTATTAAGTCTGGTCAAGTTTTGTATTAATTGTAAATATTTGGACATAAGTAGGTGTGACATCTGGAAAGTATACTGGGTGAGACGGATGTGACTCCAATAATTTTAAGGGGTAATAACATGGACAAAGTGGAACAAAAAAACTTTTTATATCTGGAGTCAAAAACATATCGTTTACCTAAAAATTTAATAAATTTTAATTTTCTTTAAAGCCTTTTAGCGATATTGAAATCATAACACGATCAATAATACTGACCATATCAGTATTGACCACGATACACTTACAACGGTATGCTACGCTATGACGTCACTTCGAGGGAAAATCATCAATTGACTAGGTGCTTGCACTCCTTGTACATAAGTACAGGTCAGTTTATTGTCCGGTAGTGTGATGAGTTGATATTTATGAAAATATTATTGTCATATTTCATTTGCTCATTGTAAATTTTCATAAACTATAAAATCGTAACGGTATTAAGGATATTTCTTTGGATTTTTTTTTCATTTGCAAAAGAGTTATTTTAAAATTGTTATTAACAATTGATATTTTTTTAAGTTTTTTTTTCATAAGCTTTTAACCTTTAGAAAGTTGTAGTGTGGAATGAATAATATAAAAAATGGTGGTGCCCATTAATTTCTGTCAATTAATAACCATTTACGGCTGGTCATCAAAGATGGACAAAGCAGTCTTAGCGGTGAGAGGACTAGCTGACACTAAGATTGGTGATCGACACGAGACTCATTTATAAAAAAATTAATAAAAGAACAGAATAACTTTTTTCCCATGTCTGTACCCTCATCCATTTGTGAGTTACGTACTATTAGTACGTACTTACGTTCTATACTCTATAGTTGCTTACCTACCAGAAGAAAACAGCTGCATATATGAAAGCGAAAATTTTGAAAAATGCTTCCTTTGCTCAGTAGTGAATCCGAATATGCTGAATTTAAAATAAATAATGTGTATACAAAAAATGTAATTTTAATTCAACACCAAATTAATTTTCGGTTATTTTAAATTTTACTTATGGCGATTTTTTAATAAATTTTAGCTTCTTTATATAATAAATATCCATTACGTTTTATTATGTCAGATAAATAAATAAATTGTTTTAAAATTTTTTATTGCTACGATTTTTGGTGTTTTAAAATGTTTTTTTAAAGGAGTGTTTTTGATTAACTAGCTGTCACCGTTAGAAAGTGGACGCCTGTTTTAGCGCCTTATCCTTTTTCAAAGAAAACTCATGGGCGAAGAAGAGTTCCTAAATCGATAATGGTTGCTTGACCATGTACAAGAGCTAAAAAGATGTCCCCGATTTTCCGGGGAGTGTTAGTTTTTCTACGACATACAAATATTTATGCAAATTATTATCAATCATCATTAAATCTATAGTAATCAAATCTCAGAATTTAAATAATTTTATAAACGAGGTATAGGAATAAGAAATTAAGAATTTTAGAACAAAACAAAACCTTGTTTAAACATAATAGGCAATAATCGTTTATCCGAAACCCATATGGTTCGCCTAGAGTATTTTGAGTGTCTATTTCTTCATTTGATTTATTACATTTTGCTTGGCTTATTTTTTATGCCGTTGCTTTTGGAGCCGTTATGAGCTTCAGTTCTGATTGGTTCTAAGTTCAACGAACCATCGTAAAATAATAAAATTCTGATGTTAATTAATGTATTTTATGTAGCGGTTTAAAAAGTTATGATTTTTTTAAACATACAGATATTATACGCGTAAGCTGCACTAAGAAATTACCGCGAATGACGTATAAAATATAATTTATTTTATACTTGGTCGGAATCACCAAAAATACTGTTACGTTTATAGATTTGTGGGATTATTGGTTCGTTTAAGTGGTTTAAAAATTTATTGGGTCTTATTTTTTAAATATCAAAATAAAATTGCAACCAGTTTTACGATTTGCAAAATTATTCGCATTCGATATCGTTTTATATAGGGTGTATATAGGGTATATATATACATATATATATATATATATATATATATATATATATATATATATATATATATATATATATACAGTGTGTCCGCTTAAGTTCTGTACATATGGGAAACTTTTTTATTATTAATTTTACTAAAAAAAGTTACTCTTTATAAAAAGTTCTGCTTCCTGAGAAAATAATATTAAACTATTCAAACTTGAGATAGTATGTACAGGACAGTCAAAAACTAAAAAAATCTAAATTGACCTAAGAGAGAAGTACCCTTAATTTTAGTTTTAGAGCAAAATGGAATAAGAAAATGTTGCTTGGCATTAAAAACTATTTCTATATACTCTTAGTATACTATTATTAAAAATAAACTTAAAAAATTAAATCTTAATTCTTAATGGCATGCCCAATATCTTGTCACAATTTCCCACCTGAATTTTAATTGTAACTGTCAGCTATGGTATTTGTCCGAAACATTAATTTGACTATTTAAGTAGATGAATATGCCGTTGAAATTGAGTATGCAAGATAAAACTGAAATAATTTTCATTTTTAATAATAGTTAAAATTAAGAGTATAAACAGATATAATTTTTAACGCCAAGCAACATTTTCTTATTCAAATTTGCTTTAAAATTAAAATTAAAGGTACTTCTCTCTTAGGCCAATTTTAAGTTTTTTTAATTTTTGACTATCCTGTACATAGTATCTCAAGTTTAAATAGTTTAATATCATTTTCTCAGGAAGCAGAACTTTTTATAAAGAGTAACTTTTTTTCGTAAAAGTAATAATAAAAAAGTTTCCCATATGTACAGAACTTAAGCGGACACACTGTATATATATATATATATATATATATATATATATATATATATATATATATATATATATTATTTTGTAAATTTCTTCTTGGGTTTTATTAGTCCTGGATAAAATTAAAAATTGTATGTTGGTTTTTACATACTTTTTATTTGTAGTTAAATTTAACGTTTCGGTCTTTTTCCTTTAGGCCTTCCTCAGAAATATGTATTGCTAAAAAAATAGCTCATGTCAATTTTTATCCATTTCCTTTTTCAAACTTTCTAAATTTTTCTTGTCATTACACAAAATATAACATAAATAATACGTACAAAAAAACAGACATACCTTGGAAGAAAATCCCTGGCTGGTTTCTCGAAACATATTGCACAAACGGTAGAAATATATGAACAACACAATAATTTTGTTTGCTCTCTGCATAAGTTATATTTAATTAGAACAAACAATTTAAAAGTAATACACACACATTCTTTTAAACTACTGCAGTATGCAATTGCATACTGCAAATACTGTAAGCCGCTAATTACTGAGGGTAAGTTATCTTCCATAATTTTATATTGATTTAATATTTTGGCACTACCTGCCTGATTTGGCACGAGCCGCCACTGTGGCAAAGTGAAATTACGAAACTAAAATAGCTTTTTACTAGCACATTTTTTCTCTTAAAATGATGTACAATGTATTTAGAAAGAATAATAAATGAAATACCTAAACGTGCTCATTTTTTCCCAGGGGAGGCAGAGCAAAAATTCAACTTTTTTTCGCAAATTAAAAAATAATTTTTTTCTTTACCAAAACATTCCCAGTGGGCTCATTATTAAAACCCCCAAATTTGGTAAGGGTCCTGTAAGTAGGAACAGAGATATGCAACTTTGAAATTTCACCGGCCGCCACTAACCAAGAAGAAGAACGACGATGACTGGGGGCTATATTTCCTTCGGGATTTTACGGTGGAATAGCCGCAAACCCGTGTTTACCCATGGAATATTTCAAATTTTGTATGCTACGAGTAATGATTTTCTTATTATTTTCTGACTATTCTAAAACTGCGTTCAGTAATATACTCATTATTACACATTGTGAAACAGGTTATTATTATAGTATGCGTCAGTAATAAATGTATTACTACATAATTGTGGGAAAATTCTTTCTTTAAACACTGTCATTGGTAAAAAATAAAATATTATAATTAAAATTAACACAGATAAGACAAATGACCACCCATTAAGCCTCTTATACACTAAAGGTGAATAAAAATCATTAATAACAAAGTTTTAATCAGTACCGAGAAATTTAGCTTTCAGAAGTTTTACCTGATTTAAAAACACATTAAAATTTAATGTGCCAACTCCGCCCTTATTATATCTCGCCTTTATTTACAGTTTGTTTCAGACCGTTAATTCTTGTTATAGAGAATCATGTTTTGATCATATAAACTAAAAAATCACAGACCTATAATTTGGCAGCCTTTAACAATATATAAATTTAACCCACAGGCAATTAAAGAAGAAAAGCTTGTTGGTTTACAGATGCATGATAAAGTTTTAGTAAAAATAATTATATCTGCGTTCGGCAATTCAATCTTTTTCATCGCTTTGCTTGGGTTTGCTCGGCATTTTTGGACAGGCACATGAGTTATTGTTGTAAGGAGTACGAGAGATCACGTGCTCGTCAAAAATTCCGAGCAAAACGATAAAAAAGATCGAATTGCCGAACGCCGCTAATAGGTTAGCAACAGATTTTTTTTTGTTAATAAATTTATCTTCAAACGTACAGTTTGGCAAGCTCATCCGAAGCAGCGAAAAGAATGCAGGCATATAACCATTTTTTTAGTGAAGTCAACAACACAACTGAGTAAATACATACTTATCAATAACAATATAATTGGAAATAAAATTTTACTTTAGCGGCTCCACGTACATATATGAAATAAAAAAATTCCATGTAAACGTATCGAAATAAAATTTTGATTTCTTTGATTATACGTCTCTTTTTGGTATCTACACCTGAAATTCATAGTTATAGTCAAGCTAAATATTCATCACTTACCGTGAATATCATCGATACAAATTTTGAGATCTTCTCGAAATGCCGGAAGGTGAGAATGACATTTGCATGTGCATAGGTCGCTTTCTGTAATGGCTGTAGCTGTTCCACTGCTCATTCCAACACAAGTGTCTTCTGTACATATTTTTTTCTTTCCTGAAAATAAGAAAATTGTTTAATTATATCTATACATTTCTGATAACTTTTGTACTCCTCAATATTTAAATAACATATTTAACGAAGAATGGAAGAATAAGAAGAAAATGGATGTGCTATGTGATCGTAGGATCAGGATCAGTGTGAGAAAGAGCAGAATGGCTTATAAAATAGTGATCAAACTTGGAATGATGTATGAAGCGACAACATACCTAAAATGGGAATATTAAAATAGATGAGATATGGAACGATGCATGCTAGGAATAACTAGGAGGGACCGCAATAGAATAGAGTGAATGAGACAGGAAATCCAGGTGATAGACGTCATCCACAGGATCAAGTCCCTAAAATGGCAATAGGCAGAACACTTGGCGAGAAGAACTGACAATAGATGGACCACGAGAATTACACAATGATAGCTGAAGCTATATATGAAATTTGGTCAGTAGTTTTATTTTGTAATGTAGAGACTCACTAAGAAGGGATTTTTCAAAATTCAACCCCTAAAGGGGTCATAAAGGGGTTGAAAGTTTGTATGGAGAAAAAGAAAAAAATTGCTGCTATATAATTCCATTATATTTTTAAATAACGTTTAATATAACATAAAAAAGACAATCGTTATTTTTCTCTTAACTAATTTTACAACATAAGTTGGGGCCCCAGGAGTGTTTGTTGCCCCCGACCCTAAATAGGCCTCAGCGGCTCCGGCGCCAGCCCTTCAGGCTGAATCAAAAAGTTGAAAGCTGCCCCTGCGCCAACGTATGTATACCCAGATAAAATGTAAATGATCGTAAAGTCCCCGTGAAATATAAGTGTTTTGGTAAACCTTACTATAATTTATCATCCCTAATATAACCCCTACATAATATTATAAACCTGAGCCAATTACTTTACGAAAGCCATTTTGTAATAAAGAAATACCAATTAAAAATTCTAACCAAGTGCTGCTAGGCCATAATGCTTGTTAACAATATACAAATTACTGCCATTTGGTCAATACCAAGGTGCAAATTACTCGATAACTCTTATATCTTTCTGGTATGGCAGTATTGGCATCAGCATTAACATTTCTTTAAACAGATTGTTTATGCCCACATTATAGGACAATACGTGGTCAAAGGTGATTTAATTTATGGGCATACTTAATAATAAGAAAGCCGCTTTCCTCGAAAAGGATGTTTTATGATTTAAATTCGTTATTAAGCAATAGACCACCTGATAATTTAATTAATGGAAAAAATATTTTAAAATCTTAGATACAGGTAGAAAGGAATTTCGTGATGTTTTGTTATAAATCACGGATCTGTTTACATTGCGCAGATACTAATTTGATTTATGGATTTAATAAAATAAGAATTTTGGGCCCATCTGCTTAATTTATTGAATCACTAACCTTTCTCTTTACAATTCATGTTATCTTCCTTTGACTAAAATTATTCTAAAGTAATTTTAATAAAGAAGCGTTTCTAAATAACGTGTGTCCAATTGGTGAAATTATGAATTTGTTGTTGTACCTAATAGTATAATTATAAATATAAATATCCTACAAAATGTGAAAACTATTCAATTTTTTTTTTTGAAAGCATACCCATTAATTTCACCATTCGTTCGTATTACCAACTCTAAAATTCCGTAACTTTTGAACCATAGCAAAATTTTACTTGTTTTGTATCTAAAGAGAATATAACAAAAAGTGCTTAAGTTTGCTTGTTCATCTAAAAGGTAAGAATAAAGAAGAGATTTCCTCCGAGTTATTTGTTTATCATTTTTGTGTCTTTTACATTTTTATCAAAAAAATATCAGCTAACACTTCACTCTAACGTTCCATGCCAGCACCGGATTGATGCTGAGAACATGTAGGTAAACCTTATTTTTATTCCAGTCCGGCGACAGTATTTCAGTGCGCTGCCGAGCCCAGTGATTGGACTGCAAGTATATTTTTTCTATCCACTCGCAGTAATCTAGTGCCAATGGATAGGTTTCTATCATTCCAATGCTACCACAGGCTTTAAGTCGTCGTTTCTTAATCAGATTCATGGTCACCACAGGTTTTCTCAACGATCAAACTACAACTGGCTGGATAATCAATGCTTTCCAGTTCAGTATCCGGTGACTGAATTGAAAAATCAGGACTGAGAAACTGGATTTATGTAAACCAGGTTTAAAGCCATACGATTCCAGTAACACTTCAGTCAAACGTTTCAGTCCAGTAGTGGTTTGGTACTGGAAACATGTAATCCCTATCTTCATTCCAGTCCAGCGTCAGTGCAATATTTTGAGGTAAGTGGATTATGGTCAGCAGAGGCTCTCTGCTTAAACCCACTCAAACTTAAACTGACTGGATACATAAATAAAACCAATGCTTTTAAGTCTAGTATTCGGTGGGTACACTGAAAAAACTGGACTGATAATTATAATCTGGAATCGTGTAAACCTGACTTAATATACCAATTGGCAGTTGTCCAATCAATATTCAAATAAATTCTAAACTAAAGGTATATTTATATTTCAAGAATTGACAAGAATGGAAAACTATTTAGCCTCATAAAGGTTTTTAAGCTCATAAGAATAATTTGAACCCAAAGTTTGCTGCTTATGGACCCACAAAATGCTTTAGATTGTGTATTGGCGACTGAAATTAAAAACGTAGCTTCCTCTTAAGCCGATTTGATAACTACTGTAACGGGGAATGTTTTTGTCTCGTCTCTGTCTTCATTATCGTATTATTCGGCTTCTTTGTCAATTTTGTCGTCTAGTGAGCCTTTCTTCCTCGTTAAAAATCAAGTGATTGCAGCTGGCTTTCTTAATTTAATTTACCAATACAGTTTGAGGACAAAATATATATTAGATTTCGAAATAGGTTGAGAAATCTCATTCAGATAATGATTGCTTTTTCAAATGAAAACTATTTAATACGCATTGCTCAGAGATACAATGTTTAATTGCATAATAAATTATGCTCTGGTGCCCCAAAGTGCCGAAAGTACTGGTCTTTTAAAAAATGTATATAAAAGTCACAAAAATTTATAGCTTGAATAAGGTCAACTACTTACGCTCTTTTCGATCTTCCATCGCGAGAATCGTTTTAGGTAGGTAGCTTGTATTAAAAAAAAAATCATATTTTTGCTCTTATGACAAAAAAGTAATTAAATTGCCTGCTATGTTAAGGCTATAAAAGAAGTTTTATTTACAGTTTTAGGATGCTGTAACTTAAAAGTTACGATATTGAGTCCACAAAAATCTCGAAGTGAACTTTATCAGCAACGGTTAAACCTTACATACTTCAGAATTTTATAATGGCATTCCGCTGTTTATTGGACAATAAAATTAAGGAGATCAACGTTGCCAGAGCTGCAGAAGAACACTTTTTAGGCACATATTATGTAGTTGCAACGCCTTCTTTTGTTGTAATAACCGTGAATTTTCTGGTCACTTGAAGGGGCTCTCAATTCGGCGCGATACCGTAATGAAATTTTAGAAAATTTTGTAAACGCATTAGACGATGAAGAGATGCGACAAGGCTACTTCCAGCAGGACGGCGCACCAATTCACGTAACTCTTGATAGTTTAATTTTTTTGCAGAATTTTTCGAAGACCGAATCATTAGTCGTAATATGTCATTTAAGTGGCCACCACGGCCCTGCGATCTCACACCGTGCGACTTTATTTTATGGCCATACAAATTTAGAAGACCTCCGGACTAGAATTACAAATTAATTTTAGGAGATTACCAACTCCCTCAGGTCCTCACCAATGTTTTTGATGTTGTAAAAAGAATGAGAATATGTTTGGAAGTAGAAGGGCGACACGTCTCTCATTTAGTTTAAATTTATAATGTTTAGGTTCTTTGTTGTATATGTTTCTTTTTGCTAATCTCATTGTAATGCGCCAACATTTATTACAAATGATTTTTTCTTGAGAAATTCTGTGATACAAATGTTTTTACCTTACTGACAGTCACTGTATTACATACATATATAAAAGTAACTTAGGTATATGAAAGTAAGTTATCATGTCAATATCAAATACATATTCAATAAAAACAAATTTAAAGCTACCAATTGTCCTGGATGTACTAGAAATGCAGTAATCGGGATCCATAATAAATTAATAATATCTAAAAATGTTTATAAAATGAAAACACACCACCACAAACAAGGGCGTAGCCAAGGGAGGGCAGGGGGGGGGGGGGGCACGTGCCCCCCCCTGGCACGAGCAAAAAGCCAAGATTTACCAATGTGCCATTCAAATTTCCCGTACGTCTTATTCCTAAATCAGCAGTCAGCTGCGGCGCCTGCCGGTCAGTGCTGTCGCAGCTGATTTTCAAAGCGTACTGAATGTAGGGCAGAAGATTCAAAAATCGAAACGTTTAAGAATTTAAAACATTTAAAATAGCTTTCTCTGCAGTTTAAAATCATTGAGGGTGGTTAAATAAAACACTGTTTTTTTTTCAAAAATAAAAAATAGTATTAAATTATTAACATTATATAAAAAGTTTTAATTTATACCAATAGACAGGTACAATCGGTACTTGTATACTACTTAATTACAAATTGTAAAAAATCAGTAGTTTTATGTATTACCATCAGTTTATTTCCTCAGATTTTTTTTTCAATCGATCAATTCATCGGCAGCCTCCAATGAAAAACAAGTATTGTTTTTTAATATTTGTTTACAGTACTCCATCGTAGTTATATTCAGGCAATTTATATTTTCTTTAACGACACAAAGTACAAGAAAGCGTAGTACTCGTATCACACTAATTTCATCAATCGAAAAGTCACTAAACTTAATTCATAATATATTTTCAGTCACAATAATTTTTCAAAATTTTTTGTGCTTATTTGGTTTTAGTTTCGTTTTGAAAGTTCGTACTAAAATTAGTGGTTTTTCCAAGATCAGTACTGACGTACTGAATTTGGCCACTTTGTACTGAATTCAGTACAATTGTACCGAAATGGCAGCACTGCTGCATGTGGCGCAAACGTGTGAAGTGGTAAGAAAGCTTTTGCTGTTAATTAATAATAATAATAATAATAATAAATACATTTATTTGTGCCAAAGAAAAACAAAAGTACAATAATAAAGAATTGTAATAACAAGTACAATAGCAATAACTGTAATAGCCAAAGGAATTAAAAATTACGGGAACATACTAGTTGGCACAAATGGGTAGAAATTTTGATTAAAATTAATCATTCTTCCAATCCTACCCCACGCAAATATTTTTTAAGTTTACATTTAAAATTTATATAACTTAATTAAAGGTGGCTGCCGTGCGCTGTTCCTGTTCACCACTCTGTTTGTGTTCACGCAGATCTCAGATATATAATAATTATCAAATTGTAATATAATTTTTCTTACAAAATTGGCCTAACAATATCCTATACTATACCTGCACCATAATCGACAATTTTAGCATGATTTCAAATTTTTTAAATTTATTTCAATTTATTTTAAATAAAACCGCAAACTTTTACCGGCTTATTATGAAAACAATTTATTGTTTTTTTTTGCAAAATAATTTGTTTTCATAAAATGTTTCGCAAAAATAAAATGTAGATAAATTTTATACATTCTTTTTGTTAAGCGATGTTCTGTTTTAGCAGGTATTCATTATTTTCTTTTTTAACTGATTCGAGTTTCTAATTTGCAATAATAATACGTATGTACTATATACTATATATATTTTTTTAAATAATGTTTTTTTTTATATTTCTTTACAAAAACACTAAAAAAACTAGACTACGTACTACTACGTTGCGTCCTTGGGGTCCAGAAAATCTGCCCTCCCGGTCACCTAATTCTGCCCCCCCCTGCTCAAAATCCTGGCTACGCCCTTGACCACAAATAATGAGTTTTTCTGGAATTATGTAATTTAAGATGTATATTACAAAGCTGAATATGCTACATACAGTTAAAAATAACAGAACAAGACGAGTCATTTTTAGCGCGTCGGAGGTTTTTTTACATGGGCGAAATTGTCTACGATTATATTCTCTTCGCGATTAAAATAGCCTCTAAAAAATAACGTAATTTACAAAGAAAATTTTAAAAATTATAAGCTATTCCACTAAACTACTCGTTTAGATTGGTAATTTACGCCGCAAGGCATATTATTCCTATAACATTAATGAATTTTGGGGTAATATTTGTCTAGATAATTGTTAAACAAATAAAATATGTTTACCTATTTACTTTTAAATAAAAAGAATCACTTTACAGATACACAAAGTCCAACAGTATACTACCAAAATGTCTAATAAGCACAAAATAATCAAAATAATGGCAAAATGCTTTCTGACAACACCGAAAACCCACAACAATATTCCTAAAAACAAACTTATTTGACGCAACGGCTCTCTAAATAGCGAAGGAAGATATGCCGGTGCAAAGACACAAAAAAGGATCCCCATCTACACGACATTCAATGTATGGTGCTGCACATATTCCACCTTTTGACGCTTTTCCGGCTGCAAGGATTGAATGCGGAAAATGTATCTTCATCTCATACATATAAATGTATGGCCATTTATATATCCAGATCTTATCAATTCAGCGATTGTCTGTGTCCGCGAGGTGTTTTCTGAATTGGGGAACTTTTAAATCATAAGTTGGCAAATATGTTTGACATGAGTGTTAACGGCCGCCATTTAAATCTTACCTGAGATTAAATATATCTGTTGAGGTCGCTAAGATGTTTTACCAGACGTAATTATCTTGTGTAAAATTACCGACCGTTTAAAAATATCCCTGTGGCTTGCCGAACTAAAAAAAAGCCATTAGCAATGTTAAGTTTCATTCTCCAACCTCTCGCATATTTTAAAAGTCGTTCGTTTTATCAGTTAATACGGATCGGAAGCAACTGCCTCTTTTTGATTTGCCATCTCGTCAATATAGGATTTATGTATCGAGGAAAAATGTATGTGCTCATTGTAATAAAATGAAATTAAGTTGTTAAAGAATATCGAAAATTGATCAGTTTTAAGTTACAACGATAAAACTTATCTTAATATTTTATAAAATTTGCCTGAAGTTATATATAATTAAGTAATATTTTAAATCGTTTTTTGGCTGATCCGGAGATAAGCTGATCCCTGATTAATAATTCAAACAAGATATTGGCCATTTTGTCGTATAACTAAATAATTGTCGTCACGGCTAAATACCGTAACCAAGAGATTTAACCATTCTGATTTGACAATTATAATAGATTTCTGTTGACAACATGAGTTTAATTGGCATGTGTGAAAATAATGATTCTAAAAGTACTTAATCAAATAATGGACATAACTGATATTTAGAGACATTTAGCAAATACATTAACATGTGTGCTGTTACATTACAAATGTCCAGTTGGCTAATTATTGATTAAATTGATCTAGATAGACCCTAGATAGACCCTAGATAGACCCTAGATAGCTAACATTCTACTCTAAATAAGTTTTATGTTGTATTCTAAACCGCTTCATGCCAGACAGTCATTGGTGAAACAAAAAAAAAGTAGAATAATGGTATATTTGGCTTGTTTAGTCATTTCGCGATTTCACTAAATATGGTAATATTATTGCACCTTCAATCGATCGAAACACTCACACAAAACATTAAGTGAGTTGGACGGATAATAACAAAAATATTAAGGTTTAAGATTCGACCAAATTCAAAAAATGTAGTTCCCCGCCTGAGACTATTCCACGAAAAATAACTGAAAATAGTGGGCAATGTGGTGAATCAAATTAGGAAGCCAGCAACACCGTCGTGTGTCCCTTTGACCGTTTTAGTACTAACAGGATATGTTTATATTTTGCGTAACTTTTGTAACATTTTTTAGTCTCCGAATAATGTACTATTTAAAGTGTAAAAAACCCTAACAACTATCCTAAAAAACATGTTTGCGTCGCAAATGTACAGATGATATTCACCGCAAAAAATATTTGACAAATTATAGGAACAAACAAAATTCTTATTTATAACATATTCTCGGAAGACTCCGTAGGTATATATTTTAATAAGAATATGCCTCTAAGTAAAAATTATTATCTTAATTATTAGGCATAGTTTTATTTTATAAAATTATTTACCTTTTCTCTTCACGTAAATAAATACATAGGACGCAATTAGCAGGCAATTTACCAATATCTATTGTTTTAAATTAATTTATCCCTGTATTTACATGATTATTTTAAATCATATACTTTAAAATTTGTATTATAAGCAGGAGGCCAAGTACATTGCCAATAGAATTTATATTAAAACGCCTATAACTGACGTAAACTCTATATTGCGCGTTATAAATTTAAAAAATAACTCACAGCGTGACGTCGTGCGCGAACCCGGATGAATTTGACACGGTTTGGTATCATATCTTCCTTTTATTGTATCATGTTAACTACTAAAAGCGAGCGGCGCTGAGTATTAAAGCATGATGCCCAAGCGTACGTATATATACATTTTTTTTAAATATGAAATACAGATTACAATAGAAATAAATTGCAAGCCCATCCCGACCCTCGCTTATGACTTATGGCTCCCGACCCGCCGGGGTATACTCATTAAATCGATTGTTCAGACGGGAAACCCATTGATTTATTATATAAAAGGATACGGGATGAAGCCAGAACAAACCATTCTAAGCGACACTGTAAACACAATTTGGAAACATTGGCCACATCTTATTTTACCTTGTATTTGTGTACAAAAAATACTTTAGAAGCATTACAAGATTTGCTAAAAGTAATAAAAGCCCTAAATTACTTTATTTTCTGCTAAATAATAATAAATTTAAGTTAAAAAGGTTTTATTATTTATAGGTTATATTATTTCTAAAGGTGTTTATTTAAAGTCGCTCCGAGTCATTTATAAATCTATATAAATCTATACGTCGCACTTTTTCTTTTCTAGTTCATTAGACAAAGACGTACGTGGAACCGAGTGTTCAGACCGAGGTTCAGCCGTTTTCCTAAACAACCAGCACAGACTTCTGAGCTCCAACACTCCAATCAGAGAAAAGAGAGGGTATTAATAGTTAGAACGCGCTTGGACGAGTGCGCATCCAATTTTATTGGAACGCAATGGGGGCTGCCATTTTGACACAGAACTGTCACTTCCCCTACAAATTTGACGTTTGAAGCTTCCGAATAAATAGGAATAAATAAAGTTAAATGTCCTTTATATGTAAATAACTAATTCTAGACTTCTTGTAATTTATATTGAAAATGTTAACAAATCACGAATTCTGATAATTACTGTGATTCTGGTTTAAGTGGAAGAAAATCTGATAATGTTACATGCTTAGAATTAAGTAGTATAGTGATAGGAGCACACACAGGCTTATCGAGCCCATTGTGCCCTGCAGTAATAAGTAATATTAATTATGAATTCTATCTCCAAAGTTTGTGATAGTATGTGTGGGTGGTGCAATTCCAATAAACTGATACTAAACAAGGAAAAGACGGTGATGGTACACTTTTACACAAATAAACGTAGGATAGACATCAACAGCTCTGCTATGGTAAAGTTTCTGGGAACATACGTGAAACTTAAACAGACAATCCCCCAACATACGTTACTGAGTGCTTACTATTCGCTTGCCTATCACTACCTTGCTTATAATATAATACTCTCGGGTCAAGCAACGAACATCGACAGAGTTGTCATTACACAGAATCGAATAATAAGACTGGTTTGGGCTCAAGCCCATAGAATTATGTAGACCAATATTTAAACCCGAAAACAGTCAAGATACTATACTGAAATGTGCCATGTATGTTTTCAACAACAGAAGCAGTTTCAAGACGAATCAATACAACCACAGCTACCCAACAAGAAATGCTTCCGCTCTGCTAATCAGACTGCCCACTATGAAGGATCTCCACAATTTACATGCGTTCAGATCTTTAATAAACTGCCAGACAAAATCAGATCAGTAGATAACATGTGTTTTATAGCTTATCGGAATTTATAAATGTTGCCTCGTAATATAATTTTCTTGATGTGAACTGCCCGTTATATCTATTTGTGCTTATACTTGACTTTGTATAGTGTTTATCTATTTGTTAATTCTTTGTATGTTAAATTTTATGTTATACCAATTTACTCATCAGATTTGTAGGTACTGACGAAGCTTATATCACAAGAATATATTATGTATGATCTTAAAGCAAATAAATAAATGAAATAAAGCAAATTTTTATGTTATCTTTTAATTTAAAATTACCAGTATAAAAAGTTTAAATTTTTTTAGTTACCTACCACACAATAAGATATTACGATTTAAAATCTGAACTCCACCATCAAAGCCTGAACTACTATTGTTGGATATTTTAGCACCAAAACAATATGATGGTTTCGGTTTCTCAAAATACACTACCATACTATGTGTGTACTAAAATAATTCCAATTAGGTAGGTACTTTTAGACATTAATTTAGTTTAAGGTACAGTGTAAGCAAAGTTTGAAAAAAAAACAAGTTTAGTATCAAACGCAGCCCAGTAGGTATTTTTAGGTTTTATAAATCGATTTTTGGTTTAATTGGGTTTTGGTATTAAATGACTAAAAATTCATAACGAGAATTTGAAAAAACAAATTACAATAATTAATTGTTATTGATTCGTACCAAAAAAGACGTTTATTGTAGGTTTATATTCAGCCCAGGCATACATATATACCTATTGTTTTTCTTTCTAATAATCAGTTAAACCAGATAAACAGTCGATGTACTACAAAATTATTACAAATGCTGTAGATTTCCACGGTAGAAATACCATTTTAAATTTGCCGCTTTGCAATTGACATTCGTGTGTAAAAATGGCCGCCCAACAAATCTCTCCATACGCGCAGAGGGGAAGCGATTTCTATATCCCCTCCTATTTCTATGACTCCAATGCTATTTTATCTCTTTCTACTACCATTCTTGATTCAATTACGTAGTAATTCGTAGTCTTCTCTATGTTCGTAGTTCGTAAACTGCTCCCTCAAGAGAATAACAAACAACAAAATATAAGGCTTCACGTTCGATACGCTCACAGTATATGGATATCGAATCCTTTTATATAATAAATCCATGGGGAAACCACACATTGAGAAATATTAAACCAATTAGCTACAACAATCTGTCGCGCACCTTTAAATAGCAACTTAATGGCTTAATTTGCGTCGTCTTCAGTTAAATGATGGCTATTTATATTGTGAAACAGAATAATCACAATTATTACGGGAATCCCTAGGCAACGGTGAAACAGAAATGGAGTCCATAGAAACGAAATTCCACATTATTTACTTTTATCGATACGTTTCCTTTCATAGAATTTAAAATGTGTCTAAACATTATTTTTTCCGAAAAGAAGATTAGGGAACATTAACAAGTCATTTTATTTTCTTTTGGAATATTTTTTTCAAAGAGAAATCACAAAATCCATAACTTAGTTCGATCAGTTTATAAAGATGGACTATGACAAAAATAATAGTATCTAAAACTCAAAAAAATCATTGTGAAATAGCCTTAGCGTGTGGTAGTTTTTGCCTCTGTCATTTTGTGAATTATGGTTAGTATTTCTTTGATGCTCATGCGTAAATATCGTTTTTTAGGTTATAAAAAGAGAGAAAGAGAGGAAACACGACATAATAATATATTAGAAAAGTGTCACGCTTCAACACCAATATGAATGATTTGTCCCTACAGTAATCCCGTTGTGCAATTTTTGTATAAACTTTAGAAATTACAAACCTTCAATTGAAGCAAATATATCCCCACTGTTGTGTCTAGTGATTCGTAAGGTTTCCGTAAGTCCATGAGATTGTACCGTGACGATCAGCGCCAGAAGCCATGACGCTTTGCATAGGGTTCCTCCTATGTCCATCTAGCGGCTGGCACCGTGCAGGTTTGAGGCATATCTCCCTAAAACAAATACGGATGGTTAATTATCTAAAATGCCTTTGACTTTGGTATAGATTAACGGTTTATTTATTTATTGCAATTTGAATCAGAATTTTTGCAATTTACCTTAATGCCACCATTAAAGCTTATTCTTCTCTGGAAAGCTACCTCCTATTGGCAATCCGATTCAAGAATCTCGTAGAAATTCTTATAAATAACCTTTAAACTTTAAATAAAAAACCACGTGGTTGTCAAAATTATCTTAAATTGTGGGAAATTATTTTCTGATAACTGTGTTTACTGCTAATTTCATGATTTTTCGAAATGAGTAGTTTTAGAAAAACATTTTTAGGAATACGCGTTAATAACAGAGCAGCAACAATGCTAAAAAAAATAGTACTGATGTTGGAGGATAACTCCTTTCAGACCCTTTTGATTTAGCTTTTATTGTACTGCATAAGAAATTTTACCAGTACACCTCACAATAACTAAAGTGGGTAATGCTTTTAACACACCATGTTTTGGCTTATCAATAAAAAATATAATGATAAGCTTTTTACAAACATGACATAATCGGCATAATCTTGGGACCTGTCTCATTAAGCAGACCATGGACCTGTTTTTCTGTGCATTCTCTTAACAGTACCCCTAAACTAATTTTGTCGTTTTTCTTGATCTCGTTTATTTTTCGGATGATATTTCAAGGGACAATGACCGGTCAAGAAGGTAATCATTAAGTTATATGCAGGGATAAGTTGCATTTTATAATTTCACATTCCCGCATTTCTTTTCGCGCATTTGTTCTGGATACTAAAAAAAATCAAAAATATGACTATAGCAATATCCAACGAAATTATTGTCAGTTCTGGGCTTCGAAAAAGAATTATTAAATTTGTATTATTTATTCTTTATTTTTACTATTTTTTTCAGGTGTGGCACTTACAAAAAGTGTAATATGTAGTAGACTTATGCCTTTTACATTTTAATAACCCATAGAATTGCCTTATCTTGAAAATACAGATCAATAATAATATAATCAAACGAAGTATTTTGTATATTATGTATAGTACGTGTGTTGTGCACGTCTAAGAGATTATTGTTAATAAAATGTATTTAGTTATGTCAATAAATGCCTTAACAGTAAATAGTATTCAATGTCCATTTTCCCACATTTTAGTAACTATCAACATTAAGGCATTTTTTGAAAAATCTAAATCAACTGATTTCTTCATATTTCAATAATAAAAGAAATCAAAAGATTTTGAAAACTTCGACCCAAATGACCTGAATTTTGCAGAGGGGTGATTTTTTATTCTTTGACAGAAAAAGTCCTTACGCCTCGTAAACGTTATGATAAATTGTATCACAGGCAATATATTGCCTGTGATTGTATTAAAAATAAATTTAGATATGCTAAGCTACATATTTAATTTAAAATTTCTTACTGTTTTTTGATCTTTTGTGACATAATTCTAAAAACGAAAAGACTATTTATATATGTATATTTCAGAATTGCTAAAATATTTGGGTCTTTCTTAGTTGTTTAGAATTTTTGTTTGACAACCAAGTGGGTTGTTCAGGGTTTTGTGGCAACTGTGCAAAAGGCAAGTTAACCTGTGATAGCGAGTAAACAACTTTAGAATATTTAAAACAGCATACACAAATTATTTCTCCTCTCCCCTAAAAAGTCAATTGGCACGTCACCTAGTATCAAAAAATACGCTTTGATGTCTTTTAAATAAGTAATTCAAAAAATCTTACAAAGCAAAATATTAAAACATGAGTTATTCGTTGACCATAAGAAATGAAGGTTTTTAAATTTACATATGCACTTCGTACATAATTCCCACTTATTTCTTCCTTTAACACAAATTTAGTTCTAAATAGTATTCATTCAAATAAGGGGAAGGATTGCTATTAATCCATTAAACTGACCACCTACTTTAAAATAGAAAGTAAAAAGCAAATTTTGATATTATTTTTTATTTTGCATCTACTCATTTTTTTCATAAATATCTTTAAAATCAGACATGCTATGATACTTTTTACATCCGTAGGTTTAAAGGAGAAATTCAGAAATTCATTGTAGTCAATCCTTTTCATTCTTATATATGAATGCTCTAGTTTCTAGTTACCAGTGGCGTCGCTAGGGTAGGTGGTAATCGGTGCCGATATCGGTAGTGTTACCCCTACAGTGGCGCATCGGAGAGGCACTGACGTACCTACGGGGGAGATAAGGGGATATGTCCCCCATACCAAAGACACGGGCTAAAAAAAAAACATGCTAATTTTTTTGACTTTAATATATTTTTTTGGGAAAAATGCAATACTTATTTTATGACAAAATAAGTATTTTTTCTTCAGTTATTTTTAATTAATTTTTCATGTTGTCATATTTCCCCATTTTTCATATTTTTTCCAAATTCCCATACCTTTTATCATATTATTTATTTTATATTTCGGAAACCGCTCTTTGGCCTCGTAATTATTTTATAAACCCTGAACAGTTTAAGCCCAGGGGTCGTCAACTTGTTTGGGTTTCGCTTTTTATTTTTTTGCGGCCCAAATACAAAAAAAAATCGATAAATACGTAATAAATTACCCATAACTTCAAATATTGTCTACTCCAGATCTATTACCTCGTTTAGACGAAAACTGAAAACAACAATAATTTAATTTATCTACAAGCGTGCGGTAAGTAACTACTTACCGCACTGGTTTGAGTGCGGTAAGTATCACTTTACCGCACTAGTGTTGTAAGTAATTACATACTATAAAAACAAGTTTTTAAAAAGCCAACTATTAAATTTCTATAATTTATTTCCCTAGCAACCTGATATTAATGCATTGTTGATAACGACTTACGCGGCACCTACGGGGTAAATTAAAACAGTGCTCTTTTAGTTTTTAATATTGATGCCCTAAATCATGCTTGTAGATAAAATATCGTACAATACACTTACGGTAGGTGTCTTTACCGCATTTGCGTGATTTACCAAACTTGCGTTCAGCTCGTGTGGTTAAACATCACGCACATGCGGTAAAGACGTGCCTACCGTACTTGTATTGTAATATACTATTACGAAATTAGGTAGTAGTAGGGTGAATTCTTCACGAAATTTGGCCAAATTTGGGCGTGGTCCCAAAAATTTCCACCTGCCCGCTGTCCACTAATTCAGGCCCGTCGGTCGATAGGGAAACCCAAACCTGGCCCTTCGATAAAAAAGGATTAAAGATCCCTGGGTTATGCTGTTTGTACAAACTGCCCCTACGCCAACGTACGTATACTTATATTAGTTGCCATGTAAGTGATCATATTGCACCTGCTAACAATAAGTGTTTTGGTAAACTTTACGATATTTATCAACCCCTACGACCCCTACGTAACATTTGGTGGAGGCGCCGAGTAGCACGTGACAATATCACCCCCCAAAGCTCAAATCTGGGTACGTCAATGCTATGTTTGAGAGGGAGTGAACGAAAATCTCGAACTGCTGTGCAAAGATAAAAATCCTAACTTCGTCGATGTGTTTTTTTTTTGGAAATGTTCCATATCTTTTACGTTTCCCAGAATTAAACAGTTTAAACAATTTTTCCAAAACGAAACTGTCGGAGGATTTTTGGTAATAGATTCCAATAGCCAACTCGAACTTCTATTAGTCAACTCGAGTATCTATGGGGGACGCTCCCATTATATCCTCCATGGATACACTATTGACCCCATAAGGTAAATTTAATGAGAATTAGATCTTAAACAGTAAGAAACCTATATAACGTTAGTTTTTTATATACTTCTAGATAAGCCGGGAAGCTAACGTGTAAAGGTACAGTAGTATGTGTTCTTGTATTTAGTTGTAGTGTCAGTTCTCTTAGGGGAGCCAATAAGTGAGGGCAGGGGAGGAGGCATTTACCCCCTCAAATTGATTTAAATGCGAGAATTTGCTTCAAATGTTAACGTTCTGTTACTAATCGAATATATTCTTAACAAACGTATTTTCTGGGTAATTTATATAATAATGTATTGGCATCTTATTCCTGTAATATTTTAAATTAATAAACAAAAATCACTGTTTTGTTTTATTTAAGAAACAAACACCTTAGGAAACACGTTTTTTAAAATTGTTTGACTCTAATTTGGAAAAAAATAAGTATTTAGGGTTACTGGGAATGCCAACACAAAAGTGTTATATAAGACAGAGTTTACAAGGAGATAATGATTCAAAACACCGAAATATCTAATGCACAACTTGGAGACGCACTCTACATCGAATCTCACTACTTTGTACAGCCGAACAGTCCAGATATCTTAGCTTCGTTTTACAATAATGTTTTTGTTGAGACTCGTAACTATTATGTCTACTCTTGGCGGGTGATAATAATTATTTTTTCTACAGTCACATAGTATTTCATTTAAACCCAGTTTTAATACATCATTTTAAAAAGCTGATTACAAAACGCAATAAAGGAAGCTTAAAGTGACTAAATACACACAATACCAGTATTTTGAGTAGTAATTAAATCACCGAGATTCTAACCACATAGTTAAAAATACCATAAAACACCTTAAGACCCACTACATTAGCTACTAAAAACCGCTATAACGAACTGACAAAAGCCATAAAAATTTGTAATATTAAAGCCGTCTGTTGGTAAACACAGTTAGTGCAAGTTGAGTAACTATGGGCATGGTTGTACTGTACACGTACATAAGTTTATTAAACTTAACATGAGCTGTCGAGCAAATTCAAAGCTGGACGGGTGCTTACAAGAGGAGAACATGATAAGGCTGGATTTCGCAAGTATGGTTTAAACCCCGACCTTCAGTTTAACTGCAAGACTGACCAATCACAGGCCCGCATTCTGGAGTTCACCCTTAAGATTGTGGTTTACCACTATTCGACTGTATTTCTATAGTGGCCCGGGACAAGCCGAGAAACGGCGATATTATTGGTCGGCCGTCGACAATTTCGTCATAAATTTGTCTCTTTTTGACTTCCTAAAGCGCTTATGTTTGTTCTGCTCTTAGTTTAAATGCATTTATATCGTTTTCTATTCCCATATAAGCCTATGAAGTCAATTTAAAATACGGCCACGCCTGGGGCAAGCGGGGCCCAAACTTCTAAAAGTTAAAACCACCAAAGCAAGACAGGTATGACATTAATGATATTTAATATGTCGACCATCTTCTCAGATTATAAAAAAAACTGACTGATTGATTAAGCATCGAAACTGTAACCAAAATGTACCAAAATACAAAATTACTTTTTATATGTGGTGAGAAACCAATTAATTTCATGTTTATTCGCTTTTTATTTCTTCCCAGAAGTACATATTTTATAAGGTCCTGACAGAGTAAAATACTAACTTAAGTGACACTAATGATGGAGTGGCAGTGTTTTTATTTGCAACTTTATACCTTAATTACGGCGTAAGAAATGAGCGGTCCTGCCGGTGAGCATTCTTCTGGTGTGGTTCATTATTTTCCGAGTCGAATTTCTTGTCATCCGAAAAATTAAATATTGGATTTCTGATTGTTTGCGACATGAGTTTGTATTACGATATTAATTATTGATACTTTTTACCTTTCTGCAGTTGCCTTCCGATCAAAGAGGAAAATTATCATTTAAAATGTGATGTAGTATCAAGAAAATAATTATACAAATATATTAAAGGAAATAAGGTAGGTTATTGCACAACTCCCCAAGGAGCAGTTAGCAATTAGCAACTACAACACATTTTTAAGGCACACTGTCGACTTTTGAACCATTATGTGTGGGAAATAAGACTAAAATGGTGATAAAAATGTGTACTAAATGATGTCAAAAATATACCCATAGCTTGGTCTAAAATGTGCCTTAATTTTTGCTAAAATGTATATCGAGTGTACCTTTCGTTTCCGGTGTGTATCTAAAATGGAACTGTAAAATCGACAAACATTCTGCCGTCCTAAGATAAACCTGCATCTGCAATTATTAATTTGCAATAAATCGAGTTATAATGTTCAAACACTTGCAAAATAGTTGTGATGTTACCTAGCAAATATATTTTGTTTTTATAATTATAATTATAAAAAATGAATATACCTAAATTGTAAAAAAATAATTGTTTTATTATTTTTTAAATTTAAATTGCGGATGCTAGGAATTGGGGTAATCTTTTTTTACAAAAATACGTAGTTAAATCACTCATCCCTCATCATTACTTTTAATTGAAATAAAATATATTTAGTGGTAAATGAGGTGTTTTTGTTACGTAAATAGCTAATATAGGCCCTTCTGAATCCATTACAGCCCCTAACTCAATTTTTGATTTTTTGGCACTTGCGGTGTTTTGGCTTATGACGGCAGCATTAGTTCAAATTGCACTGAAAAAATCGTTTGGACTTTTTTTCACACAAAGTTGTTGCAAAGTCTGTGTAGAGCAATTTACTCTAATTGGATTATTAGTAACAACAGTTTTTATACATTTTCATACACTTGTAGCAAATTTTGCTACAAATTGGTCTTGGACGTTTTTGAGAACAAATTGTTGGAAAAAGGTACACAATTGTAGTGAAATGTCCCACAATGTCTTTTAGTACAAAACAGCGATGCCGGTCATGTCGATCGGTATCTATGGACAGTTTGTTATTTTACGGTTGTCATTTTTTCGTTCAAATGTTTTCCAATTTATTAGTTTTCAATAAATTAGTATGTTTTTCATGATTCTTTAGCACACATGATGTCGCGTGCGACAGACTGTATTCTAAACTGCATTATTTTCTACTATTCTTTGGCTGGGAAAATTTTAAATTTATTATAATAATCTCATGAATGTAATGGTATTCCGTTATAGGGTCATATATTATTATATTTGTAGTGTCTTGTCTTTCTTTACCATATATCGTATAAAATTGTAATAAATAATGATAATCCGGTAAATGGAAATAAATGTTAGATGTATCTGGTAAAAGTACGTTAGAATAAATAATGATTTACTCACAATACAAGGTGACGGTGTCCAGTATAATAGACCTGCATTTCTTTAACTTTGTATAAGAAGAAAACAGTAGTTGGTAAATTTATTTGGTGAAACTAAGCTCTCTCACTATAACTGAATTTATAATTTGTTTACCAAAATGTGAAATGAGGAAGAGCAATAAAAAGAATTTATATATATATATATATATATATATATATATATATATATATATATATATATATATATATATATATATATATAGATTATAAATAAAATATTTCTCCTTGTATCTAAAGATATTAATCACGATTTGGTTACTTTACACTGAGACTAGGATTAAGATGACAATAAGAAATAAATATTTCTAAAATCTTACTTACTTAAAACTTACGAGTAAGTATAAGATCTTATTTTTGTGGTTCAAATGTGGCCTATTTTTAGCCACCCGAGTTGTAAAGCCAGCCTAACGAAGAACAAAGGTCCAGAAATTGCGATATTAGAAAGGGTTTCAGACTGGAATCAAGATTAATCTTGCACATCACCTAATTTTTCAACTTTATTAGGTTTTTAATACCTTTCAGACATCATTATACCGGCACAAAAAAAATAGTGTGTTATACAGGGGAAAAAAGGAAAATTTTAGCGCTCGGTTTGTGTCTCTCTTCGCTTCGCGTCGGGAGAAAAAGTTAAACCTCGCGCCAAAATCTATTTCTTTTTTCCCTTATATGATAAATAACTATTTCTATTTTTAAGCTTTTTTATTTTAGCGAATCTTCTACATTTTCTGCTAATTTATTCAGTATCCGTTTTGCATTATATGTTCCTGCTGAAGGCTACCGTGGCGTTTTACTGCACTTCTTTGAAAATTATGGCAGGGTTCAATATCAGATTAACTCCATTGGATACAAAAAACATTTGACGAGCTTATTTGTCGCTTAAAGTAGCTGATGTATGTATGAATTAAGAAAACTTATCTTATCTTGCAATTTGTCTGTACTGGAAAGAAAAAATAATTGTCTGGCATAATGCTAAGTATCTCGTCCAGTCTGAAGAAAACACAGTGTAAGTGTACGTCTACACATTTTTAACTTTGTAAAACAACTATCATTTTAATATAAATACGGTAAGATTCCATTAAAAATTCTTTTGTAATTAATTATTTCTAATGTCATTGTCAAAGATGATTTTAATCGGCAATTAAATTTATTCCTTGATTAAGAGTTTTGAGTAACATGTTGTAAGCATTTAATTTAAATTTTAAGGTTCCAAAATTAAAAGCTGTAGAACGCCCAATATAACATCACTGACATACATACTATATCTATGGACCAGCAAATAGTATTACTGAACGTGTAAAATTTTCGGAGCAAATTCTATATACAGGGTGACGCGGATCTAAATGAACATACTTCAACACAAGACAAAGAATACCTTGGGGGTTCTTAATCACCCATCTTTGATAGTTCAATTGTCGATAGTTAATAAGATACAGGGTGTTTTATGAACTTCAGCAATTTTTTGTTCTTGTCATATTTTTTAATGCACTCCGTATAAAATTTTCATATTGGGTCAACATCTGTAACCTATCTGTCGCTTAAAATTGCAGTATCAGAAAATTTTAAATTCCAGGCCCGTATTAAAAAAAGTTGACATTTTCAATTTTTACATTTTTAACACCCTGTATATCAATTTTTTCAAAATATTATTTTTTTATTGGAAAGAGCATAAAGAATTGACCCTAACGGCATAATTTTCAAAGTTCCCGCACCCATCACTTGATTAGAATAAATGGTTGTTTTGTAAAAAATTTCAAAATGGTGCATATTTGGAAATTAGAAATTAAGAAAATAACAATAAAAAAGCAAAAACTGCTTCCGAAGTAAAAAAATAAATGTACTAAACGTTTAATAGTTTTAACGAGACTAAATTTTAGGGAACAACACAACAACAAATAACAAAGTAATAATAATAATAACAAAACTGCAAGTTAAAATCGACTGCTTAAAATCTAATACATAGAAAAAGTTTTAGCAAGAATTAATTTTAAGAGCACTTTAGCAGAACACTGTTATTTAAGAAGCTGTTCAAAATGCCCTCCATTGGCTTGTTCACATCTTCGTCTTCTGATGTTTAAATTTGACACTGCTTTTCTAATTGCGTCTGGGTTATTTTTTATTTCCTGAAAAGCATTAATAATTCGTTGCAAAAGCTGCTCCCGCGTGTTGATTTCTTCTGAATAAACCAAATTTTTCATATTCCCCCAGAAAAAAAAGTCCATAGGATTAAAGTCCGGCGACCTGGCTGGCCATAAATGGGGCCCTCCACGGCCTATCCATCTGTTAGGAAACGTAATATTTAAAAATTCAGATACAACCCTTGCAAAATGTGGTGGGGCCCCATCATGTTGAAAAAAGAGCCCTCTCACGTTAGCATTTTCATTCTGCATAAGTCCTGGCAAAATGTTTTGTAAAAAATTTAAATATTGATTTCCATCTAATCTTTCAGCAAAAAAGTGCGGCCCAATTAATTTATTATTTATTATACCTGCCCAAACGTTTATGGAAAATTTGTGCTGCGAATGCGATTGTCTGATGGCATGTGGATTTTCTAACGACCATACATGGGAATTCCTTGAATTATTTACACCATCTCTAGTAAATTGTGCTTCATCGGTCCAGAGGATTCGATAAAGACTCCTTTGGTGTCTACTGAGCCACTGGCAAAAGAGTAACCGGTTTGCATAATCGCCAGGTTCCAATCTTTGAACTTCTTGAACATGAAACGGATGCAAGCCTTCCTTTTGCAGTGTTACATTAACTCTTTTTTGCGGGATTCCTAGACGTGTCGCAATTTTTCGAGTAGATGTTTTGGGATTATCTTCAACAAGATTTAAGATATCTTCTTCCTCCTGAACTGGATGTCGTATTGGTTGATCAATATTATTGTCGGTGGGAAAATGTCCATGTTCTCCAGCAAATAAAAATACATTTGCAAATGTTTTGTGATATGGACATCTTCTACCCGGAAATCGCCTACGATATTCCCGAACAGCAGCTCTTCCATTACCGTTACAAAAACCGTATACAAAAATAATGTCGGCATATTCGGCATTTGAAAATTGGTAAGGCATCTTCAACAGAAAATTGCAATAATTGTTAACCGAATACTAACAAAGGTCAGACAACTGTCACATATCTGATAGTGACTTGAATTGTTGCTATGGAACAGTAACTCGATAGTCTTTGGTTTGTTTTTAAATGAGGCAAAGCCTACTTCACAAAGTTTGAAATTTCTGACTGTAATTTACGATTTTTTATCGATGTCTAAAAAGCAATCATTATCTTGCAGTTTTGTTATTATTATTATTACTTTGTTATTTGTTGTTGTGTTGTTCCCTAAAATTTAGTCTCGTTAAAACTATTAAACGTTTAGTACATTTATTTTTTTACTTCGGAAGCAGTTTTTGCTTTTTTATTGTTATTTTCTTAATTTCTAATTTCCAAATATGCACCATTTTGAAATTTTTTACAAAACAACCATTTATTCTAATCAAGTGATGGGTGCGGGAACTTTGAAAATTATGCCGTTAGGGTCAATTCTTTATGCTCTTTCCAATAAAAAAATAATATTTTGAAAAAATTGATATACAGGGTGTTAAAAATGTAAAAATTGAAAATGTCAACTTTTTTTAATACGGGCCTGGAATTGAAAATTTTCTGATACTGCAATTTTAAGCGACAGATAGGTTACAGATGTTGACCCAATATGAAAATTTTATACGGAGTGCATTAAAAAATATGACAAGAACAAAAAATTGCTGAAGTTCATAAAACACCCTGTATCTTATTAACTATCGACAATTGAACCATCAAAGATGGGTGATTAAGAACCCCCAAGGTATTCTTTGTCTTGTGTTGAAGTATGTTCATTTAGATCCGCGTCACCCTGTATACAAAATCTATGTCCTACGGGCGTCCACATTGCAGAACGCTCACCTGATGACACATAGAACCGTATTTTAAATTTTTTTAAATACATTTACATGTAGTATAATTATTATCCGTTTATTAAACGTAAAAATTATTAAGAGTAAAAGTCAGCTACTTAACCCTTTAAGACCCAAATTGGTAAATTCTATTTTTTCTTCTCTGGTTTATATGAATGTGTTTAACTTAGTAGTAAAGTAAACCAATATCACAACAAAATTGACAAACAAATTTTTATTTACAAAAAACATCTGGTGGTCTCGCAAGAAAACCACGGGGTCAATGATATAACAAAATGAACAAACATAACATAATATGCTCCTATTTTGAGTGAAACGTAGCAAAACAGCTTTTTCATTGTTCAGGCACAGTCCTACTTTGCAAACTGTACAACTCAATTTTGTTCTATGGTTCTTTCTTCGTACTACAAAGAGTACATCCAACTGATGTTCCATATAGTGGCATCAAAAATCTGGTCCACAAGAGGTTCCTCCGAATTTTGGTCATCTTCGTTATCCGACAAAATGTTCACAGGGAATACTTTCAAGCAAGTCATTAGCATCATTTTCGTTCATCTGGAGTACCTAATTCCAAGACGTTCCGTTTCATTTTGTCACACAAATCGCATGTGTATACCAGTGGCTATCCAGCATAACCACCTAACTAAAATTCTAATCCGAAAGGTAGCTATCATAATTGTTTACACAAGGGCAAGACTGTTTGTAACTACTTCGTTTTTTTAACAAAGCAATTTTGACTAAATTATGTAATCAGAACTTCCCATTTTTACTTGTGTTAAGACGAATCTTAAAATATTTCAGAAATAATAATATTCAGGTATAGGACATGTTTTACCAACCAAATTTATCAGTTTTAATAGAGACTAGCCTCTGGTTTTAAGTTATCATTACAATCTGAAGATATTACAACATTAGGTTTCTGCGAAGCTTTAAAATATTTTTTGATAAAAATTTTGTCCATAGATAAATATGTAAGGTATTCTTAACCGGTAATCCATTTGACTGTTTTTTTATATCAGCAACCGTTGAGCTTGAACAACGCAAGCTCAAATTATTACGGACCTGCCACAGTCCTGTTCAAGTAATAAATTACTGTTAAGTAACGATATCAAAAATCTTCTCTACCAGTCCTTAAGTGCGACTCTTCGGTTGCCATATGTTATCATTTCTTAAGCGATGTTAATCGGCTGAACATCACTGTTATGTTACGAAATATTCGCAAGATTAAAGAAGAGGTCACTCACTTTTTGCTCTAAAGTCGTTCGAATTTTGATACCCAATTTTAGACAATTATCGTTAAGTTTTCATTTACAACTGTGATAAAAGAAAGATATTTTAATTGGGGTAATTTTAGTACAGTAGGTATCATTTTAAAGGTTTATGTCATAGGTACCAGTTTTGGTTACGTTAACGACCAAAAAAGTTGTCAAAAAAGAAAGCGTTTAAGAATCTTAAACACACTTTTGTAGCAAAAGCATCTAAAAAACACATTATTTAGCGCAGAAAAGAGAACTATACACACAAAAATATTTTGCTATTTTAACTTGGTACCTTATGATATTTCGTCCATAAGTATATTTTGGTAGACTTCACAGGGGTTTGCTTGGGTGCGTCCAACATTCGCGACTGGCTAAACGAAAAAAGCGTAATATGCCCTTCGCTGTTCCTATGATCTGGCGAGAACCGAAAGACCACGTTACTGACTGTTACGTTTGTTTGACACCTCCCATCAAAAAAGGCTTTTCGGAGAAAAAAAGGTCTGCGATACAGTATCCAAATTTACAATCCGCCATACGCCCGGTGCCTCATAGTGACGAGTTGCTTGTACCTAATCCACCTCAGGAATATACCCTTGATTCTGATGATGATCCAACGGATTCAAAGGGTAGTGTCCCGGAAAATGTCGCCGGCCCATCAACCTCGCAAGACTCCGATTTTGTCTGTGAACTTCCCAGTAAAAGGCCTCACAAAATAAGTCAAAGTGAATTAAGTGACCTTATAAGGGATTTGGAATTGCCCAAGAAAAAAGCAGAACTATTGGCCTCTCAATTGCAACAATGGAATTTACTTCAAGATGGAGTAAAAGTTTCTGTGTACCGAAGCCGTCAGAAAAAGCTAACACCATTTTTTAACATGGAAAACAATTTGGTGGCCTGTAGGGACATTGAGGGATTAATGGCAGCTTTAAATCTGGACTATGATCCAAAAGACTGGAGACTTTTCATTGATTCCTCAAAAGTAAGTCTTAAAGCTGTGTTGCTCCATAATGGAAACAAGTTGCCTTCAGTCCCAATCGGCCATGCAGTCCACATGAAAGAAACGTATAGCAATTTGAAATTGTTACTGGAGACCATACAATATGAAAAATATAAATGGCCAATTTGTGGGGATTTAAAAGTTGTGGCGATTTTGCTTGGAATGCAGCTAGGTTATACCAAATACTGCTGCTTTCTCTGCGAATGGGTCAGTCGAGCACGATCAGATCACTACAGAAAGAAAATTTGGCCACCGAGAGGGTCTTTTGAGCCAGGAAAGGAAAATGTAACCAGCGCGCCATTAGTTCCTCCAGAAATATTTTACTACCGCCACTTCATATAAAATTAGGACTGAAATATGTACGTATATAAACAAAGGAATTAGAAAAATCTATATTAAGAAAAAAGAAAAAACTACTTACTGGAATAAAATTACTTTCTCAATTAAAATTTTTGGCAATTATTTAATTGGTTTTAAAACTTAAAAATAACCGTTTAATCAATTGGCTACCGAAATTCTGCTACTTCATTTCGCTCTTCGGAACCAGCAACTAGTTAATTGGATATCCTGTGAATTAAACCATTTGTTCATCCGAAATATTTCGAGTATTTGTTTTAAGTGCTAATGATGCCAATTAAGCAACTCCTAATGTAGAGAATCAAAAAATATTCCCGTTCTATATCATTTCTCTAAAATACTTGTGTATATTATGTTTTATGGTATACAGAGCGCGTCCAAGGCCCTTTTGTTAATTTGCTTACCAGCAACAAACTAAAAATTGCTTATATAAATAATGTAAGACCAAAAAAAAAGTCCTCAAAGTATGCCACGCATTTCTTGAATTATTACTCTTGAGAGGTAACATAGGCAGAAGGTATAGGTGAATGGAAAATGAAACTGTTAAGTTCTGAGGTTTTTATTTTAAAAAAAATACACTATTGTCATTGTCATTGCATAATACAGAATTAAAAGAAAGCGTATCCAACAAAGAACCTTAAAATTATAAATTTAAACTAAATGAGAGACGTGTCCACCTTCTACTTCCAAACATATTCTCATTCTTCTTTTTACAGAATCAAAATCATTGGTGAGCACTTGGGGAGAGTTGTTAATCTCCTGAAATTTAGTTGTAATTCTAGCTTGTAACCCTTCTAAATTTTCACAAGGGGTTTTAAAAACCGAGTTTTTAACCTGTGGCCATAAAAAAACTCGCACGGTGGAGATCGCAGGAACGTGCTGGCCACCTAACTGGCATATTACGACTAATGATTCGGTCTTCGACAAATTCTTTCAAAAGTTACGTGAATTGGTCCGCCGTTCTGCTGGAAGTAGCCTTGTCGCATCTCTGCATCGTCTAATGTGTTTACAAAATTTTCTAAAATTCCATTACAAATCGCGCCGAATTGAGAGTCTCTTAAAAAAAATCGATCCAATTAACTTTCTTTTCGATACGGCCGCCCACACGCCAAGTTTCTGCGAATGCAGAGGCATCTCTATAAAGAAATGTAGATATTCAGAACCCCACATTCTCATTTGTTGAGAATTTACATAACCAGAGAGGTAAAACTATGCCTCGTCAGTAAGAAAGGTTTTTCCAAATACGTTTTCATTATTATGCAAATTACCCATAAACCACTCTGAAAATTGCACTCGCTGCGGCTTGTCCTTTGGTAACAATTCTTGGACTGAGCTTAGACGATACTCGTGCATATGCAGGTCACAATTCAGAATTGTATTGCAGGTTCAAAAGGATACATTTAAATGCTGGCTTAAACGCCGAATAGGGGTTTGTGGGTGGTCAATAACAACTTTCCCCAATTCTTCTACTTTTTGTGCAGTGCGAACTTCGGGTGGTCTTCTAAAAAACCAAAAATATGTTCGCAGTTTTTCCCGTCTCCATTAAAGAAGTGAACCTTTCTCGGCGCCTGATATATTTTTTATTTTTGAAAAAATTATTTTAAGGGGATCACACAGGCAAAAACAAACAAAAATACACGGTAATCAGGTCTTGTCCGAAAACAAAATTATTTCGCAGTTTACTTTCATGTAGAACTATAACGGGGTCACAATGGCAAAAATCGACAAATTTCAACACGGAAAAAAACTCCAAAAAACCTTCGGTGACAAAGTCTGCTATTTTTAAGGGAAAATTGTCCGAATTGGTCATATCTTTCACTCTATTGTTTAATATATTAATATTCTACAGGTAACTTACATGTGTTACTTTGCTTGATAATAAATCTCTTCAATTAAAAAAATTCACAAACATAATTAGTTAGTGAAATTTAAACGATGCATAAAGAAAGTAAAACTGCGTGTATAGTCATTTTCTAGAGGAAGTGTTGACCTAGTCGTTTTATTTACTTTTGTTTCAAATTTTTAACAATGGGTTAAGAGTCTCTCCGTAAGGATTAACACCGTAATATCAAAACATTTTACATAATGAGAAAATGTTGAGTAATTTCAACCGATAGATTCACTCTTAGATCCGTTATAGTGAGAAAATCTCTCTCCTACAATGATATTAAATAAGCCTCACTAGAGAAAAATACAAATGTGGACTCAGCAGAAATTTACAGGAATATGCTTACAATGATTATTACAAGAATAAATAACACCCTGAGAGTGGCAAAAAAATTACAATGTCGCGGTTATTGATCGTTATTCAGACTTTTAGAGGAAGCACGTTCGATCTGGAGGGTTGAAATAAGCTCAAAAATCATGCTATGGATAAAACCGAATTGGAATGGGTCCCTAAAGGTGTCCAGATGAACGTATGAAACTCTTTATAAAATATATTGTTGCTAATTTATTGCGAAAAAGTATTTTTTTCTGTTTTTTCGTCTATATCTCAGTTATTTATTACAATAGCGGAACGCCGTTGGCGCAGGGTGAAGAGTTGAGAAAATTTTACACAATTTTGCTACGACCAATAGATTCGTCAGTATTTAATAAATAAAAAAACGCTCAAAAAGTTCGTAAATCAAGATGTATAGTTACTTCATTTTTTCTTTCTCCCTAAAACAACGAAATGATCATTGCAAACAAAAGTTATTCAATCCTGAAGATTTTCGCTCAATCCACACCTAATTCTCAATGTTCATGATTTTTTTTCAGATTTTTCTGAGCGATCCTTTTATTGATTTGGGGTGGGGGACAGCAATTTTTAAGCGTTTTTTCATTTTTTTTTAAATGCAATAAAAAAATACATCATATATATATCGTTGAATTCGTGCTTCAATAAGCTGAAACCATACACGACGCCCTTGAATTTTTTTTCCATTGCCAAATTTACCCCCGCAAATAACCCCCAGACTCAAAATTCAACTATTTGATAATTTTCCCGTCATCTATACCTAATTTTCAATGTTCGTGATTTTTTTCAGATTTTTCTGAGCAATCCTTTTGTTGATCAGGGTGGGGAACAGCAATTTTTAAGCATTTTTTCCTAAAAAAATACATCATATATATATTGTTGAATTCGTGTTTCAATAGGCTTTTATTTGACACACTACACGATGCCCTTTAAAGAAAATCCATTTCCCAATTTACGCCCTCAAATTAACTCCCAGAATTAAAATTCTCTTTTTTATACTTCGCGTCTATAATGGGGCCACCACACTCTATCTCTGTGCTAAATTTCAAATTTTTACGTCGAATAGTTACAGAGAAATCGCCTATTACAGACTCACGGGCGGACACTGAAGTAATTCCATAAGTATTCCGTTTCACGGAACACTAAAAAGACTTAGATAAAGGACATTTTTACAAAGCAAGCAGATAAAGGAATGTTTTTTGAAATAAATGAGAGTTGCATTTGATGTCACTTGTCACAAGTTGACTTAGCCACTGACATTTAGATAATCTCGGTGGCGCATACAGGGGGGGGGGGGGGGGGGGGCTGTGGTGCTGCAGCCCCCCTCAGACCAAAATCTTAGGCACACAAAATTTAAAAAAGTGCACTACTAATTGAAGAAATTCACCGAATTGCAACATTCCCCCCCCCCCCCAAGACAAATCAGCCCCTGGGTGCGCCCATGGATAATCTACTCTTTGTCTGTCACATGTGAAGTACAAATTAAAAACTAAACAGAAAATATGCCGCGTTTTGACTTCGTTATTGTTACTACACATGGCGGCTCTCTTTTACATGAAACAAATATTCACATTTATTTTTTTAATTTAAATTTTTATCGCCTTTAGAGTCCTTATTTCATTCGAAAATTAATTAATAGTCATATTTTATGCCCACTATCGATGCAAATAATAATATTTAAAAGAACATTTCAGTAAACCAAAGATTCAATTTTCGGACTTTAAGGGGAGCCAATTAAAAAATTTTACATATCTGAAACGCAGGTGCAATGAACAGAGAGAAATTTAAAACTTGGAGAAAATTAAAATACCGAGAGTATTTTTGCTGGTAATGGTAACGAGCATATTTGGTAAATATTTAAGGAACGCTAATAAATAAGTTGAAAGCTAATTGGAAGGACCAAAAACCTAAGGTTAATGGTTTTATACAGCTTGTATAGGTAATACGATTTATTTTAAAGACCTATATAAATTACATTTTTTGGAGTACAAGGATAGCGTTCTTTTAGCCTTATAGCCTATTTAGATTTTTTTTACAAGTAAGTAAATAATTAGGCGTTTCTTTCAAAATAAAACGAGAAAAGTTTAGAACCTTTTTAATTATACTTATTAACTATATTTCATCAAGAATAAACCATAGTTAATTTTTAAAAAATACTCATAAGATTAAGATATGTGTCTATAAAGTAATTATTGGAATTTTATCTTATTTTTTAAATATCAAATCGATCATTCTTTAATGTCAATGACTCTTTCATTAAAGTCCGTAACTGATATGAACTCTTTTTCAATGGAGAGCCCCCCCCCCCCTTAAAGCATTATATACAAAGGATTTCAATAGCAAATTTTATAAAAATAAATATTGTAACATAAATATTAACCATTCGTACATGTTCTACAAAATATTATAAACAAAAACAACCATTATTTGCCGTCTATGTAAGGTCTATAACATATGCCACAGAAATATGAATGACCGATATAATACGAATATGGTATTTAAAAAATGCAAGCTTTTTTCGGCATTTATTTACATGCTCAGGTTGGGTTTCTGAAAACATTCCTTACCAAAGAAAACAAAAAATAACTAAATAGGTTTTTTTTTCGAAAAACATCTTTTTTAAGAGCAATTTTTTTGGAAAAACAGCTTTTTTCAAAACGGATTTACGAAATTTTTCGAAAATATTTTCTCGAAAGTACCTTTTCTCAAAAATATCTTAACAGCTTTTTCAAAAGATGCTCTTTTGAAAACTGATTTATGAAATTCCCCAAAACACATATTTCGAAAGTACATTTGTTCAAAAATGTCTTTAAAAAATAGTTTTTCCTTTGCATGTTTAAGGAAGTCATTACAAACCCAAACAATCATTTTCAAGAAAATTACTAGAATAATTTAGCTACAAAAAATGTTTACTTTTCGGTATAACGTATTACAATTTTAAAAAGCAGCAATTTGTCCTCAGTGTATAATGACATCAGGAGATTAGCAAAAAAGTGTCAATCTACATGTTAACGTAAAGCTTAACCCAAAGTCGAACAGGTTTGTTTTTCTCGGAAACAGTCGGAAGGGAGCAATCGAATTTTCTGGGTTAACAGAGGAATAGCTCAACCAGCCTCGGTACAAAATTCAGTTATACAGGATGTTTCCTTTGGGAGCTATTAAACGTCAAAGTCGAAATTTCCGCGAATTCCGTTGAAATCAGGTACAGATCGCAAAAGTAAATTAAATCCATGTAAATTTTCGGAGGTTGTAGAGGACCCGCAGCTTCAGAACTCTGTCGTAACTGGTGAGGATCGAAAAATGGCACGTAATTCTTTTGACTTTTTTATGTCGAAAAATGCCATTTGCAGACCCCTATTTGGTACCTAATAAGTCGAAAACAAAACGTCGGATCGAAAAACAGATTCATAAGTGAAACTTTAAAATCTCAAGTATTTTATTTTTGCAATGCATTTACCTAAACCTAAAATCACTGGAAAATGGATATATTTGGGAAAAACTGGAAATTTCGATTTTTGATCCAAATATTTCACGGTTTTTAATATTTTGTGGGGTCAAAATGGTTCAAATTAAGGAGCTCATCGAAATACATCGAAATACACAGAAACAGTGGCGCACCGGGGGGGGGGGGGGGGCTCGGGGATGCAGCCCCCCTCCCCCGACCAAAATCCTAGACACAAAAAAATTTAAAAAGTGCACTATAAATTGAAAAAATTCACCGAATTGTGATACCTCACCTCACGTTGCAGACTGTCAGCCCCCACCCCCCAAGACAAAATAGCCCCCCAGGACAAAATCCTGGGTGCGCCACTGCACAGAAATATATCTAATGACACAAACAGACCTTTAAATAATAGAGTCGTTCCAACAAACCTGTGAACTATCTGATACTCTTAAATTAAATAGATATGTACTAATACGTTATCGGCTAACTGGTTTTGCAAGTTCTATATCAAGTTCATTCGCTGGCAAAGAGTTACCCATCAGGTAATGAATAGGTCAACTCTTCGGCGCTGTTTGTTTCTATGTTATAACTCTAAACATATTACGCCATTTGTTTTACAAGCTGTGCGATCCGTTTTAATTTGCTAGCACCTGCTGCAAGTTGGTCACGTGACCTATTATTAAACAGGTTGTAAATAGTCATCTAAACACCTGTCATCAATGTTACTTTAATTCTAGTAAAGAAAATGCGATATTTCAAAGCTCATTATTCTCGTGCCTTTTTCACACTAGAATATCCACATCCACGAGGTTTACAAGATGTTAGCACTTAATAACTTTCTTGGGTGTTACCAGTCGTATTTGAGTAGCAATAAAAAATAAATAGGCATTAAGATTAGTTTGTATTTATGACCAAAAACACTGTTATGCTTTCACCAGAAACAAAGGTTTCCATTGGTAACTAATTTTAATTTTATTATAAAACGACCTTTTTACGTCGTAAGAGGAAATATTCGCGAAGTGGGAACAGGAAATAATTTCTTTGTGCATGTGTTTATTTTTAAAAATGTTTATTATTATGTTTTATGGTACTTTGACGAAATAAAAATGGTCAACGTTTACTTATGTTTAAATTTGCCATTTGACTAAACCGTATATAGTCAAACTAGCAAAAAAAAAAAAGAAGAATGGACTTTCTAGGACATTGAAACAATGTTAAATTTAGCACTTTTCACCTAACTTATGTTTACGAAATTATAGAATCGCAATCATATCTTAGTTTATACTATTTACGAGAATTTTTTAAGTGTAATATACGTTTTTAAAACAAGCAGCATTTCGGGACACCATCTGAATATATGTAAATTTTTTTGATGGCGTAAAGGAATCTCGATAAATCATGGCATGTCCAGCTTTTTTATATTGTTTTCGCATTGTTCTGGCAATTTTAAATATTACTGACTCAATCGTCGATACGTTTTTTAATTCTGTTAGAGAGGGATAGACAACCGACAAAATGAACTTTGCTAATAGAGTTTCCATTTGTAGAATGTCTAAAAATCTAATGGCCTGATTCTCTAACGCTAGACCGGTCTAATTAGATAACCAAAAGTTTTAAACTGACAAGCGTATGAAGTCAACTACTGTGAATTTGTTTCTTAGCTCTATTGGAAATTTATTAAGAAAAGGGCAGATTTAGTACGTACTTTCCACAATAATAACACTAAATTCATTCTAGAAACACGTTCCAAGATGAAAATTATTTGGAAACCAAGCAAATCGCCGAAATATTAGATTAACTCACCATACACTTACAACGGTATGCTACGCAATGACGTCACTTCGAGGGAAAATCCTAAATTGACTAGCCACTTGCACCCCTTGTACATAAGAACAGGTCAGTTTATTGTTGGGTAGTGTGTTGAGTTGACGTTTATTAAAATATTATTACAGGTCAATTTATTGTCGGGTAGGTGTTGAGTTGACGTTTATTAAAATATCATTGTCATATTTCATTTGCTCAGGTAAGCGCCTAGTCAATTTAAGATTTTTCCTCGAAGTGACGTCACAACGTAGCATACCGTTGTAAGTGTATCGTGGATTAACTCATACATTTTTAATAACGACTTCTTATTAACAATGACAACACAAAAGCCTGTCAAAACCTGACTGATCAACTAGACGATCTTAATTTGAACCAGTACTAAATTTTAAATCTTTTTAGTGCATCTGAACGTAAAAGAACAATTTGTTATTTATTTACACAATTCAACATGTACAGGGTCTTCCAACGAGGACTGAACAGGGGCTCATTTTTGAGCGTCCTTGTATTTAAAGAAAAATCTAAAATAGCCAATCGATGTACTTTTTCCTGCAGAATTCAAAAATGAAACCAAAAATTTATTTGAACCAGAAACAAAAGAGTTACGCTATGGATAAGGTGTTTTTTAAATGGAACATAGCTTTTTTTATACGATTTTCGGAACGAGTGATTTTTTTTATGTCCGTTCTAATTAAAATATTTAATATTGTGACAGCTATTTTTATTAAATTTTAATGTTTTATCCAGTATAATTTAACTTCAACCTGTTTGAAACATACACTAGGTAATAAAGGTAAAATCACCTTGAAATCCTTCAAAGTCAAAAAATTTGACAAATTTACATTTTTTGACTTTGAAGGATTTCAAGGTGATTTTACCTTTATTACCTAGTGTATGTTTCAAACAGGTTGAAGTTAAATTATACTGGATAAAACATTAAAATTTAATAAAAATAGCTGTCACAATATTAAATATTTTAATCAGAACGGACATAAAAAAAATCACTCGTTCCGAAAATCGTATAAAAAAAGCTATGTTCCATTTAAAAAACACCTTATCCATAGCGTAACTCTTTTGTTTCTGGTTCAAATAAATTTTTGGTTTCATTTTTGAATTGTGCAGGAAAAAGTACATCGATTGGCTATTTTAGATTTTTCTTTAAATACAAGGAAGCTCAAAAATGAGCCCCTGTTCAGTCCTCGTTGGAAGACCCTGTACAATATGTGAATGTAACTAGTTTTGCATATTCAAAAGGAAGTTAAAAATAGGCATCTAGGTGCAAAACACCTGCATGTGTCAAAACCTAAACATAGAAAGGAAAAAAATAGGAAATCCAAAAATGCAGAAATATTTTAGATCCCAATTTTAACAAACAAACAAATTTTCATATATACAGCAGTGTGAAACTCACTGCTTAAATATACAAACCATGGATTTATTAAGAACGGATTCGATGTCCGTATACTGTGAGCGTATCGAACGTGAAGCCTTATATTTGTTATTTGTTATGAAAACATTTCCCCCAGGAGATTAGTTTACGAACTACGTAATTGAGTCAAGAATGGTAGTAGAAAGAGATAAAATAGCATTGGAGTGTTGGAGCTCAGATGTGTTGCTGTCTGTGCTGGTTGCTTAGGAAAACGGCTGAACCTCGGTCTGAACACTCGGTTACACGTACGTCTTTGTCTAATGAACTAGGAAAGATAAACTGCGATTTATAGATTTATAAATGACTCGGAGCGACTTTAAATAAACCCCTTTAGAAATAACATAGCCTATAAATAATAAAACCTTTTTAACTTAAATTTATTATTATTTAACAGAAAAATAAAATATTTTAGGGCTTTTATTACTTTTAGAAAATCTTGTGAGCTTCTACCGTATTTTTTGTACAAAAATACAAGGTAAAATAAGATGTGGCCAATGTTTACAAATTGTGTTTACAGTGTCGTTTAGAATGGTGTGTTTTGGCTTCAAAGAATGTAAAATTATCCCGCATCCATTCTTAATAAATCCATGATACAAACAGTCTTTAGGGAGTTAATTAGTCAGTCAAACGGTATTGCAGATTTTTCCGTGCTTCTATAAACATACTGATTACACTTTTTACTAAAAGTGCTTATGTTTCTTAAACACAATGTTTTGAGCTTTTTCTCAAAATCATAAATATTTAGTACATATTTACTGTTCAAAATTAACATCAAATTAATTTTCTCAACATTGTAAAATATGAAAAGATTTCTTGGAAAAACAAGCAGATAAAAGGATGCATTCCTAACCAGTACAATCCTCTAATATTAAAATTTTGTGTCTCCATATTTTTTCAAAATCTGTACGCTATACGTAAATGTCAGACACTGTAACATTACGGAATATTTCCTGGTCATTTTTTCCTGTACTGCTTCCATATGCCACTAAATACCAAATTACAAAATACTTAATTGACACATTCTAAAATTTGACAGTCTTCACTAATTGGCTCTGGATTTTGTACCTTACTAGCGAATAAGCAGATTGCAATCTAGCTAAGAAACATTTTATGAACTTAGATCGACAATCTAAATCTGTTTTTAACATTTATATTAAATAAGGAAGCTATTTAGAACATCTTATTCCGCATCCAACAGTCCTGTCCTTGTCAGATAGCTGCTGTAAATAATGGTTTATCGTTAATGATAAAATTGCAATGCATTCCTCGTAAACAAAAAATAAACGCATAATTTATATTAATTTACATTTTTGTCTCAAATTATAATTTTATCTATATAGTTATTTTTGCTGTTGCTGTACGTGACACTTTCATAAAATATATAAAACTAGTGTTTACCTAGTTTTTGTGTTAATGTTGGACGGTAGTTATAGTTATTGCGATTAGTATGAATCTCACTTTCATCATTTTCGAGGCTTACGGAGACTGGAGTAACATGAAAGGTCGTAGTATTAAGGAATAATTAGAAGTGGTTTGTAGAACATCAAAAAAATCATCAAAAATTTAAGCGATACTTGAAAATTTGTTGACCATTTTTAACAATAGCCTTTATGTTAATTAAAACAAGTACAAATCTGTTCAATTACTACAAATGAACATTAAGACCATGGATGGGTTCTTAATGTTCAAGAACAAGAACAACGGAAAATTATATTTTTCTTTGATCTAGACAAGGTCCCTAAAATTAAATTTTAGTAAAAGTGGCTCATCCAGGGTTTATTCATGGGAGGGGGTCCTCCTTAAGTGCTCGAGTTGGCTAATTAGAGTACGAGTTTGATATGACAGTGTAATTCGGTCAAACGTAATAAAAATGTTCGATCATAGTTCGGGAAGAATAATTTAAATCTGGAAAACGTTTGCAAAAAAAATTATTAACTTTCAGATTTTTGTCTTCGCATCTAGTTGAAAATCCCCTTATAATTGGCACAAATCTGCAATGAAACATAAGCTTTTTCTTAGTAACAAACTGAAATACCAAATTCTTCTAAATTATTGTTCTACTGCTTGTTGATACCCTTTTTTGTGATGGCAGTATATATACATATATATATATATATATATATATATATATATATATATATATATATATATATATATATATATATATAAATGTTTAGCTTCCAAAAGAAATAGGTTAATAATATATATGTAGGTACTCGTAGTTACTTTTTTGTGAATGATTTATTCTTCTTCATTTCTTACCAAATTTAACCCCAATCTCCCCTACGGATTTTAATACTCTACTTCTTTTCGACACAGTTTTCTCTTCCTTAAGCGAAGACAGACATACCTGGTTGATATTTTAAAGAGATTAAGAGCGGAATGCTAAAGTTAAATACCATGACATTATCAGGAAAAAGAATGTAAATAGTGACAGCTCTATTTGGAACGTCAGTTTATCCATATCAAAAGCGTCAGCTTTTAAATATTGTATACACCTTACCCAAGAGCAGCAGATAAATAATATCCTAATTGGGGGGGGGGGGGGGAGGTTACCTACTACAATTACCATCGAATAAACCCTGTAGCTACATGATGCAGACTAACGTTTCTAAAACAGGAGACCAGCAATTGTTTCATATACAAATATCATAAAATATAACGTTATACTTTTCCTTGAACCTACATGGTTGGCAACTGCGCAGTTTGGAAATTATTGCAGTCAATTTGTCAAACGATATATATTTGAACAGACTTTACTTGGTTTAAAAAAAGGCATGTGTATTGTCAATCTAACCAGACAACCAAATAGTTTTAAACCAAATCGTACGTGTATGTATATAATATACAGGCGGAAAAAATTGTGTAAAATTTCTATTCGTATGTGGGTGCTACAATTTTTATAATAGGCAGCAGAAAATATTTTAAAATGCAATCTAGGTCAGGTACACCGGAACACCACTACAATTCTTATTAAAAAATCTTATTAAAACATATTTGGAAATATCTTAATCTAATATTTCACCAAATATTACACAAAAAATTATCCAGTTTAAGGTCTATAATTAAATAAAAGTGAAGAAAGTGGATCACTTCAACATGAACGGAACCGCATATCAAACCTTAGTTAAACCGCAAATCAGATTTTTAATTTGCGTTGTAAACTGCGCGAAAAAATATAATAGGATAAAAGATATAAATAATGTTAATCGATCTCCATTAGTTATGTTCTTAGTTTTTAGTAACATCAATAAGATGGACTTTATAAGAATTTATTAAAAATTGACACGTAGTTTTTTGCGGTCCGAGAAAATATGGATATCTATTTCACAAAGAATGAAAGTGTGCTATTTTCTCCTAAGAATAGTATTCATTGGTCGATTGTATTGTGTGGCAATCTAGCCAAAGTTTGCCGATTTATTATGTAAACTTTAACCAAACATAGTACTTACAGTGATAATAAACAAGCGCTACGGTTCTACCTAAATCTACGTCTGATACTTGACCCACATCCCTTAGACGGTTGGCCAGCTCACCACCCGATCCAGCGCCTAACCAGAGCCCTAGCAACCCGTAAAGATGGCTTGCACACACTAAAAAAGGTTTCTCATCATTTCATATCTCAATCAGATGGAGATAGCGGTGTTTGCTTGCATATGTTTGGAGCTTGCTCTAATTCCGTCTTTCTCAATATTGCAAAAAGGTTTTTAAATCAAGTTTTATATTGACTATTTCCTTCAAGAGCAATTTTGAAACCATACGAAACAAATTACACCAATAATTAGCACCAGTGAAAATTATCGATAATTTGACCAACTTCTACTAACTTGACTTTTTAGAATATTTAATTTTGACACTAAAAATCACGAAAACGTCAAATTCTTGCATGATAATAAAATATTATATTTTAATATTTTTTTTTTTGGAAATATTCAGCCTAATAATCCCTCTTGCATTAGCAAATTGCCTAATTTTTTAAAAAGCACTCGAGCGCATACACGCTCTCGTGCATGGCAATTTGCCATGCATTCGAGATATTACCTATGAAAATATAACATTATTAATTTTTCAATTCGGCTTAGACACAGAAAACATAGCTTAGAGCAAAAGAGGAGGCCAAGCAAGCACCTTATATATCTTTAACAATAATAAAAATTAAAATTACACCTGACATAATATGTCATAAAGAAAAATAAAATATTATTTGATTTTTATTTATTGATATTTTGTTATTATTTAGAGCTGAATTATAATTTTGCAAAATTTGTATACCCTATGAATATTTCAAATTATAAAATACTTTAAAGCCGTTATTAAAATCTACATAAAACATCAAAAACTGCACTGTTTTTTCTACTCTGGTTATTCCTAGCGTTAATTTCTCTCAAACACAAGTTGTTGTCGATTTCATTCAACAACTAGGCAATAGAAATAATAAGTTCTAAAAAACCATAAAAAAATTATAAACACGAGCTACACCTCGGGCAAAACAACTAAAGTTTACTAAAGCGTGAAGACTGTCATAAAATTGTACCAGTAACTTGAATAACGTGATTCTTAAAAGATATAAAATAGGTGGCTTATTAGAGAATTACTACCCAATAAGGATTTTATAGACGTTACGTCACAAAAGTTTATTTCTTTAGTCTTTACTACTTCCTGTTTAAGCTGAATTAAAATTAGTGGCGCATCACAATTTAGCTCGGAGGGGGGCTGAATGGAATTAAAGAAGATTGGTAACTAAGTCAACAAGTAGCTCAAAGTCCTTCTCACTTCGAGGAATTTTGAGCCTTGTTGGTTACTGTTCACCCTCAATTATATTAACAAATCATACAGGGAGTCAGAAAAGTCTTGTCTTAAATATGGCTTTGGAATTAAATCTATTAAAAGATTATGAATAACTAAACAGGTTTTGATTCTTTTGTTAAAAGATTTTTAATATGATAACTTATCAAATTTTTGTACATATGCCTATGATATATATATGAGTTTCAGCTTTTAAATGAACTGAAAAAGTTCAAATGTCAGTACTGAAATAACTTGTGCTGTCCACTCTACCAAGCAGGAAAAATATATAAATTCAGGAAAACCAATGGCTAAGACAAGAATACCCAGAAGCAAATTCCTAAGATCAAAAATTTATCTTTTATCCACTTAGCATTTAGATCTAATAAACGAAATGAAGCATGACAGCACGCAACCGCCATAAATATAGGTACAAAATTTGTACCTAGATTTTGCTTGCCAATATTTTTTCTAATTTATGTACATATCAGTGATCTTAAAGTAGTCTGTAAAAGTAGCATAAAACTTGAATTTGTTTATTAGAGACAGCCCTCGAAAGATTAAGTCTAAGTGGTATGGTACTGTGAGTAAGTGGAGAGAAGCGAGAAACAGTCTGAGTATATGGGACTTGAAGGACCGAAAGTTAGGGAAGGAAAGGAAAACTTCATCGGGCAGAAGATTTCATATTAATCTGAACTCTATGAATTGAAGAGCTGAGAAAACCAGGTAGTGACAACATTGTCCGACCGCTTTGCAAAGTTCCTGATTTTGCTAAGTTTATATGCTGTCTCCAAAACGGCATAGTAAAATCATTTTTATTAAAATGGATGGTTCAGCCTTACCTTGCTTGGTCTGCTTTAAGTTTAAAACCGATTAAGCAACTTAAACTCTTTTATTTAGGTGCGTTTTGTAAAAATAATTTATGCTAATCCATTTTAACGGGAGTGTATAAACGTAGTTTATGGCGTAGTAAATATCCGTGCTAACATTATTTATCAAAAGTTTTTTTTATTTTCGTATAAATATTAAAATAACATTTTGACATTGAAAAAAACACTTTATTAGGTAAAACTCTACACAAAAAGGGCTTTCAATTCCCAAAAGGCCCGACAAAGTCTATTAATCCGTTTTCCGGCTACAGCGTTTTAAAAATGATGCTACCAAAATTTGTATGCTTTTTTTGTTTCCTCCTGTATTTTTCGCCAGAGATCATTAATCGAAATTCCGGCGAACACGTCTGGAGATATTGATATCAGCGTACTAACGTGCTATGTCGGAACGACCAAAAAAAAGTATTGGCAATATGGCACACACCTAAACTTGTAGTAGTTTTACATTACCTTATTAATTACCCTGTATGGCATGAAAATGTCCGTTCCATTGCAAAATCATTTCTTGATGCTTAATTTGGGAAAGGCGAGCTATCGATATAAGTTTTTAAAAAATTATAACAGCTTGAAAAGTCGAGTAAAAATCGCTTTTGCCGATTTTTTTGTTGGGCAGTTTAAATTAAAAAGTCCGAACGCGAAAAATCCTGTTTTTCCGTGCTCTATACAACGACAGTAAAATCCCAGTTTAATTAAAACACCTGTTTTGCTATCTACTGGTACTGGTCAGCATTCTATCTTTAACTGCATAAATACATAATTAAAAATGGATAACTTGCAACCGGAGGTAAAACCACTAATAAAAGACCATACTAAAACAAAGCGTTTTATATCTACACTGACGCCTGACTGCTAGATAAGTACTTACAGCCATCATTTTGTATGGGAGTTGTTAAAAAAATGAAGAAGTCTAATCAGCTTCTTAATTGCTTAATTTAATTTAAAGGCGAAGAACTGTTAAAGGAGCTTGATGATAGAGTAAGAATCTAGTACATAATTGGTGGCTCCTTTTAAATTAATATACATGGTGTTATGAAATTAACTGCATATATGGAAACCGGTAAATCCTGATTTGAATTTAGACTGGGGAAAAGTAGTCATAAATGGCGCTTCGCGATAATAAGCTAGGTATCGCTCCTCAAAAAAAAAAAAAAAATCACTGCATACTGCTGATAATAAAACACATTGCCATATAAAGAACAAAAGAACTGTGAGCTAGGTTGTTGTGTTGCCATGTCTCTTAACAATATTTCTATGTAACAAGTTTGAAAAAATAATATTTTTATTACATTACCTTAAAAAATCCTAATTAGAGATTAAATTTCAGGCAAAACCTCATTTAACTAAAACTCTATTATACATTATGTCGGGAGTTAATTCCGATTTGTCAGATTTTATCATTGCCAGAGGCTAACATGTTTTTAGGCGGGTCTGACGTCCGAATCAGGTAACTTTATCAAAATTATACACGTCAGTATAACAATTTCTCATAAAATTTAAATTTAAAATACTTTATTTATAACTTAATTTTCACCTTATGAAAATGCTGAGTGATCTCTTTATTATACCACCCCAATACATTTTTTTTACTGCCATGGCACATGAAATACAAAAAAAAATAGTTAAGTAGTGACTCTAGTACTCCTCAAAAGCGTAGTCTCTACATTATAAAATAAAGCTACTGACCAAATTTTATATTTATAGCTTCAGCGGTTTCGGCTTGGCGATGATGAATCAGTCAGTCAGTCAGGACATCCTATTTTATAGATTTAATTTCTTTCGATCGAGTGGTTTTTAATTTTTCGCTCTAACAGACAGATCGACAGACAGCCAGATAGACAGCCAGACAGAAAAAATGGCAGGAGGCGATTTAAAAAAAAATCACTGTATTGTACTCATGAAAACGGGTATCTACAATTCTTCCTCAAGCGAGGAACATAAATGAAATTGAGTTATAGTGAAGGAACCCACTTAATAGCGATAAATGTTTTTTTATTAATGATTATGTCAGAATTGCTATGAGAAATAATACATTACAAGCTAATCCAGCTATCTACTAGGTCAAGAAGATGATTTTTTTATTTTGACCCCACAGACTCCCAAAATATCCTTCTGTCTCAAAAAATCAATATTATTTACATTATTAGCGGTGATTTTAACGGTCTCCTGAATATCCATTTTTAAAAATGTCTGCTTATGGATTCCTAGGGTTCGAAAATGTCGAAATTATGACCAAGAGTTGCTACAATACCGGTTTGCTTGCCATTAGTAATATGGTTTTTATGTTTTCAAGTTGAAGTATTTTATCCAAAAAGTAGGTGATAGAATTAATAAATATTAAATGAAGTTAATAAAATAAATGGTCAGTAATAAAATAGTAATAAAAACGGTACTTACAAGAAATGCAATGCCATGGTTCTATCTTTTGTTATTAATAGTTTCAATTTATTAGAAGCTTTAAATAGAAAATTTCAAAGATTTAAACGTCAAAAACATGTTCAAAAAAATATTGTACGTCATTAATTAAAATTTACTGAAAATAGATATTACGGTAAAAGTAGTAATAGGCTACTCAAAAACTATTTAGCAAAATATTTGGCTATGCACATGCCATTTTAAGAGCAAAAAAATCGAAAAAAAAGACTACATCAATTCAATTGAAAAAAAAATTATTTTAATAAATTAACAATAATTAATAAACCAACCTTCTTGGGCTTAAAGTGTGCATAGGCGGTTTTAGGTGGGGTCGTGGGAGGGCTAAGCCCCCCCAATCCCGAATTAGCCCTCCCAAATCTAACTGACTGGCCTAGCCGCCTATACGTATATACACCTGCGGCTTAAACAAATATCAAATAATATCTAAACATAACACAACAAAATTAGGTCGAAAGCCGAAACACTTGTTCAGTTTAACAAATGCCGGCGAGTCCGGCGACTTATAATGATGACCGATGAACAAGAGCTTGGCGGCAGCATGGATACAATTATGAAATATTAATGCGTCGAGTGCTGCGTTGCCAAGTTATTGTCAAAGTAGTAATTACTGTAGGTTTTAATGTTTTATAGGCACAGTGGCACAGTTACAATTATTATTGTTGTTAGTAGTTACCTAAATATCTTAGAATAAAATTAGGTAAGCTTAATTCTAAAGATTCTTCACCTTTATTTATCTCTCACAAAATTTTAACTTTACCATCAATTTTTATACTAGAAACGGTTTGTTAAATGCATAGAAAACATAAAATTCAATTTAATAATTACATTCAATATAATACAAGACAAAATTATAATTTTTGTCTACCTATACCTTCCTCTGGTCTTGTAAAAAAATCAATAGAGTATGATTCTAAAAAGATTTTTAATAAACTTCCTTTATGTATAAAAAATATTTTGGTATTTAAAAAATTTAGAAAGTATGTATTTTAGACAATAATAGAACTAAATTTATTTTAGCCGAATTTATATGAGAGTTATTTTCTCACCTACAAGGAAACATAGTGTATATTAGAAATTAAAAAAAACGTTCTTGATTTGCCTTGCGTTGAGCGCCAAAAATTTAGAAAAGATTGAGATTTTTGGCGCCCAATGTGGGGCAAACAGAAATTTTTGTAAATCTTTTGTGTTTATATTGATAATCTTTTAACAATAATTAATAAACAAATAACGTAATTTAAAAAAAATTATTTTGACCAATTTTAAATCTAGGTAATACAAAGAAATTATTATTGGAGAAGGCATTTTACTCATTAAATCAGTATTTTGTGGATACTTTGTCATGATTATTTAATTACATCATTTTGTAGTATAATTAGATTTATAGTATTATTGATTTATATACCTGTTTTATATTTTTAGTATTTAGCTTTGTCGATAAAGATCTAATTCTTTTTGACAATAAAGCATATTTTGATTTGCTTTTCTACACCAAACTGATCATTTTCAACTTTCAGTAAAAAAATTTCCCATATGGCAAGAACTCCGTGGGACACGCTGTATATATACATATATATTCACCTTATGAATACATTGCTGAATATTTGAATGACGCAACCCCACGAAGAAATAATTTTTTAGTGTCATAGCATATGAAATACAAGAAGTAAGTTGCAGTAGTCCTCCTCATATGCGCAACCATAATTTTGGGGTGAAAGGTAATATCATTGCCGAATAATATCTGAGGGAGAACAGAATATGCATGACTTTCATTCTTTTTTATGCGTCAAAGTTCAAAACAAAATTAAAAAAAATCATTGCAGACAGATTATATTTAATACACTTCTTAAGCTTTGTGAAGAAAGAGGAACAGCCTAATAATTTAGTTCTTAAACTTTTCACCAATTAGACGAATTCAACGAACTGGATAAGTAGTTTCGATTTCTATAGGGGGTTTTAGTCAGGCCATGGAAGATTCATTTAAATGAATGAATGAAAGTGGGTTGGTAACTTCTAAAATTAAACTTTACTTTAATTATCCAGGATATGTACTGCAGAATTGAAGAAGTTTAAAAAAAGTTTTTTAATATATATTTTCAGTCTGATCATAGTGCATTTTTAAAAGGAAAAATATTTTCTTTACAGAAAAACTGTCGTGGCATTGCGCCGGATTGTTTTGCGAGAAAAGTCACATTTGAGTAATTTCAATAATAAAGTCCATAACCTGGATTCTTTGTAATGTAAGTTTATAATAGAAACGAAGCAACTGATTAATCTCTGTCTGTTAGTCATTTGATAATCACTGTAAGACAAAGTGCATGGAATCCTACTGCAGGACGATCTTTTAATAAGTTCTACAACACCTCTAGTGTTTTTACAATACACATTTTTTCATATTTAAATAGGAAGGTGGTATAGGAATTCTTCCTCGACAGAGGTGGTACCACCCCACACATCCTCTTAAAGGGCTGGTGAAATCCCTACGGATGTTTCCAGCTCTGGATGTGTGAGTCGATTCCCCAGTACACCCACGGTACATAGTACTTAGATATCAGTCTTCGTGGGTTGTCAGAAGATAAAAAAAAAATTATATGCAAGTTCGCTACTGCTATAACGCATGTGGGCATTTTCACCAGTATTAAAAAACTCAATTAAAACTGTCATTAAAATACTCACAAAAAATATGAGTCCTTTAATCCTGCCGGCTGCGAATTGCTGTCAATTGCATCCGAGCTGCTAATACAAGTCATAAATAAAATCAAAATAAATTGAAATACACACGCGTTGCAACCTCTCGCGCGAAGCAATCGAAGCGTGAAGACTTCCTGCGGATTGAAGAAGGCGAAGGCCGACACGCGACTGCCGCGGCGGCCGTCAGATATCGAAGAACTTGATGGTACGTATGATGGTTGGAAAGCTCTTCTTCGGAAGGAACCTCGTCAGGTTCATTTTACAGTAAATGGGAGTAGAATTGCAGTACTAAGGGCCAATGGCCAATGGGGTTCGTTCGCCAATCGTTACGATTTTGCAGATCACCATCTGCAGTGTCGTAATTTTAAATAACGGCAATAAGAAAGAATCGGAGGGGTTATATAAGCCGAGCGATCTAAAAACTGGACCACCAACAACTGCTTCTGTGCAAGTGTCAAATAATAGAGGCTTTGCTGTGATAGTTTTTCATTCTTTTTAAAACTTTTTGTAAAATTATAAGACCTTAGAAGATGAATGCAAACTGTAATTATTAAAAATTTATGTGATATATTTATAAGTGGTATCTGACTGCCGATTCGGTAATTATTTAGATTAACGTAAACAGCGAATTTTTTCATGACATTTTGCACAGACCCTAATTTTGGGTCGTAGAACACGAATCCGAAGTCAGTTTTTGGCGGTCTCGTAAAATTTTTTTTTAAACTTTTAGGTTAGCTTTTTCAATGAATTTCTTTAAATTTGTTGGGTCAGCAAAAAGGTGGTCAGGTTTGCTCAGTTTTGATTGATATAGATACATATATATCTATATCAATCAAAACTGAGCAAACCTGACCACCTTTTTGCTCAGGTTGGGTGAGCAAAAAAAAAATTTTTTTTACTAGACCGCCAAAAACTGACTTCGGATTCGTGTTCTACAACCCAAAATTAGGGTCTGTGCAAAATTTCATGAAAAAATTCGCTGTTTACGTTAATCTAAATAATTACCGCCGATTCTTAGCAACTCGAACCTCAGATACCAAAGAATTTTATTTTTTCGGAGAGAAGTTGATCAGGGTCATTTTACAGTAAATGGAAGTAGAATTGCGATTCATCACTCGTTTTGGTACTACTTATCGCCATATGCAGTACCAGAATTTTAAATAACTGTTAGATATTGAAAAATACAATGGTTGAATTGTAAAATTGATGTTATCTGTAAAAAATGCAGATTGATCCTACCTAACGACGGCTTTTTACGAAATCAAAATATATCCATTCGTTTTTGAGATATAGGCCCTCGGAGTTTTATGTGAAAACCCCTGTATATATATAATTTAATGCAAAAAGTAACCGCGACTACCTTCGATCGTCTTTTAATTTCATTTTTTTCACATCCACGCGGTTTTTTAATTCTGGTCCATTGATTCTTCTACTGGCGGTAGATCAAGAGCCGGAAAATCCTGTGCCAGTCATAGCTTGCCTCGCGGTTTCAAAGGAATTATCTCTTAAGTGCCCCAGGAGCCCAGCATCCTCTTCGGAACTGGCAATTCTAATACGACCGGAACCATCCTTTCCTTTCAAGGACCCTTCTTGCTCCCAGCGCTTTTTAATTTCTGGGGCTGTGCTCTAATTTCTACCATGTAATTGTGCTAGGGCACGAATGGGCCATCCTTCTTCAATTTTTGTTACTATTTGTGCATTCTCAACTTCTGTTAAATGACGGAGCATTTTAAAATTTTTGACTTTCAGACGTCGATCAACAATTGCCACCATTCACTTTTAAAAGTATATGCCAAAAATAAAAAAGAACCACTTACACCATCACAAATTGGGTGTACGGGTTTTTAATGAATAGAACTGTACATATGAATGACCATAAAGTTATTTTGTCAAATTTCATATTCGATCTCTTGAGCAATTAAAATTAATGATAGTTTTGCTTCTACGGCATTTATCGTTTTTACTTGTCTTGGCACCCGTATATGCTGGGTTAAAATTTTTGGTGTGAGTGTTATTTTCTCAACAAGCAGAACTTTTATAAGGAATAACTTTTTCCTGAAAGCCAAAAATTAAAAAGTTTCCCATTAAGATGGTTTCTGCAGACACGATGATATAACATATTATTAACATAAATTAGCTTTGTTGCACGCGGTTAGTCAATGTTAAATTACTTCTTGCAGTACTTAATCATGTACCAAATTTTGCCCCAATGGTCAAAAATAACCTTTTTACAAATAATCGAAAATTTTAACAAACCTTTGATGTCCGATAGCGTTCTAAAGAAGCATTTTTGGGCTACGGCACGTTGAGTTACATCGTCCTGTTTTACCTTAAGAATATGTCGTAATAGAATTTTGTATAGAACTTTTAAAAACACCTTGTATTTTATGGCGAACATACAAAACGATGCTCAGGTTTAGCTGAAACTATCGTTAGGCGACTGTAATTTTGTACCCGATAGTACATGAGTTATTTAAATCTATTGATAAAAACATATTTTCGCAACAAGTCACTAAAATATTGTGTAAATAGTGAAAAAATTTCTTGCAGTATTTAAGTGTATGTCAAAGTAAATTTGCGAAGCAGCCGACCTAATTTCGTACTTCTGGGGACAAAGATGATTTTTGCTTAATGTAGGCCAACATGAGTGTCAGTTATCAACCAACAAATTAATAGAATATCAAGTGTACACACTCAAGATTTACTAGATAGATGTGTAACTTTCAATAATATATATTTTGCGTCACACATTGTCAGTCTCAAGCTAAGACAAACTGACACTCTATTTCCTTTTTCCCATACTTTATATTATCAATATAAACCACAACAGAAGATATTTCTGACAGCAAATCGGGGTTTTAAAATATTTATAAATAGACTCGTAAGAACTGAATACAAATAAATTAAGATGAATATTAATGTTATAATATTGACATTGTTTCTATGCAATAGTATAGAGGGTTCCAGAATACGTTATCGCGTTAGTGTTGGGCCTTTAGTCCCAGCAACCAAAGGAGCAGTTTGGCCCAAACCGCAGCAGCAGAATGTAACTGAAAACTTTTTTGTGTTAAGACCAAGGACTTTCCAGTTTAAGGTGAGTTTCAGTTCCTATATTATATTCTACTTAGGGGAGAGGGCTAAATTATAGTTAGACAAATGCAAAGGAGTGCTTAACACCTTGGTAACAGAAGTAATAGTATATTACACTCCGAGGTGGAATATGTTTTATTATTGTCGAGAGATGAGATAGATGACCAAGCATAATTTTTGAATTTTATCTTTTATTGTTTTTTGATTTTTTGTGATGAAAAAACCATATCTCTCTGACTGATGTCACAGAGATGTTTTGTCGCGAATATCAATTAGACAAATCGTCAAGTTGTCAAATTTTTGAAGCTATGCCATGGTTGTTATGGGGTAAACAAAAGTTGTTAGAAATAAACAAGCCACCGGACCGTCGCAGATTTTTAGTTTTTACAACGAAAAATAATTAAAAAATGTCAAGCGATAGTGGAAACGATCTAATCTGTTCTCTTTGTGAACTTAAGCTGTAAACGTTCCACCCGCGGGCCGAAAGTAGAGTGGGCCGAAAGTAGAAGTCGAAAAAGTGACACTTTCAAACTTTTAAAAATTCAGACATGTCAGCATTACCTATGTGGTTAAAAATATTAGATATTTCTTTACCCAGTTTCGAAAGTAGATCTTTGCAATGCGAGCACCAAGTTCGCCATTCGAGGGCTGCTGTGGTGCGAGTGATTGCAAAGCACTTTCGAAATGTGGTGTACACACACTTTTTTCTACGACTGTAGACTAAGAACTCAATACATTTTTCAATTGCCCTTTTTTTTCTAAAGTCAGTGCTTAAGACAAATTGCAAAAGTTGCACTGTCAATATTAATTTTCCCTAATTTGCATATCTGTGTGTTTTTAAATAAAGTACCTCGTGTAGTGTTTAATCGATAATCGATTGCTTGTCTCTCTGTCATCGTACAACTTTTGTTATTTAGCAAACAAGATTTAGTTGAAATTTCGGTTTAGGTTTCGAATATTTCCAATTATCGAATACTACGTTTTCTTTAAAACTCATCTTATTAGGTAGTAGTTTTGTGGAGGAGTAGTACCTATTCTTTTTATCAAGTAAATATGTACAATTTTTTTTCTATAGAAAATATGCCAATGTCGAAATATGCCAAGTTAAATTTGCAACACCACATTCTCTCTGTATACAGTGAAGACATAAAGTATGGAATAAATTCATCTAAAAAATGACAAATTTTATGGAAAATCAACTTTATTTTTATTTTTTTACGAATGCTTTATTAAATCTTACAGCTAGGAAGCAAGGAGTTAATACATGATGTTTTTTTTAAGGAATACCAGTCAATTTTTAAGAAAGAAGAAGGTTTTATAGTGCTCTAAGGAGGGTTAATACTAGTATACGTCATTTTGCGCTGTATCAGAACTATAAGCTTAGTTAAGTGGCACTTGCATGAGTTTTGAACTGTAGATAAATTTTTGTTTAGACTTTAATTGTTAAATATTGCTTAGTAATTATAACCTTATAGTAATCAACAAGCTTCCTAATTTTTCGTTAAAAGCTATTATCTTTAAGAACATGTAAGTAGTTTATTTTGAAAATACATTTTTAAGTACCTTTGTTATTTGTTATTTGACTACTAATATTATTTGTAATATATATTTTAAAAGGTTTTTATTAAAATATGCAAATAGATTTTTCGGTAAGATAAAAATATTGTTTCAACGCATATAAACAAAGTACTGATTCAATTTGTTGCACACCAAATTATAATTATCGGCGATACACAGGGTGATTTTAAAAATTATTACAAAAAGTTGTATTGCAGATTCTAGAGTCACAAAAAGAAAATCGATCCTACAAATACATGTCGTTAAAATGCTTGGTTTTCAAGATTACATTTTCGTCGCACTTTTGTCAATTTATTTCAAAATTTTTGTGAGACAACTTATGAGAGTTGCCGTCCTAGCTGAGATGATGCACTTAATGCATTTACATTTCCGAGTTAGAGTAATTTTTTTTATTTTTCACCCTATACAGAGTGCTTATAAAGTTTGAAATAATGAATATATCTCTATAACGATCGACGTTTACAAAAAAAAACGGTCGATTATTTTTTGACATATATTAGATATATGTTCCTATATACAGGTTGTCTCGAAGAAACTGCGCATTTGTCAACTTTTACTTTTTGAATGAATCACATAAGCAAATAAAACAATAAAGTACCAATATCCTAAAATTTAATATTTTAGTTAGCATCGAGTCTCACTAGTTGCAATTTATTACAAAATGGCTTAAAGAGATACTGGAAAATTATTCAAGAAAATACAGTTTTAACAGAGAATGCATTAACCTACGGAGATCACACAACACACAAAAAGAAATGGTTGTCAGATGACACTTTTTTGGGTTACTTAGATCAACTTACAGTAAATCTGACAAGTGCTTGTGACGATGATGACTACCCCACCATTGATATGGATGAAAAATGTAATTTTTATTGAGATTATTTTCTTTGTATGTATATGTTAAACACATTGTATAATAATGTTTTAAGGCATTTACAGCAGGATTCACTAAAGAGGCTTAAGATTTAGAACTGGCTTAAATTAAGATCTGCTAGTTGATCAGTTGGGTTTTGACAAGTTTTTATTTTATCATTGTTAATAAGTCATCATTCAGAACTTACGAGTCATTTTGATATTTCAGCGATTTGTTTGATTTAAATGTGTTGCTTAAATGAAATTAATTCTAATTGTTGTGGAAAATCCATACTTACATTGTCTATTTCTTCATAAATTAGAAAATAGACTCCTTAAGCAAGGTGTGCCTGGATCAAGTTTAACACAATTAATCTTTGGGTTAAACTTAGTCGAGGCACACTGTGTAAGATCGTCAAATTAGATCGGTCACAGCGATGGTAAATGTCGGGGTTAATACTCAATTTAGTCTTACTTTTAGATAAATTATGGGTAACAGAAGAAAAAATAGAACTTAAGGCTAATTCTGTTTGGGGTATACTAAGAGGACTGGAAACATTCTCTCAATTAATATATCTTGGAAGTGATGGACTTTCAGTAAGTGTTTTAAACAATGCGTCAACCATGTCATAGTAAAAAAGTTGGATTATCGTTTACATCAAAACGTTTTATGTCCTTTGGAATTGTATTATATATTGTATATCTAGTAAGAAAAGCCTAACATTCTCGGAGGACTGTGAAAATTACTTACAGAGACCAGGACGGTGGCGTTTCCTACGCGATACACATACTATTTTTTCATCGATCATTCGAAAATCAAATGAAAATATTAAAACTTCGTTTAATCTCTATATACGAGAAAGAAACTGACTGACTGACTGACTGACAGATCAACGGACAGCCCACATCGCTGGATCTAAAAACTTTAAATTTTCTCACAGAGGTTTCTTATATATCGTGGGCGTGCACTAAGAAAGGGTTTTGCAAAATTCAACCCCTAAGGGGGTGAAATAGGGGTTCAAACTTTATATGGAGGAAAAATATTAGATTGTCCTATTAACACCAAACTTCATAAAAGAACTCTAAAAAATAAATGTTTAAAGAGGCGTTTTCCAGTTTTTAATAAATCACCCCCTAGGGGGGTGAAATGGGGGTTCAAAGTTTATAATGGAGTAATTGTTATACGGTTCTATTACCTTGAAACTACGTAAAAGTCCTCAAAAAAATATATACACAACTACACAGTGCAGCACAAGTAACAAAATGAATTTTACTGAATTTACGTTTTGCCAATGAACAAAATTATGCCACAAATACCAATTGAAAAAAAAACTGAAGAATTTTTATGGAAAAGAAAACACACTTTACTTAATATTAGAATTTAGGTATTTTTTTTTTTTTATTTTAGCTTAGAGTTAAATCTACCATAATTAAAGATTTCCCTAGATATAAACACAGGGGACTATTAGTTGACACTGCTAGACACTATATTCCTTTAGACAAGATATACACCACGCTGGATGCTTTATCTTACAATAAAATGAATGTTTTACATTGGCATATTGTTGATGATCAGAGCTTTCCTTATGTCAGTAAAGTATTTCCAGAACTAAGGTAATGGATTCTGTTTTATTAGCAAGTTTTAGCAAAAGCTTGAAATGCGAAAATCTCGATTCAGATGGCTGGTGCCTAAAACAAGATTTGCATTTGGTTTGTAGGAAACGCTTATGTTCAGTATTAAAAAACATATTTACCATGTGCCAGTTTAGAGATTTTGCGTTTTAAAAATCACGCTGATCGTTTGCAGAAGCTCTCATTTTGACAGATAAATTTAAGTGCTCGGTATGATTATATGTCACTATAACTGCCATTTCTGTTACAGTGCTTTTGGTGCTTACAACCCATACACAAAAATTTACTCTCCAGAAGATATTGAAAATGTTATAGAATATGCAAAACTTAGAGGTATAAGAGTCATGCCTGAATTTGATTCCCCAGGTAAGATCATTACCCATGAAAAAGCGTCTTTATTTATAAATAGAATGTTTAAACCATTGATTTAGAAAGAGGATTTAAAAATCACTTATTTTTAAATCAAGGGAAAAAATCTAAGAACTCTCGTGAAAACCGCACTTTTCTACTCAAAATAATAAGGGGGATAATGCCTGGTAAAAATAGTGTAGTTCAACCTATGACGTCACACCGGCTAATTGGCAAACGTAGTTCGCGTTTGTGTTTATCCATTCTCAGTATACCTGGATTTGTTGCTATTCTTTGACAATTATTTTTCTAATCTACGGTCACATACTGCTGTCTGTTCCCCAAGAAAGCAGCCACCCAATTAACTGCAGGCGCTCTAATGTCTAACTTTTCAATTCCGTCAAGAAGCTTACAATGCTTAACGCAACCGAACGCCCTGCTGAGATCACAAAGGATCCCAACAGGGCATTCCATCACCACCACTCGGTTGATCACTTCAGTAAAGAAGTAGTGGATGACATCTGACGTAGACCTTCCGGCACGGAAACCAAATTGATTAAATATCAAAATGTTTTCTTTTTCAAAATACATTCAGTCTTTCAACAAAGCATTCAAATATCTTTGAAAAAACAGTTTTAAGACTTTGGAACAATATTTTGTTAAATTTTCAAATGTAAAATTTCACTTTTTGTTGCTAGTTTATTTCTAATAAACACAAACTTTTGGAGTAAAGAAAATCTACTAGAAAAAAAAACTAAATTTTAAATAAATACGACTTAGTTTCAAATTGTATTATATTTACAGGCCACACTGCTTCATGGGGTGTTTCGCACCCAGAGATTTTAACCCCTTGCACTGAATACGATACAGTAGGACCAATGGATCCAAGCAAAAATGGAACCTTTGAATTCCTAAATTCTCTGTTAACAGAAGTAAGAGGGCTCTTTAAAGATTCATTTATTCATCTGGGTGGTGACGAAGTTTCATTTTACTGCTGGTAAGTGATTTATACCGAGTGGCTACGACCACGCGGTCATTTTTTTACTTTGGAAGATAAGAATTTAAGCATTGAGTATGTTTTAGTCACCTACACTATTAAACAAAAGTAGAGCAACAGAATGGTTATTTATTTAAACTCCCGTGATTTTTTATAAGCCTGTGTATGTATTTAATTTTAGTTAAATACTTTCCTCACGATGTCGCACATCTTATAATAATCTGGCAAATTTTAAACACCATTTACAGGGATAAATAATTATAAAAGTTAAAGAAGTTAAAGTAAATGCGACAAAAGTAAAGCAACAAATAACATTTAACAGGATTTTATTGAAAAAAGATAGAACGAATATAGCAGCCAGAAACATTAGGTTAATAATTAATAGAATCTCCATATAATTTGCTGACAACGTTGGGGCATTGAAACAGTAAAATTTTGAATTATCAGGAAGATTTCTCTTTTTCCACCAACGATTGTTAATTGGAAACAATTATATGCGAATACGACGTCCCACTTCTTCCAGCAGGTTTTCGATGGGGTTTAGGTCTGGGGATTGTGCCGGCTACTTCGTAACTGAAACATTATTCTCCTGAAACCATTCTTGAACAAGTCGTAAAGAGTACTTTGAATTATTATCCTGCTGAAAAGTAAACCACAACGGCATTTCCCACTTTGTATTCAAAAATGGTTTCAGGAGAATGTTTCAGCTGTATCCTTTAAAATAAAATACTGTTAAATGCAATTTGTTGCTTTACTTTTGTCGCATTTATTTTTGATTTTTTAATATTACTAAGATTATGAGGAAAGTATTATTTAATTTAAATTAAATAACAGATACAGGCCTATTAAAAAATTAGTCGAATTTAAAGAAATAACCAATTTGTTGCTGTACTTTTGTCCAATAGTAAAGTATTGACGAAAAATTAGTTTTCCTACCCATATCTGATGTCAGTTCAAATAAAATTATGGAGATAAATATTTTTAAATAGGCAAGGAAATGAAAACATTACCAGTTTTATGCAAGAACAAAACATAACAACATATGAGGACCTTGAAAGTTACTATGTGCAAAAAGTGGTTGATATGGCAAATAAGCTCAAATTTCGGTCAATCGTTTGGGAAGAAGTTTTTAAAAATGGTGTTAAATTGCCTAATGATACTATAGTTCAAGCTTGGTTAGGTGACTGGACGACAACACTGAATGATGTAAGTAAAAGACGATCGGGCAATGTGAATATTAAAAATCAAAAAGAAAATATTGTTATTGAGACCTGCTTCCTCTTCAACCATAGATCTCTTTCGGTAATTATGTAGTATACCCATTTCTGCTATTTTTGCGTTTTTTGAAAAAATTCTTTTATGCTCACATTCTACTGTCTTTCCTGATTGCCAATATATGTGCGCACATAAAAAATTATGTTGTTTTTTAATAATTTTTAATGAAACAAACTTACGGGACCTGGGAGCGAATAGGGGTGCTGGGCGGGGTAAAAACAAAAAACACAACATCGTAAAAGGCTTAACAACACTTTTCCCAACGTAATGAAGTGTAAAATCGAAGAAAAACGGTTAATAGCTAAGAAAATTGCTTTTTTCTATACAAAATTCCATTTTAAGTCGCTATTAGCCGCCATTATTTTCCCACCTGTCAACATTGTCAACAATATTGCTGTGTCCGGTGTTGCCACGTTTACCTATTTTTATCCCAAATGGAATTAATCTTGGCGAACTTTGTACCGCTTCTAGAACACAGCCGAAAATGACCCCAAGCAACACCCTGGCGCACCGATCCCTCTTCGCCTGCGAGGAAAGAGACTGGTCAGAGCCCCTAACCAGGTGCTAACCCTGTTCCGACCTTAGGGTGCCCTCCGATCCACCGTTCGCATAAAAAACTTTTCTAAGTCGGTCAATTAGGTGACAGATCTAATATTTTCGATCTAACGGTGGGATAACGGTGGATCGGAGGGCACCCTAAGGTCGGAACAGGATTAGCACCTGGTTAGGGGCCCTGACCAGTCTCTTTCCTCACAGCCGAAGAGGGATCGGTGCGCCAGGGTGTTGGTTGGGGTCATCTTTTTGCCCATTTGGTTCATTTTCGCATTTTCCCGCTAAGTTTATTTAAAGCTAGCAGTATTTGTGGGAAAAACGATTTGTAAATTTGGCAACAGCGCGTCTTTCCATCAGAAATTTCGAGTATGTGTACCACGGGTTTCATTGAAAAAGCTAACCTAAAAGTTAAAAAAATTTTAAAATTAATAAAAAAACAACATATTTTTTTATGTGCGCACGTATATTGGCAACCAGGAAAGACAGTAGAATGTGACAATGTGACCATAAAAGAATGTTTTCAGAAAACGCAAAAATAGCAGAAATGGGTATACTACATAATTACCTCTCTTTCTATCACCGACACCGTAGCCAACCATCATGAGGATTTATATAACTACGACCTTTTTCACTTAAATGTGTTTTACTTTTACGACATGCTTTAACTAACTGAAAAAGGTAAAATTTTTTGTTTGACAGTAAATGTCAATTTTGTTAAAATGACACTAGTTTAAATACAACAATGTGCTTTGTTACCAAGGTAACTTTCCCTATTTTAAATTTCCTCTAATTAATGACATGAAAATTGCCATCATTAACAGTTGAAGATCGGTGTAAGGAAATTTTACATGAAAAATACTGAGAAAAAGTAGAATTCAAATATCGAATAAAAATTGGGGTATACCATTTAAAAAACTAAAGTTGACGTGAGCTCTGATTTTTTGAAATTGGAATTGTTAAAATTTGTAAAATATAAAAATAACATTGACGGGTTTAGAGCACTTTTCTAAATTATACATTGTTATGAAAACATTTGGAATGTTACATTCTATTTACCCACGCTGTATAGCTTGAGAACGTACAATTCTTTTAGGTCACAAATTCGGGCAAATTTGTACTTCTTTCAGCTTGTTGGTATCTAGATGGCCTGAGTTCTGGCGGAGATTGGGAGAATTTTTACTACTGCGATCCTAGTAACTTTGATGGTGATCCATCACAACAAGAACTGGTCCTCGGAGGTAAATATTAGAATTTTCTTTATATAATGTCAAAGCAAAGACATCCCTTTTAAAATACTTGCAAGCCTTTTTGGGGGCTCTTTAATATTTCAAGCACTTGTAAATTATTTAGTTTAAATCCGAGAAATTATGAGGCTAAGGTTGGTGGGAGTTAAACTCACTACCGCTGAGAATATTTTTTGGTCATTTTGACAACGAACTAGAGCAATTTGAGGGCTTGAATTCATTTTCAAAAGTGCCTGGTGGACAAAACTCTTTATAAGTAATTGGTAATTTCCTCATGCTTGAAAATTGCCAGCACTTCGGGTAAGAGCTTAGGGCTTGAAGCCCTTTCTGCTTTGCTGAGCCTTATTTTCCAATGATTTCTGTGCTGGAATGGGTGGCGAAGACAGATTTATTTCTAGTAATAAAAACGATGCATTATTTAAATACTTTTAATTATATATAATTATAAGCTAAATAGAACAATAAAATAACTACAGCAACCTAATGATTAGAAACTAACATATTATGCTAGTCATTTGAAATCAAAACCAAAGAAAGAAAAACAGTAAACCTTATACAGACCACAACAATATCTGTTTGAAAAGATGGAAACTATATAGAGTTTAAATCGACAAATTTTGGTTTGATAAATGATTATTTGTGAAATATATAAACTACTCAAAAAGCATTAAAATATTATCATAAAGAATGCGGCTTTCTTGCGATCTTGTTTTGACTACTTTCTATGAATTTGTTGCAAGATTTTTTTTATTATAACAGAGTGTATGCTCAGTTTCTTCTTCTTCAATTGAAGCAGCATTTTTGATAAAACAACTTTCTTGTAGTAAAGTAGGAAGAGGTCTAAAAATGAAGTTTTTTTTCATGTTACCTCAAACCAAGTGCAAATTTTTGAGGGACTTTTTGGGCTTAATTTAAGTTATTTTTTTGGTGTGTACTGTACATATTTAGATATTAAAATAATTAATATTAAACTATTTTAGGCGAAGCCTGTATGTGGGGTGAAGTAGTTAACGAATACAACATAATTTCCCGTGTGTGGCCACGAGCGTCCGCAACTGCGGAAAAGCTTTGGTCGGCTTACAGTGAACTATCCGACTTAAGCGAACCAGCCACAAGATTAGAAGAACACACTTGTCGGATGAATAGAAGAGGTATCGGTGCCCAACCACCAAACGGACCAGGATACTGCGACTAAATAACATAACATTTAATAAAGAATTATTTTTAAGAAAATTAGTTTTATTCTTCTAAGGAAGGGTGCAAAATAATTCGACGTCAAAACCGTCCCATTTACTTGATTTCCCTATTACCAATGATACATGTACATGTATAATATCATTGTTATTACCATAGGCTAAATAATACCTAGGCGAACACTGCCGTGCAACGAACAGCGGGTCTCCATTGCGACATTTGGAGGGTTTACTGGTTTATGATTTAAAAGTTTGTTTGTCTACCATTATATAAATATGTATACTATATATCTACATGTATATGTAATGGTGGACAAACAAACTTTTAAACCAGTAAGCCCACCAAATGTCTCAAGGGAGACCGGCGCGGCGTTTCGGTGTATTCGAGTGTCTGTCTATATTCTTTATAGTCTCTGCTATTACACAGCCTTGAATTTCTCATTTTTCTCATAAAAAGGTACCTAAGCAAACCTGGATGTTTACATCTTCTGCTTATTAAAGATAATTTTATTTCCTAAAACAGTGTTGGAAAACGAATGACAAAAACATCCAGTATAATAATTATTCATTTTACCAACTTCCGCAAAACAAATCATTGCCTACTTTTATATTTAAATTAGTTGATATTGTTGTATGAACAATCATATTACAAATAAAAATATTTAGTTGCTCGCGGTGGGTTTTTTTAGACACGCAGGACTACGGCGTTCTCGTTATTAAAATTAATTTTTAAAAAACCAAGAATAATAATAGATTTTTTTACCTAAAAAATGTAAAATAACCGGTTGCGGTGACGTCGAAAGGTAACAAAAGTTGTGTGGTAGTGTGTGTATTAAAATATCCACGAATCAAAAGAATAAAGGTGATTTTATATAAAATTATTCACAAACTATAACATTCAAAAATATTTACTATTCACGCGTATTGTACAAAACATAAATTTGAAAAATCTGTGTTCCTATCGTATTGTAAAATAAATTTTGTAAAAGCTTAATATACACATGATGTACATATATTAAATCTATAATACATAAAAAATTAAGCTTGGTTTCAATCAATCAGTCAATCAAAATAAGCTTTATTGTTTTAAAGACAATTATTATGATATAATCATAAATATCCCACAGACCAACGCGAATTCGCTTCCACGCAGTCTGGGTTATTTCTTTATTATTGTCAGCGTCAATGATTGAAAAAATCGCAGCCGCTGCAGCAGCCAATTCACGTTGGTCTCTGGGATCCTTTATTATTAAACAATTCGGCGACACTGTGGTAGGCTTCACTAAAATTGCTTTACTGTCTTCTAAATCTTTTTTTAAATATAGACTTAACCAACGTCGAAGATAGAGTTAGCAGCATTACGACAAATTTTGCTCTAGAGTCACAGTCATAAGGTGGTGGTTATATGATTTCGTTTTGAAACGTATCTAGTATAAATTTAATAATCCCTCTAATGTTAAAAATTTATTAGACAAAAACGATTGGCACGAGTCTCTATGGTTAGGCTTACACTAAGTATTAGTACTTTTAATTAATGAGCTCTCAGATTATTTCTGAAAACTTAGGTACGTATTGCCATTTTCGTCAAAATCTGCGTACAATTATCATTGCACAATCCTCAATTTGTTACACTTTTTATTTATTCGGATCTGAGGAGAAAATTAACAAGTGGAGCCTTAAGGGTTATAAATTGTCGTCATTTGTTGTCAACGAATGAATAGGTACTTAAAACTTGAAAATAAGCATATTAAGGACTAAGGACTAGTAATCGTTTTATCAGTTCATATTTTTAAGTAGGTACCCGATAGAAATCTGAGAGCCACTCCTGATAGTATGGATGAATTAAGATTTTATTTCTTATATGAAGTATATCTAAATTCCCAGTTTGTTATCGCCACATTTTCGCTATAAACATGTACTGCTACAAAACAGAAACATTTTAATAAAGACATTTTTCTTACTGTAAGAAACAAGCAAAAAAATAATGTAAAATTGTTTGATTCATTTCTCCATCTTATGTACAGCGATATCCAAATAAACGTGAACAGGCCTTATAACTTTTTTATTTTTTAAGATGAGAACAAAATAAATGTTAAACACGAAAGTTTTGGGAATTTTTATGGATCAATCATATATCTTATCAGCAAAACAATTGAGCATCGAATAAAAGAATAGTATAAAACATCGATTTTCTTGATTATTTTAAATTGGATTGTATGATTTTTATCATATTTTTGGATTCTAGGGGAGGTTTTAGACATATTTTGTATACCCTATGCGGTTTTTCATTCGTTTTTGAAATATTTCAAATTAAAAGTTATTTCGCATAAATATACTTTAAAAGTATCTCTCCAGGTTGCGAACGAAGTACCTGCTACATTTTTAAATTTTCTTCTTAGGTAAATCAAAGTTCAGTCAACTGTTCCATAAGTCAACATTTTATCTCTTCTTCCATATCTGAGATACCGCACACAATCGGGAATTGATTTTTTTGGTTTCTTAAAAATATAATGAAATCGCTAGGCCACTTTCATTTGTTTCCCTTCCTTTTTCATTGCCCAGAATTCCTCTTTCTTCTAGTATTCTATTTGTTTTTATTATGGTGTTTAATGATGGAGTTCTTTGTCCCTCCTCAATACTTTCTTCATATTGTCTTTGGGCCGCTCCAACATTATTGGTATTTTTTAAATATAATTTTAACATTTTGTATCTCTCATTAACATTTTTCATTTTGCATAAAAATAAAATTATAAATTCACGGTGACGAAAGTATTATTGTCAACGTTGACATTAACTTTGACTTACCTACGAAGAAAATTTAAAAAGGTAGCAGGAATTTCGTTCGCAACCTGGATAGTTACGTTTAAAATATATTTATGCGAAATAATTTTTAGTTTGAAATATTTCAAAAACGATTGAAAAAACCACATAGGGTATGTTATACAAAATTTTATTTTTGAAAATAAACAATTTTTTTGCATCTGTGTATTGAAATTTTGATAAAGTAATTTCAGTTTATTGCCTTTAAAACACTTGTTAAAAATTCCTCTTGTTCGAAGACCTGCGAATTATAAACAATTGAGTGAGTTTGATCGAGGAAGAATTGTAGGATTTCGAGAGGCAGGATTATCCTTGAGAGAAATTGTTCTTCTTGGCTTTTTCAAATTTATTTTCGAAAATAAACAATTTTTTTGCACCTGTGTATTGAAATGTTGATAAAATAAGTTCAGTTTTATTGGACTTGTTAAAAATGCCTCCTGTTCGACGACGTGCGAATTATAAATAATTGAGTGAGTTTGAGCGGGTATAATTATTGTAGGACTTCGAGAGGCAAGATTATCATTTAGAGAAATTGTTCTTCTTGGCTTTTTTAAATTTATTTTAAACAATTTTTTTGCACCTGTGTATTGAAATTTTGTTGAAGTAAATTCAGTTTTATTGCCTTTAAAACACTTGTTAAAAATGCCTCATATTCGAAGCGAGCAAATTATAGACAATTGAGTAAGTTTGAGCTGGGTAGAATTGTAGGACTTCGAGAGGCAGGATTATCCTTTAGAGAAATTGCGCAAAGGGTTAATCTACTGTTACGCAATGTTGGGATCTGTGGTAGCAGGAACATCTAAATCGACGTCGTGTGGGCAGTACCACTTGTAGCACGGTAACCAAAGGCTGCAACTTATTAATATTAACAGGTCGACAGAAGGAAATTAAATTTTGTTCAGACTTACTTAATCCCTTTTAACATTATCAATTTAGATACCGACGCTCCCACAACTTGGTTAGGTTTGGAATACCTACTACATAGCAAGATTTTTTAAAAATATTTGGTAGTAATGCTTATCCCCTGTTTGTTAGTATGGTTCAATAGCAGAATGTGTAACTACTACATCTTTTCGTAATTGATATTAGAATTTTCTTTTAAAAACTGTATGGGCCCATATCACGTTTAAGTAGGAGAAATAAACGCCGACCTACGAAAGTGACTAATAGGTCCCTTCTGTATTGTACACTCTGTACAATTTTTTAAACATATTAAGTTTTATTACCCTTTTATGGCAGAGTATTGTTGTTGTTTAACCAGTTATCGTCTATGTCCAATTATATAATCAGAAGTAGAAAATCATGTGGTAAAAAAACATATACATTTTGTACGGTAAAAAACCGTATATTCATTATTGATTCCATTGTTGTTCAAAGTTCACATTTAATTATCAAGTTGATTATCTGCCCTGGACCAATAGCACTTATCGAAGATAAATAATATTAATACAAATAACTACTTGTCGTGCGTGGAGCTTTTAGATATGACTTATAACCATGATGAGTAAGAGTGTTCTATTTGCAATAATATGGCTGTATGCCATTTGTGTGGAATCTTATATTGTAAACCCAGGACCAAAGTATGTTGCAACTAAAGGGCACGTATGGCCCAAACCTCAGTATCAGGAACTGTCAGATGATTATTTTGTATTGGTCCCTAGAAGTTTTAAATTTGTGGTAAGTACCTTATACATTCTTAAAATAGCGTTATTTTCGTTTCGTTCTGCTTTAGTTTTAAATTCATCAAGGCTGGAAAAACTGAAATATTTTTAAACCAATAAATTAGGTAGAATTGTATGACAGGCCAAGTTGTATAGATTATTTGTTCTAACAAAAGTTTAGACAAATTTTAGCCATAAATTTAATTATGACTTCACTTTAACAACTGAGCATGCTAATATATTATAGATGTGCAAAAAGAGAAATTTGACAAGCATTTTTGCTGACGGTTCTATTTTTGAGAGTTTTATCACAAGGTAAAACCAGCCAGCTCGACCACGCTATGGCCTTCAAACGGCAACATCCCGAGATTGGCGCGTGGGATTCTCACAATACATCCCGACGTAGCCAGCGCGGTAGCAACACGGCAAGCAGAGAGAGTTTTCTGCGGCGCGTCTCAATACTCACTCTTACTGTACTTTATAATAACCCAAAATCTGCAGCGCACGCCCGTGGCAGCTTGCTTCAACCTCGGTTTGGAGGTCATAGAAAGCAAATCGTATTTATGAATGAAATCCGTACGAGACATTCTTTTTCTATCTTATTTTTCTCTGGTAAAACCACGAGGTGCATGTTTTAAAGCACTTTTCGAAAATACATTTTTTCAGAAAAACATCAAAAATCTAATATTTAATTTTTGTGGTATAATTTATTTCACAATACCTTACATACAGAGGCAATGCGTATTTATGTTTATACTATTTTGCTTTTCTGAATGATACAGTATTTATTTTTATAGAATTCGCCATTGAAATCCTTCCAAGGCTCCAGAGGGATGCGCGCCCTCTGCGTCCCCTCTAAATCTGCTCCTGGTTTTCTGTGTCAAACTTAATTATTAACTTAAAACACCCACATATTTTCAGATAGCTCCAGATGGCAGCGACTGTAACCTTCTTCAAAATGCCTTTCAAAGATACTTCAAAATTCTCCAAGAAAACACAATACCAAGAACAAGGAGACGTAGTAAAAGAGCGGTAACAATAACAGTACCAGAAGAAGAGGAAGGAACGTTTTTAGGCTTATTAAGTAACCTTACTGTTAACTTGGAAGGAAGCTGCAATGATGATGAATACCCGACTCTAAATATGACTGAAAGTTGTAAGTAGAAAAAATATCTAAGGACAATAAACAATAGCGACGAAACACAATTAACATGGCAATGAAGAAATGAGTAACAAAAGGTCACTTTAGTCCTAAAAATGTTTTATAATGATCTTTGATGAATGAATGAATAGTTTTCTGTTAAACAGGTAAATGTGTGCAATGTGCATTCCTTAAGAACGTGGGGAAAATTTTTATTCTCCTCCATGCTTCATAAGCATTTAGAACTACTGTGTGTGTCTACCAAGTCCGATTCGAAAGAAATGCTGCTTAAGATGGTAAATGACAGAGCTAGGTACCAATTTTCAAAAAATGGAATCAAAGTACGAATCCGGATCATCAAAAAGGAATCGATTCCTTCGTATAACATACTATTTCCTTTTATGGCAAAAAAATAATTGATTCGAAGGAATTAAAAATGTAAAAAAATGACCAATGATTCACAGTCCAGACGCATTTTAATAGACTGTTCTAAAGTCTTGTCATTTAGATTGGAAATTAGATGAACAAAATTATAAAATGGCCTTAGAATGGAGTAAGATGTTCATAATTTTTCTGGATATTGCCGTCCTCCTAACTCAATAATTAGGGGCCTGGTCGTGAAACCCAAAAGTCTATCTATGTACTTGAGTTGTAATCAGAATCAAAAAGCAACTATCTTGAGCTTTAGGAGTTTTTCTAATAATTTCTTAAGAATTATTGTTGAATGTAGGCAAATACTGACAACTTTAGATATACTCCATGTTTTATATTTCAGATGAGTTAAATGTAACTTCATACCAAGCTCAACTGCAATCAACTTCTATATGGGGCATATTGAGAGGATTAGAAACATTTTCCCAGCTGGTTTATTTAGCAGATGATGGTTTTACTGTAAGTACAATTTAAAGTATTTGTGATCAAGAATAAGGTTTAGTAAACATTGTTTACAGGTGTAAATTTTGTTCACAAATTAAGATGTACCTAGTACAGCCAAAAAATATCGCGTTACCTTAAACTTTATCTTTAGATGATATTGACGGTTTTCGTACAGCTCTAAAAGCCCTGATAAGCTTAATTATTTTCTTGTTGTATGAAGACGGAATAGAGGTCCTTCCGATTGACCAATACACCTTTCTGCACTTAATTACTAAGTTCTATTTACGAGAGAGTAATACCAACATATTGCCATGGGTTTAAGTATGGTAATTTATTTTTTTAGTGAACTAATTTGTGTTGGGGACTTTATTATTACTCTTTTCTACTACAATAACAACAAAATGAGAAATAACGGCAGCTGTTAATATTTTATTCATTTTAATTTTTAGGTTCGACTAAACCAGACCAATATTGAAGACTACCCCAGATTCCCTCATAGGGGATTACTTGTAGATACAGCTAGACACTATATTCCAATTGAACAAATTCATCAAATTATTGACGGTTTGGCTTATAACAAAATGAACGTCTTCCACTGGCACATTGTCGATGACCAAAGTTTCCCATTTGTAAGTCAGAGGTTTCCTGAATTAAGGTAATTTGAAATATTTTCAAGTAGAGGGTTTAGGTTAAGGTTGGTTTAGATATAGTCTATTATTCACCCAATCAATGCATCGACAAAGGTCTTACAAAATAACTTGTGACATTCTATGAGTGATCTCTTCCTTTTTTGTAATCTCTTTTACAGATATTGATTGACATTGTACTCAAAAGAAGTAGCTTCTCTCATCCCGTATCAATGGAATGTGTCCAGAAAGATAGCAATCAAAAACTGGAATAGAAACTTGTTACTTAACAGTCCTTTTGTTTTTAGTGAACAAGGTGCTTATGACCCTGAACTTTTTATTTATACACCAGATGATGTTCAAGAGATTATTGAATATTCCAGGCAAAGAGGAATTAGAGTTATGCCTGAAATTGACACACCAGGTAAGCATCTACACTTTTAACGGAAACAAAGTTAAAAGCACTTTTGTTTAAACCCGGCTATATATATATATATATATATATATAAATAATATAAAGAAATAAAGAAATATCGACAGGACTATTTATAAAAAAAAGGTGAAGAAAATATTGGGGAAACTGTCTGTATGGTAGTGCTCGACACGTGTTTCGTGCGACTGATGAGTGCTAATAAGCACGAAACACGTGTCGAGCACTACCATACAGACAGTTTCCCCAATATTTTCTTCACCTTTTTATATATATATATATATATATATATATATATATATATATATATATATATATATGTATATATTAGATATTATTAATATTTTTAGGACATGTTAGGTCGTGGGGAGTTTCTCATCCTGAGCTTTTAACAAATTGTACTCCAGTAGAGGAGGGAGCTTTGGGTCCAATGGACCCATCTAAAAATACTACATACACATTCCTTCAAGAATTATTTACTGAAGTAAGAGATGTTTTTAAGGATGAATTCTTACATCTTGGAGGCGACGAAGTAGACTTCGACTGTTGGTAAGTTTTGACTACCACATTAGAGCAAATGCTAGGTCCTCCTTGATCAAGGAAGTACCACCACACGTACCCACTTTGAAGCCAATTTAAGCACTCCAGGTTTTATTTAATTTTTTTACAGGGGCAATGATACAAATATCGTCGAATTTATGGCCGAACATAACATAGCTAATTTCTCTGATCTTGAGGGTTATTACATCCAAAAAGTTATCAATATGGCCGATAATCTTAAGTTCAACTCAATTGTTTGGGAAGAAGTGTTTAAAAATGGAGTTCATTTGCCGGAAAGTACAATTGTCCATGTTTGGAGAGACTGGAACACAACATGGTGGAACGATACGATGAATAATGTAAGCAGCATCGAATAAAGTCACACTAATTATCATCTGTTCATGTAAGAAGATCCTCTATTATTCTTCAACTGCTATTTCCAACAAAGCACAGAGTTCTGCTAACAAATTTCTTGTTAGTAGTAGTTGTGAAAATTGCGATTTTCTATCTTTACTAGTAAGAGAGATATAATATAGAAACATCAACAATACAACATTTCTTGTGAATATCTCATTTACTCATTATACTCATTGTCTTAATAAGTTATATGCAGTTATTTACGTCATACAGAGATAATTAGGTTTGATGCATATGGTAAAGCCATGCATTTACAGGTTACCAATGCTGGTAGACATGCTCTTCTATCTGCCTGTTGGTATCTCGATCACCTTAGTACAGGTGGTAACTGGGAAGGATTCTATCAATGTGAACCAACAGAATTTGGAGGATCTCCTGACCAAGTTCGGCTGCTGTTAGGAGGTAAATTTTTACAACAGAAAAATAATGTAAACCTAATTCTACCGGTTAAAATATTTGTCACTATTTACAAATATAAACACTAATGGAGAAAAAGCAAAACTAAAAAAAGTAAAACTTTATTAAAATTTACAAGATAATGAAGCTTTAAGTAAACAATGCAATTGCATTTATCGGAAATATCACTCGCTTTCCTTGCTGTATTTTATTATTAAGTGGTATATCTTCAATATCATATCCTTCAGTTCAGCCTCCCAGAAGAAGAAATTTTTAAACGAAAAAGAAATCCCCTTTCAATAAGTTTTAAAAATTGATGTAGACCATCGTCGTCGCCCTTTTTTATGGAAACAAAATTTTAAAACCTAGAAAAATATATTTTTTTCTGGAACAAGAAATCCAATAAAAATAGGTCCAATTTTTATCCTTTATAGAAATACAGGGATACCTAAGCCTGCTGAAGAATGTACTGCAACGTAAGACGTAAAATTTTTCGATCACATTCTCGCAACGGTAGACCAGTCTAATGTGACACCCAAAAGTTTTTAAACTGAAAAAGTGTAAGATTGTAAGAATTAAGACAACTAAGTCTTGCAAAATCCTATTTAACACTGGTATTTTCTGATAAATCATTACGTAAAACAATTGAATGCTGTACAGGATATGACAAACAGCAAGCAGTAACTAATTCCTTAAGATTACATTGCTTTGATATTTTAAAATTTTAAGTGTATTTTCTTCCTTCAGGTGAAGCATGTATGTGGGCTGAAGTCGTAAATGAATATAACGTTGTTCAACGCATTTGGCCCAGGGCCTCCGCTCCTGCGGAAAAACTATGGTCGGCCTATGTCAACGTAACATCAGATGATTTTGATTTTGAAGAACCTTCAAAAAGATTGGAGGAACACGTCTGTCGAATGAACAGAAGAGGAATACCGGCGCAACCACCAACTGCATCAGGTTTTTGTTTATAAATTGAGAAATAAACATGGATTAGTTTAATTTTTAATATATCTCTGTTATTGTTTAATGTTGTTTGAATAACTACACCCAAAAAGAGTGATGAAACATTTTGTTTCAAACACAAGCACGTGCTGCTAACATAAATAGTTTCAGGCATTAGAAGCTTTCTTAAAAAGTCTGATTTTTTATTTCCTAAATTTAGCATTTGTGACACTGTGCGATGTTTGGTCTTCGAGATCTAATTTTTTTACAAACGATCGTGGATCTTTTATATCATTTTTTGAAAGAATGCGTTACAATTAATATGTAAATAAAGAATTTATTAACAATAAACTCAAACAAACTTCCATAAGACACAACGACCAAGAGAGAGATCGATATAAAGATTTTATAATGTTAAACCCATTACCCGTTATTTTCATCAGGCTGTATCCAGGAGCCAATGGGCTTTCAAAATATGTGATAAAAAATCCAGAGCCCCCTTTAAAATAATCAAGTAGATGATGGCTGCTCGAAGACGAAACACCGGATTAAATAATACACAACTAAAAAGGTGGAAATAAAAAATAAGTTTTAAAAACTAAAAACCGACTATGCAAAATTACAACTAAAAAGTTACAAAGTTGTATATACTAAAAAATGTCTGGCATATCTACTCATTCATCCCCCTCCCAACTAACACACTCTCTGTGTTTTCCAAATAAGACACCTAACCTACAGTACTGTTCCCATATTTGGAGAGCGGCACCACTTTCGACACTAAACATCCTTGATTCTCTCCAAAAGAGAGCCATTCAACTTATTAATGACTCAGTACTTACAAGAAAACTCCCTTCTCTTGCTCATCGCCGCACTGTTGGGGATTAGTCCCTTTTCATGGATTTTGCTCTGAAGAATAAATCTAATTCCCCCTCGACGAGTTTCGTGTACATCCCTTTACTGTCCACATACAAAATCCTAGAACATCCCACTTCTCTCGCTCATTTATACCTAGGGTCTCCAGATTATGGAATAAATTGCCTGCAGATGTTTTCCCTTCCCCTCCAAGCCTCCAATCCTTTAAATCTCGTATCAATAGATTACATTTTCCTTCTCTTTAGACGCCCACGTTACGTGAGTACTTATGCTTGAAGGCTATGTGGATTGACTTAGATAAAAAAATCAGAAGAAAGAATGTGTTTCACAGAATATGCATAGGCGCACGTCGTCATAAATAGGTATATTGTAGTATTTTGTAATATTTGTATAAAAATTTGTAATATAACTATGAATATGAATCCCATTTACAAACACGCAAGTTTTTAGTAGATATTTTGCGTTTAGTAGTTTTTTAAAGCAATTTTTTATAAATTTTAAGCTTCTGAGATACACCTGCATAGATTTTTTTGTAGTCTCTAAGTCAATATATACAAAAACGTCACAACTTCAGACAAAGTATACACCGGATGCGGAGTCCTACTTTAAAGTGGCACGTAAAAGGTTTATTTTTTGATTTAATAAAAGTGATAAGGTTTATTTGCTTTATTTGGTCTCAATAAAAGGTGATCAATAAAAATAATAAAAAATGTGAAATAAAGTCATTGGCGTACCATTTTTCCAAAAAGGTAATCCCAAAAATTCTTACAACCGCCGCTGGTCAATTGTATGGATAATAACTTCTTTTATTATTTAAAAACAAATTGACTATAATTATGTATGAAACTGTAATTATAAAACGTACCAAATTTTATACAAAAATATTTAAGCTCTGGAAGAAATAAAAAAATAAATAATTATGTATTACCTATATTCCTTATATTTAAAACTCAGACGGTCAAACATCCTTGTAAACAAGTTGGTAAGCAAGCTGGAGATATGTTTAAATGTTCTTTGGCGAGCAAGTTGTCAACCTTGCCAAGTCTGTGTCGAACATGCTCAGTAGTGTAGCGTCAATAAGGCTGTATTTCAAATTTAAGAAGTTATAGAAATAAAGGTTTTTTGTTTTGCCCTACCGCTATTGATGCGACGCCTACTAAAAAATATTTTATTTGTGTAGTCCCAAGTTTGCTTTCCAAGAAGCCTACCAGCTTATTTGACAGTGTGGTACATTAAGAATTGTAGCTTAATAAACTTCAGCAACCATTTTCTGAAGTTTGTCAAAGTACTTTTGTCGCACCCTGTATAAATTTATTAGTTATAACAAGGACAAAATTTTGAGTTATTTAGCTATTATGCAAAAGATTATTTCAAAATGAAGTAAGGCAAAAAAATTTAGGATTTATCGGAAATTCCAGGAAATTAAGCCAAAAACATTGATTCTAAGACAAATTCCTAAACCATGATTGATGGATGTTAACAAATATAATCCTAATTAAGTATTTGAATATATTTAAAAAAACGATATGCCATTAATCAAGATAATTTTGAACATAATAACCTATTTATAAAAATCCAACCAGGAATTATATTTCATATGTAATACCAACAGCAAAGATGTTGTTCCATCTTTTTAGTATTATTAGTATTGGGTCAGTTTTATTTATACCTACCAAAAGTACAGTACCTCTACCCGGACCTGCAGTGATTGCTACTAAGGGTGAAGTTTGGCCTAAACCATGGCAGCAAACGAAGCCTGGGGGATATTTTTTATTTTCACCAGACGCTTTTCAATTTCAGGTAAATATAGAAATGTAGCAAAGAAGCCGAAATTATTCGGTATTAGACGTATTCGACCATATTTGCACTATTTGTTATTGAGACAAATATTTAGTTTGAAAAGGGTTTCATTTGGCAATTACCGCATATATACAGGGATATCCAAATAAAAGTGAACAGGCCTTATAACTTTTTTATTTTTACAGATGGGAAAAAATGTTAAATATGAAAGTTTTGGGGATTTTTATGGATCATTTATATATCTTTTCAGCAAAACATGAGCATCGAATAAAAAATATATAGTATAAATCATCGATTTTCTCGCTAATTTTAAATTGCATGGTATGATTTTCATCATATTTTCGGATTCTAGAAGTTCTAGACATATTTTGTATAACATACCCTATGCGGTTTTTCAATCGTTTTTGAAATTTTACAAAATAAAAATTATTTCGCATAAATATACATTAAACGTAACTATCCAGGTTGTGAACGAAATACCTGCTACCTTTTTAAATTTTCTTCGTAGGTAAGTCAAAGTTAATGTCAAGGTTGACAATACTACTTTAGTTACTGTGAATTTATAATTTTTATTAGTTATTAATATTTGAAATCAATAACCAGTGACTATAAACAATATCAAATGATATAACATAAACAGATAAATGTTAACATTGGCGAATAAATATCAAACAAAATTTTAAACATGTCCGCCATTTAATTCTTCGCACTTTTCATACATTCTTCTCTGCCTCTGATGTGTGTTTATAATATTTTCAGCATTATTTTTGTTCAGATTTCTTACTTCATTTCTCACCTTCCTTTGAACTTCTTCAATATTTTCATTATGATTGTTGTATACGATAATTACCCCAAAGAAATGTATCTAACGTAAAAACTTCCCAAACCTAATGAAATAAGCCACACGAATCTGTCGCCAGCTCTCGGACTTTATTGCTAAGATTTAGTACTATGTAGTTTAAATGAAGATCTAGTTTTTGACAAGTTTTTATCCTGTCAGACAACCTGTTTCAAAAGGCACACGTCTAATATAATCGTGAACGCTGGTGGGGAATCTAGTGAACTAGTGTGGGCAGAGATGAAAGAATTTGTGGCCACAAAAATTGTAAATTTTAACTTGGCAGACGTTATAAAATTAACTGATGAGTTTTTCGAACAATTTTCTGAGAAACAGTGGAAATCACGTTGCGAAAGAGCGAGAAAATTTGAAGCACAATATATGGAAAAGGAATCCATGGTAGATATCGTTGTAGAAGACCTAATAATAAATTTAGGTGAAGATGAAAGCAGTTCAGGCGAAAGCTCTGATAAATATATTCAAGCGAGAGTTCCCCGTCAGGAAAAACTTTTTCCCGGGGTAAACTTTTGTCCGACTGCATCCAGATTCTCATTACTTCAAGATTAAAACATATTGTTTTTGTTACCGCTACCTATTATTTTTGGTATTGCTATTTTTATTAGGCACAATATAATGCAAGTTTGCTCAGGTGTTACTTTTATAGGTGTCTGAAACAGGAAATAACTGCAAATTACTTGAAGATGCAATATCCCGATACCAACAAATTATCCAAGATGAACACCAAGGTCGTGTTGATAAGTTATTGAAGCAGAATTTAGATGATGACGATGAGAGTTTAGGAAACCTAGATAAACTTACAGTTGTCTTGACACAACCATGTAATGATGATGATTACCCAAATCTGGAAGCAAATGAGACTTGTAAGTTATTTTTATAGTTGTCAATGCAAAAATCAATAAGTACTCCTTTCTGAAAGGTAACGCGTTACGTGCAACAAGTTTGGCTTTAAGTAATAAGTTATGTGACTATTCCTGTTCTAAGAACCAAAAAAAATCATAGGTTCGTTAAATTTTAATAAATACAATGCTTCCTCCTAAGAAATTACAACTATTTCAGATACTTTGTCTGTTATTTCTGAGAAAACTGAATTAGAATCAAGTACAGCCTGGGGTATAATCAGAGGATTGGAAACATTTTCTCAGTTAATTTTTTTAGACACAACCAACGAGACCTCATCTGTAAGTATAAACAACGCTCAAAAACTGCACTCCATTGAGTACTATTGTAATATTCATTTAAAAAAATATGTATTTTTAATCGCTAAGGTATTAAACAAAAATTAACAAATGTGATAACAATAACAAACTTAATTTAAACACAAAAATCCCAATAAAATATTGTCCTTAATGGCACCGTTGCGGGGATACAGGGTATTAAATACTTAAAAGGGAATTATTTAATGTTCTGATTTCTCCCAAAAGTTTGGCTATATTTCTGTTAAATTCGGTAAGCATAACGAATATTCCAAAATACTTTTTAATTATAAGTTTTTAAAGTGTTCTAAAGAAGTTTTGTACAAAGCTTTTTGGAATTTTTAGCTTCGCATTGAGGCAACTGATATAAATGATCACCCGAGATTTCAACATAGAGGATTGCACTTAGATACAGCGAGACATTACATTCCCCTAAAAAAAATTTATGAAATATTAGAAGGAATGTCCTACAATAAATTGAATGTCTTCCACTGGCATATTGTTGACGATCAAAGTTTTCCATACGTTAGTGAAAAATTTCCAGAACTAAGGTACTTAATATAACATATCTAGATCACAAGCATGATACAAATAAAAGAAGATAATATACCGCGCAGGTAGGCGTGGCCATTTACGTCACGCCGTGACCAATTCCGCGATATTTTGTAAACGAAGCACGTCTTTTTTAAGATCGCATTGTGTTTCAACTATTTTTTGGTGTTTTTATATTACTTTTAGGAGTTTAAAAGTAAAAATGAGATGTGCTATGTATGGTTGTGATGTGGACAATCAATCAATCAGTGTAATCAATCCCTTTATTTATATGATTATTTTAAATCATATACTATAAAATTTGTATTATAAGCAGGAGGCAAAGTATATTGCCAGTAGAATTTAAATAAAATCGCCTATAACTAATGTAACCTCTATATTGCGCGTTATAAATTTCAAAAACGGAAGAATTTCACACGGTTTGGTATCATACCTTCTCTTATTTATATCATGGATCACAAGTATATCGTGGCCTCTCGATCCGAACGAGTAATCTTGTAAAACGATATAGAAGATACAAAATCAATGAAGTAAAAAAAACAGAATATTGTTCAATCCTATTTCAAGTGGATCGAATGGCCACGTGTAATCTGTGATCTACTGCAATTATGTAATTTTTATAATTAAATTTATCAGACTTTAAATAAAATGGTACAAAATGTAAGCAAAACCTTCATTCAAATTCCTCTGAGCAAAACAAGATTTTCCTTGGCCCAGTTTAAGCATAAAAATAAGTTTTAAAATAAAACACTAAGCTTGGATTAGAGTATTAATGTTATCTATCGTTTAATAAATCTAATTTGGGCTCTTATGTAACCTCAATGTTTAAATTATCATGCCTAAAATCTTTTTAAGTATTTACAGTAAATCTTTTCTATTTTTAAAAGTTGAGTCAACATCATAATTCAATTCAAACGTAATCAAAATACAACTTTTCTTTTTTTTATTTTTAGTAAAATAGGAGCGTACACGCAAAGTCAAATATACAAAATCGAAGATATTAAAAATGTTATTGAATATGCACGAGTAAGAGGTATTCGAGTAATTCCGGAATTTGACACACCAGGTAAGAGAAAGTTATAAAGGGTCTTGCAATATTCGACCGACAAATGTTAAAAACAAACAAAAAGTTCATGTCTGAAAATGTTTAATTTTCAAGGCTTTTAAGGGCATCTACTTTTCTGGCAAACATTCATTGTTTTTTGGGACGCTACCAAAACATAAAATATTTTTAGACGTCACTGACTTAGCTTGAAAACTAGAGGAAAGTAGCCTAATATGAGACCCCATTTTATTTTTTAATATATCTGAGACCCTCTTAAATTATAATGGATCGGCAAATGCTAAGCACGTTCTAGGCTATGTTTATTTTCCATTTCACATAATTTTGAATGGCAAAATTTTATTTTTCTGTAAATTTGCATTATGCAAAAAAACTCAATTTTTCTATTTCTAAAATTGGGATATATTGAGTCATAGGAGTACCTAATATGACAGTCTCATATTAAGTTCCCTAACCAATAAGAACACAATAGACACAGGTACGGCGCATCCCCTCGAAAACGGACTAAACAGTGTTTTTCATTTTACTATTTTGAGTGTCCAGGGAATTTTTTGATGGATTGAGTAGCCACGGGATGCCTGTAGTCAAAGTTTGTATTTTTGACACCTTATTGGACAAACAAGACGAATAGTTACTCAAATATCGTTATCTACAATTAATCCTAGAAACTTGGTATTTCGGTGGCTTTCAACAATTGTATTCTCAATCACCAAGCCCTCAGAGTGACATTTAAAGCCAATAATACTTATTTTATTAAAGCTAAGCATCAAAAGGTTAGAGTCGAACCATGGTTTAATTTTAATCGGATCGCAATAAATTAAACATGTGTTTTAATCAACCACATTATTATTTTAAGGTCATACTAGGGCATGGGGTTTATCACATCCAGAACTTATCTGCGAGTATAGCGGCATTTATCGCCCTATGGATCCCAGCAAGAATACTACGTACACTTTTTTAAAGGAAATATTTGATGAAGTACGGCAAGTTTTTACAGATAAATACATTCACCTTGGGGGAGACGAAGTAGATTTTACTTGTTGGTAAGTGCAAGACTGCAAATACGTGACCAAGTGCAACACTTTCTTCACAAAAAAATACGATTAAAATTTAATTTAGTTTTTGGTCTTGGAGTCATATGTGGCTCGGTTGGTTAAGGCGCTAGCCTTATAATCCGAGTTTTGATCATCGTCATGGTTTCAAACCCCACCGGAACGACAGATTTCTGCTGACGTTCTGTTTATGTTTAAGCTTTTGAATGGTATCACATTTAAAATAAATAATATAACGGTTTAGAAAGTTTCAGATCTTAAAAAATGTTGCAAAAGTGCGGTCAGTAACTGTACTCGTATTTTAGGGAAACGAATCCTTCAATTGTTCAATTTATGGAAGATCAAGGGCTTTATTCAACCTCCGATTATATAAACTATTACGGCCAAAAAGTTATTGACATGGTAGATGGCCTCAATTTTAGCTCAATTGTTTGGGAAGAAATGTTTTTTAATGGGGTTCAGTTGTCTGATGAAGCAGTCGTGCAAATTTGGAGAGACTGGCCAGGACAGCTGTGGACTTCAAATATTAATACAGTAAGTTTTATTATCGTATACTCGTATATCGAGACTGGAAGGGCGTTTCGCAATGACCGCAATTCGCCTATTACGCCTTCATGGAGGTTGTTATTGGCCCCGCTTACAAACAACGGCGCTACACGAGAAACCGGGCAAATCTAATAGCCAAGGCAGTGATCATTCTGCCGAAGACATATCTCTACGCCCATCAAAAATTATTAATGTGGGCATCAATGAGGCTTCAGATGTCGTGAATAACTTAACAACAAGAGATCTTGATAACATCAGAAAAAGTGTCTATTCCACCTGTTGACGGATTTCCGGCTGCAAGGATTAGATGCGGAATATGTATATGTAATTACTTAGCATGAAATATATCGATCCACTAGTATTTAACAAAGGTTTAAATAAAAAGAAACTAATTAAAAACGCGGATGACGTAAAAAAAGAACAACGGAATATTAACGAAAATGAGGCAAAACTAGAAGTAAAATTGAACGCAAGATTTAGTAATTTAGTGATATTAGAGAGGTAAAAAGAACCTACCTGGAGCTGTAATGTCGGGTCTACACGTGTGACTGCTAGCCTCTACGGCTTAAATCCATAAAAATGAGATTCTTCTGGTAAAGGAAACGGCATCCAAAGCCAAACCAAAACGGAATGAACAGCCAAGTAAACGTAAACGCAAACCCCGGAAGAAAAATTCAGGGTGGCAACCCCAAATCCGCTTGGGCCCCGCAGGGATAGGGGATGCTCACCCCTACCGTCTTGAGCTAGCAGCAAGGTGAAAATTGCCGTGATTTTTAGTACCTCGACGAACCCAAAATTCATTATTTTTTTTCCGTGTTCACGCTATAGAGCGGTGCAAAATAGTATCTATTCGAACCACGGTAATCGATACCGCCAAGTATCGACAGCAACGAAAACTAAACCCTCAACACGTCAAACGGTCGGGTGTCAAAACTAGGTATAAAAAAACATATCACGCCCCGTCCCGCTTATAATGTCGTAACATGTTGTCCGTTATGCAAAAATAAAACATCTGAATTAGTATCGATACCTCCAGACTCGATCCAACCGCACTCAAACCGGTCATTGAGTTAGAAACTACCGAGATCAGAAATACACCTCATAACTGGAAACAAAGGTGGCCCTACTTATATCGAAATTATAATTCGGCAATAAAAATATATTATGAATTCTTGTGACAAAAACTGAATGTTATAAGCTATATGCCAACAAGGATATTTTAAGTTTGTTTTAAGAAACACTTCTGTCCCTCGAATGTTGAGAGAATAAATCTTTAAATCGTTTTCCACAACTATTTGATGTTTAACAATATTTATTGATTTTTTTTGGCAAAAATAGTGCAAACTGCGCAATTTTTTTATTTTCGGCAGTTTGTTTAAACGTAAAATTATAGTTTCTGCACTGTTTCGCCTGTTTGGCTTTGTTTGATAAAATAGAGTAAAACATGGTATTTTAGTTAACCTTTTTCGATTTTAATAAATCGTGCCAAGTCTTACTGATATAAATAAATTTTGCATGCAGGAGATTCCCATTTAATATTTCACACACATTCAAACTGGATTCTAACTTTATTTATTGGCATATTACCGCTGCATTCAAAGCCATCTAATCTAGAATTCCGTAGCGAAATCCGACACGAGCGCCTGCAGTGTTCAAACTGCATTCTAGTGTATATCTGGTTGCCTTCAAAAGTTTTCGTAGGTCTCATATATAAGTTACTTTATATTCTGCGTGTAAAGAGCATAAGTTCAACAGATTGTTGTCTATTGGACTTATAATGACTTAAGACAGATTGAGTTTTAAATGTTAAATATGGGTTAATCAAACATCAAAATTAATGACTAAAACAAATTTGTTTTTTTTTCATATTAAAGGTTACTGCTGCTGGAAAGAAAGCTTTATTATCTGCATGTTGGTACTTGGACGCACTACAACAGACATGGCAAAATTTCTATGAATGCGATCCTGCGAACTTTGGTGGCAGTGACGAACAACTTAAACTTGTAATAGGAGGTAAGTCGTCAGAATTATGGGTAAAGCTTGTTTCAAGCTCTTTCGTTGCCTCTTGACAAAATGGTAAATACCTCAATAAATGTCAATATATTTCAAGATTCTTAAAAAGCGCCTCGACAAAAATCCGTCGAAACCTAACTGATCGACTAGACGTTCTTATTTAAACCAGTACTAAATTCTTAACCTTTTTAGAGAATCTGAACGCATATATTTTCGCTATATCGTCTCAATACAAAAAATCCTTGGTGAAGCAAGAAAAACCGCGAAAACATAAAATGGCAGCTAAGTTTGATTGAGGCCTAAATAAAAACCTTGTGAAACTGACCTGAAAACACTTGCGTAATACTAATTAATGCAATACTTTACACCTTTTACACGTTTTTAAGGTGAAGCTTGTATGTGGGCTGAAATGATAAACGAATACAACGTCGTCCCTCGCATATTCCCCAGAGCTTCTGCCACTGCAGAAAAACTATGGTCAGAACGTAATACAAACAATGAGTTTGAAGAACAGGCCAAAAGACTTGAAGAACACTATTGTAGAATGAACAGAAGAGGAGTATCGGCTGAACCGCCAAATGGTCCTGGATATTGTGATTAGATTTAAGTTTCAAAATAAATAATCGTTAACAGCAATCGTCGTTTTTTTACATTTTAAGAAAATATATTGTAAAGGCAAAGGATGTGAGTTAAAACTATCGGACTACTTTCCGCCTATTATCTACTGAAAAAAATGCCTAAATTAAACCATTTTTCAGTTTTTCTATATCACTGAAGACATGCCCTTTATATTTATGTAAGATTTGTACTAGAAATTCAAACGTAAAGCATATTAATATTATCTAACAAAGGGAGCAAGTTTTCAATTTTTTTTAACATTTTCTAGTTTTTTTAACATTTCCGTACCATTTCAATAGGAAACGTCCCATGAACCAGTACTCTTCAAAAAATGCCTAAAATACATTTAAAATGAACTTTCCAGTAACTTATTTGTATTTCTTAATACAAAAGTAACATGTAACATGTAAGCCATCGCTAAGGGTAGCTAGGGCTCTGGTTAAGCGCCAGACCGTATTCCAGAGAAGGTAAAAACACAAAGGGAGTGTGAAAAATTAATGTTTTTAAAAGAACTAACATAGTCTTAAGACTCTGAAATTTACCTATCAAGTTTTATCCATATTTTTATCCTTCAAAAGAATTATATTCAGAAACAAAAAAAATGGACGTTAGGCAAATATATATTTATAATATTTTAGTATACGTTTTTAAAAATAAAAATGTAATACAATTTAAAAAACATAACCATGACACGCGTCATAAAAATCAAATTTCCATTAAACCAAAAATACATAAGTTTATAGCACAAAAGAATCATAAATATTTATGTTTTTATTTAAACGATTATTTACCAGTAAATATTAAAAGAATTATATCCTAAAAAAATATAAAATTGAAACAAAAGCTTGGATATTAACAACAAACGATTTAAAGAAATTTTTGGAATTACTTTGATATTATTTTGTATAATATAAAAATTATTTATTTATTTTTCTCTAAGGATCTCTCTTGTCCTAACAAGAAATTGTATGTATGTATTTGAATATATATTTTTTTCAACTGAATAATTTATATAATTAAATAATGTAATGTTAAATATAAGATTTGCCCCCAACAAGTACGCCTTCGGGGGTTTTATCAAGTTTATTTATAATATATATATATATATATATATATATATATATATATATATATATATATATATATATATATATATATATAACATATTTAAATTGTTATTAATTTAAATAAACTTTATTATTATTACTTCTAATAGGACGGGGCTTAATATTTGGTTAAAAATTTAACATGTAAAACCCTACGGTTCGCAAAAAAAATGCACTGCATATTTTACGCGAAGTGCCAGTTTTGAGCCAGGATAAAGCCTAATCTATACGCAAAATTTAAATTTTTTCCAAGTAGTTTTTAATTTCTTGTGCCAACAGACAGGCGCACATGAAAAGTGTTTTTCGCAATCTACAAACCAAAATGTAAATATTCGCTCGAAGGTGACTGAAGTAAAAATATCAGATATCAAGAGCTTTTTCCGAAAATAACAACTAGCATTGGAAAAAAAATTTAATTTAAAAAAAAAAGATATATTTAAGAAATACACTTTAGATCACATGTCATTCATACATACAGTTTTCTTATCATCAAATGTATCCAGAACTAAACAATAAAGATTTTATTATAGTAAAAATAAAGATGTTCCTTAAAATGTAGCATTTATACACAAAATTCAACTTGTAGTCGTAACCATCATCATTTACATGCCTACCTTACTAGAAGCATTATATTAAATAACCTTTGTGTACTTATATACGATTTTATATAATTCCAATTTCTCTTAATTTTTCCCTCATTTTCATAACGGTGCCCTCCCACAGAGTCTGAAGTGGCTCCCTTACGGTGTCCATTGGCAATTTTGTTATGATACTCATAGCTGCCTTAAGAGTTGGCACCATTTCCCCTAAAAATATCATATCCATGGAAGTTCTTATGTTGTGACAAATCAAACTTCAAGATCCCACAAACCAATTCTATATACTATGTTTTTTACAGTGAAAACCTTATTTACCATTGTTTCTATACAAAGCATAGTTTATTTTAAAAAGTCAAGTCTTAAAAATATTGTTACCCAACCTGATCAAAGTTATAAACCAAAAGAAAACAGTTACTTACCATGATTATAAATATTAGTAATAGCCTTGGTTAGTAACGTTTGGGACGCTTGAGCACTCTTTATTTCGCTATTCTTCATACATGAGCATATCGACTCCGCCAGTTTTGGCAAAATATTCAGACTGTTGCCCATTATGCATGTAAATCCACTAGCGACTGCGCCAAGCATGCCCTAAGATTTTAAGACATATTATTAAAATACAAAATGGATCATACCTTTTTCAAGAATTAATGAAATATGACAAGGCACTATTTAATTTCTTATACAAATGAACTGGTCATTTCTCATACTGAAGTCAACTTTTACAAAAATGGAGATTTTTCTACAATCTGAATATGTGGACATTCCACGCCGAAGAAACATAGTAATAACCTTAAAAACAGGCTAATTTAATTTGAAAAATTCATAAATCATACCTCATCAGTTCCCATGAACACAACAAACTTTTCAGGGTTTAATTCCATTACAGATACAGTCTCTTGCAAATCCCCAGTTGTATATATTAGCCCAACAAAGGTGTCTACTTCCCCAGTAATGTCCAATAAGAATTTCTTCATATCAACTAAAATTTTAATATCGCAATAAAAAATTTTCCTCCGTGTTCTTGTTTACATTGTTACTCATTCAGTTTACCTACGTTGTAAATTTGTGAATTTTGGATAGTGATGGTACAATATCGGCATTGATCCTGTATTATTAGAAACTGTTTTTATGTAACGAACCAGGTCTAAGTGATCTTGAGGTCTATGATAAAGGTCAGGCAACAACACTACTGCCCCAACTCCAAGTTTTTCTGCATGTAGTGCCTAGAACAGATTCTATTCTGTAGGTTTTTAGTGAAGTATATTTTAAAGTTGTTTTCTCCTATGCTGCGCACCACTAAGGATCGGAGAACATATAAAGACTCGACTGAAGGCCAGGGTCAAGGTACATCAGAGCTCATGTTTTTGGAATACAGCCCTGTTTTTTGGAAAACAGCCCTAGTTTCCAAGGAACAGGAGTTTTTTTGGGAAACAGTCCTTGTTTTCCAAAAAACAGGGCTGTTTCTCGCAAAACAGGGGTATTAAAAAACCAGCCCTATTTTTGAAAACCGAGGCTGTTCCAAAAAAACATGAGCTCCGATGTACCTTGATCCTGGCCTTTAGTCGAGTCTTGATGATGACCTCCAATCCCCAGCGGTGCGCAGCATGCAGCTCTGGGTGTGGCCAGGTCTGACGAAAGTGTCCCTATACCTACTGATCGTGTATATGGTGAATTAAAACATATAAATCCCTGAGCCTGCTGATACTAACTCACCAGCTCAATAACGCTTCTCAACGGAGCTCCGCCAATTTGAACCATAACGAAGATACCATAATCTTTGCAGAGACCACACCAGTATTCTAAAACCCTTTTTCTTTCGCTAATTGTTAATGACAGGCCTTCGCCCACGACATCATTAACTGAAAACAATAGAATTTTTTATTTTCAGTTGGGTAAAATAACTTTAGGTACAAGATACTAAAATAACATGATATTTAAATTTATTTCAAATTATTGATCAGCCCATTTTACAAATTTTCACACAACCTTTTTGATATAGATTATGTAATATGTAATATCCAAAAACTATTTTAAAACTAAATATAAAAACATATTAGGACAAAATGTTCTGCAAATATTCCTCTGTCGTGTAACAGGCCAAATAAGGATAATTACATTCAAAATTTTATGAGTCTGGTAACTTATTATACAGGGTGGTTCCAAAAACATGCACTAGCATGTTCAGCTGGACATTCACTATCCAAAAATAACCTAAAAAGTTCTTATAAACATGGGTCAATAATCGTTTCATTATAGAGGTACAAGGTAAAATTTAAAAAAAAAATAACTTAAAAATCTAAAAACTGCTTGTACGAGGGTGGATCAAATATAAACCGGACTATTTATTTTACCGCTCGCTAGGTGAAGCTAGTGGCGCGGCGCCTTGACATACATATGTTGGGTGGAAATATCAGTAGGAGAGGAGTCCCCCCGGCCCGGGCGCATATTCCCGTTTCCTATTTGGCTAGCGCAACCGGGTGCGCTAATCGTACAGGTAAATTGGGGCCAAGCGAATCGGAGGGCACCCTAAGGTCGGATCAGGGTTAGCACCTGGTTAGGGGCCTTGACAAGTCTCTTTCCTCGCAGGCGAAGAGACTTGTCAGGGCCCCTAACCAACGGAAAAATGCCGTCGGAACAGGGTTAGCACCTGGTTAGGGGCCCTGACAAGTCGCTTCGCCTGCGAGGAAAGAGACTTGTCAGGGCCCCTAACCAGGTGCTAACCCTGTTCCGACCTTAGGGTGCCCTCCGATTCGCTTGGCCCCAATTTACCTGTACGATTAGCGCACCCGGTTGCGCTAGCCCAGTAGGAAACGGAAATATGCGGCCCGGGCCGCCAGAGCTGAGTGGGCGTCAGCAGCATCATGTCTGAGTAAGAGGTACATACGTCCGTTGCGCAACGCATTATCATTAAATTTTTGTCACGGGAGGGCGTAAAATCTGTTAGAGAGGTAGGTATATTTTTTGTTGTGAACTGTAAAAACTTTTAGAAAAGTATAATTTTCTTCTTAAATTTCAACGCAACAGTTATAACATTTCACAAACAAAATAAACAAGATGTAAAAATTTGTATAAAACAACATTCATTACATATTTCAGAACAAAATATTTTTATGGAAACAAATTGTTACAGGCGGATTTCAAATAGTGGAACTACAGGAAACTATTTAGTTTTTTCGAGTATGTAGGTATGTCATACATATGTCACTAACCACAAATAGGTAGCTAGAACACATAGTTTGGCTTTTACACAAAAACTAATAAATACCTATTACAAAAGATAAAGAAAAATTCTGTTGGTGATATTGAAAAAACCATAAAGTACACATGTTCTTACACAATACTTTAAATATTAATTTGTTATTTGAGAAACAAAATCTTTGAAAATATCTAAGAAAATCTAATGCTCAGATTCACTAAAAAGGTTTAAGATTTAGTACTGGTTTAAATTAGCTTCTTCTAGTTAGGTTTTGGTAGGTTTTTATCCTGTCAATGTTAATAAGTTGTCATTAAAAAAGTACGAGTTATTCCAATATTTCTGCGACTGTGACTTGCTTGGTTTTCAAATGATTTTCATCTTAGAATGTGTTACTAAAATGAATTTAGTTCTATTATTCTGGAAAGTAGGTAATAAAATTTCCCTTTTCTTTATAAAGTTGCAAAAAAATTTCAGAAACAAATTCACAATAGAAAACTTAGTTATCTTGTCAGATTAAAAAGATTAAGCAAATGGTGGAGAGGAATAGGGTAAGACAAATATAAATAAAAAAGCGAAATAGGAAAAAGCAGATTTCTTACCTTTCTACAGCCAACCTGATATAGCAGATATGAAGAGTTTTTTAACTTGTTATTAACTGTTTATTTTTTAAATACTACTTACCTAAAATACCTTTAACACCACATGCTTTCAGAAATTTTACATAGGGTTTTATCAAATCATAACAAACATCTTTAGTCCTGGATTTTACAAATGGTGTAACAACTGGACATAAAAGCCCTCTGAATTTCATCATTTGCTAAAAAAAACAATTATAACATGTAGGAAGAATTGCAAATCTTTAATCTGCTGTCAAAAAAACTATAAATAAAATAATACAACAGGTAAAACACTCTTATTATCTTACCTTTTTGATAATTTTTTCTGATGGTGGTTGAGTGGTATTCCTCTTATGCTTCATGGAAGACATGTGTTTAAAAACTTCAGACTTACCACATTTATAATCTTTTTTACAAAATTTACAATAGAAGTAAGTCTCTCCATGAACACTTTCCGATAACCAGGGTTTCACAGATGGTATGTCTTCCCATTCTTTTTTGTATTTTTGTAAATACTAAAATACAATTTATATAGAAGGTTACGATAGTATTTACTTGTAATAAAAGATGGATAATTTAAAAATATTTCAGTACTTTTGAAGTCATATTTTTTCTGTTAGTATAAATACAGAATAAATATTACTATAACAGCATTAGTAGCTATCCAAAATTCATATTAAATACTCATTTTTAATGCATTTGGGCTTTAACTGATGATAAAAAGTAAGTAAACCTCGAAATAAACCACAGCCATAGTTGATTGTATAATTTGAAATACCTCGAGTTATTTATTAAGTATGGACACATGACTTTTTATAATGTAATTCAACTTTCCATACCTTAGACCACATGAATGTTTCCTAAAAGTCGTCATGGAGTGATAATAAATGTCTACAGATTTTAAAAACATTTGTCACTTTACTTCATTTTTGATAAAATGAAGAGATTAAACCAACAACGAATAACAAGGTTGATGATCTTATTTGAAGAGGGTCGTGCAGTAAAGAGAATATATCGGAAGAAATCGGCTTACCCAAAAGTACCATTGGAGAACTGAAACAGAAATGGGAAAATACTGGCTCTCTAAATAGAATGCCTGGAAGTAAAAGACAGAGGATATCAAATGAACAAGATAATAACTTGGTAACTTTTTTGGAGAACCATCCATTCCAAATAGCCGTGGAGGTGCAGAGACAAACTCCCTGGCTCCGTTAAGGTAGCAAGACACCATGTAAAAGAAAGATCTAATTTAAGAAATTGACTCTCAAGAACTCCTGATGTAGATCCGATTGAAAATGTTTGGGGCTACATTGTCAAAAAAATTGCCATCCAGAAAATAGTGATGACTTGTGGAACAAAATAGAAGAAATATGGAACAACTATAATATGCATCACGCTCAAACGCTGGTGATATCCATGCCCAAACGCTGGGAATTAAGTATTGAAAAAAATGGTGCTGCAGTAAAATACTAATTTACTCATATTTTTATGTTTTTTCTGTCTGTAATAAATTTTGAAACAAAATATACTAAATAATTATTTTTTAATAGATGAAAGTTAGAACTGGATGGATTTATTTGCTTTTTGCCATGAATCTATTAACAAAACAGGCTAGACGAAATGGAACATTTTTCTAAAAATGATATATTTAAACAGTTTATTTAAGTGGCCATAAAGGTAAAACAGCCAGATTACCAAATTTTGTAAATATGACAGAAAATGTTAACATACTTAAGTGTCCCAGATTTTTGTCTGCAACTGTACCTACATTACTTTTTTCTGGGTACTTAATGCAAATAAAATTACAAAAAGGAAAACAGGGCAAAGATGAAGCAATGTAACAAAATAATAAAATTTTGTGTTTGCCTAAATTGAATAAAAAATTGACCGACCTCTTTACAAAAAGGTAATTCTCTCTGTGTGTGTGTGTAACTCTCTAAGTGTTATTAGAGCATACCAATAGTGCCTATTTTATTTTTTTTTTAATGTAATTTTTATTTTATCCGATAAAATACAAGCTACCTTTTTATTATTTGGGGACCCAGTGGTCCCATCTTTTTTCTTTCTACCAGGCTTTTGTTTTTCTTTTTTAATTCTTTTAGACAAAGGCTCATCATCGTCTTCTTCATCGTCAGATTCATCATCTATAATATGATCATATTCACTTCCAGAATCTGGTTTAAAATCAGAAAAGAGGTCCTTTGCTGTTTTGTGGGTTTCACTTTTTACTTTAGCCTCCTCCTCCCTATTTTCATTTTCAAGGTCCAAACGTATTATCTCAACACCCTCATCATCTCCTTTATTTACTTCCTTCTTAATATCCATATTTTGAACACCTTTTTAAAAAATTTCAGTGATCAAACAAAAACCAAAGCCAAACATAACATAACCTTTCAAAACTGAGAAACCGCCATTAGGCAATTTCGATTAATCAAAATTATCACCAACAGACAACGGGCTCTACCAACTATACACATAAGTTTTATTGAAATTTAGCCCAATTTTCTGTGGCGACAGATGCCAGACTTTTGACAACAATAAAAGCAAGGTTATGTTTTTGCTCTTGGTGATCTGCTAACTTTAATTTCTACTGTCCTAAGTAACGCGAAACCCAAGAAATTTCTAATAAATTCTGCTAGGTATAACGTACTGCATTTTGTATGTGAAAAGCTCGAAATCGGTGCACTCATTCTTCCTGCTTGCAGTAAGAACGCACCCCCTTAAAAGCTTCAGAATTTCTGACAGGCGACAGCTATTTCCTTGTCTAGGGTTATGTTGAATTACATAAACATAACCTGACTTTTTTGCTTGTAAAGGTTTGGGTTTGCAAGGAGCGTGCAGTTTGTTTTCGTTGTTCCAAGCAAGCACAGAAAAAGGGGCTCCAAGTTTTGCCTTGTTGTGGCAGTCTTTGTGATATTTGTTTTATTAAAGAACTAGTCTGTCTCAATTCCTTTTAAACAGTGCGAGTAAAACACCGAAATGGAAGTATTTAACGATGAGAAGCCCCGTGTTATTTTAACAGAAAATAAAGTTATTGACGTAAGTTATGGGGACCTTATAGTGTAAACTTATATTAATTTTGTCGTCGTTTACTTTAAGAACCTCATAAGTCCGATTTTTTTTCAAAAATAGGTGTACTTATAACATTTTTTGCTGATAATAGTGTACCTACTCCTATTACAATTTTTTTTCTTTACCAAAACATTCTCAGTGGGCTCACTATTAAAATCCCTAAATTTGGTATGGGTCCTGTAAGTAGGAACAGAGATATAACTTTGAAAAACCAACCGCCAGTCATGTCTACATCCAGAAAGGCAAGATTTAACTTATTGTTATTCTTACACCTATTTAGTAACACAATATAAAATGTACAAATAATATATGAAATAAACTACAGAAGGAAGAAAATCAGTCAGAATAAGCAGAAAATTACTTTTTTTTATTTTATTTTAGAACATTCCCAGTGGTCCCACAGTTTTTGATCAGCAATTTAAAATCAAGAACTTTAAGAAACAATTTCAAATAGTCATTGTCCGTCATGAAAATACACGGGAAAATATGGAAATGGAGTTCGACTTGATTGGGATTCATCCATTTCTTGCAAACACATTTAGAAGATTAATACTAAGCGATGTACCAACTATGGCAATTGAGAAAGTTCATATTCTTAATAATACTTCAATTATTCAGGATGAGGTTTTAGCTCACCGACTTGGTCTTGTTCCTCTTAAAGCTGACCCAAGGCGTTTTGAATTTAAAACTGATCGTAAGTTAAACTAATTTACATTAGAATAAATTATTAAAAATCCTTCTGGCAACTGAAAAAAGTTGCAAGAGGTTTATTTACGCCTTGGTTTTTGTGTATCTAAATTCTTGTATTTTTTTTAAGTGTACTTAGGTAGGTAAGTAAATTGTATATGCAGATATTAATTATCTTAAGTAAGTTTTTTTTGGCCCAATTCAGGCTAGGATCCTCCTTGAAAAAAAGAAACCTATGTTATTTAGAGAATTTAAAATTTGATAAATTTTTTAAAAATTTTAATTCAACCATAGTAATTTGAATTTGAAAAATTACAAAAAAAAGCGTTGAGTTTTACTTTATGTTTTTAGCATCTGCTGCACCAGATGAAAAGGATACTTTGGAATTTGAGTTAAAAATAAAATGTTCAAATAACAAGGATTCAAGCAAAAAAGAATCTTCTAGGCCTGAGGACATGTATAAAAATTCAAATGGTAAGTTTTTAGTTTATGTTTGTATATGTTACAGGTTTTTTTTTTATCTAAGACATCCCACGTAGACTTCAAGCCTAAGTACTATCGTACCGTGGGTGTCTGAAGAGAAGGGAAATGTAGTCTATTGACACGGGATTTGAAGGATTGGAGGTTGGGACGGGAAGGGAAAACATCTGCAGGCAATTTGTTCCATAATTTGGAGACCCTAGGTAACAATGAGCGAGAGAAGTGGTCTGTTCTAGGCTTTTGTAGCTGGACAGTAAAGGGATGCATACGCAACGCGCCTCTGGTTGTTCTGTTAGGGACATTCAGTGGGGGAATAATACCGGCCAGTTTTTCAGAGCAAAATCCGTGGAAGTAGCGGTAGAAAAGGGATCAATCCCCTACAGCGCGGCGATGAGCGAGAGAAGGGAGTTTTCTTGTGAGGGCTGGGTCATTGATAAGTCGAATGGCTCTCTCCTGGATAGAATCAAGGATCTTAAGTGTCGAAGGTGGTGCCGCTCCCCAGATGTGGGAGCAGTACTCTAGGTTAGGTCTTATTTGGGAAACATAGAGAGTGTATAAGTTGGAAGGGGAGAAGTATGACTATTGTTACAATATTAACTGTAAATTCTAATTCTATGGGCATTTTTTAACATTAATAAAAATTTCTAGGTATTTATTGATTTATTTTAGGGAAACAATACGTATTTAAATAGAATAATGAGTTCTTAGTTAACTTAGTTAACCTTTTAAATTAATCTCTTCTGAATGAAATAATTATACACGTTGAAACTTTAAATAATTGACTGAAAATTGCTTATAGAGTTATTGTTAAAAAATTGTAAGCCAAAAAACCATGTCAAAATGAAATGGGGATTGGAGAATCCCGCCTTAAGAACTGATTTTTTTCAGAAATTGTGAATCATTGAAAGTCGCCGGCAAAGTACCTATTTATTCATCAGTTAGAAATTTACCTAAATATAGTAATTTTATCACTACCTAAACATTAATTTTAAGTTGTTGCTTAAGAAATAAGTGATACAAAATAAATTTAAATTAAAAAAAAACAGTAAGTAGGTAGGTACATGATAAATAATTGCCAAATGGTCAGTTCGTTTATGTTACAAGAAGGTGCATTAACCTGCACTATTTATTTTATTTATAGAAGGGAATTAGGGAAATAAATTAGTGCAAGTTAGTGCAGTTTAGAATAACAAATGAACAAACCTTAAGAGTAGGTATAATAGGCTAAAAAATACATGAGGAGGGATAATTTCTAATGATAGATGTATATAACAAGAAAACAAAACAAGCAATACATATAAGGGATGGGTGGTATTCAGTGCTTTTTGTATTTTGCCACATTTTAAAGTAAGAACAAAGAACCCGTGAAAATTTGGAAAAAAATTAACTGCCTTTTAATTTTCTTTTTCTAAAATAGATTAGATCATCATATTGTTATACTTTTTAGTTTACTCCAAACACTTGAAATGGGTTCCTATTGGAAGTCAGAAAAGTAAATTTAAAGAGAGTGATGTGGGACCATTACATCCAGATATTCTAATAGCTAAGATGAGACCAGGGCATGAATTGGATCTTAAATTATTTGCAATAAAAAGTAATGGGAGAGACCATGCAAAGTTTTCACCTGTAGGTAAGTTAAATTATTCTCTTTTGAATTTAAATCTACTAGAAGAAAATTCCAAAATTTGGAAAAATGTACTTTCCTGATTGTAACAGCATATTATTTTTTTGGTGTAACTATGTAACACCCACTGATGATTCCTTTTTCTTTCTTTACATTTTCTATTTGGCCCTAACGGTAACCTAGGAATACAGCTGGCAGTGAGGAAATAAACATTCGCGCGAGGTCGGAAGATCCCCGTGTTAACTGCTGATAACCCACCACTTTACTCAACACCTTTTCTAGCCTTGCTGTTGACTAGTTGACAGTATAGCATTTACTGCCGCGGTTTAGGCACTAACTCCAATTTTTATGAATTTTTGACTCATATTTATATATTCTAATTATTTTTTCTATGTTCCCCTGTTTCCTAACAGAAAACCACAAATTTTTGGATCAACATACACTTTATTTCCACAGATTATGTTTGGGATCCACCCAAAATACACTTTTTCACAATTCTTAATTTTAGACAATTTTTCAGTAATCCTAGATAAATTCTTGGGTTTCTAACGGACTTACTTTTTCACGTAATTTGTAAAATAAATTACGATGAGCTCCAAAACTTCCGAATATACACCGTACTTATTGAACCTAGGCTTTTGGACTTTCCCGTAGACAATCTCGGTTCGCGATCGGGCCGAGTAACACCTTACATCGGTAAGTATCTTTTAACTGTGTTTCTAGCAGAAGTCATCCCGCTTATATAGCGAAAATTCCCAAAGATTTCCCCTGTTAACGACCACTTTACGTAATTAATGTGACCACATATCATTTATGACCCCACTAAATTCCTTTTTGTATTTATCAATATAATCCTTTCTTGAATATTTTAAAATTTACTTTCCTTTATTTGTGTACACTGCTTCAATTAAATACTTATAGGCCGCCTCACTATACCTATGACGGAATTTTAAATTTCTTTAACACATTTGTCATTCAGAGCCATAAAATATTACATGATGTCTGCTTCAGTGTCCTAAATAATTTAGTAAAACTAATCCTTTGATCCATGGTAATGCATTTGTTAAGCGATGACATGGGTTGACATTTGAAATATAGAAAACGCATCTTTAATTCCTATAAAAAGTTTTATTTTAATTTATTATTATCTTTAATATATCTATTTAAATTTTAGCGACAGTATTCTATCGTCTACTACCAGACATTCGAATAATCAAGCCAGTAGAGGGAGAAGCCGCCTACAGACTTCAAAAATGTTTTTCACCAGGAGTTATAAGCGTCAGAACGGAAAATGACAAAAAATACGCTGTGGTAAAAGATGCCAGATATGATATGAATAGTAGGAATGTATTCAGATATGATGACCTCAAAGATTCAGTTGTAATGTCAAAATCACAGGATCATTTTATATGTAAGTTCTTTTTTTATTTTAATCGAAACATAAATTGTTATCCTATTTTTCAGTTACAATAGAATCAGTTGGAGCTCTACCACCTGAAGTGATTTTCAAAGAAGCTGTCACGATTTTAAAAGACAAGTGTTTGTCATTGTTAAATGAGCTTAACTCTTAAGTTATTAAAATTAATTTACTGTTTACTTGTTCTTCGACTTATTTAAACAAAAAATTAAAGGGATGTTTGATTTTGTGGTATAAATGTTTATCTTTCAAAACTCGTTAACTTAATTTTTTTAAAGAGTGTGTTTATAACTGTCCAATAAACTTAATTTTTAAGTAAATAAATCAAAAAATTACTTGCCTTTGTCCGGTCCTTACCAGTTTCAATAGGGTTTTAAAAATCCGGGTCCTATACAGCATCCAAAAACACCTTCGACGTTTAATAATTCTGCAACGATACATCCTGTATAATTGAATTTTTTACTGAAGCTATCCCTCTATTAACCCCAAAAAATTCGACTGCTCCCCCTCTGACCGTTTCCGAGAAAAACCACCATTAAATGGAAAATAAAACATTTTCGAGCTACTGTAAAAATAATTTAATACATTATAAAAGAAGAGTCACTTTGCCAATTAGTTTTAAACCAATCCAGTCAAGAAAATAAAAGTTACAATAAGCAATAAAACTTAAAAATAAAAATTGGACATTAACGCAAACCGGTACCTAAAAAGGTTACATAACTTAAAAGTATATGTGCTTAATAAAAAATCATTGGTTTAGCTTTTAGCCTGCTAAAGCTTAAGCAAGTGATATTGATGATGTTGGGATTCCGAACCTTTGGCCATACAGGCCGTCTGTTAACACTACGAGTTAACACAGAGTGCTAATGAAAAGCACCAATAAAGGAATTTTTAAACGTGAAAAGTACTAATAGTGTTTTTTTTTTGTTAAATAAGATCCGTCCTTCACATTTTGACATCACGATCGTCCTGGTAAAATATATATGTAAAATTCTAACTAAGTAGCATGCTAAATACTTATACATAGTAACTAGGCGGTACTGAAAGATCGCTTAAAACTGATAATTCTTCTTCTGTAAATTTTAACTTATGCATTTCCCAGTTATCGTGATGCGTCCTTTTAAAATCGCCCATTGTTTTGCGTATAGTTGCCTGAAAATTTAAAATTACATTCAAAATTAATAAAGAATATTAGGAATTTCACACTGAAAAACTAAAGGCCTTGGGTTTGATGTCAAATGATGTGAAATGTCAAAGCGTATCGTAACAGACGCGTATGCAAATTAGTGGTGTAGCGACGATTACGACACGCCTAAAAGTCTACACAGGCAACGTATTGAAAGCGAATGATAATCATTATATATATATATATATATATATATATATATATATATATATATATATATATATATACACAAATTGATGGCGACTGCACCTAAATCTTTAGATGATATGAAAGACAGAATCAAATTAGTGACACCTGAAATGTTACAGGGGGTAAGAAATTCATTTAGAAAAAGAGTGAGAAAATGTTTGGAAGCTGAAGGGGGGCATTTCGAACAACTTCTCAAGCATGACGGACGATAAGTTGAAATTAAATGTAAATAATTTTTTAAGCATTTTTTCAACGGAAATTTAATAGAACTTTTTAAAACTATAACGCGAGACATTCAATATAAATACTCACTGGTATGGGCTGTGGATCACTTAGGTGTGGCCCAAGAGCTTCGAATACAGCAGGTAAACTATCAGGTACATCGTACGGATGAGCGTTTATAAAAGAACACAATCCTAATACACCTGCATGTCTGATAATAAGATTCTTGCTAGCTTCCATGTTATCACTGGTTTTGCCCTTTCTGATTTTGGTTCGTGCTTTTTGTTGGAAGAGTTTCTGAAACAAAACCATGTAAAAGAGTTAAATTACAGAAAATTAGACAAGTTATATTTATTAAAAATTCCTTGTTATAATAATGTATAAATTTATTAATATAATTTTTTAAGAGGTGCTTATTTGGTTAGTTGACAAACAAAAAGTCCTTATAGACATGGGTTTATAAGAATTAATTATTGAAGATACCATGACCTAAATCTGTATTAAATTAATAAAATGTATGTTAAAATAAAATATAAAAATTTTTGACATACATATATGTATATGTATCGAGGACTACCAAGAATATTCTTACCAATAATTCGGATGGTTCAGGTATAAACTGGCAGTGTAGTAGACCACTAACAACTTTAGCCGCTTGGAGACGTACTTCAGGTTGAGGATCTTCTAACAGTTGTAATACCAGCTGTTGAATCTGAAAACAGATTTTAAAAAATGCACATTTCCACGTTCATTTTAATATTCTATTTTTTTTTATGAGAAAACAAATCTTTTTATACAAACACAGTATACTGTATTGGAAAAGGGGCAGTACAGAATTACCATATTTTTAAAGATTTAAATTACTGTCATCCTATTGCAAGATGCGTAAAAACGTCATTCCTAATAAAAATGTTTTGCTTGTAAAATAAATAAGATTCACTTATGAAAAATTTAATTTTTATACAGGGAGCATAAAAAAATACGAAAACGATATGTCGCGTAAGAGTAAACATACCTTGTTTGTTATTTTCTACCAAAAGAACACATGAAGTATGTTTTAAATTAAACCCTGAACTGAAGTACAAAATTTCATTAAACAATTTAAATATTAAAAGTATCAAGTTTTATCATATTATTTCTTTAAAGTCCCAACTATTCTCTGTCACACCTTTAACCAGAGTACTAGTTTCTACATATTAAACAATAATGACACCTATGAACATGTTTGTCAATGTCTTTACTAACTGATATCTTTATTGTTTTGCTTAGTTTATATCATATTCTTTGGACTAATGTGCTAAAACCAGTTACTTTTAATATTTAAATTCTTAATGAAATCTTGTACTTCGGTTTAGGCACAGTGCTCTTAAAGCAATGAGAGGTATGACTAAACTGTCACCATAAACTGTTTGCGTGACTAGTTTTGTACATGTTTATAGATCAAACTGCCGTTTGAATTAAAATCCTATCAGCTTCTAGGATCAGAATATCTTACAATGAAAATACAAGATATTAATACATATTTCTGTGTTATTTGGGTGGAGGCACAAACGGCATTACTACTTTAAAATTTGTATTATGAGCAGGAGGCAAAGCAAACTGCCAATAGAATTTATATTAAATCACCTATAACTAACTTAAACGCTATATTGCGAGTTATAAATATCAAAAATAGCTCACAAAGTGACGTCATGCGCGAACCCGGACGAATTTGACATGGTTTGGTATCATATCTTCCTTTTATTGTATCAAGAATAAAGATTAGACAACCGGAAGTTTGTTTGGTATTTCGGCCGTCCAGTACAATACATAATTATATTCATGTCAAGCATTTCGGTACATTAAAATCGGAAAAAAATATATTATAACAGAGGTAAGTCCTGTGTTTTCCAGAAAGTGTCAAAAATAGTTTTTGACAAATTTTTACAAATAAGAATTCGGGGACTATTCAGAATAATGATATAAAACGTTGTAAGGGTTATCATAATGAGGTTATTTTTTTTTCTGTCCTGTGGTGGAGATTGAGAATCGTCAGTATTTTTTTATAATAAATTTTTGACGCCACTAATATTTTTTAAAAATTTGCAAACATTTGCAAAATTACATTACATGTTTTTTTAATTATTCGGCCGGTGGCCTAGGTAAATTTCATAGATTTAGAAACAATAAATAAATAAATAATAATAAAAGTGTCTTTAATCAGTCGAAAATTTCATCAAAATCGATCCTAGTAAAGTTATTGATCATTTCAGTACCTAATCTTTTTCTTCATTTTTTTTTCTGATCGGGAGTGTATTTTATATTAAGGTATTTACATATATTTTAAAAAAGCTTACCTCTAGCACCCATTTCTTAGTGCTTATAATGGTAGCCATATTGTAAAAAACAAAAATAGGTAAAAGCTCGGCTATTATTGCCCTCGCTGACCACAGCGGGCAGTTGACCACCTCTGTAATAGCTGCGATGGCGTTTGGAATGTATTGTTCTACTGTCATAGTTTGTGATAGAACTACAAGTAGATTCGTGGACAGAGTAGCAATTTCTTCATCGGTTTCATAATTCTGAAGCACAGCGGCTAAGGGCAGTAACTTGAAAAATGCCGGTCTAGCTGAGAAGTTAACCCTCACCATAGTTTGAGATATAAATTTAGCGACTAAAAAGGGTGAGTTTAATTTTATAAAAATCATGACACTTAATAAGCACATAGCATTGGATGGTATGATTTTTATCATATTTTTGGATTCTAGGAGAAGTTCTAGACATATTTTGTATAGCATACCCTATGCGGTTTTTCAATCATTTTTGAAATATTTCAAATTATAAATTATTCATAAATATACTTTAAACATAACTATCTATCTTGCGAACGAAATACCTGCTACCTTTTCAAATTTTCTTTGCAGGTAAGTCAAAGTTAATGTCAAGTTTGGCAATAATACTTTAGTCATCGTGAATTTATAATTTTATTTTTATGCAAAATAAGTTAATCTATTAAACAATAAATGTTGATTTTTATTAGTTATTAATATTTGAAAGCAATAACCAGTAGTATTATAAACAATAACAAATGAATTATAACATAAACAGATAAATATTAACATTGGCGAATAAATATCAGAAGAAATTTTCAACATGTTCGCCATTTAATTCTTCGCACTTTTCATACATTCTTCTCTGCCTCTGAAGAGTGTTATAATACTTTCAGCATCATTTTCGTTCAGATTTCTTACTTTATTTCTCACCTTCCATTGAATTTCTTTAATATTTTCATTATGATTGCTGTATACTTTTTCAAATGACCTCAAAGAAAAGGTGTGAGGTCTGGGCCATTTGCAGGCCAATGTAACGTTCCATATCTACCGATCCATTCGGAATACTGATGGTTTAAAAAATTGCGAGCCTCAATTATATTATGGCAAGGCGCTCCGTCCTGTTACCATATAATAAGCCGACGTTCTTCAAGTGGAAATTCGTCGAAAATATCTTCGATGTCATTTTCTAAAAAACTAGGATAGCGCTGGCCAGTTAATGCTCCCCGAAAAAACAATGGTCCTAAAATTTTATTTTGTAATATCCCACACCAAACGTTGATTGAATTACGCCCCTGAAAAGCAATATCTTCGACGGTAAAGGGATTTTCATCCGACCAAACATAAACATTTCGTTTATTAAACATTCCCGCAGTTGAGAAAGTTGCTTCGTCTGTCCAAACGATAGTATGAAATAAATTAGGACCTTGCCGCAATTCTTTCGTTAAAATTTATGACAAAAGTACATCTCCTTTCTTTTTGATCGGCACTAAGATTTTGAACTGGCATAATTTTATATGGTCTATACTTAAAATACTTTAACGTTCTTTGAACTGTTCCATAAGTCAACATTTTATCTCTTCTTCCGTATCTGAGATACCGCACACAATCGGGAATTGATTTTTTTCGATTCTCTTGAAAATATAATAAAATCGCTAGGTCCCTTTCTTCATTTCTTTCTCTTCTTCTTTTTCCATTGACCAGAATTTCTCTTTCTTCTAGTCTTCTATTTGTTTTTATTATGGTGTTTAATGATGGAGTTCTTTGTCCCTCTTCAATACTTTCTTCATATTGTCTTTGAGCCGCTCTAACATTATTATCATTTTTTAAATGTAATTTTAACATTTTGTATCTCTCATTAATAGTCATTTTGCATAAAAATAAAGTTATTAATTCACGGTGACTATAGTATTGTCGACCTTGATATTGACTATGACTTACCTACGAAGAAAATTTAAAAAGGTAGCAGGTATTTCGTTCGCAACCTGGACAGTTACCTTTAAAGTATAATTTATGTGAAATAATTTTTAATTTGAAATATTTCAAAAACGATTGAAAAACCGCATAGGGTATGTTTTACAAAATATGTCTAGAACTTCCCCTAGAATCCAAAAACATGATAAAAATTATACCATTCAATTTAAAATAAGCGAGAAAATCGATGTTTTATACTATATTTTTTTAATTCGATGCTTAATTATTTTGCTGATAAGATATATGAATGATCCATAAAAATCTCCAAATATTTCATATTTAACATTTTTTCCCATCTTTAAAAATTAAAAAGTTATAAGGCCTATTCACTTTTATTTGGATATCCCTGTGCCTATAAATAAAAATACCTACCTATTTTATACAACCTCATAATTTCTTCTTTGTCCTTATCAGATGCAATATTTATTAAGTTTAAATTATCACAGGTTTGTTCTACACCACTTGCACTATTATCAATAGTTTTCCTCAATATATACTTATACAACAAATCCAACTTTGGAGTAATTTCTTTAAAGAAATCTTCTATTCTAGGTCCGTTCGTAGCATTTCCACCAGGAAAAACTAAATCTTTACCATAAACAAGTGAGAGAAAGTAGCTGATTTTTTCTCTTATATTTTGGAATGGGTGTGTTAAATGAGGCTTAAAATACTCGAGCATTCTATTGAATATTTCAGCGTTACGCCAAGACTGTTGCCCAAGGGCGATAGAGAGTATGTGTAAACGGCTACAAGCAACAAAAGATGTCGGATCTTTCAGGGGATCTTCCATAAGAAATTCTAATAACCAATGAATCGTGTTTGGATCCCTAGACTCAATGCCCATAGTAATACTTAGGGCCCAATCTGCAATAGTCTCGTTTCCCATGTTTACGACGGCAGTGTTTAAAATCGGAATTAGAATTTCCCATAGTTTTTGTACTTTTTCAAAGGGCCAATGTTTCGAACCGCGGATTATCGCAGCTACGAGTTCGGCCGCGCATCTTTGACTTGATTCCTGTTTGTCCTCTACCAGTCTTTTTATATGTGGAACGAAAACTGGTAGCAATTCATCTTGAAATATTTTAAATATATTCTGTAAATAAATAAACTTGTTTATAAAATGGTACCTACTAAATATTGGAAAAAGCAAGACAAAAATTCACACACTTTACATTTTTGTATATCGAGCGAGTTACATATTTGCAAATATAGTTTTGAGTAGATTCGTCGGTTAAAAATCAAGGTAAGTACACACATAAATTAATAGTATTTAACGTTAAGCATTTTAAAACAGTTTAAAATCCAAGTCACCCCATCTTAGCAAAACTTCCGGGAAGGCACATCAAACAAACACCCTGTACATAGTATATTAATCACTATAAAGTAAAAATGTTTATAATTATTGTTGAACAATATCGTTGACGATTATAGCAACAATAATTTAATTTTAAAAACCGCCGCGGCCGTTGAACTATACCAAACAGTTAGATATTTATATCACGTTCGTAACAAGACACGGTATTAGCTGTTTCCAGCCACCAGTGCGATGTTGCCAGATCATCTTCATGGCTCTCTTGTTTAAGAAGGCTGTGATTTAACACAACCAAAACCGAAATTGAGTGAATTATTAGATGGACTAAAATTTTCTTACCTTAAAAGCTAAAAATCTATAAGCGTTGAACTGATCCAGACCTTTTTTCTCTTCCAAAGATAAGTACTTGATTAACTGGTCCACGTTTTTTTCGTTCTTAAAGAAATTATATATCTCTTGCTCTATATCAGTCATGTTATTTAATCTGGACGCCACGGTCTTCTGCTTGGACGGTGGCGCGTATATCATTAGTTGTTTTGGCCAGGTATAGTACCCAGTAATTTGATCATGAACGAATCTAGGTTCTTCCCACTGGGCTGGAGTTCTTGGTACGAGCTTACTATCGTATAACAACCATTTGTTATCTTCCCTGTTTCCAGGTATTAGTTTGGTATCTCTCTTTGAATTCGAAAACTTAAAGGGATCAATTTCAATTTTCTCAAATTTCGGCTTGTTTTGGATCGCTATGAAAACTAGAACTTTAATTGCGTTTTTCCTGATGTTTATGGATTCGTTGATGGTGGCTTGAAGAAAGAATTTTACCGCTCTGGCATTATAGTTGACGTCGAAATGGACCAGATTCTTGATAAGGCTTATTGCCATGGAATTGTAACGCCAGTGTCTAAAAGGAAACCAATCACTGTCATTCTCTAAATATTGTATAAATCGCCATTTTTATAAACAAGCTGTTTTAACTAACATTTCAAACGCTAATTTCTTGGAAATAAACAAAGATATTAAAGTTCTGTAAAGAAGCGGATTAAATACCTTAATTGCATGAAATAATTCAGGCGACGTTCTTATTCTACGACTCTCTTATTCACAATTTCTTAATTTTCACAAATTTTTTCAATAGCCCTAGGCAATTTCTTGGGTTTCAAACTCACTTACTTTTTCACTTAATTTCCACGCTATTTGTCAAGAAATTTCAACGAGCTCCAAAACTTCCGACTTTACACGTACTTATTAAATCCAGACCTTTGGACTTTCCCGTAGATAGAATTTCGGTTCGCGATCGGGCAGCGCAACACCTTACATCTGTGAGTATCTTTCGACTGTTCTAGAAGGAGTCATCCCGCTTATATGGCGAAATTTTCCCCTGTTAACGACCACTTCACGAAATTAATGTGACAACATGACATTTACGACTTCGTTTTCCGCGAATTTCTTCGAGTGGGCGACCTAATTTAGCAGGTAAATGAAGGACAAGCTCTTAAATCGTCTGGAATTTATTACATTTTTATTATCAAGTGGGTAGCTTTTTATTGCACCCCGCATTTTCTGTTGACATTTATAGATGCTCGAGTCATAACAAGCACATAAAAAAGCTGTTAAGTTATATAGATTTCAATATGGTGCAACATTTGCCAATGATGAGTCGATAAGAATAGATCGTCACGAGGCGGATCTTCTGTCGGCCAATCATATGATAAGATATAGCATATTTTCCTTTGTAATTTCACCATTTAGAGTAACCGTACAGGAGGTTAGTTTATCCTGCCTGTAAAATGCTCGGTCGGTTAGACAAGTTTTATACTTCTTGGTGAAATTAAATGAAATCATTTCTTTGCTCTCACGTTCAATTATTTTTTAAATAAAGGATTGGTTTTTCTATTTATTAATATTTAAGCTAATGTGTATACATTTTTGATAGAATATTTAAAGCATTTCTAATTATCAATTACTTGGCCACATAAGTGTTTGAACAATTTTTACATGACATTTTCAATAAAACTTCAACATTTTCTGTTTTGAAAAATTTCGTCAATAATAATTATTTAATTTTCGTTAATCGCGAATGGTCAATTTATTTGAAACATTCCTTTGGTGTTGCAAAATTAATTCTTGAGAATTCCTTTTTGTATTTATGAATATAATCGCTTCTTGAATATTTAAAAATTTAGTTTCCTTTATTTGTTTACCCGGCGTTATACCTAGGGCTGGGCGATTATCGAAAAATATAATCGATTTTTGATTATTTGAAATAATTGATTATTTCCGATTAATCGATTAATCGAAATTAATCGAAAAATCGATTAATCGATAAAATTTATATTAATTGATTAATCGATTAATAGATTAATAGAAATTAATCGAAAAATCGATTAATCGAGAAAATTGATTATTGAAGTCGTCGAAATTATGTCATTACTAATGACATAATGAGAGCGACTCCAGCGCTTACCACTTGCTATCTTGAACACAATTCCGGCGGGCGATTTAAATCTTAGACCCGTAAAAATGAAAGGAGCGCGGATCGAAAAGTATTCAAATTATTTCGTTGAATACGTGATTCATAGCCGAGTTATGATCATAAAAAAGAATCGATTAATCGAAAAGTCGATTAATCGAAAAATCGATTAATGGATTTTAAATTTTTTTGTAAAATTAGTAAAAAGTTTTCCAATTGTAAAGAACATTTTCAGACACGCTGTATATCTCGTTTGCGATTGGTAAAGAATATTGTGTCATATATGTCCGCCCAGAATTGACAATATTTTATACAACTTACAAATTTCCACTTTCGCAAGCCTCAAGAAGAGAATCCAATAATGTGTCATAGGCTTTCCTTCTTTCCAACGACGCATTCTTCAAGTACTCTTCTCCATTATCTATATATTTTTGAAAACCTTTTAAATCGCAAACGTACGGCTTGGTATTGGCCAGATAATAGGCCGCCGTTAAACTAGAATCGGGTATGACAAGTTTTATCGCAATCGTAGGGAAAAACTTATGCACCGTATCTGTAATAGCAGTAATTAAATTAACAATGGATGGTTTTTCCGAAGGCATCGACTTTACTATTAAAGGCCATATCTCCATTATAAAACCCCAATCGTGTCTGGCGACTATAGGAGCTCCTTTGGGACCTAGTAATATGTATAAGCAACCTTTAAACTTTTCGTGGTTTTCCTCGGAATTCATTCTTAGAACGTCTTTGATCTTGTTTGTGAGAAGCGTGAAGGAGTAAGGGAAGTTCTGAATCATTCCAAATAGCTTTGACTGAGCGGCCATTCTTACCTTAAATAGAAAATTATGGTATTTTAGGTTGGGGAGGAATAAGTAGAATTTTAGTGAAAAAAATAGAAGTATTACAAAAAAGATTTCTAAAAATTATGTTTAATAAAGACTATTTTTATCCTTCAAAGGAATTATATTCAGACACAAAAAAAAATGGACGTTAGGCAAATATACAGGGTGTCTAAAATAGGGGATACCACTATTGCTATCTCCGAAACGGTAAAAGATACGAGGTCAGTTAAATTAGAGAAATTGTGCCATTTTCAGTCCCTATTCATATTCCGTTTACGGAGTTGCCAAATTCTCTATAGTTTCGTATCTACAGGGGATTTTTTAAAAATAGTCAAAAATTTAATTCTTAAATATCTCGAAAATTATTACAGTTAGACAAAAATTGTTTTAACAAAAATCACACGATTTTTTACCTTCTAGAAAGTAACGTTATTGTTTTGTTTATACCGTTTGTTTTTATTGAGTTACTGATACTAACTTGTTTTTTTCAAATACGGACCTGGACTTTTTGCTCCATTTTTTGAAAGAATACTTTATACCCTTTACAACTGTGTATAACTCGAAAATATTTTCCGACGTTTTGATCACGACTAGTAACATCATCAGAATTTTCTGACAATACGGACCTGGAATCTTCCATGTTAAGGCACAATTCACAACCTATCGCTATGGTTTGTGGTTTTTGTGGTTGTGAAATGGCGCATTTACTTGAAAAATGCCAGGTCCGGACTGGTAGAATATCCTGATCATGCTATTCTTCACCAAAACGTCGAAAACCATAATCAGGTGATAAAGAGATGTAAAGGGTATGAAATAGTCTTTCAAAAAATGCAGCAAAAAGTCCAGGTCCGTATTTGAAAAAAGCGAGTTAGTATCAGTAACTCAATAAAAACAAATGATATAAACAAAACAATAACATGGCTTGAGAGAACGTAAAAAATCGTGTGATTTTTGTTAAAACAATTTTTTTCTAACTATCATAGTTTTCGATATATTGAAGAATTAAATATTTGGCTATTTTTAAACAATCCCCTGTAGATAAGAAACTATAGAGAATTTGGCAACTTCGTAAACGAAATAGGAGTAGGGACTAAAAATGGCACATTTTCTCTAATTTAACCGACCTCGTATCTTTTACCGTTTCGGAGATAGCAATAGTGGTATCACCTATTTTAGACACCCTGTATATTTATAATATTTTAGTATACGTTTTTAAAAATAAAAATCTAATACAATTTAAAAAACATAACCATGACACTCGTCATAAAAATGAAATTTCCATTAAACCAAAAATACATAAGTTTATAGCACAAAAGAATTATAAATATTTATGTTTTTATTTAAACGATTATTTACCAGTAAATATTAAAAGAATTATATCATTAAAAAAATATAAAATTGAAATAAAAGCTTGGATATTAACAACTAACGATGTAAAGAAATTTTTGGAATTACTTTGATATTATTTTGCATAATATAAAAATTATTTATTCATTTTTCTCTAAGGATCTCTCTTGTCCTAAAAACGAAATTGTATGTATGTATTTGAATATATATTTTTTTCAAATGAATAATTTATATTATAATTAAATGTTAAATATAAGATTTGCCCCCGACAAGTACGTCTTCGGGGGTTTTATCAAGTTTATTTATAATATACATATATATATATATATATATATATATATATATATATATATATATATATATATATATATATATATATATATATATATACTTTATAAATTTTTCTTGGGTTTTTTTGGTTCAACAAAATTTCAGTAAGTCTACCTCATATTTTTTATTTCAAACGTTTCGGCAACACTTTTGCCTTCATCAGTGTAATTTTTATTCTAAAATAACATTTTGAATTTCAGTCAAACATACATTTTTATAGGTTAATTAGACTGACTTACCATAAAAAGGTTATTTCCTATTGAAAGATAGGGTGGTCAAAATGACATAATATTTACAAAAAGACACCACATTTAAAAACTTTAAAAACGTTCTAAAATACATCCATACGAAACATAAACACATGAAGTTGAAACGGTACTGAGATTTGCCAAGATTGATTTGTATGGGATCTGCTTTGGTATTTTTTGTTATTTTCGAGATAAGAAGTTATTTTTTGTTTTATATTTATGATTTATTTGTCGGAGAAGAAAAAGAAAAAGGGGGGTTGGGGGGGGGGAGGATTGTTATTAATTGTATTAGTCAATAAAATATTGACTAATTAATCAATAACGTTATAATAAATTTTGCTTAAGTTTTTTATATCTGATTTCTCGTTCACAGAATCCTCATTTTTTTTGATAAATAACATTTCTAAAAATTCCCTTTTTTGCTGGTTTATTTCCGTTTTTAAAATTTTGGTTTCAGAAAAATTAAATCTATGGGAGGTTTCCGTTTCATGTTTAGTAAGGGCGGTTTTATTTCTTTTGTCGTATCGATGGCCGTTGAGTCTGCTGTTGAGGTATTGGCTTGTTTGACCTATATATACTTTGGGGCAATTATTACATGGTATTTGATAAATGGTATGGGTTTTACGGTGTTTCTGTGTTTTGCTTTTAAGTGTTTAAATGTTATTTTAGAATAAAAATTACACTGATGAAGGCAAAAGTGTTGCCGAAACGTTTGAAATAAAAAATATGAGGTAGACTTACTGAAATTTTGTTGAACCAAAAAAACCCAAGAAAAATTTATAAAGAATATATTTGAATGGTTCAAGAATCTAGTATATTAGTATATATATATATATATATATATATATATATATATATATATATCATATTTAAATTGTAATTAATTTAAATAAACTTTATTATTATTATTTCCAACAACTAAAGCAAATGTGATAAAATAACAAAAATTTGGAATAATTTGGATTGAAAACAGTAGGATGAAGTAAATTTCTTAAAACTAGAGAATTAAAATATCTTTAAAATGAGATGTAAGAAGTCAAAAATCTGCACAAATTAACATAACTTCTCACTTACTTCACTATATCTCGATACGCTTAATTCAAAAAGATCCTCTAAGATCTGCTTGTGCGTTTGTGTAAAGGAGCAGTTTCTGCATTCAATTCTCAATTCCTGTTGCAGTATAACTCTATCGATATGCAAATGCCTCAAATGTTGTTTCTTTTGATGTAAGCGATCTTCGAGCATCTTTTTCGCCATGTGGAAAGATTTCCACCGTACCTCAAAGTCCTGACTCCTAGTCTTATTGAATAGAATAACGTGGTAAATCTAAAAGAAAAAGTTTGTGATATTTTTAATTACTTTTAATGATCATGGTGTCTGTAACCGCCCATCATGTTTTATATAACACAAATTGTTTCTTAACTATCACAAAATATTAAAGATGATTTTAAGTATAAAAGTGTAAGACCCATATTTACTAAGGTAAATTAAATTAAAAATAAATAAATAAAAACTAAAACCCGGCTACGCCAAATAGAAACTATAGAAACAAGCTACGGGCCTTGTAAATGGGATTTATATTTATAGTTGGATTACAAATTTTTATATACCTATTCATGAAAAAGAAAGATGTTTCACCGAAACAGGCCTTTATTTGTTAACAGTGGTAAAAGCATTATTAAGTATATTTTTACTTACATTTATTATATTTTGTATACTCTGTGTATCACCTTCGTCAATTTCTAATAGTTTCTTCTGTACCTTATGCAAAGTGTTCACAATTACTTTACGTACATTACTACCATCTGGCATAGTCACTTTACCCTTTTCAATAACAATAAAGTTGAGAGCCCAAGAATCTAGAACTGAATCTACCCTAAAAAGTGCGCGTGCTTATTTTTTTATTAGTTTAAACTGGTATTGGGTTTGTTACTCAGGACTGGCAATCAGCTAACATTTCTAACTAATTACTACTCTTAATTTATATATATATATATATATATATATATATATATATATATATATATATATATATATATATATATATATATATATATATATATATATATATATATACAGGGTGATTGATGGTGAGTGGCCTATTAGAAGTTCTGGCGAACTAGTCAACGGATCACTTTGAAAATTTGGTAGTTTACATAAGTGGACATGACCTTTCTTTTAAAATTATTTTTGGCCTTGCGGTGTTGCCGCTTCTACTGAAAAGTATTAGCACCTATGATAATTTAAATGGAACACCCGGTATATTATATTTTTTTTAGAATCCCTGTTGGTTTGTTAATAAGTTTCGTTAACATATTCCTATGTCTATCTAGTATCGTTGTCGAGATAATAATTATTTTCTTCTTTTTTTCTCGGAAAACATGGTAGTCAATAAGGGCTGATATTTTTGAACTCATGACAGATAGGACACTAGAATTTGGTGGAGAGCTAGGTAATACCACGAGGCTATTCACTCGGTGTCCAAATCGTAGTTATATTTGTACAGGGTGTTTCAAAACTAAACATATTTTGATGGTTTGGAAAAATGATTAAAAGTACATTTTTTTAAATGGAACACCCTGTATTTTAACCGCGGTCCTAAAAGCTCTGTAAATTTCCTATCTTTCAATATATCATGTCCCTATACCTATCTCGAATAGTTTTTGACTTATTAGCATTTATTTGGACAATTTAACTATTACAGATAACATTCACGAGTTTTTAGGAAAATTTGAAAAGTAGCCTTTGGAAACTGTTGTTTTTAAATGGATGACACTTTTCTATTATTTATTCCGTTTCGTTGTCAGTTGGTTGCCGTACTTGAAAATTCTAATTTAAGGTTTTAAGAGAAATGGAAGAAAACAATAATTATTCAAATACAGTACTTATGAATTTATTTGTTTTACATGGTCAGTGTGATAAGATCATTAGTCGTACTTGTAGAAAATTCAATGAAAAAAAAATGCTTAGATGTCAACGGCCAACGTTTTGAACATTTATTAAAAACTAATTAAATGTTTTTTACTTTTTTCTTGGTAATTTTGTTAGAAGTCAAAAAAATATTATTATGTACACTACAACTTAAATATGATTAAGTAATTTTAAGCATTTAAGAATTTACTAATTGTTTAAAATTTGTCTAAATTTCTTATTGTTCATTGATGGCAAATTTGGATACATTTCATTGAATTTTCTACAAGTACGACTAATGATCTTATCACACTGACCATGTAAAACAAATAAATTCATAAGTACTGTATTTGAATAATTATTGTTTTCTTCCATTTCTCTTAAAACCTTAAATTAGAATTTTCAAGTACGGCAACCAACTGACAACGAAACGGAATAAATAATAGAAAAGTGTCATCCATTTAAAAACAACAGTTTCCAAAGGCTACTTTTCAAATTTTCCTAAAAACTCGTGAATGTTATCTGTAATAGTTAAATTGTCCAAATAAATGCTAATAAGTCAAAAACTATTCGAGATAGGTATAGGGACATGATATATTGAAAGATAGGAAATTTACAGAGCTTTTAGGACCGCGGTTAAAATACAGGGTGTTCCATTTAAAAAAATGTACTTTTAATCATTTTTCCAAACCATCAAAATATGTTTAGTTTTGAAACACCCTGTACAAATATAACTACGATTTGGACACCGAGTGAATAGCCTCGTGGTATTACCTAGCTCTCCACCAAATTCTAGTGTCCTATCTGTCATGAGTTCAAAAATATCAGCCCTTATTGACTACCATGTTTTCCGAGAAAAAAAGAAGAAAATAATTATTATCTCGACAACGATACTAGATAGACATAGGAATATGTTAACGAAACTTATTAACAAACCAACAGGGATTCTAAAAAAAATATAATATACCGGGTGTTCCATTTAAATTATCATAGGTGCTAATACTTTTCAGTAGAAGCGGCAACACCGCAAGGCCAAAGATAATTTTAAAAGAAAGGTCATGTCCACTTATGTAAACTACCAAATTTTCAAAGTGATCCGTTGACTAGTTCGCCAGAACTTCTAATAGGCCACTCACCATCAATCACCCTGTATATATTATATATATATATATATATATATATATATATATATATATATATATATATATATATATATATATATTACTGATAAAATTTCAAAAATCTATAGTCGCAATTGCTGATGATTAGTGAGCTTTAATACCCACTGGTGATGTGACAAATAGTAACTAAACTGCTCGTCAAAAAAAAAACGAAAAAACTAAGTTTCAGCAGCAGTTTTAAATTAATTTCTGTAGTTTGAAAACGAATTGACGGATTTTTATGTTTACATGTCATTTCAGGAAGCCGTTTTTGCGTCGGCAAGGATATCTGGACATTATACAGCGCGGAAAAGAAAGTAGTGCAAAAATTTAAAAAAGTTAAAGTTCTTGTATTTGCACTAAACCGTATCCGATGTGATTTGAGAATGATGACAGAAATCCATTTTACAACGGAAATATCAATGATGTCTCTCTCTCTCTCTCTCTCGCTCTCTCTCTCAATTTTTTCTCTCTCGTCTTCTTCCTCTCTCATACTCATACAATCTTTACAGCTGATAGAAAGTTAGGTTATGAGAAACATAAACATGACATTATTTGAAGCCTGTACCGTAAGTGTTTTGCAGTGTAAAAATATACTTTAAAAGTTTATATAAAAGTCTAAATTCCTGTGTTCTATGAATTTGCGACTGACCATTGAAATATTACGCAAGGTACATATTTGCTCTTCTTTACAATATTTGAACCGGGCCTTATGGGAATGAGTAACAGGAACGCCGACCCGATATAATTGGGAACAGAGGGCATTGCAGAAGATTTCTCTAGTTATTGAGAAAGGAGTAACAATTGCGCGCTAGAAACGTTTGGTTTCAGTTTAAAACTGGAGTCACAGTGCCATTAGAAAGGGTATCTATCCTTCTGGAAGTAAGACTTTCAACATTTACAGTCAAAAATTGTGAAACTACTTGGTATATTCGATTAAACAACTGTTATCGCGTCTCTAGCTCACACAAACGCAGGTAGGTTGTATTATAGATCCATTTTCATTATATTATTATACGTAATATATCGGAGAATAGGGAATCTTTTTTTAACCTTATTATAAATTGTTTATCTTAATAAAAATATTTACTCATTTTTGCTATTTTTTCTTTATTATTTAAAAACTTTTTCTCCAATGATTTTATTGCAGATTATTGGTTAGAGGGAGAATTGTTTCTCAGAGTGGTAGGAAACAATTTTAAGTAGTATAAAATAAGAAGGTTAATATTAAAAACGAGATTTTTGAAAATGCTGTTCGTGCTCAGATATTTTGCTATAAAATCATAAAACCCATAATCCAAGTATTTTGTCAGACTAGAAATTAATTTGAATGACAATTCCGATAAAACTTTCACAGTAGACAACCAGAACTACTTGCACAACCAAACGCGGCTGTGACAAAATGTTTGATTATTCTTTTTTATTGGCAACAACATCGTTTTTATTTGTCTTTTACTAATGCCCCTAAGCTTCTGGTTAATAACTTCTAGTATTAAAACTACTTACAATTTGTATGTGGGTTCCTCCCATATGGGCAATAATAGCTGGCAAGATACAACAGAAGTTAAAATTTTTAAACTACATTTTAGTTCTTGTCTTGTCAATTTAACTTCTCCGAGAGCAAAACTATTCAAAGTTTCCAATTCGCGAATGAGGTATTTGTTTACCAAATTCTGAATCGCAGCTATTTCCCTTTCTTTAGGAACGTACCAGTTTATCTTCAATTCTGTTATTTTTTGAGGTTTGGCCCATTCTCTAAAACATAAAACCGTATTTTAAATGGCGAAAGCAACATGATAATTAAATTCGTCTGGCAAATCTACAAAAATACCTCACCAGGTTGTGTATTTCCAGAACAAACATATTCTACTAAACTCAAGCTTGATTGCTTAAAGGTAAAATGACTAATAGCGCACAAATTTGTGGTAAATAAATTATATGATAATATTAATTTCTTTCCGAGTTCTGATTTTTGTCCCAATTCTCCATAAGATCGATGCACTGTGCGCCGCACCTGTAGTGATGCGATCGTTTAAAATAAAGTTTGTTCTCATAAACACAGCTTCTTGTGGTATTACTCTCCAAAATTATCGAAAATAAAATTTCAAAGGATTATAATCATAATAATAATAATAATAAAGTTTATTTAAATATCATTTTATTTGTATATATACTTTATGTACTTTACTCTTGGCCATTTTTCATATTCTTAGTTATAACTTGCCCTGTATAATACCAATCCAAGTGAAATTTTGTATGTATTCCTCAGTTTTAGACCAAGCGGGGCATGTTCCCAAGATGCCATTTTCAAATTCAAAATTTTTTGACCCATTTGTCCTATCGTAACACCTATCCTGGGACACCCTGTATATATATATATATATATATATATATATATATATATATATATATATATATATATATATATATATATACAGGGTGTCCCAGGATAGGTGTTACGATAGGACAAATGGGTCAAAAAATTTTGAATTTGAAAATGGCATCTTGGGAACATGCCCCGCTTGGTCTAAAACTGAGGAATACATACAAAATTTCACTTGGATTGGTATTATACAGGGCAAGTTATAACTAAGAATATGAAAAATGGCCAAGAGTAAAGTACTCTTATTTGTCCAAATGGAACAAAAGCTTAGTAGAAAAAGTTGTTCAGAAATGTAACTAATATCATAATTTGAAATTACAGCTTTCTAGTCAATATTTTTATTTTTGTCAAATTTTTTGAAGTGTAATAGTACATTTTCCACCACTATCGTATTCGGTTTTTTATTATACTTGGAAACTACGTTTTCTAACATGTAATATGTACATTTACCAGGTATAGCCTAATAATGTATTGTAATACGATATTGGTGGAAAATGTACTATTACATTTCAAAAAATTTGACGAAAATAAAAATATTGACTAGAAAGCTCTAATTACAAATTATAATATTAGTTTCATTTCTGAACAACTTTTTCTACTAAGCTTTTGTTCCATTTGAAAAAATAAGAGTACTCTACTCTTGGCCATTTTTCATATGTTTAGTTATAACTCGCCCTGTATAATACCAATCCGAGTGAAATTTTGTATTCCTCAGTTTTGGACCAAGCGGGGCATGTTCCCAAAATGCTATTTTCAAATTCAAATTTTTTTGACCCATATGTCCTATCGTAACACCTATCCTGGGACATCCTGTATATATATATATATATATATATATATATATATATATATATATATATATATATATATATATATATATATATATATATATATATATAGATAGATATCATTCCCACAAGAACGTTGGAATGATATCTAGGAAAATAAGTAACATACTGAAGAAAACCACATACAAGTTTAAGTATTATTTAATGTATTACAGCGCGTTATGGTTAATATAAAATAAAATCTCTTTCATTTCGACAAACGGTCTCAAAACTTTTGGGCATGCTTTCCACCAGGTTTTGTGCATACTGCACAGGTAAAGATCGCCATACTTTTTTATTTGAGAACCTAATTGCTTCAAAGTATGTATACGCTTTCCTCTGTGATAATGCTGGACAACACTCCAACCATTTTCGATAGGGTTTGCATCAGGAGACTGTGAAGGCCATTTTAGTGTTTCAATATCATGCCCATTTTAGTCGTATTTTAAGTGTTTTTCGGTCAGCAATGGTTTTCGTAAAACACTTCGATATGAGACCTGATTTTCTTCCAGTCGTCTTTTTATCGTCATCAGACTGACTTTAATTCCTTTTTTATGAAGAATTTTTTGAGCCTGGCATAATGTTAGATTAGGATTTGATTTAAACACATTTAAAATCGTTTTGTCCTCTCTACTACTCGTTACTCATTTTTTACCTCTCTCCTGAAAGTCATCGACGTTTTTCACAGCTTTATATCGGTTTACCCACTTCCTTACAACCTAGGTCGACTTTTTATATAACGAGCAGCTGCTGAATAACTCATTTTAGGTCCTTTAGGATGGGTGCAGAAAAACACAGCTTCAAATCTGTTCACGTATGCGGAACTCATTTTCAATTACGTCCGATTGCGACAACACACTAACATGAACTGACATGTTCGCTGTGACGGGACGTAGTACAACCCCCCCTCCTAAGTAATATAACAATCGCGACTGTTTTGTGTTATTACTCTTCGAGATATCATTCCAACGTTCTTGTGGGACAGAGTATATATTATATATATATATATATATATATATATATATATATATATATATATATATATATATATATATATATATATATAATGTATATGCACCTTACAAATAAACTTGATAAAACCCCCGAAGATGTGCTTGTTAGGGGCAAATCTTATATTATATTATTTATATATTACATTATTTAATTATATAAATTATTAAATTAAAAAAAAATATATTCAAATACATACATACAAATTTCTTTTTGAGAACAAGAGAGATCCTTAGAGAAAAATAAATAAATAATTTTTATATTATACAAAATAATATCAAAGTAATTCCAAAAATTTCTGTAAATCATTTGTTGTTAATATCCAAGCTTTTATTTCAATTTTATATTTTTTAACGATACAATTCTTTTAATATTTACTGGTAAATAATCGTTTAAATAAAAACATAAATATTTATAATTCTTTTGTGCTAATTCTCCATAAGATCGCTGCACTGTGCGCCGCACCTGTAGTTACTTTTTAAAAACTTGGAATGCACAATGTAGATTGTGTTAAATTACCATTTAAAACTTTTAGGACGTAGCTTTGGGTGGTAAAAGACTAGTTTGTAACTATTAGGTAGAAATAACATATCGAGCTTAAGCGATTTCTTTTAAAATCTTCGTTCACTGAAATGCTGTGATGGAATGATTTTCCAAAGGTAAAATATAAAATAAAATTGCCTATATCAAAATTAACGATTTAAGGAATGCCGCATTTTTTTATTCTGTGACTAACCTTACTGACAAAAAGTCTTGAATAGGACTACCATAGTCAGTGGTAGAACTTCTATTTTCAGTTGGTTGTATATTTGTCAACGAAGCAAGAATCAGTTCTAACATATGAGCAGCTAACTGGTTTGCCTCGAGACAAGCCATATGTAAAGTCCTATCTAAAATATTAGTAAGTCTATCCATATATGGTATAAGTTCTTCCCTACCATCTACCATCTACAAATAAAATATAAATAAATTCAGGAAATGCAGGAAAAAAATTGTTAATCGTCACATTGAGAGGAGCAGAGATGACCTCTCAAATATTGGGAAATCGAGATATCCATATATGTATATAATATATATATATATATATATATATATATATATATATATATATATATATATATACACCAAAAATCATTAAAATCAATTGGCACGTTTTCAATAAATTTAGGAAAAACCAAAACTTGTTTTAGTATTTGTCGCCCTCTACCGGCTGATAACTAATAAGCGGATATAACTAAGTTGGCTTATATCGACCTATTTTGACGTCAGGAGTCTGTCATCAAATGTTGTACACGTATTTTCCGGACAGCTTGTATATTAAACGATATAATTCTGTAAAAAGAAAATTGACATCTGATAACCTTACACACTCACCTCTGATAAAATTAACAAGTTGAATAACAATTTAGCATCAACATGTTCTTCTTGAGCAATATTTGGATTTTCATTTAAAATCTCTTCTATTGTATCGCAAAGGTAAGGCAGAAACAGTTTCAATGTTTCGGCAGGATTAACTAAAGTAAAACAATGTGCAGCAGCTCCGACCATTTTTCCTGCTACTTGAACTTCGAGGATCCTGTCCCTTACAAAATTATAGAATTTTCTTAAGGCGCTCTGAAAACACAAATCACCTATTACTAGTCAAAAACACGTTATAATGAATAGATGTAGATTGCAATGAATGATATAATATATATATATATATATATATATATATATATATATATATATATATATATATATATATATATATATATATATATATATATATACAGGGTGATTCACGGTCGATGGTAGGTTAGACGTTTATGGAGAACGGAACGCGGGATTTTTTTGAAAATTTGGCAACGTGGGTAATTAGCTATGCTCTGTCCATCTAAAATATTTTCAGCATTGCGACGTTGCCGCTTCTATCAAAAAGTCCTAGCAACTTTATTTTTTTAAATGGAACACCCCATATATTAATAAATTTTTAGAATCGCTCTTTTATTACAATACTTTTTTGTTAATATTACCCTATACCTATCTCTATCGGTTTTCGAGATAAAAATTAGTTTGTGTTAAATATGGTCCAAAACATGGCCCTAATTACACGTAAGTAAATTAGTGCTCTCAATTCATGGAAAGTTGATATTTTGGCGGTAGTTTAGACAGACCCGATGTATTTATTTTTCACCATGAAATCGACTCCATATCATACAGGGCGTGCTAAGATTACTATTATTTCCGTTGTTCATAAAAGGGGTCAAATGTTCGTTTTTTTTTAAATGAAACCCCCTGTATATTAATCAATAAATTGAAAGACGAAGAAAAACGCTTTAAGATGGTACATCATATTCCTATACCTAAATCATCAAGTTTTCTTAATAAAAGCGCTTTTTTGTGAAAAAAAAAATAAAGACTTTAATTTTAAGTAACCATGGATATCAAACATCAAAATATCAAACTTACGACATTTTGACGACTGTGTTTAAAAAAATCTCCCAAAATGAACGCAGATAATCATTATTCAAACGAAGTTCTTATGAAATTATTTATTTTACACGGACAATGTGATCAAATCATTGCCAGAACTTGCAGAAAATTTAACCAAATGTATCCTGAATTGACACAAATGAACGAAAGGAAGTTTGTAAGATTACAAAATAATTTCATTAACTATGGCTCAAATTTAAAAGCGCCTCTAACATTACCAAAACCTGTTACTTCAAATGAAGATAATATTGTCAACGTTTTGGCATATTTTTATGCATATCCAGAGGCTTCCATTCGTAGTGCAGAAAAAGATTTGGGTGTATCATATGCTTCAATACAACGAATTTTGGGAAATCACGAAATGCATCCGTTTAAATTTACTAAAGTGCAAGCCCTCAAAGCAGAAGACTTTGAACGTAGAGTGCATTTTTGCGAAACCCTTTTAATACGTATACAAGAGGATCCGGAGTTTTTGTCAAAAATCATTTGGAGCGACGAAGCAAAATTTACAAGGGATGGGATTTTTAATAGAAGAAATAAGCATTTTTGGGCTGATCATAATCCTCACGTGACAAAAGAAATGGGATTTCAAGAAAAATTTGACCTAAATGTTTTTTGTATTTTAAAAAAGCACAAAATTAGCTTTTTTATTTATGATGCCACTTTAAATGCTGAGAGATATCTCGAAATACTAAGGACGACTGTTACCGATTTCGTCGAAAATTTATCTTTAGAGGATTATAGGAATTCGTGGTTTCAACTGGACGGAGCGCCAGCTCATTGCACCCAGGAAGTTTCCAGGGTACTTTATGAAATATTTGACGATCGTTGGTTTAGGCGCTTAGGGCCGTGGGATTGGCCACCGAGATCCCCCGATCTCACGCCGCTTGACTTTTATTTATGGGGTGTTTTAAAAGAAAGAGTGTACAGTACTCCAGTGCCTACCAAAGAAGAACTGCGACGGCGAATAGTTCGGTGTATTGAAGATCTGGATCCCCATGAAATTGAAAAAGCAACTACGAGTCGCGTACAAAAGCACATACTAAAATGTTTAGAATGTAATGGACAACATTTCCAGCATTTATTGTAAAAATTTCTTATTTTGTTTACAGTTTTGTTTTTTGAACCTTCCTAATTTTGTTATTTAATTTATTTTCACATGTTAATGAAATTATTTTGTAATCTTACAAACTTCCTTTCGTTCATTTGTGTCAATTCAGGATACATTTGGTTAAATTTTCTGCAAGTTCTGGCAATGATTTGATCACATTGTCCGTGTAAAATAAATAATTTCATAAGAACTTCGTTTGAATAATGATTATCTGCGTTCATTTTGGGAGATTTTTTTAAACACAGTCGTCAAAATGTCGTAAGTTTGATATTTTGATGTTTGATATCCATGGTTACTTAAAATTAAAGTCTTTATTTTTTTTTTCACAAAAAAGCGCTTTTATTAAGAAAACTTGATGATTTAGGTATAGGAATATGATGTACCATCTTAAAGCGTTTTTCTTCGTCTTTCAATTTATTGATTAATATACAGGGGGTTTCATTTAAAAAAACGAACATTTGACCCCTTTTATGAACAACGGAAATAATAGTAATCTTAGCACGCCCTGTATGATATGGAGTCGATTTCATGGTGAAAAATAAATACATCGGGTCTGTCTAAACTACCGCCAAAATATCAACTTTCCATGAATTGAGAGCACTAATTTACTTACGTGTAATTAGGGCCATGTTTTGGACCATATTTAACACAAACTAATTTTTATCTCGAAAACCGATAGAGATAGGTATAGGGTAATATTAACAAAAAAGTATTGTAATAAAAGAGCGATTCTAAAAATTTATTAATATATGGGGTGTTCCATTTAAAAAAATAAAGTTGCTAGGACTTTTTGATAGAAGCGGCAACGTCGCAATGCTGAAAATATTTTAGATGGACAGAGCATAGCTAATTACCCACGTTGCCAAATTTTCAAAAAAATCCCGCGTTCCGTTCTCCATAAACGTCTAACCTACCATCGACTGTGAATCACCCTGTATATATATATATATATATATATATATATATATATATATATATATATATATATATATATATATCATTTCTTATTAAAGTATACACAATATAAATAACTTACAGTAAATATTGGTGGTGAGCACTGACTTAAAACCACAGTGACAACAGATCCTATAACAGTTTCTGCAAGAGATTCTGTCCTATTCTTCGAATTGCTATTGCTTGCCATCTGTTCCAATCTTATAAAATCTAGAGAGCTAGACTCCACCCATACAATGAGCCTGTCTAAAAATTGCAGAATGAAGTCTTCCAAACCGGCGGTTGCTTCGCAAATCATGTGCTCTTCTTCTGTCAGATCATAATAGTTGTACGCCTTTGAGGAGTCAATAAGAGGTATCATGTCCACGAAATGAACGATAAAGTTAAACGTCACGTACGACTTGCGAATGTCGTTGGGATCTATTCCAGGGAGAAGCGCCATCAGAAGAGGGATCACGTGTGTCGGTCCTTCTGGGTAATTGTTGTCGGTACCTTGTACCATGTGTCTAAAATGTGGCATAATTTGAAAAACATATTGAAGATTAGATATATATATATATATATATATATATATATATATATATATATATATATATATATATATATACAGCGTGTCTTCGGAAGTTCTTACCATATGGCAAAAAATTTTATTATTGATTTTATGAAAAAAAGTGCCTCTTTATAAAAAGTTCTGCATCATGAGAAAATAGCATCGTCAGTCCAAAATTTGATCTTGGACATACAGGGTGGCTCAAAAATGTAAAAGTCCCAATCCAAGTGAAGCTAAAAAGACACAAAATCGTTATTTAAAGGCAAACTGCTACTGTAAATGTACTAGAGTTAACTTTTTGTATGTTAGTGAATTAGGTTAGGAACATACAGGAGTCCCAAAAATAAAATTATTATCAACTTTACAAAAAAAGTATATCTTCATAAAAAGTTCTACCTTGTAAAAAAAGAGCATGGTTATTCATAAACTTGATGTAGGACAATACGGGGTGGCTTAAATAGCTGAAAGTCACAATTTAAATTATTTTGCCACCTGTATGTCCTATATAAAATTTTTGAATAACCATGCTCTTTTTTCACAATGTAGAACTTTTTATGAAGATATACTTTTTTGTAAAGGCGGCAAAAAAAAATTTATTTTTGGGACCTCCTGTGTGTTCCAAATCTAATTTACTAACATAAAAAAGTTATTTCTAGCACATTTGCAGTGGCAGTTTACCTTTAAATAACGATTTTATGTCTTGATAGCTTCACGTGTATTAGGACTTTTACATTTTTGAGCCACCCTGTATGTACTAGATCAAATTGTTGAATGGAAATGCTATTTTCTCACGATGCAGAACTTTTTATGAAGAGGCACTTTTTTTCGTAAAATCAATAATAATTTTTTTTTTCCATATGGTAAGAACTTCCGAAGACACGCTGTATATAGTAGGGTGGGTAGATTTTTAAAAGTTTTAGAATTTCGATTTGAAATAGTTACAATTTTTTTTATTTTATAATAATAAAAAGTTTATATAAATAATTTTAATTAATTTACATCTTCCATTCGAATTCGATACACACGAAAGCTGGTTGGCGGTCGATTTTTACATTTTCTTGAAAATTTCGAAATTTTGATTTGGAATATCGATAAATAAATTTCCCTCTTACTCATATACAAAAACTTCTAATTACATTCAACAAAAAAAAAATATTTCTTCCACCCTCTACCAGCCTTATCATGAATTGAATAGCGTCCAGTGCCCCATTTTTTTAGAAAATGAAAATGTTGCCATAAAAGCAATCTAAATGACCGAAAAGTGTATATGCTTCAAGGTACGAACAGCGGGAAATAAATCTTAATATGTAAAATATATTATATAGTATTCAAGATTCGCAATAATATACCAGTACAATATTTACAAAATATTTATTATTGTTTAGTGCATTCACAATTGCAATATTTAATTTCAATTTGGGGGTCAGCAAATAAGATAAATCTAAAACCATTAAAAATACTTCAAAACAAAATTATTAAGTGCATTTATGGACTACCATACCTTCAACCAACAATAAACTTATATAAACCATTAGGATATTTAAACATTGATAATTTGTATAAATTAAAAACATGTATATTCATTCAGTCTTTAATATTAAGTAAAAAACAAACAAATGTACAGATTTATCCCATTAATGATTTACATAATCATAACACGAGGCAAACTAAATTATTGCAAACAGCACCTGTAAAAAGCAATTTTGGCATGCAGTCTTTATTACATAATGCCATAAAAATTTATAATGACCTTCCAAAAAACATAAAGAAAATCAAGAAATTACAGTTATTTAAAATACATTTGAATAAGCATTATTTAAGAATTTGAATGTTTTTAACAGTTTTTTAAGGACTTTTAAAATACACCTTAAAAAGTATTTTAAAAAATTGACTCTTTTAATAGTTTTTCTTTAGAATTTTATTAGTCTATTAGTTTTTCTTAATACTGTTATATTTTTTAATGTTATGTTGTATATGCCCTGTAATAAACTTTAAGTTGGTTGGGAATAAAGAAAAAAAAAATAAGAGTAATAAATCTACAATAAATCGAATACCTTCCAACTGCTATAACAGCCATCATGGAAGACGTCAACTTATGCGGCTCTGTCAAACTGTCCATTGAAGCGTACAACTTTTCCAAAATCCAAGGAACAATTAAATTGGGTCTCAGCGAAGCTAGATAGGACAATGCTAGACTGATATCTTGGGATCCTAATCTTGAATACATCGCCGGTTCGACGCAAGGCTTCAAAATTTTGACAAATCTATCGATATCTTCGTCTCTAAGCTTGTAGTGTTCAGGCACGTTAAAGTCCCAAGAGCTCGTTTTGTAACGTTCGCAGTGCACTCTCTGTACGAAGAAGTAGGCAAGCTTTTTAAGAAGTTCTCGCAGCTTGGCTGTCCATCTAAACAGGAAAGGTAATATTATGTAAGTAGTTTGGTCTGTTATGGTCTGCGAACACTGAAAAATCACTGTATCCACCCATGGGCCGAAAGTAAAAGTCAAAAAGAGAAACTTTCAAACTTTTAAAAAGTCAGAAATGTCAATATTACCTATGTATATGGTTGAAAATAAAAAAATTTGCATATAAAATTGATGTAAACATAATATATGGGTCAAGAACCGGCCAACGTACAGGATATAAATTTGAAAACATTAAAAAAATAGTTACCGTCCAACATTAGCAGGATGAAAATATGATTCCAGGGTCTGCATCAACTTTTCCAAATGAAAAAATGTTGAATCCTTTTCCCCATTTAGGGTACATACGATCCAAATCGACATCGCAGCTACGTCAATTTTATACTGTTTCCCCAGTTGTCTATTTTTGAAATTGACCGGCAACTGCAGTGATCTTTGGAATCTTGCAAACATTTTGGATACATACGGGTTCCAGTCTATGTATCCCATTTGAAGACGAGCTAAGCCACTTAGAATCCACATCATGTTCTAAAACAATACATGACACGATACATTTTTCATATACAGTATGTCCAAAGATGGGGTAGGCAAGAGGACAGATGGACCAAAAAGTGAAAGATACGAGGAAAGGTCATTCTTTATAAAAAGGTTTTGCTTGCTTTAAGAATATAAGATTCACGATGGCAAAAATTTGTTTTTTCTACAAGGTGTGCAAAAAATATAAAAAGGTGAGATTTGGTTAAAAGTAAAGTTGCCTTTTTAAATTTCAATGCAAAACGTTGAAAAAAAAAGTTCTAACACAAAAACAAAGTGAAGCGCCAGCTAAATACGGCCCACTAAAATCTGGAATCTGGGAATATTTTGAGGTTACTAAATCTGCTAGATGATATCATATGGCTGGTGTCAACATACATAACAAAATTGCAAAAGATTTTAAAATAGTTAAAAATAGGTTTGATAATAACTTATTAACAATTAATTTTGTCAAAACAAATTATCTTACTTTTAGTCAAAATCAAAATAATAACACCTCAAATGTGGATAGTATTAAAATAGACGATGACATTCAAATTTTAAAAGCTAACAGTGTTAAATACTTGGGAATAATTTTTAACAGTAAATTAAATTGGGATTTACATGTAGATTACTTAATTAGAAAATTAAGAAGTTTGCTACCAATATTCAAAAATGTTAAAACCTTTTTGGATATACAACACTTAGAAACATTGTATTATGCCTTAGTTAAAACTCATTTGAATTATGGGATTTTAGGCTGGGGAGGAATAAGTAGAATTTTAGTGAAAAAAATAGAAGTATTACAAAAAAGATTTCTAAAAATTATGTTTAATAAAGACTATTTTCATCCTTCAAAGGAATTATATTCAGAAACAAAAAAAATGGACGTTAGGCAAATACCTATATATTTATAATATTTCAGTATACGTTTTTAAAAATAAAAATCTAATACAATTTAAAAAACATAACCATGACACGCGTCATAAAAATGAAATTTCCATTAAACCAAAAATACATAAATTTATAGCACAAAAGAATTATAAATATTTATGTTTTTATTTAAACGATTATTTACCAGTTAATATTAAAAGAATTTTATCATTAAAAAATATAAAATTGAAATAAAAGCTGGGATATTAACAACAAACGATTTAAAGAAATTTTTGGAATTACTTTGATATTATTTTGTATAATATAAAAAATATTTATTTATTTTTCTCTAAGGATCTCTCTTGTCCTAAAAAAGAAATTGTATGTATGTATTTGAATATATATTTTTTTCAATTGAATAATTTATATAATTAAATAATGTAATGTTAAATATAAGATTTGCCCCCAACAAGTACGTCTTCGGGGGTTTTATCAAGTTTATTTATAAAAGACATATATATATATATATATATATATATATATATATATATATATACCTTATTTAAATTGTAATTAATGTAAATAAACTTTATTATTATTATTATTAAATATCAAAATACGAGCAAATTCAAAATATATACTTTAGCACACATACACAAACTTTTAGCACCTCTCTTCTACCTTTTCCTAAAGCAACCATGGAAATCCATATCTTTATTACAAGGTATTATCATGAATAGTTTCATTGGTAGAAGTACCTATTGGTGGCAGTAGCTGAACCAATAAATTTAAGAGAAAAAAATGCAAGACTTACATTTTCCCATACACCAGCATTATGACACACTTCCCAGAGATTCATAAACTCATCAAACCATAAGTTATAACTAATTGGAGCCTCTTCCGGTTTAACTGCATTGGGTAAAAACAGTTCCAAATACTGAATCGCGCTTGATATCTCAGTACTATTAAAAGGACATAGTTTTGGTCTAAATTCGTCTAAGATTTCTTGAGTGGCTGACGCAGGAAAATATCTAAAAATTATTTAAAAAAATAGCGTAATTATTTATGTAATGTGACATTACTATTTCGCCTTGACGAAATTCATGAAATACATACAATTAAAACAGTTCAAAAAAATGGACATAAACGTTGACTTTAAAAATTTATATCTACAGTGCACTAACAAAAAAATCAAAAAATCGAGATTTTTTTATTTAAGTCAATGATTTTTGATTTTTTTTTAAATAAAAATCAAGTTTTGCCCAACCCTGCTTTCCACTAAGCAAAATTATAAAAAACAGATGGATTATTTTATCAAGATTCTATTAAATGGAAATTCCAAAAAGATTTTAAAAATGATGTCGTGTCACTTACACTTTGCAGGCTCTAATAGCACCATACAATGTACTTTCAAAGGTTGAGAAATATCTGTACATTCCAATTTCAATTTTACTCTTTTCAATTGCTCTAACACACAAATCGTAAAGTGGTCGCCAATCCAGTTGCAACTCATCTCTAGTTAATAGATACTTTTTCCTAAAAAAATAAAATTCACAAGTAAGTATCACTGCCGTCTGTATAATATGCTGATGCACACTGTTTGCTCAATAATTCAGTCTGTGTGTGGCTCTGACTGATAGTTGCTCAATCATTTGTATTGCGGATTGTAGCAACACAATATCTTGAAGGACCAGCAACTTCTCTATGCAAGTTGCACTTGATTTTCCATAGGGACGTTTTACTTATTTGACCAAAACACTACTATTTTCAGTTAACAAAAATATATTTACTTTCTTCTTTAGCATTACACAATGTACAAACAGTAATAACTTTCACGTCGCAAATTAAAATATGCAGAGACCTTACATGTTAGAGATAGAGGTGAAGGGTAATGTAATACTAGTACTAGTGCAAATATAAATTTAGCGGAGTTAGAGTTATCGCTTACAACGCGACCAGTAGAAGGCCAAGAGCAAAAATAACTGTTATCTGTCTCACTGCGTGCGAGAGACTCCCTTTCTTTTTTTAAGAAAAAAAGGTGGTGGAACTTAAACGCGGTGACCCAGCATGTGGGAACCGTGCTGCAGGTCAAATTTTCGTACCGCGCATCTTTTTTAAAGGCTTGGGTGAAAGTTTGATTGTCTTAAAGGATGAACCCCTCAAACATTCCGAGAAAGGTTATGGGTTCTGCTTTCCCCTTTTTTAATAAAGAATTGTTAAAGAAAGCAGAGACAAATTCTAATCCTTGGAAATTTTCACAACAATTTGTTTACTATATTTTGAGCACTATGTATTTTGTTTACTCAGAGGTTTACGCCATATGGCATGCTTGTACAAAATATGAGAAGTCAATTTAATTCATAAACCACTCCTTGGTACATATATTTATTTGCATATTTTTTGCCTTTTTATCTGTTTCTGCAAAATAATTCATCATCTGTAGACTGCTTTAAGCTTCGTTTACAGTTAGAAAGTTTACTGCCGGAGAGTACTTGCCGCCAGTAAACTTGCCATGTGTAGACCACAGAGGAAAGGGCACTTGTTAGTTGCTGGCAACTGACAAGTTGAAGTTGAAGAACTGGATAGTTTGCCTGCCGACTTTCTTATCGGCACTACATTCTTTCCATCTGTAAACAGTTTTTGGCCAAGTTGTCTTGAACATTTGTAAAAAATGAAGTGGAATGGCAACCAAATAGTAACATTTTTAAATATTGATGAAAGATATGAAGTACTGTGGGACCTAAGGCGGCATTCTCCAAGTAGCGTCCACGTTGGCCAACCCAATTTCATTTTGACATGGTTTTTTGACTTTAAAATTTTAACAATATCTATTTAAAATTTAAAAATACTTACTTGAGAAGCTGGGATAGTGTAAACGCACACTTATTAACTCTAGTTGGTTCCAAATCTGGAATTATAATAAGTTCATAAAAAAACTTAACCAAGGCAATATGATCCTCCTTAGAAAATTTCAATCCATAAATTTTTATGTACCTGAAAAAAACACAAAACAATGTGAATTTTCAATTTGAAAATTTCAAAAATTTCGCGCGATCATCCTTGATCACGTGACAATGACAAGTGCCTGGCTGTTATTTGTCAAAAGACAAAAAGAAACCCCAGAAAAGAAACATGAATAGGAAAATATGAAGTTTTTAATTAAAAATTTTGGAAATGTATATAGAACTCTGAAATTATAAGTTCATAAAAAAGCTCTAAGCCAATATGAACCTACTTAGAAATTTTCAGTACATACATTTTTATGTACCTGAAAAAAACACAAACATTAATTTCAATTTTAAAAATTTCGCGCGATCATCCTTAATCACGTGACAATGACTAGTATCTGGCTGTCATTTGTCAAAAAACAAAAAAGAAAAATCATGTAGGAAAAGATGAAGATTTTAATTACAAATTTTGGAAAATATATAGAGAAATCTGTGATACGAATTGAGAAGGTAGAATACTAATTTGAATCCTTACCTATTAAGCCAAGAAGCCCATAAAGCACATCCTGGTCTCATTTCACGTGCCAAAACCGATTTGACAAGGTTAGTTTTAATGGCAACAAACATTTTTTCCGATTCTTCATCCAAATGCTCAGCGTAGGGTAATAATTCGTTATAAACATTTTCTTTTTGTGGACTGAATCCCAGCTTTGCAGCTCTCCTTTCCTTGTATTCTTCATCCATATCCGTAATTTCTTCTCATGTATCGCGTTAAAAAATTGATTAAATCACTTTCTAAAATTGCACAATGCACACACTAAACAAAATTTTTATTTATTGGTTTTAATACCTATTCGGCGTACGTAATTAATCTAAATTAAAATCGTAACAGCAAGTTAATTTTATTTAAAATTTTTACCAACTCATTTATGTTATTTGACAATTCTGACATTTATGGAAGAAAAATGACAGTGCTTTTTGTCTTTCTTTGTTTTGCACCAATGGCATTAGTTGCATTTGCGCGGGACTTTTAATTCTGAACTACTATTTTCCTGTCTTCTTTGTCTGGCCAAAAAAGCGTACCAAAGTTATATTTTCAAATACCTAAAGCGTTTTTTAATTGACCTAGATAAATTCAGGATTTTATTGGGCAATAGTTTGCTAAATTATGTCGAAAAAGAAAACAACTAAGTACTAAAGTTTTGTACACACGGGGATTAATTCTACATAGGATATTTTTACTTGTAAATTGTTTCCTTGTTAAAAAATAGTGTAAAATCTAATATAGGATTTGCTACCTCAAGTTTCTACAAGTTTCTAAATGCAGTTGCCATGACTAGCCACTAGCATAATGCATGTATTTATTAAGGCTGGACCAATAAGGAGGTATTGGCTGGACCGCAACCGTTTCTATAGACTGTTGTGGTGGTTGTGGCTGGACATTTCATATATAAAGTTACCTATATGCTCAAATTCATATAAAAATTTGTTCTTAATAATAACATGTTTGTCCCTTTGCTGAGGTGTTTAGACTGTTACACGAGGGGGGAGGGAGTTATGGGAGTAATAAGGAATATGCACATTTTTTTTTTATTGCATAAATCATTTAAGGAAGTCATTACAACCCCAAAAATGCTATTTTGAAGAAAATTACTGGGATAATTTAGCTAAAAAAAATTTTTACTTTTCGGAATAATGTATTACAGTTTCAAAAGCAGCCATTTGCTCACTCAAAAAAGTTACGTCACGCAGTGTTATGGGCAATCTACACTGAACGTGTTGGCGACTCAAATTAAGGTGACTTAAAAGGGGATACGGCAACACCGCCATAGTCGATACCTTCTACGCAACTGTAGTTGACGTTTTGTCTTTATTTATTTAAAAAAATTTTAGACAGTTGAATTAAATAATAATTGTATTATTAGTTTAGACAATAATATTGTAGCTAAATAATTGTCTTTGGCAATAGTTTGGTATGAATCTGGACTATTACAACATTTTTAAAGTGAAGTTTTATAACCTGATTACCAGGATTACCTCAAAGACTGTCTTTATTAATCCAAGGTTATGTTATGGTTATGAGAAAGGAGTATGAGCATAAAAAGATTGTCATTTGGATATACTTAATAACTATAATAAGATTTAAATAAAACCTAAGAAAGTGCAAAATAAAGCGTTTAAATAAATTTTAAGAGTTTTGCCTGATGTATTTTATGTAGCAAGTGTACCTAAAAACATCATCATGTATTTCATCAAAAAATCTATACGGTTGTAAAAAATGCTTAAGCATCCATTGAAACATTTATGTGAATTTACTGGTTTATGGTTTAGGAATTTGTTTGTTCACCATCATATATCTATATAGTACATATAAACGCATGGATATATAATTCTGGACAAACAAATTTCTAAGCCATAAACCAGTAAACCCTCCAAATGTCTGAATGGATGCCCGCTTTTTGGTCATTTTTGTTACACGCCAGTGTTCGTCTATGTATTATTTAGTCTATGATACTATTGTGTTGTGTAAAGTGTGCATATAATTAAAATATATGTTTATAGAATAATTAGTAATTACTTACCAATTTCTTCTATTTACATAGTGATACATTGCATGTCTGCGTTACATTTTTAAAAACTAATACCACTTTCCACAAACGATTCCACAAAAATAAACAAGGTTAGGGGTTAGGTAGGCAACTAGGCAAACGATGATGACTAAAGCTTTCCAAACCGGGGTAAATCCAGAGACGGCTCTAACCTATTGCGAAGTAAAACCAGGATTCGATGTGCAAATAAAATACAAATATTTATATTTGCCCACATTGTGTTATTTAAAAGTGCGAGATAAGAAAATACCATACAGGGTGTCTGAAAAGTCTTAGCATGGGCAAATATCTTTACTATTAATAAAGATAGAGACACCAAATTTTAGTTGTACCTTATTGGTTAATAAATCTACTTTTTTATGTAATTTGACTTTTTCAACCCCCTTGGGGGGTTACGCTAGGGAGTTGAGGTCAAAAATTTTGAATACCTACTATGCCGGGTGGCCTCTTCTTTTAAAAGTCATTAAACCGCAACATTTTACCGCAACTCCCGTATTTTAATGCATTTTTACATGGCAAGCCTATAAAAATTATAAATCGTAAATCGTATAATCAGGAAATCAGGCGGGGCACAAGTCGACCATTAGTCGACCTCTTGTGCCATACAGTACCTACCAGTCTGCGCTGCTATTTTTTGTTTTATGGGGCACTTTTTTTCTACCTTTTCTCCAACTTTACTTCTTCATTTGTCGTTTTTATATTTTGTTTTTTGACATCTGCGCAGTAGACCCAAATGCGTACCACCCAATCAAACTAAGAGGGCTAGACATGCGCACGAAATTTCAGGAGTTGTACTTTGGTGTCTACATTGAAACCTACCCACTTTCAAGAATATATCTCCAATAGTAAAACTACAACTACGTATTTAACATATTTGTACGATTTTATGACGTCTTACTTTTTTGAACATAACTATGTGACATTGTGACCAACCGTGCCAGCCTTACTAATCAGTTATATTACGCACTGACATATTTCCGGCATGGCCGCTTCTTCTTATTTATTCAAGCATTAGCCTTACCATAGTTATTGAGACTTTTGCGTCCTGTGAGAAATTCAAAATATTGTATGTCTCACGGAACCCTCTATGCGCGAGTCGAACTTGCACTCAACCGTTTTTTTTTTATTTCACACAATCACGGCAATGCTCATCAATTAAATTATTTCTGTCAAATACCGTATGTACTTATTTTCGGCATCGACGCCTCTGGTAACAGACCAACAGTGACTGCCTTACTAATTACGTTAAAAGTTGTTTAGACTGGCCACCATGAACTTCTTGGCAGTAATAAAGTCCGTTTTGGAACTCTGCCAAGAAGTAACATCTGAGAAAAGACCTTTAAAATGAGGTACCACACGGCATAGGGTTGCATTTAAAATTTTTGACCTCAACTCCCTAGCGTAATCCCCCAAGGGGATTGTAAAAGTCAAATTACATAAAAAAGTAGATTTATTAACCAATAAGATAAAACTAAAATTTGGTGTCTCTATCTTAATTAATAGTAAAGATATTTGCCCATGCTAAGACTTTTCAGACACCCTGTATGGGATTTTCGTATTTCGCACTTTCAAATAACACAATGTGGGTAAATAAATATTTGTATTTTATTTTCACATCGAATCCTAATTTTATTTCCAACTAGGTTAGAGCCGTCTCTGGATTTATCCCCGTTGGCAAAGCTTTAATGATGACAGGGTCGGTTCGGTTTTTCACGTGTCATTTTTTTAGCCACTGGCGTGTTCGATTGACAAAATCGGATTGATCCGGATCAGTTGACGAACTTTAAGGGAATGGCAGTGCAAAGAGATAAAATAGCATTGAAGTGACGTAAAGTGATCCTGATTGATCCAATTATTGTCAATCGAACACGCAGGTGTTTGCAGCGGTGGCAACGTTGCTTCTTCAGTGTGACGGTCGCTTTATCTGGTGTGGTTGGGTTTGATAAGTTTGATTTTGTTGTTTGTCTTCGATTATATCGTATTTTGTTAATAATCCTTTTTATTAAACAGTAGATAATGTTAAAAAACTAACCTACAGATATTATATTATGCCAGTGAAAAAGAATTCTCCAGCTAATGACTTGGAAAACTTCATTTTCTCGTGTCCAAAAGAGCCGGTGCTGGAAGAAAGTTTACGTACTGCAAAATTAATCAAAAATTTTACATAAAGCGGTATCTATAAAGGTCAGTATCGCCAAATTCAAGTAAGCATATGTGACTGTAAATTTATTTTCATAGTATAATAAATAATAAGTATTGGTAACGAAATTCTTAAGGCAAAAAAGGAACCCTCTCTAAAGGGCATCAACTTCCAGCAAATTATCCGATTTTCTTTGCACGCACTCCGTTTTGGTCATTTGTAAACAATTTTTTTAATCAAATAAAAGGTTTGGTTTCATAACACTATCCGGACACCTTTAATTTTGGAATTTTAACACTTTCCTTTATTGATATCGATGCTACTTACGTTTATAAATCATCTTTAATGTGGAAAATGCAATATTTTAACTCAGAAATTACTTTATTAGTAAAAAAACATGATTTTTGTCACCTATCTGATGGTTTTCCAACATATTTGAGGTTATGATAAAAATCAATTTTGAATGACGTTTTGGATTTATGGGAACACAGTGTTGCCACATTTGTAATTTTTTTGGTGTATTAATTCTTTTTTGTAAAAATTTGGCATTAAAGCTGTTGTTAAAAATAATATAATTTCTTCTTGTGGCCAAGGAGTTGTGAAATACATTCTCGGACAGGTTTGCTCAGTTTTAGGTTTCATCAGTATATTTTTACTTTGTTTTATCTTTGTTGAGTTTTTACTGTGACTGCGTGATACGTGTGGGTATAAAATTTTGGCACCACCGCATAGAACTGACATTTAATTGTGCAATTTTTCAAATTTCAATAATTTTTTTTACGAAAAATACTGAATATTCCGCAAATTTTTTTGCAGAAATATACTATTTGAAATCCTTATTTTTCGATGACATGTGAAAAGATTCTTAATTCGGGTGTCCGGAAAGCGTTCCGGACCCAAAGGTTTTCTATCAACTAAATGTACTAATCTTCGGGAAACAATCAAGAAAATGAATTAGGTAATACTGAAATTTACATTACACTAGGCATTATAAAACGTTTACGTCATAAAAAAAGTGACGTCACAAACAAAAGAAGTGCGTTTTACAAGTTCCGAAATTCGCGCGAAAATTTGCAGTTTTAAATCTTTTTTTTTGCTAATAAAACCCAAAATAAATGGAAAACAACAACCGCCATAATCATTTAATTTATATAGAGAATACAATAAAAAAATTTTCGGGTTGATTTGAATTTCATGCATATTCCCTATTACCCACTCTTTCCTCCGACCCATTAGGGCAGAAGAGTTTTGTATATGAAATCTGTTTTATTTACTATTTTACCAAATTCAGGGCTTATGACTGTGATCATCATCATCATCATCATCATCATAATAAAGCATATGTAAGAATCTTTTGCCCAGCCTTTTACTTTACACATTCTTCATAGCATAGAGTAGATTCCCTTATCTCTGCTAATAGGTAATACATAAATACTTACTAACTTTATGTATTTTTAGTGAGATGTCTAATGCCCTGATGAGTTTTTCATTTACAAGAGCCATTGGGAAAAGCACCAATAGTTGCTATGGAGTTTTTCGGCATATTTCATGTAGCAAGGGAATGCTTTTTGCAGGTAAAATACAGCTTAATTTAGAGAAAAGCCTGTTTACATTTTATACATAATAATATACAGTTAGGTAGGTACACTAATTTTTGGATCACTTCCTAGTCCAAAAATATTTTTTTTCTTCCAACCTGCAACAGTTGTTTTCCAAGTAAGACCTAATTTTAGATACTATTCCCACATCTAGGGAGCGACATCAGCCTCGACACCGAGCGTTCCTAACTTTGTCCCACAGACAATGTATCCGAAAGAGAGCTAGCATGCTCATCAGTGACCCAGTTCTTACAAGAAAACTCTTTTACAGATATTTTCACGGATTCTGGTGAGAAGACCTATAGCCGCTATCAATTTTCACGATTCTCCTTTGGCTGTTCCCAGCAGAACAACAAGGAGCGCGTATAACATACATATTTCTACTCTCCATCAGCATTCCATTCCTCCTTTATTGATACCGAGTCTCCCATGGAGCATGCAGAGGTTTTCCCTTCCCCTTCTAACCTCTAATATTTGTATTCCCTTATCAATAATTTGCATCTCCCTTCTTTTTACAAGCTTTTAGTTAACTTCACTTGTTAGTTTGTATGTATGTATGTTTGTTAGTATGTTTAAGTCAAATATTGCAATCGAAATTTCGACTAGTTGTAGTCGAGTTTCAAAATTTAGTCTGGTGACAAGTGACAATGCAATATGAGGTGCGTTTGAGATTAGCACTCTTTTCACTCCGGACGTACCTAAGTGCACTCCGTCCGTTCGAGTATTAAATTCGGAGCAGAAAGAGTGAATCCGCTGGCGTTCGGGTATCGAAAACAGAGTGAAAAGTGTTCACTCCAAAAGTCCCGTCTCGGTGAGAGGTGCTTTAGGAGCGGGCATGCGCAACTGCGTTTGCAAATTTTATGGTTAAGTTAATTTTTTGTTTATGTCGGTTAAATGGGAATGTTTTCATTCTAAGCTGGGTTCATTCTAAAATGCATTTTAAAGTTTTGGTCCGTCATTGATGGGACCGTTATTTCCGCAGAATTCTCAACAATTTCTTCAGAAATTTCTTCGTTTTCGGAGCTTTTCACAAAATTCTTCCTTGGCAAAGTCTAAAATGGGGATGAGAGAATTGAACATATTTAATAGTTTTAATTAAATCCTTGTCTAAAATTTAACCCATATGCAAGTCAAACACATGTTTATTTTTAAGGTTATGTTTTTGCACTTTTGGCGTAGAGCGTTCGTCTTTGAAAGATTTACTCCCAAAACTCCGAAGTCACGTGACAAAAATCTACTTTCACTCCACTCCAAATCCGTTGGTAATCCCGAACGTAGCTATAGTATATTCAATATTGTTCTAAGATGGCGGATTACTTTTTCTTTACATTCCCCTTGATATGGGTATCAAATGAAAGGGTTTGACGAGTAGAATACGATAAGCTATGTGACGTCATTCTACACTCAATATGGCGGACGCCACAAGATGGCGGATTACCTTTTTTACAACCCCTTTGACATGGGTATCAAATGAAAGGGTTTGACGAGTAGAATACGATAAGCTATGTGACGTCATTCTAAACCCAATATGGCGGACGCCAATGATAATATTAAGAGATATTTAAAAAGTTTTTCTGTTCCTCAGCAAAATTTAAAAAATATACATATACATAATAATACGCAATGTGTTATAATTATAAAATTTTATATAATTATTCTATTTATTTGGGAAAATGATTAAAGATTATCTCAAAAATATAAGATTTTTGAATCCCTATATTATTGTTCTAACCTTATATTTTGTCCAGATTTCTTGTTTTCAGGTCTGCATGCAATATATTAAATCATACATTATTTTTAATTTTTTAGGTGATATTGCAACGACAATTTCTTCCACAGATAATGATATTCTGTGCCATAATCTTAAATCAGCTCCATCTTCAGCAGCTGTATTAAAAATAGTGAACGAATATCATAAAATAATGGGTCTTAATCATACGCTTGAGGCACTCAGGTCAATTTTTGCATTTCAGAAGGAGGGCAAGTAGGTAAATTTCACTTAGTTCAATCTTAGCCATAATATTTAGGTTTCACATATCTGTAAAGATATTCTTTTGGTAATATTCTTGGACTATACCAGATATGACTTCAGAAGAAGCTATCATGATTATTATTTTCCATTGCCGAAATCGAGGATCATACTTTAATAAAAATGAGGCTGCAGACCTTCCATTATTTCCTTTGTGTAACATGGCAATGATAAAAATTTTTTAGAAACAATTTATATGTAATAATAATAAAGTTTATTTAAATTAATTACAATTTAAATATGTTATATATATATATATATATATATATATATATATATATATATATATATATATATATATATATATATATATATATATATATATATATATATATATATATATGTATGTATGTATATTATAAATAAACTTGATAAAACCCCCGAAGACGTACTTGTTGGGGGCAAATCTTATATTTAACATTACATTATTTAATTATATAAATTACTCAATTGAAAAAAATATATATTCAAATACATACATACAATTTCTTTTTTAGGACGAGAGATCCTTAGAGAAAAATAAATAAACAATTTTTATATTATAAAAAATAATATCAAAGTAATTCCAAAAATTTCTTTAAATCGTTTTTTGTTAATATCCAAGCTTTTATTTCAATTTTATATTTTTTTAATGATATAGTTCTTTTAATATTTACTGGTAAATAATCGTTTAAATAAAAACATAAATATTTATAATTCTTTTGTGCTATAAACTTATGTATTTTTGGTTTAATGGAAATTTCATTTTTATGACGCCTGTCACGGTTATGTTTTTTAAGTTGTATTAGATTTTTATTTTTAAAAACGTATACTAAAGTATTATAAATATATATTTGTCTAACGTCCATTTTATTTGTTTCTGAATATAATTCCTTCGAAGGATAAAAATAGTCTTTATTAAACATAATTTTTAGAAATCCTTTTTGTAATACTTCTATTTTTTCACTGTAAAGTTAGTAGTAATACAAAAAGTTCATTCATTGCTAAAATTTCAATCAATTTTAGGACTAGTTTGTCGACAAGAAATCTTGTAAAACATCCAGATTTTGAAAAACTATGTAAAAATCTTAAATCAAATTCTGGCGTTATAGATGTGAGAGATGTCATACAAGCTGTAAAGATCGTATCATATGTAGGTGTTCCCTCAAGCAGTACTATATTACAAATTCTTCTGCAACTAATCAGACAAAATGTTAATGCTCTCAGTATACAGCAAATCATGTTCCTAGAATTTCTGTTTCGAACTTTTGAAGCCACGCCACTCGTTGAGGCGCTGAAAATAGCGCTACCTTTAGTATTTGAAATTCATTTGCCGAAAAAAATGGATAGACAGAATCCAGGTCATATGGCAGAATGTTTAGTGTATGCTATAAAAAACAATGCGTCTCCAGATACTTTGGATCTCGTTGTAAATAGCTTGGAGAATTATCAGTTTGAAATTGACGGGAAAACAGCAAAAAATATTATTTGCGCAATATGTATGCTGAAGCGAGACTTTCGTTACGAAGCACTGATAAATAAAAGTGTGAATAATCTTATTGTTAATTTGGATAATTTATCGGTTAAGGATATGGAAATTGTACTGAATAAATTAGCCCACAAGTACACGAAACACTATTCATTTTATTATCAAGAAGTTTTATTTGATACTTGCGCAAATTATATTGTTGACAATAAAATTGATTTAAGAAGAGCAGTTGGCGTGCTGAGAAATTGTGCAAGAGTGGTAAGTGTTCATAATTTGTATTTAACTTCATCTGTTTACAGGATTGTTTCTTATATTTTGACTAGTTCTGAGAAGTTTATTATAAAAGATGGATTTTTTTTATTATGCAGTTCTGCACCTTTTTAAAGGGATCCGTAGGGTTTTACGTGTTAAATTTTTGCCATGTTAGGCCATGTAAACCACCAAAGATTATGCTAATTTTCCAATTATGCCAAAAGAACTCCGAAATAAACCTAAAAATGCATTTATTTTTTGAAAAACATTAATTTTTCACACCCCCCTTTCTGTATGTACCTATTAGGGCAGTGCACGCCCTGGTTCCATGCCCATACTAAGGTGCGACAAAAATAAGAAAAATCCCTATTTTGTGGGTTTTATGCCTAAAACAACTTCGGCCCAGTGTATAAAAGATTTATTAACAGAAATAGTGAAGGTACAGTGGCGCACCCAGGAGGGGGGGTCCTTGACACACATAAATTGAAAAAGGGCATTACTAATTGAAAAAAATCCACCGAATTGCATTATTCAACCCCCCCAGCCAAGACAAAATCATTTGTGCGCCACTGTGAATATTTGGGGTTAAAACTTCTCATTAAGTATCCTGATATTGACATAGTTTTGGGAAATTGTATTTGCCATTTGTTATAAACTTTTACATATTAACAGCTTTTTCTAGTTTTATGAATTTATTTTATTTATACTTAAATACATTTTGTAAAGTTATTCACATAAGTGTATATAATATATTTGACCCGTGGTACGCCACGACCCTACAAACTTCTCAGGTGGTACTCAAATATAAAAAGGTTGGGAATCATTGTACTAGAGTACTAACTGTATTTATTTTTAGCACCACTTTCACAAACCATTAATTGATTACGTATCTACTGTTATACACAACGACCCGTCCACAGAACAACATGCATGTGACATTTATAGCGTAGTGATATCACTAGTTTTGGCTGATTATAAGCCCGTGTACTGGGAAAGTTTAAAAGACTGGATAAAAAATGCAAAGGATTTAGCCGCAGAAAACAGAAAGGAAATAATCTGGATAAGATTTGCCGCAGCTTTATGTGTTCTGGATATTTATAAAATTGACGTATTATCTAGGGCGCTAAATAAGAGCTATGTATCTCATTTAATAGATAAAGGTAAGGACCCATAATAATAGTAGACTAAAAGGTAAATATTCAACAGCAGATTAAACATCACACATACTAAAAAGCAAAAGATCCCGTAAAATGGAACGGAAAATATTTTTTATATTCCACGACGAGCAGCTGGTTGAACTTCTCAGAACGACCTCGTAGCGATCCCACGAGCAACCCGAAGGTTTCCGATGCGTTGCTCATTCGGTCGCGTATTTTGCCGAGCTGTCATTATTGTTCGAGATTACAGACTTTAGCGCCTGTACAATGTCAACACCATTGCTTTGATGCTGCACCTTTTTAGTCGTGCAATTGGTAATTGGTATTTATGTTATACAGGGTGTTAATATGTGCGCTTGCTCATAGGGACACTCATCTATCATAAATAATTCTATCAACATAGAAGGTATCAATATAGGTCCGCTCTTACTTTGTAAGATACAGGGTGTTGCAGTTGTTTTATTTCTTTTTTATCTCTCAATATCACTTTCGGCGCACGACCGTCGACGCCGCCGGTTCTCGGACTGTCCCGGGCCACTATGAAAATACACTCGAACCGCTCCGTGAAATATACTATTGCAAAACATTTGGGTTAGACAAGGAAAAACTAATTACCTAATATGCGCATTGTATTTACATACACTTTTGTTGATATTGCATTACGTCGCACAGAGTTATATTACATATTTAGCTGATAATATGTACGCTTTTCTAATTCCGATAGTTTTCTAAGCACGGATGGGATAAAATTATTGAAGGAATAAAATATATTCCAGGAATAAAATAAACTGAATAATGAAACAGCTATTAAATAAATAAAATATTTATTTTTATTAAAAGCAAACAATAACAAATTTTCTATTTTACAAAAGCTTCGAAATATAAATAAACAATAAAACAACGTGCTAATTTTTATACAGCTAGCGGTTAACGTTTGCATATAAATGGTATATTTAATAATATAAATATTAATATATTATATATGTTAATACTTTGTGTTAAGTAACCTTAATTCGTCATTTTAGTGCTACATAATACTTCATAGTTAGAAAATAAAAAAGTTTCTAAAAATGCAATGAAAAACGAGGTAGGCAAAAAGTTTTTATTTTAAAACTATTATTAGTTTTACACAATCCAAGACATTTGTTTCAAAATATTGCTTTGAAATATAGTTTATTTTGCATATGTGCATATTTTTGACGATTGCCTGCGTCAAAACTAATTTCTTTCCATGCCACAATTTTTAGGAATATTTCTTTTGGAAATAAATATATTTTGGTATTTGTATACAAATAGCTCTCTTAAAGTTTACAGTACTTCTTTAATTTCTTGATCAGGAAGATGATCAAATAAAAACTACCCTTGGAGACATACCAAGGCTTATCTAACGCTGCCAGAACAAAACTAAGTTTTTTACAGTATTCTTGCACTAAACCAAATAATCTACGAGTCTTTTAATCCGGAATTATTTATATTTGTTACTCTTTGACGTTGAAGAAAATTTTGGGAATATCTAATTTTTTTCAGGACCTAAATTTTTTTTACAATTTCTAAGGAAGACAAATGTACTTTATCTGCAGTGATGAGGGTTCACATGACATGATGGAAGCAGACTTTAAATTTTTATTCTAGTGCAGAAATATACTTAGTAATAAAACCAATTTTATGTCCCGAGGGTACACAAGCAATAAATAGGCCCTAGAGAATTCTTTGAGGTTTAAGGTGTATTCAAAGTACATTAGGTACTTTCTGTTTTGAGATCAGAATGCCAAGTCTATCGATTTTCAAGTCTGACAATTACATATGCAAATATTGTTACAAGTTGTAATGATTGCATTGCATTTGTTGTAAGTTACAACAAATGCAAACGATATCAATAAAAGCGCAAAAATATTGCATATTACATATATTCAAACACAGGATAGAGAAGACAGACAAGGAAGTAATACGATTTTTTGTTAGACTTTTTAGAAAAAATTTCGATTTTCAAAATTCAAAAAAAAATCGCTGCGGCCTTGCAACATAAGTATCTGGCAAACTCCCTAGTGTCTAGTAAGGAAATCTTAATGTGATGTGAAAAAAAACTTTGTAGAAAGTGTCCGCGCGCTTCATACGCCTCAAGTTTAAATAATCATAACATAAACCCACTTTTTCTTTAGGTTTTGCATCAGATTATGAAAATTACTTTACAATTTGGCAATCCATAACAACTTATAAGCCTGACCTTATCGATCTTCTGCCTACAAGTCTCGATCCAAAAAATTTAATTGAGAGATGCAGACATCCAGAAGAATATCCACTAGAAGCAGCACTACAAAAAGGTCTCGGTGGCGAGCAGTTTTTATTAACTAGCATATACTCGAAATTAGGCGCTTTAATAGGTAGGTGCAGTTAAGTGTTACCTAAAATCTAGGTATCTACAATACATATATTCAACTAATTTTATATTTGTGTACTTTTCATAATAGTCCTAAGATTGACAGACCAGCCACATAAAAACCAATGAATTTGCGGGACTTTCCCGAAAATTAAATAGAAGGTAAGGTCGCTAAATTTCGCACCCTCTTGGAATTTCAACAACTAACTTGCAGCGCCCGGTCAGTAGCGAATCTAAAGCATCCCGAGGTCAACTGACATTGTCTTATTGACAATATGTGAGTACTACAGCGTCACGCCATATGTCCACTAAAGTTGTCATGTTGTAGACTTCTTGCCTTCAAGACTAAACACTATAACCTCACATTGATCTTCGTGTCTCACGGAATAATAGTTTTGGTGGGGGGGGGGGGGGGGGGTGTATTATGAACCAAATAATAATTTAGGAAAGTTCTCTATTTTGTAAAAGGTAAGATTGTAAAAGCTGAGCTATACAACTGTTGAATTTAATATACAAAGTGTCCGAAAAGTCTGAGTATGGGCAAATATATTTGCTATTAGTAAAGATAGAGACACTAAATTTTAGGTGTAAGGTAACTTTTTCAATCCCCTTAATGGGTGACTAGGAAGTTGAGGTAAAAAATTTTAAATGAAGCCCTTTACCGTGTGGTACCTCGTTTTAAAGGTCTCCTAAAAAGAAACATTTTACCGCAAAACCCGAGGACCCTATCTTAATTCGTATTTAATTGGCAAGCTTATAAAAATTAAAAATCGTGAAAAAATATAATAATTTCTCTTATTACTTTAAAAAGTTGTTCAAAATGACCATCATGAACTTCTTAGCAGTAATAAAGTCGATTTTGGAACTCTGCCTAGAAGTAACACCTGCCATTCTCAAAAATGCGAGAAGTAAGTTCCAAAATCGACTTTACCACTGCCAAGAAGTTCATGGTGGTCATTTTGAACAACTTTTAAAGTAATAAGAGATATAAAGGTATTTCAATTTTTAATTTTTTTCTCACGATCTTTAATTTTTATAGGCTTGTAATTTAAAAACGAATTAGGATACGGACCTCAGGTTTGCGGTAAAATGTTTCTTTTTTGGAGACCTTTACAAGAGACCAAATTTACATTTAAAATGTTTAACCCCAACTCCTTAGCGTCACCCCTCAAGGCGGTTGAAAAAGTTAAATTACATAAAAAAGTAGATTTATTAACCAATATGATAAAATTTGGTGTCTCTGTCTTTATTAGTAATATATATATTTGCTCATACTAAGACTTTTCGGACACCCTGTATATATTTTCAATAAACAGATTAATAATGATTATTTTGGTGTTTTGTTTTGCGATAAGAATCCAAAATTATTACTATTACAGCTAAAACGCAAAATGGGGTGCGGAATTTGGCATCCTTTTACCTTATATGAAGAAACAGTGTTCCATATCATACCACTTTATGACACAAAAGGCGCAAATTTAATCTAGACTTAACAAGGTATTTTAGCTGTTACCACAACTAATGAATTTTTTTTTGAATTTAGTTTTTTACATAATCATTTTAAATATGTATTTTGCTTATTGTGGCTTACACCAACAAGATAATTACAAACTTTAGTCGATATAAACTCGCCATTCATAAATTTCCGCTGTACTGTATATTTCTTATGTGGAGAGCGGAAAGCTTATGACGGCCTGACTATCTCGTTTTATTTTAGCGTGCAGACATTTATTTTTGTTTTCAAATCCATTTATCATCGAACATGATGTCATTTCTAATAAGCTTAGTGATTATCTTTTTTCGTATTACTTATTAAGTACATTTGTTTTGTATTTTTCTTCAAACAAAATATCACCCATATTTACAAATACAGGGTATTGCAATACTCGCCCGACAGACTTTTACCAGTGATTATTTGGCTAAAAATAGGAAAAAAAAAGTTCTTATTAACACGGGAATGAAATCGCTTTGTTTGCAAGATATAGTGTAGCAAAATCGCTAATCTAATTGGACAATCAATGTTTTAAAGACTTTAAATTGACAATTGTAAGCCTTTCTAGGGAACTTTTTCTCATATTTTAGCAAAGAAATATTTGTAAAAATTTGTCGGCCGAACATTTCAACACCTTGGTATAATCTATTTTTACTTTTTTCTTAGTGAAATGATATCATTAGTCGAGACAACAGCTATAAGACTAGAAATCTTCTGAAACGTATTTTTTTAATATAATTATAGAAGAGTATAAGTATCACATTGAATGTTATTAATACAATTTATATTTTACATTTCTGTTCAATTATTACCTTACTGTAGATACAAGCTCTCTTTGGTTAGTCCTTTAAATTTCTTTAATGTAGCTTGCACATTGATTTTCTGAAAATAAAATTAAAGTTAGTAGAGCTGATTACATAGTGATTAATTAAGTATTTTTTGGTGTAAATTACTTGGCATTGAAATATATAAATGTCTACCACCTCCATTTTTTAAAGGATTTTTTTACCAGGTCGGTACATATATTATTTACCTTAACTAGACTTAATAATACTTAATATGATGAATTATAAGGTTATCATATTTTAGCATGTACCTAAATTGCTTGTCTCTCAACAATAGGTTGTATAAAATTCCCAACAACAGTTAATACGCGGGGGGTAATGATATCTAGTTAGCCTGCAAAAATTCTAGTAGACAAAATTGAATATGGTTGATATGGTTACAACTATGATATTTTACAAATAAGTTGTTAAAGTTTGACATCCATAAGATGAACGGTGACAAAACTGTCAAGTTTTTAAAACGGCATGTCTGAGAAAAAGTTAGATTTTGAAAAAATCGAGCTTCGGTCAGTTATTAAATATTTATTTTTGAAAAGGTTAGGGGGCAACGAAATTTTTGCTGATATAATAGGAACCTTAGGTGATCAGTAAGGAGCAGATTTTGGTTTTTTCCACTCATTTAATTGTGTGAACAACCAACAATAAAAATAATAGCAAGCATCAGTAACAAATTCATTGCCATTAGAAGCACCTTACTTAGGAAAAAATTACCTCGGTCACTGTAGAAAGTCATAAAGACTGCAAGAAAATTTAATCTGAATTTAGGTGGTTTGTGATTTTAATAAAAACCTAAACAATTTTATTTTTAGACCATGTCGTAGTATTTAGGAGAGGTGGATACCCAATCCCACTGGAAAAAACTGTCAAGTTTGTTGAAGATTTACAAATAAATGATGATCAGCAAATGTAAGTATTTATGACTTTTTATATCTAATACAAAAAGAAATGTCTTACAACCATTTAGATCTAGCAGGAAAAGAAAATGTTCCCCGGTGGCCGAGTTGGTACAGCACTAACATGTGGTCGAGAGATCATGGGTTCAAATCCCACTTCAATATTTCAAATTCAAATTTTTTTAAATTCAGCAAGGTGAATTTTGTTAATAGTCACCTTAACTTCCGTTTCCGCTTCTGATATATACATTTAACATTACCATTTCTGTTACATCACTAGTATCTTTACAGAACCTCTTATGGAATTAATCTAATATTTTTAGAGGTATGTTGTGTTGTTATTTTATCACTTTTTCTTCTTTTTTAGTGTTTTAATTTTGGGCCTGCATGACTTCCAGTATACAATTAACACAAAAATGTTGCGAGCTAGCATTGCAAGATCAATAAATGTTTTGGTACAGAGCTTTAACTGTCATGTCATTCCAATAAATTTATCCAATTGGGAAGCATTAAATGATTTTGAGAAGATACCCTATCTAATGCAAAAGATTAATAACAAATTAGAACTTGATAAAGATATATCAGAAAGTGTAGTGTAAGAATAAAAGTTTAGAAGTGTCACTCCAGTTTTTTATTTCAACACTATGTTTAGTAACTAGAATAATGCATGTAAATGTATGTGGTGTCCAAATTAAGTTTGTACTAGTGTTAACTTTGTTAATATTACAAATTTAGTTAAATTAGCAAAGAAACGTAATTCTCAAAAGTGATTATAATGATGATAATACTTCAAAAACAAGTTTTTCTTCTTTTGTAGTTAGCGTTAATATAAGCCAAATGACATTTTTTAATTGAGGTCCGGTATATTTTCAGTTGCTACTTTAAACAAAAATCTTATATGCAATGCTAACTTAAGTTTTAACACCCTGTATATGAAGTTATCTTAAAGTCGTACTAATGATGACACCACGGAATCATAAATGACATTATGGTTGTAGTAAAGAAGTTTCTGTAAACTCAAATTTTTCACTTCATTACAAATTACCAAATACCTACTTACTTTATGATTTCAAGGCTGCTAATCTACTTTGCATTTCTTCAAGTTCTGTTTCGTCTTCCTCTTCTGTTTCAGGTACTTTTGCTCTTTGTGGTCGTTCTGTAGCTTCAGTAGGTGGTAATGGTGCTTCACCAATTTTACCTTCTGTAATCTCAAACAGTACTTTGTCGACTTCACTTTGTACTGCCTCTTCCATTCCTTCAGTATCTTCAATATCTTCAAAGGTTTCATCAAGCATCTCCTCAATTATACCTGCCTTCATCATTTCTTTTGACATTTCTTGCATTGTACGAGCCACCTCAGGAATTCTTATGAGGTTTTGCATTGCTTGCATTACTTCAGTTGATTTTTGTAAAGAACCCGCAACACGAAGAGTAGCCAACTGATTTTTCATTTGTAACATTACCGAATTAATATGTGCCTTCGATGTATATATTTTATTTGTTGCTTTTCTTGCTCGGATAATTTCTTTAGCCAATATTGTGCATGTATCCTTGTCGCCTTTTTTTGCTGATTCTTTAAGGGATCTTTTAACTTTTTCTTCTTCTCTTTTAATAGAGTTTATTTGCCGATCAAGCTGGTATCCTTCCTTTCTTAATTTATGGTTCCATTCTGTTACCAGATCCTTGGGATTTCGCTCTGATGACTTTCCAAATAATCCCATATTAAAATTAGATTTTTATTTTGTTTGTATGCAATATGAAAATTTTTAAATATATGTATGACTAATTAGAAATACAATTAAATCACCCTACGTTTTTATGGCAATTTTCTCCGATTTTGGGAAGGATTTGGGTGTTGGGTTGTCAAAGTCAAACGTCAAAACATGGTCAAAGTCAAAACAAAGACTTAACCTCAAATATGGCTATGGCTTCCATCACTCTATCGTACTACTTGATTCTACCTGTAAAACCTCGATAACATTTGGTTTGTCCGTTTGCGTTACATGAAAATGGACTACCTACATTACTTTTCAATTTGTAGACGACACCCAGTAGACTAATCAGATCAGATGGTGATTGCCAGCTTCGGACAAATAACAATATCCTGTTTATATACTATAATATAAGGGAATGAGTTCCTCGCCTCCAAACCGTTGATGGTGATGTAACAGTGTCGATAGAATTTATTATTACTATACTAACCTTAACTTCCATCATAGAGGCAGGAAGAAATATGTTGTGAAAGCATATTGCTGACCGCTCTTTCGCCTAATCGCACTTTCGCAAGAATATGAACCAGTTGCTAGGAGCTTCTATAAAATCTCTTATTACACGGTAACGGTCTATTATTTACGACCATGTATAAAATCGAAATCACAGAACAGACAGGGGCACCTCAGCAAGAATAAGATACAAACCTTGACCTTAGTACATTGATTTGTTTGGTAAATAAAAAAATTGATGAAAAAGATGCTAGTAGAATAAATTTAATTTTTACGTTTCAGTTTCACCCTAACAAACCCTAATCTATGGTTTCAGTTAGTTGGGTGCTTCAATCCTTGAAAACATTTAAATTTTGCTACGGGGGTAAGCCAAAGTTTAATAATCCTAAAAACTAGTTTGTGTTTCGATGAATTTAATTCGAATATTTTTACATAATTAATAATAATTGTAGAAATATAAAGTGATTATAATCGTCAACATGTCAGTCAATCAAAATACACCACAGAGTAAAATTCAGAAAACAAAAAGGGGATCTTTGATTCGTCCTCAAAGTGCAGGTGTTATGGAGAGTGATTTTTCTACAGGATTTAGGAGTGATCTTGAGAGCGATTCTTTATCAGTGACTTATAAAACTAGGCTACATGCTTTATTTGCTCAAATTGAGAAGGAATTTGATTTACTCTACCAGGAGAATCAAAATCGTAAGTTTCTAGGAATGCAGTCTACAAAGAATTTTATAGTTTTTGCTGAAGATATAATTATGTAAGTGTAAGGAAAGAATTTTCACCCTACACTCACCAGTTTTCACTTTTATTAACCATTCTAAAGTTACTTGTAGAATAGAATAATGAGCCATAATTTGCGTTATATTTTTAGTGCACGAGAAGATTGAAATATTAAATGAGAAACTAGAAAAGGATACTTTAGATAAACCAGAATGTCCAGATTATGAAAATAATTTCTCAAAAGTACTTACCAAGAAATGTATGTAGAGATATTGGAATAGTACTTAAATATTGTTATGAAAATTAGGTCCATATTGATTCGTCTTAAATAATTTGTATTTTATAGTAAGTGCATCATCACAAAAGTCAAAAACTGCTCATAAGCTTAAGGCTCAAACAAGTAAAATTGTATCAAGTTTTAAGGCCCCCCAATATAGTTGTAATTTTGTCAAAGAGTACGTTGGTCACAAAGATGGAGTTTGGGAAGTTTCTGTTGCAAGACCGGGAATACCAGTAATTGGCACAGCTTCAGCAGGTTAGACAAATTTGTGTAAGAATCTTTGGCATGGGTTTCCCTAAGAAGAAATTAAGTTAATTTTAAGTTAAAGTAACCACTTAAAAATAGAAAAAACATGCCTCATTGCTGGCTGCAAAGTTCTGTTCTGTTTTATGAAAAAACAGATTGTTTTTTTGTTGTGTAACAAAATTTAAAAATACGATTTATTTTCATATAAATTTTTGTTAATTCTAAAGATTTAAACCAAGAATAATATAAAGTAATACCAAAAAGATGCCAACTGTTTAAGTTTTACAATTTTTATTGCTTATATTATTTACTTGATTATTTACAACAGAATGCATTTTATGTGCTAGAATTTTCATCTAGTAAAATTAGCATAAAAATATTAAGTACTTAATAAAAAGAAGCAATACTCACATTTTGTTCTACTTTATGCATCATAGCCAAATAAATTTTTATTTCCTTCTGACTGTGATAAATTATTAAGAGTTATTAAGTAAAAGTGGCAACGATGTTTGGCGGTTTACTACCAGTTTTACTATGAATTGAAACGTGACACAAGCGACCATTCATAAAATTCGTTGACGTTTGCGACATTGCTCGAAAGTGGAATTGTGTTGTTTTGTCTTTGCGAGAAGCGTTTAAGTGTTTTTCTTCGAAGAAGCTGACGTTATTTTGCGAAAAAACATTTAAATATGGTGCGGCAGTGTCAGGTTTGCAAAAAATTGGACTATTTAAACCCATAAATTTCTTTTCACCAGCAAGTGAGGTTGTATTCACTTGTATCGAATTCATTGGTGTAGTTTTACATATACCTACACATTAGTAATATAAGGGCAACAAAAATTTAATACAAAAAAGCAAGCCACTGGTGTTGGAAGAGGCAGTCGCCAGGAATGTTGGATAGTGTTGCCATTTTTTCTACTGTGTCGCTATGACATATATGGTGTTGTTCTCTTTTCCATAAAGTAAGAGACCCATATGTGATTTTAAACATGTATATAACTCATTTTTGAAAATATGTCGTTTGAGTCCTTATTGACAAAGGGTGTCCAATTGTAGCAAATGAAGCTTTTACACAATTTATCCAGTGACCAGTGCCCTTATATTTCGTGTTCAGAGGAATATAAAAAGTATCCTCCCATGTCTTAAAAGCACCCATTAACACAGTTGGAGTCATATTAAAAAAATATGTAATTTTGTGTAAAAATCGGATTTATAAATTTTTGAAAAGATTTGTTAATTGGGTGTTACTTATCCTACTTTACTGTTAAATTATTACAGATCACACTGCTTGTATTTGGAGCATTGAATCTACCAAATGCCTTCTTCAGTACCAGGGTCATTCAGGATCTGTGAATTCGGTTAGGTTTCATCCTGCAAAAGATTTAGTACTTACCGGAAGTGGCGATTGTATGGCACATATCTGGCAAGCTGCACTTAACTATGAACTGCCGGTAGGTCTGTGTCCAGGCAAATAAATAAATAATTGTAATGGAAGATAGAAGGGTGGCAGTTTCTTTAATTCTTTTCATTTAGCATATTACTTTTGCAGAAATGTCACTCTTCTGAAGAAGAACTTGAAGAGGGTATTGAGAAAATGGGTATTGGAGATGATACCCCTGATCTCGGTAGTCAACAGCGAAGCGCCGCTTTGCGTACGCCCATAGCAGAGTTAGGTGGACATTCAGGTGCTGTAGCTGCAGCTGAATGGTTAGCGGGTGTTGACTTAGCTATTACTGCGTCCTGGGATCGCTTAGCTATTTTACATGATGTGGAGACAGCAACGCAGCTAGTCACACTTACCGGTAGGTTTAAAGTATCGAGTATATCTTGAATTTTTTACAATGTTCATATTTAGGTCATGATCAAGAACTTACTCATGCTGCTACTCATCCAACTCAAAGACTGGCCGTTACAGCTTCAAGAGACACTACTTTTAGACTTTGGGATTTCAGGGAGACTGTACATGCTGTATCTGTTTTTCAAGGACACACTGAGTAAGTTTGATATTATTTTTTGAAAAACATTAATTTTTCTCTGCAACTGAAAGGGTTACTCACGTAATTATACATAAATACTGCTTTTATTGTTTCGTGTGTACTTTTTAAATTAATCCGAAACTTACATTTAAAGATTTATAAGTATTACATGTTCTTGTAGGAGTGTTACTTCAGCTGTATTTACGCGAGAAGATAAAGTCGTGTCTAGTTCAGACGACCGCTCAGTAAAAGTATGGGACCTTCGCAATATGAGATCGCCAGTTGCAACTATTCGAGTTGATTCCGCGGTTAACAGGATATCTGTATCACCCAATGGTACAATAGCTATTCCACATGATAACAGACACATCCGATTGTATGATTTAAGCGGTACAAGGTGAGTGGAACAACGTTAATCTTCCATCATTCATACAACTTAAACTTATAAGTAAAGTAAAGCTTGGAACAATTAATACACTTTTTTTTATGTTTTACTAGGTTTGTATATATATATATATATGTATATATATATATATATATATATATATATATATATATATATATATATATATATATATATATATATATATATTATACATATATACAGGGTGTTATGGAAATCATTTAATATATTGGAATGGGTAACTCCTGATATGAATTCAGATTGAATAAAAATATTCATAAATGGTGCTTCACTATAAAAAAAGGATGATGTCGGCCCTCAAAATTTTTTTTTTTAGTAACAGCGCGTCACTGTCATAAATACATGGCCATATAAAAAACAGCAAGTAACGTCAGTTACAGAAAAAAACTTTTGTTTTGACGTCAGGCGTTGCCAAGTTTTTTTGGATGTTAGAGTTTATGAGATGTGACCTTTTATAAAGTTTGTATTAATTTCTTCAGAATTCTTTTAGCATTATTGCCACTCGATTCCGGCTGAACAAGTGTTTAAAATACGCGAATTCCCCGCGGGATTAAAAATATGACACAAAAAACATGTCCCCAGCCTCAGGGCTCTTAATTGTCCTCCCCCCTCTGCAATGTGGGGATTGCGAAGATTTGCTCAGGTTTGGTTGCGACGCTGATAGTTACCTCTTACAGGTATAACAAATCATGTAGGTCTTGCCCTGTATATGTATTACTAGCACAAATCAAGTCTTAACCGAAACACAGGATTAGGGCGGCAGGGACGCTACTGACAATAACCCTCTAACACCCACCTGTGTTTTATAATAACTTGTATATTATGTATCACGGTGAAAATAAACCAACAACATCTTGAAAATAAGGACACAGTGCTTATTTGTGACGTCATCACCCGTAGTCATATGAATAAAGGAATACAATATAATATATGCTTTTTGAATTTGTTTTTGGGTGACTTATATATTTGCACTTTAGACCATCGGTATTTAAATATTTAAACTTGCGTTTAGGCAAATTATGCGTTAATAAGATTTAAAATATAAGTGAGAAAAACTGTAAGTAGATAATGATTTTAAAAATAACTACTTTGTCAAAAATGTTTTACTGTAGTTTTTTTTCTGTTTTTCTTTGTTTTTTATCCTAAATATTTTGTCTCGGATATGGTAATACAGACAAGGAGCTGTTCTATTTTTATAAGGTTCCGTGACAAAAATTTGTAATTTTTTTTGTCATATACATGGTTATCGGACGGTTCTTCATTACGAAAATGGGAGCGCTCCTAGCTTGATATTTTATCTTTTGATATTCGTCTCAAAATTTCCCTAAAAATTAGCAGTTTTTGGAATGGCCATTTTTGCGCACAGCTCTGCAATCCCGTTTTTTTTTCTGATGCCTCTCTTAAAGAAAACAAGAACTTACATGATCATAACACCCGACATTGTAAGAGTTTTCAAAGTATAACGGTTAAAAGTAATTTTGGGAAAATCTCTTTTGTATGAGGGGATTTTAATTTATAATAGTCTTCTAGAGACAATTAAAAATATATAAAAAAATTAAACAAGGAATTTCTTCAGTTCTCTCTTAAACATTATCATTTTTTGTCTTTAGTTTATGATTAATAATAAAAACATTGGAATTAACTGTGTTACATTTTTTAAAAATTTAATATATTTAATTTGTCATATTCCGTGTGATAAACTATGTACATTTGGCTTGGCATAAAAATGTTTTAAAGTAAATAAAATTGATTAATCGAATTTCCGTATTATTCAATCTTTGAAATCACATAATAGTTGATTGATCAATTAGTAATCGATATAATGAATATTGAATGTAATCTTATATTATGTAGCAAACAACAGATAAAATTACTAACTCATAAATGATTCTATCGCCACCCGGCAACATCTAACAAAATTAAGCAAATGGGAGAAATAAAATGTATAGTATGATGATGATGATTATAACTATGATTAGATGATTCACTAAATAATAATACTTAAAAACGTATTGTTATTAGGCTTGCAAGGCTGCCAAGATCCAGCCGCCAAGGACACAACAGAATGGTTTCCGGTGCTGCCTGGGCCGATGAATTCATGGGGGGTGTAAATTTATTTACTTGTGGATTTGACCGAAGAGTGTTGGGTTGGTCAATAACGTCCTTAAAAGATATTTAAATTTCCGTCTGTTCTTATCGATGATATATTTTTACTATTGTGATATATTTTTAAGCTTTTATTTTTATGTTACCTTTAACTCTGAAAGGTGGAAAAAGGACTGGATATGTAAGTATATTATTTTTCTTTTTACAAAAGTAATTCGAAACTATACAATCTCTTTGTAAAATTGGAGAGGCTTTCAGTTCTGTTTAACGGCACATTTTGAGCATATTTATTTACCAAAACATTTCTAAGATTTATGTATGTATTTAGTATGATTTTTGGGTTTGGTCAGGCTTACTCCGGTTTGTTCAGGATCTTTTTTTTGTGTTTTTTATGATTTTTTTCATTCGAGAATAGTGTTTTTGAAAATTTATTTTTAAAAAAACTTTCGTTCTTCAATATTTTAATTTTTGAAAATTTATCCTTTCGAAAAAAAGTTGTCAAAAATTTCGTTTTCGAATTTTTAAATTGGCAAAAAAATGTTTTATGAATCCTCGACACTACGAGATAGATAGATTTCATTTAAATTATTGTCTCAAATTATTTTATATTGCTCAAGAGCTCATAATTAGTAAATAGTTGTAAACATAGGTGATTCCAGGGGCGTCTTTACACTATTTAGAAATAAAATTAGGACCGGAAGTGAAAATAAAGTACAAATTTAATATTTATTTACCTACATTGTGGAATTTGAAAATGCGAAATATGAAAAGTCTTCAGCTAAAGTAATATAAAAATATTTTACTTTCCCAGTGTAATGATACCACAATATACCCTGAGGCCAAACGCGTGTAATCTGTTTTGAGCCTTTGTAAACGCTTATAGCATTAAAATACCTTCTTCAGAAAAGCGATATAAAAATCTTTGCACTTTTAACCCAAATGTCAAAGAGCGGCGAGGCATTGCCATGGCCACGCTAAAGGAGAATGTACGCGAGAATCAAACCGGCGTGACACCAATGCTTGCTACTGCGAAACTAAAAATAGCCGCGCTGTCGCCTGCCGGTGTACCGTCGACTTTTTACTACCGATACAGCCCTGGACTTACATATGTTTGCAACTCTTTAATTATCATATTTGAATACAACTAATTAAATTTAAAGCTTTTAAGAAATACATAAATAAAATGTTGCGTCATATATTGGTTAAGAAACTACTAGTGCATTATTTAAATTGCTCATTCTTTACACGCATATCAATCTACAGGTTTTAACTTGACGTCATTAATTTTAGCACACTTTGTCACTTGCACACACATCACACTCGCTAGAGAAAGACCGCACTACAAACACAAGCAAATAAAGAAAGTCAAGCGCAGCGCGAACGCAAAATCAGTTTCAACCTGTATAGTTCAATAACTCTAGTTAAGTCAGCTGTGATACCTTTATCATTGATGTGTATTTACCGTATACTTACTTATTCATGTGACTAATTGCTCATGGGCAAAAACCTTGTTGACTAATGTAATTAAGCGTCAAAAGCCAGTTAATAAACTCATATCTCAAATAGCCGAACCGAGGCCTGTTTCAATTTTTGCAATATTTTTTTTTAGGTAGTAATTTATTTTAGTAACATTTTAAAATATAAGCCGAATAAAAAAAATAATAGACATAGTCCTTATGGTAATATTGGTTGGGTTTATAAATACCAGCCAAGGAACTCCCACGGATTCAATGTCTAAATATTAAACAACGATATGACTAGCGTCTCATTTAACCTGGCAACATTACATTTGGTAACATCATTCATCGAAAATATACTACCTTGTTCTTATCTATATTATAAAATTAGAAATTTGTAAAGGCGTATATAAATCAAAAGAGTAACTGGATGTAAAGAATTTACCTCCAAAAAGAAATACTTAAATTAGGACTACTATTTTTGTATGTACACAAAAAAATATTAAGCTTCATTTACGGGCTGGGTATTTGCTGAGTAGTAGTTATGGCGTTACTTGAGCCTACCCCCTCTCTCTCTCTCTCTCTCTAACGTCACAATCCCCGCCCCCTTACGTCACGACGTACCTACGTCCTACGCCAAAATGGTGACAAAATGGTGACAAAAATGGTGGCAAAAAGAAGAAGAATTTTCGCTGCCCAGCGAAAAATTTACGTTAACTCTAAGGGGTTCGCGCACAATCGCGACAAGTCGTGCCTTTACCGCCTAGAAGTATATTTTTTGAATTGAAGCTTAATAATTTTTTTTAAACGTATATTCTTAATTTGGGTATTTATTTTTGGGTACTTATAAATGAACAATTATAATAATGATTCGTTTACTAACTTTGAAAAAGGTCTACTCCTACAAAATTGATAATAAATCGATTACACTGGACAGAAATACTTTTATAAGCAATATCTTAATTAATTTTGCAAAAACACATTATACAGGATGTTTCAAAAAACATGTGCCATCGCTCAAGGAGAGATTCCTTGTAAGAAACTAAGGCAAAAAGTTTATATAAACATGGGTCCGCAGATGCTTCGTTTCAAAGATACAGGGTGTTAAATTTTTTAATTTTTTTCAGTTTTTACAAAAAAAATTTCAAAATGGCTTCATCAATTTTGATGGAATTTACACTGTGTAAAGTACTTAAATTAGGCATAATTCTGACCATGAAAAGACTTTGACAGGTCCTCCAGGGGCGTACATATGAGAAGACGGAAGACGGTACAATATTTTCCAATAAAAACACGTACGCCACTGATTTTTTCATATTTTCTTATATCGGTCAAATAGTATGTTAAATTCTTAACAAAACTTATCTCTTCATATTTTTTCAGTTTTCATTTCGTTTAGGAGAAAAATGTAATTTTATTAACAGTCTTACTGGTTTAGTTTTCCCAACCGTCGGTTTTAACATGTAAAGACCATTTAAAAATTGAACGTCCTGTATCTTTGAAACAAAGCATCTGCGGGCCCATGTTCACATAAACTTTTTGCCTTAAATTCTTTCAAAGAATCTTCCTTTAAGCGATGGCACATGTTTTTTGAAACACCCTGTATATTACATACAGGAAATCCCCACAGTTTTCGATTTCACTTGTGTACCTCTCAAACTTAATTTTTTCTATTTTTTGACAATCTGTGAATGGATGATGCTAAAGCACGCAAATTAGATTTCTTATAATCTCAGTAACTGTAGAGCAAGTTTAAAATTTTTAAAAGTTATAACACCTTTTCGGAGGTGTAATTTAGGTGCCAGAAATGCAAAGCAGTTGATGTATAGGTTATCTAGGAATTAGTAAAACGGATTAATATTGTGCCCAAAATTGGTAGAATAGAGTGAAATAATATTGGAAATACTTTGGTACAATAAGAAAATACATTCATGGTAAATAACTTCCTATGACATGTACAGTGGCCGTCAGATAAATTCGTACGCCGTTAGTGCTGCAGTGTAAATGTAACTTTTTATACCTTTATTACCTTTATCACTTACAAATTACTTGACACTGTCACTTAAATAATTTGTCAAAGAATATTATTTTAATTTCGAACCGTAACTTAAAAATGCCTCATTTAAGGGTATAGTTGCGTTAATAGAAGAAGATATTATAAAAGAGTGGCAGATAGATATGGAAAATCAAAAAATACAATCTAAGGAATTGCGGAAAAATGGCGACAACAGCATACAGTGGAAAGGTCTAGAGCATGCATGTCAAACTCGCGGCCCGCGGGCCGCATGCGGCCCGAAACTAAATTGTTTGCGGCCCAGAAAGATCAACTAGATAACACAAATATTTACCCAACTAATAACATCACAAAATTACTTATTATTTTTCCGCTATTTTGATTTTCCCAATTTTAAATTTTTTACCGTTTGCTCCCGCACTATAAAATCTTCCCCATCGCACGAATGCTGCACGTACACGCGTGTGCGGTGCTATCGGCGCGGTGGCTCTCCTCGACTTGTCTCAACTTCTCTAGGCATCGTCTAATTTTAATTGTTTTGGTTTTGCGTTCCGCTTTACCATATTTACGTGATTTGTAGAGGCAGTTGAGAAAATCCAAAATCATACCTGCTGTAATCATTTCACTTAATACTTGTCCAGTGCCATTTATTTCCTGTTTGGTAAGTTAATATTTAACAAGCTTTATAATTAAGTAAAAACTATTACGCACTTATTCCAGATATTTGTCAGTATGTCTTCATCAAAAGCAAGTGGAAGTGGTACTATTAAAAGTAAGCGAAAGATTGCTGACGAACATAGAAATTTTCAAGAAAAATGGGAACTGGAATATTTTTGCTGTGAAGTAAGAGACAAAATAATTTGCTTGATATGTAATAATACTATTAGTGTTCCAAAGTTATATAATATTAAACGTCATTATGAACAACATAAAGCACAATACGATAATTATGAAGCATTAATGCGACAGGCAAAGTTAAAAGAGCTTAAGTTGGGTCTCAAAAAACAACAGTTCATGTTTAGTAGAACACCACAAGAAAATGAATCGGCGGTGCAGGCAAGCTATGTATTGTCGGAGTTAATAGCTAAACATTCGAAACCCTTTACCGAAGGTGATTTTATTAAAGAATGCCTAATAAAAACTGCAAAAATTATGTGTCCGGGCAGTGCAAAGGCTTTTGAAGTAATTTCCTTGTCTCGCAATACAGTTGCAGAAAGGGTATCCGATTTGGCAGCCAATCTAAGTGATCAGATCAAATCAAAATGTACCAGTTTTGAAGCTTTCTCGATTGCATGCGACGAAAGTACAGATGTTGGTGGTATAGCGCAATTAGCCGTATTTCTTCGTGCTTGCGATACGAAATTCGATATTTTTGAGGAATTGCTAGAAGTAGTGCCGATGCATGGAACTACAACAGGACAGGATATATTTAATTGTGTCAACGAACTTTTGCAAAAATACGATCTACCCCTGGCAAAACTAGTTTCTGTAGCTACGGATGGAGCTCCTTCTATGACCGGAAAAACTAACGGTTTTGTAGCATTGCTGCAAAGAAAATATAATGAAATTTCTGAAGCCTCAAAAATGCATCATATTCATTGTATTATACATCAAGAAGTACTATGCACAAAAGTAATAAACATGGAAAATGTGTTGACACCTGTAAAAAAAATTATCAACTTTATAAGATCTCGAGGATTAAATCAACGCCAGTTCGGTGCCTTCTTAAATGAGTTGGAAAGCGAGTATTCGGGTTTATCATATTATACTGAAGTACGATGGCTTTCGTGCTCGAAGGTTCTCCAACAGTTTTGGAACTTAAAAGAAGAAATAAGTCAATTTTTAACAACCAAAAATCAAGATACGGGTTTGTTTTCCGATGCAAATTTTTTACAAGATTTGTCTTTTATGGTGGATATTACAAAGCACTTGTCTGATTTGAATTTAAGACTACAGGGAAAGAATCAAATTATCACCCACATGTGTGACCAGGTTAAAGCATTCGTATGTAAGCTAGTTCTTTGGGAAAAGCAGCTCCAAAATGAAGATTTAACGCACTTTCCCACATGTAAGATGCACAAAACAACTGCAGGTGTTGCGTACAAAAAGTATGCAGAAAAAATTTCCTGCCTTAAAGCTGAATTCGAAAGAAGGTTTGAAGATTTTAAATCCTTAGAAAACAAGTTTTCTTTGTTTTCTTCAATATTTTCGGTGAATGTTGATTCAGTACCTAGTCACATGCAAATGGAGGTTATTGAGATCCAGTGCGATTCAGAATTAAAGGCCAAATACAGTGAGGTTGGCGTGCCAGAATTTTACAAATACTTGCCAGCGAGATTTCAAACCATTCGAAAACTGGCATACGAAATAATTTCCATGTTTGGGAGTACTTATCGATGCGAGCAGTTATTTTCCCTTATGAAAGGAAATAAATCTGCAGTAAGATCCAGACTGACCGACAAGCACCTTGGAGCAATTTTAAAGGTTGCTACTACAAATAATATTTCCCCGGAACTAGAAAAGCTGGTGGCAGCGAAGAGATGTCAAGTGTCAGGACGAAAATGTTAAAATTTTTTGTAAGCATTTTTTGAAAATAAACCCGTTGATACACTGTTTGAACATTATTTTTTTTAAACATATAGTTATCTAAAAAGCCCGTTGGTTTTTCGACCACGGATCATTCAGTAATTGCGGCCCCCATGCACATCTGTTTAATTTATTTGGCCCATGTTAATGTTTGAGTTTGACATACATGGTCTAGAGGAACAGGTTTAAGTAACAAAAAAAAATTACAAACGAAGAAGATGCAAACTTCGTAGCTTATTTGCAGAGTAATCTATTTCAAACTGCTGTGTCCGCCGCGCACATGATACAAATAAAAGAAGATATGATACCGCGCGGGTAGGCATGGCCATTTACGTCACGCCGTGACCAATTCCGCGATATTTTGTAAACGAAACACTTGTTTTTTAAGATCGCGTTTTGTTTTCAACTATTTTTTGTTGTTTTTATATTACTTTTAGGAGTTTAAAAGTAAAAGTGAGAGGTGCTCTGTATGGTTGTGATGTGGACAATCGATCAATCAATGTAATCAATGTACATATGTATTTATCCCTTTATTTATATGCAGTGGCGCAACTAGACTGTGCCTTTTGGGGGGGCTTAAGCCCTAACCCTTAAGAGAAAGTTAATTTGAAGTTTTTGTTTTTATGAAATAACAATCGGTCTAGGGGGGGCTAAGCCCCCCCTAGACCCCCCCTAGTTGCGCCTCTGTTTATATGATTATTTTAAATCATATACTATAAAATTTGTATTATCAGAAGGAGGCAAAGTATATTGCCCATTTGCCCGTTAACTAACGTAAACTCTATATTGCGCTTTATAAATTTCAAAAATAAGTCACGGCGTGACGTCATACGCGAACCCGTCGAATTTGACACATTTTGGTATCATACTTTCTTTTATTTGTATGCTGCGCCGGGCATAACACTGGATTTCCAGCCTCCCCTAGAACAGCGCAGAGGCGCGTACTGCAATGTTCCGACTTAAGAAACCGTGCAGCTGCTTAAAACCTTTTTTTAAAAATGTTCACAAGGAAAGAGTTGGTTTTGCCATGCAATACTTACTTGAGAATGAAAATTTTCTGGTTATGTTATATTTTCCGACGAGAACATTTTTCAGTCAATGCACAGTGGAAGAATTAGAGTTTAAAGACCACCAAACTCCCGTTATAAGCCTTCACGGTCCAGGTGATGCTGGAATATTGGTGGGACAATACTAATTTATATCTCAAAATTTTAGAAAATGTGCTTCTTCCGTCAGCGGGTATGACATATGAGAAAAATAACTTTATATTCCAACAAGACAACTGCCGCCTGCATACTGCCAGAATAGTGAGGGACTGGTTTGAGCAAAACAATATTACGTGTTGGCCTTTGTGCTCAAGAAGTCCCGATTTAAACCCAATAGAAAACGTTTGGGGACTCGTGGTGAAGGAAATGTATGATATAAATTTTAGACCTCAAAATGAACTTAAACTATAGGAGAAAATTGAAAATATTTGGGAGGAGATAACTCCGCATTACACCAACTCTCTTATATCCTCAATGCCAAGGCGACTACAATCCGCATTAAACTCCGGTGGTGCAGCCATCAAATATTAATGTTTAATGAATTTTGTTTAACGTCCTATTTTTAGTTTTGTGGTAGGGTTGACGAGAATTAAGTACTAAAAGATCTTTAAACCTTACTTTATTATTAGCAACGTTTCAATGATGTTTGCATCTTCAGGCTTTTAATTTTTTAACGTACCCTTGAAAAATTAAAACCCCAAAGAATGCAGACAGCAGCAAGACGTAACTAATAATAAAGTAAGGTTTAAAGATATTTCAGTACTTAATTTCCTGTAACTCTACCACAAAATTAGTGTTTTAGTTACCTGTTCTTATTATTTTTAATATAATTTAATAAATATAATATATTACTAGGTACTTAAAGGATTTTAATCTAAAGTTAGGGAAGGGTGATTTTATTGCGCCCCGAAACAACGAGTGCAGGTAATGGTATAAAATATAAGAAAATGTATTTCCTAGTTTTACCAAAATATAATAAAATAGGGTTATGTTTGAAAAATGTCGTACGAATTTATCTACGGCCGCTGTGCAGTTGTAGAATTTAAGCAACCATACAAGTCTTCATGATACAAATAAAAGAAGATATTATACCGCGCAGATAGGCGTGGCCATGTACTTCATGCTGCGAGTAATTCCGCCATATTTTCTAAACGACACACATCTTTGTTAAGATCACGTTGTGTTTTAAAGTTATTTTTGGTGTTTTTATATCACTTTTAAGAGTTTAAAAGTGAAAATGAGGTGTGTTGTGTATGGTTGTGATGTGGACAATCAATGCAAAGCCTTTATGCCCGATATTATAGTTTTTAGCTTCCCCAAAAACAATGAAACACAAAGTGTTTGGAAGCGTCTGTGCAAACGGGAAGATAAGTTTAATGTGAAAAATGCTAGATTCTGTTCTAGACATTTTAACGAAAGTGATTATGAAGGTAATTTAAAGCATGAATTGTTATTCACCGCAAAAAATATTTGACAAATTATAGGAACAAACAAAATTCTTATTTATAACATATTTTCGGAAGACTCTGTAGGTATATATTTTAATAAGAATATGCCTCTAAATAAAAATTATTATCTTAATTATTAGGCATAGTTTTATTTTATAAAATTATTTACCTTTTCACGTAAATAAATACATAGAACGCAATTGGCAGGCAATTTACCAATATCTATTATTTTAAATTAATTTATCCCTTTATTTACATGATTATTTTAAATCATATACTTTCAAATTTGTATTATAAACAGGAGGCAAGTATATTGCCAATAGAATTTATATAAAATCGCGTATAACTAACGTAAACTCTATATTGCGCATTATAAATTTCAAAAATAACTCACAGCGTGACGTCATGCGCGAACCCGGACGCATTTGACACGGTTTGGTGATATCTTCCATTTATTGTATCATGACAAGTCTTTAAAAGAAGTGACAGCTCCCAGCGCTACTATTTTGGTTTTTTTAACAATATTGTTGCTCGGTGTTTTGCTCTAAAAATGACTTTTCGGTGTAGACATATAAAAAAGGCATATACGTAATTTATAAAATAATCAAAATTTTATTTTGTACTTTTCCTTAAGAACCGCGCTTTGCAAAGGTTCGATACGTCGTCGAATTTTTGCGGTACGCGGTTTTAATAGAGAAATACACAGTAAAATATGTGTCTACACCGGAAGGTCACTGGTTCTGTTTTATAGCAAATAATAGCTACTGTAGTAGGGCTGGATTGCTCCTCTTAAGCTACATATATTCTAAAATACTTAAATTAATGTAAATTGGTCTTTGATTGCTGACAATAACATTTAATAAAATGTCAAAATTTGGCATGAGGCAATATAAGTTTCTTATGGGACAACCGTTGATTTATAAACAAGGACAAGATAACATTGTTTACAATTTAGAGCGATTAGGGATTCTCAGGTTACTTATAACCCGGCCAACTATATGGTCCCCCACCTACTTCTTGAGAATGGCTGTTGCCAGATTTCAGTTATGTGGCATATTTCAGATTGATAAACTATACTAAAATAATGCAATTACTGCAAGTTAATATCTACAATCGTAAATACCACATTCTAAAGCGTGTGACTAAGAATAAGTAAGATATCCCAATGTTATTTTTCGTCATAATAATTTTTATGTAATTTATTTCCATTGCATAGTGATGAAATGTAGCATGAGAGTGGCACGTTCCTTTACCGTATTGATTGATAATCAGCCATCATACAAATAAAAGAAGGTATGATACCAAACCGTGTCAAATTCGTCCGGGTTCGCGTATGACGTCACGCTGTGTCCTATTTTTTAAATTTATAACGCGCAATATAGAGGTTACGTTAGTTATAGGCGATTTTATATAAATTCTATTGGCAATATACTTTGCCTCCTGTTTATAATACAAATTGTATAGTATATGATTTAAAATAATCATATAAATAAAGGGATAAATACATACATTGATTACATTGATTGATTGTCCACACCACAACCATATACAGCACATCTCATTTTTACTTTCAAACTCCTAAAAGTAATATAAAAACACCAAAAAATAGCTGAAACCACAACGCGATCTTAAAAAAGACGTGCTTCGTTTATAAACTATCGCGGAATTGGTCACGGCGTGACGTAAATGGCCACGCCTACCTGCGCGGTATCATATCTTCTTTTATTTGTATCATGATAACCAGCCAGTTGGGTCTGTTACCAGAGGCGCCGATGCCGAAAATTAAGTACGTACATATGCGGTATATTTGACAAAAATAATTTAATTCTTGGGCGTTGCCGTGATTGTGTGAAATAACAAACGGTCAAGTGTGAGTTCCACTTGCTTATAGAGGGTTCCGTCAAAGTAGTTATTGGTTCCGTACGGCGTGCCGCGCGGCGCGGCGGCGTGCTGTAACTTTGAAGATTTTTTTTTCGTTTTCACGTTTTGAATGCATTCAAGATTAGGTTGGAATCCTAACCTATATTCGTTGAGAACCACATACGTGAGTATCGATTTTCATCGATTTATCACACGCGCAGTATTTCTCGTGATGTCAGCGAGTTATGTTTGAGTTATATAGCTTTGCATCAGAATGCAACCTTAGCAACTGTTTAAGCCATTAAAGAACGGGACTACAGCACGTGTTACGTAGAAAAAGCGACGTTGCCACTATCACTCTAAATTTCGTCTCCATGCAATGAAAAAAAATCACTGAAGATTAGGTATATATTTTGTTATTACTTAGTCATATTCTTTAGGCTGTGGTATTAACGATTGCCAATTATAGTAATAGCGTTATTTTAGTATAGTTTACCATCCTGAAAATATGCCATATAACCGAAAGCCTGGCTACAGCCGTTGTCGAAAAGTAGATGGAGGACCGTATAGTTGGCCAAATTAAGAGTAATCCTGTAATCTCTAATAGCTCTAAAATGTAAATAATGGTATATTCTACTTGTTTCTAAATGTATAAGGATCTTAGTCAAGGTCGAAGTGCTTTCACCTTTTCGTTGTCACCCGTTGTGCAGAATAATAAGTAAAGAATAACTGCCTAAAATTTCATTATGTCTAAAATAACAACAAAAAATTATTTTCGTTAAATACAGGTATGTGGCATGTCATATTTTGACACTTTAAACTATAATTTAGAAAAGACAAGTTTACACTGAATAGTATATTTCATTACCAGTCCGGAAAAAAGGATTTTTCTGTGCGCGCTTGACAAATTCTCGTGTGAGGCGCAGCCGAAGTCAAGCAAGCACGGAAAATCCATTTCTGGACGTGTAATGAACGATATTTTTTATTATACTTCTTTGAAAACGATAACATAAAACAAAATATAACATAAAAAAATACATACATACAAAATAAACTTGGAATATTTTTATTTTCACAACTGTTATCGGAATTTAAAAAAAAAACTACTAGAGTAATTAAAAATTAACTATTAATAATGAAAGATGCCACTTTTTCAGGTTGAGAGAACATTTTATTAGAATGAATTTAATTGACAGAAAATTAACAACGCTGACAATATGGTCTTTGGCAGGTATGATGCGTTTTCATGGTAACTTTCAAATCATTTAAAAGGTGATTTAAATTTGTCTATGTCAGATAAGATTGACAAAACGTCAAAAAATATTTCAGAAATTCATCTAAATATTCAAATATTTACGAAATAAAATACAAAATAGGTACATATTAAATATCAGATAGCATATAGACTTTCTTGAGTTTAGTTTATTTTCCTATACCTATATTTCTATTTTAAAGCCAAAAAATAGTCGGTATCTTCATTCAGCACACTGAAAGAACTGGAGACCAGGAAAATTTTTTCCGTGCGCTCTTTCCGTGCGCTAGCGCGAAAAAGCCCATCTTACATTATTACTAAAACAGATGAAAATAAGGTGTTTTCAAAGAAGTATAATAAAAAATCCATTTCTGGACGTGTAATGAACGATATTTTTTATTATACTTCTTTGAAAACGATAACATAAAACAAAATATAACATAAAAAAATACATACATACAAAATAAACTTGGAATATTTTTATTTTCACAACTGTTATCGGAATTTAAAAAAAAAACTACTAGAGTAATTAAAAATTAACTATTAATAATGAAAGATGCCACTTTTTCAGGTTGAGAGAACATTTTATTAGAATGAATTTAATTGACAGAAAATTAACAACGCTGACAATATGGTCTTTGGCAGGTATGATGCGTTTTCATGGTAACTTTCAAATCATTTAAAAGGTGATTTAAATTTGTCTATGTCAGATAAGATTGACAAAACGTCAAAAAATATTTCAGAAATTCATCTAAATATTCAAATATTTACGAAATAAAATACAAAATAGGTACATATTAAATATCAGATAGCATATAGACTTTCTTGAGTTTAGTTTATTTTCCTATACCTATATTTCTATTTTAAAGCCAAAAAATAGTCGGTATCTTCATTCAGCACACTGAAAGAACTGGAGACCAGGAAAATTTTTTCCGTGCGCTCTTTCCGTGCGCTAGCCCGAAAAAGCCCATCTTACATTATTACTAAAACAGATGAAAATAAGGTGTTTTCAAAGAAGTATAATAAAAATATTTTTATCGTACGGATTTTTGCAACTGTATACAGTTGCAGTATTCGATCGACAAACCTTTCCCTTTGATTTCTTGGTCAAAAATAAGAAAAAAGCGTATTTACACAGGACCAGAAACGCTTTGTTTCCTTAATACAGGGTGTTGAAATTAAAACATACACAGGAATACCTGTGGAATATGCGTATTGCCATTCAAAAATATGCACAGTGATATTTTTTCGGGAATTTCAATTTGTTCGACTAGCCTAATTTTCTTATGATGCCACTGATTACTTATATTCAGATATATAATAATTAATAGTCGCAATTACATAATTCTAAAACTTTTTGCCTGTAACATTGATGTGATATCTTGCATTGTTTATAAATTATTTAACAAAATATTCATTCATAAATACCCTACTTTAAAGATAAAGACTTATTTTTGTAAAGTTACGCGATAACGGATATTTTGCTAATAATTTTTAAATGATAGAAGATATCAAAAATTGGAAAACACAACGAAATTTTTGAATGAATGAAGAAATATTACTAAATTGTCTAGCCGAGTCATTGGCGTCCTAAAAGATAGTTTAGTTTGGAAGGTAAATAACCCGGAAAATTTACCACCTTGTGTAGTGAAAGAGAAGCCTTTCCATACCTATGTTAATGGAAACGTTTTCTCCTATTTTTAGCCAGGAAATTACCTGCAAAAACTAGTCGATCGAATATTGCTACCTTTCTCGTATTTTTGTTTATATATTTGTTTGTTATTTCCAATAAATAACTGCTACTTTTCAAAAATGTGTCATATGTAGGTAGCTCTATTATGATAAGTATAAATATTAATGTTGGATAATATAAAGTGCATTTTGACCAAAGCTATATTATTGTATAGGCAGAAAAACTCAAATTTTGTTAAATTATTTTAGAAGGATTGCCAATTTTTTTGTTAGAATAAAAAAAGCCAGCTTAATTAATTGTTTTTTTTATTTTGTATGATCCCTCTATCATATTATTTATTATTATATCTTTGACCAAAAACCATATTTGTTTTAATTTTCTAAATTATTTTTAAAATTCCTCCCTTTCTTCAGGCGCGACCCGTGAGTTTTTCTACAGGTGGGTCAAAATTTTGTGGGCAACTAGCGCTTTTTTTTAATAATGTGCCAAGAAATTATTCACCTACAAATAAACACCGCAAAAATCATAAAATAGGTACTGCAGTATATTGAACATTGCTACTCTAGATGTTTATGGCTTGTTTCTATGTGTTTTAGTCATATACGTATTAAATAAATACGTATATGGTTTTAGTACTCTAGAATAGTAGGTTGTTATAGCGGCTTCCCGTTTTGATACGTTTAGCGTTTCCTCAATAGAGGTCGCGCCTTGTACTAAAAGCCCAGAATAAATAGACTGTGACGTTTTTTATAAGCTAAAAGTATGATCATTCGCAAAATAAAATTAGGAACGCTGCCGAAACTCCGTTTTCTTTAATAAATACAATACTGGCGACTAGACATAGTAATACGATATTTGTCTACGCACCTACAGGCTGCCAGCTGTAGTAAATATGAGATTGCCAATAATTTTAAGAATATTTTATCGAGGAACAAGTGCTACCTTGTTGCCAATACACTTTTTAGGGCCAATCTAATTTTTTAAATAACAATTTAAAAAAAAGTTCACGACCTCTCGGTCAACTCGCTGAGACTCCTCCAACCTCTGGACTACGCTGGTAACACATTATCCAACAATAAACTGACCTGTTCTTATGTACAAGGGGTGCAAGCGTCTAGTCAATCGAAGTGACGTCATAGCGTAGCATACCGTTGTAATGTAAAAAAAATAAAATGCATAGACTATACATGTTTGTTGTGTTATTATTGTCATGTTTATTATTATTTATGACGTATGCACATTTAATGGTTTCATCTGTTATTTGCTTAATCAGAAGTATTAACATACATCAAGAAATCGTCAAAACGCGGCTTCTTATATCACAAACAATTTTACAAATACAAATTCGATTGCAAATAAGACACTAAAAAATTACAGATGTATTTTACTTTAATGCCCTTCTTGATTCCATAAAATGCTGTTTACAAAGCGGACAATAAAAGGAGCTTCTTAAACACTGCTTTAAGCAATAGGGATGAAACAGATGATTACATGGTGTAATTCTCGCTCTAGACATATTGTTCAAACAAACAGCACAAATATCATCCCAGTCTTCAATGTCTTTTTTTGTTGCTACTTGAAAACTAGAGTATGTTTCTCTTTCAGTTACGAGAATGTCCCAGTAGTTATAATAAGCATCTTTAATTCTTAGGTAAACCATAAAATAAAGACTTAGAAGGATAAAGCTTGAAAAATTTACATATACACTATATACTCCCACTATAAACCCAGCAAGGATAGCAAGGGCATTCATACACAATGGTACATATAAGTGCTCTAAATTTTCCAGTTTATCAATATTTAACGCTTCCACTAGCTGTGGGATAATCTCTATGAAGATTCTTTCAGTACATAAATAGTAAATAAAGGTAATTAAGCTGTACATTAGCTTAGGATTATACTCGATTCCCTGTTCTCTTAGACATAGAACAACCACTACAGCTTTGGCCCATTCTAAAATAATTTTACACAGCCATTTAAAGTAATTTGAAAATGATAGGGTGGTTCTTCTAGGACGATTTCCTTGGCACACGTCCCGCACTCTAGTGGCGAAATATCCAAAAACAGAGTAAAAAAGTACTGTGGTCAGGGCAACAATAATATTCTTCTCTTCTTTAAAATCTGGGAAGTCTGACCTGTCGAAGTGTTTCTCACATAACATAAAGAAACTTATCTAAAAAAAAAAGGATATCATACAACACACAAAATATAAAAGCAAATTATATGGCAGCATCGAGAGAACTACTACTTGAATATCGTATCGTGTCGGAATCAGATATACGTAATTAATCGTTCTTATTTCTGCTACATTATGTACCCCCGTCTGGTTCTTTGCTTATCGCTTTTATTCGAACCTATGAAAGCCAGAGTGGTCTGTCAGTTTTTTTCGGAATTGCGTTTCTTGACACTCGTATTGTATTGTTTACGTACTAATTTACCTCTTGACAAAATATGAAACTTCTATCTTCAGTACAACACTAACAGATATCCCTACTAACATGGATGTAAAACGCATCCACATAATATACTGATGAAAGCCATAGTGGTCCAAGTCGGACTTAGACCACTATGGCTAATTAATAATAATAATAATAATTAATTTTATGGAAAATCGCTCGGACACGTCAACTTTATTTTTATATTTTACATATTTTAAAAATATTTTTCATTATACTGGCTCAAAAGTTTCCGTTAGTAGAAATTTTTTGACCAAAGTAATTAAACTAATTGGACACTTGTAATGTGACAGCACTCATATTAATGTCGTTGCCAAATGTGGCTTAAAAGTCAATCATCAAAGGTATTACTTTATTACAAGTTTTGAGGAACAGGCTGTAAGTGAATGAGTGTAATAAAAAAGTGATCGAAAGCTGTAGAAAAATGACCGGACTTAGATTTGGTTAATATTGTTTCATGTTTATTTAGAAAAACTTATGTTAATTGCCATACCGTAGGCCCAGAATACCTTATGTAGATAAGGTATTCTGGGCCGTAGGCACCGTATTAGGACTGTATTTGTCGGAAACAATTTCTATATAAGATTTCTTTTAAGAATTGAGAAGCTAAGAGAACAATCATGGGATGGCTCTCCAAAACTTTATAATGGACGAAAATCATTATATTTAAATGTTCTGAAGAAAACGCACGGGAAATATTTTTATCATTAGGTACAGTTAAAGTTTTGTATCATTTCCTATTTTTTTTTTTTCAAGAACATGCTTTAATTGTCACGAAAAATGAAAGGGATTATTTGTGGCCAAAAGCTACACACTATTTACATACCTGACATACAAAAGCATAAATATTATGCAGTTTTATAAAAAATTGTTCCATATTGTGAATTTCTTCCATAATTTCCGTTTTTAATGATACAAATATCTCTAAAATTGTCGGGAACCATCCTTAAAGAAGAGATATAAGTTAAATGAATTTAACATTAGTCTAATCCTTACTCAATCTTGTACTTATTGACTCGTCGGAATCCGCCGTGCTATAAAAGAATGAAGCCATGAACGTCTACTAAAATTTTGATCAAACTTTTCCGAAAAAATGTAATGATGGTTGTCAAAAAGACATCTGCGAGGGTTATCACAATAATTTCGCAAGTTATTTATATAGGGTGCAGAAAAAGTTTGTTTTACCAGGGTTTTATATGAAGCTTCAAGGGAAGTCGCGTGGATGTTAATTTTACCAAAATCAATGAACATCTAGGTATTTGCGAGACTCATTTGTAATTTATAATACCCATGCAGTCCCATGGATGAACCGTTGTAAAGCCACTTGAAATATCTCGTAAAGCTCGGTTCAAGATATTTCGTTGACCTATTTCCTGCAGTAAACTATTATCGACACAAGCTGTAAAAAACCGGTAAATTTGCAAGAATTGGTGGGTCAAAATTTTGTGGGCAACTAGCGATATCAACCCAACCTAAGCAAAATACACTTTCTAATTAAGGAAGGTTTTTTAATAATGTGTCTAGTTTTGCCAAGAAATTATTTACCTACAAATAAACACCGCAAAAATGATAAAGTAGGTACTGTAGTATATTGAACATTGCTACTCTAGATGTTCATTACTTTTAGTATTACTTTTCTATGTGTTTTAGTCTAAGATTGGTAGCTGCTTCCCGTTTTGGTACGTCTGCGTCTCCTCAATAGAGGTCGCGCCTTGTACTAAAAGTATGATTATTCGTGAAATAAAATTAGGAAAGCTGCCGAAACTCCGTTTTCATTAATAAATACAAACTTGCTGCTAGACATAGTAATACGATCTTTGTCTACGCACGCGCAGGCTGCCAGCTGTAGTAGATATCAGATAACCAATAATTTTAAACATATTTTATCGAGAAAAAAGTGCTAACTTGTTGCCAATGCACCTTTTAGAGCCGATCTAATTTTTTAAATAACAAAAATTTAAAAAAAAAAGTCCACACCGAACACAGCCTCGAACCGACCATCTCTTGGTCCACTCGCTGAGATTTTACCTCTGGACCACGCCGCTAATATGAGAAAACCCGTGCCGATGTCGTTATATTTGATGACTACCATTAGCGTGGCCGAGAGGTCGTATTTCTATGTTTAGCCGCTAATTAATAATACATTGATACAATGCAAATACAAAAGTTTTGAAAGAGTACATTTCACGGGGCGGTTCGAGTGTATTTCCATGGTGGGAGTGGCGCGATATTATTGGTGGACCGTCGACAAATTTTGTCTCTTTTTAACTTCCTAAAACGCGTATGTCTGTTTCTCTCTTGGTTTTAATGAATTTATATCGTCCATATAAACCTATGAGGCCAATTTAAAATACGACCCAGCCCGGAGCAAGCTTGGATATCTTTCGATGATGGCTTGGCCTCTTTATTGGGGAGTTTTCGCATGGAACTTGTACTTTTTTAAAGAAAAGTTTGGCTTTAAAAAATAAATTATTAGGTGGATCGTTGAAAATAAATTTAGGTGGGTCATTGACCAAATGACCTCATGGACGGGCCGCGCCTCCAGGGCCTATGGTCTGGCACTTTGATTTACGAACCCTAGACTTATTAGTAATAAAAAGAGAAAAATTGAAACATGCATTTTATTTTGACCACTTATATAAATTTGAATATAAAAGTACTACAAAATGATATAAGCCGGTACAGACTTTTTATTTTACTACTCTGAATAATACCAATACTGGAGTCACTGGTTGGGTTTAAGCGCGAGAAAAAGCGCGTAAATCAACTATAAAGCCAAGATAGGTAACAGTGCTTTATATCCTCCAGCAATGTAATTATAAGCCACCAAATAAAAATTATAAAAAGTAGTACTAAAGTCTGTAGGTGTATTTTAAATTCCTAAGTAATATATACATAATAATATATCTACAAAACGTACAAAATTATTCTATATAATGCAGTCACAAAGTTCTCCATTCTTAATGTGTATTTCCTGCTTATACGCCCTCTTGCTATAAGAAATTAACTTTTTTGGTAAGGTGGTACCTATTATAGAATGAAGAAAAGAATTATTATTTCCTAAATTATTTCAGTTATGGCAGAGTAGTTATACAAAACAAATTATATTTGTGTTGTAACATGTTTTATGTTTAAATTTTTATCTCTAGAAATAGATCAGAATTTAATAAAAACGTTACAAAAATAATTATGCTTAGGGGGCGTACAAACAAGAGGTACATTATAAAATAAAACGAAAATAAAAATTAAACTTATAATAACATACTTGCCTATGAAATACGATTAATACGTTCACCTAACTTAAAAATACGCTGTGTCTGACGTTAATGCAACATAAAAATAAATACTTATGTTTATATATAAAATTTTGGCAAGGATACGTCCTGTAAAATAATTTGTTATTTAATAGTGGCCTGATTTCTAATGATGATCCATTTTTAGTTTTACTTATTGCCTCCAGAAGACATGAACTCATATTTTTGGGTTAAGAAAATTTAGGTGTTTATTTTTAAAAGCCTAATAAATTCGATAATATTTTTGTTTTGTATGAAGTCAGTGGTATATAATAATAATGTTGATATATTTCTCTATACGCGATATATAAAAATTAACACTTGTTTTTTAACCCTGGAGGCGGGGCGCCAAGTCTGTGAGACCAGACTACCCGAGAAACGGTCACCATTTCTAAACAAAATTTTTCCGAGATCTGAGTATTTCAATACCTTCTTGAATCATTGTCAAGATCTCGTCTAGCAAGCGGCCAGTTTGGATACTGGCACATTTCAAAGTTCGGTTACTTAAAGTCTGTGAGACCCAGCGCCCCGACTAACGTTTTGATATTTTTCGACCAGTTTATTTAAAACAAATATATAATATCCAATAAATATGTAATAACTAAATATATAATATCCAAAAAAGGTCGTTTTTGAGAGATCTCGCTCTGTCTTGAACAGAAATTCATTTGGAACTACGTTCAGTGGAAACAAATGTACCGCGATCTGTAAGGGAAAGAAGGTGAGAGGTAGCAGGTACTATAAACGTACATGTAGGTAAATGAAGAAATTTTTCTTGCTGGAACAAGAAAAAGATGTTTTTTTCTACAAGAAGATGTTTTTCTGCAAGAAAAACTCCAAAACAAGATATTACTGCAAAAAATGCAAAAACCTAGCTCATCTTCAATCTTGGTGCTACCCTTGTTCAGCCGTTGCTTGTTGCTAACAGTAATTGGTAATTTTTTGGTTAAGAAGTTTTTAAATTGTACTTATTATGTATAACCAAAAATAGACTAAAAATTTATGTTGCATTTTTTAAAGTCACCCTGTACATATTATTATTGGTTTTTAATTTAACTTTTCTATCATTTATATTAATAAATAGAACTTATTTGAATGTGAGATTAACAATTTGGTATTAGATACCTTCCTTCTAATATTTTTGGTATGGGTCTAGGAGACCCGTGCGCCCCGACTCCCGTTACAATTTGGAGCGCCCCGCCTCCAGGGTTAAAAAAGGTGTCAGTCTCATTATATTATGGTGAGATCAAAACGAAATATTTTACGTCAAATCTGCAATTATTAGATAATTATTTTGTCCCCTACAACTTTTGTCAAATTTGTCAAATATACATTTTTTCCTAAAATTAGATTTAAATAATAACGAAAAACAACATAAAATGTCTTGACAAAATAACGAATCCGATACATCACATTCATTACTCCAAATTTTCGCCTGCCGCGTATTTTTGAAATTATAAAGCTTTTGGGCGGCGCTAGATTGTCCTTTTATATTATACTCGAAAGTTGGCAACCCTATCTACTCAGCCCCCCCCCCCCCCCCCCGAATACAATTTCTGGGTGCTCTACTTGATTTTACGACAAGGGCTGGGTGAGGGTGGAGCTCGCGCCCTCTAGCCCCAGCGACGGCACGCCCCTGGATAAACATAGTTCGTAATAATCAATAAATATGTTTTTCTTTATTATTGGGATAGTCGATTTTATTTTATATTTTATAATTAATTAAATGTTTATAGTTTCAATAAAGTAAAGTTTATGTAATACTACATGCGATACTATAGTAACATTGGTGATTTGAGCTAGATATTTTGTATTTACGCATATTGATATATAATGTACACCGTGGGACAAAGCAACCTATTTTTTCAACGTATGGGAACTTTTAAAATTATTTTTTTAATTCTTATATGCGCAGAGAGTCGCATAAAATAGAAAGGTAATATAATGGTAAAATATAAGAGCGCATGAAGAAGTTTTACATACAACCAGATATACAAACAGCAGTGAGGAGGTTTAATACTGAGGGCGCAAGCATTAATGTTGGCATTTTAGATCAGCAGATGGCAGTAAGTAAGAGAAACAGCAGGGTTGTCAGGTGTACCGATACATCGGTTGATCTATCGATTTCTTTTATAATATACCGCCCTACCGATTTAATTATAGAATCTAGCGATAAGTAAGAAAATCACTATTTTTCTTGATTTTAACTTGGTAGTTTTATATAAAAGATGCTAAGAAATATTTTTTCGTGATCTAGGGGAAACCATTGAAGATATAGGTGTCGGATCGACACAAAGCAATTCAAAAATGCCAATTTAAACCTTTTAACTGCAATATTCAAGAAGTATACAGTTTTTCCCTTAAAATTTTTTCTTTTTTTAGCCCACAATGTATAATATTAATTTGGTGCGTAAGAAACTAGTGGCACGAGTCACTAGGTTGTTCTTACAGTAAGATAACCCTATGATGAATTAATTTATTTTGAAATTCGTCCAATGCTGTATTCTGTAAACAAGTTTTTAACAATTTCTGAAAATATTTTAGTCTGGAAGAATTAAGATTAAAATGAACGAATAAAAGAAAATACAGGTTTTTGTTATTCCTAAAAATGATTTTTTTTTCATATCTTTGATCCCTAGCCCCCTCTGGTTGCTCATTTCCATGACCATAGTTTAAAATATAAGGATACGATTAAATGATTTTAAAGAATCAGACATAATTGTCAGCAAGACTGTGTCACTCTATAAAAAAACTTAGCCTTTGGACTATGTTTTCCCACACGTGTGAGCCTATGTCCTATTTTTATTTTAAATTTTGATAAAGTTCTATTTTGACAAAGTAGATCAAAAAATAAAAATATAACGAATTTTTATTGTAATCATGTCTCTCAACTGAAATCTTATATTGAGACTTGTTTCTCTTTTTACTAAGATTTTCGTTTTTTATTTTTCTTCATTTTTAATTATACGACTTCCTCCAGATAAAGCCACTTAGTGGTGCTACTAACTAAGTACGTTACTATCTATTAGTATATTTCTGCTTTTCAATTTGTTGATAAAATCTTCTGTATGAAAATTCTGCAAGATTTCTGAATCAGACGTCATTCTTACGGACCCTCGAGATAACAACATAGTTCTTCTAGAAAAATTAAGAATAGCACTACCGTACCCCCAGATTTGTATTCAGATTTTACCATGCAGCAGTAGTCCAATCCACGTACGCTACATTGAGTGCCCACGTCTAAAAGAGCTCTAGGTACTAATAAAAAATATTAATGCTCCATGATTTTTTAATCAATCTGCTTATGTTTATTTTTAGCATCCAGATGCTGGACTAATCTATTTTTGTTTTTATTGAAGAGGATGACATAATTTTAAAATATTGTTTTAATGAAGAAGATTTATTTGAAAATAAGACACGTGCCAAACAAGTCCTTGTCAATTTAAATTAATATAAAATATGACCGGAACAACAGAGGAAAATAATATTAGGTCAGTCTTGTTTGGCTCGAAAATAGGTCAAAATTGACGCAATCAACGCACTGATAGTGAGTCCAGCGAGGTTGCTTTTAACGTAACTCCTATCTTATAAAAAATAATATTTAGTTACTTACAAATTTAGTGTAAGTAGAAAATAAACAAAACAATAAATTATACTGTTTTTCTTATTTATACTGTAAATAAATATATATGTACTTTAATCAGAACTCTACACACACACACACACATATATATATATATATATATATATATATATATATATATATATATATATATATATATATATATATATATATATATATATATATATATGTATAGTATGTCCTCGGATGGGGTAGATAAAGGAACAAATGGACCAAAAGTGAAAGATACGAAAAAAGGTCATCATTTATAAAAGTTTTTCCTTGCTTTGAAAATAAGATTCAGGATGCCAAAAATTTCTTTTTGTACAGGGTATGCAAAAAATGCAAAAACGTAGCCAAATTTTACGTTTTTGCATTTTTTGCATACCCAATTTGGCTAAGAGTAAAGTTCCCTTTTTACATTTTAATGCAAATCGTTAAATAAAAGGGTTGTATTAAATTTTAAGAGAATTCTTATTCCAGATTGTCAATTAAAAATTTTAAATTTCTAAAGTACGCTCTTAAAATCAAGCTTTTTCTTAGTCACATTGTCACCTTTTTTATTTGATTTTACCTGTGATAACTGTGACGTATTCGTCAAAATAATAAAGATGTTGTCTTTAGAATAATAAATATTTATAATCCAAAATTACCTAAATGGCGAGAACTGTTATTGCTACGTTATTGAGAAGTTTCAAGAAAAGTTTCCAAATGCACAATTATGCAGAAATTCAGTATCTACATAAGCTAGTACCAAATTTAAAAAAAAAACTGAATCCGTTAGTGGTTTAAAGAAGACCACGAAAAAATACGGTAATTATGAAGTATACGGTTTTCAGCTATTTTTGCGTTTTTTGGGAAAATTCTTTTTTTGTCAAGTTTCAAGAAAAGTTTCCAAATGCACAATTATGCAGAAATTCAGTATCTACATAAGCTAGTACCAAATTTAAAAAAAAACTGAATCCGTTAGTGGTTTAAAGAAGACCACGAAAAAATACGGTAATTATGAAGTATACGGTTTTCAGCTATTTTTGCGTTTTTTGGGAAAATTCTTTTATTGTCACATTCTACTGTCTTTCCTGATTGCAAATATAAGTGCGCACATAATAAATTATGAGCAAACCTGACCACCTTTTTGCTCAGGTTGGGTGATTGGGTGAGCAAAAAGGTGGTCAGGTTTGCTCAGTTTTCATTGATATAGATATATATGTATCTATATCAATGAAAACTGAGCAAACCTGACCACCTTTTTGCTCAGGTTGGTGAGCAAAAAGGTGGTCAGGTTTGCTCATAATTTATTATGTGCGCACTTATATTTGCAATCAGGAAAGACAGTAGAATGTGACCATAAAAGAATTTTCCCAAAAAACGCAAAAATAGCTGAAAACCGTATACTACATAATTACCAAAAATACGACGAAAACATGCTTTTACAGTATTATACTATACTCGGATTATTCCATTATCAAAAGAGGTGTATCTCAAGGATCAGTCTTGGGATCCATATTGTTTTTATTATGCTTATATGATTTAACGTCTTTAATGACCAAGGTAGTATTACATTGTTTGCCGATGATACCAGTCTTCTGTGGCATGGTAAATCTAAAGGTAATTATTAATGGTGATTTGCAGAAAATCAAACTTTAGTGTGACTCAAATTCGCTATGTTTTAATATAAATAAGAAAAGTATTATGACTTTTGACTTTAGCTTAACTGATCTATGTCTTGAAAATCAACTTATTGAGAATAGGACCCTGACGAGGTTCTTGGGTCTTACAGTAGACAGCAAACCCTGTACAAAAAATTTAAATTTTCTTTTGGCAAATCTTATTATAGTCCGAAGCACGAGGTTTGCCCTATGAAAAGAACCATTTTTCTGCACACTTGGCACTGACGCATCATTTTTCAAAGCTTATGAATAAAGTATTTTTAAAAACAACCAAAAATCACTTAAAATTTGATTACTACGCGTATATCCTAACCTCTCAAAAACGTTACACACAAAATAGTATGCCTTGCTGGCATATGAGTTAGACTGACTGGAGTTTTGATATTATAATGATACGGGATAGAGTTGGTTGATGCATCATTTAAATAAGGCCCTATTAAGTAACAAATATCGGGTAACAAAATATTTTTGCACCCACGAGAAAAGAAACTGTCAGTGAACAAATACGTATTCTCTTTTACACATAGGGCAGTTATTCGAGTTGTTTAAGCACTCCCTTAAACAGCTAGTGTGGAACATATGCTGACAGGGGGTTACCCTTGCTCTTGTCATTGGACTCAAACAAACTGCACACACGTCATCGCAATTTTCGATTTCCTCGTCCAAAGCATATCTAAATTGTCCCAGAACCGCTTGTTCATTTCTAAGTCTTTTTAAACAGTTGCACATCATATCTTTAGTTCTTAGAAACACTGTGATGTAAAATGCAATAAAGGTAAATTTAAATTGACCGTATAACGTTAAGACAGTCACTAATAACACCGCTAAACCTACTGTGTAATAACGTAAAAGCACTGGTGAGTAAAACTGTTCTAATCCTTCCAAAGACTTCAGTTTTAACAGTAGCAGAAAAGGCGCAAATAATTCTACGAAAACTTTTTCAGTCGCTATGTAGTAGGTCCACGTAATAAAGGTATATAGCGTTGTTGGATGGTAATGTTCCAAACCCTGTTCCAGTCCAAACACCAATAACATAAATGTTACGGTAATGATGAAAGTAACAGCTTTGGTCCACTCCAGAACTATCTTGGTGGCTGACATAGCGACGTGTTTGATGTTACTGTGTTGAGTCATATTAACTGTGATGGACCAGTCTTCTTTCTCGATTAGCTCTTTGACATAGCTTACGCAGTAAGCAATGACGTTGTAAAACATGAGGGAGTACAGACCGGTAACTTTCTTTTGGGGGCAATTTTTACCTCCGAAGCTGCAGAGGAGGACTCGATCACACATTATGAAAAATACCAACTGGAAAAAAAATATAAAAAGTAATTAGATAGATTGTAATTGACCGTTTTCAAGAAGTTAAAAAAATTAATGCAATGAAAGAAACTGTTAAATAATTTAAAAGTTGTATGCAATAATAGTATATTATTCCCGAGTAGCAATGACAGTACATAATAGTCATTACCGCGAGTAGAATATTCTACTGTTTCTACGACTTTATTAAAAAGTCTAAAAACTAAATTATTAAATTTTTTACAAAATGAGTAATTATAAAGCAACACTGTTCGCTATTTAAAAAGCGTTTTAAAATAGCTCAATAAATTGTGAAAAACGTACAACATTTTTGTTTAAAATTTGATTTCCTTGCAACGACTTTTGTAGCACAATTTTTTAACCAGGGATTGCACCAAACTGGGGTATTTGTTTTTTATGTTCTTATAATGGCAATGCTTACCTGTGTTATTAAATTGGATATATTGTTCATGTTCATAAATATTTGTTCACATCTGTCCAAAGGTGAATAGACTTTACAAACAAAATTCCATGTTGGTCTCGAGGATTTTCGAAAAAAAGCTGAAAGCAATAAAAAGAGCATTATTAGTTACTTAGTGAAATTTAAGTAGGGGTGCAAAATATAAAAAAATTATATCATTCAAGTTTCTATCAATAGAAAATTTATGCTGAAACTAGAATTTGTCATCGATCAGTTAAAAAGATTTATTTTGATTGACTTATCCTGAAATCTCATGATAATTCAACAGTGTTGCCAAACGATTCTGAGTAAATACTACTCGTACCAAAATATTCTAGGTCAGGTATAGGTAAGTATTAATTCGCGAGTTTTTTGTGAGGTACCTATGTATGTACCCGTTTTCCATACATTGGATGGAGCTTCATCCTTATTCCACTGCAGGACAATATTAAAACGCATTTTACTACGCACTTTCATCGGTTTTGTTCTATACGGCACGGTAGGCAGAAAGTGAAATGTGGCTATAGTTTGGCGTATTTATCTCAAATATGGATTTTTGTGGACCCTCATCCTTTTTAGCCTATACTCTTCAAATATTTTAGAATTTACAAGTTGTTGACTTTCTCTATAACTCTGCTGACAATAGAGAGAAGAGAGATGGGTCTATAATTGGATGGAAGGGAGTTAGAACCTTTCTTCGGGACAGGCTACATACGAGTACCTAGTTTGATGTATTGATTTCTGGCCTCGGTGAAAACCTAACGATTGTTAGATCCGACTTTTTTGAACCTGACTTTATCACAGACCTTGGAGCATCAAGGCTTTTAATGGAGTTTAGGTTTCTTACGGGTATGTGGAACAAAACTTTCAATACCTACTTGAATGACATATGTGCTATAAGAGCAAATTTTGGAGCGATCAGAAATGGAAAAACTATAGGATCATAAGAATATACCTACAAGTTTTTTCTATTAGTATACACATAATATTTAGTTGCCACTGTAAAATCGTTTTCCTGAAAATTTTATTTTCAGGAATTCAGCTGATCAGTTTTTTTGCTTTATGTTGTCACAGTCATGCCATAGTACAATCACAAGCATCAATATCTTACGAGCAATAACCGTCAGCTGTAAATATAAGTATGTACTGAAATGAGACATATGTGGATTGTGGACTATTGGACCTTAAACAGAAACAACTTATTAGTGTTATCACAATACTAATATTAAGCCCTAAGTTTCATGACACGGTGAGCTTGGATGAAGTTTAACCCAAAGATGCTATTACTTCGGATTTTTTTTCAGCTATCGTTTATGTGATGAGGTCCAAGTCATTTGGTACCAAAATGAAAATAATCGTTGGAGGTTTATTAAAATAAAATGGGTTTTTCGAAATTTTTTTGAGGGTATATGGTTTTATTTCATGGAAAATGGTTATTCGTCGATTTTTTGGGACTCTTAATGATATTTTAGTGTTATATGTCCAAAATATTTAAAATCCAACCAAATTTTTTAAAAAATCACTGAAAAACGCGTTTTTCCTCAGTTTTTAGGACATATCTTTTAAAAAGAAGAATATAAATAAACCTTCAAGAGAAATACAAGGAATATATAAAAAAACATTAAAAATTAGTCGTTATTGACTGCGTGCTGACCACGGAACAACCGGACAAACCCGAGCGCAAGGAAATCCAATTTCCCATAGCCGTATCTTTGAATGTATTATAGGCAGACACGTAATTTTTTTTTAATTTACACGATACTGAAGCAGCTTCACGATAATTATGGATGTAGACACATAAAAACTATAATAGACAAATATAGGTATACTTCTATTCCTGACCATGTATTTTCGCTTGTTTTTTAATTGTTCTAGGACTTATAGCCTGAAATAGTTTGTATTTAGAAGTATTAAACAGTACCCGTTTCAAAGGTAATTGCATAAGTTTTAAGCTAAGTCGGTTCATTATGCCCTATCATGAGTATATTGTCTTTTTTAAAAGATAGGTCCTAAAAACAGACGAAAAACGAGTCTTTCAGTTATTTTTTTCAAATTTAGTAAGGGGTTGAATATTTTGGACATATATGACACTAAAATATCATTTACAACACCGAACAAAATTTGTTTAGTCCCGAAAAATCGACGAATAACCATTTGCCATGAAATAAAACCATATAACCTCAAAAAAATTTCGAAAAATCCATTTCATTTTAATATCCCTCCAACGATTATTTTCATTTTGGTACCAAATTACTTGGATCTCATCGCAGAAACGATATCTGCAAAAAACTCCGAAGTAATAGCAGCTTTTGGGTTAAACTTAATCCAAGCTCACCGTGATGATGAGTTTTCTTTTTTTTATTCCGGCGGCCTTGCCTTGAAAATGAAACATTTATTGGTCTCATCCGGCCTCTAGCTGTTTAACACTCTTCCCGCCCAACATACACACACACCCACACTGCACTCATACTAATGGTCACAAAGTATCCATTATATAACTTTATTATACCTTGATTTGTTTCTTCTTTTAATCCTCAAAGGACAAACAAAATTCACAAAAGTCGTTGTATGGAACTTTCCTCACAAGCTAGATATAAACAGTAAAAATAAACTCTACAGCAAAATATCAGACAAGACTCAAAATTTTATCACAACTTTTCAGACGATTAATTTAACACAAAACAAATAAATTAGAAATATGCCAGGTGTTGGCAAAGGTAAAAGATAAGTTATAGTTATATTGTGATCTGAAAACTTTAAGGTCTGTTTTATACTGCTTTTCTTAAATCGTGATTTATTTTTTGTATCTATTTATTTTCTTTTTAACAAATTTTAATTTGTATAGGAATGGTACCATCTTAAAATTATTGAACACTATTTGTACATAACTTAAGATAAAAAAAACGTCCTCAAAGTATACCGTCGAGTCGATTGATTACGCATGTCTTGAATTATTACTCTTGAAAGATAATAATAGGTGAATGAAAAATAGAACTGTTAAGTTCTTAAGTTTTTATTTTTAAGAAATTAAATATGGTTATCACCACAGAACAAAAAGCTTTTGTGATCGAAAGTTACTTTAGAAATGGTAGAAGGGTTGATGGCCATTGGGTTATTCAACACTGGACGCCGTTCAGGATTTTCAAACAGAATTTCCACAAAGTCATGAATTTCGACCAGTTTCGCCAAGTTTTGACTAGATCTGTTGCTTTGTTCAGAGAAACAGAAAGTGTGAATAGAAATGAAGGCAGTGGGAGACCCAAAGTTCGCACTGCACAAAAAGTAGAAGAATTGAAGGAAATTGTTAATGAACACCCACAAAATCGGGACGGATTATCACTTTACCCTAGGGTTATATCCCCATGTACCCATTTTATAGGCTGGGTCGACCCAGAGGCTCGTACCGTGGAAAATGTGCGACTGATGATCTGCAGCCGCCGCGCCGGGAATCGAACCCTGTACCATTGAATTAGGAAAAAGGTACTAATTGAATGCCGATACCTTTCGATTTTTTTATTACTCCTTTAAAATATACAATCTGTCCTGTTTTAGGACAATCAGTACATATTTCTTATGTCTGTTTATAGCATGAGGGGCATGTTCCAGTGGGCAGTCCCCTAAATAAATTACTCATTAAGTTACTCATTATTACGCATATATTAGTTAAAGTTGGTCTTATGCCTAACTAATATCTAATTAAACCTATTTTGTAAGTATGTGGGCTCAAAACGCTTCAATAGTCTTGTTTCTGGATTGACCTCCATCATCAATTGGCTGGCGAGCACATTGGGATGCACTTTAAAATGTTCACTATACGTTGCACTTAACTTCTTAATTTCTGCTTTAACTGGTGATACACTTACATCACGTTGAATCACTGCATTCGAGACGTACCAGGGAGTGTTGACGAGTACAAAGAACCTTGTTTTGAAAGCGTTGTAAAATTTCAATATTTGAATTACTTGTACCCCACAGCTGGATACCGTAGGTCCATATAGGCTTAAGCACTGTTTTGTAAAGTAACACTTTATTTTCTACAGACCGCTTGGCTGTTCTTCCTAACATCCAATATAACTTGTGGAGTTAGAGGCCAAGTTGTTTTCTTTTGATAAAGATGTGTTTCTGCCAGTTTAATTTCCTATCAAGGTGCATTCCTAAATATTTTACTGTATTTATGTGCCTCAGGTATTGTCTATGGAATGTTACGGGAGGGCAGTCTTTCCTTCTGTTAGTAAAAGTTATATGAAGAGATTTGTTTTCATTAACTTTTATTCTCCACAGTTTCAGCCAGTCTTCTATTTTGGTTAGGGCAAATTGTAAATTTTGAGCCGCTCTTATGGGATCTATGTGTGATGATAGAGTGGCAGTATCATCTGCGTACGTTGCAGTTAATGTTTGACGAGTAGTAGGCATACCAGTTGTGTAGTGCAAATACAATGTAGAACCCAGAACACTACCTTCAGCTAGCTGAGCTTTCATTAATAAAGAAAATGAAATAAAAGAACCAGTATTCGGGTTTGTAGTCAGCGGTGCCCAGTGCCTGTTTTACTACAGGGGGTTTCGTTGATTGTCATGATGAGTTCAAAGAATAGTGAAAAATAAGTTCACTAAATGAAGCTTTACATATCTTAAAATAGCCAATAAGCTTTTTATTAAGTATCTTTATACATATCAGTAAATATGGCGTCGGTAATATGCCATATGCAGTCCATAAACTTCTGGATGTGCTAAGCGAAACAAAGAGATTCTGCCTCACACAGTATCTTTATTTTAAACAAATCTGAGATTAATAATCATTAATACCGACAAGTTGTATTTCAAAAACAGAAGCTACGCAGCATTTTGGCAATATAGTCTGTTTCGTTTCTCATCATAGCTTGCTCCACTAAATGGTTGCTCACTGACAACACCACCCGGGCTATCTGATCTGTTAAACTTTCGTTGCAAAAATGTAGAAGCAGAAGTGGAAACGCAAGTCTAAGATAATGCAGGAATTTCGCATGGGCGGAAGCAGAAGCGGAGGTCAATTACATAACTAGTTTTGAAGAAAAATAACACCCTTTGAGAATTATTTCCTCAATTCCAAAAATAAGACTGCTATGCGTTAAAAAAATTATAAGGTTTTAACAGAGCCGGCTTTTGCTGGTTTGTTTGAAGCCCATTATAAGAAATTTTTCTTTAAATGAAGAAGGATTCTTGAAAATTTTTCTACAATTTTTCAAGGAATATGAAGAAATCAATTTATAAAACTGGTAGAACTGTCTGAACAAAAATATCCATGCACGCCTTGAGAGCAAGTAAGCAATAAATAAGTGTGGTATTTTACACTAACTTCCGAAAGCAGGTACTCCAAAGTAAATCTGAGAAAGTGCATAGTCAACTCAACCAGTTCTTAAGAATTTAGATCAAAATCATCATTAATTATTCATTTACTTTGACGCGTTGCATCCTATTACCCAATTTTGTGGAAAAAGTATAACAATTTGTAAACAAGTAAACAAACTGTATTTTTTTATTAATGTTTGTGGCTGTTTCCATTATTATAATAAATGTTCGTTGACAAAGTAAATATCGTCTAGTCACAAAGTAACCATTTCTATAAATAGTACTTTCCTGGTATGCCACCCTTATCTGATGTTATTATTTATAAATTAAAAAAAAACAATAATGAGTTCAATAACAATTAATAGATGTCTTATTTTATTTAGTGATAAAGGCCGATGCAAGTATGTTGCACTGTTAAATAGTACTGTGGTCCAGGTCCCAGGTCTTATAAAAGAATGTCTGTTTTAGGTACTAATAATACCGACCTATGCCTATGATGTATATTTTCCTTCACACCAATAATCTTGGTGTGTAAATATAGTAGTGTGTTTTACCCCCGAGGTGATCTAAAAGTATTTGAGTCAATAAGTTCCAAATACATGAACATGCTGTATTATTCTTACACTTATCAATTGAAAACCTTGACAGTTAAATCGTCCAATAGTGAATTTGGCTGTAATACTTTACAAAACGTTTTAAAAAAAGCAATAACAAGATTTTGACCAAACCTAATCAAACCTGCACAAATTTGCCTTTTTGGGTTTGGTCAGCTTTGCTCAGGTGTTCTTTATGTCTTTTTTATTAACATTTTCTAAACTATGAAACTTTATTTTTGTATTTTTGTGGTGCACACCTTCTTGGCTCTTCCAAGTCAGAAAATACTTCTCCCCTAGAACTTACACACTCTCTATGCTCTCGACACTTAACATGCTCAATCTGCCCCTATTCTACCGATATTTCCACAGATTTTACTCAGAGAACTATCATTCCCCCCTTGACTGTTCCTAACAGAACAAGAATAACGGTACATATGCATCCCTTTACAGTCGAGCTACAAAAGCCTAGAACATGGCACTTCTGTCGCTTATTCATACCTAGATCCTCTAGATTATGGAACAAATTGCCTGTAGATGTTTCCCTTTCCCTCCCAACCCCCAGTCCTTTAAGTCCCGTGTCAATGATTGCATCTTCCTTCTGTTCAGACGCCTACTGTACGTTAGTAGTAAAGACTGAAGTCTATTAATCTGTCACAAAAATTATCATTCTAAGATTACTAAAGATATGGAATTGAGGAAGTCAGTACCTATACACATTTTCGAGTATGGCAGGTGTTACTTCTTGACAAAGTTCTAAAATCGACTTTATTACTGACAAGAAGTTCATGGTAGTCATTCTGAACAACTTTTGAAGTAATTAGATAAATAAAGGTAATTACATTTTTTTTTCCCGAATTTTAATTTTGCTTGCCATTTAAAAACGAATTAAGATATGGACCTCGGTTTTGCATTAAAATGTTTTTTTTTGAAGACCTTTAAAAGGAGGTTCCACACGGTATAGGGTTGCATTTAAATATTCTGACCTCAACTCCCTAGCGTAACCCCTCAAGGGGGTTGAAAAAGTTAAATTACATAGAAAAGTAGATTTATAAATCAATTAGATCCAACTAAAATATGGTGTCTCTATCTTTACTAATACCAAAGATAGAGATATAGAGCTCATAATAAGTCTTTTCGGACACCCTGTATATATTTAGTAACTTTTCCCGTAAATGCCAAACAATGTTATGTTTAGCTAAACAGTTACAAATATGTTCACAACAACTTTCTCTTAAACAAGAAAGGTTTAATAGATTAAGACATAAGGTACCATAGTTCAGTGAATTTGGAAACATAATAAGTGTTATCTGATGTGTCAGTATTTTTATTTATTTTTTGACTTTTTCGACCCGTGACATATTGTTTGTTTTTAGGTTTTTCAAATGAATTAGAGTAAAACATTGTTGTTTATTTTTAGATCTTAATAATTCCATCGCTTGCTTGGATAGATGGTAGTTCATACACAAGGTACCTGATCGGTACTTTATACAAAATATATATATATATATATATATATATATATATATATATATATATATATATATATATATATATATATATATATATATATATATATACAGTGACCGGCAAAAAGTTCGCAACATATGAGAAAAATTTTTATTAGGAGAGTATCGGAAAAACTTTCCCAGGGGATCGGTTCTGCATGTCCGATAACCTAAAAATCGATTTTGACATACGTCACGTGACCACTGGTATAGCGTCAAATTAAAAAAAAAATTGTTAATTTACAAAAAGTGAGGTTAGTTGACGAGATATCAAAAAAAGTTATTTGAAAAAATTGCTTAGAATTAAATTCTAGGTCCTTGTGCAAAATTTTAAGATTTTATTTAAAAAAATTGGAAAACTCAATTTTTTTTAAATATTTTTTTATCGATTTACAAATTTCCGGTTTTTTTCGTTTAGATAGCTTGGCTAATGTAAAGCCCATGTATCTGGATGAAAATAAACGAACGTAGTAGTTTTTTCTACAATTGACAGGACAAAATTTAAAAAAACAGGGTTTCGCCGGACGCTAGCTGTTGCAATGATTTGTATCTAGCAGCAGTGTCAAAATTTTAGAGACATTTCAATGAGATTACATTGAGAAAACCTTAATCGTCTTAAATATATCTGAAGTTCGACTTTTTGTAAAGTTAAGGGGATTAAAATAGGTAATAAACAAAAAATTACATGTTTATTTAATCGAAATTTTATAAACGAAAACCAATGTAAGAAAAACTTAAAAGTAGTCAAATTCTGTACTAACAACACAAAAAATCATTGTTTTTCCTTGGGTGCACAAAATTTAAAACTCAGTATGACCACCATTTCTCTCCATACATACTGTTGTTCTCGAGCGCAACTCTCGATTAACATTTCGGAGCATTTTACGATTTATTTGCAATACACAATTTATAATGACATTCTCTAAATTTTGTATATTCCTAAAGGGTCGATGTTTGTACACAGGGTTCTTTAGGTATCCCCACATAAAAAAATCTAACGGAGTCAGATCTACAATTCTACAATTGACAGGACAAAATCGAAAAAATAGGTGTTCGCCGGACGCTCGCTGTTGCAATGGTTTGAATCTAATGAAATGACTGTATCAAGATTTTATTAAGATTTTTCGCACATAAATTTAACAACCAGGTCTATTTAGTTGTACTTAAAACTACCAAAGCAGGCTCTGAAATTAAAACAACCAAATAATCTAGTAGGTTAAAAACAACAGAAAAATGTCAAACAAATTATAATTTGTTTGATTTCAACCTATGTCATTGGTTTATGTCTCGCATCTTACTAAGTTTGATATTTTACATAAGTTTATTAATATTTTATTCCTTAAAATGGCACCCACACTACTTCTTCAGGAAAAGATAGAAATTATTTTAATTTCTGGAGATAATTACAAAAGCCATAGGGAAACAGCAGCAATTTTTAATGAGAGGCACCCCGATAAATCCCTCCATTATTCCACAGTATCTCGTCTAGTCAATAAATTTAAAGAAACGGGATCGGTAGAAAATCAGTATAAAGTTTCCCATGAAAAACCGGTAACAGGTGACGAAGGTTCTCTGGATGTGTGTTTGTCGATCACAGAAACACCCCAATTAGCAGTTAGTCAAATATCGGAGATCACTAACATTCACGAAAGATCTGTGCGGAGGATATTAAAAAGAAACAAATTTCATCCGTACAAACCTAAATTTGTACAAGTATTAAAAGATAGGGATTATGACGCCCGCTTCGATTTTTGTGCCTGGTTCCAGGGTATGATTGAGGAAGATTTTAATTTCCCAAAGAACGTTCTTTTCTCGGATGAAGCTACATTTACCTCTAACGGAACCGTCAGTTCACAAAACTGTAGATGGTGGGCCACCGAAAACCCAGACTTTGTAATTCAGAGTAAAGACCAATATAGTTTTAAGGTTAATGTGTGGTGCGGAATTTTCAACCTCAGAATAGTGGGACCTTTTTTCTTTAGAGACAATTTAAATTCAGAACGATATTTAGAATTTCTACAAACTGAGATATCTGACTTTTTAGACAATTTGTCATTAGCCGAAAGAAGAAATTTATACTTTCAACAAGACGGAGCTAGCATTCATTCCACAAATGAGGTGAAGAGATGGCTGGATCAAGAATTTGGAAACCAGTGGATAGGACGGTTTTCTGAAAATCCGTGGCCTGCGAGATCACCAGATCTGACTCCGTTAGATTTCTTTATGTGGGGATACCTAAAGAACTCTGTGTACAAACATCGACCCTTTAGGAATATACAAAATTTAGAGAATGTCATTAGAAATTGTGTATTGCAAATAAATCGTAAAATGCTCCGAAATGTTAATCGAGAGTTGCGCTCGAGAACAATAGTATGTATGGAGAGAAATGGTGGTCATACTGAGTTTTAAATTTTGTGCACCCAAGGAAAAACAATGATTTTTTATGTTGTTAGTACAGAATTTGACTACTTTTAAGTTTTTCTTACATTGGTTTTCGTTTATGAAATTTCGATTAAATAAACAGGTAATTTTTTGTTTATTATCTATTTTACTCCCCTTAACTTTACAAAAAGTCGAACTTCAGATATATTTAAGACGATTAAGGTTTTCTCAATGTAATCTCATTGAAATGTCTCTAAAATTTTGACACTGCTGCTAGATACAAACCATTGCAACAGCTAGCGTCCGGCGAAACCCTGTTTTTTTTAATTTTGTCCTGTCAATTGTAGAAAAAACTACTACATTCGTTTATTTTCATCCAGATACATGGGCTTTACATTAGCCAAGCTATCTAAACGAAAAAAACTGGAAATTTGTAAATCGATAAAAAAATATTTAAAAAAAATTGAGTTTTCCAATTTTTTTAAATAAAATCTTAAAATTTTGCACAAGGACCTAGAATTTAATTCTAAGCAATTTTTTCAAATAACTTTTTTTGATATCTCGTCAACTAACCTCACTTTTTGTAAATTAACAATTTTTTTTTTAATTTGACGCTATACCAGTGGTCACGTGACGTATGTCAAAATCGATTTTTAGGTTATCGGACATGCAGAACCGATCCCCCGGAAAAGTTTTTCCAATACTCACCTAATAAAAATTTTTCCCATATGTTGCGAACTTTTTGCCGGTCACTGTATATATATATATATATATATATATATATATATATATATATATATATATATATATATATATATATATATATATATATATATATATATATAGAGTAAAGTGACCAAATATGGAATACCATTTTGATATTTATGTTTAAAATTTTTCTTTTGTGCAAAAATTATTTGTTATATTACTAAACCCTTTTATTAAGGATCATCTGAAAATATTTTCGGGGTTATACGGGATTAAATTTCTTATAACAGAAATTATGAGCTAAGAAACAAAAAGTTGCATATTTCTGTGTGTTGTATTTTTAAGCCTAATATGGAATACCTTATTAAATAAATAAAATATGTTAAATAATCGTTTATTTAATAATAAAAAATAATAGTATCTACAAACACATAAACCAGAAAACTATCTGCTTTCAAAGAAAATATAACATCTAAGTAAATTAAAAAAAAAATGTATAAGCAACTGAAAAACGACTTTCTTACAAACAAAAAGAGACTTGAATTGTGCAAGGCACAAACACAAGTTACTTGAGAAAGTCTCAAACAAAATGCTCGCTCAGTGCACCTGAGAATTCTTCGTGTGCCCAGTGACCGCACAATATAGGTACACTGGATCCAGATTTCTCAGGTTTTCTCAGGTGTATTCCATATTTGGCACTAACCTCACATTAAATTGAACCTTGTTTTTTTGCTAAAAACATAAAATTAACGATTAACAATGACAGCAATAAAAAACAATGACATTCGAGGATAGGCATGCAATCACAGGAATTCAATTAAATTGAGACGTCTTACCAGAAAACAGAAAAATGCTTGCCAGGAAATAAACTTTCAATATCAGCATAAGTGTTTACTGACGGTATGATCCATACTAATGCAAATATGGCTACGAAGACTTCGCGGCAATGCAAAAATAAGCGTTTGTTGATGTATCAGTCTTCAGTTAGTAAATGGCGCAAATAGTTTTTAAAATAAATCGATATTCCATATTAAGCACCTATTCCGTATTTGGTCACTTTACTCTATATATATATATATATATATATATATATATATATATATATATATATATATATATATATATATATATATATATGTAGAGTTTCCAAAGTCCAGAATAGGTGCAAGAGAACAGATAAATGAATCAGAAATAAATGTGAGTTTTTGAATCAGTTTCTGGAACCATGCCATGACTGGTCTATTATTCACATTAGTTTACACAATATTACTTAAATCGGTAACATCCAGAGCGTGGATTTTAGAGGAGGTCCCTAGAAGGTAAAGGCTTAAAAATCATCTCTAAAAATCAGTAAAGGAGAATGAAGAGCAGAAGAAAGAATGCAAGAATAATTGCTAAACAAATTAAAGAAGTTTAAAAGCGTTAATGCTGAGTTCACCTGACCGAACACGAAGACGGTTCGTTTAGGTTAGTTCAGGATCTTTTTGTCATTTTTTCATTGACATTTTCTAAACCAGTAGAGTTCATAATTTAAGTTTAGAAACACTGTATTTTCGTAAATTTCCAGCTCGATATTTTGACTATTTTAAATAGCAAATAACCATGGATCTATATAAATCCATGCAAATAACTCATGTTAAAGTCATAAAATTCTGCTTTTGTCCCAAACGTTTGATGTTTTCTAGTTAATTTCCTGGTCAAATTACGGCAGTAAATTCAATTTTTTTTCTGTAAATTCCAGAGTGATGACTTCGTGTGATTACAGCTGTTTTTCCAATGTCTTCCTAAATTTGACCCAAATTATCAGGAATCATGGCGGAAAAGACGGAAAATTCATATAAAAGCAGGAGGCGACTAAGTGTCCCATATTTTAAGTATTTTTCATTAATATGGAAATGAAGAGTTAAAAAAAGGAGAAATGACATGACTTTGAGGATTAATAATTACTAGTAAGACACATCGGGGATGGCTCTTTTATATAAAAAGGAATCTTTTTACATCATCGGCCTCATTGGTACTTTGTGCTTTCTTCTACAATAACAACTTCAAATCTAAGGGTAAGTGAGAAAGAAAACATTTAATAGAAATTAAAAAACAATTTGCCATACAAGAAGATAAGTTTTTAGGCTGCCTAAGCTTAAGTATATTTATTCATTAATACAATACAACTATTTACAAATTTTAACATTATAAAAGTGCTATAAATTTGTTATGTCACATTTTGCAGAATTATAAAGTAGCCCACAACAGCTTATGCTACAATATACTTTTTTTAAGGATTTCACTAAAAAGGTTTAAGACTTATTATTAGTGGGAATTTTTCTTCCAATTGATCAGCTCGGTTCTGACAAGTTTTGGTCGTGTCATTGTTAATAACTGTTAATAAGTCATCTTTGTAATCGTATACAATGGCGTATGGTGAAATTTCAAAATTGTATATTCCTGTTCCTACTTACAGGACCCGTACCGAATTTAGGGGTTTTAATAGTGAGCCCACTGGGAATGTTTCGGTAAAGAAAAAAAGCATTTCGTAATTTGCGAAAAAAAATCCGCGTAGAAAGCGAGTAAGCACAAGAAGATGCCAAATGAGATTTTGGGGAAACGTCCGCAAGTTTCAACTAGAAATGAACCAAACAAACGGATGTATTCCCGGATTATATATATATATATATATATATATATATATATATATATATATATATATATATATATATTTATTTATTTATTTAACCGACAGTAACTAAATCTTGCCAGAAATAAACGAGACTCCCAGCTTTAATCTAGTAATCTAGTCGTAACTCGATCTCGGTATAGGCGCACTCTAAAGGTTCTATCAAATTGTTGCAATTGAGAATGTGTACACTCACGCGTAAGGTTCATGCATGTTTAAAGCCACAGATTTGTTAAGTACTAATCTAATACAATAAAGTAATTGACTGGTCCAGTGGTGTACTGTAAGCCTTATTTTAGAACTAGCTACAGGTACAGTTTGGCGGATATACTATTGGTTCAACTTTACCATATTAACTGATATCTTTTTCAATACATTTTTAGAGGCATCTTTTTTCGGATGAAAAAAATATTTTGGCAGGAAAAGGTAACTTATTTATGCATTATCAATAATTACGAACTCTTATACGTTTAAATGGCGTCGCCTTCGATGTTAACAACTTTGCTATACAGGTTACTTAACATTTTATGTGCACCTTCGGGTTTCCTTTATCTCATTAATTTTTTAATATCCCTTTGAGATTGATTTCCCTATTATCACTAAAACACAGGAGACTATGAAGAATATAGACAAATTGTCGAATACACAATTGAGTGGGTTTACTGGTATGTGGTTTAGGAATTTGTTTGTTCACCATTATATATATATATATATATATATATATATATATATATATATATATATATATATATATATATATATATATATATATATATATATATATTAGAATGGAGAAATTGTCGAGACTTATCCGCCTCACTGAACCTACTTTTTTGAAATAATTATGTGTAACCGAACTTCTTTGCCTCACATAACTCTAAAAATTACAAATTTTTAGCGAAAAATTCCCGTGTCGCCCTCGTCCCCCCTCACCCCCTCGCCATTAGTTTTTTAAACATTTGCCATGCAAAATTAGATTTTGTGACGCCGATTATCCCGAAAACGATAGACTACACAACATTTTTACCCCCTTTGACTTTTTTATCTGAAAAGTTGAATTATCTGACCTTAGTCGTTTGTTGGGTTAGTTTTCATCCCTGAACGAAGGGTAAAATTCACGGAAGTGCAAAAAAAATCTGTCAAATCAAAAAAGGTACCCATGTTTTCGGATTTTTTTAAGGAATGGATAGATTATTTGTTACCAAATTTATTTTAGTTCAAAAATTTAGCCTGTATTAAGCTCATTATAAGTGTAACTAAACTTAAGGTATTATAAGTGTATCTAAAATATTCTTTATATCTGCAAGAACCGTACGCTACTGAGAAATTTTCATAATTCAAAGCACCCACTCTTTGTGATTTAAAATTAGGCGGCCAAATTGTTCCTGGTTATTTTTCCTGGTAATATTTTTTATAAATCTCTGGCGCGATTATATTTAAGTAGTTCAATTTATATACAGTTATAATTTGACCGATAAGATGTCAGATACTGTATAATACTGTTAGCTTTTAATAAATTAATATATAACTGCCGGATTGTCTTTATTATTATCAAAACGCTAATTAACACAATCCGCAATCACTTACCTAATAGTTTGTAAATACTACTTCTTAACCATCTTACTGGGTACTTGTAGTTGGCAGAAATGAGAAGTGGGAGAACCAAAAAGGAGTAAGTGGTAACAAACCAACTTCCTAAGCTTAGCAGAAGAGGAGCATGACCTCTTGAGCAGTAAGGAAGGAGAAAAAGTACTGACAGCAGACATACTGAAAAAAAAATATTTAAAATTAAATTAGTTTTGAAAATAAAGTTTTTACTGGTTACACTATTACACTATCTATGTACTGAACCATTTATGGTAGTTTTGTTAAGGTAAATGATATTTCTTTATAACGGTAAAAGAAACGTACCGTTACACAAGGACAAAAATCAGGTTGAAGTAAATAAAATAATTATGTCTTAAAGTCACAAACAATATAGTGACCGAGGATAAATAACATTAAATTATTTGGACTATATCATGTGCTATAATTTTAAAATTGATTACCGCCAAATCTCCTTTATCAAAAAATAGTTTAAAGTTAAAATCACTCGGTAGTACTACTTGCACAATTTTTTTTTGATTCAAACTAAAGGAATTTGTCCTTTAGGATAAAAATTTTGGTTTGGAAGAGGCTGAACTATGTTTATTGACATTACACACATAATTCTGCGTTGTCAAGACCTAAAATCCTTTCCTACCAAAATAATTTAAACAAAACTAGAATTTGTAAAAGAGATTATAATATTTGTTCAAGAACTTTGTAATTTCTGCAATTATATAGGGCTGAAAAAACCGAACATCTTTTTGTGATATTTGAAAGACTTTTTGGGTCTTATGGATCATTTTGCTTTACATGGTTAAATATTTACAATTAAGGAGCACATTGAAAAAACATGATAAGTCGATTTTTCTTTAATTATCAGTTTACAACGCCATCCATTAGTTGGAAAGGAGAACCTACTTTACTCAGCTACTTATATCAGCAAAAAAACCTGTTTAGTTCAAAGACATAAGTATTTTAAAATTACGGATACATGGAAATAACATGATAAATCACAAAGGACAACTTGATAAGTCCAAAATTTTAAACTTACTTCCGTCAATAATAGGTTCCATCTTGTTTACTAGTCGCTCTTTTAGCTGATGTTTGTCATGTCTAAGAGTTTTTCATTTTTGGCGGGTTAATTGAAAAGTTTTAGAAAAAATATTAGTCTCTTTTAAGTGTTTTAGTGTTGAATGTGATAAAATAAATAGCGTTCACAATTTACGAGAGGAAAGCACAGATGAACAAAAGCCTTCGTTATAAAAAAGATGTCATAGTCATGACTTCTTAAGTAGACACTGCTGCTTAAGACTTTTAATCAAGTAGGTAATACGTTTTTTTAAAGTCATCTCTGGCAATAACATTAATATGAGTTCTATCGCATTATTAGTATCCAATTAGTTAAATTCTAAATTGAATTGATTGTGCAACTGGGATTTAGACTATTTTATTATCCGCTCGTTTTCTAATTCTACTTCTAAATAGTGTTGTGTCCTTCTGTTCGTGCTTACTTAATTTCTTCTTACTTTCTTATCAAGCGATTAACGTTCAGATTCACTAAGAAGATTTAGTCATTGTTAATAAGTCATCATTAAAAATGTATAAGTTATTCTAATATTTCAACGATTTGCTGGTTTCCAAATGATTTTTATCTTGGAACGTGATGCAAGAATTAGTTCTATTATTGTGGAAATTATGTATTAAATTGCCCTTGCCTTTATAAATTTGCGACAAAACTCAGAAACAAATTCATAGTATAGTTAGTTGTATTATTCTTACACTTGTCAGTTTATAAATCTTTTGGTTGTCCAATTAGAGAATCCGTTCGTATTTTTTAAAAATAATTCGTAATACTCTTATGTATATATATATATATATATATATATATATATATATATATATATATATATATATATATATATATATATATATATATATATATATATATATATATATATATATATATATATATATATATATATAAATATAGACATAACATATTTCTTACCAATTTTAAAAGATATGTGTTTTTACTTGGACTACTTCCACTTAGAGGAACAGTTATATTATTTGAAAAATAATGTTCAGTTTACAGTGACTGATCTTGGAGATTTTTTTCTTTATTTGTTATTCTTATTTCAATGTTTTTGTTTAAAAAGATGTTTTTCAGTAAATTTTCCTACCGATTATTCTATTTTTTATTGAATTTAAATTTTACCGTGCACACAAATTAAAAAGCGTAGCAAGAAATATCTTTATAATCAGTAAATATCGTTAATTTCAGCTTTAGTTAAAATGGATAGTCACAGTCATTGCGCATGCATCAACAAGGCGGGCATAGAAAATATATATGTTTCTCTCCTCTCTGGTACTTTTTTTTATGTTCTGACAGCCCACGAAGACCGAAGTCTAAGTACTATGTACCCTGGGTGTACTGAGGAAATCCGACTCCCACATCCAGAGCTAGAAACATCCGTACGGACTTCACCAGCCCTTTAAGAGGATGTGTACCACCTCGGTCGAGGAAGAAATCCTCTACCACATTCCATGTATGACAAAAAAAATTATTTTTCTTTATCTTGTGGCGGTGGAGAGGACACTCGTAAAAGAAAAATTAAAATTCCAAAAATCTTCTTTCTTTCCCAACCACAACTTTCCTAAGGTCAGGCAATATCATGTTTATGATCCAACATTCAACTGATAGTAGTAAATTCGTGGGAACTAAGCAGGCACCTTTGGTAACAGAATCCAACGAAACAACATAAAAGTGTCAAACTTAGTAATAACCACTTCAATTAAAATAATCAATTTACATATTTTGATGCCTTGCAGAGGTTACTATAATTTAAATCTAATGGTTTTGGTCATAAATATTGACTTTGTTTATTGATTTACATATTTACCTTAAACAATAAGGAACTAAATATTTTTAAGAGAAATAATCTGTTTATTCATGAATATAAACGATACTTGTTTGTTTAGAGAGTCAACAGTCGACAATATTAATTAGAATGATAACCTTAGATAAAAAAAAACGATGCTAGGGGTAGCCTTAAGAGTAAATACTGGTGAAGTTATTTCCCGAAAAATAAATAGGGTTATGGAATACAGGTTTTGAGAGATTAAGCCAATTTATATTGCTTTTTTCAATCCACAAAGATTCTTTTTTTTTTAAATGGTCCAACCAATTACCTTTGCTTACATTTCTTAACTACACATACCACTGCTACTATTATACATTGGTTAATATATACCTAACTAATTCTATGTACGACCTTTCTCAAGCGAGAATATCTCAGGCGACCACTTGCACTTATTTGGTTTATATTAGTTGTGATATGGTTTTTCCATACTTTATGTAAATAGATTCTAACAAATAGGTTTCCGAATTCATCAATAATACTATTTTGGTAGTATTATAGTTTACTTCCACGCGCTTCCACATTGACCTTTTTGTCATTTAAGAAAACTGGAATATTGTACTTTTAAATAGCAAAACAAGCCGTTTCTTATGTTTGCTCCTTTTAGTTTAATGACTCTATTGTACAGTGCGTTTCTTTATTAAAACATCCCACCGAAGCGTTTCAGATGATAATTCCTCCTAATATTTCAGTAGCTGATTCAAGTATGGACAGTGGAGATGATTCTTCTTCAGATTCTTCATAACTTCTATGCAAAATTCACTGATCGCAAAATAAGTTGCCGCTTTTAACCTATTTCCAAATATTTTAAAATTTATTTTTACGTAATAAAGCAAACAATAAATATTTGAATTTGAAAAATATATTTCACAATCCTTTAACTTGTCAAACAAAAACATTTCGAATTTCCAGTTCATTCCATAAGCAGTTTGGTATACAAATTAATTGTATGTTACAGTTTATCTTTATTATGCATATTCAGAATTATTAAAGCATAATGTGTTGATATTAGAGCCTGCAATCCTGAAAGTATATTTGTATACTTCTGGTGTTTGCCTGCAAACCCCTTGATCTCATCTACAAGCATAGACATCGTCAGTTCGCGATGGATGTCGTCGTTGCAGATATACCACGGCGCATTGACGATGCTACGAAGTGTTTATTTAGAACGTCTGGATTGCTTTAATGTTTGATTTCCTAGTGCATCAACAAAGTTGGATGCTGTAGGTCAACACAGGCTTTATAAAGAATGCTTATGAAGAAGCAATTTGTTGTGAGTTAACAATTCAGAAGAGCGTCCGAGAAGTCACTTGTCTGAATTTGAGTCCAAGCTGCTGACGTTTTTTCTTCACATGTATTGTGTTTTCCATTGTAGCTTGGCATGCTTATGGCAGGTTATGCCCAAATACTTAGCTTCACTGGCATGTGGTTGACTATTACTAGTATATAGTCGTATTTCTTGTTTGTGAAACTGACGTGAATCGACTTCGCCGCATTTAACTTAATGGGCCATTCCTTTGCCCAATTGGTGATATTGTTGGTGGCTATTTGAAGTTTATTTATGGCTAACTGTATGTCTTGATCAGTGGCAAGAAGGGCAGTATCATCGGTAAATGTTGCGGAGATCACTCTTTCGCTCTGTGGAATGTCATTGGTGTACAGCAGGTAGAGAACAGGTCCAAGAACCCTGTGGCACTCCAGCAGTACCTAATTGCGTCATTTTAGTATAGTTTATCAATCTGAAAATATGTCTCATAACTGATAACCTGGCAATAGCCATTCTCAGAAAGAAGGTGGGGTACCATATAGTTGCCACGTGTTTGAATGCGTATTTCGAATTTACTATATAGTATCATAGGATCTATGCTGTGCGAATACGGTGTTTAGCCTCTTAGAAAAAAACAGACATATAAACGAAACCAGATCTGTTGTAACTAAAATTATTAATACAAAATTGTTTAGATCTCTATATAAAAATTAGAATCGATTAGAAGAAAATTAGAGCGTCTGTCTAGGTTATTATTCTATAAAATAGTTTATTGTCGTTTCTTTTATGAGAGGTTATTAAACGGATTGCCACAAACATATTGTTACAAGACATGACCTCCGAAATTACAAGTCACGAACCACATTTAGATGTTGCTTCTTGATATCTCATTTATTTTTTTATTGTTTCTTTTTCATAACATTTTTATTTGATCTTCATATTTGGGTAACTTATATTATTAAATTTGAAAATTTAAATTAATTAAACTTAATTAAATTTAATGATTTTAGTAACGTACCATACGACAACAAAATTGTAATACTGGGACATATTTTAAGCGTAATATATTAACCATGAATGAAAAATCAAAAAGCAATCAAACCTTCAAAATTTAATCAAAAAAAATCATATTTTTATATAGATCTATAGGTTTTCTGCATGCAAGTAACAAATATTTTGGTTTAATAAAACGGTTAATAGCACAATATCCCAAGCGCGTGCCCGGCGACGGGCGGCAAGGGGAGGACTGCCCCCCTGCTCAGATTCTGGGTACGCCCTTGCAATAACCGAAACTTAACGGAATATATTTTTAGGCTTAATTGTAAGAAAAACAAAGCTAAAGTTTTTTACGACTTGGTGGGTGTAGGTCAAAATAATTGTTTTATTTTTAAATCTACAAAAATAACAGCTGTCTTTTTCAAAAAGCATAATAAATCGCACTTGTTTGAAATGCAGTGATATGTATATGTATTTTTTGAGACATCACAAGAGTTATCCTATTTTTAATCTCACAATAAGGTCAAATTTCTGAGTCATTTTCCAAGATGGTAAACAAAAGATTAGTGTTATGCCTGTTTAGTTCTGATACATCTAACTTTACTGCTCCGTTATATGGAATCCTAATTATCAATGCCACATTAGCAGAATCGAGAGGGTCCAAGACAAATTTGTCAAATATTTTCTCTTTAAACTTAGATTCTCCTACCAGAATGTCTCACATCAAACGAGACTATTCCTTTGTGATATATAAAGCCTAGAACACCGTCGCAGAAAATCGTTGCTAATCTTTATATACAGATTAATAAGGGGTACGATTTGCTACAAAAGCCTGCTTGAAGAAGGCCTATTTTTCGACCCTACGAGGCGAACAAGGCAATATCAATGCTGTTCTTCCTAAGAACGGCACCTTATCAACTGTGGTCAAAATGCCGTTACTTCTAGATTTTTTATTTTGATTTGACAGAACAGAATATTTTTGAGGATCCTAATTTTTAACATTAGTTCTTAAGCTTTTCCCATTTAAGAAGCCACCTATAGAAGGATTCTATTCTAAGGAAAACGTACTTACTTATTTATATAAAAAAAAACTGATAAATATTTTTGTAGGTGTAAAAAATTAAAAAATCATCAACAGGAAGTGAATTAGCAATATAATTTAATGCTGGCTAGATTCCAGAATATTTGGAACAACTATGTGTCAATAACATTAGGTCCGAGATAATTCTAATTTCGTTATTTCAAGTCTTAAAGATTTTCTTGAAATAGTCAAGAAGAAAGAACATTAGAAAATTTAAAAAGAAATGTTTCATTCGATAATGGTCAGACCACAGTTCTCTGAAACGAAATAGATTGTCCACTTCCCATAAGACTCATTTTTAATAAATGGCACACATATGCAAAGGACGACTATGTAGGGGATTTACGTTTGGATGTTGGCACATTGGCAGTCTTGTTACTTGAAATATGTCAACAACAAACTTGATTATCTCATAAGTGCATTCGGATTTGTGCACTGCTATTTACCTAACTTTTTTTATTTTTATTAAGTAAATAGATCAAAATAGTTGTAAAATGATAAACCTGAGCAAACTTCAAGAAGTCAAAAATTCTAAAATTATTTTTCATTATTCACTTTTTATTTTTTCGTTTTCAAAATTACCGCCCATCAACTTCCACAAAGTTAGCGGCTGCTACCAACACTATTTCTCTTACACACTTACCCCAACCTATAAAAACTAAATACTCCATGTTGTCGTCCATGCCTGTGTGTGCCATTTTTCAAAGTTAGTCGGCATTCTTTATTATTATTATAGTTATTATTTTTCTTTGGTACAAATAAATGTATTTATTATTATTATTATTATTCTATTTTTTTAACCCACCGATAAAAAAAACGTAATTTTTAGTGTTCCATGAAACGAAATACTAATGAAATCACTTCGGTGCCCGTCCATGTGTCTGTCACAGGCGATTTTCTCTGAAACTGTTCGACGTAGAAATTTGAAATTTAGCACAGAGATAGAATGTGGGGCCAGTCATAGACGTAAAGTATTTAAAGTTGAATTTTGATTCTGGGGGTTAATTTCAGGGGGTAAATTGGCAAATGGAAAAAAAGTCAAGAGCATCGTTTAAGGGCGCCAAAAGAAAGCTTATTGAAGCAGGAATTCAACAATTTATTTCATGTATTTTTTTGTAATCATTTTTTTCGGGAAAAACGCTCAAAAATTGCTGTCCCTCACCCTTATGACCAAAAGTATCGCTCAGAAAAATCTGAAAAAAGCATGAACATTTGAGCTAAAATCATCACATTTGAAAAATTCTAGCCCAATCAGTTGTTATAAACAATTTAATTGTTTATTTCCTTATAACTGCCAAAGCATTAGTTTTAGAGAAAAGTTTTTCGACAAAGAATATTCTCATGATGTAAGGAACAACTTTTGCCCTTACAAATTTTTCAAAATTTTTAATTTGGCTCAGTCGAAACGCGAGTGCATTACTATTAATAATTTAAGTGGGGAGCTGATGGCACGGAACACTAATTGTGCAAGTATGGCTTGCACATGACCGATTTTTTACATGTGAGTCGCTTCTGGTGTTTTTTGTCTGCCAAGTAAAATGTTTTCTTGCTACTTACACGCAAAGAAATAATTTTATGCTCTGTTTTGAGACTGGCTGGTGGTCTTACCAACAAGATAATTCGTATGTCTATCTTTTTTTACTAATTGTATTTCTGATGTGATCATTGATATTTATGCTTCTGGCAAATTTGCCAACTGATAAAGAAACGAGGCCTTAAGATTGAAAAGAGCTGGATCTGTTAAAGTTTGCACAGGGTTCCGTTCAAAAGGTGAATTCGTTAAAAACATTCTTGCAATGAAGTTACACCTAATCAGCAAATGCAAACCTACGATAAGAAATTTAAAAAACAAATTACAGTTGTGATTTAACAGCTCTGCAACCGAACACATACCTACCTATATGGTATTAACTTCTTACTTATTGTTAGTACTTCAAATTTTTGGATTATTGGCTCAGTTATTGGTTGGCTCATTGGCTCATTTAAAATAGTATGTTTGTAGCAGATTTTGAAAAACTCAGTCTTAAGTAAATGCGGGCCTCTGATTGGTCAGTCTCGGAGTTAAACTGAAGATTGGGGTTTAAACTCTATTTGTGAATTATTTAAATAATCAGTAAAACACATGCAAAAACCTGAACGTCGTGCTGTTGTACTTTTTATATTTAGAATTTATATTGTGGATCACAGAGATTTAGAAAACTTAGCGATCCCAGGAATTACACAAACAACATTATTAATAGGGTCATAATTCAAAAAAAAAGTATTTTTCTACGAATGTTAATAAAATCCTTTATTGTATGTTCAATAGTAATTTCGGAACATGGTGCATTGTGTTTTACACATTTTCATTGTGCTTCAATCACCATGGTGATTGAACTACAAAGTTCCCATTGTGCACGGGTATTTTTTACAAAGGTGGCGTTGACCGGTGCCGCGTCAAAATCTTTATAATTTCATGGACATTTTTTGACATCTTAAAAAGAAAAATATTACTAATCCCATTTTATTAACAGTAACATTCGTAGAAAAAGTATAGTGTAAAACTCGCATGGAATGACCATTTCCTACTCGTATGATTTGCAGCACTCGCCTGCGGCATCGTGCTGCAAACGTCATACTCGTAGGAAATGCATGTCATTCCATGCTCGTTGTACAATATACTATTTTCGAACAAAACAATAGTATATTGTACAACGAGCATGGAATGACATGCATTTCCTACGAGTATGACGTTTGCAGCATGAGCCGCAGGCGAATGCTGCAAATCATACGAGTAGGAAATGGTCATTCCATGCGAGTTTTACACTATACTTTTCTACGAATGTTACTGTTACATAAAATGGGATTAGTAATATTTTTCCTTTTAAGATGTCAAAAAATGTCAATCTGACATTCTACAAATAAAAATTATAAAGATTTTGGATGTCAACGCCACCTTTGTAAAAAATACCCGTGCACAATGGGAACTTTGTAGTTCAATCACCATGGTGATTGAAGCACAATGAAAATGTGTAAAACACAATGCACCATGTTCCGAAATTACTATTGAATATACAATAAAGGTTTTTATTGACATTCGTAGAAAAAATATGTTTTGCAGAGACAAACAGTGCTGGTATTTTTGCGTTTTAGATTTTTTTTCTAATCATTAGTAAACATTCACTACAATTTCTTTTTATATAGAAAAGAGTTTAATCGTGGTCTAAGTATATTAATTCCAATTAATGTTCTTATACCCATTTGCACCGCAATATTTAAGGTTTACCTTAATACACATTTTAAGTCTAAATTAGGCTAAACGAAATTTAAACATTGCTGTGCAACTAAAAGTTAATAGAGAGATTTTGCAAATAGAAATTGCAGACACGCTAATCTCGTATTTAGCAATAATAGCTCTGATTGAAACACCAGTCTAAATTTTATTGCTTTTGGGTTAGAGTGTCTCTAAATTTATATTTGCAAAATATCTCTAATGTATTTGACTGGTAGTTAAATTAATTTAAGAACTATGTTACATATTAATTAATATTGTTGACAAAACTTTGTGTAAGAAGTTGAAATTTAAATATTGTTTTTCGGCAAGCTAATTCAGTACTACTTTATAGTCTACCTGAATTAAATTCAAATAATTAAAATCAATAAAGCATGTTTCACTATTATTATTATTACTTATCCTTTTAAAAATAAGTAACATAAGGAAAAAATAAAATAGGGACAAAAGTTAGCCAATTCTTAACTACAAAATAACTATTATTCGGTACCAGAAATTGTCTTTTGTGGTATGTGGACGTTTGGGTCTCGTTTGCGCAGCGTGTAAACTGTACAATATTTAAAATAACTAAAACTGTCTAGGTATATTGAACACTTTGAGGCTGGAATTGAAGTTTATCCTATGCTGTGCATCACGGGTCTTCATTAGATGTGTCACTCGCAATTATTCTAGGAGTATATACTTAACTAGAAAATTCGGTATTAAAAACTTACCTGTTTCCGCAATTTTTTCATCTCTTTCTTTTTCATCCAACTTCGGTAACGTATGTAAACTCCTCAACCTCCCCCTTACACGCGTTATCATACCCATTTTCACGAATTATCCCGAAATTTCACTTTGGTTCGATCAAAACAAAATTATTTTTGTAGTTTTGTAAACACTTAAAACACATCCAACTGATGAGAACGAAAATATTTTCAGCACTGAAATAGATTTTCAGACGGCCACACTTGTAGGAGCAATTTCGATTGGATATCGCTGACGACTGCAGATTTTCATTCATCTGATGTTTTTCAGGACAAGCCCCCACTGAAAATACGCAGATTTTCTTTTTGTTCCGCGGAAACTATACAGAGTGGGTCGATATCTTATTAATTATTCTGTCTGTATACGTCTGCTAAATATGCCGAGAATTTTAAATGCATGCCAAAAATAAGTTCAATATATCCAAAACGTACAATTTACAAATTACTGAAAGGTGGACAGTGTAAATGACGAAAACAATACGGGCTCGAATTTGTAAATAATCTTGAGAATTTGACTCAATTTTAACAATAAAATAATTTTTGAATGTGAAAACATCTCACCCTGTAATTTTGCTAACTTAAGTTTTTAGTATATCACAAATACAGTTACAAAAAGAAATGTAGTCGTAGTAAAAGTTGAAAATTTTGGGCTAAGGAGATGAACAGCTAGCAATCATTTGTCGAATTTTGGCTGTCCAAAACCATCAAATCCGGATCCCAGTTCAGTCTTTATTTATCATGCTATAAAAAGGAAAACGCCTAACTTAAACCAAACACAACCAAAGGCAGAATTTTGATGGTTTTGGATCGCCAAAAATCGACTATCGAGTTCTTTCATTTAAACTTTTTAATTTCATGGGCCTACACCTTTTACATTTCAATGCAAAGATTATATCTTTTGACACTCACTCATTCACTGATCATCAAAATGCTATGACACTTCCACGTGATATTAGAATACTAAAATTCAGCACGATTTAGCAGATACTTTCTTTCTTTCAACCCCAAAAGTGGAGGGTGATATACATAGAATAAAAGAATAGGTGGATCATAATCTTATAAATTGTGAGTTGAATTGTGGTCACTGTAAAATCGTTTTTCGATCTCGGAGTGTAACTAAATATAATTTTGTTTTGTCATTGCTATTTAAGTCGACATTAAAAACTTAAGAGTTATCTTAATGTTTCAGCGATTTGCTTGGTTTCGAAATGATGTTTTATCTGAGACGTGTTGCTAGAATGAATTTAGTTTTGCGAAAAAACTCAGAAACAAATTCATAGCATAAAACTTAGATGTCGTATTGTTACACATCAGCTTAAATCTTTGGTTGTAAAATTAGATCGATCTAACATTGAAGAATCTGGCTGTTAATGTTTAGTAACACTATACACAAGCTAAAATCAGCTAAATAAAAATTGTCTCATTAACTTGCATTTAACATTTTGCTTGCCCGTTTTTTTTTTGGCTATGCTTTTGTGTAGGTCGAAGTGACGTTGCGCCCCCCCCCCCTAGACGAAATTCTAAATCTGCTCCTGACAGAGGGTTGACCTTAATGAAAAAAGTAAGAAAGAAAACCATTGGCTTTCCCTGGTAACATTTTAATGTTTATCCCCACACCAGGTATAATATAGAGAGATGCTGGCCATTTGGTCTTAACCAGTGCCATTAACCTACATACACACACACACACACACACCCCACACCAGTTTTGAAACATTCATAAAAGCAGTCTTAAAACGGAAAGAAACTGTTTCGTTCTTAACCTTAAACCACAGTGCTGCAGCTCCTGTCATTGAAATTATTTAAAAGTTTTGAAACAAATAGCAAATCATGCTTTTGGTCATGCAGTCTATTAACAGTCTCAGAATACTTCAGTACAGAAAAACAAGTCTTTGATACATTCGATTTTTTGTTTCAACCTGTACGATAATTAATAGGTTGAGTGGCATTATATTTTTGGCACATTATTGAAAATGCGAATAGCGAACTCAGTGTTAGGAGTTTATTAACACGTGAAGCCCGATGGATATTTTTAAATTGGTAAACATGTTTTGTTCCGAAAATCCATTACGGAGTAGATGGATGCATAAGTATATTTTTCATAAATACATGCAAAATAAGATAAAAGCTCATATGTTTTTTTAATCAGAATTGAAGTTGAAAGTTGAAAGTATAAGCATCAGGGCATCAGTTAATTATAGAGCTGACATTCTCGAGTATTTTTACCACGAAGCCAAATGATGGTTGTTATTACTAATAATTTATGGTCCTTGCAGCAAAAATAAAACATCGTACTTATTCTACCTCTTTTTTATGTAGGATGTTACCCCCAAATAGTATCTGTTGCCCTAAACATACACAAATTTATTTTGCAAGATTTCTAGATACTTTTACAGTCTTCTTCATTGTCGCGCAAAAAATCCAGTGATAATTCATTCACATCCATAAACGGCTTAGCCCTAGCTCGCAGCTGGTATAAAGTACAAACCCATTACTTCAACAGCTTCATCAATTATTACTGAGAAGCTTAGACAGAGCTCTATATTCTCATCGTCTCTCATATACGCCCTAATCTACAGTATTGTTCCTAGATTTGTAACCGACACTAACTCCAAAGGGAAACCATTAGGCTTATCGATGTATCAGTTATGCTCTGTATATTCTCTCCATGTTAAACATACGAATATTTTTATAAGGCACCTTTGACCTGGATAGTATCTAGAATTCATAATCTAGGATATCTGAAAAAGGCTGTCCTATAGGGTTAACAGAAAAATTATATGATATTAGTGATAATTTTACTCTCCAGTATCCTGCTGGAGAGAATTAAACCATATACTGAAGAGATAGTGGGGGACTACCAATGTGGGTTTAGACCCAAAAGGTCCACCATAGACCAAATCTTCACCATCAGACAAATATTGGAAAAATGCTGGGAATTCGACAGAGAACTACATCAAATGTTTATTGATTTTAAGCAGGCCTTTGACAGAGCATGTAGAGCAAAGTTGTGGCAAGCGATGCAAGAACTAGGCTTTCCAAAAAAACTTGTATCGCTGATAAAAATATGTACGGAGGATGCAAGGTGTAAGGTAAGGTTGGGGCAGGACTATTCGGATCTCTTCAGGGTTAAAAATGGGCTTAAGCAGGGCGACTCCCTTTCACCTCAACTTTTTAACATAGCATTAGAATACGCAATTAGGAACGCCAAGTTCGAGACACCAACTGCTATATTCCATAAAGAGGGACCCAACTTACTCCTGGCCTTCGCAGATGATGTAGACATGATTGGCAACAGCAGGATTAATCTTAAAGACACCTTCCTAAGGTTCGAAAGAGAAGCAGAAAAAATGGGCCTCAAAATAAATGAAGACAAGACCAAATATATGTACCTCAGTAGAAATGATCGCAACAGAGACAGGGTGGGACAGAACTTCTGTATTGAGGACTACAACTTTGAGCGGACAAGACAATTCAAATACCTAGGCACGAACATTAGTGAAAACAACATCACAGAAGAAATAAACAACAGAATCCAAGCCGGAAACAGATGCCTCTTTGCTCTTCAAGGTTTAATGAAATCAAAAGAACTTACCAGGAAAACTAAACTAAACTTATACAGAACAATCATAAAACCTGTAGTAATATATGGTTGCGAGACCTGGACACTAACCGTTGCAAACGAGGAACGACTAAAGACATTTGAAAGAAAGGTGCTGAGGAAAATATTTGGTCCAACCAGAGAAGAAGAAACAGGACAATATCGAATAAAAACGAACCAGGAACTCAAAGAACTGTACGCGGATGGCAATATACTAAACGAAGTAAAGGCCAGGAGACTGCAGTGGGCAGGTCACGTGGGAAGAATGCCAGATGACAGAATGGTAAAGCTAGTGTGGTAGACGGCCCCACAAGGAAAACGCCCTTTAGGTCGACCTCGTCTTAGGTGGAGAGACAACATTGGAAAGGACCTAAGAGCCATGAACATCCAAGATGGCCTGGAAATCATGCTAGACAGAGAAAGATGGAGGCGTGTAGTAGAGTCGGCAAAAACCCACCCAGGGTTGTAAAGCCAAGGAAGAAGAAGAAGAAGTGATAATTTTGTTTTGCCGAGATATATGTCAAAGTGTCAAGCCATATTTAGGATAAAGTGTGTTGTTTTGGAAAATACCTCACATATACATTTCTTTGGTATCCAGCTCCATCAGAACATTCTGTTTTTCCGCTCTTTTATACTACGAATTTTCCAGATGATTGATCGCAGACATTTTTTTTCCCTTCCGAACGTTTAGTTTTCTAGCAGTAGACTGCACCTGCATTCTCTCCAGATATTCATGGTAGATATGCCTAAAACCTACCTTTTCCAGAAAGAAGAAGAAGAGAAGTTTCAGCGCTTCTTGGATACATACACATACGAGTACAACCAAATTCTACCACTGCCAGCAAACAAGTATGAAAAACGTCCCCATGAAGGGTATATTTTCTACTAATTTACTTCTAATTGAAAAAGTCTTTTCTGACAAACTTTTTGAACTAGTTCAATCCATTCTATTATCTGCAAATAGAAAAATAAGCTTTATAGTTCGTTCAACAATTTCTAGTTTTTGTAGATTGGAATTAAAACAAAAATAATTTAAAATTTGTATCATTTTAATACGTTTTAGCATAGATATCTTTACAATGTATATAACCCCAATTATTTAATAATCATCTTATGTAATTAATTAATAATAAGCGAATGACACAGCTTTTAAAATTAAATTGTTGTTATTGTTTGGACAAAGTGTGTAACATGTTGACCTATAAAATGGTCATTCAATATTTTATGGCAATATTAATTTTTAATCGCTTTTTGCATCCATCTGAACTATTATCAACATTACTAGTTTGATTTAGACCTCGGAAATTCTCGTTATCTCTGACAAAAGACAGGGTCGGCTCAACAAATCTGAGATGAGATTAGGTATTCAGTATATTGTGTCGGAGACGTTCTAATCTGTAATGGTCCATTAGCTCCTGCCAAGCAACCAAGCGCGGATCCAGGAGGGGGGGGGGGGGTCATGGGGTCATGACCTCCCAAATCATCAATAATACATATAACTATTAAAACATAAATATAAAAAAGTTGAAAAAACATTACTGTTTCCTGAATGACCCCCCTGGTGTAGTGGTCCCTGGTCCAAAAGAGGTTGAGAACAACTAATTTAAAGGGATGGGGTCGTTGAGAGGCTTCCTAAACGATCAAAGCAAATTTTTTGGGTGTCCTCTTTGTTAACCTTATTTACTTTTTGATTAAACCACAAAAAAAAACAGTCGGTTTTATGTTAATATTAGCAAGGTCTTAAGGCGACAAATTTATTTCGACGATGGAATATTTTAAAAAATACTTCCATAATGACATCAAGATAAAATTTATTTTATTATGTTGATGTTTTTTCCTTTAATTTAGGGGCAATGATTTTTTGTTTGTCCGGAGCCAGAAATTTGACCTTTGTATACGGGTCAAGGAAGGATATCAATAAAAGAAACAAATGCAAATTTAAATATCTAAAGATCTAAATTTAACATTTTATGGACATCCTGTGACTATATATCCATTGAACCTCGACATTCTTTTGTGGGATTTCATCTTTTGAAATGAAGGTGCCCACTTATAGACTGCATTTAAAGTAATATAATATGTGGACCTAATGATGTAAATACATTTTTATTTGGGTTAAATATCAGCAAATACGTTACACTTAAAAAAAAATTGTTTGTAGGATTTTCGTCAATATTATCGCATATAACAGACTGACTTTGGGTAACATGTCCGTTTCTGAAATTTCCATTCGATCTTGGTGTCATTTGAGTTATTTCTGGCTTCAGGTAAGAATTTTTTGTCTGTTACTCCATTGTTTGTGATTTTGGGTGTTCCTTAAAAACTGAAGAGTGAAATAGGTAAATCTGTGAAGTAACAAAAAATTAGTTTTAAACTATTGAAAAAAACCTTTGTCAAGTCAGGCACATTATAGGTGCTTATTCTTTTTCTAAACCTCAGTGCTCTTAAAATAACCTGCCAAAAAATTAGTGATCGACCATATTTGCTTCTTTTTAAAAAAATTATCAGACTGAAATTTAAGCAAAGTAATATACATATATTAATATAATATAAATATATATTATTATATAATATATTTTGAAACATTTTGATTTATTTTTTCCATGTTTTGCGCCAAAAAATCGGCAACACTGAACTGAATAACGTCCGGGTTTCCCCACATGGTTTATTGGCATTAAACCGACTTTAAACGGAAAAATCTAAGCTCTTATTAGCTTTCATTATCGGTCATATTTTCGCTTAATACATTATTGCAGGCCTCTTCATTCTTTATATAAACCCCTTCTCACGTAATTACACTCACAGCCACCGCTGGGGGGTGGGTGGGTGGTAATCCTCCCCTCCCAGACCGCAAAACGAATAAAAAATCCCTCCCCCCCCCGGAAAAGTTGCGTAGATCCACCCTTGCTAAATGGTATTTCCAAATACAGTATAACATCTTCTGTGATGGTGGAACCTAGATATTTAAAATTCGTACTGTATATAGGTTTGTTTCTAGCATTTCTAGTCTTATTCGCTCCTTGTACTCAGTTTTCTACTTGATAATTTTTAAAAAGGTTTCTTTAGCTCTCCACTTTCCTTCGAACGCGTTTCCTGCTAGTGTTATGTATTACCAAAAAGCAAGATTTATATAATTTTAAAGAAATTTTTATATTCTGGCGATATACTCGGGATATTTATTAAATATACAAACTTTACATGCATACATTCCATATCGCATGTACATCTATAGAATATGAAAATCCATTGAATATGTGGGAACTTTTATGTAAAGAAAAATCTGCATTTAATTTGTATTTATACAAAGGTATAACTTTTTTTCTTAAATTTTACGAGAATTTTAGAACTTTGAAATTGAATGGTCCACTTGTGGCACTTTGACACTTTAGATATTCTGGTCTTAGATATTATTCGTCGTATATGCCAAAAGACACCTTAATAGAAACCTTCACTGATAATTTAATTTAAACCGGGAGTGGTCCAAAGAATTAAAAATATAAAAGAACATTATTTCTTCTTTATTGACATTTCAGATAAAACTATTAGAATTTTACCTATATTTTAGCATTTTCTTAAAATCATGATTTTCTTCGACTCAAGTTAAATCTTCAACAATCAAGCAACAATAATAAAGGCTTAGAGCAGAACTTCTGTGTTGCTGTTGTCAGTTGACAGTGAATCAAAATTAACGAAAGTTCCAATTTAGTGTACGTTATACTTGAAGGACAATCGCTTAAGATCTACTGCCTCTAATCTTAAACTAATTTTTATAAAATTTATTCAGTAAACAACGTAGCACGCTTGTTTTTAATGCCGTCCAAAAATAAATTAATTTTCTAAAGAACTTACAAAATATTATTGGAATTACTACCAATAATAATGAAAATAATTCATTTATATTAAAATAAGTCACTTGAGGGGTCACGAGAGCGTTATAAAAACGGAACATTTGCAGTATAATTTATTGGTTATCATATTGTTTAATAATTATTTTTTTTATTAAAAATAATGCAAATTAAAAATAATTTCATGAAAATATTTTTAATATGATTATAAAATTACTTATTTGCAATAACTGCAGACTTTTGAGATTAAAAAGCTTGTGTAAATTATAGAAATATGCAATTAATGCTTATGGATTGCAACATAATTTTAATAAATTATTGTGGACATGCGATGGTCGCGTCGATTTTCTTGCACTCGATATGGAATTGTAATTAAATTGCGTAGGATAAATGAATTTTATAATTGTTAGCTAATTAGATATGGCTATTGAGAAAAAACATGCAAATAAACTTATCGTCATTATAGAAATAGAAGTACCTACAAAGCCTAAAATATCGAAGGTAGTTTGAGTTTCAGTCCTGCTTTTTTTGCTTAAGTACTATAAATACCAAAGTAAGTTGTAGGTACTTTATTAAAATGGCATGTTGCCTAACAGAGCTAAGTAGGATTCGAATCCAGATTCGAGTAGTTTTGAAAGATGCAAAAACAGGATTCGAATACTACCTACCAAGCAGTCTTAAAAAAGACGTTACTTACAACCATAGACGTCTTCTAGACGTCTATGTCTACAAGCTACAACTGAATAAAAGCTAAGAAATTGAGGAGTTATGTTTACTCAACGGATACACTGTAGTATGTGATATATACATGGTGGGTCCGCATTTTCTTAAAGATCTAATACTTAGCTATTTTATAACAAGGTCTTTCGCCTATTTTGGTAAAAGAAAATATCAACAAACTTTTCCTTGCGACACGAATAACTTGGTGATCTACTTTGTGATTAAAATTAAGTATTGTTTATATAAAAATTTTAGGTGATGAAACTTTGTAATGTAATGAATAAACAAATTATTGTATTTGATATATTTGGTACAACTATACGTATTTAAAAAGCTATTTTTCCTCTACCTACATGCTGTATCACAAGTAAATTATCATTACAGACTAAATAGACTATCATAGACTAAATAGCCCAAATAATACCCAGACGAACACTGGCGTGTAACAAAAATGGATCAAAAAGCTGGTCTCCCTGGAGACATTTTGGGGGTTTACTGGTATATTATTATGGCATTATTTTGGTATTTCTTTACAAAATTCCACCGCCAGTCAATATCCAAATATTTAAATTGAAATTTTTCTCTCATACTACAAAAACAACTATTTTCGCACAAGTTTCAATGCAACTAATGTACTTAAGTATTATTCCTACAATAACAATTCATATATTTAATATATTGCCTAACAAGGTTCAGACCGTGTATACGATATACCAATTAAAAAAATCAAATTATTTTTTACCAACATCAGTTCACCTCTTTTGATTTTTTAACTTGTGTTATTAATTATTATTGATCCAATTACCAATATTACCAGAATCAATAAAGAACATTTATTAAAAAATAAGTTTTGCAATACAGGTAATTATTGGTAGTTTACAATTTACAATTTTACAATTAAATCATAAACATGCTAATTGATCTAAGGCTAAAGTACAGTAAACTAATTACTAATTTCTAAAGTGGAGAAAAATTGATTAATCGTTATCCAATAAATATATTTTAAATTCCAGACCAGATGATAAACCTGACATTTAATGATTCCAAAGGTTCCTTTGCGTCGATTTCGGTTATGTGCTGTTAGGAAATGTTAATAATTAAATTATACTTGTAATATTTTTAAAGATTCGGGACATCCAAAACAGTTTTCTGTCCCTTAAAACCACAAAACTTTCCAGTCTGAATGACATACCTGCAATCATCCAAAAATAAAAATGCTCCAGATCTTGCACCTAATCTAACTCGTTTTCTTCAAATATCCTATGACACTCCACATAGTCATAATGCTGCCCGTGTACAGCCTATTTCTCAGCTTCTAAGTATAGGCCTATCTCTCTTCGCTCAGCAGTTTGCAACGTTATGGAATCAACTTATAAATTCTAAAATATTAAAAAACCCAAAAACATTTTCACTACAAATAGTTTCATTAAAGGAGATCTAAAGATTACCAGCAGATCTATTGCCCATAGCACATAATCGTTGTCCTTTGAATTTCACAGCCAACATCAAATTTCTGTTTTCGTCCTTGACAATGTATCTAAGGCACCGAACACTTTTCAAAAAACTTTCTTTTTACAGTACCTCTTCCAAACTACGGGTCTCGATCGATAGTCCTTTTTTTAGTAGCTACACATTTGTGGTGGTGGACCACTACTCATCTAGCTTTCATTCAGTCAGTATTGGCGTACCTCAAAATTCAGTTCTGGGACCAACCCGGTTTCTCTTTCATATTAAAGAACTCTTTTCTTCGACTACCACTTTCCCCGTATAGTTATGCCACCAATAGAACAACTCTAGTATTCCCAAAACCGGATCCAGTGCTTGAAATGGATAACAAGTGCAAAACAATAATGCACCGTTCCCATTAATTTTACAGCTGGATGTGAAAAACCTATCCAGTTAAATGATTCTCAAACCTAGTCTAGTTTATTGTCCCTTAAGGAACCGATTAGTGCCAATTCCATCCATATGAATAGCCTAGCTCTACAAGATAAAGAATCGTTTGATCTTGTTGACATCGATATACATCGCAAAACAGTAACGCGCCTTTTCCAGGATCTCCAACTAATTTTGCCATAAACCTTGTTCCGTTTAACGCCTCTCAGACCCTGGTTTTTAAGGCTTATAAAATACAGAATTGTTTGATCTTATTGACATGTCTTTAACACGATTTCAGCTGGCAGAAATACATTACCACTTAACTCGTCTTTTCCAGATCTTCTATGAGTAGGGTATCTTCCCAGATAGTTGGAAGACTGCTCGTGTGCAGCCTGCCCAGAAGAAATGTTTCAAGTTCCTTCCATCCCCTTATAGACCTATGTCTATTCTCTCTGTTGTCCGCAAAGTTATGGAGAAAGCGGTCATCTTGAAAATTCTAAAATATCTAGAAAAACAAAATCATTCATGAAAAACAGTACGGATTTCGTCACCAAGGATACACAGCTGATTTCTTTAGCTTTGTCACACATAACTGGAACAAGTCTCTCGAATTTCCAAGGCCATTGACAAAGTATGGCATGCCGCACTCCTCAACAAACTACCTTCCTACGGTCTTTATCCCAAATTATTTACCTGGATCTCTAATCGGCGCATGTCTGTCATGGTGGACGGTCACTCATATAACTTCCATCCTATCAATGCTGGCGTACCCAAGGTTCAGTCCCGGCACGAACTCTATTTCTTCTTCACATTAATGACCTGCTCTCCGGAACTACCAATACCATCCACAGTTATGCTGACGATAGTACTCTTCACTCCAACCAACATTCATTTTTCCGGACAAGTCTTGAATCAAGAGCTGCATAATAGGCGCAGATCTATGCACCTATCCCTTTCCCAAGATCTTCAATTAATCTTATTCTGGGGTGCCAAGAACATTGTTCAGTTCAACGCCTCCAAAACCCAGTCTTGCTCCCTGTCACGCAAAAAATCAAGCAACACCTACCCCACCTACAAAACAATGAAAAGTTTGATCTTGTAGGCATCGTTTTCGAGCATGACCTCAGCTGACACAGACACATTACTTCACGAACCACATCGACAGCTAAAAAGCTTGGTTTTATCTTTCGAGCCAGAAAATACTTCTCCTCTTCCAACTTACGTACTCTCTATGTTTCTCAAATAATACAGTACCTAAAATACTGTTCCCACACTTAACATCCCTAGTTCAATCCAAAAGAGCGCCATTCGACTTATCAATGATCCAGTCCTCACAAGAAAACTTCCTTCTCTCGCTCATCGTCTCGCTGTTGGGGATTTATCCCTTTTTTCACGGATTTTGCTCTGAAGAACTAGCCGCTATAATCCGCCCTTAACTGTTCTTAACAGAACAACAAAAGGCGCGTTACGTATGCATCCCTTTGCAGTCCAGCTAAAAAAGCGTAGAACATCCCACTTCCCTCGCTCATTCATATCTCGCCAGATTATGGAATTGCTTGCAGATGTTTTTCCTTTCCCTCCCAACCTTCAATCATTTAAATCCCGTGTCAATAAACTACATGTTTCTTCTCTTCAGACGCCCACGGTACGTTCGTATTTAGACTTGAAGTCTACGTGAGCTGTCTCAGTTAAAAAAAATCTAATCCAAATAACTGATTTGTATTGGGGGCTCTGGTTGAAACCCAATGGGCAGCAGCAACTGCAAATTATTATTGATTCGAGCAAAATCTAATCAATAGGTATCTACATCCAACTTGACAATAAAATTAACAAAATTAAAATCAAAAACAAAATTCAAATATATAAAATGTTCAAAATATAAGTTACAATTTATAATATAAATCCAGTCTATATTAAATTGGATTTAATTTATTTATATATCTTTTTCTATTTTTATCTCTATTCGGCCACATGGTTAAGAGCTGTAGATAAAAAAATTTCCAAGACTAATAGCTTGTGTTTGTTTCAATTTTGTTGCAAAAAAGCATTCTATACTTATTATCAGTTTATCATACGATGGTTCGAGCAAAGGAAAAGTCAAATGTCAGCTTACATATAAAAAAATATATCAAAATATTGGGTAATAGTTCGGAAGGTACTTTAAAAATGACTCATTGGTGCATAAAAACAAATTATAGTTATGAGATCAGATAGTGTTTACTACTATGAGCTATACAGCTGCACCTATTTCATTTTGAATGCAGTCTTAATAATTGAATCTTGGTTTAAACAATGGATATTTTGATGATATATATTACTTTCTCTAAATCAGCTCATAGTGATCACAAAACAACTTCCCGAACTGTTAGAAGTAAGTACTATTGCTAACCAAAATTTTCTTCTGGGAACCTTCTATGAACATTTTGTCTAACTGCTAACTTTGTCCCTGAAATAATTTTTGCTCCTGCTACCCATCTCTGCTCTGGCTTTTCTCAACTTCTAATGCTATAGACTGTCATTGCTGTCATCCTCCTGCCAACATAATAATGATCTCTTGTTGTCTTATGCCAATACCACTCTGGCCTCATTTCGTGTATTTTTAGGCATATATTAGAAATACATGTATCCTCTTCTTAACAATCTCATTTTTATACCATCTAGTTTTCTTTCATGTCTTGGCTAGGTTTACGCTCCATACATCATTGCAGGTCTGACTACGGTTTTATAAAATACTTTCGTCTTCCTCGTACTGATGTTACAGTCACGCATAGGGTTGCCACAAATCATTAGCAAAACCATAGACTAAATAATATCTAGACGAACACTGCCGTGCAACGAAAAGCGGGTCTCCCTTGAGACATTTAGTGGGTTTACTGGTTTATGGTTTAAAAATTTGAGTGTTTACCATTATATAAATATGTATACTATGTATCGACATGTATATAAAATGATGGACAAACAAACTTTTAAACCATAGTCCCTAAAACCCACCAACTGTCTCCAGGGAGACCGGCTTTTTGGTGTATTCGAGTCTCTGTCTATATTCTTTATAGTCTCTGGCAAAACGGAATACTTATGGAATTACTTTGGTGTCCGTCCGTCTGTTACAGGCGATTACCTCTGAAACTATTCGACGTAAAAATTTGAAATTTAGCATAGATAGAGTGTGGTGGCCCAATTATAGACGCGATGTATAAAAAGTTGAATTTTGAGCCTGGGGGTTAATTTCAGGGGGTAAATTGGAAAATGGAAAAAATTCAAGGACATCGTGTAAGGACTGTAGGGTGTCAAATGAAAGCTTATTGAAGCACGAATTGAACAATATATAAGATATATTTTTTATGCATTTTAAAACATTTTGGGGAAACACGCTTAAAAATTGCTGTCCCCCATCATCACCAGAAGGATCGCTCAGAAAAATCTGAAAAAAATCATAAACATTGTGAATTAGGTGTAGATTAAGCCAAAATTATCAGGATTGAAAAATTTTTGCGCCATTGATTGTTATAAGCAATTTAATTGTTTATTTCCTTATAACTGCTGAACCATTAGTTTTAGCGAAAACGTTTATCAACAAAAAATATTTCTCATGATGTAAGGAACAACTATTATCCTTACGCGTTTTTCAAAATTTTTAATTTGGCACAGTCGAAACGCTCCCCCCACTCAGCTCCGCGTATACGCGATGTGATATGGCGTGGGTGCCATCGGCGGCGGGTAGCGCGGCAGATGTGTGGAGATCGGGCGGCCGAGGTTTGCTCAGGTTAAGTGGGGGCCCGATGGCACGGAACACTAATTGTGCAAGTATAGCTTGCACTTGTCAGACTTTTTTTCCAGTAATCTCCATGAATACGTCACTTTGAAAACAATCACGAGGGTTTTAGATTTTTTAGAAACCGAAAGTTATAACTCGGGGTTGAATTACTTTCCTTATGAGTAGTAAGTCAGCTAACATCTCTACTATTTTGATTTGTTAACATTGTTGCTGCTTAGTTATTTGCTGTAAAGCACAAATGACTTTTCGAGGTAGATACGTAAAAAAATCTATGTAACAAACCTAATCAGATCCCCAAATATGGGTGAATCTTATGGGCGTTACGGGACCCTTAAACGTCCTTTGCCCCAATACTAGATAAATAAATAAGTAATTATAAAATTGTTCTTTCCCATAATCATATTTTTCTAATTTAGTACAAATCCAAAATAAAATACACAAAAATATTTAAACAACTCAATCTTGAAGACAAGCTCTCGTGGTGGTGGTGGAAGAGCAATCTATAGATAAGAACAGACGCTTCTTGTCATAAGAGTTTAGTGGTTCAAACACGGCGACCGAGAGTCCACCACGTTTAACAGAAATAGTTTATAGTGATTCGTTACTTAATTTGGCAATAAGTTTATAGATGTGCGGGCTAAGAACCAGTAACAGTAGGGTGACAGAACTTTATCGTTGGACTTTCTCCATTCGATATTTGAAAAGTCGGTCTTGCCACCACAAGGTAATTTTTCTTCTAATTCTACATTCTTATAAAAAAAATTGTATAACATCAAATGAAAAAAAAAATAAAAAACTGAACAAGTCATTATTGCCAAAGCATTTTTAAAAAGAAGTTCCTTAAATGGGTACAGTTTTGATACAAAGGTATATCCCCAGTATTGCAAATCCTTACCAAAATTTTGTAGTCCTTTAAAAAAAGCATCCTTAGGAAAACCGAACTTTCATTAAATAAAAGAGTTTATTGTGTACACCGCAACTAACTTAAAACCTTTGAAAATTAGTTTCACTTCCTCGAATTTGGCCTTGCTTCTTTACGTCGCATTCTAGATAATTCTGTTATGTAAATTTTCTAATTTTCTTAAATTAATTTTATGGACCTTTAATTAAATAAGTGTAGATTTTAATGAATAAATCTGCGTTTTTTATGTATGGATTAATTCAAGAATAAAGTTCAAGTTTTAATTTTTCCGCAAGAAATTTTACTGAGCCTTGCACCAGTGTTATTTTATCATAAAAACGAAATTTTTCATAAATTTTATATGTAGAGACATGCAAACTTAAGTATTCAATACAATTTCTCATACCTTAAAAGATAAAGATATTAATAATAAACTAAACATATCTGAAACCTCAACTGTTCTGAAGTTTTTATGCACATACGTTAAGCCAATTCTGCAGGTTATACATTTTTTAATTTTAGCAATTTTCTAAAATTAAATGTTCAGATTCACTATCGTTAGACCGGTGTAATATGACAATCAAAAGTTTTAAACTGACATAACATGACCGAATTTATTCCTGAGTGTTTTGCCAAATTATTAAAGAAAATGACACTTTAAATGGCAATGTATTTTCCACAAAAATAGGACCTATTTATTTTAACAACACGTTCCAAGATGAAAATCGTTTGGAAACCAATCAAATCTCTGGAATATTTTTATAAGTTTTAAATGATGGCTTATTCACAATAATGTCACAAACTTTTCGGAACCTAACTGATAATGGTCAATTAGCAGCTCTCACTTTAAACCAGTACTAAATCTTTTTACTGAAAAACGGGTCAAATTTTCACAGTTTGGTCAATGATTTTCAGTTACACCTACCTTGTATGTTACTTGTGTAAGATCCATAGTAACTGACTTCTATTAACAACTGGGTGCTCAAAAGTGGTTTTGATTAACCATATTAAGGATTATTTTCATATATGTATGTACATAATGTATATACACGGTGTCCCAAAGGTCTAAGTTACACGAAATGGGTAAATATCTTTGCTATTAGTAAAGATGGAGACCCCAAATTTAAGGTGTATATTATTGGTTAATAAATCTAATTTTTATGTAATTTAACTTTTTCAATCCCCTTGAGGGTCACCCCTAGGGAGTGGAGGTCAAAAATTTTAAGTGCAACCCTATGTCGTGTGGTCCCTTATTTTAAAGGTCTTCAAAAAAACATTTTACCGCAAATCCGAGATAAGCTTAAAGGCTACGAGGGCTGTCTCAGATAAAGAAGCCTTAGAACTTTTATTCAAAAAATTTTGCTAACCTAGCTTGTTTTAATAATCAGCCGGTTAATGACTTTTTACTCGTCACACGATTGCGTTTCGGAAAAAAAAATTACCATCGGGATTATAGATACGCTGTAGTCTCTTCGCATCAGATTTATATGTTATTTAATCGAACATATTAGAATAATACGCAGTTACTTCAGTGACAGACGATAAAATTCAGGGTTAGTTTTTTAAAATAATGACTTTGATCGCGCTTCCTTGTTACACATACCTACAATTTCATAATCCTAATAGGCATGGCGCTTCAGTGCATGTATATAATTATACGTTATTAAAATCCTAATAATACAAGTTAAAGTTTTGTTTCAAGAAGTCATTAAATACTTGTTGAAAGACCTAACAGTGTTATTTTTAGCAAGAAAAAACTGTTTAAGTCAGTTATACATAAGCTAATTGTTCTACGTACATCCAGTGGAGTAGAAATTCCTTACATAAAATTTTATTTTGCTTTAAGCAAAAAATTACTATTCATTCTCTTCTTTTTTCTACCTTTTTCCCACCTTTCACACCACTAGAAATTTTATATGCGCATGTATGTAGATAGAGGATAGAGATAAAAGTTGCTCTACGAACTCACGCTTCCTGATTAACCATGCCAGCTAGGGGTCCGTATAGTTGAACCGAAGTAAATACTGGAGAAACCGAAGCACCTGTAAGGGCCTTTAGTTTCGACCATAGCGAGTTTTTAATAAAAAAATGTTGGGTGTATTTAAAAATGCACCAGTATTCTTCCGTTCAAATGTTAAATGCCTTATGCAGAAAACATTACCATTTCAAATTTCTAAACCATAAAGAAATCAGTTTTATAACACAATAATTAAAAACAGTATTTAAATCCCCAATCCCCCCCCCCCCCCACCAGATCCAGTCAATAATAACCTCATTTGTCTAATATGTATATACTTATTTAGTTTAAATTTGATAAATAAATAATAATAATTATAGATTATCCATTATCTAATAGAACAAATTGTAGAAACAAAAATAAAAACGAAATTTTCATATTTTTAAATCGCTATCTTGATAAAATGACACTGATCTAAGTGATATTTGTGTTTATATTTACCCTGTTTAATTATAATAATATGATACTATGGACTGTCATTGCTAAAAATTAAATTTTCGTTTAATTTCTGCTAAAGATAACGTGGATGTATTTAAGCTTAACAATAATAGGGAATCCCCAAACGGAAAGGTTTAAGTTTAAAGCCCCCCATGAACATTTGATAATAATGTTGTTAATTTAATTAATATGTTTTTAATTACTTAGCAATGTCGTTGGCTTTTAAGGACCCTAACACCTAGATTCTCCGAAGAGGTTGAATGGGTCAGGGGCATATTCATGGGGGGAGATAGGGGAAGCGCTTCCCCATTGTGAATGCTCGAGTTGGCTATTGGACCTCGTAACAAAAAAATATCGAGAGTTGAGTTTAGGGAAAATTAACAAAAATGTCGACAGTCTCGACAGTTTAATTCCAGCACAAACGTTTTGTTCGGAGTGAATTTATATATATATATATATATATACATATATATATATATATATATATATATATATATATATATATATATATATATACATGTTTTTATGTCAAGTTGAGATCCGATCATATTTTGGACTACCCGAGATCCACCTGAACAAATAAAGGTATTTAAAAAAATCTGTTGTAAAAGTCAATAATTGTGTGTTTTAATTTATGGTACCACCAGAGGGGTAGGTCATTTTCAAATTTTTATATACACACAGTATAATGTGAAGTAGAGATCCCTTACAATACTTGTAATAGGCGAGATCCGACCTTGTAAATTAGGAAATATATGCGTAACGTGAGATCCAACCATGTTGCCAATTTTACTGCTACGATTTTATTGCATTTTACAGTGCTCTAAACATATGAAAGATGATGATTGAAGACAACTGCCCTTACCATGTATTTATTTTACATATCATTTCTAAATGTCCGCGGTATGCTGACACAATAATAAAATCGTACAAAGTATCTGTAAAATTTTCAAGTGAACCCGAGGTATTTGAATTAAGAACTGCAAGGAAAGTTCTGAGTAAAATACTTCCCATATTAATACAAAATTAATAACCTATTGGGGGCCTTTCTTATTTTTTAAGATTAGTATAATGATTTTGTATAACATTTGTGAATATCTCTATTAGTATCCATAAAAAGATAAATTCATTATAATGGTGTTAGGATTTAGTACACGGTATCTTATACAATATTTTCGATTATGCTGCAGTTGGGTAGGGTAGATGGGTTTTATTTTAATTTTTACACGCATCTTGTCATATTAAGAATTTTATTTTCTTTACGTTCCATGCATTGACTATTTTTTATCTTTTGCTGAGTATGCAATATCGTGGGCATGGGAAACCTTGAAATTCTCAGATTACACGATCCCTCTAGGGATCAATATTTTTAGTCTCCTTGTATACTAAATCTACTTGCCAACAATATAAAGTCACATTTGCTTGAAAATAAATACTTATTTTTTTATTGGTCCTATATCGGCAATTTTTGTTTAAAAATTTTTTTACATTGCTATGCCATGACACTATAAATTAATTAAATCATATTCATTTGCCTTTCTTTAATTTGACACGTAAATAATGGTGATCTAAAACCTTACTAAAGGTTCTTTTTGAGGCACCCTGTATAAAACATTAAAAGTCTTTTATGCCAAAGTTATTATTTTTAAAAGCAAAGCTTTTTATGCAGAGTAATTTCCCCCCAACAAATGGTAATAAAAAAGTTTTCCATTTGGCAAGCAGATTCACAGACACGCTCTATATTGTTTACATTTTTTTGTAGACTTATTTTAGTTAAATTATTTTTTTCAGGAAATATACATGAAATACTAAACAAAGAGCAATTATTATTTTATTTATTTTTCTTTAAAATTTTCCTTAGATTTACATATATAGCATACATACTATGTACAATAACTATAAATACGGGGTTGCCCAATGAAAACGAAACAGACTGAATATCTGATTCCATGTTTATTTTTACAAAAATCGCTCGTACACGTACTTAATTAGATTTGTCAAGGGAGAGGTTTTTTTGTTACCATTATCAGTCATTATCAATACTGCAACTTCAATCCCTTAGAAAGGGTGGGACCAACCCTTAAAATTTAAAAGGAAATAGGGGTCTTGCAATACATCATTTTAAAAGTCTCACTAAGTACTTTATGACTCTAAAATATTACGATATTATTCGTCCCGAGAACAAAATGGAGGCTTGTTTAAACAAATATTTTCAAATACGATGTACAATGTTTAATTGGCGATTTAAAAATACGCTTCTGATGATAGCAAGAGGTTATTATTTAGCTCTCCCCAGCCCTCACTAATTGAAATAAAATTTGAATTGTGTTAAAAATCAGATCTAAAATTATTGAAATGACATTGAGTGTGTTAGTGGGGGTGGGGAAGGGCTAAATAATTTTTTTTAGCCTCTTACTATCATTAGAAACGTATTTTCAAACTGCTAATTAAAAACTTCAGCAATACCCATTAACATGCATTACAGAAATATTCAACTAGCCGCCATTTTGTTCTGAGGGCGAATAATGACGTAATATTCTAGGATCATAAAGTACTTAATGAGACCTTTAAAATGATGTATCGCAAGACCCCTCTTTCCATTAAAATTTTAAGGGTTGGTTCCACCCTCCCTAGGGGGTTGAAGTTACAGTTACAGAAGTTACAAGCCAAGCCCCACCAATAACATATCGGAAACCACAAAAGATTTAAATTGGGTTAAACTAATACAAAGTTACGCATTTAGGAGTCCAGCTATATGGCACCAAACAAGTAAGAAAATTTTAATTAGCATTGGAATGAAAAATATAAATTTGCCCAAATTGATTGATTGATTTTATCGCCTACATACCCTTCAGGCATACAAATTCAGGTTTTTGTCGATATCTTTGTACTAAAGGAAAAATTTTAAATTTCTCTCGCATTAATCTGGCTGCTAGTTGACCATCTTTACAGATAAAAAAAAAACATTTTTTCTAAACAATAAAGAAAAATGATGGGAATTTCAAAACTTTTCCACAATAAAGGTCTAGCAGCCGCAGATATTGATGGAAGAATAATTTAAAATTTTTATACTAGTACAAAGATATCGGCAAAAAACTGAGTTTCTATGCCCTGAGGGTATGTAGGGGATGGGACCGCCTTAACATTAGGAATGTCCCAAAAATACGTATTCTGAAAAAACTAGCCCATTTTTTTTTTATTGCATGTGCGATGACAACTAATTCTTGTTTTATGAGTAGCTAACTCAATTTGTAAGCCTTTTCTTGTAAAATTTTAATTACATGGGCGGCTTAGACAGAAAACGTAATTTTTAAGTGTCTGCATACCTTTATTTGCAGGATAGTTCAAATAAAGGAATAGGTATCACAATAAACTTAGATGAAATTTTTACGAATAACTAATTTATGCATTCACGAAAACAGCAGCTATTTTGAGCTACTCATGAAACGAAAATTTTTAGTCATCTCGTATGCATTAAAAAATGTTTACAGAGAAC